>CAMAPE010000038.1:23341071-24640000 GCA_945859875.1 Cuscuta europaea
GACCATTGGATCAAGAAAGAAAAATTTAAAGCTCATTTAAGGTGAGGATCGACATCTAGTTGCTTACAACTTGTAGGTTAAGCATGAGACTACCTAAATGCCTAAATCATGTTTTTCATGGATTATAATGACTGAATATTGATGAAATATTGATATACTAGATAAGGAATGAAATTGCAAATGATTTGAAATCATATTGATAAAAATGGAGTTAAATGAACTATTGTGTGAAATAGGCATTTTTATTCATGTGTGAATTGTGTAGGTACATAAATGATTAATTGTGTATTACATTGGATGAGAAAGTTGCTGCTACATATCTATAAATATGTAGGGATTTACAAATGAAATATATGATTGATGGGGAGAATCTTAATAGTATTGGAATACTAGTTAATGAGTGTTTGTAATTGTTAAGGAATTGAATCTAAGGATTTGATTGTAAGTGATGTACTTGATTGTGGTTCAAGTGACTAAATTGATGTAATATGATGCTAAGATCATGATGAGGCAGTTCGTAAGGATGTCCCGAAATAGATTATTGATATTACAATTCTAGGCATAGCGAGTGCTTAGGAATTGGGGTCTATGCCAATGCAAGGAGATGTACTTGAGCCCGATGCTCTAGAATTGCATTGGGTAGACATAAGGATTTGGTTCAGCCCATGTAAGGAGATGTACTTGAGCCCGATGCTCTAGAATTGCATGGGTGAACATGACGTCGGAGATTGGTGGAGTAATTGACTTGTGAATGATGTGCATGGTGATATAGTCGAGTTGGACTCGAGGAATACAAACATGTGTGTTAGGGTTGAACCCTATGTATTGTCGTGACTAGGGGTCACGGAGTTTGGGTTATGTTTTGTAAATGAACATTGGGCCATGGGCCGACTACTTGACTTTATATATAAAGTAAGTATATTTTGAAAAGGGGTAACTTGGGGTTACGGCCTAGATTATATTATCACCCTATTTGAGGGTCTTGTGTTTGAAATACTTGTTGTGTATCTATTAGATGCCATCCACACCAGTACTTTATAGCCGTATAAAGTACTGACCCCCTTTCGGGGGGCGTCCCACCACCATTTTAGGTTGAGGCTAGAGCTTGCTACCTGTGCTTGTTGATCGGGCGATCATCTCGGAGGGAAGACTTGGTTCGTGCTTCCTCCATTCTGTTTTTAAACAATTTAAACATGCTCATGGATATTGTTTTTCATTATGGGACCTGCGTGCTCGTGTTTGCCCCGTGTGGCACTTGTTTTCAAACTATGATTTCCGCTGCGTATTCAATTACTTATTATGTATGTTTATGGATGACTTATGTGTGAATGATATTCGAGACGCCTTGTATAATATGGATGAGTTAGACTATGGTTGACTATTCATATTGTACGGCGGATTGTTGACGTGTCCGGATAGGTCTGGGGCGTGACATTGTGTGGTTGTTGCATTGCTAAAGGAATACGTCGAACCCAGTTAAAAATTTGTTCGCCAGAAAGTCTCGGGGGTGGGGGGTCTCGTACCACTCTTCCGTTAATGAAAGATTTTGTGTCCCTTCAATATTGATGCTTTGTCGGGAGTAATTTGCGGTGACAATCAAAATAACTTGGTTTCCCGCTAAATTTGAGCCAATTGGCACCTGATTGCTCCATACATATCGGACATCCCATAAGACCGTGTGTGCTCCATCCTAAAAGCATACCATAGGTAGGGAAGTTGCTAATGGTCCAAATGATGGCAGCTTTCATGATAAACATTTCATCTCTTGAAACATCATAAGTTGGTGTCCCAATGGCCCAAAGTTCTTTCATCTCCTCGATCAGGGGTTGCAGATAGATGTATATCCTTTTTTTAGAATCTGAGGGACCTGGACAAATTAAAATCAAAACGATGAAATGACTTTTCATGCACATGTCGGGAGGTAGATTGTAAGGAGTTAACATGACTGGCTAACATGAAAATTGCTTCCCAAACTTTCCAAAATGAGCGAATCCGTGAACACAATCACAGTCGCATATTCCGTGGCTCCATTGCAAACTGAGGATGACACAGGTCAAAGTGTCTCCAAGCTTCAGAGACCGAAGGGTGAGACATCAAACCCTCTTTGGTTTCATGCTCAACATGTCATGTCATGTGTCTCGCTGTAGCATTTGAAGCATATATCCTCTTTAGACGTGGAGCAAGTGGGAGGTAAAGCAATTTAGATAATGCGGGCATTGTTCATGGTTTTTTTCCTTTGAGGAACAGGTTTGTATCTCTCTCCACCACAGAACTTGCAACTCTCGAGTGTCTCATCATCCTTCCAGAACAACATACATCCTTCAGGGCACGCATCAATTTCTATACAAGGAAGCCCTAACTGAGAAATTAATTGCTTCATGTTCTAATATGTATCAGAAAGACTGTGGTCACGTGGTAGCATTCCTCCAATTGACTGCAACAGCCCTGAAGCAACTCTGAAACGGCAGATACCTGAGGGTATCCCTCACAATCAACATAGAGAGGTTGATCGGCTGCTTTCAGAACATCTTGAAATCTCTCACCTAAATCTTCAATATGAGGAACATGATAATTCTGATCTTCATCCACATATGGCTGATACGAAGTCGAGGCTTCAGGAGGATCGTTAAATGATTGTGGAAGGTTAAACTGAGACGTTGAGGCACCGTATACAATTTTATCTTCAGCCTACTCAATAACCATTGATCTACCTGTGCGCGTAACCCAAGTTTATTCGTTGCACTTGTACAAGTTTGGTTTGGTAAAGGTGAATTTGATCTCAACTCTGATGTGGTAATTAAATGAGTTGGCAGCATTCAAAAAAATAACTCTAATAATACTTTGTAGCTATGCAAGGTTCTTGGGAAAATTTAGATCATGTTTGGTAACACTAAATTTGATAAATTTGGCAGAATTGTGAAAATATTATGTGTGTGTGGGTGAATTGGTTCAAGTAAAGAATAATCTTCCCGTGAAAAGTGAGAACAAATCTTTTCCTTTAATCACATGAAAATGGATGGATTAGATGAACTTTGGTCATAAGGCACGCTACAAAAAATGTGCAAATGCTCATAGTATAAACTGTATAATTTGCATATTTTAAATGTTAAAAACTTGTGAATATTTTATTATATACATTAATGCACTTTTATGATCTACATGTGCATGTTTTGCATGTTCTAGTACACATTTGTTACAATATTTTAATTTAAAGTTCATCATAATTATCAAAATGTCACCACATTTTCAACTTAAAATTTGATCT
The DNA here is from genome assembly GCA_945859875.1 of Cuscuta europaea. NCBI lineage: Eukaryota > Viridiplantae > Streptophyta > Magnoliopsida > Solanales > Convolvulaceae > Cuscuta > Cuscuta europaea. The sequence continues at coordinate 23,344,337 of CAMAPE010000038.1, forward strand.
CTTCTATCCGTTTTTTGAACCTGAGACTTCCTATATGGGAGAGTGAGTCGGCGACCAGTTAGCTAGACCGCTTCCTCTATATTTAAATTATATTTTACTACTGAAATAAAAAAAATAATGATAAAAAGCTAAAATAGTCATCTCAATCTTTTTAGTAAATTCAACTACAAAAGTAACTTCAATCATACTTAATTTGGTTATCATACAATTTAACGCGTAAAATCAAATGTTATGTGTGTGATAAAAATTGACCCGTCAATTGAAAATATGTGTAATCAAATAAGCTCTTATAAACAATGTAGCCATTGGTCTGTGTTTATTCGTAACTCATTTAAACACTCGAACTGCGCACTATTGCTCTATACTTCTTTGTTGGTTCTCACATATAAAGGTTCTCACTTTTCTTTTTAGAATGTCTCATATAAATGTTTTAATATCTATTTTAAGAAACAACTGACACTCTTAAATGTCCACTTAATGATCAAATATCAAAAATAGGGGAAAAGTGCTGAAAATATACTTGTGGTTGGACCCGTTTTCAGATAGGGTCATGTGTTTCTTTTTTTTAAACCAGTCATGTGTGTAAACTTTGTTATCATAGGAGAGTCTTGGCTACAAGTGACGACCGTTATTAAAGAAAGATGGCCTAGATATTGTTTTGTTGAGACGCACCTCTCAATATTTTTCTTTTAGTTTTGCGAACACTTTTGGAAATTGGGGTTACTGATCATCATTTTCCTCCGGCGATTTCTAACGGCATCTGATATCAGGACCCACTTTGTTAAAAAATGAGACATATCTGAAAACGGGTTCAACCATATGTACATTTTCCGTAGTTATCCCTAACAGCAATACATTTATAACACCACAATTATCATTACTAATTTCCTTAAATTATATACCTATCAAGTTTATTTCTCAAATTATACTTTTATCTGCATTTTTAATTAATATGTAATTTTTGAGAAGCCACTATAAACACAATTTATCACGTAGAGAACCTACATGAACAATGCAATAACAACATCAAACAACAGCCCTCGAAGAACTATCACAAGATTAAAGAGCTAGTGCATTGATACAAGGAATATTTTTACTAAATTTGTGTGGTGCCTTCCAAGAGGAAGTCCCCATTCCAAAAATGGGAGTATGCCATTTATTACGCCGCGCACACGGTATTCTTTAGTAAAAGGCGAAAGAATAGTTCGCTTTGTGCTCAAAGCATGGCTGCTTGAGTTTTGAGAAGTTAAGTTGGTTCATTATATAACCAGCGTTGGACAGTACTTTGCTATATTATTCGGTGTGGGAAAAAGATGGCGCAACTACCGAATGAATTCGTAGTTATTCTGCTTTCTTTCTAGCTTACCCATTTTTCCAAGACCTTATATTCTTCTTGGTGCTTGTGTGTTCTTTTTTGTCATATACGTAGTATAATATATTTTTATCATTTCTCCTCAAGATTATTCTTTCTCAACTAATATCCATAGTCCATACGTAGTTTTGCTTATTTGGATTAGCCTGATGGATTAAAAAAATAAAGTGGGGTTTTGTATCGATCTTTCTTTTTAGATTTTTTTTGTTTAAAATAGATTAAGTAATAAATAAAGTTATAGAAAGGTGAAATTGGAAAACAAGAAACCTAGGAATCCTAGTTAGGATCAATCTTTTAGTGTTTTTCATGTACTTTTATTGATATAAAGGTTATAATTTATAAAGGTATTTTATACTATAAATTGGAAGAGATTGGAAAGGTTTTTGAACTTTATATATTTACCTAATAATTATATTTATTTATCAATGTACATCAATCATTTTTTGAATGTATGATATACAATGGGTTTTTGTCATTAATATAATAGTGAAACTTGCTTTGTTAAAAAATAGTTCAATTAATTTTAATTTTAGGGAAATTAACCGCATTATTATTAAAAGAGAGAAGATTACCCATTATATGACTACAAACTTGATTGATCAAAATATGACTAAAAATCATTAATGGCGAGTAGCACAACTGGAAAACAAGCAAGAGAAAGCTCTCATCTAATACACACTACAAAAAACAGCCCGGTTTTCACGGAATTTCTCACGGCAAACAGTTCAAAAAAACGTGACAAATTTTTTTTGTCACGGATTTTGTCACGGACACACGTCGTGACAAACCAGACGTGACAAACTATTTTTCACGGCTACGGGACCCTGATAAAGTTTGTCACGGATTAGTCACGACATATTTCCGTGACAAAACAACTCACCAGAGCAACAACGGTTCTTGTTTGTCACGGATTTATTCGTGACAAACTTTTTTGGTTTTTTTTTAATTTCTGAAACAGGTTGGGCGTGTTCTTTGGAGACTGTACTCAGCTTTAATGTTCATCAACTCTGAAACGACATAGCTGAGAGTATCTCTCACGATCAGCATACAGAGGTTGATCGCCTGCTTTCAGAACATCTTGAAATCTCTCAGCAAAATCTTCAATATGAGGAACATGATAATTCGGATCTTCATCCGCATATGGTTGATACGAGGTCGAGGCTTCAGGAGAATCGTTAAATGATTATGGAGGGTTAAACAGAGACGTCGACGCACCGTATACATCGTATACCATTTGTTGGTCCCAGTTCATTTGAGCATAGTCTTCCCACCCACTCATCTCGTTAGGGACGTTACGAGATGAACCTACTGTTTGCGATAAATGTGATGGATCGAAAGGTTCGCCGTGACAAGTCCAATTGTAGTAGTTGTCAACGAAACCTTTTTCGTACAAATGCCACACAACCTCGTCGATGTCTTTAAATTTGAGATTTTTACACTTGACACATAGACATCTGATTCTATCAGCATCCATATGATCTTTTTGTTCAATTGCAAATTTAATTAACTCTTGAATTCCATTAAAATATTCAGCTTGCATTCTTCTTTTTTCATCATGTTTATCATACATCCAACTTCTATTTTGTCTATCCATAATGCCTGAATATTATAATCAAAAAAATTTAATTTAATATTGGTTGAAAACCATAAATTATAAACATTAACAATAGATTGTTATGTTTAATTTGTTCACTAATTAATATCTAGCAACATTAATATATTAGATTTCACTAAAGTTCACTACAATTAAGTAATACTCAATTTCTTCATTTAATTAACTAAAAGCAATACGTTTGTGACATTAATCATTTCAATTAACTAACTTTTGAATCATAACTAATTAACATTTAGGAACATTAATATATTAAATTTCACTAAAGTTCACTAAAATTAACTAATGTTCAACTAATGTTATTAATTAACTAAAAGCAATATGTTAATGACATTAATCATTTAAATTATTAACCAATTCACAATAATTAGGAACATTAATATATTAAATTTCACTAAAGTTCACTAAAATTAACTAACGTTCAATTAATATTATTAATTAACTAAAAGCAATGAATAAGTCAATGACGTAAATCATTTAAATTATTACCTAATAATTCACAATATTTAGGAACATTAATGTATTAAATTTCACTAACACTAAAATTAACTAACGTTCAATTAAAACAATTAGGATTTTAACACTAAAAAGGTACACTAAATTATTATGTTAATGGCATTACTATGTATTCTTCACAATACTAAAATTATGAAATTCTAATAATACACAATAAATAATTAACTAACATTTAAATGAAATGAAATTCAAATATTTCACATTTAGATCTATTTTAATAAACTAATATTTAAATTTACCTGATATATATTATCAATTCAAATCCTAAATTAACGGTATTAATTAATTACCTAATAATTAATATTATCAATTCAAACCCATTTCAATTAACTAATTAGTAGAATATTATTTTTTGTGTTCAATTTATTTGTAATTTATTTAATGAGTCTTTGTATTTAATTAGATTAACTAGAGAGAGAATTAGGCCCAATTTAGTGCTATAATTAAGCTCACACGCACGCCAACTCTGTATCCTAATTGTATTAGGCAGTTCGAATATCTCCCCTATAAATATAGGTTGAGATGACCGAAAACTGCTAAGTCTCTACACAATCTATTCCGCATATTATTCTGGTAGAGCACGTAGACTAGAAATTCTCTCTCTAGCTTGTTCGAGTACTGTGTATTGTTCTTCATTGATTCATCATTCTATATACACGGTATACGTTATTGGTGAAATTTCTCTTCTATTGTTATAATTCTTTCAATTATTATTAGATTATTCGACTGTTGAAATCTGGGCATATTACACACACTAATATTTACATTTAACTAATATTGTAGCGGAACTAAAGTTCACTAATTTAACTATGTTAATTTACATTTATCTAATATTGTTAAATATTAGTAATTGACAATAATAATTCACACTAAACTAATGTTTCAATTCTAACTTAATTAAATCACTATAAATCCTAAATTAGACATTAAAAATAATTGCTAATAAACAAACCTAATAATTTTATAATCCCATTTCAATTTACTAATATTTAAATTTAGCTAAATTACGTTTATAGTTAAATATATTGTTGATAAATTAACAACCTCACTAATTTAACAATTTTAATTATTTAAAATAAAAAAATTAATACTTATTAAAAAAATACATTATTCAAATGATATACCTTATTTGCATAAACACGGGAAATGATAAACTGATAGATTACATCCTTCAATCTTTCAACATATATTGTATCGTAGTCTCATTGATTTTTAACTCGTATGCAATCAATTGAATGAAACTACACTGCCATATATATATATAACTTGTCACGGATTTTGTCACGGATAAATCCGTGACAAACACTTATTCATACAACTTTAAAATGTGATCGTTGGAGTATTAATTATTGGGGTTTGTCACAAACGCCCGGAAGTGAAAAAACGTTGGCCGGAGTAAATTGCCGGTAACCGGAGGAATGTTGTCACGGATGAAAAGCCGTGACAAAGAGTTGTCACGGATTTTGTCACGAATTTGTCCGTGACAAACCATCTTCATGACAAATCAAGCTTTTCCGTGACAATGTCCGTGACAATTTTGTCACGGCTCAGATCTGTGACAAACTTCCGTGACAAAACGGATGTTTTTTTGTAATGACATATGGAACGTGAGTTGTCATTCTCTTACCAAATTAGGGAAACACGACTAGGTCATAGATTGATATATAAATACTCCTTTAGTCATATGAGAAATAATTTTCTCTTAATTTTATTTATTTTATGATGCTTCTGATCTGTCTTAATTTATATAATAATTTTAAATGAATTTTGTAAGTTTGTTGTGGTAGGGAAAATATTTAAAGGGCACCAGAGTAATTTACCGAATCTGTTGTGTAAGACAACACAGAATCAAACAAATTAGCGCGAAATTTCCTTAACATCAACCAACCATAAATGAATTGAAACACAAATTAAATAGATTTTCAACAATCTAACATACTTATCAATATAATATTTCTAAAGTAATCTAACAAGTCTTAAAACATAAGGCTTTTAAGTATTTGATCCATCCATTTTCAAATGTATCAATTAATGTAATTTAAAAAAACAGCTATTTATAAAATCATTTTCATATCTTTTTCACGTGCTTTTTTTGTTTAAACTCAATGTCTAATCTCTTTCATCTCACGTTTGTAAACTTATGATGTCCGCATTTCTCTAAACTTTGTTCACTTTCCTTTCCTGATTGCACTAAAACTTCATCATTTTCAATCTAGAGTAATTGATTTGTGATTCTTATTAATCACATGATTTTTATTTCTTATTCATCGAGTCTCACAAACTTGACAAATTTATAAGGGATTGTTTGATAGTCAAGTTAGTCACCTACAAAGTATAATAGTTAGTTATATATTCTAAAGTATACCAAAAATCAACATTTGGGGCTTCATTAACTTGGGGTTTTTCAAAGGGGGTATAACCTCTACAACACTACCGTAAACTTTTACTATTAATCAATGTTCATGTAATCTCTAAATTTAATCAGTGGTCAATAGTAAAAGAAAACGTAAACACGTGCAACAATGGAGAGAGATTACAATAAACATGCTCGTCATCATACGGAATTGACTAAACAATATTAGCTTTTCACGTACAATCCTCTTCTGATTAATTGACCTAACAATGCTTATCACATCCTTGAGATGAGCATAGCCTTCCAATCACGTTTATTGATTAATCTCTATATGTACCACACCGATACATTTATTCTCAAAAAACACAATATTACTCCGCTTCAGACTCACTTCATTGAAGCTTGTAGTTTAACTCATGTCTATTTCTATACACATGATTACTATTTGTAGTTAGAACTGGAAATGTTGAGTAATTTCTATTATTTATTTTTTATAAAACAATTCATTTATTTTATTGTACACACATATAACAATGTTTTTTTAAATATACATGATTATCATTTGTAGCTTAAACATGAGAAGTTGACTAATTTCTATTACTTATGTTTCTATAAAACAATTCTTTTATTTTATTGTACCACATATAATAAAGTGTGTCTCTCAGTGCATTTGATTAGTCCATGTCATTATTACAGAATTTGTTCGTGTTCGGATTATTCAACTCTAACATTCTAATTGTTACAGAATGTATAAGATATACAACATCCGTCTCATTCAAAGGTTCCCGTCCACTATTCTCCTGTAAAGTTAAAGTCTTCTTAATCTTTTACTTTATATATCCAAGATTTATGAAATTTGAGTTTTTCTTTTATGACTTTATGAAACTATTAATGTAGTTTCTAATATAAAAAAACTAATCACGGATAGGGATCAATTAACTTTATGATTAGTCAAACACCGTAAACCGTGTGAGAATCATTCTACGAAACGAAGGGAGTAGTTTATTTCATCGCTTATGTTTATACCAAAGAGTAAGTTATGTTAAGAGTTATTTAGTCTTTCCACTGTGCTTTTATATGTCTTCGATTTCCATTTTAGAATTTTAGCGGTATTCTTACAATGGTCACATGTAACCGTAATTCAGAAATAATTGTTTTTTACCTTGAATGTTAAGAGTTTTTTTCTTTTTTTCTTTTCTTACCTTGATTCCACGACTAATATACTTTGTTTAAATAAGTGTAAGTAAAAAGAAAGTAAACTAAAAAGTTAGTAACATGAGAAAAAATCTTGTATAAGAAGGGAACTAATCCGAAAAAATACATAAAAACGGAAATAAAATAATAAATGGGAAGAAGAAAAAGAAGGCAAATGGAATACATAACATGAAACAGAAATAAAATTAAGAACAAAAAGACAAAAAAAGGAATAGAAGAGTCAAGAGGATAAAAATACAAAGAGAAAACTTTTAGGTAGAAAAAAGAAAAATGGCATGTGAGATCGTTTGGAGAAGATTCGCTAATGTGAGATTTATGGTTTAATGTTTTTAAAAGAAAAGAGAATAGCCTGAAATATCGTGTCCTCAACTGGTGAGGGACCGATGACAGAGGATATGGTGCAAAGATGAGATTATTTCTGAATTACGGTAATGTGAGACTATTGTAAGAAGACTATTAACATGTGATAAGAAGTTCTAAATTCCCAGAATAAAATTGTAGTATATAACTTTCAAAAAAATACCTTTTGGTACAGCTTCCGCCATCGGGCAGCCATCTCCGCCGCCGCCAACTCTCAACAGACGTCGACCGCTGTCAGCTCCGTCAAGCAGCCACAGCTAAGGTTTAAGTGGATATGTCGTAAACACTAGAAAGTCTAATTCTAAACTCTAAGATGGTTGATAAACAGTAAGGGGCAGAGAAGTAATTGTGACTCATATTTTAACGATTTAAAACATGTACACCTATTTGGAGATTTTGGATGTGTTTTTACTTTTACCAGTAAACTCACCCGTGCGATGCACGATCAAAGAATTTTTCTTTCAAATTTATTTGTGCTCACTGATTCAAATTATACTATCAATTAATGACAACATCTGTCTCTATGGAATATTGTTGTAGATCAAAGCAATGAATGAAACACACTTATAATATTATGGTTAAAAGAGAGCACTAACCATTACTTAAAAGATAAAAAACATCCAACAAATACGTAGAAACCATAACATTGTAAATATGTATTTCATGTAAACCTAAACATTGTTGAACACTTCTTTGAATACAACATTCTGAGACTTGTCAGTGGTTTCTTCATCTTCATCAACAATTAGAACTTTCAAACCACAAGGATTGGTAACCCTTGATACTGCAACATACAAATCTCCGTGCGATGCACGGTTGGTGAAATTTCATGTGTATAAAAAACAAATTACGATTTATGTATCATGTGTATAAAAATGCAAATTTGTAACTCTAATTTAATCATTTAGTATTATACCCCCTAATCAATTAAAACTTGATATATCCATGAAACATGTCTAATAATGATTTATCGTTGATTATGGAGTAGTACACAAATTTTTATAACACCATAAAATGGTAAGTAGCACACAGTGATGCGTTATAAATATAATTTGAAACACACATAATGTAATGCTAAATGATAAGAAACACTTCTTTGTACACAAAAATGTTTGTTTCAATGTTCGTTCCTCTATCATTGATTACTCTAGACACAATCACGTAAAGTTAATCATGGTTAAACATGTTTTTTGAACAACAAACCAACACGCGATAATGACATATTAAGTCATTTTAGGGTATTGTCGTATCCGGAATTGGAATGTCAAGCTGACATATGAAGGTTTTAAGCAATACTCGGGAATTAACACCTTCTGTTCCGCACTACGCCCTGTTAAAATCCTTTCTTTTAGTAAAATGTTTTGTTAGTAATTCACTCTCGTGATGCACGAATAATTGTGACACATATTATAAGAGAGAGAGAGAGTTTGGTTCAAATAAGAACACCATCTAATGAGATAAATAAGAAACAATCCAGGCCATTAGATCAACTCATTGTTTTTAATTCTAACATGAGAATGGGCAGGCCATGATGGTCATTGTGACATTTTTTTCTTTTTGTACATAGGTACCCGGCCAAGACCCATTCTATTGTTTCTTTCCATGATTGTTTGTCAATTAATTAGGTCTTACTTATTTCCTTTTCAGTTATGGATGCCATCCGGCCATTCCATGCACGTGAATTCCAGCTTCTCTACGACTGTCTCTTCCTCCCCAAAAACTCCGAAGCTCCATTAATAGACAAAGGTATGTTTTTTAACTTCCTTTCTTTTGTTCTACGTGTTTCTTTGTTTCATTTGTTTTCTTGAACCAATGTCATTCATCGTTTATGTTTGTTTTTTTCACTCTTGTAGAAGCTTTAGAAATTTCTCCTGGATTAACTAAGTATTGGATCCCGGAATGTGATGAATCATTTAAACCAAAGCTTGACATGGTATTCAAAACCCTCGAGGATGGTATTGAGTTTTATAAGCAATATGCAGCTTGTTGTGGCTTCGATTCTCGTATTGGTTCTCAAACTAAGCATCGCCGGCCGAGGACGAACACCATTGTGTGGAAATATGTTGTGTGCAATAGAGCTGGTTTCAAAAATATTGCTAAAGTCAATCCTCCAGAAACTAGTCATGTTATGCCTTTTAGTGTTGTTAGTGATGAACACACTGAATGTTCAAATGATGATACAGAGGCTCACGTTTTTCCAGAGCATCCAGAATCCTCCCATGCTATTCCCGACACCGAAAAAAAAAACAGAGGCATCACCGTGTATCAAACCGTGTTGGCTGTAAAGCACATAAGATTATTACGTTATTTGAAGAGCGCCACAATCATCCTATGTCGTCTCTTGATGCCAGACCGTTTCTTAAAGTAAACAGGAAGCTTGATCTTGGTCATCAAAAGTTTGTTCTCAATTGTGCAAAGGCTAATATAGGAACTATGAAATCATACCGACTGTACAATGAAACTGTTGGAGGATATTGCAATATTGGTGCAACGACGGTTGATTTCAAGAACTTTAAGCGAGATTTGAAGGCATATATTTCCGGCGTGGATGCTCAAATGCTAATTGATAAGCTTTTCGGAAGCAAGAAATTTGTTCAGCATATATTTTTGAGTATGACGTTGATGAGAGTGATTTTTTTGAAGATGTGCTTTTTTCGATGCTACATATGGGACTAACAGGTTCTACACTTTTGTAATTTAATTTTTGCACATTTCTTTATTTGTGTTTAATTAGTATTATTAAACCCATGTTTAATTTCAAACATTTGATTATTTTATAAACATGTAACTGCATGCACTCGTAAGCACTATTTTGTGCTCAACTAATTTACTTCTTTAATTGGTGTTTACTTTCAAAAATATGTTATTCATCCGTTTAATATGTTATGCACACCGATTTCTGCTTCTATGCACACATACTTTAATAAATTCTAGCTTCGCACATCAGCTTAACGCAGTTTTCTTTGCAGATACAATATGGTTTTTGCACCTTTCACCGGTGTCGACAATCACAAAAAATGTGTCACATTTGGTGCCGGTCTTCTATTTAAAGAAGACATTGAATCATATTTTTGGTTGTTCCGTTGTTTTCTAAATGCAATGGGACACGCACCTAAGTGTATCGTTACTGATCAAGACCCGTCTATAATTTTCTGAGACAACTACATGACTATGACTAAAATAAAGATTGTTTGTGAAACATGACCTCTTAAATGTAGTGACTATAGTAGTTACTTTTTCACGTAACTTATATTCAATTTTCACATCATGTGACCATGACATTATATCCATATTAATTTTAGTCCTGTTTTTGTAAATTACTTTTATTTCAGCAATTTTTTGTAAATAGTTTTTATTTCAGGAATAGTTTTAAAATATTTCTAATTTTTTCTTTAATTTATAAATAAAAGATATTTTAAATATTTTTTTCTATAATTAAACAAATTCAGCCAGTGTGGTCGCTTCAATTAAACTTTGTCAAATTGAACAGATTGAATCAATTCAATCAATTTCAATATAACTAACAGGCTATTCAAATTGATCCAATTGTTTGGCCCATTTTTTCTTTGCGAAAATCTCTAAACCTTCCCAATTGTGTCACCGCACACAATGCACCACATCAACAACTCCCACCCCGTTCTGCATAAATTTCTTGTTCTGAAATTTATATAAAAATTCATTCCATAAAGGGAAAACTATCAAATAGGCCCTCGTACTATTGAAAAAACGTCAATTAGGCCCTCCTACTTAATTATATATCCCCCAATTAAATCCCCCAACTTAAAAAAAAAACAAAAATCACATTTTAGTCGGTGTGCTCCCGATTTGCCGGTTAATTGCTCACATGGGTAGTGATGTGGCTGCAATTATCCATGTAAGCATTTTGTAAGCGTCGTTTATATTTCTTATAACCCAGCTTCAACGACCATTCCCCCCCCCCCCCCCCCCAAATTACTTTAACCCTAAGTTTCACGTTCTTGGAGTCGGCTATGAACTAGAGAGGACAACGCGTGGGTGGTTGACATTACTTCTCGCATTTAGTTATGCGCATTACAGGTATGTATGTTTACTTCTATGAGAACTTTGGAACGGTACATTAACCTTTGGGACCCATTTGTGATTGGTTTGTTTGTTGATTTGTTGAACATTTAATGGGCAGAATCAGTGCTTACATTCCTTTTGATGTCGTTATGTTCTTTATTATGTGATTAGAGTAAGCTATATCATGTTAATCTTTATATGCTCACTAGAAGTCATACCAACCAACCACGTGCTTTTCAGAATGTTTGACAGGGTTGAACTAATAATTCATCATGGGGGGACATTCATTACCAGCCCCACATGTATGTACCTGGGAGGAGAAGTGAGTAACGTGGAAACAGATCCTGATTTGATATGTTACCCTCATCTGATGAAATTCCTCAAATCTGGGAAGTATGGAAATATTCAAGCTCTTTATTTTAAGAAAGTCACTGACCCTATGAGGACTCTACATGAGCTGTTCAATGACGAGTCAACCTTGCACTTAATAGATATAGCTACAAGGTATGGAAAATGTGATGTGTATATAAAACATGGTTTGGATGAGGTTGAGTTGGTAGATGTCCTCCCCTTACCTGCACCACATGCTGAAAAATCACCAGCAAATGTACCAGAGGGATCTGCTCCAGTCATACAAAATGATAGCACTGAGGGAACTGGTTCACAACATCAAGAAGAAGAACAATCCATTGAAGAGGAAGAACAATATAAAGAGATGGACAATGGTGCTAGTGCAGTGAATGAATAAATGGAAGACACTACTCCTACAAACTTCCGTGGGGTTGATTTAGAGGATGAAGAACTTTGGGAGGTGCCGTATGCATCAGATGTTGAGATTGTTGATGAAGGTACAAGGAGTGATAATGAAGAGGTAGAAGGTGGCACAAAAGAGCTGGGCAGTTCTGATTCTGAGTACTGTAGTACAGAATATGACTCAGATAATCCATGTAGCTTGGACTCAGATGAGGAGTCAGAAAGTGGAGTTGTTAAGCCTAAAAGAAAGAAACCCATCCATTCTTCATATAACCCTCAATCTGATCCTCCTTTAATAGATTTGGCCATGCTCTTTGAAGATGGTAGGCAGTTTAAGGATGCTATCATACGGTATGCAGTGCATAACAAAAAAGACATTCATTTTATTAAAAATGAGCCTACAAGGGTAAGGGTAAAGTGTGGTGTCACCTGTCCTTTTCGTTGTACTGCCAGTTGGGAGAGGCGTCTGAAATGCTTTCAAGTGAAGGTGTTGAAAAGTGAGCATTTGTGCAATTCTAAGTTCAAACTGAAGATCGTTAGCCAAAAATGGTTAGAGGAAAGATTTGAAGACAAGGTCACTGAAAATCCATGCATTGGTGCTGTAGAGTTCAAAACCTTAGTTAAAGCAGAACTAAACATTAATATTTCTATTAGCATGGCTACTAGAGCCGTAAGGGGAATACAAGAAAAGACAAAGTCTGCATTTAAAGATCAGTTTAAGAGAGTTAGGAATTATGCTGAGGAGTGCTTGAAGTCAATACCTGGGAGCACTGTTGTTGTTAAGACTGTGAGGGTTGTCCCTGATGGTCCATGTATGTTTCAGAGAATTTACATATGATTTGGACCAGTGAAAAATGGATTTCTTAATGGGTGTAAACAGGTAATTGGGGTGGATGGTTTTTTTCTTAAAGGGCAGCTCAAAGGAGAAATTCTTACAGCCGTTGGAAGGGACACAAATAATCAAATGTATCCGATTGTGTGGGCCGTTGTGGAAATTGAGAATAATTCCTCTTGGTTACTGTTCATCATCTTCCTCCGGCGATTTCTAACGGCATCTGACGTCAGGACCCTCTCGTGATTATGGAGTTTAAACACAAGGCTCACATTGTTAAAAAATGAGACATATATGAAAACAGGTCCAACCATATGTACATTTTCCGTAGTTATCCTTAACAATAATACATTTATAACATCACTGATGGGGTTATGGGACCAGGCCCAGAGCCTAATCGGCCCAGGCCCCGAACTCGGACCAGCGGGCCCAAGTCCAACAACCTAGAGCTCGAGTCGGCCCAACCAATTAGGGCGATCAAGGAGCGGAAGCCCAAGAGAGCCTGTCGACCAGCCCAATGGGGAGCCTGCCTTCCAGCCCAGTGGGGAGCCTGCCTTCCAGCCCAGTGGGGAGCCTGCCTTCCAGTCTAGCCAGGAGCCTGCCGACCACCAGCCCCGCTGGGAGCCTGCGATCCAGCCCAACTGGGAGCCTGCGGTCCAGCCCAGGTGGGAGCCTGCCTCCAGCCCAACGGGGAGCCTGCCTTCCAGCCTACCCGGGAGCCTGCCTCCAGCCCGGTCAGAAGCCTTCCTCCAGCCTAGCGGGAAGCCCACCGTCCAGTCCAGCAGGAGGGAGCTCAAGCGTCCAGCCTGCCAGCCAGGAAAAGTAACGGCCAACGATCAATGCGCGACTTAATTATGTGTTTAATTCCGTATTAATGTTGTAATTAATTTAGTCATTATTATGTTCGGCAGTTACCATTTGTAATCGCCTATAAAAGGCAATTCAAATTTCAAATACAGATATGCTATTTCTGGCTAACTTTCCATATTCGTACTTTCCTAATTCTTGCTTGAGTGTCGTACGTAGCTTTCCTAAAAGCCTACGAGCGTCCTATTTTGGACCAACAATCACAATTATCATTATTAATTTCACTAGATTATATACCTATCAAGTTTATTTCTCAAAATATACTTTTATCAGCATTTTTAATTAATATGTAATTTTTAATAACTGTATCATTGATTTGAGTCTTTGAGAAGCCACTATAAACCCAATTTATCACGTCGAGAACCTACATGAATAATGCAATAACAACATCAAACAGCAGCCCTCGAAGAACTATCACAAGATTAAAGAGCTAATGCATTGATACAAGGAAGATTATTACTAAATTTGTGTAGTGCCTTCCAAGAGGAAGTCACCATTCCAAAAATGGGAGTATGCCATTTATTGCGCCGTGCACACGGTATTCTTTGGTAAAAGGCGAAAGAATAGTTCGCTTTGTGTTCAACGCATGGCTTCTTGAGTTTTGTGAAGTTAAGTTGGTTCATTATATAACCAGTGCTGGACAGTACTTTGCTATATTATTCGGTGTGGGAAAAAGATGGTGCAACTACCGAATGAATTCGTAGCTATTCCGCTTTCTTTCTAGCTTACCCATTTTTCCAAGACCTTATATTTTTCTTGGTGCTTGTTTGTTCTTTTTTGTCATTTCTCCTCAAGATTATTCTTTCTCAACTAATATCCATAGTCCATACGTAGTTTTGCTTATTTGGATTAGCGTGAAGGATTAAAAAAAATAAAGTGGGGTTTTGTATCGATCTTTCTTTTAGGTATTTTTTGTTTGAAATAGATTAAGTAATAAATAAAGTTATAGAAAGGTGAAATTGGAAAACAAGAAACCTAGGAATCCTAGTTAGGATCAATCTTTTAGTGTTTTTCATGTACTTTTTTTTATATAAAGGTTATAATTTATAAAGGTATTTCATACTGTAAATTGAAAGAGATTGGAAAGGTTTTTGAACTTTATATATTTACCTAATAATTATATTTATTTATCAATGTACATCAATCATTTTTTGAATGTATGATATACAATGGCTTTTTGTCATTAATATAATAATGAAACTTGCTTTGTTAAAAATAGTTCAATCAATTTTAATTTTAAGGAAATTTACCGCATTATTATCAAAAGTGAGAAGATTTCCCATTATATGACTACAGACTTGATTGATCAAAATATGACTAAAAATCATTAATGGTGAGTAGCACAACTGGAAAACAAGCAAGAGAAAGTTCTCATCTAATACACACTACAAAAACACAGCCCGGTTGTCACGGAATTTCACGGCAAACAGTTCAAAAAAACCGTGACAATTTTTTTTGTCACGGATTTTGTCACGGACACACACTGACAAATCAGGCGTGGCAAACTATTTGTCACAGCTACGAGACCATGACAAAGTTTGTCACGGATTAGTCACGGCATATTTTCGTGACAAAACAGCTTACCGGAGCAACGCCGTGACAAAATAGGTTTAAAAATTTTTCTGAAATAGGTTGGGCGGGTACGTCGAAATGTTTTGAATTCAAAATTTTCATTTTGTCACGGATTTATCCGTGACAAATATTTTGTGAATTAAAAAAAAAAACAGAATAGGGTGGGTGGGTAAGTTGAAAATTCGTTGTGAATTCAAATTTTTCACTTTGTCACGCAAAACATCCGTGACAAATATTTTTATTTTAAAAAAATGTTTTATACCGGAATAATTTTATAAAATTTTAAAAAGTTTAAACTTTTGTCACGGCCGGAGTCCATGACAAACATTTTAATTTTAAAAAAAAATAAAAATATTTCCCCCCAATTTTTAATAAAAATTCAGATATCAAATTCATTTAAAAATTCAGATCCTTGTGTGTGACACCGCACCCGAACGAAATTTAAATTTAATTTCAAAGCTTATCTATTGAATTTCCCTATTTTCGAACAATTGTAAAACGATTAAAGTTTTACGGAACATATGATTAATCATATTACTATTTGAGCTTATATAATGGTAATGGACTTCTAAATAATTAATTAGGCCATATTATTGATATTGGGACCCAACATCCTTAAATAGAGATATACAACCCCTCGGTACAATGTAAGTTCGGTCGGGCAGCCCAAATGTTATTTTGGGCCCAACCTGCTAAAAATAGTAATTTGTCAAGAATGGCGTCCTAGACCCATTGGTGGGTGACCCACAAGGTTGGTAGCCCAGATATATAAATATTAATATCATAAATGAATGATGGAATGAATGGAGAAAAATACAAATGCCTATGGTCCCATCTTTGGCATTTTTAGGCTAAATAATGGGAGTAGGGTTTTCTTTTGTAATTGTACATCAAATAAATTATTGGGACCACTCTACACGTATTAGATATCAATAATATGATGTAGAAGGTTGACTTGTTCTAAATAAATTGGGGAGAGTACAAAAGTACATGTTATGACAAAAGACAAATACAATAAGACTCATCTTTCCTTTTTGGATGTATTGGTAGAAATTTTGCTCCCAAATTAATTAGGGGACATGAGAGTACGTCCCACACCTTCCTATGAGTTAGAACACATAAATTAAACGGATCTATTGAGTTGAGAGCTCAAACAATACAAAAGAGAAATAAAAGAGGAGGATCATCCCATGTTTGATTGGAATCAAACACCCTACCTATTTTTTGTGAACCACATGTGAGAATAAGCATTTGAGAGCTTCTAAACACCTCTCCCTCACCCCATTTGAACTAAAAGGTTAAGGAGGAAGGGAGAGCCGCACAACCCAAGAAAAAGGAAGAAGAAGGAGAGCTGACCGCATGGATTCATTCCATTTCGTGGAGCTCACTGTTTGCGTTGTATCTTGAGAAATACACATCCAATCGAGGCGTGTGAGGTGCCAAAAGAAACATATCCAAAAGCGGAATCCATAGAGGTGCGGTTTGTGTCAAAAGGAGCAGTTTAAGGCCTCCAAATCATCCGAACAGAACGCAACCAATACATTTTTGGTATTCAAAGTAAGTTTAAATCCAAAACCTTCCTTTCTATTGCCTAAATCCTATGTATGATTGAAGAACTATTATACACTGGTTTAAGTGTATAAATTTTATTATAGAGTAACTTTTATTTTTGGAAAGGTTAGATACTAATCTAGACAAATCCTTGAAAGGTTAGGGAACAAATTCACCGGAAAACACCCGTTCTAGGGACTGTTTTCATGTCGACGTTTAGGGGTTGAGCTAGCACTGTGAGGAGGCTTCGTAACACTCAATTTTAAGCAAGGAATCAGTTCTTAACCCACCTTGGCCGAAGCTTTGACCATTGGATCAAGAAAGAAAAATTTAAAGCTCATTTAAGGTGAGGATCGACATCTAGTTGCTTACAACTTGTAGGTTAAGCATGAGATTACCTAAATGCCTAAATCATGTTTTTCATGGATTATAATGACTGAATATTGATGAAATATTGATATACTAGATAAGGAATGAAATTGCAAATGATTTGAAATCATATTGATAAAAATGGAGTTAAATGAACTATTGTGTGAAATAGGCATTTTTATTCATGTGTGAATTGTGTAGGTACATAAATGATTAATTGTGTATTACATTGGATGAGAAAGTTGCTGCTACATATCTATAAATATGTAGGGATTTACAAATGAAATATATGATTGATGGGAAGAATCTTAATAGTATTGGAATACTAGTTAATGATTGTTTGTAATTGTTAAGGAATTGAATCTAAGGATTTGATTGTAAGTGATGTACTTGATTGTGGTTCAAGTGACTAAATTGATGTAATATGATGCTAAGATCATGATGAGGCAGTCTGTAAGGATGTCCCGGAATAGATTATTGATATTACAATTCTAGGCATAGCGAGTGCTTAGGAATTGGGGTCTATGCCAATGCAAGGAGATGTACTTGAGCCCGATGCTCTAGAATTGCATTGGGTAGACATAACGATTTGGTTCAGCCCATGTAAGGAGATGTACTTGAGCCCGATGCTCTAGAATTGCATGGGTGAACATGACGTCGGAGATTGGTGGAGTAATTGACTTGTGAATGATGTGCATGGTGATATAGTCGAGTTGGACTCGAGGAATACAAACATGTGTGTTAGGGTTGAACCCTATGTATTGTCATGACTAGGGGTCACGGAGTTTGGGTTATGTTTTGTAAATGAACATTGGGCCATGGGCCGACTACTTGACTTTATATATAAAGTAAGTATATTTTGAAAAGGGGTAACTTGGGGTTACGGACTAGATTATATTATCACCCTATTTGAGGGTCTTTTGTTTGAAATACTTGTTGTGTATCTATTAGATGCCATCCACACCAGTACTTTATAGCCGTATAAAGTACTGACCCCCTTTCGGGGGGCGTCCCACCACCATTTTAGGTTGAGGCTAGAGCTTGCTACCTGTGCTTGTTGATCGGGCGATCATCTCGGAGGGAAGACTTGGTTCGTGCTTCCTCCATTCTGTTTTTAAACAATTTAAACATGCTCATGGATATTGTTTTTCATTATGGGACCCGCGTGCTCGTGTTTGCCCCGTGTGGCACTTGTTTTCAAACTATGATTTCCGCTGCGTATTCAATTACTTATTATGTATGTTTATGGATGACTTATGTGTGAATGATATTCGAGACGCCTTGTATAATATGGATGAGTTAGACTGTGGTTAACTATTCATATTGTACGGCGGATTGTTGACGTGTCCGGATAGGTCTGGGGCGTGACATTGTGTGGTTGTTGCATTGCTAAAGGAATACGTCGAACCCAGTTAAAAATTTGTTCGCCAGAAACTCTCGGGGGTAGGGGGTCTCGTACCACTCTTCCGTTAATGAAAGATTTTGTGTCCCTTCAATATTGATGCTTTGTCGGGAGTAATTTGCGGTGACAATCAAAATAACTTGGTTTCCCGCTAAATTTGAGCCAATTGGCACCTGATTGCTCCATACATATCGGACATCCCATAAGACCGTGTGTGCTCCATCCTGAAAGCATACCTTAGGTAGGGAAGTTGCTAATGGTCCAAATGATGGCAACTTTCATGATAAACATTTAATCTCTTGAAACATCATAAGTTGGTGTCCCAATGGCCCAAAGTTCTTTCATCTCCTCGATCAGGGGTTGCAGATAGATGTATATCCTTTTTTTTAGAATCTGAGGGACCTGGACAAATTAAAGTCAAAACGATGAAATGACTTTTCATGCACATGTCGGGAGGTAGATTGTAAGGAGTTAACATGACTGGCTAACATGAAAATTGCTTCCCAAACTTTCCAAAATGAGCGAATCCGTGAACACAATCACAGTCGCATATTCCGTGGCTCCATTGCAAACTGAGGATGACACAGGTCAAAGTGTCTCCAAGCTTCAGAGACCGAAGGGTGAGACATCAAACCCTCTTTGGTTTCATGCTCAACATGTCATGTCATGTGTCTCGCTGTAGCATTTGAAGCATATATCCTCTTTAGACGTGGAGCTAGTGGGAGGTAAAGCAATTTAGATAATGCAGACATTGTTCGTGGTTTTTTTCCTTTGAGGAACAGGTTTGTATCTCTCTCCACCACAGAACTTGGAACTCTCAAGTGTCTCATCATCCTTCCAGAACAACATACATCCTTCAGGGCACGCATCAATTTCTATACAAGGAAGCCCTAACTGAGAAATTAATTGCTTCATGTTCTAATATGTATCAGAAAGACTGTGGTCACGCGGTAGCATTCCTCCAATTGACTGCAACAGCCCTGAAGCAACTCTGAAACGGCAGATACCTGAGAGTATCCCTCACAATCAACATAGAGAGGTTGATCGGCTGCTTTCAGAACATCTTGAAATCTCTCACCTAAATCTTCAATATGAGGAACATGATAATTATGATCTTCATCCACATATGGCTGATACGAAGTCGAGGCTTCAGAAGGATCATTAAATGATTGTGGAAGGTTAAACTGAGACGTTGATGCACCGTATACAATTTTATCTTCAGCCTACTCAATAACCATTGATCTACCTGTGCGCGTAACCCAAGTTTATTCGTTGCACTTGTACAAGTTTGGTTTGGTAAAGGTGAATTTGATCTCAACTCTGATGTGGTAATTAAATGAGTTGGCAGCATTCAAAAAAATAACTCTAATAATACTTTGTAGCTATGCAAGGTTCTTGGGAAAATTTAGATCATGTTTGGTAACACTAAATTTGATAAATTTGGCAGAATTGTGAAAATATTATGTGTGTGTGGGTGAATTGGTTCAAGTAAAGAATAATCTTCCCGTGAAAAGTGAGAACAAATCTTTTCCTTTAATCACATGAAAATGGATGGATTAGATGAACTTTGGTCATAAGGCACGCTACAAAAAATGTGCAAATGCTCATAGTATAAACTGTATAATTTGCATATTTTAAATGTTAAAAACTTGTGAATATTTTATTATATACATTAATGCACTTTTATGATCTACATGTGCATGTTTTGCATGTTCTAGTACACATTTGTTACAATATTTTAATTTAAAGTTCATCATAATTATCAAAATGTCACCACATTTTCAACTTAAAATTTGATCTCTTCTATCCATTTTTTTGAACCTGAGACTTCCTATATGGGAGAGTGAGTCGGCGACCAGTTAGCTAGACCGCTTCCTCTATATTTAAATTATATTTTACTACTGAAATAAAAAAAATAATGATAAAAAGCTAAAATAGTCATCTCAATCTTTTTAGTAAATTCAACTACAAAAGTAACTTCAATCATACTTAATTTGGTTATCATACAATTTAGCGCGTAAAATCAAATGTTATGTGTGTGATAAAAATTGACCCGTCAATTGAAAATATGTGTAATCAAATAAGCTCTTATAAACAATGTAGCCATTGGTCTGTGTTTATTCGTGACTCATTTAAACACTCGAACTGCGCACTATTGCTCTATACTTCTTTGTTGGTTCTCACATATAAAGGTTCTCACTTTTCTTTTTAGAATGTCTCATATAAATGTTTTAATCTCTATTTTAAGAAACAACTGACACTCTTAAATGTCCACTTAATGATCAAATATCAAAAATAGGGGAAAAGTGCTGAAAATATACTTGTGGTTGGACCCGTTTTCAGATAGGGTCATGTGTTTCTTTTTTTTAAACCAGTCATGTGTGTAAACTTTGTTATCACTAGAGAGTCTTGGCTACAAGTGACGACCGTTATTAAAGAAAGATGGCCTAGATATTGTTTTGTTGAGACGCACCTCTCAATATTTTTCTTTTAGTTTTGCGAACACTTTTGGAAATTGGGGTTACTGATCATCATTTTCCTCCGGCGATTTCTAACGCCATCTGACATCAGGACCCACTTTGTTAAAAAATGAGACATATCTGAAAACGGGTTCAACCATATGTACATTTTCCGTAGTTATCCCTAACAGCAATACATTTATAACACCACAATTATCATTATTAATTTCCTTAAATTATATACCTATCAAGTTTATTTCTCAAAATATACTTTTATCTGCATTTTTAATTAATATGTAATTTTTGAGAAGCCACTATAAACACAATTTATCACGTAGAGAACCTACATGAACAATGCAATAACAACATCAAACAGCAGCCCTCGAAGAACTATCACAAGATTAAAGAGCTAGTGCATTGATACAAGGAATATTTTTACTAAATTTGTGTGGTGCCTTCCAAGAGGAAGTCCCCATTCCAAAAATGGGAGTATGCCATTTATTACGCCGCGCACACGGTATTCTTTAGTAAAAGGCGAAAGAATAGTTCGCTTTGTGCTCAAAGCATGGCTGCTTGAGTTTTGAGAAGTTAAGTTGGTTCATTATATAACCAGCGTTGGACAGTACTTTGCTATATTATTCGGTGTGGGAAAAAGATGGAGCAACTACCGAATGAATTCGTAGTTATTCTGCTTTCTTTCTAGCTTACCCATTTTTCCAAGACCTTATATTCTTCTTGGTGCTTGTGTGTTCTTTTTTGTCATGTACGTAGTATAATATATTTTTATCATTTCTCCTCAAGATTATTCTTTCTCAACTAATATCCATAGTCCATACGTAGTTTTGCTTATTTGGATTAGCCTGATGGATTAAAAAAATAAAGTGGGGTTTTGTATCGATCTTTCTTTTTAGATTTTTTTGTTTAAAATAGATTAAGTAATAAATAAAGTTATAGAAAGGTGAAATTGGAAAACAAGAAACCTAGGAATCCTAGTTAGGATCAATCTTTTAGTGTTTTTCATGTACTTTTATTGATATAAAGGTTATAATTTATAAAGGTATTTTATACTATAAATTGGAAGAGATTGGAAAGGTTTTTGAACTTTATATATTTACCTAATAATTATATTTATTTATCAATGTACATCAATCATTTTTTGAATGTATGATATACAATGGGTTTTTGTCATTAATATAATAGTGAAACTTGCTTTGTTAAAAAATAGTTCAATTAATTTTAATTTTAGGGAAATTAACCGCATTATTATTAAAAGAGAGAAGATTACCCATTATATGACTACAAACTTGATTGATCAAAATATGACTAAAAATCATTAATGGCGAGTAGCACAACTGGAAAACAAGCAAGAGAAAGCTCTCATCTAATACACACTACAAAAAACAGCCCGGTTTTCACGGAATTTCTCACGGCAAACAGTTCAAAAAACCGTGACAAATTTTTTTTGTCACGGATTTTTTCACGGACACACGTCGTGACAAACCAGACGTGACAAACTATTTTTCACGGCTACGGGACCCTGATAAAGTTTGTCACGGATTAGTCACGGCATATTTCCGTGACAAAACAACTCACCAGAGCAACAACGGTTCTTGTTTGTCACGGATTTATTCGTGACAAACTTTTTTGGTTTTTTTTTTAATTTCTGAAACAGGTTGGGCGTGTTCTTTGGAGACTGTACTCAGCTTTAATGTTCATCAACTCTGAAACGACATAGCTGAGAGTATCTCTCACGATCAGCATACAGAGGTTGATCGCCTGCTTTCAGAACATCTTGAAATCTCTCAGCAAAATCTTCAATATGAGGAACATGATAATTCGGATCTTCATCCGCATATGGTTGATACGAGGTCGAGGCTTCAGGAGAATCGTTAAATTATTATGGAGGGTTAAACAGAGACGTCGACGCACCGTATACATCGTATACCATTTGTTGGTCCCAGTTCATTTGAGCATAGTCTTCCCACCCACTCATCTCGTTAGGGACGTTACGAGATGAACCTACTGTTTGCGATAAATGTGATGGATCGAAAGGTTCGCCGTGACAAGTCCAATTGTAGTAGTTGTCAACGAAACCTTTTTCGTACAAATGCCACACAACCTCGTCGGTGTCTTTAAATTTGAGATTTTTACACTTGACACATAGACATCTCATTCTATCAGCATCCATATGATCTTTTTGTTCAATTGCAAATTTAATTAACTCTTGAATTCCATTAAAATATTCAGCTTGCATTCTTCTTTTTTCATCATGTTTATCATACATCCAACTTCTATTTTGTCTATCCATAATGCCTGAATATTATAATCAAAAAAATTTAATTTAATATTGGTTGAAAACCATAAATTATAAACATTAACAATAATTTGTTATGTTTAATTTGTTCACTAATTAATATCTAGCAACATTAATATATTAGATTTCACTAAAGTTCACTACAATTAAGTAACACTCAATTTCTTCATTTAATTAACTAAAAGCAATACGTTTGTGACATTAATCATTTCAATTAACTAACTTTTGAATCATAACTAATTAACATTTAGGAACATTAATATATTAAATTTCACTAAAGTTCACTAAAATTAACTAATGTTCAACTAATGTTATTAATTAACTAAAAGCAATACATTAATGACATTAATCATTTAAATTATTAACCAATTCACAATAATTAGGAACATTAATATATTAAATTTCACTAAAGTTCACTAAAATTAACTAACGTTCAATTAATATTATTAATTAACTAAAAGCAATGAATAAGTCAATGACGTAAATCATTTAAATTATTACCTAATAATTCACAATATTTAGGAACATTAATGTATTAAATTTCACTAACACTAAAATTAACTAACGTTCAATTAAAACAATTAGGATTTTAACACTAAAAAGGTACACTAAATTATTATGTTAATGGCATTACTATGTATTCTTCACAATACTAAAATTATGAAATTCTAATAATACACAATAAATAATTAACTAACATTTAAATGAAATGAAATTCAAATATCTCACATTTAGATCTATTTTAATAAACTAATATTTAAATTTACCTGATATATATTATCAATTCAAATCCTAAATTAACGGTATTAATTAATTACCTAATAATTAATATTATCAATTCAAACCCATTTCAATTAACTAATTAGTAGAATATTATTTTTTGTGTTCAATTTATTTGTAATTTATTTAATGAGTCTTTGTATTTAATTAGATTAACTAGAGAGAGAATTAGGCCCAATTTAGTGCTATAATTAAGCTCACACGCACGCCAACTCTGTATCCTAATTGTATTAGGCATATCGAATATCTCCCCTATAAATATAGGTTGAGATGACCGAAAACTGCTAAGTCTCTACACAATATATTCCGCATATTATTCTGGTAGAGCATGTAGACTAGAAATTCTCTCTCTAGCTTGTTCGAGTACTGTGTATTGTTCTTCATTGATTCATCATTCTATATACACGGTATACGTTATTGGTGAAATTTCTCTTCTATTGTTATAATTCTTTCAATTATTATTAGATTATTCGACTGTTGAAATCTGGGCATATTACACACACTAATATTTACATTTAACTAATATTGTAGCGGAACTAAAGTTCACTAATTTAACTATGTTAATTTACATTTATCTAATATTGTTAAATATTAGTAATTGACAATAATAATTCACACTAAACTAATGTTTCAATTCTAACTTAATTAAATCACTATAAATCCTAAATTAGACATTAAAAATAATTGCTAATAAACAAACCTAATAATTTTATAATCCCATTTCAATTTACGAATATTTAAATTTAGCTAAATTACGTTTATAGTTAAATATATTGTTGATAAATTAACAACCTCACTAATTTAACAATTTTAATTATTTAAAATAAAAAAATTAATACTTATTAAAAAAATACATTATTCAAATGATATACCTTATCTGCATAAACACGGGAAATGATAAACTGATAGATTACATCCTTCAATCTTTCAACATATATTGTATCGTAGTCTGATTGATTTTTAACTCGTATGCAATCAATTGAATGAAACTACACTGCCATATATATAAAAAACTTGTCACGGATTTTGTCACGGATAAATCCGTGACAAACACTTATTCGTACAACTTTAAAATGTGATCGTTGGAGTATTAATTATTGGGGTTTGTCACAAACGCCCGGAAGTGAAAAAACGTTGGCCGGAGTAAATTGCCGGTAACCGGAGGAATGTTGTCACGGATGAAAAGCCGTGACAAAGAGTTGTCACGGATTTTGTCACGAAGGCTTTTAAATATTTGATCCATCCATTTTCAAATGTATCAATTAATGTAATTTAAAAAAACAGCTATTTATAAAATCATTTTCATATCTTTTTCCCGTGCTTTTTTTGTTTAAACTCAATGTTTAATCTCTTTCATCTCACGTTTGTAAACTTATGATGTCCGCATTTCTCTAAACTTTGTTCAATTTCCTTTCCTGATTGCACTAAAACTTCATCATTTTCAATCTAGAGTAATTGATTTGTGATTCTTATTAATCACATGATTTTTATTTCTTATTCATCGAGTCTCACAAACTTGACAAATTTATAAGGGATTGTTTGATAGTCAAGTTAGTCACCTACAAAGTATAATAGTTAGTTATATATTCTAAAGTATACCAAAAATCAACATTTGGGGCTTCATTAACTTGGGGGTTTTCAAAGGGGGTATAACCTCTACAACACTACCGTAAACTTTTACTATTAATCAATGTTCATGTAATCTCTAAATTTAATCAGTGGTCAATAGTAAAAGAAAACGTAAACACGTGCAACAATGGAGAGAGATTACAATAAACATGCTCGTCATCATACGGAATTGACTAAACGATATTAGCTTTTCACGTACAATCCTCTTCTGATTAATTGACCTAACAATGCTTATCACATCCTTGAGATGAGCATAGCCTTCCAATCACGTTTATTGATTAATCTCTATATGTACCACACCGATACATTTATTCTCAAAAAACACAATATTACTCCGCTTCATTGAAGCTTGTAGTTTAACTACTTAAGTGATGTGATTTATTTCAACATTTCTAGTTCTAGCTGCAAATGAAACTCATGTCTATTTCAATACACATGATTACTATTTGTAGTTAGAACTGGAAATATTGAGTAATTTCTATTAATTATTTTTTATAAAAAAATTCATTTATTTTATTGTACACACATATAAAAATGTTTTTTTAAATATACATGATTATCATTTGTAGCTTAAACATGAGAAGTTGACTAATTTCTATTACATATGTTTCTATAAAACAATTCTTTTATTTTATTGTACCACATATATAATAAAGCGTGTCATTATTACAGAATTTGTTCGTGTTCGGATTATTCAACTCTAACATTCTAATTGTTACAGAATGTATAAGATATACAACATCCGTCTCATTCAAAGGTTCACGTCCACTATTCTCCTGTAAAGTTAAAGTCTTCTTACTCTTTTACTTTATATATCCAAGATTTATGAAATTTGAGTTTTTCTTTTATGACTTTATGAAACTATTAATGTAGTTTCTAATATAAAAAAAACTAATCACGGATAGAGATCAATTAACTTTATGATTAGTCAAACATCGTAAACCGTGTGAGAATCATTCTACGAAACGAAGGGAGTAGTTTATTTCATCGCTTATGTTTATACCAAAGAGTAAGTTATGTTAAGAGTTATTTAGTCTTTCCACTGTGCTTTTATATGTCTTCGATTTCCATTTTAGAATTTTAGCGGTATTCTTACAATGGTCACATGTAACCGTAATTCAGAAATAATTGTTTTTTACCTTGAATGTTAAGAGTTTTTTTCTTTTTTCTTTTCTTACCTTGATTCCACGACTAATATACTTTGTTTAAATAAGTGTAAGTAAAAAGAAAGTAAACTAAAAAGTTAGTAACATGAGAAAAAATCTTGTATAAGAAGGGAACTAATCCGAAAAAATACATAAAAACGGAAATAAAATAATAAATGGGAAGAAGAAAAAGAAGGCAAATGGAATACATAACATGAAACAGAAATAAAATTAAGAACAAAAAGACAAAAAAAGGAATAGAAGAGTCAAGAGGATAAAAATACAAAGAGAAAACTTTTAGGTAGAAAAAAGAAAAATGGCATGTGAGATCGTTTGGAGAAGATTCGCTAATGTGAGATTTATGGTTTAATGTTTTTAAAAGAAAAGAGAATAGCCTGAAATATCGTGTCCTCAACTGGTGAGGGACCGATGACAGAGGATATGGTGCAAAGATGAGATTATTTCTGAATTACGGTAATGTGAGACTATTGTAAGAAGACTGTTAACATGTGATAAGAAGTTCTAAATTCCCAGAATAAAATTGTAGTATATAAATTTCAAAAAAATACCTTTTGGTACAGCTTCCGCCATCGGGCATCCATCTCCGCCGCCGCCAACTCTCAACAGAC
The DNA here is from genome assembly GCA_945859875.1 of Cuscuta europaea. Classification (NCBI taxonomy): domain Eukaryota; kingdom Viridiplantae; phylum Streptophyta; class Magnoliopsida; order Solanales; family Convolvulaceae; genus Cuscuta; species Cuscuta europaea. Next base: position 23,372,108 of record CAMAPE010000038.1, read on the forward strand.
GTCGACCGTTGTCAGCTCCGTCAAGTGGATATGTCGTAAACACTAGAAAGTCTAATTCTAAACTCTAAGATGGTTGATAAACAGTAAGGGGCAGAGAAGTAATTGTGACTCATGTACAACTATTTGCAGATTTTGGATGTGTTTTTATTTTTTATTTTGAGTAATTTTATATTTCAGATTAATGCCAATTCTTTTATTTATATTGAACTCTTTGTGTTAAAAGACTGATCACTGTTATGTAATACATAGTGCGTAGTACAAAATACGATAGCCATTATTAAAAATATAAGAGGAATAAAAGAATTGAAATATTAGATTTGTTTTCAATTTCAGTCAATTCATCATTCGACTATTATGTGAGTGACAAATTTAGTACTTCAATTTAAACTTTTCACATATAATTTTTTGACTATTGAATGAGAGACACTTTTGTTACATCATCTTCAAAATTTCACACACAACCCTTGCAGCTTTCATAGAAGTGACATTTTTAGTCGTTCCACTATGTTATTGTCACAATAAGTTAAGGACTGAAAATATCAATTCGATAATCAATTCGATAGTAGTTAAAGGGCACAAAAAGTCAATTTTACAATAGTGGGAGGATTAAATGTGGAAAAATTCAAAATTGAGGATAAAAAAAGCCTCTCACACAGTATTTGAAGTACTAAAGTGGGAAAAACTCAAAATCGGTTACAAAAAATGTCACTAAACACAATAATGAGGGACAAAAAGTGACAAAAAGTGAGCATTTGTGCAATTCTAAGTTCAAACTGAAGATCGTTAGCCAAAAATGGTTAGAGAAAATATTTGAAGACAAGGTCACTGAACATCCATGCATTGGTGCTGTAGAGTTCAAAGCCTTAGTTAAAGCAGAACTAAACATTAATATTTCTATTAGCATGGCTACTAGAACTGTAAGGGAAATACAAGAAAAGACAAAGTCTGCATTTAAAGATCAGTTTAAGAGAGTTAGGAATTATGCTGAGGAGTGCTTGAAGTCAATACCTGGGAGCACTGTTGTTGTTAAGACTGTGAGGGTTGTCCCTGATGGTCCATGTATGTTCCAGAGAATTTACATATGCTTTTGACCAGTGAAAAATGGATTTCTTAATGGGTGTAGAAAGGTAATTGGGGTGGATGGTTGTTTTCTTAAAGGGCAGCTCAAAGGAGAAATTCTTACAGCCATTGGAAGGGACACAAATAATCAAATGTATCCGATTGCGTGGGCCGTTGTGGAAATTGAGAATAATTCCTCTTGGGCTTGGTTACTGTTCTTCATCTTCCTCCGGCGATTTCTAACGGCATCTGACGTCAGGACCCTCTCGTGATTATGGAGTTTAAACACAAGGCTCACTTTGTTAAAAACTGAGACATATATGAAAACAGGTCCAACCATATGTACATTTTCCGTAGTTATCCCTAACAATAATACATTTATAACATCACAATTATCATTATTAATTTCACTAAATTATATACCTATCATGTTTATTTCTCAAAATATACTTTTATCAGCATTTTTAATTAATATGTAATTTTTAATAACTGTATCATTGGTTTGAGTCTTTGAGAAGCCACTATAAACCCAATTTATCATTGGTTTGAGTCTTTGAGAAGCCACTATAAACCCAATTTATCACTTAGAGAACCTACATGAATAATGCAATAACAACATCAAACAGCAGCCCTCGAAGAACTATCACAAGATTAAAGAGCTAGTGCATTGATACAAGGAAGATTTTTACTAAATTTGTGTGATGCCTTCCAAGAGGAAGTCACCATTCCAAAAATGGGAGTATGCCATTTATTGCACCGTGCACACGGTATTCTTTAGTAAAAGGCGAAAGAATAGTTCGCTTTGTGCTCAACGCATGGCTGCTTGAGGACAGGAGTGTGGAATGGTTTATTTTATAGGCCACAACTGGGTTGTATGTCTGCTATAGTTTCGGTGTGGGACTAAGATCGCTTCACCTACGGAACAAATCTGCTTAGCTAATTAGCTTATTCATTTAATGGTTGTCCCAGCAGTATTTGTATATATTCTCTACCATCTTAACTTTCGTAGCTTTTCTTCCTTTATTTTCGTGCGTGTTTGTGTTTTTCTTTTTTATGTAAATAAATAATTTCTTCAAGAAATTAACCTTTTTGGATCTAATATTCAAGTAAATAAATTAATATGCCTTTTGTTCGATTTAGATATCTTGTACGTATTTGACCTTGACCTATTTAGGATGTTTTTACTTGGACTGTAATTTGCAGGTCTGGTCTGATCTGGTCTGGTCTGGTCTGGTTTCTTTGTATTTTTATAACTATCCAAGTCTGGTCTGGTCTGGTCTGGTCTGGTCTGGTCTGGTCTGGGAGGAATTACAGTCCAAGTAAAAGCATCCTTGTTTGTAAATGTAACTTTGATGTAATTTTAAGTTAGCAGGTTGTTTATATAATTACTGTTGGAAAAATGTGTTAAAAAATTGCATTAAATGGTCATTTTGGGGCAATTATTTGAGTGGGGTCCACTTCCGATTTGGGTCGGGTCAAAGTGGTTTCGGATTGTCCTTGTTAAGGGCTACAATTCGATATGTGGTACACTCAAAACGGATAACGGGTGAATGAGAAATTGATTCTCGAAGTTCACTCGTTGAAATGGAAAAACTGAGAAAAGGGTGAGTTTCTAGTGTGTTTTATCCCACACCGAAAAACTCAAGGGATTTTCACCCCCTTATAAAGGGAAGCCTCTTTTAAGGAGTAAAGATTCCTAAAGGGATTGGATAGAGAATTGTTGGAGAAGTTGTCACGAGGAATGAGACTAAAGCCCGTGAATTGAAAAGTTCTATAGTGGATACCCAACCTAGTTGGTCCTAGGTTCAAAATGGACAACAAAATTATAGAGCAAAGGATGGTCACTGTGGGGGTCCCGGACTCCTACCCACTCCTCGTTAAAACAGTGACTCCCGCACGAGGTTAGCAAAAACGTTTGCTTTAATGATTCTAAAATGTTGATCTACTCGATAACATTGGAAGAGTATGCGGGAGACTCGTGAAAGAATCACCTATGTGAGAGAGAAGAGGGCCGCTTCAAAGGAGAACTGTAAAGGCTCAGTTCTTTAGAAACTCTTGCAGAACCAGGACGGTGACCCATGGCCAAAACGGGCACACCCATGAGAACGGAACAAAGTTGGAAGGTTCTTGTGTAAAGATAAGTCAATGTTTACACGACGACAGTATAGTTCAAGGACATCGAGTCTACTAGACAGCCAGTAAATAAACGTGTCTTTACAACGGAAGGTTCAAAGGATAAAACCTACCTCTCTGTATGCAAGGATTATCCGGTGAACACAACGTGTCCTCCTATCTTCGTGTCTTTTAAGTCTCGAAAATCAATTTTCATTCATGTGGGGGATTGTTGGAAAAATGTGTTAAAAAATTGCATTAAATGGTCATTTTGGGGCAATTATTTGAGTGGGGTCCACTTCCGATTTGGGTCGCGTCAAAGTGGTTTCAGATTGTCCTTGTTAAGGGATACAATTCGATATGTGGTACACTCAAAACGGATAACGGGTGAATGAGAAATTGATTCTCGAAGTTCACTCGTTGAAATGGAAAAACTGGGAAAATGGTGAGTTTCTAGTGTGTTTTATCCTACACCGAAAAACTCAAGGGATTTTCACCCCCTTATAAAGGGAGGCCTCTTTTAAGGAGTTAAGATTCCTAAAGGGAAAGACTCTCTCTTACGCGGAGGGGGGGGGGGGGGGTGCCGATCAAATCCCGAAATGGAGAAGAAAAACCGTGACTCGTGTGCGCGGGCGATCTGCGGACACGAATGCCGTCCAAAAATCTATCTCTCAAGAGATACGGTTAATTTTTGTTTTCTTCCCGAACGTTTATTTTTTCCCAGAAGTGCTCCGGACAGAAGGCCTCGAACAGAAACCCTCCAAGGGGAGTTCTGTTGGCTTCGGACAGAAACCCTCCAAGGGGTGTTCTGTTGGCTTCGGACAGAACCCCTCCAAGGGGTGTTCTGTTGGCTTCAGACAGAACCCCTTCAAGGGGTCTTCTGTCGCGCATTTCTTCCGTTACAACAATTAATGCCCAACGTTCTTCTCTTTTAATGCTGCGTTAAATGGACAGTTTATGGACGATTAAATGCCCAACGGACTGGTCATTGATGTCCAACGTTCAGGTCCATTAACAACCCATTTAACACACAACAAATCTTCCTATAAATAGCTGGCAGGTGCTTTGCAACAAACACACGGTTTGACACAACGCACAATACTTTCCTCACGAATTTATTGAGCTAAAAACACCTACAGCTACTCTAAAAATTCCTTCTGTGTTCTTACTTGGTTCTCGTTCGCTGGAACTCTTGTTTGTGTGCTCAAACATTAGTTCGTAGTCATCGTATCCTGGGAAACGATTGTTGCAACGCTCCTAGCACCGTGGGAGGCAACAAATACGTTTTAAGGAAATCGTGCGTAGCACGAGCTTTGACTAATTCTGCCTCATCTCCTTTCTTGTTTTTCTCTAGTCATTTTATTTAATTAATTTATTTTAATTAATTTTCTTTATTTTCCGAAACACACCCAACAATTACCTACACTAATTTATTTGTTTAAGTAGAGTAAATAAAAGTCAAAGAAATACTTGAAACTAATAACCTTTTAGCGTTATTCTTACAATTGTCACATCTAATCGTAATTCAGAAATAATTTTACCGTTACACTCAATCTTCTTTCATTGGTCCCTAACCGGTTGATGATCTGCTATTCCTGATTATTTTGTTTTTCTTTTTGCAAATCAATAAAGCATAAACCTCACGTTCTACAAATCTTCGTAGAACGGTCTCGCATGTGATTTTTCTTCATTCTTCCTAAAAGTTTTCTCTGTTTTTCTTTTTCATCACATGCTTTTATTCTCCTTTTTTCTTTTTTCTTTTCATTTATTTACTTTGTTTATATATTCCTTTATTCATTTACCATAAGAGTTTTTTATAGAATTTTCTTTCGATAGATTTTCCTTTTTTTCTCCTCCATTTTTAATTTCTTCCTTTTATGTATTCATATATGTTATAGCCTCTTTTAATAATTATTTCCCGACTACTTGTTTCTATTTTTTCTTTGATTTTCTTGGAAAGGAGAAAAATATATTAGTCGTGGAATCAAGGTAAGAAAAAAAAATAAGTGTAAGTAAAAAAAGAAAGTAAACTAAAACGTTAGTAATGTGAGAAAAAAATCTTGTATAAGAAGGGAACTAATCCGAAAAAATATATATAAATGGAAATAAAATAATAAATGGAAAGAAGAAAAAAAAGGAAAAAATGGAATACATACATGGAACAGAAATAAAATTAAGAACAAAAAGACGAAAAAAAGAATAGAAAAGTCAAGGGGATAAAAATAAAAAGAGAAAACTTTTAGGGAGAAAAAAGAAAAATGACACGTGAGATCGTTTGAAAAAGATTCGTTAATGTGAGATTTTTGGTTTAATGTTTTGAAAAGAAAAGAGAATAACCTGAAATATTGTGTCCTCAATTGGTCTCGGACCGATGACAAAGGATATGGTGCAAAGATGACATTATTCTTGAATTACGGTAATGTGAGACTATTGTAAGAAGACTGCTAAAATGTGAGATTATTAGATCTCTATGATAAGAAGTTCTAAATTCCCAGAATAAAATTATAGTATATGAATTTTAAAAAAAATACCTTTTGGGACAGCTTGTGCCATCGGGCATCCATCACCGCCGCCGCTAACTCCCGACTGACGTCGACCGCTATCATATCCGTCAAGTAGCCACTGCTAAGGTTTAAGTGGATATGTCATCAACACTAGAAAGTCTAATTCCAAACTCTAAGAAGGTTGATAAACAATAAGGGGTAGAGAAGTAATTGTGACTCATATTTTAACGATTTAAAACATGTACACCTATTTGGAGATTTTGGACGTGTTTTTACTTTTACTAGTAAACTCGCCCGTGCGATGCACGGTCAAAGAATTTTTCTTTCAAATTTATTTGTGCTCACTGATTCAAATTATACTATCAATTGATGACAACATCTGTCTCTATGGAATATTGTTGTAGATCAAAGCAATGAAGGAAACACGCTTATAAAAGAGAGCACTAACCATTACTTAAAAGATAAAAAACATCCAACAAATACGTAGAAACCATAACATTGTAAATATGTATTTCATGTAAACCTGAACATTGTTGAACACTTCTTTGAATACAACATTCTGAGTCTTGTCAGTGGTTTCTTCATCTTCATCAACAATTAGAACTTTCAAACCACAAGGATTGGTAACCCTTGATACTGCAACATACAAATGTTCGTGCGATGCACGGTTGGTGAAATTTCATGTGTATAAAAAACAAATTACGATTTATGTATCATGTGTATAAAAATGCAAATTTGTAACTCTAATTTAATCATTTAGTATTATACCCCCTAATCAAATAAAACTTGATATATCCATGAAACATGTCTAATAATGATTTATCGTTGATTATGGAGTAGTACACAAATTTTTATAACACCATAAAATGGTAAGTAGCACACAGTGATACGTTATAAATATAATTTGAAACGCACATAATGTAATGCTAAATGATAAGAAACACTTCTTCATACACAAAAATGTTTGTTTCAATGTTCGTTCCTCTATCATTGATTACTCTAGACACAATCACGTAAAGTTAATCATGACTAAACATGTTTTTTGAACAACAAACCAACACGCGATAATGACATATTAAGTCATTTTAGGGTATTATCGTATCCGGAATTGGAATGTCAAGCTGACATATGAAGGTTTTAAGCAATACTCGGGAATTAACACCTTCTGTTCCGCACTACGCCCTGTTAAAATCCTTTCTTTTAGTAAAATGTTTTGCTAGTAATTCACTCTCGTGATGCACGAATAATTGTGACACAGATTTTTTTCATTTCCAAAGTAAAGGTATATATTTATATATATATATAGAGAGAGAGAGAGTTTGGTTCAAATAAGAACACCATCTAATGAGATAAATAAGAAACAATCCAGGCCATTAGATCAACTCATTGTTTTTAATTCTAACGTGAGAATGGGCAGGCCATGATGGTCATTGTGACATTTTTTTTCTTTTTGTACATAGGTATCCGGCCAAGACCCATTCTATTGTTTCTTTCCATTATTGTTTGTCAATTAATTAGGTCTTAGTTATTTCCTTTTCAGTTATGGATGCCATCCGGCCATTCCATGTACGTGAATTACAGCTTCTCTACGACTGTCTCTTCCTCCCCAAAAACTCCGAAGCTCCATTAATAGACAAAGGTATGTTTTTTAACTTTCTTTCTTTTGTTCTACGTGTTTCTTTGTTTCATTTGTTTTCTTGAACCAATGTCATTCATCGTTTATGTTTGTTTTTTTCACTCTTGTAGAAGCTTTAGAAATTTCTCCTCGATTAACTAAGTATTGGATCCCGGAATGTGATGAATCATTTAAACCAAAGCTTGACATGGTATTCAAAACCCTCAAGGATGGTATTGAGTTTTATAAGCAATATGCAGCTTGTTGTGGCTTCGATTCTCGTATTGGTTCTCAAACTAAGGATCGCCGGCCGAGGACGGACACCATTGTGTGGAAATATGTTGTGTGCAATAGAGCTGGTTTCAAAAATATTGCTAAAGTCAATCCTCCAGAAACTAGTCATGTTATGCCTTTTAGTGTTGTTAGTGATGAACACACTGAATGTTCAAATGATGATGCAGAGGCTCACGTTTTTCCAGAGCATCCCGAATCCTCCCATGCTATTCCCGACACCGAGAAAAAAAACAGAGGCGTCACCGTGTATCAAACCGTGTTGGCTGTAAAGCACATAAGATTATTACGTTATTTGAAGAGCGCCACAATCATCCTATGTCGTCTCTTGATGCCAGACCGTTTCTTAAAGTAAACAGGAAGCTTGATCTTGGTCATCAAAAGTTTGTTCTCAATTGTGCAAAGGCTAATATAGGAACTATGAAATCATACCGACTGTACAAGGAAACTGTTGGAGGATATTGCAATATTGGTGCAACGACGGTTGATTTCAATAACTTTAAGCGAGATTTGAAGGCATATATTTCCGGCGTGGATGCTCAAATGCTAATTGATAAGCTTTTCGGAAGCAAGAAATTTGTTCAGCATATATTTTTGAGTATGACGTTGATGAGAGTGATTTTTTTGAAGATGTGCTTTTTTCGATGCTACATATGGGACTAACAGGTTCTACACTTTTGTAATTTAATTTTTGCACATTTCTTTATTTGTGTTTAATTAGTATTATTAAACCCATGTTTAATTTCAAACATTTGATTATTTTATAAACATGTAACTGCCTGCACTCGTAAGCACTATTTTGTGCTCAACTAATTTACTTCTTTAATTGGCGTTTACTTTCAAAAATATGTTATTCATCCGTTTAATATGTTATGCACACCGATTTCTGCTTCTATGCACACGTACTTTAATAAATTCTAGCTTCGGACATCAGCTTAACGCAGTTTTCTTTGCAGATACAATATGGTTTTTGCACCTTTCACCGGTGTCGACAATCACAAAAAATGTGTCACATTTGGTGCCGGTCTTCTATTTAAAGAAGACATTGAATCATATTTTTGGTTGTTCCGTTGTTTTCTAAATGCAATGGGACACGCACCTAAGTGTATCGTTACTGATCAAGACCCGTCTATAATTTTCTGAGACAACTACATGACTATGACTAAAATAAAGATTGTTTGTGAAACATGACCTCTTAAATGTAGTGACTATAGTAGTTACTTTTTCACGTAACTTATATTCAATTTTCACATCATGTGACCATGACATTATATCCATATTAATTTTAGTCCTGTTTTTGTAAATTACTTTTATTTCAGCAATTTTTTGTAAATAGTTTTTATTTCAGGAATAGTTTTAAAATATTTCTAATTTTTTCTTAAATTTATAAATAAAAGATTTTAAATATTTTTTTCTATAATTAAACAAATTCAGCCAGTGTAGTCGCTTCAATTAAACTTTGTCAAATTGAACAGATTGAATCAATTCAATCAATTTCAATATAACTAACAGGCTATTCAAATTGATCCAATTGTTTGGCCCATTTTTTCTTTGCGAACATCTCTAAACCTTCCCAATTGTCTCACCGCACACAATGCACCACATCAACAACTCCCACCTCGTTCTGCATAAATTTCTTGTTCTGAAATTTATATAAAAATTCATTCCATAAAGGGAAAACTATCAAATAGGCCCTCGTACTATTGAAAAACGTCAATTAGGCCCTCTTACTTAATTATCCCCCAATTAAATCCCCCAACTTACAAAAAAAACCAAAATCGCATTTTAGTCGGTGTGCTCCCGGTTTGCCGGTTAATTGCTCACATGGGTAGTGATGTGGCTGCAATTATCCATGTAAGCATTTTGTAAGCGTCGTTTATATTTCTTATAACCTCGCTTCAACGACCATTTCCCCCCCAAATTAGTTTAACCCTAAGTTTCACGTTCTTGGAGTCGGCTATGAACTAGAGAGGACAACGCGTGGGTGGTTGACATTACTTCTCGCATTTAGTTCTGCGCATTACAGGTATGTATGTTTACTTCTATGAGAACTTTGGAACGGTACATTAACCTTTGGGACCCATTTGTGATTGGTTTGTTTGTTGATTTGTTGAACATTTAATGGGCAGAATCAGTGCTTACATTCCTTTTGATGTCGTTATGTTCTTTATTAAGTGATTAGAGTAAGCTATATCATGTTAATCTTTATATGCTCACTAGAAGTCATACCAACCAACCACGTGCTTTTCAGAATGTTTGACAGGGTTGAACTAAGAATGTGCTATTCTGAATACTGTAGTACAAAATATGACTCAGATAATCCATGTAGCTTGGACTCAGATGAGGAGTCAGAAAGTGGAGTTGTTAAGCCTAAAAGAAAGAAACCCATCCATTCTTCATATAACCCTCAATCTGATCCTCCTTCAGTAGAGTTGGCCATGCTCTTTGAAGATGGTAGGCAGTTTAAGGATGCTATCATACGGTATGCAGTGCATAACAAAAAAGACATTCATTTTATTAAAAATGAGCCTACAAGGGTAAGGGTGAAGTGTGGTGTCACCTGTCCTTTTCGTTGTACTGCCAGTTGGGAGAGGCGTCTGAAATGCTTTCAAGTGAAGGTGTTGAAAAGTGAGCATTTGTGCAATTCTAAGTTCAAACAGAAGATCGTTAGCCGAAAATGGTTAGAGGAAAGATTTGAAGACAAGGTCACTGAATATCCATGCATTGGTGCTGTAGAGTTCAAAGCCTTAGTTAAAGCAGAACTAAACTTTAATATTTGTATTAGCATGGCTACTAGAGCCGTAAGGGGAATACAAGAAAAGACAAAGTCTGCATTTAAAGATCAGTTTAAGAGAGTTAGGAATTATGCTAAGGAGTGCTTGAAGTCAATACCTGGGAGCACTGTTGTTGTTAAGACTGTGAGGGTTGTCCCTGATGGTCCATGTATGTTCCAGAGAATTTACATATGATTTGGACCAGTGAAAAATGGATTTCTTAATGGGTGTAAACAGGTAATTGGGGTGGATGGTTGTTTTCTTAAAGGGCAGCTCAAGGGAGAAATTCTTACAGCCGTTGGAAGGGACACAAATAATCAAATGTATCCGATTGTGTGGGCCGTTGTGGAAATTGAGAATAATTCCTCTTGGACTTGGTTACTGTTCATCATCTTCCTCCGGCGATTTCTAACGGCATCTGACGTCAGGACCCTCTCGTGATTATGGAGTTTAAACACAAGGCTCACTTTGTTAAAAAATGAGACATATATGAAAACAGGTCCAACCATATGTACATTTTCCGTAGTTATCCCTAACAATAATACATTTATAACATCACTGATGGGGTTATGGGACCAGGCCCAGAGCCTAATCGGCCCAGGCCCCGAACTCGGACCAGCGGGCCCAAGTCCAACAACCTAGAGCCCGAGTCGGCCCAACCAATCAGGGCGATCAAGGAGCGGAAGCCCAAGAGAGCCTGTCGACCAGCCCAATGGGGAGCCTGCCTTCCAGCCCTGTGGGGAGCCTGCCTTCCAGCCCAGTGGGGAGCCTGCCTTCCAGCCTAGCCAGGAGCCTGCCGACCACCAGCCCCGCTGGGAGCCTGCGATCCAGCCCAACTGGGAGCCTGCGGTCCAGCCCAGGTGGGAGCCTACCTCCAGCCCAACGGGGAGCCTGCCTTCCAGCCTACTCGGGAGCCTGCCTTCCAGCCTACCCGGGAGCCTGCCTCCAGCCCGGTCAGAAGCCTTCCTCCAGCCTAGCGGGAAGCCCACCGTCCAGTCCAGCAGGAGGGAGCTCAAGCGTCCAGCCTGCCAGCCAGGAAAAGTAACGGCCAACGATCAATGCGCGACTTAATTATGTGTTTAATTCCGTATTAATGTTGTAATTAATTTAGACATTTTTATGTTCGGCAGTTACCATTTGTAATCGCCTATAAAAGGCAATTCGAATTTCAAATACAGATATGCTATTTCTGGCTAACTTTCCATATTCGTACTTTCCTAATTCTTGCTTGAGTGTCGTACGTAGCTTTCCTAAAAGCCTACGAGCGTCCTATTTTGGACCAACAATCACAATTATCATTATTAATTTCACTAAATTATATACCTATCATGTTTATTTCTCAAAATATACTTTTATCAGCATTTTTAATTAATATGTAATTTTTAATAACTGTATCATTGTTTTGAGTCTTTGAGAAGCCACTATAAACCCAATTTATCACGTCGAGAACCTACATGAATAATGCAATAACAACATCAAACAGCAGCCCTCGAAGAACTATCACAAGATTAAAGAGCTAATGCATTGATACAAGGAAGATTATTACTAAATTTGTGTAGTGCCTTCCAAGAGGAAGTCACCATTCCAAAAATGGGAGTATGCCATTTATTGCGCCGTGCACACGGTATTCTTTAGTAAAAGGCGAAAGAATAGTTCGCTTTGTGTTCAACGCATGGCTTCTTGAGTTTTGTGAAGTTAAGTTGGTTCATTATATAACCAGTGCTGGACAGTACTTTGCTATATTATTCGGTGTGGGAAAAAGATGGTGCAACTACCGAATGAATTCGTAGCTATTCCGCTTTCTTTCTAGCTTACCCATTTTTCCAAGACTTTATATTTTTCTTGGTGCTTGTTTGTTCTTTTTTGTCATTTCTCCTCAAGATTATTCTTTCTCAACTAATATCCATAGTCCATACGTAGTTTTGCTTATTTGGATTAGCGTGAAGGATTAAAAAAATAAAGTGGGGTTTTGTATCGATCTTTCTTTTAGGTATTTTTTGTTTGAAATAGATTAAGTAATAAATAAAGTTATAGAAAGGTGAAATTGGAAAACAAGAAACCTAGGAATCCTAGTTAGGATCAATCTTTTAGTGTTTTTCATGTACTTTTTTTTATATAAAGGTTATAATTTATAAAGGTATTTCATACTATAAATTGAAAGAGATTGGAAAGGTTTTTGAACTTTATATATTTACCTAATAATTATATTTATTTATCAATGTACATCAATCATTTTTTGAATGTATGATATACAATGGCTTTTTGTCATTAATATAATAATGAAACTTGCTTTGTTAAAAATAGTTCAATCAATTTTAATTTTAGGGAAATTTACCGCATTATTATCAAAAGGGAGAAGATTTCCCATTATATGACTACAAACTTGATTGATCAAAATATGACTAAAAATCATTAATGGTGAGTAACACAACTGGAAAACAAGCAAGAGAAAGTTCTCATCTAATACACACTACAAAAACACAACCCGGTTGTCACGGAATTTCACGGCAAACAGTTCAAAAAAAACGTGACAAATTTTTTTTGTCACGGATTTTGTCACGGACACACACTGACAAATCAGGTGTGGCAAACTATTTGTCACAGCTACGGGACCATGACAAAGTTTGTCACGGATTAGTCACGGCATATTTTCGTGACAAAACAGCTTACCGGGGCAACGCCGGTTTATATTTGTCACGGATTTATCCGTGACCAACTTTTTTGGATTTGTTTTTTAAAAATTTCTGAAATAGGTTGGGCGGGTACGTCGAAATGTTTTGAATTCAAAATTTTCATTTTGTCACGGATTTATCCGTGACAAATATTTTTTGAATTTAAAAAAAAAACAGAATAGGGTGGGTGGGTAAGTTGAAAATTCGTTGTGAATTCAAAATTTTCACTTTGTCACGCAAAACATCCGTGACAAATATTTTTATTTAAAAAAATGTTTTATACCGGAATAATTTTATAAAATTTTAAAAAGTTTAAACTTTTGTAACGGCCGGAGTCCATGACAAACATTTTAATTTTAAAAAAAAATAAAAATATTTTCCCCCAATTTTTAATAAAAATTCAGATATCAAATTCATTTAAAAATTCAGATCCTTGTGTGTGACACCACACCCGAACGAAATTTAAATTTAATTTCAAAGCTTATCTATTGAATTTCCCTATTTTCGAACAATTGTAAAACGATTAAAGTTTTACGGAACATATGATTAATCATATTACTATTTGAGCTCATATAATGGTAATGGACTTCTAAATAATTAATTAGGCCATATTATTGATATTGGGACCCAACATCCTTAAATAGAGATATACAACCCCTCGGTACAATGTAAGTTCGGTCGGGCAGCCCAAATGTTATTTTGGGCCCAACCTGCTAAAAATAGTAATTTGTCAAGAATGGCGTCCTAGACCCATTGGTGGGTGACCCACAAGGTTGGTAGCCCAGATATATAAATATTAATATCATAAATGAATGATGGAATGAATGGAGAAAAATACAAATGCCTTTGGTCCCATCTTTGGCATTTTTAGGCTAAATAATGGGAGTAGGGTTTTCTTTTGTAATTGTACATCAAATAAATTATTGGGACCACTCTACACGTATTAGATATCAATAATATGATGTAGAAGGTTGACTTGTTCTAAATAAATTGAGGAGAGTACAAAAGTACATGTTATGACAAAAGACAAATACAATAGGACTCATCTTTCCTTTTTGGATGTATTGGTAGAAATTTTGCTCCCAAATTAATTAGGGGACATGAGAGTACGTCCTACACCTTCCTAGCACCTGCAAAACAGGTAGGATAAGTTAGATCACATAAATGAAACGGATCTATTGCGTTGAAAGCTCAAACAATACAAAAGAGAAATAAAAGAGGAGGATCATCCCATGTTTGATTGGAATCAAACACCCTACCTATTTTTTGTGAACCACATGTGAGAATAAGCATTTGAGAGCTTCTAAACACCTCTCCCTCACCCCATTTGAACTAAAAGGTTAAGGAGGAAGGGAGAGCCGCACAACCCAAGAAAAAGGAAGAAGAAGGAGAGCTGACCACATGGATTCATTCCATTTCGTGGAGCTCACTGTTTGCGTTGTATCTTGAGAAATACACATCCAATCGAGGCGTGTGAGGTGCCAAAAGAAACATCTCCAAAAGAGGAATCCATAGAGGTGCGGTTTGTGTCAAAATGAGCAGTTTAAGGCCTCCAAATCATCCGAACAGAACGCAACCAATACATTTTTGGTATTCAAAGTAAGTTTGAATCCAAAACCTTCCTTTCTATTGCCTAAATCCTATGAATGATTGAAGAACTATTATACACTGGTTTAAGTGTATAAATGTTATTATAGAGTAACTTTTATTTTTGGAAAGGTTAGATACTAATCTAGACAAATCCTTGAAAGGTTAGGGAACAAATTCGCCGGAAAACACCCGTTCTAGGGACTGTTTTCATGTCGACGTTTAGGGGTTGAGCTAGCACTGTGAGGAGGCTTCATAACACTCAATTTTAAGCAAGGAATCAATTCTTAAACCACCTTGGCCGAAGCTTTGACCATTGGATCAAGAAAGAAAAATTTAAAGCTCATTTAAGGTGAGGATCGACATCTAGTTGCTTACAACTTGTAGGTTAAGCATGAGACTACCTAAATGCCTAAATCATGTTTTTCATGGATTATAATGACTGAATATTGATGAAATATTGATATACTAGATAAGGAATGAAATTGCAAATGATTTGAAATCATATGGATAAAAATGGAGTTAAATGAACTATTGTGTGAAATAGGCATTTTTATTCATGTGTGAATTGTGTAGGTACATAAATGATTAATTGTGTATTACATTGGATGAGAAAGTTGCTGCTACATATCTATAAATATGTAGGGATTTACAAATGAAATATATGATTGATGGGGAGAATCTTAATAGTATTGGAATACTAGTTAATGAGTGTTTGTAATTGTTAAGGAATTGAATCTAAGGATTTGATTGTAAGTGATGTACTTGATTGTGGTTCAAGTGACTAAATTGATGTAATATGATGCTAAGATCATGATGAGGCAGTTCGTAAGGATGTCCTGAAATAGATTATTGATATTACAATTCTAGGCATAGCGAGTGCTTAGGAATTGGGGTCTATGCCAATGCAAGGAGATGTACTTGAGCCCGATGCTCTAGAATTGCATTGAGTAGACATAAGGATTTGGTTCAGCCCATGTAAGGAGATGTACTTGAGCCCGATGCTCTAGAATTGCATGGGTGAACATGACGTCGGAGATTGGTGGAGTAATTGACTTGTGAATGATGTGCATGGTGATATAGTCGAGTTGGACTCGAGGAATACAAACATGTGTGTTAGGGTTGAACCCTATGTATTGTCGTGACTAGGGGTCACGGAGTTTGGGTTATGTTTTGTAAATGAACATTGGGCCATGGGCCGACTACTTGACTTTATATATAAAGTAAGTATATTTTGAAAAGGGGTAACTTGGGGTTACGGCCTAGATTATATTATCACCCTATTTGAGGGTCTTGTGTTTGAAATACTTGTTGTGTATCTATTAGATGCCATCCACACCAGTACTTTATAGCCGTATAAAGTACTGACCCCCTTTCGGGGGGCGTCCCACCACCATTTTAGGTTGAGGCTAGAGCTTGCTACCTGTGCTTGTTGATCGGGCGATCATCTCGGAGGGAAGACTTGGTTCGTGCTTCCTCCATTCTGTTTTTAAACAATTTAAACATGCTCATGGATATTGTTTTTCATTATGGGACCTGCGTGCTCGTGTTTGCCCCGTGTGGCACTTGTTTTCAAACTATGATTTCCGCTGCGTATTCAATTACTTATTATGTATGTTTATGGATGACTTATGTGTGAATGATATTCGAGACGCCTTGTATAATATGGATGAGTTAGACTATGGTTGACTATTCATATTGTACGGCGGATTGTTGACGTGTCCGGATAGGTCTGGGGCGTGACATTGTGTGGTTGTTGCATTGCTAAAGGAATACGTCGAACCCAGTTAAAAATTTGTTCGCCAGAAAGTCTCGGGGGTGGGGGGTCTCGTACCACTCTTCCGTTAATGAAAGATTTTGTGTCCCTTCAATATTGATGCTTTGTCGGGAGTAATTTGCGGTGACAATCAAAATAACTTGGTTTCCCGCTAAATTTGAGCCAATTGGCACCTGATTGCTCCATACATATCGGACATCCCATAAGACTGTGTGTGCTCCATCCTAAAAGCATACCATAGGTAGGGAAGTTGCTAATGGTCCAAATGATGGCAGCTTTCATGATAAACATTTCATCTCTTGAAACATCATAAGTTGGTGTCCCAATGGCCCAAAGTTCTTTCATCTCCTCGATCAGGGGTTGCAGATAGATGTATATCCTTTTTTTAGAATCTGAGGGACCTGGACAAATTAAAATCAAAACGATGAAACGACTTTTCATGCACATGTCGGGAGGTAGATTGTAAGGAGTTAACATGACTGGCTAACATGAAAATTGCTTCCCAAACTTTCCAAAATGAGCGAATCCGTGAACACAATCACAGTCGCATATTCCGTGGCTCCATTGCAAACTGAGGATGACACAGGTCAAAGTGTCTCCAAGCTTCAGAGACCGAAGGGTGAGACATCAAACCCTCTTTGGTTTCATGCTCAACATGTCATGTCATGTGTCTCGCTGTAGCATTTGAAGCATATATCCTCTTTAGACGTGGAGCAAGTGGGAGGTAAAGCAATTTAGATAATGCGGGCATTGTTCATGGTTTTTTTCCTTTGAGGAACAGGTTTGTATCTCTCTCCACCACAGAACTTGCAACTCTCGAGTGTCTCATCATCCTTCCAGAACAACATACATCCTTCAGGGCACGCATCAATTTCTATACAAGGAAGCCCTAACTGAGAAATTAATTGCTTCATGTTCTAATATGTATCAGAAAGACTGTGGTCACGTGGTAGCATTCCTCCAATTGACTGCAACAGCCCTGAAGCAACTCTGAAACGCCAGATACCTGAGGGTATCCCTCACAATCAACATAGAGAGGTTGATCGGCTGCTTTCAGAACATCTTGAAATCTCTCACCTAAATCTTCAATATGAGGAACATGATAATTCTGATCTTCATCCACATATGGCTGATACGAAGTCGAGGCTTCAGGAGGATCGTTAAATGATTGTGGAAGGTTAAACTGAGACGTTGAGGCACCGTATACAATTTTATCTTCAGCCTACTCAATAACCATTGATCTACCTGTGCGCGTAACCCAAGTTTATTCGTTGCACTTGTACAAGTTTGGTTTGGTAAAGGTGAATTTGATCTCAACTCTGATGTGGTAATTAAATGAGTTGGCAGCATTCAAAAAAATAACTCTAATAATACTTTGTAGCTATGCAAGGTTCTTGGGAAAATTTAGATCATGTTTGGTAACACTAAATTTGATAAATTTGGCAGAATTGTGAAAATATTATGTGTGTGTGGGTGAATTGGTTCAAGTAAAGAATAATCTTCCCGTGAAAAGTGAGAACAAATCTTTTCCTTTAATCACATGAAAATGGATGGATTAGATGAACTTTGGTCATAAGGCACGCTACAAAAAATGTGCAAATGCTCATAGTATAAACTGTATAATTTGCATATTTTAAATGTTAAAAACTTGTGAATATTTTATTATATACATTAATGCACTTTTATGATCTACATGTGCATGTTTTGCATGTTCTAGTACACATTTGTTACAATATTTTAATTTAAAGTTCATCATAATTATCAAAATGTCACCACATTTTCAACTTAAAATTTGATCTCTTCTATCCGTTTTTTGAACCTGAGACTTCCTATATGGGAGAGTGAGTCGGCGACCAGTTAGCTAGACCGCTTCCTCTATATTTAAATTATATTTTACTACTGAAATAAAAAAAATAATGATAAAAAGCTAAAATAGTCATCTCAATCTTTTTAGTAAATTCAACTACAAAAGTAACTTCAATCATACTTAATTTGGTTATCATACAATTTAACGCGTAAAATCAAATGTTATGTGTGTGATAAAAATTGACCCGTCAATTGAAAATATGTGTAATCAAATAAGCTCTTATAAACAATGTAGCCATTGGTCTGTGTTTATTCGTAACTCATTTAAACACTCGAACTGCGCACTATTGCTCTATACTTCTTTGTTGGTTCTCACATATAAAGGTTCTCACTTTTCTTTTTAGAATGTCTCATATAAATGTTTTAATCTCTATTTTAAGAAACAACTGACACTCTTAAATGTCCACTTAATGATCAAATATCAAAAATAGGGGAAAAGTGCTGAAAATATACTTGTGGTTGGACCCGTTTTCAGATAGGGTCATGTGTTTCTTTTTTTTAAACCAGTCATGTGTGTAAACTTTGTTATCATAGGAGAGTCTTGGCTACAAGTGACGACCGTTATTAAAGAAAGATGGCCTAGATATTTTTTTGTTGAGACGCACCTCTCAATATTTTTCTTTTAGTTTTGCGAACACTTTTGGAAATTGGGGTTACTGATCATCATTTTCCTCCGGCGATTTCTAACGGCATCTGATATCAGGACCCACTTTGTTAAAAAATGAGACATATCTGAAAACGGGTTCAACCATATGTACATTTTCCGTAGTTATCCCTAACAGCAATACATTTATAACACCACAATTATCATTACTAATTTCCTTAAATTATATACCTATCAAGTTTATTTCTCAAATTATACTTTTATCTGCATTTTTAATTAATATGTAATTTTTGAGAAGCCACTATAAACACAATTTATCACGTAGAGAACCTACATGAACAATGCAATAACAACATCAAACAACAGCCCTCGAAGAACTATCACAACATTAAAGAGCTAGTGCATTGATACAAGGAATATTTTTACTAAATTTGTGTGGTGCCTTCCAAGAGGAAGTCCCCATTCCAAAAATGGGAGTATGCCATTTATTACGCCGCGCACACGGTATTCTTTAGTAAAAGGCGAAAGAATAGTTCGCTTTGTGCTCAAAGCATGGCTGCTTGAGTTTTGAGAAGTTAAGTTGGTTCATTATATAACCAGCGTTGGACAGTACTTTGCTATATTATTCGGTGTGGGAAAAAGATGGCGCAACTACCGAATGAATTCGTAGTTATTCTGCTTTCTTTCTAGCTTACCCATTTTTCCAAGACCTTATATTCTTCTTGGTGCTTGTGTGTTCTTTTTTGTCATATACGTAGTATAATATATTTTTATCATTTCTCCTCAAGATTATTCTTTCTCAACTAATATCCATAGTCCATACGTAGTTTTGCTTATTTGGATTAGCCTGATGGATTAAAAAAATAAAGTGGGGTTTTGTATCGATCTTTCTTTTTAGATTTTTTTTGTTTAAAATAGATTAAGTAATAAATAAAGTTATAGAAAGGTGAAATTGGAAAACAAGAAACCTAGGAATCCTAGTTAGGATCAATCTTTTAGTGTTTTTCATGTACTTTTATTGATATAAAGGTTATAATTTATAAAGGTATTTTATACTATAAATTGGAAGAGATTGGAAAGGTTTTTGAACTTTATATATTTACCTAATAATTATATTTATTTATCAATGTACATCAATCATTTTTTGAATGTATGATATACAATGGGTTTTTGTCATTAATATAATAGTGAAACTTGCTTTGTTAAAAAATAGTTCAATTAATTTTAATTTTAGGGAAATTAACCGCATTATTATTAAAAGAGAGAAGATTACCCATTATATGACTACAAACTTGATTGATCAAAATATGACTAAAAATCATTAATGGCGAGTAGCACAACTGGAAAACAAGCAAGAGAAAGCTCTCATCTAATACACACTACAAAAAACAGCCCGGTTTTCACGGAATTTCTCACGGCAAACAGTTCAAAAAAACGTGACAAATTTTTTTTGTCACGGATTTTGTCACGGACACACGTCGTGACAAACCAGACGTGACAAACTATTTTTCACGGCTACGGGACCCTGATAAAGTTTGTCACGGATTAGTCACGACATATTTCCGTGACAAAACAACTCACCAGAGCAACAGCGGTTCTTGTTTGTCACGGATTTATTCATGACAAACTTTTTTGGTTTTTTTTTAATTTCTGAAACAGGTTGGGCGTGTTCTTTGGAGACTGTACTCAGCTTTAATGTTCATCAACTCTGAAACGACATAGCTGAGAGTATCTCTCACGATCAGCATACAGAGGTTGATCGCCTGCTTTCAGAACATCTTGAAATCTCTCAGCAAAATCTTCAATATGAGGAACATGATAATTCGGATCTTCATCCGCATATGGTTGATACGAGGTCGAGGCTTCAGGAGAATCGTTAAATGATTATGGAGGGTTAAACAGAGACGTCGACGCACCGTATACATCGTATACCATTTGTTGGTCCCAGTTCATTTGAGCATAGTCTTCCCACCCACTCATCTCGTTAGGGACGTTACGAGATGAACCTACTGTTTGCGATAAATGTGATGGATCGAAAGGTTCGCCGTGACAAGTCCAATTGTAGTAGTTGTCAACGAAACCTTTTTCGTACAAATGCCACACAACCTCGTCGATGTCTTTAAATTTGAGATTTTTACACTTGACACATAGACATCTGATTCTATCAGCATCCATATGATCTTTTTGTTCAATTGCAAATTTAATTAACTCTTGAATTCCATTAAAATATTCAGCTTGCATTCTTCTTTTTTCATCATGTTTATCATACATCCAACTTCTATTTTGTCTATCCATAATGCCTGAATATTATAATCAAAAAAATTTAATTTAATATTGGTTGAAAACCATAAATTATAAACATTAACAATAGATTGTTATATTTAATTTGTTCACTAATTAATATCTAGCAACATTAATATATTAGATTTCACTAAAGTTCACTACAATTAAGTAACACTCAATTTCTTCATTTAATTAACTAAAAGCAATACGTTTGTGACATTAATCATTTCAATTAACTAACTTTTGAATCATAACTAATTAACATTTAGGAACATTAATATATTAAATTTCACTAAAGTTCACTAAAATTAACTAATGTTCAACTAATGTTATTAATTAACTAAAAGCAATATGTTAATGACATTAATCATTTAAATTATTAACCAATTCACAATAATTAGGAACATTAATATATTAAATTTCACTAAAGTTCACTAAAATTAACTAACGTTCAATTAATATTATTAATTAACTAAAAGCAATGAATAAGTCAATGACGTAAATCATTTAAATTATTACCTAATAATTCACAATATTTAGGAACATTAATGTATTAAATTTCACTAACACTAAAATTAACTAACGTTCAATTAAAACAATTAGGATTTTAACACTAAAAAGGTACACTAAATTATTATGTTAATGGCTTTACTATGTATTCTTCACAATACTAAAATTATGAAATTCTAATAATACACAATAAATAATTAACTAACATTTAAATGAAATGAAATTCAAATATTTCACATTTAGATCTATTTTAATAAACTAATATTTAAATTTACCTGATATATATTATCAATTCAAATCCTAAATTAACGGTATTAATTAATTACCTAATAATTAATATTATCAATTCAAACCCATTTCAATTAACTAATTAGTAGAATATTATTTTTTGTGTTCAATTTATTTGTAATTTATTTAATGAGTCTTTGTATTTAATTAGATTAACTAGAGAGAGAATTAGGCCCAATTTAGTGCTATAATTAAGCTCACACGCACGCCAACTCTGTATCGTAATTGTATTAGGCAGTTCGAATATCTCCCCTATAAATATAGGTTGAGATGACCGAAAACTGCTAAGTCTCTACACAATCTATTCCGCATATTATTCTGGTAGAGCACGTAGACTAGAAATTCTCTCTCTAGCTTGTTCGAGTACTGTGTATTGTTCTTCATTGATTCATCATTCTATATACACGGTATACGTTATTGGTGAAATTTCTCTTCTATTGTTATAATTCTTTCAATTATTATTAGATTATTCGACTGTTGAAATCTGGGCATATTACACACACTAATATTTACATTTAACTAATATTGTAGCGGAACTAAAGTTCACTAATTTAACTATGTTAATTTACATTTATCTAATATTGTTAAATATTAGTAATTGACAATAATAATTCACACTAAACTAATGTTTCAATTCTAACTTAATTAAATCACTATAAATCCTAAATTAGACATTAAAAATAATTGCTAATAAACAAACCTAATAATTTTATAATCCCATTTCAATTTACTAATATTTAAATTTAGCTAAATTACGTTTATAGTTAAATATATTGTTGATAAATTAACAACCTCACTAATTTAACAATTTTAATTATTTAAAATAAAAAAATTAATACTTATTAAAAAAATACATTATTCAAATGATATACCTTATTTGCATAAACACGGGAAATGATAAACTGATAGATTACATCCTTCAATCTTTCAACATATATTGTATCGTAGTCTCATTGATTTTTAACTCGTATGCAATCAATTGAATGAAACTACACTGCCATATATATATATAACTTGTCACGGATTTTGTCACGGATAAATCCGTGACAAACACTTATTCATACAACTTTAAAATGTGATCGTTGGAGTATTAATTATTGGGGTTTGTCACAAACGCCCGGAAGTGAAAAAACGTTGGCCGGAGTAAATTGCCGGTAACCGGAGGAATGTTGTCACGGATGAAAAGCCGTGACAAAGAGTTGTCACGGATTTTGTCACGAATTTGTCCGTGACAAACCATCTTCATGACAAATCAAGCTTTTCCGTGACAACGTCCGTGACAATTTTGTCACGGCTCAGATCTGTGACAAACTTCCGTGACAAAACGGATGTTTTTTTGTAATGACATATGGAACGTGAGTTGTCATTCTCTTACCAAATTAGGGAAACACGACTAGGTCATAGAATTGATATATAAATACTCCTTTAGTCATATGAGAAATAATTTTCTCTTAATTTTATTTATTTTATGATGCTTCTGATCTGTCTTAATTTATATAATAATTTTAAATGAATTTTGTAAGTTTGTTGTGGTAGGGAAAATATTTAAAGGGCACCAGAGTAATTTACCGAATCTGTTGTGTAAGACAACACAGAATCAAACAAATTAGCGCGAAATTTCCTTAACATCAACCAACCACAAATGAATTGAAACACAAATTAAATAGATTTTCAACAATCTAACATACTTATCAATATAATATTTCTAAAGTAATCTAACAAGTCTTAAAACATAAGGCTTTTAAGTATTTGATCCATCCATTTTCAAATGTATCAATTAATGTAATTTAAAAAAACAGCTATTTATAAAATCATTTTCATATCTTTTTCACGTGCTTTTTTTGTTTAAACTCAATGTCTAATCTCTTTCATCTCACGTTTGTAAACTTATGATGTCCGCATTTCTCTAAACTTTGTTCACTTTCCTTTCCTGATTGCACTAAAACTTCATCATTTTCAATCTAGAGTAATTGATTTGTGATTCTTATTAATCACATGATTTTTATTTCTTATTCATCGAGTCTCACAAACTTGACAAATTTATAAGGGATTGTTTGATAGTCAAGTTAGTCACCTACAAAGTATAATAGTTAGTTATATATTCTAAAGTATACCAAAAATCAACATTTGGGGCTTCATTAACTTGGGGTTTTTCAAAGGGGGTATAACCTCTACAACACTACCGTAAACTTTTACTATTAATCAATGTTCATGTAATCTCTAAATTTAATCAGTGGTCAATAGTAAAAGAAAACGTAAACACGTGCAACAATGGAGAGAGATTACAATAAACATGCTCGTCATCATACGGAATTGACTAAACAATATTAGCTTTTCACGTACAATCCTCTTCTGATTAATTGACCTAACAATGCTTATCACATCCTTGAGATGAGCATAGCCTTCCAATCACGTTTATTGATTAATCTCTATATGTACCACATCGATACATTTATTCTCAAAAAACACAATATTACTCCGCTTCAGACTCACTTCATTGAAGCTTGTAGTTTAACTCATGTCTATTTCTATACACATGATTACTATTTGTAGTTAGAACTGGAAATGTTGAGTAATTTCTATTATTTATTTTTTATAAAACAATTCATTTATTTTATTGTACACACATATAACAATGTTTTTTTAAATATACATGATTATCATTTGTAGCTTAAACATGAGAAGTTGACTAATTTCTATTACTTATGTTTCTATAAAACAATTCTTTTATTTTATTGTACCACATATAATAAAGTGTGTCTCTCAGTGCATTTGATTAGTCCATGTCATTATTACAGAATTTGTTCGTGTTCGGATTATTCAACTCTAACATTCTAATTGTTACAGAATGTATAAGATATACAACATCCGTCTCATTCAAAGGTTCCCGTCCACTATTCTCCTGTAAAGTTAAAGTCTTCTTAATCTTTTACTTTATATATCCAAGATTTATGAAATTTGAGTTTTTCTTTTATGACTTTATGAAACTATTAATGTAGTTTCTAATATAAAAAAACTAATCACGGATAGGGATCAATTAACTTTATGATTAGTCAAACACCGTAAACCGTGTGAGAATCATTCTACGAAACGAAGGGAGTAGTTTATTTCATCGCTTATGTTTATACCAAAGAGTAAGTTATGTTAAGAGTTATTTAGTCTTTCCACTGTGCTTTTATATGTCTTCGATTTCCATTTTAGAATTTTAGCGGTATTCTTACAATGGTCACATGTAACCGTAATTCAGAAATAATTGTTTTTTACCTTGAATGTTAAGAGTTTTTTTCTTTTTTTCTTTTCTTACCTTGATTCCACGACTAATATACTTTGTTTAAATAAGTGTAAGTAAAAAGAAAGTAAACTAAAAAGTTAGTAACATGAGAAAAAATCTTGTATAAGAAGGGAACTAATCCGAAAAAATACATAAAAACGGAAATAAAATAATAAATGGGAAGAAGAAAAAGAAGGCAAATGGAATACATAACATGAAACAGAAATAAAATTAAGAACAAAAAGACAAAAAAAGGAATAGAAGAGTCAAGAGGATAAAAATACAAAGAGAAAACTTTTAGGTAGAAAAAAGAAAAATGGCATGTGAGATCGTTTGGAGAAGATTCGCTAATGTGAGATTTATGGTTTAATGTTTTTAAAAGAAAAGAGAATAGCCTGAAATATCGTGTCCTCAACTGGTGAGGGACCGATGACAGAGGATATGGTGCAAAGATGAGATTATTTCTGAATTACGGTAATGTGAGACTATTGTAAGAAGACTATTAACATGTGATAAGAAGTTCTAAATTCCCAGAATAAAATTGTAGTGTATAACTTTCAAAAAAATACCTTTTGGTACAGCTTCCGCCATCGGGCAGCCATCTCCGCCGCCGCCAACTCTCAACAGACGTCGACCGCTGTCAGCTCCGTCAAGCAGCCACAGCTAAGGTTTAAGTGGATATGTCGTAAACACTAGAAAGTCTAATTCTAAACTCTAAGATGGTTGATAAACAGTAAGGGGCAGAGAAGTAATTGTGACTCATATTTTAACGATTTAAAACATGTACACCTATTTGGAGATTTTGGATGTGTTTTTACTTTTACCAGTAAACTCACCCGTGCGATGCACGATCAAAGAATTTTTCTTTCAAATTTATTTGTGCTCACTGATTCAAATTATACTATCAATTGATGACAACATCTGTCTCTATGGAATATTGTTGTAGATCAAAGCAATGAATGAAACACACTTATAATATTATGGTTAAAAGAGAGCACTAACCATTACTTAAAAGATAAAAAACATCCAACAAATACGTAGAAACCATAACATTGTAAATATGTATTTCATGTAAACCTAAACATTGTTGAACACTTCTTTGAATACAACATTCTGAGACTTGTCAGTGGTTTCTTCATCTTCATCAACAATTAGAACTTTCAAACCACAAGGATTGGTAACCCTTGATACTGCAACATACAAATCTCCGTGCGATGCACGGTTGGTGAAATTTCATGTGTATAAAAAACAAATTACGATTTATGTATCATATGTATAAAAATGCAAATTTGTAACTCTAATTTAATCATTTAGTATTATACCCCCTAATCAATTAAAACTTGATATATCCATGAAACATGTCTAATAATGATTTATCGTTGATTATGGAGTAGTACACAAATTTTTATAACACCATAAAATGGTAAGTAGCACACAGTGATGCGTTATAAATATAATTTGAAACACACATAATGTAATGCTAAATGATAAGAAACACTTCTTTGTACACAAAAATGTTTGTTTCAATGTTCGTTCCTCTATCATTGATTACTCTAGACACAATCACGTAAAGTTAATCATGGTTAAACATGTTTTTTGAACAACAAACCAACACGCGATAATGACATATTAAGTCATTTTAGGGTATTGTCGTATCCGGAATTGGAATGTCAAGCTGACATATGAAGGTTTTAAGCAATACTCGGGAATTAACACCTTCTGTTCCGCACTACGCCCTGTTAAAATCCTTTCTTTTAGTAAAATGTTTTGTTAGTAATTCACTCTCGTGATGCACGAATAATTGTGACACAGATTATAAGAGAGAGAGAGAGTTTGGTTCAAATAAGAACACCATCTAATGAGATAAATAAGAAACAATCCAGGCCATTAGATCAACTCATTGTTTTTAATTCTAACATGAGAATGGGCAGGCCATGATGGTCATTGTGACATTTTTTTCTTTTTGTACATAGGTATCCAGCCAAGACCCATTCTATTGTTTCTTTCCATTATTGTTTGTCAATTAATTAGGTCTTACTTATTTCCTTTTCAGTTATGGATGCCATCCGGCCATTCCATGCACGTGAATTCCAACTTCTCTACGACTGTCTCTTCCTCCCCAAAAACTCCGAAGCTCCATTAATAGACAAAGGTATGTTTTTTAACTTCCTTTCTTTTGTTCTACGTGTTTCTTTGTTTCATTTGTTTTCTTGAACCAATGTCATTCATCGTTTATGTTTGTTTTTTTCACTCTTGTAGAAGCTTTAGAAATTTCTCCTGGATTAACTAAGTATTGGATCCCGGAATGTGATGAATCATTTAAACCAAAGCTTGACATGGTATTCAAAACCCTCGAGGATGGTATTGAATTTTATAAGCAATATGCAGCTTGTTGTGGCTTCGATTCTCGTATTGGTTCTCAAACTAAGCATCGCCGGCCGAGGACGAACACCATTGTGTGGAAATATGTTGTGTGCAATAGAGCTGGTTTCAAAAATATTGCTAAAGTCAATCCTCCAGAAACTAGTCATGTTATGCCTTTTAGTGTTGTTAGTGATGAACACACTGAATGTTCAAATGATGATGCAGAGGCTCACGTTTTTCCAGAGCATCCAGAATCCTCCCATGCTATTCCCGACACCGAAAAAAAAACAGAGGCGTCACCGTGTATCAAACCGTGTTGGCTGTAAAGCACATAAGATTATTACGTTATTTGAAGAGCGCCACAATCATCCTATGTCGTCTCTTGATGCCAGACCGTTTCTTAAAGTAAACAGGAAGCTTGATCTTGGTCATCAAAAGTTTGTTCTCAATTGTGCAAAGGCTAATATAGGAACTATGAAATCATACCGACTGTACAAGGAAACTGTTGGAGGATATTGCAATATTGGTGCAACGACGGTTGATTTCAAGAACTTTAAGCGAGATTTGAAGGCATATATTTCCGGCGTGGATGCTCAAATGCTAATTGATAAGCTTTTCGGAAGCAAGAAATTTGTTCAGCATATATTTTTGAGTATGACGTTGATGAGAGTGATTTTTTTGAAGATGTGCTTTTTTCGATGCTACATATGGGACTAACAGGTTCTACACTTTTGTAATTTAATTTTTGCACATTTCTTTATTTGTGTTTAATTAGTATTATTAAACCCATGTTTAATTTCAAACATTTGATTATTTTATAAACATGTAACTGCATGCACTCGTAAGCACTATTTTGTGCTCAACTAATTTACTTCTTTAATTGGTGTTTACTTTCAAAAATATGTTATTCATCCGTTTAATATGTTATGCACACCGATTTCTGCTTCTATGCACACATACTTTAATAAATTCTAGCTTCGCACATCAGCTTAACGCAGTTTTCTTTGCAGATACAATATGGTTTTTGCACCTTTCACCGGTGTCGACAATCACAAAAAATGTGTCACATTTGGTGCCGGTCTTCTATTTAAAGAAGACATTGAATCATATTTTTGGTTGTTCCGTTGTTTTCTAAATGCAATGGGACACGCACCTAAGTGTATCGTTACTGATCAAGACCCGTCTATAATTTTCTGAGACAACTACATGACTATGACTAAAATAAAGATTGTTTGTGAAACATGACCTCTTAAATGTAGTGACTATAGTAGTTACTTTTTCACGTAACTTATATTCAATTTTCACATCATGTGACCATGACATTATATCCATATTAATTTTAGTCCTGTTTTTGTAAATTACTTTTATTTCAGCAATTTTTTGTAAATAGTTTTTATTTCAGGAATAGTTTTAAAATATTTCTAATTTTTTCTTTAATTTATAAATAAAAGATATTTTAAATATTTTTTTCTATAATTAAACAAATTCAGCCAGTGTGGTCGCTTCAATTAAACTTTGTCAAATTGAACAGATTGAATCAATTCAATCAATTTCAATATAACTAACAGGCTATTCAAATTGATCCAATTGTTTGGCCCATTTTTTCTTTGCGAAAATCTCTAAACCTTCCCAATTGTGTCACCGCACACAATGCACCACATCAACAACTCCCACCCCGTTCTGCATAAATTTCTTGTTCTGAAATTTATATAAAAATTCATTCCATAAAGGGAAAACTATCAAATAGGCCCTCGTACTATTGAAAAAACGTCAATTAGGCCCTCCTACTTAATTATATATCCCCCAATTAAATCCCCCAACTTACAAAAAAAACAAAAATCACATTTTAGTCGGTGTGCTCCCGATTTGCCGGTTAATTGCTCACATGGGTAGTGATGTGGCTGCAATTATCCATGTAAGCATTTTGTAAGCGTCGTTTATATTTCTTATAACCCAGCTTCAACGACCATTCCCCCCCCCCCCCCCCCAAATTACTTTAACCCTAAGTTTCACGTTCTTGGAGTCGGCTATGAACTAGAGAGGACAACGCGTGGGTGGTTGACATTACTTCTCGCATTTAGTTATGCGCATTACAGGTATGTATATTTACTTCTATGAGAACTTTGGAACGGTACATTAACCTTTGGGACCCATTTGTGATTGGTTTGTTTGTTGATTTGTTGAACATTTAATGGGCAGAATCAGTGCTTACATTCCTTTTGATGTCGTTATGTTCTTTATTATGTGATTAGAGTAAGCTATATCATGTTAATCTTTATATGCTCACTAGAAGTCATACCAACCAACCACGTGCTTTTCAGAATGTTTGACAGGGTTGAACTAATAATTCATCATGGGGGGACATTCATTACCAGCCCCACATGTATGTACCTGGGAGGAGAAGTGAGTAACGTGGAAACAGATCCTGATTTGATATGTTACCCTCATCTGATGAAATTCCTCAAATCTGGGAAGTATGGAAATATTCAAGCTCTTTATTTTAAGAAAGTCACTGACCCTATGAGGACTCTACATGAGCTGTTCAATGACGAGTCAACCTTGCACTTAATAGATATAGCTACAAGGTATGGAAAATGTGATGTGTATATAAAACATGGTTTGGATGAGGTTGAGTTGGTAGATGTCCTCCCCTTACCTGCACCACATGCTGAAAAATCACCAGCAAATGTACCAGAGGGATCTGCTCCAGTCATACAAAATGATAGCACTGAGGGAACTGGTTCACAACATCAAGAAGAAGAACAATCCATTGAAGAGGAAGAACAATATAAAGAGATGGACAATGGTGCTAGTGCAGTGAATGAATAAATGGAAGACACTACTCCTACAAACTTCCGTGGGGTTGATTTAGAGGATGAAGAACTTTGGGAGGTGCCGTATGCATCAGATGTTGAGATTGTTGATGAAGGTACAAGGAGTGATAATGAAGAGGTAGAAGGTGGCACAAAAGAGCTGGGCAGTTCTGATTCTGAGTACTGTAGTACAGAATATGACTCAGATAATCCATGTAGCTTGGACTCAGATGAGGAGTCAGAAAGTGGAGTTGTTAAGCCTAAAAGAAAGAAACCCATCCATTCTTCATATAACCCTCAATCTGATCCTCCTTTAATAGATTTGGCCATGCTCTTTGAAGATGGTAGGCAGTTTAAGGATGCTATCATACGGTATGCAGTGCATAACAAAAAAGACATTCATTTTATTAAAAATGAGCCTACAAGGGTAAGGGTAAAGTGTGGTGTCACCTGTCCTTTTCGTTGTACTGCCAGTTGGGAGAGGCGTCTGAAATGCTTTCAAGTGAAGGTGTTGAAAAGTGAGCATTTGTGCAATTCTAAGTTCAAACTGAAGATCGTTAGCCAAAAATGGTTAGAGGAAAGATTTGAAGACAAGGTCACTGAAAATCCATGCATTGGTGCTGTAGAGTTCAAAACCTTAGTTAAAGCAGAACTAAACATTAATATTTCTATTAGCATGGCTACTAGAGCCGTAAGGGGAATACAAGAAAAGACAAAGTCTGCATTTAAAGATCAGTTTAAGAGAGTTAGGAATTATGCTGAGGAGTGCTTGAAGTCAATACCTGGGAGCACTGTTGTTGTTAAGACTGTGAGGGTTGTCCCTGATGGTCCATGTATGTTTCAGAGAATTTACATATGATTTGGACCATTGAAAAATGGATTTCTTAATGGGTGTAAACAGGTAATTGGGGTGGATGGTTTTTTTCTTAAAGGGCAGCTCAAAGGAGAAATTCTTACAGCCGTTGGAAGGGACACAAATAATCAAATGTATCCGATTGTGTGGGCCGTTGTGGAAATTGAGAATAATTCCTCTTGGTTACTGTTCATCATCTTCCTCCGGCGATTTCTAACGGCATCTGACGTCAGGACCCTCTCGTGATTATGGAGTTTAAACACAAGGCTCACTTTGTTAAAAAATGAGACATATATGAAAACAGGTCCAACCATATGTACATTTTCCGTAGTTATCCTTAACAATAATACATTTATAACATCACTGATGGGGTTATGGGACCAGGCCCAGAGCCTAATCGGCCCAGGCCCCGAACTCGGACCAGCGGGCCCAAGTCCAACAACCTAGAGCACGAGTCGGCCCAACCAATTAGGGCGATCAAGGAGCGGAAGCCCAAGAGAGCCTGTCGACCAGCCCAATGGGGAGCCTGCCTTCCAGCCCAGTGGGGAGCCTGCCTTCCAGCCCAGTGGGGAGCCTGCCTTCCAGTCTAGCCAGGAGCCTGCCGACCACCAGCCCCGCTGGGAGCCTGCGATCCAGCCCAACTGGGAGCCTGCGGTCCAGCCCAGGTGGGAGCCTGCCTCCAGCCCAACGGGGAGCCTGCCTTCCAGCCTACCCGGGAGCCTGCCTCCAGCCCGGTCAGAAGCCTTCCTCCAGCCTAGCGGGAAGCCCACCGTCCAGTCCAGCAGGAGGGAGCTCAAGCGTCCAGCCTGCCAGCCAGGAAAAGTAACGGCCAACGATCAATGCGCGACTTAATTATGTGTTTAATTCCGTTTAATGTTGTAATTAATTTAGTCATTATTATGTTCGGCAGTTACCATTTGTAATCGCCTATAAAAGGCAATTCGAATTTCAAATACAGATATGCTATTTCTGGCTAACTTTCCATATTCGTACTTTCCTAATTCTTGCTTGAGTGTCGTACGTAGCTTTCCTAAAAGCCTACGAGCGTCCTATTTTGGACCAACAATCACAATTATCATTATTAATTTCACTAGATTATATACCTATAAAGTTTATTTCTCAAAATATACTTTTATCAGCATTTTTAATTAATATGTAATTTTTAATAACTGTATCATTGATTTGAGTCTTTGAGAAGCCACTATAAACCCAATTTATCACGTCGAGAACCTACATGAATAATGCAATAACAACATCAAACAGCAGCCCTCGAAGAACTATCACAAGATTAAAGAGCTAATGCATTGATACAAGGAAGATTATTACTAAATTTGTGTAGTGCCTTCCAAGAGGAAGTCACCATTCCAAAAATGGGAGTATGCCATTTATTGCGCCGTGCACACAGTATTCTTTGGTAAAAGGCGAAAGAATAGTTCGCTTTGTGTTCAACGCATGGCTTCTTGAGTTTTGTGAAGTTAAGTTGGTTCATTATATAACCAGTGCTGGACAGTACTTTGCTATATTATTCGGTGTGGGAAAAAGATGGTGCAACTACCGAATGAATTCGTAGCTATTCCGCTTTCTTTCTAGCTTACCCATTTTTCCAAGACCTTATATTTTTCTTGGTGCTTGTTTGTTCTTTTTTGTCATTTCTCCTCAAGATTATTCTTTCTCAACTAATATCCATAGTCCATACGTAGTTTTGCTTATTTGGATTAGCGTGAAGGATTAAAAAAAATAAAGTGGGGTTTTGTATCGATCTTTCTTTTAGGTATTTTTTGTTTGAAATAGATTAAGTAATAAATAAAGTTATAGAAAGGTGAAATTGGAAAACAAGAAACCTAGGAATCCTAGTTAGGATCAATCTTTTAGTGTTTTTCATGTACTTTTTTTTATATAAAGGTTATAATTTATAAAGGTATTTCATACTGTAAATTGAAAGAGATTGGAAAGGTTTTTGAACTTTATATATTTACCTAATAATTATATTTATTTATCAATGTACATCAATCATTTTTTGAATGTATGATATACAATGGCTTTTTGTCATTAATATAATAATGAAACTTGCTTTGTTAAAAATAGTTCAATCAATTTTAATTTTAAGGAAATTTACCGCATTATTATCAAAAGTGAGAAGATTTCCCATTATATGACTACAGACTTGATTGATCAAAATATGACTAAAAATCATTAATGGTGAGTAGCACAACTGGAAAACAAGCAAGAGAAAGTTCTCATCTAATACACACTACAAAAACACAGCCCGGTTGTCACGGAATTTCACGGCAAACAGTTCAAAAAAATCGTGACAATTTTTTTTGTCACGGATTTTGTCACGGACACACACTGACAAATCAGGCGTGGCAAACTATTTGTCACAGCTACGAGACCATGACAAAGTTTGTCACGGATTAGTCACGACATATTTTCGTGACAAAACAGCTTACCGGAGCAACGCCGTGACAAAATAGGTTTAAAAATTTTTCTGAAATAGGTTGGGCGGGTACGTCGAAATGTTTTGAATTCAAAATTTTCATTTTGTCACGGATTTATCCGTGACAAATATTTTGTGAATTAAAAAAAAACAGAATAGGGTGGGTGGGTAAGTTGAAAATTCGTTGTGAATTCAAATTTTTCACTTTGTCACGCAAAACATCCGTGACAAATATTTTTATTTTAAAAAAATGTTTTATACCGGAATAATTTTATAAAATTTTAAAAAGTTTAAACTTTTGTCACGGCCGGAGTCCATGACAAACATTTTAATTTTAAAAAAAAAATAAAAATATTTCCCCCCAATTTTTAATAAAAATTCAGATATCAAATTCATTTAAAAATTCAGATCCTTGTGTGTGACACCGCACCCGAACGAAATTTAAATTTAATTTCAAAGCTTATCTATTGAATTTCCCTATTTTCGAACAATTGTAAAACGATTAAAGTTTTACGGAACATATGATTAATCATATTACTATTTGAGCTTATATAATGGTAATGGACTTCTAAATAAATAATTAGGCCATATTATTGATATTGGGACCCAACATCCTTAAATAGAGATATACAACCCCTCGGTACAATGTAAGTTCGGTCGGGCAGCCCAAATGTTATTTTGGGCCCAACCTGCTAAATAAATTGGGGAGAGTACAAAAGTACATGTTATGACAAAAGACAAATACAATAAGACTCATCTTTCCTTTTTGGATGTATTGGTAGAAATTTTGCTCCCAAATTAATTAGGGGACATGAGAGTACGTCCCACACCTTCCTATGAGTTAGAACACATAAATGAAACGGATCTATTGAGTTGAGAGCTCAAACAATACAAAAGAGAAATAAAAGAGGAGGATCATCCCATGTTTGATTGGAATCAAACACCCTACCTATTTTTTGTGAACCACATGTGAGAATAAGCATTTGAGAGCTTCTAAACACCTCTCCCTCACCCCATTTGAACTAAAAGGTTAAGGAGGAAGGGAGAGCCGCACAACCCAAGAAAAAGGAAGAAGAAGGAGAGCTGACCGCATGGATTCATTCCATTTCGTGGAGCTCACTGTTTGCGTTGTATCTTGAGAAATACACATCCAATCGAGGCGTGTGAGGTGCCAAAAGAAACATCTCCAAAAGCGGAATCCATAGAGGTGCGGTTTGTGTCAAAAGGAGCAGTTTAAGGCCTCCAAATCATCCGAACAGAACGCAACCAATACATTTTTGGTATTCAAAGTAAGTTTAAATCCAAAACCTTCCTTTCTATTGCCTAAATCCTATGTATGATTGAAGAACTATTATACACTGGTTTAAGTGTATAAATTTTATTATAGAGTAACTTTTATTTTTGGAAAGGTTAGATACTAATCTAGACAAATCCTTGAAAGGTTAGGGAACAAATTCACCGGAAAACACCCGTTCTAGGGACTGTTTTCATGTCGACGTTTAGGGGTTGAGCTAGCACTGTGAGGAGGCTTCGTAACACTCAATTTTAAGCAAGGAATCAGTTCTTAACCCACCTTGGCCGAAGCTTTGACCATTGGATCAAGAAAGAAAAATTTAAAGCTCATTTAAGGTGAGGATCGACATCTAGTTGCTTACAACTTGTAGGTTAAGCATGAGATTACCTAAATGCCTAAATCATGTTTTTCATGGATTATAATGACTGAATATTGATGAAATATTGATATACTAGATAAGGAATGAAATTGCAAATGATTTGAAATCATATTGATAAAAATGGAGTTAAATGAACTATTGTGTGAAATAGGCATTTTTATTCATGTGTGAATTGTGTAGGTACATAAATGATTAATTGTGTATTACATTGGATGAGAAAGTTGCTGCTACATATCTATAAATATGTAGGGATTTACAAATGAAATATATGATTGATGGGAAGAATCTTAATAGTATTGGAATACTAGTTAATGAGTGTTTGTAATTGTTAAGGAATTGAATCTAAGGATTTGATTGTAAGTGATGTACTTGATTGTGGTTCAAGTGACTAAATTGATGTAATATGATGCTAAGATCATGATGAGGCAGTCCGTAAAGATGTCCCGAAATAGATTATTGATATTACAATTCTAGGCATAGCGAGTGCTTAGGAATTGGGGTCTATGCCAATGCAAGGAGATGTACTTGAGCCCGATGCTCTAGAATTGCATTGGGTAGACATAAGGATTTGGTTCAGCCCATGTAAGGAGATGTACTTGAGCCCGATGCTCTAGAATTTCATGGGTGAACATGACATCGGAGATTGGTGGAGTAATTGACTTGTGAATGATGTGCATGGTGATATAGTCGAGTTGGACTCGAGGAATACAAACATGTGTGTTAGGGTTGAACCCTATGTATTGTCGTGACTAGGGGTCACGGAGTTTGGGTTATGTTTTGTAAATGAACATTGGGCCATGGGCCGACTACTTGACTTTATATATAAAGTAAGTATATTTTGAAAAGGGGTAACTTGGGGTTACGGCTTAGATTATATTATCACCCTATTTGAGGGTCTTGTGTTTGAAATACTTGTTGTATATCTATTAGATGCCATCCAGACCAGTACTTTATAGCCATATAAAGTACTGACCCCCTTTCGGGGGCGTCCCACCACCATTTTAGGTTGAGGCTAGAGCTTTCTACCTGTGCTTGTTGATCGGGCGATCATCTCGGAGGGAAGACTTGGTTCGTGCTTCCTCCATTCTGTTTTTAAATAATTTAAACATGCTCATGGATATTGTTTTTCATTATGGGACCTGCGTGCTCGTGTTTGCCCCGTGTGGCACTTGTTTTCAAACTATGATTTCCGCTGCGTATTCAATTACTTATTATGTATGTTTATGGATGACTTATGTGTGAATGATATTCGAGACACCTTGTATAATATGGATGAGTTAGACTGTGGTTGACTATTCATATTGTACGGCGGATTGTTGACGTGTCCGGATAGGTCTGGGGCGTGACATTGTGTGGTTGTTGCATTGCTAAAGGAATACGTCGAACCCAGTTAAAAATTTGTTCGCCAGAAAGTCTTGGGGGTGGGGGGTCTCGTACCACTCTTCCGTTAATGAAAGATTTTTTGTCCCTTCGATATTGATGCTTTGTCGGGAGTAATTTGCGGTGACAATCAAAATAACTTGGTTTCCCGCTAAATTTGAGCCAATTGGCACCTGATTGCTCCATACATATCGGACATCCCATAAGACCGTGTGTGCTCCATCCTGAAAGCATACCATAGGTAGGGAAGTTGCTAATGGTCCAAATGATGGCAGCTTTCATGATAAACATTTCATCTCTTGAAACATCATAAGTTGGTGTCCCAATGGCCCAAAGTTCTTTCATCTCCTCGATCAGGGGTTGCAGATAGATGTATATCCTTTTTTTAGAATCTGAGGGACCTGGACAAATTAAAGTCAAAACGATGAAATGACTTTTCATGCACATGTCTGGAGGTAGATTGTAAGGAGTTAACATGACTGGCTAACATGAAAATTGCTTCCCAAACTTTCCAAAATGAGCGAATCTGTGAACACAATCACAGTCGCATATTCTGTGGCTCCATTGCAAACTGAGGATGACACAGGTCAAAGTGTCTCCAAGCTTCAGAGACCGAAGGGTGAGACATCAAACCCTCTTTGGTTTCATGCTCAACATGTCATGTCATGTGTCTCGCTGTAGCATTTGAAGCATATATCCTCTTTAAACGTGGAGCTAGTGGGAGGTAAAGCAATTTAGATAATGCAGACATTGTTCGTGGTTTTTTTTTTCCTTTGAGGAACAGGTTTGTATCTCTCTCCACCACAGAACTTGCAACTCTCGAGTGTCTCATCATCCTTCCAGAACAACATACATCCTTCAGGGCACGCATCAATTTCTATACAAGGAAGCCCTAACTGAGAAATTAATTGCTTCATGTTCTAATATGAATCAGAAAGACTGTGGTCACGCGGTAGCATTCCTCCAATTGACTGCAACAGCCCTGAAGCAACTCTGAAACGGCAGATACCTGAGAGTATCCCTCATAATCAGCATAGAGAGGTTGATCGGCTGCTTTCAGAACATCTTGAAATCTCTCAGCTAAATCTTCAATATGAGGAACATGATAATTCTGATCTTCATCCGCATATGGTTGATACGAAGTCGAGACTTCAGGAGGATCGTTAAATGATTGTGGAAGGTTAAACTGAGACGTTGAGGCACCGTATACAATTTTATCTTCAGCCTACTCAATAACCATTGATCTACCTGTGCGCGTAACCCAAGTTTATTCGTTGCACTTGTACAAGTTTGGTTTGGTAAAGGTGAATTTGATCTCAACTCTGATGTGGTAATTAAATGAGTTGGCAGCATTCAAAAAAATAATTCTAATAATACTTTGTAGCTATGCAAGGTTCTTGGGAAAATTTAGATCATGTTTGGTAACACTAAATTTGATAAATTAGGCAGAATTGTGAAAATATTATGTGTGTGTGGGTGAATTGGTTCAAGTAAAGAATAATCTTCCCGTGAAAAGTGAGAACAAATCTTTTCCTTTAATCACATGAAAATGGATGGATTAGATGAACTTTGGCCATAAGGCACGCTACAAAAAATGTGCAAATGCTCATAGTATAAACTGTATAATTTGCATATTTTAAATGTTAAAAACTTGTGAATTTTTTATTATATACATTAATGCACTTTTATGATCTACATGTGCATGTTTTGCATGTTCTAGTACACATTTGTTACAATATTTTAATTTAAAGTTCATCATAATTATCAAAATGTCACCACATTTTCAACTTAAAATTTGATCTCTTCTATCCGTTTTTTTGAACCTGAGACTTCCTATATGGGAGAGTGAGTCAGCGACCAGTTAGCTAGACCGCTTCCTCTATATTTAAATTATATTTTACTACTGAAATAAAAAAAAAATAATGATAAAAAGCTAAAATAGTCATCTCAATCTTTTTAGTAAATTCAACTACAAAAGTAACTTCAATCATACTTAATTTGGTTATCATACAATTTAGCGCGTAAAATCAAATGTTATGTGTGTGATAAAAATTGACCCGTCAATTGAAAATATGTGTAATCAAATAAGCTCTTATAAACAATGTAGCCATTGGTCCGTGTTTATTCGTAACTCATTTAAACACTCGAACTGCGCACTATTGCTCTATACTTCTTTGTTGGTTCTCACATATAAAGGTTCTCACTTTTCTTTTTAGAATGTCTCATATAAATGTTTTAATCTCTATTTTAAGAAAAACCTGACACTCTTAAATGTCCACTTAATGATCAAATATCAAAAATAGGGGAAAAGTGCTGAAAATATACTTGTGGTTGGACCCGTTTTCAGATAGGGTCATGTTTTTCTTTTTTTTAAACCAGTTATGTGTGTAAACTTTGTTATCACAGGAGAGTCTTGGCTACAAGTGACGACCGTTATTAAAGAAAGATGGCCTAGATATTGTTTTGTTGAGACGCACCTCTCAATATTTTTCTTTTAGTTTTGCGAACACTTTTGGAAATTGGGGTTACTGATCATCATTTTCCTCCGGCGATTTCTAACGGCATCTGACATCACGACCCACTTTGTTAAAAAATGAGACATATCTGAAAACGGGTTCAACCATATGTACATTTTCCGTAGTTATCCCTAACAGCAATACATTTATAACACCACAATTATCATTATTAATTTCCCTAAATTATATACGTATCAAGTTTATTTCTCAAAATATACTTTTATCAGCATTTTTAATTAATATGTAATTTTTAATAAATGTATCATTGGTTTGAGTCTTTGAGAAGCCACTATAAACACAATTTATCACGTAGAGAACCTACATGAACAATGCAATAACAACATCAAACAGCAGCCCTCGAAGAACTATCACAAGATTAAAGAGCTAGTGCATTGATACAAGGAAGATTTTTACTAAATTTGTGTGGTGCCTTCCAAGAGGAAGTCACCATTCCAAAAATGGGAGTATGCCATTTATTATGCCGCGCACACGGTATTCTTTAGTAAAAGGCGAAAGAATAGTTCGCTTTGTGCTCAAAGCATGGTTGCTTGAGTTTTGAGAAGTTAAGTTGGTTCATTATATAACCAGCGCTGGACAGTACTTTGCTCTATTATTCGGTGTGGGAAAAAGATGGCGCAACTACCGAATGAATTCGTAGTTATTCTTCTTTCTTTCTAGCTTACCCATTTTTCCAAGACCTTATATTCTTCTTGGTGCTTGTGTGTTCTTTTTTGTCATATACGTAGTATAATATATTTTTATCATTTCTCCTCAAGATTATTCTTTCTCAACTAATATCCATAGTCCATACGTAGTTTTGCTTATTTGGATTAGCCTGATGGATTAAAAAAATAAAGTGGGGTTTTGTATCGATCTTTCTTTTTAGGTATTTTTTTGTTTAAAATAGATTAAGTAATAAATAAAGTTATAGAAAGGTGAAATTGGAAAACAAGAAACCTAGGAATCCTAGTTAGGATCAATCTTTTAGTGTTTTTCATGTACTTTTATTGATATAAAGGTTATAATTTATAAAGGTATTTTATACTATAAATTGGAAGAGATTGGAAAGGTTTTTGAACTTTATATATTTACCTAATAATTATATTTATTTATCAATGTACATCAATCATTTTTTGAATGTATGATATACAATGGCTTTTTGTCATTAATATAATAATGAAACTTGCTTTGTTAAAAAATAGTTCAATTAATTTTAATTTTAGGGAAATTTACCGCATTATTATCAAAAGGGAGAAGATTTCCCATTATATGACTACAAACTTGATTGATCAAAATATGACTAAAAATCATTAATGGTGAGTAGCACAACTGGAAAACAAGCCAGAGAAAGTTCTCATCTAATACACACTACAAAAACACAGCCCGGTTGTCACGGAA
Organism: Cuscuta europaea; assembly: GCA_945859875.1. NCBI lineage: Eukaryota > Viridiplantae > Streptophyta > Magnoliopsida > Solanales > Convolvulaceae > Cuscuta > Cuscuta europaea. Next base: position 23,412,755 of record CAMAPE010000038.1, read on the forward strand.
TTTGTCACGGCAAACAGTTCAAAAAAACCGTGACAAATTTTTTTTGTCACGGATTTTGTCACAGACACACACTGACAAATCAGGCGTGGCAAACTATTTGTCACAGCTACGGGACCATGACAAAGTTTGTCACGGATTAGTCACGACATATTTTCGTGACAAAACAGCTCACCGGAGCAACACCGGTTCTTATTTGTCACGGATTTATCCGTGATAAACTTTTTTGGATTTGTTTTTTAAAAATATCTGAAATAGGTTGGGCGGGTACGTCGAAATGTTTTGAATTCAAAATTTTCATTTTGTCACGGATTTATCCGTGACAAATATTTTTTGAATTAAAAAAAAAACGGAATAGGGTGGGTGGGTGGGTAAGTTGAAAATTCGTTGTGAATTCAAATTTTTCACTTTGTCACGCAAAACATCCGTGACAAATAATTTTATTTAAAAAAATGTTTTATACCGGAATAATTTTATAAAATTTTAAAAAGTTTAAACTTTTGTCACGGCCGGAGTCCATGACAAACATTTTAATTTTAAAAATAAATAAAAATATTTTCCCCCATTTTTTAATAAAAATTCAGATATAAAATTCATTTAAAAATTCAGATCCTTGGGTGTGACACCGCACCTGAACGAAATTTAAATTTAATTTCAAAGCTTATCTATTGAATTTCCCTATTTTCGAACAATTGTAAAACGATTAAAGTTTTACGGAACGTATGATTAATCATATTACTATTTGAGCTCATATAATGGTAATGGACTTCTAAATAATTAATTAGGTCATATTATTGATATTGGGACCCAAATCCTTAAATAGAGATATACAACCCCTCGGTACAATGTAAGTTCGGTCGGGCAGCCCAAATGTTATTTTGGGCCCAACCTGCTAAAAATAGTAATTTGTCAAGAATGACGTCCTAGACCCATTGGTGGGTGACCCACAAGGTTGGTAACTGATGTGAGTTTTCTCGCACTTAAAAAAGATTGTAATATAGCAGTGAAAGTACGAGTATCGTCTCCACAGGGACGGTAAAAGGGATTAAGAATTAACTAAAAATCAACGATAAAGAATAAATAAAATAAATGCGGTCGTGCGAGATTTGGTTGCTTGAGAAAACTAAAATTGCAAATAAACGATTAAAAGTAAATGATTGGATTCTTCTTAATTAACAACGAAGGGAACAGGGATTGATTCCGGGGTAATCAGATTTCTGGCAGATCAGGCTTAATTACATGAATTTAATTTAATTGAGCCTAGCTAATCAATACTAAGTTCTTACCGCTCTCGCGGCGTAGAGTACAATAATTTAGGGGACCAGGCTGATCTCTCATGCGACAGGATCCTAAATTATTGCCAAGACGAACGAGCTTACGGCCCCTTAATCGCTACTAATCTCTTAGCGAACGATTAAGTGTGTGTGAATGTGTCCTAGAACAAATTAGATCTCTCTTAATTTATTCTATAAGCAATTGTAATTCTAGTGGCCATTCTAGGTTACAAAAGATATCAATTAAATTATTCAAACACAAATTAAATGGCATTCATGCAATTTACACCATCAAGAACCTAACCATACATCATGATTAACCCCTTCATCAACCCCAAATCCCTAATTAAAACTACTCACAACTCATAATTGAAGAATCAATAGAATTGCGAAGAATAGAATTAATTGTCATTAATTAAAAAGATGGAACTTACAAATAATCCAAGGGAATTGAAGAACAAGATGGAAAAGTAGAAGAAATTTCGTCCCTAGGCCTCTCTCTAAGTTCCCCCGTCTTAATTAGGGTTAGAGAGGTGTTATTTATAGGAAACAAAGCAATTCGGGTTGAATTAGGAAACAAGGAAATTCACACTTAAATTAGGAAACAAAAACGGGGCACGCACGGCTTAGGTAAAACGTCCTAATTTGACTTTACTTCCTTCACAAAAGTTGTAGAAAATGAAGTCCTCTATCCACCCCAATTTTTCGAATTGGATTTGAAGCATCCAATCAAGAGATATGAATAAAATGGTGGAATGTCTCATTCTGAAATCGCAACAGGGATCATCTGACTTCGTCGTCTGTTTTCACATTCTTCCTATCAGATTCTAGAAAACGTGTCTTCTCATGATTTGTAGCCCTTGAAGTTGGCTTTCATATGGAACTTGAAACGTGTACATTGGATGTCTCTACAAGGAGATATGCTTGAATGATTAACAGAAGGTCATCCTGGTCGTCATTTTCAAGCTCTATTTGTCTTCTTTTGATCCCGTAGCCAATCCTAGAGCTCTTTTATCTTCAACTCTTCATCGTAAACCTCCCGGTGAACTCCAAAGCTCTCAAATCAATCTCTAATGTTTCTCAACTCGTCCCGATTGCTTCTCAAGCGCCGGTGTTGGTGTCTAAAATCCTGATTTTGACTCCAAATGACACAAAACTCGAACCAACGCCCGGTAAACATAACTTGAGCTAAAATTGAGACTTGCAACACCTTAAAGCTAGGAAAACTATCAAAATGCAACCCCAACACACATCAAATGCATGTTGTAATATGTACTTATCAGATTCCCCCACACTTAAGCTTTTGCTTGTCCTCAAGCAAACAGAACAACGGGACTTACGATAATCACCACACAGAATCAAAACAGTTAGCAGGCACACGTAGCTAAAGGAATATTCACAGAACAGACAATCTAAACCTAGAAAATTCTTCCCTAAACTACATTTTTGTACTCAAGCCAACTATTTGACAAAAATTATTCACAACATCCTTAAAGTAATGACAGCATACACAAATAAACTAGCTATTGATCAGAAGGACTTGTGAAGGTGATGGTGAATGGTGGATGGTAATAAATAGTCCCTTTCTTTTGAGAGATTGGAAAATATTCTAACAAAGACTTAATGTATTCAGGAATTTCAGGACTATTCTTAGGATCAAGGAACTCAGTAGGCCACAATTTAGGAACAATCATCTAAACCTATGCAAAGAGTAGACATGGTGTACAACTAAGCTAAACCGCCACGGCACGTTGGTGCTTTGACGTATACTTGAAGTACGCGGAGAACTAAAGCTAATTTTCAATAGCCTCCAAGTTTATTAATTATGTTTAGTTTTCCTTGTCATGTTGGCACGAGAACGCCATTTCTTTCGAAAGATACCCAAGTCTCATCTTATTGTGTAAAACACTTACGCTTTTTGACCCGGGCTCCCATTCTCTTTTTCGCAAGGTAAGAGGTCTAGATATATTAATTTTTTCACCTTTCGGATTCTTACTTAGACATTACCTCATTCTAATCTCGGCCTCACCAAGGAAAAATAGCATTTAAAGTTCATTTGTTTTAGAAGTGAATCCACGCCTACAATGCAATCCTCGAAAATATCAAGATCCTAAAAAGTGACTGCTCTTACCCCATTTGGGGCATAGGAACAGTGCCAAAATTGGCTTCTACACAAAATTCCATAAACTTAGCAAATTCATCCCCTAGTTCCCTAAACATGAAGACTACATCAGAAATATTCACGGGTAAGAAAACAGGCCATTTGGCTATGGAGCTCAATTAATTGGGTAGACAAGGAATAGTTAGGCTCAAAATGGCTTCTCCTAAAGGACTTTTTCAGGTGGGATGGAAAATTTATGAATTCATTCAATGGGTGACTAATGCCTTCATCCTTTCAACAACTAGATTATAGTGCAAGCAATTTAAGCCTAAACACTTCAAGGACATTTTAAAAGCATAGTCAAAACGCTAAGCAGCTCACAAAGACACAGTTTAAAGACAGATTTTCAAAAATTTGACATGAATTTCCTATGAATATACAACTAACACCTGCGCATGCTAACTCTAAAAATCTCATGTAACAACTACTGCCCGAATGCCTAATTCACTCTTCCACACTTAAACTTTGGCATCGCCCTCGATGACCAAAAATGCACTATGCACAAAGGGGTAAAGAGGAAAGGGTCACGCGTGCTCAACTTCAACTCAAGTCAACAATTAACACATGCGAGTAAGAGTAATAGGAACTTCCCTAAGGCGCTGGTTAGTGCAGAATTAAACTGAGTCAATGTAAACTGTGGCGCATCATCCAGAAAAGACCTGAGCTACAAAACAAACACAGAAACACAAAAAACACACAAAACAAAAACAAAAAACATGCAGAAAACAAAAGTGCAGAAATAAGCTTGGGTTGCCTCCCAAGAAGCGCTATTTTTAACGTCGTTTGCCCGACGATACCTCGTAAGCTTTCAAATAGCACAGACTGTAGTGGGGCACTAATTTTCAAAGTATCCAGGTTTCTCTCAACAAATGCCCTTAGGTGGCGCAAATTCTTAAACTCTTGAAACCATGTAGGAATCACATGGTCTTCAAAAAACTTATCAGCACAGAACTGGAGGATCAACCTCACTTTCTCCTTGAGTGGACATAAAACATGAGTCAAAAATTTGATTACTCCAGGCTCAAAAGATGTTTTGATGCAAGGATCAGTAGCAACATCAAACTCGAACTGCAACATAGAAAAGTATTTTTCTTCCTCACAATTATACTGAAAATTCACAGCATCTCCTCCGGACTCCATATCACTCCCCATGTGAGCATCCCAACTCTCGGTAACACCGTTCTTATCAATGTCGTCTTGGAAAGTGTTGTTACTCTCCACACAAAAAGGAATATCATCATCAAGGAGTGAATCAAAGAAATCCAAATCTGAACCCACGTAAGATTGAATCGGTGCATGTGTACAAGAGGGGTAATCTTGCTTGTGGAGTGGGACTTCTTCATTATGAACACCATCTACCTCACCCCCACTCTCTTGAAACGTGTTATCATCTTTTCCCAACTCATCTTCAATACCCAAACCTACCTCAGTAGCACCATCATCATGACTGATCTTCTCCTGGCCCTCCTCAGGTGTTGAGACTAATGATAAATCAAACGGCTGGGGAGTTTCTGTATGAAGATCATAGTGATTTGTGATTTCATCACTTACAGCTTGTACCGTTTCGAACCTTTTCCTGTATTCTTGGAAAAATAATTTGACACTATAATCTTCTTCTTCATCATCTTCAAACATAGGTGGGTCTTTAAATGCATTAGGAAGTGTATCATCCATCACACTCACACCTTCGTTGTCTGACTCAATGCCATGATCATCCTTATTGGTCTCCTCAGGTTGGGCTTCTGTGTCGTTAGGATGAGATCTCCCGGGCTCCTCAGATAGGGCATTAAACAGCTGATCCAAGTGATTTTCCATGTTCTGCATCCTTGCATTTGCTTGTTGATTATTTACCTCAGAAGCCTGTATGAATTGCTTGAGTGTTTCTTCCAGGTCAGATAGCTTCTCTGAAATTATCTCTTCCAATTCGTCGTCTGAATCTTGCGGCTCATAGCTCAGCAAAGACGTAGGAGTGATTGAAACATTTGTATTTGTAAGTTGTGGGGAGGACGAAGTGGGGTATGCAGTTGCCCAGTAAGGATGGTCGTATGGAGGAATGGGGCAAAGACATGAATGGTGACCACCTCCACAGAAGTTACAAATGCTTTTTTAGGAAAGCAATCAACCAATTCCTCAGGACTTTTAGTTCGAATGAGAAATTCTAGAATGGAGCCACGTTGTGCCCTTGGATATTGTGGATAAGGATAATGATTAGGAGAATGAGATTGGGAGAATTGCGTATTTGGAAGAGGGTAAGAATAGGAAGATGGAAATATTTGTGGTGTTGAAGAGTAATATTGGCGAGTTGTGTAGAATTGAGGAGGAGGAGGAGGAGGAGGAGTGTAAGGAGGAGGGTATGACGTATTGTGTGAATATTCCATGGAGGTGAATGGGTGCATCTCATGCCTTTTAGAAAAATACCTGAAAGGTTAGTACAGAAAAATCCTACGGAAAACTAAAAAAAAATCTAACTAAAAAAAAATCTCGCTGAAATTAATTAACCCTTAAAACCGACACCGTCCCCGGCAACGGCGCCAAAAACTGATGTGAGTTTTCTCGCACTTAAAAAAGATTGTAATATAGCAGTGAAAGTACGAGTATCGTCTCCACAGGGACGGTAAAAGGGAATTAAGAATTAACTAAAAATCAGCGATAAAGAATAAATAAAATAAATGCGGTCGTGCGAGATTTGGTTGCTTGAGAAAACTAAAATTGCAAATAAACAATTAAAAGTAAATGATTGGGTTCTTCTTAATTAACAACGAAGGGAACAGGGATTGATTCCGGGGTAATCAGATTTCTGGCAGATCAGGCTTAATTACATGAATTTAATTTAATTGAGCCTAGCTAATCAATACTAAATTCTTACCGCTCTCGCGGCGTAGAGTACAATAATTTAGGGGACCAGGCTGATCTCTCATGCGACAGGATCCTAAATTATTGCCAAGACGAACGAGCTTACGGCCCCTTAATCGCTACTAATCTCTTAGCGAACGATTAAGTGTGTGTGAATGTGTCCTAGAACAAATTAGATCTCTCTTAATTTATTCTATAAGCAATTGTAATTCTAGTGGCCATTCTAGGTTACAAAAGATATCAATTAAATTATTCAAACACAAATTAAATGGCATTCATGCAATTTACCCCATCAAGAACCTAACCATACATCATGATTAACCCCTTCATCAACCCCAAATCCCTAATTAAAACTACTCACAACTCATAATTGAAGAATCAATAGAATTGCGAAGAATAGAATTAATTGTCATTAATTAAAAAGATGGAACTTACAAATAATCCAAGGGAATTGAAGAACAAGATGGAAAAGTAGAAGAAATTTCGTCCCTAGGCCTCTCTCTAAGCTCCCCCGTCTTAATTAGGGTTAGAGAGGTGTTATTTATAGGAAACAAAGCAATTCGGGTTGAATTAGGAAACAAGGAAATTCGCACTTAAATTAGGAAACAAAAACGGGGCACGCACGGCTTAGGTAAAACGTCCTAATTTGACTTTACTTCCTTCACAAAAGTTGTAGAAAATGAAGTCCTCTATCCACCCCAATTTTTCGAATTGGATTTGAAGCATCCAATCAAGAGATATGAATAAAATGGTGGAATGTCTCATTCTGAAATCGCAACAGGGATCATCTGACTTCGTCGTCTGTTTTCACATTCTTCCTATCAGATTCTCGGAAACGTGTCTTCTCATGATTTGTAGCCCTTGAAGTTGGCTTTCATATAGAACTTGAAACGTGTACATTGGATGTCTCTACAAGGAGATATGCTTGAATGATTAACAGAAGGTCATCCTGATCGTCATTTTCAAGCTCTATTTGTCTTCTTTTGATCCCGTAGCCAATCCTAGAGCTCTTTTATCTTCAACTCTTCATCGTAAACCTCCCGGTGAACTCCAAAGCTCTCAAATCAATCTCTAATGTTTCTCAACTCGTCCCGATTGCTTCTCAAGCGCCGGTGTTGGTGTCTAAAATCCTGATTTTGACTCCAAATGACACAAAACTCTAACCAACGCCCGGTAAACATAACTTGAGCTAAAATTGAGACTTGCAACACCTTAAAGCTAGGAAAACTATCAAAATGCAACCCCAACACGCATCAAATGCATGTTGTAATATGTACTTATCAGTAGCCCAGATATATAAATATTAATATCATAAATGAATGATGGAATGAATGGAGAAAAATACAAATGCCTATGGTCCCATCTTTGGCATTTTTAGGCTAAATAATGGGAGTAGGGTTTTATTTTGTAATTGTACATCAAATAAAATATTGGGACCACTCTACACGTATTAGATATCAATAATATGATGTAGAAGGTTGACTTGTTCTAAATAAATTGGGGAGAGTACAAAAGTACATGTTATGACAAAAGACAAATACAATAGGACTCATCTTTCCTTTTTGGATGTATTGGTAGAAATTTTGCTCCCAAATTAATTAGGGGACATGAGAGTACGTCCCACACCTTCCTAGCACCTTAAAAACAGGTAGAATAAGTTAGAACACATAAATGAAACAGACCTATTGAGTTGAGAGCTCAAACAATACAAAAGAGAAATAAAAGAGGAGGATCATCCCATGTTTGATTGGAATCAAACACCCTACCTATTTTTTGTGAACCAGATGTGAGAATAAGCATTTGAGAGCTTCTAAACACCTCTACCTCACCCCATTTGAACTAAAAGGTTAAGGAGGAAGGGAGAGCCGCACAACCCAAGAAAAAGGAAGAAGAAGGAGAGCTGACCGCATGGATTCATTCCATTTCGTGGAGCTCACTGTTTGCGTTGTATCTTGAGAAATACACATCCAATCGAGGCGTGTGAGGTGCCAAAAGAAACATCTCCAAAATAGGAATCCATAGAGGTTCGGTTTGTGTCAAAAGGAGCAGTTTAAGGCCTCCAAATCATCCGAACAGAACGCAACCAATACATTTTTGGTATTCAAAGTAAGTTTGAATCCAAAACCTTCCTTTCTATTGCCTAAATCCTATGAATGATTGAAGAACTATTATATACTGGTTTAAGTGTATAAATGTTATTATAGAGTAACTTTTATTGTTGGAAAGGTTAGATACTAATCTAGACAAAACCTTGAAAGGTTAGGGAACAAATTCGCCGGAAAACACCCGTTCTAGGGACTATTTTCATGTCGACGTTTAGGGGTTGAGCTAGCACTGTGAGGAGGCTTCGTAACACTCAATTTTAAGCAAGGAATCAGTTCTTAACCCACCTTGGCCGAAGCTTTGACCATTGGATCAAGAAAGAAAAATTTAAAGCTCATTTAAGGTGAGGATCGACATCTAGTTGCTTACAACTTGTAGGTTAAGCATGAGATTACCTAAATGCCTAAATCATGTTTTTCATGGATTATAATGACTGAATATTGATGAAATATTGATATACTAGATAAGGAATGAAATTGCAAATGATTTGAAATCATATTGATAAAAATGGAGTTAAATGAACTATTGTGTGAAACATGCATTTTTATTCATGTGTGAATTGTGTAGGTACATAAATGATTAATTGTGTATTACATTGGATGAGAAAGTTGCTGCTACATATCTATAAATATGTAGGGATTTACAAATGAAATATATGATTGATGGGAAGAATCTTAATAGTATTGGAATACTAGTTAATGATTGTTTGTAATTGTTAAGGAATTGAATCTAAGGATTTGATTGTAAGTGATGTACTTGATTGTGGTTCAAGTGACTAAATTGATGTAATATGATGCTAAGATCATGATGAGGCAGTCTGTAAGGATGTCCCGGAATAGATTATTGATATTACAATTCTAGGCATAGCGAGTGCTTAGGAATTGGGGTCTATGCCAATGCAAGGAGATGTACTTGAGCCCGATGCTCTAGAATTGCATTGGGTAGACATAACGATTTGGTTCAGCCCATGTAAGGAGATGTACTTGAGCCCGATGCTCTAGAATTGCATGGGTGAACATGACGTCGGAGATTGGTGGAGTAATTGACTTGTGAATGATGTGCATGGTGATATAGTCGAGTTGGACTCGAGGAATACAAACATGTGTGTTAGGGTTGAACCCTATGTATTGTCATGACTAGGGGTCACGGAGTTTGGGTTATGTTTTGTAAATGAACATTGGGCCATGGGCCGACTACTTGACTTTATATATAAAGTAAGTATATTTTGAAAAGGGGTAACTTGGGGTTACGGACTAGATTATATTATCACTCTATTTGAGGGTCTTTTGTTTGAAATACTTGTTGTGTATCTATTAGATGCCATCCACACCAGTACTTTATAGCCGTATAAAGTACTGACCCCCTTTCGGGGGGCGTCCCACCACCATTTTAGGTTGAGGCTAGAGCTTGCTACCTGTGCTTGTTGATCGGGCGATCATCTCGGAGGGAAGACTTGGTTCGTGCTTCCTCCATTCTGTTTTTAAACAATTTAAACATGCTCATGGATATTGTTTTTCATTATGGGACCCGCGTGCTCGTGTTTGCCCCGTGTGGCACTTGTTTTCAAACTATGATTTCCGCTACGTATTCAATTACTTATTATGTATGTTTATGGATGACTTATGTGTGAATGATATTCGAGACGCCTTGTATAATATGGATGAGTTAGACTGTGGTTAACTATTCATATTGTACGGCGGATTGTTGACGTGTCCGGATAGGTCTGGGGCGTGACATTGTGTGGTTGTTGCATTGCTAAAGGAATACGTCAAACCCAGTTAAACATTTGTTCGCCAGAAACTCTCGGGGGTGGGGGGTCTCGTACCACTCTTCCGTTAATGAAAGATTTTGTGTCCCTTCAATATTGATGCTTTGTCGGGAGTAATTTGCGGTGACAATCAAAATAACTTGGTTTCCCGCTAAATTTGAGCCAATTGGCACCTGATTGCTCCATACATATCGGACATCCCATAAGACCGTGTGTGCTCCATCCTGAAAGCATACCATAGGTAGGGAAGTTGCTAATGGTCCAAATGATGGCAACTTTCATGATAAACATTTAATCTCTTGAAACATCATAAGTTGGTGTCCCAATGGCCCAAAGTTCTTTCATCTCCTCGATCAGGGGTTGCAGATAGATGTATATCCTTTTTTTTAGAATCTGAGGGACCTGGACAAATTAAAGTCAAAACGATGAAATGACTTTTCATGCACATGTCGGGAGGTAGATTGTAAGGAGTTAACATGACTGGCTAACATGAAAATTGCTTCCCAAACTTTCCAAAATGAGCGAATCCGTGAACACAATCACAGTCGCATATTCCGTGGCTCCATTGCAAACTGAGGATGACACAGGTCAAAGTGTCTCCAAGCTTCAGAGACCGAAGGGTGAGACATCAAACCCTCTTTGGTTTCATGCTCAACATGTCATGTCATGTGTCTCGCTGTAGCATTTGAAGCATATATCCTCTTTAGACGTGGAGCTAGTGGGAGGTAAAGCAATTTAGATAATGCAGACATTGTTCGTGGTTTTTTTCCTTTGAGGAACAGGTTTGTATCTCTCTCCACCAAAGAACTTGGAACTCTCAAGTGTCTCATCATCCTTCCAGAACAACATACATCCTTCAGGGCACGCATCAATTTCTATACAAGGAAGCCCTAACTGAGAAATTAATTGCTTCATGTTCTAATATGTATCAGAAAGACTGTGGTCACGCGGTAGCATTCCTCCAATTGACTGCAACAGCCCTGAAGCAACTCTGAAACGGCAGATACCTGAGAGTATCCCTCACAATCAACATAGAGAGGTTGATCGGCTGCTTTCAGAACATCTTGAAATCTCTCACCTAAATCTTCAATATGAGGAACATGATAATTATGATCTTCATCCACATATGGCTGATACGAAGTCGAGGCTTCAGAAGGATCATTAAATGATTGTGGAAGGTTAAACTGAGACGTTGATGCACCGTATACAATTTTATCTTCAGCCTACTCAATAACCATTGATCTACCTGTGCGCGTAACCCAAGTTTATTCGTTGCACTTGTACAAGTTTGGTTTGGTAAAGGTGAATTTGATCTCAACTCTGATGTGGTAATTAAATGAGTTGGCAGCATTCAAAAAAATAACTCTAATAATACTTTGTAGCTATGCAAGGTTCTTGGGAAAATTTAGATCATGTTTGGTAACACTAAATTTGATAAATTTGGCAGAATTGTGAAAATATTATGTGTGTGTGGGTGAATTGGTTCAAGTAAAGAATAATCTTCCCGTGAAAAGTGAGAACAAATCTTTTCCTTTAATCACATGAAAATGGATGGATTAGATGAACTTTGGTCATAAGGCACGCTACAAAAAATGTGCAAATGCTCATAGTATAAACTGTATAATTTGCATATTTTAAATGTTAAAAACTTGTGAATATTTTATTATATACATTAATGCACTTTTATGATCTACATGTGCATGTTTTGCATGTTCTAGTACACATTTGTTACAATATTTTAATTTAAAGTTCATCATAATTATCAAAATGTCACCACATTTTCAACTTAAAATTTGATCTCTTCTATCCATTTTTTTGAACCTGAGACTTCCTATATGGGAGAGTGAGTCGGCGACCAGTTAGCTAGACCGCTTCCTCTATATTTAAATTATATTTTACTACTGAAATAAAAAAAATAATGATAAAAAGCTAAAATAGTCATCTCAATCTTTTTAGTAAATTCAACTACAAAAGTAACTTCAATCATACTTAATTTGGTTATCATACAATTTAGCGCGTAAAATCAAATGTTATGTGTGTGATAAAAATTGACCCGTCAATTGAAAATATGTGTAATCAAATAAGCTCTTATAAACAATGTAGCCATTGGTCTGTGTTTATTCGTGACTCATTTAAACACTCGAAATGCGCACTATTGCTCTATACTTCTTTGTTGGTTCTCACATATAAAGGTTCTCACTTTTCTTTTTAGAATGTCTCATATAAATGTTTTAATCTCTATTTTAAGAAACAACTGACACTCTTAAATGTCCACTTAATGATCAAATATCAAAAATAGGGGAAAAGTGCTGAAAATATACTTGTGGTTGGACCCGTTTTCAGATAGGGTCATGTGTTTCTTTTTTTTAAACCAGTCATGTGTGTAAACTTTGTTATCACTAGAGAGTCTTGGCTACAAGTGACGACCGTTATTAAAGAAAGATGGCCTAGATATTGTTTTGTTGAGACGCACCTCTCAATATTTTTCTTTTAGTTTTGCGAATACTTTTGGAAATTGGGGTTACTGATCATCATTTTCCTCCGGCGATTTCTAACGCCATCTGACATCAGGACCCACTTTGTTAAAAAATGAGACATATCTGAAAACGGGTTCAACCATATGTACATTTTCCGTAGTTATCCCTAACAGCAATACATTTATAACACCACAATTATCATTATTAATTTCCTTAAATTATATACCTATCAAGTTTATTTCTCAAAATATACTTTTATCTGCATTTTTAATTAATATGTAATTTTTGAGAAGCCACTATAAACACAATTTATCACGTAGAGAACCTACATGAACAATGCAATAACAACATCAAACAGCAGCCCTCGAAGAACTATCACAAGATTAAAGAGCTAGTGCATTGATACAAGGAATATTTTTACTAAATTTGTGTGGTGCCTTCCAAGAGGAAGTCCCCATTCCAAAAATGGGAGTATGCCATTTATTACGCCGCGCACACGGTATTCTTTAGTAAAAGGCGAAAGAATAGTTCGCTTTGTGCTCAAAGCATGGCTGCTTGAGTTTTGAGAAGTTAAGTTGGTTCATTATATAACCAGCGTTGGACAGTACTTTGCTATATTATTCGGTGTGGGAAAAAGATGGCGCAACTACCGAATGAATTCGTAGTTATTCTGCTTTCTTTCTAGCTTACCCATTTTTCCAAGACCTTATATTCTTCTTGGTGCTTGTGTGTTCTTTTTTGTCATATACGTAGTATAATATATTTTTATCATTTCTCCTCAAGATTATTCTTTCTCAACTAATATCCATAGTCCATACGTAGTTTTGCTTATTTGGATTAGCCTGATGGATTAAAAAAATAAAGTGGGGTTTTGTATCGATCTTTCTTTTTAGATTTTTTTGTTTAAAATAGATTAAGTAATAAATAAAGTTATAGAAAGGTGAAATTGGAAAACAAGAAACCTAGGAATCCTAGTTAGGATCAATCTTTTAGTGTTTTTCATGTACTTTTATTGATATAAAGGTTATAATTTATAAAGGTATTTTATACTATAAATTGGAAGAGATTGGAAAGGTTTTTGAACTTTATATATTTACCTAATAATTATATTTATTTATCAATGTACATCAATCATTTTTTGAATGTATGATATACAATGGGTTTTTGTCATTAATATAATAGTGAAACTTGCTTTGTTAAAAAATAGTTCAATTAATTTTAATTTTAGGGAAATTAACCGCATTATTATTAAAAGAGAGAAGATTACCCATTATATGACTACAAACTTGATTGATCAAAATATGACTAAAAATCATTAATGGCGAGTAGCACAACTGGAAAACAAGCAAGAGAAAGCTCTCATCTAATACACACTACAAAAAACAGCCCGGTTTTCACGGAATTTCTCACGGCAAACAGTTCAAAAAAACCGTGACAAATTTTTTTTGTCACGGATTTTGTCACGGACACACGTCGTGACAAACCAGACGTGACAAACTATTTTTCACGGCTACGGGACCCTGATAAAGTTTGTCACGGATTAGTCACGGCATATTTCCGTGACAAAACAACTCACCAGAGCAACAACGGTTCTTGTTTGTCACGGATTTATTCGTGACAAACTTTTTTGGTTTTTTTTTTAATTTCTGAAACAGGTTGGGCGTGTTCTTTGGAGACTGTACTCAGCTTTAATGTTCATCAACTCTGAAACGACATAGCTGAGAGTATCTCTCACGATCAGCATACAGAGGTTGATCGCCTGCTTTCAGAACATCTTGAAATCTCTCAGCAAAATCTTCAATATGAGGAACATGATAATTCGGATCTTCATCCGCATATGGTTGATACGAGGTCGAGGCTTCAGGAGAATCGTTAAATGATTATGGAGGGTTAAACAGAGACGTCGACGCACCGTATACATCGTATACCATTTGTTGGTCCCAGTTCATTTGAGCATAGTCTTCCCACCCACTCATCTTGTTAGGGACGTTACGAGATGAACCTACTGTTTGCGATAAATGTGATGGATCGAAAGGTTCGCCGTGACAAGTCCAATTGTAGTAGTTGTCAACGAAACCTTTTTCGTACAAATGCCACACAACCTCGTCGGTGTCTTTAAATTTGAGATTTTTACACTTGACACATAGACATCTGATTCTATCAGCATCCATATGATCTTTTTGTTCAATTGCAAATTTAATTAACTCTTGAATTCCATTAAAATATTCAGCTTGCATTCTTCTTTTTTCATCATGTTTATCATACATCCAACTTCTATTTTGTCTATCCATAATGCCTGAATATTATAATCAAAAAAATTTAATTTAATATTGGTTGAAAACCATAAATTATAAACATTAACAATAATTTGTTATGTTTAATTTGTTCACTAATTAATATCTAGCAACATTAATATATTAGATTTCACTAAAGTTCACTACAATTAAGTAACACTCAATTTCTTCATTTAATTAACTAAAAGCAATACGTTTGTGACATTAATCATTTCAATTAACTAACTTTTGAATCATAACTAATTAACATTTAGGAACATTAATATATTAAATTTCACTAAAGTTCACTAAAATTAACTAATGTTCAACTAATGTTATTAATTAACTAAAAGCAATACATTAATGACATTAATCATTTAAATTATTAACCAATTCACAATAATTAGGAACATTAATATATTAAATTTCACTAAAGTTCACTAAAATTAACTAACGTTCAATTAATATTATTAATTAACTAAAAGCAATGAATAAGTCAATGACGTAAATCATTTAAATTATTACCTAATAATTCACAATATTTAGGAACATTAATGTATTAAATTTCACTAACACTAAAATTAACTAACGTTCAATTAAAACAATTAGGATTTTAACACTAAAAAGGTACACTAAATTATTATGTTAATGGCATTACTATGTATTCTTCACAATACTAAAATTATGAAATTCTAATAATACACAATAAATAATTAACTAACATTTAAATGAAATGAAATTCAAATATCTCACATTTAGATCTATTTTAATAAACTAATATTTAAATTTACCTGATATATATTATCAATTCAAATCCTAAATTAACGGTATTAATTAATTACCTAATAATTAATATTATCAATTCAAACCCATTTCAATTAACTAATTAGTAGAATATTATTTTTTGTGTTCAATTTATTTGTAATTTATTTAATGAGTCTTTGTATTTAATTAGATTAACTAGAGAGAGAATTAGGCCCAATTTAGTGCTATAATTAAGCTCACACGCACGCCAACTCTGTATCCTAATTGTATTAGGCATATCGAATATCTCCCCTATAAATATAGGTTGAGATGACCGAAAACTGCTAAGTCTCTACACAATCTATTCCGCATATTATTCTGGTAGAGCATGTAGACTAGAAATTCTCTCTCTAGCTTGTTCGAGTACTGTGTATTGTTCTTCATTGATTCATCATTCTATATACACGGTATACGTTATTGGTGAAATTTCTCTTCTATTGTTATAATTCTTTCAATTATTATTAGATTATTCGACTGTTGAAATCTGGGCATATTACACACACTAATATTTACATTTAACTAATATTGTAGCGGAACTAAAGTTCACTAATTTAACTATGTTAATTTACATTTATCTAATATTGTTAAATATTAGTAATTGACAATAATAATTCACACTAAACTAATGTTTCAATTCTAACTTAATTAAATCACTATAAATCCTAAATTAGACATTAAAAATAATTGCTAATAAACAAACCTAATAATTTTATAATCCCATTTCAATTTACGAATATTTAAATTTAGCTAAATTACGTTTATAGTTAAATATATTGTTGATAAATTAACAACCTCACTAATTTAACAATTTTAATTATTTAAAATAAAAAAATTAATACTTATTAAAAAAATACATTATTCAAATGATATACCTTATCTGCATAAACACGGGAAATGATAAACTGATAGATTACATCCTTCAATCTTTCAACATATATTGTATCGTAGTCTGATTGATTTTTAACTCGTATGCAATCAATTGAATGAAACTACACTGCCATATATATAAAAAACTTGTCACGGATTTTGTCACGGATAAATCCGTGACAAACACTTATTCGTACAACTTTAAAATGTGATCGTTGGAGTATTAATTATTGGGGTTTGTCACAAACGCCCGGAAGTGAAAAAACGTTGGCCGGAGTAAATTGCCGGTAACTGGAGGAATGTTGTCACGGATGAAAAGCCGTGACAAAGAGTTGTCACGGATTTTGTCACGAAGGCTTTTAAATATTTGATCCATCCATTTTCAAATGTATCAATTAATGTAATTTAAAAAAACAGCTATTTATAAAATCATTTTCATATCTTTTTCCCGTGCTTTTTTTGTTTAAACTCAATGTTTAATCTCTTTCATCTCACGTTTGTAAACTTATGATGTCCGCATTTCTCTAAACTTTGTTCAATTTCCTTTCCTGATTGCACTAAAACTTCATCATTTTCAATCTAGAGTAATTGATTTGTGATTCTTATTAATCACATGATTTTTATTTCTTATTCATCGAGTCTCACAAACTTGACAAATTTATAAGGGATTGTTTGATAGTCAAGTTAGTCACCTACAAAGTATAATAGTTAGTTATATATTCTAAAGTATACCAAAAATCAACATTTGGGGCTTCATTAACTTGGGGTTTTTCAAAGGGGGTATAACCTCTACAACACTACCGTAAACTTTTACTATTAATCAATGTTCATGTAATCTCTAAATTTAATCAGTGGTCAATAGTAAAAGAAAACGTAAACACGTGCAACAATGGAGAGAGATTACAATAAACATGCTCGTCATCATACGGAATTGACTAAACAATATTAGCTTTTCACGTACAATCCTCTTCTGATTAATTGACCTAACAATGCTTATCACATCCTTGAGATGAGCATAGCCTTCCAATCACGTTTATTGATTAATCTCTATATGTACCACACTGATACATTTATTCTCAAAAAACACAATATTACTCCGCTTCAGACTCACTTCATTGAAGCTTGTAGTTTAACTACTTAAGTGATGCGATTTACTCAATTTTTCCAGTTCTAGCTGCAAATGAAACTCATGTCTATTTCTATACACATGATTACTATTTGTAGTTAGAACTGGAAATGTTGAGTAATTTCTATTATTTATTTTTTATAAAACAATTCATTTATTTTATTGTACACACATATAAGAATGTTTTTTTAAATATACATGATTATCATTTGTAGCTTAAACATGAGAAGTTGACTAATTTCTATTACTTATGTTTCTCTAAAACAATTCTTTTATTTTATTGTACCACATATAATAAAGTGTGTCTCTCAGTGCATTTGATTGGTCCATGTCATTATTACAGAATTTGTTCATGTTCGGATTATTCAACTCTAAAATTCTAATTGTTACAGAATGTATAAGATATACAACATCCGTCTCATTCAAAGGTTCCCGTCCACTATTCTCCTGTAAAGTTAAAGTCTTCTTAATCTTTTACTTTATATATCCAAGTTTTATGAAATTTGAGTTTTTCTTTTATGACTTTATGAAACTATTAATGTAGTTTCTAATATAAAAAAACTAATCACGGATAGGGATCAATTAACTTTATGATTAGTCAAACATCGTAAACCGTGTGAGAATCATTCTACGGAACGAAGGGAGTAGTTTATTTCATCGCTTATGTTTATACCAAAGAGCAAGTTATGTTAAGAGTTATTTAGTCTTTCCACTGTGCTTTTATATGTCTTCGATTTCCATTTTAGAATTTTAGCGGTATTCTTACAATGGTCACATGTAACCGTAATTCATAAATATTCTTACCTTTGCACGCAATCTTCTTTCATTGGTCCCTAACCGATTGATTGTCTGTTATTCTTGATTATTTTCTTTTTCTTTTTGCAAATCAATAAAGCATAGTTCTCACATTCTAAAAATCTTCTCAAAACGGTCTCACATGTGATTTTTCTTTGTTCTTCCTAAAAGTTTTCTATGTTTTTTTCTTTTTCATCACATGCTTTTATTCTCTTTTTTTCTTTTTTCTTTTCATTTATTTACTTTGTTTATATATTCCTTTATCCATTTACCATAAGAGTTTTTTATAGAATATTCTTTCGATAGATTTTTCTTTTTTTTCTCCTCCATTTTTATTATCTTCCTTTTATGTATTCCTATATGGTATAGTCTCTTTTTATGATCACTAGTATTGCACCCGTGCGATGCACGGTGTGTGAATTTTTGGACGGACTATAAACACCGTTAGACATGAAAATTTAATTGGTTATAAAATTAAATATCATACATTAGACAATTAAGAACTAAAAGGGTAATATGTAAGTTTGTTGCAACATGTAAAGCCTGTTTGGAAACACTGAAATTGGCTGAATTGGCTGATTCTGCTAAAATTTATGAAGTTCTGGCTGAAGTGGTTGTATTGGCTGATTTTGCTAATTTATGAAAAAATTATATTTAAAATATTGTTATTAGTAAATGAAATAAAAAAATTTATGAAAAATAGCTACAATGATACTCTTCATTAACTTCAGCCAATACAGCAAGAAAAGTAACTTCCACCTTACTTTTTATTATCATTACGCAATTCAACACGTGAAATCATAAGTTAAGTGTTTAGTGGAAAAACTGGCTAATAAATCCGATAAGACGAAAAAGGGGCTACCAAACGGGCTTTTAATGTGATTATGTTACAATGTGAAACATTACAGATGATGAAGCGCTTTTCGGTAGACAGCATGCATCGTTTCATCCTTTGGACAATCATCTTCATTTTGAATGAGGATTTCAAGACCTACACGATTGGTAACTCTTGACAAAACATATAATTGTCCACGACTGAAAACTGATTTTTTCAGTAGGAGACCTACGTGAGTGAGCGACTGACCATGACTTTTATTGATGGTCATTGCATAAGAAACCATAATAGGAAATCATCTCCTTTGAAATCTACACGACAACCGAATATCAAACGGCACCGATGATAGTCGCGGTATTAAAACTTTCTATCCTACGCTTGTACATTTCAGAACTCTATCCTCCATGATGTGATCACACATCTTTGTTCTGATGAGTCTTGTCACGTTACACAGAAAGAGTGAGTGATCAATATTACAAAGAAGCATCACCGCGGTGCCAACTTTCAAAGTTAACCTGTGATTTGGTATTTCAAAGTTAACCCGTGATATGACTAAAAATAGATTTCTTTATTAAGAGACCAATGTGCGACAATAATGAATCTTGATTTTTATTAATAATGATGCATAAGAAGTCATTATCGGATATTTGAAGATATATAGATAAAACTTGTGAAAATTTTCAGAATGTCAAAGTCAAAATCTTTGATTTTTTGAAATTGTTTTTGTACTCTGCATCTATATAAAAGTTTTTACATTTTCTATTTACTCTTTTATTTTATGATTTTATTATTTT
This sequence comes from Cuscuta europaea, assembly GCA_945859875.1. Lineage (NCBI taxonomy): Eukaryota > Viridiplantae > Streptophyta > Magnoliopsida > Solanales > Convolvulaceae > Cuscuta > Cuscuta europaea. The sequence goes on from CAMAPE010000038.1 coordinate 23,432,882, forward strand.
TATTTTAACAATTTTTAATTATTTATCTATTTTTACACTTATACTAATTTTATATTATTATTACATTAGTTTTTAAAATTATACGAATTTTTATAATATTTATCAATAATAGTAGTTTATTTTAAAAAATAACCTACTATAACAACTCAAAATGACTTGATTGATTGTATTTTAAAAGTACACATGCTTATATGATGCTTTTCTTAGTACAAGGGCTTAGGTGATCGATTGGAAATAATCGGTAGAGTTCACCAGGCCATTTTCCCTAAAATATATTTTAAATATAATTTTTCATAATTAAGCAAATTCAGCCAATTCAACCGATTTAGCCAAATTTTCATCATTTTTAATAGATTATGCCGATTCAGCCAATTTGATTATTACCAAACGGCCTTCTAATAAAAACCTAACATTATAAGGCATTGCTGAAAGTCTTAGAATTAAATTTTTTTATCTTACACTCATGTTAGTCCAAGATTATACCCGTTAAGATGTTTGTTGCATCTATCAGTTAATACTTTCCTCAATGTCTTTATCATATACTCCGTCCCTTTCTGAGCTTGTCACTTTCTTTTTTTGGACATCCCATATAAAGGTTTCCATTTCAATTTTTAGGAAACAATTAATACTATTAAATGACAATTTAATCATTAAATATTACTCGTAAAAAACAATACATTTATAATATCACAATTACATTGACCCCATTATATTATATACACATCAAAACTATTTCTCAAAAAATACCCGAATTACCTTATTTAATACTCCATAATTGTCTAAATAATTATACAGTTTTGGCATGAGAACCTTTAAACGGGACGAATGTAGTACGATAAAAGAAATAACTATGTTAATTGTCTTAATATTCTTAATTGAATAGTTTAAAATTGTATTTTAAATATGTATAAGATCAGTGTTTTATTTTTATAAAGTAAAATACAGACAAAATAAGGTATTTCTCTCCTTTTAATTTATGCAGAGTAATTAGGAACCCCATCACAAATATTGTGTGTTTTGGCCCAATCTGTAACCCACAACCCAAAATACATAAACACATGTGCTATATTCACATGAGTTATCTAGGGTCAGGGAGTGTGAGTGTTATCTTTTCCGATACCTCACAAGTCACAACCGATAACCTGCTTTGTATTATTTTCTTATACCCCCTTCTCTGACCAGCAACCCGACACCTAATTCACTCTGGGGTTTTCGGCTGACAATACCTCGTGTCCTATTTTTTCTATCTACTTCTCTGACTCACAATCCCACCCCTCCTATCTGGGGATGCCTCAGCCAATTAATAATCTGATTCCCTCTTATTTTTTCCAAGTCCTATTTAAGTATGGTTTGATCTAAGACTGAAACAGTCTAAGTAAAAACATCCCAAATGGCCAAAATGTGATACTCCCTCCGTATTTAAAAGTTCCATACATTTTCCTTTTGGGTTGTTGATGGAGTATATGGCCCGGGAACCCCTGGCCCACAGACTCCTACTACTCCAGCGAAGGCCAGACAGGCCCAGAAGGCCCAACAGGCCCAGATCACAGCGCCCAGAGTACCAAGCAGCCCGCACTACGCGCCAGGGGTGCCTTCGGCCCCCTGGCCGAAGGCTCCAAATTCTCACAGAACGGGTTTCTCAAGCAAATTAAGAAACTGGGAGAAAACGGCGAAAACAGTAGCCCTCGGCATTGTGAGCCCTCAGCACCAGGGGTGCCATCGGGTGGAAGAGCCCTCGGCTACTGCTCTATAGCCGAAGGCATCTCACTCGACAAGATATCCGCCTCACATGCGTACAGATCACCGTACCCCGCACAGACGTCCCGTCCAACAGCCGCATTAAATGCGGCCACATGCGGCTGCCAGCGCCAACCAGTTGAGGTGACCCCTCGGCCAATGAGCGTTTGACACGTGTCCCTGCCCGGCATTTATTGCTACTATAAATAGCACCCCATTTCCTCATTTGTAACCACGCTGAAAACGGCATTCATACTGAATACACTCTCTCTCTACTTTTACTTACTTGCTCCGACTTCTCTCTAAGTTATTCCCCGTAATAACCCTTCGGATATATACCCCCGGGTAGACTATCCATCAGTTGTATTTAAAAGTTCTCTACACTTCCATTTTTGGTAAGTTTACCCTTTATAAAATACTAAACTAACATTATTTTATCTATTTTTTATCTTCCCTTTCATACTTTTTACACACTATTTCCTACTTTTTCTAAATTATTCACTACCCCTACTACTTTACTCCTTAAATAATGTGTTCAACCTAATGTAGTGAACATTAAAATACGGAGGGAGTATTTTATTTATAACTAACTCTCAGCATAAATATTGTTTTTGTGTCGGCCCAATCGCTAACCCAAAGCCCAAATTATTCAAACTCTTACGCTATATTCATGTGGTCCAACGTCCAATTCTTTGAGAACCCTAGTATCCGATTCTTTGAGATTTATTGAGAGGGAGAGAGCTAGTTTGTGAGAGTCTGAGGGAGAGGGGTTTATATTCGAGTGTTCAACCTACGTCTGTGAAGTAGGGATTTCCGGTTTTCCTTTTAGGTTCTGAGAGTAGGCTGTTCGTGCACGGTCTGGCAAAGTGGCGATGGAGAAGCTTTTACCGAAATCGAGACGGAGCTCGACCTGGGCTAGGTGATGGGCCACTTGATTGGCTTCGCGTGGACGGTGACGGGAAGAGAGTTTGTGGGTGATTAACATTTGTCTGATGTTGACGATTAAGGGAGCGAGGTAGCTAGGTATGTTTTCTTGACCCTGAATCATCTTTATTGTCTGTTCTGAGTTTGTCTGAGCTTCGAAGTAAGTGTAATCTATGGTGTTGGATACCGAGGTTTCCAAGGCCATTGCTTCCGCATGCAGAAGATTGAAAGTCTAGGTGGGGAATAAAACTGCGAACTGGAGTTGTCCCTTCCTGTCCCTGAGAATTGCACCACCGGAGCTGTCACTCTATGCTATTTGTTTCTGAGTCAATTATAGGTATATGTACATGTCCATAATTTTTTTGGCAATTCAAAAATTATTTAATATCTCCCAAGTTCAGTCAACTTTGAGTTTGAATGCTTAAATCAAGTTTAATATATTGTGATAAGGCCCTCAATATATATTTTATTAAAATTTCTTGGTTCATATAAGATCTTAAACTCTTTTTAACATTAAATGGACTGATATATTACCAAGACACAATTTTGTGCTTTTGATAGGGTCTGATATTCTGTAAAAATTGTTCAAAGCACCTTCAAGTCTCAAATATGTGAGTCCTTTATTTTTTACCCATGTTTATTTCAGTACTTAGACTATCGTTCAAACTTGACACATTTATTCTTGATTTCAGAAAACATTATGTAAGCAAGGCAATTAGTTTTTGAGAGCTTATTATTTGTGAGGATTCTAGTAGATATAAATCAAATCAAATGCATAACATTTGGGTAATTTTTACTTAACTTGTCCTTAATCATGCTTAACTAAAATCATTTCATCACTCATTCATTAAATCATTAAGAAACGGTCTGATTTTTTTAATCATTAAAACTTGTCCTTAATCATGCTTTAACTAAAATCACTCCAATGATTCATGAAATCATTTAGAAACAAACTGAGTTTTTTTTATTGAAGCTCTTGATTAAAGTTGTTGTCTTTAATAATAAACTTGAATAAGCTGTAATTTATGTAAATCTCTTACTCCAGTTTTGTTGTATATAATGTAATTTGAATACATTTGTGGTAATTTGAAAGACATACCATTCCAGGACAATCTCTCTCAAAAGGATAAAGATAAAAAACTTATATTTTGGTTTTAATTTGGTTAGGTGATGAAGTAATCTCATTTGCTTAAATTTTCAAGAGAAGTCGAATATTGAATGCATGCGTTCAAGAGAAGATGAAATCGTAACTGTAATGTTTTTATACATTCAAAAATATTCACACTTATTGTGTTTGATCTCAACTCTCCTATTGAAATAGACTCTCATACGTTAACATTATTTTCTTAATTTACACACGTGTACTAACTGTTTTAACTGATTAGTAAAACGGTTTTCTTTGTAACTAAGGAGTAATATTAATTAACTACTGAATTGTTCTTAATTCACATGGCATGAACGAATGCTTAAATAAAAATCATTGGGATTCCCTAGATATGATATTTTTTCAATAATCACTCAGTCAAACAAACCTGTGTGAGTTGTTCAATCCCAACCCCCCTAAAGCAAAGACTTAATCGTAAATACATAGCAAGGACTTAATCGTAAATACATTTAAACCATGGTAGTCTATGGAAAGATATGGTGCGCGCAATATGTGCCATCGCCATGAAAAAGTGGTCTGTCACTATAGTGCCATATGTGCCATATGCGCCATTTGTATAAGTGTCTTGGCCATTCCCCATGAAAATTGCCTTTGTGATGTTTTCCTATATTGATGTAGAAAATTTAACTAACTAATTTACTTGTCTTACACTCTTACTATACACATATGAACCAACTATAAGTTAATAATTATCTAACTAATTCACTTGTCTGACATTCTTACTATAAATGTCTAATTTTTAAAATTAACTTCTATCAAATAATGTTTTCATTACACTAAGTTGTCAAAGACATAAATTCCACTAAGGTGTTTTTAAAACTTAAACCTTGCACCCATGTTTTAAGTTCAAATGGATGAATATCAATTTACTATAGCAAGTGTTGTCTCTTAAATCAAGATTTACGTTCTATGATTTTTATCTTCTTAGACCATGTTTTGCTAATCTAGTATCTGTATAGGCAATCTACCTTAACTCTTAATAGGGAGACCCTTGCATAAGTTCACCAATTCAATTGGTTCAGTTTGTCCTTATCTATGGTTCTTTTTTAGTTGGCCAAACATGAGATTTATAGTGTTGTACCATTTAATCCAAAAATGATTGGAATGCTGCCTATTGCCCAGGTAAACTCTTCCTCTGTTTTACACATAATAACATCAACTAATGAACTCAATCAAGCTATCAACCTGAGGCCTTTTCAATCAAAAAAATTTGAAACTTTCTATGATTCAATTCTTTTCTTCTATAATATAAGATTTATTTTCTATGATTCAAATCTTTTATAAGCACATTTTCTAAACTGATATGAATGTGGCATTTCCCTCTAACATGGAACTGCTTGATGTTAACAAATACTCAAGCACACAATATTTGAAGTATGAGCAGCACTATCTAATTTAATACAGAACATATACATTTAAGTTGTAAAATAGAAGTGTATAAATACAGTTTTACAAAGATCTCATGTCTGATCTTTTCTGCAAGTGTTCAAACTTGGACTTTATAGGGTTGTTAAGCGTTAATGCTAAAAACGAATGGGACAGTTACAACGAATGCAGAGTTTTGGGTAAAGTCTATTATTTTTCACTTGGCCCTCAATATATATTTTATTAAAATTTCTTGGTTCATAGAAGATCTTAAACTCTTTTTAACATTAAATGGACTGATATGTTACCAAGACACAATTTTGTGCTTTTGATAGGGTATGATATTCTGTAAAAATTGTTCAAAGCACCTTCAAGTCTCAAATATGTGAGTCCTTTATTTTTTACCCATGTTTTATTTCAGTACTTAGACTATAGGTTCAATCTTGACACATTTATTCTTGATTTCGGAAAACATTATGTAAGCAAGGCAATTAGTTTTTGAGAGCTTATTATTTGTGAGGATTATAGCAGATATAAATTAAATCATATGCATAACATTTGGGTAATTTTTACTTAACTTGTCCTTAATCATGCTTAACTAAAATCATTTCATCACTCATTCATTAAATCATTAAGAAACAGTCTGATTTTTTTAATCATTAAAAGTTGTCCTTAATCATGCTTTAACTAAAATCACTCCATCAATGATTCATGAAATCATTTAGAAACAAACTGATTTTTTTTTTATTGAAGCTCTTGATTAAAGTTGTTGTCTTTAATAATAATCTTGAATAAGTTGTAATTTATGTAAATCTCTTACTCCAGTTTTGTTGTATATAATGTAATTTCAATACATTTGTGGTAATTTGAATGATATACCATTACAGGACAATCTCTCTCAAAAGGATAAAGATAAATACTTATCTTTTGGTTTTAATTTGGTTAGGTGATGAAGTAATCTCGTTTGCTTAAATTTTCAAGAGAAGTCGAATATTGAATGCATGCGTTCAAGAGAAGATTAAATTGTAATTGTAATGTTTTTATACATTCAAAAATAATCACACTTCTATTGTGTTTGATCTCAACTCTCCTATTTTCTTAATATACACACGTGTACTAACTGTTTTAACTGATTAGTAAAACGGTTTTCTTTGTAACTAAGGAGTAATATTAATTAACTACTGAATTGTTCTTAATTCACATGGCATGAACGAATGCTTAAATAAAAAACATTGGGATTCCCTAGATATGATATTTTTTCAATAACCACTCACTCAAACAAACATGTGTTAGTTGTTCAATCCCAATCCCCCTAAAGCAAAGACTTTATCGTAAATACATAGCAAAGACTTAATCGTAAATACATTTAAACCATTAAAGTCTATGGAAAGATATGGTACGTGCAATATGTGCCATCGCCATGAAACAGTGGTCTGTCACTATAGTGTCATATGTGCCATATGCGCCATTTGTATAAGTGTCTTGGCCATTCCCCATGAAAATGGCCTTTGAGATGTTTTCTTATGTTGATCTAGAAAATTTAACCAACTAATTTACTTGGCTTACACTCTTACTATAGACATATGGACCAACTATAAGTTAATAATTAACTAACTAATTCACTTGTCTGACATTCTTACTATAAATGTCTAATTTTTGAAATAAACTTCTATCAAATAATATTTTCATTAGACTAAGTTGTCAAAGACATAAATTCCACTAAGGTGTTTTTAAAACTTAAACCTTGCGCCCATGTTTTAAGTTCAAATGGATGAATATGAACTTACTATAGCAAGTGTTGTCTGTTAAATCAAGATTTACGTTCTATGATTTTTATCTTCTTAGACCATGTTTTGCTAATCTAGTATCTGTATAGGCAATCTACCTTAACTCTTAATAGGGTGACCCTTGCATAAGTTCACCAATACATTTGGTTCAGTTTGTCCTTATCTATGGTTCTTTTTTAGGTGGCCAAACATGAGATTTATAGTGTTGTACCAATTAATCCAAAAATGATTGGAATGCTGCATATTGTCCAGGTAAACTCTTCCTCTGTTTTACACATAATAACATCAACTAATGAACTCAATCAAGCAATACACCTCAGGCCTTTTCAATCAAAAAATTGTGAAACTTTCTATGCTTCAATTCTTTTCTTCTATAATATAAGATTTATTTTCTATGATTCAAATCTTTTATAAGCACATTTTCTAAACTGATATGAATGTGGCATTTCCCTCTAACACGGAACTGCTTGATGTTAACAAATACTCAAGCACACAATATTTGAAGTATGAGCAACACTATCTAATTTAATACAGAACATATACATTTAAGTTGTAAAATAGAAGTGTATAAATACAGTTTTACAAAGATCTCATGTTTGATCTTTTCTGCAGGTGTTCAAACTTGGACTTTATAGGGTTTCTAAGCGTTAATGCTAAAAACGAATGGGACAGTTACAACGAATGCAGAGTTTTGGGTAAAGTCTATTATTTTTCACTTGGCCCTCAATATATATTTTATTAAAATTTCTTGGTTCATAGAAGATCTTAAACTCTTTTTAACATTAAATGGACTGATATGTTACCAAGTCTATTATTTTTCACTCTACAATGCCAATTTTATGTACTAAAATAAATTAACGATATGCTAAAAATGGCTAAACTATACTTATCTCTTACCTACAGTTGATTACCAGATATCCCTAATATTGTTGTTGCTTTAAAAAATGTTCTCATTCTTATATGACCAAGAACCTATCCACCATATGCACTGTTGTGCTGATGGTTGTTTTCCTAAAATGTAACATCTAAACTGCAATGTGATAAAAATTAACATTTACTTCAAATCATTTTCTCAACCAAGCCAAGCTTTAATATTTTTAAAATATGAACTATATGAACCAATCAATTGTGTGTGCCTATATATGAATTACAAAACGTAGATGCATATATAAACCCAAGCACAAAATACTCTGTTTTTCGTATAATTTTGGCGATCTTCATCAAAATTTTGGTTGTCTATGCAGCTGAAGTAAAACCCCTTCATTGAATTAGTACACACAAAAATGATTTTAGGACATAAGCCTTCCGTTTGGTTTTGTATGAACTACCAATTTTCATTAGGGATTGGCTATGGAGAGACCATTGTTGTGTAGGTGCATACAGTCAAGACTCTGTAGGAAGTTTTGAATTTGCTTGTACCTCTAGACTTGTATTCCACTTCTCATCAACAAAAGAACAACTTCTATAGAATTTGTGTACACTCAAAATAGCAAGTAAAAGAGGGCTAAAAGGTTTGGTGTTATTTTGAAATGAAGTTTGTAGTATTTATAGGAAAAAAGAGCCAATCCTTCCTAAAGAAGGTTCACACGTCGCAAGGGACAGGCTGGCTGAATTTATGAGCTGATTTTTTTCTACTTTTTTCAGATTTAATATTAATCCTTTTTATGGAGATGTGTACGCATGCCAAAGACAGGCTGGCTAGATTTGGTGCATCCATAGTGCTTTTTATACTACTCTGTACTAAAGTGTTGAAGTTGCAGAAAGTTCCATCACAATTTACTTTTTCTACTCTTTAATGGTATACCGTAGATGATTAAACCATTCTACTTTCGGCTGTAGATCTGTAATTTACGGCTACACTATTTCACTTTCATCATTAATTCATATTGTGCAATTTTACCCTTCACAAATTGCCCTTGGCAGGGTTATTTATGTAATTTGTGGTTATGCACTTTCCTACCTTGGGACTTTGGGCGGTAATACTGTTCAAAAAACAGTACCAAAAATCTTTTGCTTTTATATAATGATAGATTTCCCGACTACTTATTTACTCCCTCAGTCAGGGGCGGAACTACACTAGAGTTTGGGGGTGCTTGTGCCCCTACGGCTCTGCAGATTTCTTTTTATTATATATATAGAGAGAAATTTTCAGGTCCAGCACATTTCTGTCCGAACACCGTCCGAACACCGATGTTTGGAGAGGTTCCCGGTGGAATTGTTTGATGAATTTTTTTGAGAATGTTCCTCATCAAGTCTAGTTTATCCATACTAAGTTTCAGTTTAAAATTCGATCGGAAAGACAGTAAAATAATTTTTTGAAGTTAACTGTGTTTTTCTATGTATAATTTGGCGCAGTTAACGTCAACAATTTGTTTGACTACCTTCGCGATCGAATTTTAAGCTTAAATTTGGTATGGATAAACTAGACTTGATGAAGAATATGCTTTAAATATTTCATGAAAAAATTCCACCTGGAACCTCCCCAAACGGCGGTGCTCGGACGACGTTCGGACCGGGGGCTGCTGGACAGGAGAATGACTCTATACATATATATTATACAGGGTGGTCGACAATCAACTTTTGAATGTAAAAATAATTTAGAACCACAATCAAATTTGATATTAATCAATGTTAATGAGGCAAACTGAAAAGAAAATGTAAGAAAATCTTAACAAAACAAAGGGAGTAATATATTTATGAGCTCGACTACTAACGTTGAAGCTTGAAGGGTTGATTACATTGAGAGAGTTTCTTTGGAATTCGCCAGAATTAGGCCGGAATAAGTGAATAACACTGGCGACCACTAGGTCTAGCGACTGATCGAGAGCATTATTGTTTTCAGGTGACTGGCGTAGCGGCTTTGCTATTGTGTATTTTGGGCTATAGCCATGTACTGAGCTTGTTATTTTTTGTTGTTGTGGATAGTCAGGCTCAAGTTTGACAAAGAATTCATATGAATCGATTTTGTACACAGATTTATAAAGGAAGTAAAGAGTCGAGCCTTCTCAGGTAATGTGCCCCTCCAAGATCACGAAGCTGGTTCCGCCACTACGCTCAGTCCCAAATTGTAAGATACATTTACTATTCACTTGGTCAACATAAATCATTCTTAATCTTTTACTTTATATATCAAAAATTTATGAAATTTGAATTATTTTTTGCAGGTTTTGTAGCGATTTTAATGTAGTTTCTGACTACGTAAATTTTATTTTCTAAAACTAATTTGAGTGTTGACAGAGATCAATTTATTTTATCGTCGGTCAAACATCGTCAACCGTAAAGTATCTTACAAATTGGGACGGAGAGAGTATACTTTTTCTTTGAATTTTTTGGAAAGGAGAAAAATATATTAGTCGTGGAATCAAGGTAAGAAAAGAAAAAAGAAAATAAATAAGTGTAAGTAAAAAGAAAGTAAACTAAAAAGTTAGTAACATGAGAAAAATTCTTGTATAAGAAGGGAACTAATCTGAAAAAATACATAAAAACGGAAATAAAATAATAAATGGGAAGAAGAAAAAGAAGGCAAATGGAATACATAACATGAAACAGAAATAAAATTAAGAACAAAAAGACAAAAAAAAAGGAATAGAAGAGTCAAGAGGATAAAAATACAAAGAGAAAACTTTTAGGTAGAAAAAAGAAAAATGGCATGTGAGATCGTTTGGAGAAGATTCGCTAATGTGAGATTTATGGCTTAATGTTTTTAAAAGAAAAGAGAATAGCCTGAAATATCGTGTCCTCAACTGGTGAGGGACCGATGACAGAGGATATGGTGCAAAGATGAGATTATTCCTGAATTACGGTAATGTGAGACTATTGTAAGAAGACTGTTAACATGTGATAAGAAGTTCTAAATTCCCAGAATAAAATTGTAGTATATGAATTTCAAAAAAATACCTTTTGGTACAGCTTTCGCCATCGGGCATCCATCTCCGCCGCCGCCAACTCTCAACAGACGTCGACCGTTGTCAGCTCCGTCAAGCAGCCACCGCTAAGGTTTAAGTGGATATGTCGTAAACACTAGAAAGTCTAATTCTAAACTCTAAGATGGTTGATAAACAGTAAGGGCAGAGAAGTAATTGTGACTCATGTACAGCTATTTGCAGATTTTGGATGTGTTTTTATTTTTTATTTTGAGTAATTTTATATTTGGGATTAATGCCAATTCTTTTATTTATATTGAACTCTTTGTGTTAAAAGATCGATCACTATTATGTAATACATAGTGCGTGGTACAAAATACGATAGCCATTATTAAAAATATAAGAGGAATAAAAGAATTGAAATATTAGATTTGTTTTCAATTTCAGTCGATTCATCATTCGACTATTATGTGAGTGACAAATTTAGTACTTCAATTTAAACTTTTCACATATAATTTTTTGACTATTGAATGAGAGACTTTTGTTACATCATCTTCAAAATTTCACATACACAACCCTTGCAGCTTTCATAGAAATGACATTTTTAGTCGTTCCACTATGTTATTGTCACAATAAGTTAAGGACTGAAAATATCAATTCGATAGTAGTTAAAGGGTACAAAAAGTCAATTTTACAATAGTGGGAGGATTAAATGTGGAAAAATTCAAAATTGAGGATAAAAAAAGCCTCTCACACAGTATTTGAAGTACTAAAGTGGGAAAAAACTCAAAATCGGTTACCAAAAATGTCACTAAACACAATAATGAGGGACAAAAAGTGACAAGATCTCTGAAATATTATTTGAAACTCATTTGTGATATTTAACGTGTATTGATAACAAAGACAGAAGACATTTTTACCAAAATAATCTATAAATTGATAGAAAGCTTACAAACAAAAGATGATGATATCTGGCAATGAGACAGAGAACAAAATCTCAACCCAAAGTCTACTCGTTAACTAAAAAAGATGGAATCGTCCACCCAGAGCGTCACCAAATCTCGACTCGAAAGAGTAGTGGAGTACATCATGATATGATCTCAACTAGTTTCTAAGTGAGGTTGTTTAGGACCAAGTGTGCACAATGAGCCACCACATTGGATGAAATCCAATTCTCACACTAACATTGTTAGTCTGTCATATATTGAACTTGAGACATCAATCCAACAGCCTACTCAATAACCATTGATCTACATGTGCGCATAACCCAAGTTTATTCGTTGCACTAGTGCAAGTTTGGTTTGGTCAGGGTGAATTTGATCTCAACTCTGATGTGGTAATTAAATGAGTTGGCTGCATTAAAAAAAACTCAAATAATACTTTCTAGCTATGCAAGACTCTTAGGAAAATTTAGATCTAACACTAAATTTGATAAATTTGGCAGATTTGTGAAAATATTATATATATGTGTGGGTGGGTGAGTGGGTTCAAGTAAAAAATATTCTTCCCGTAAAAAGTGAGAACAAATCTTGTTACTTTAATCACATGAAAATGGATGGATTAGATGAACTTTGGTCATAAGGCACACTATAAAAAAATGTGCAAATTCTCATAGTATAAACTGTACAGATCAATGTTAAAAACGTGTGCATGTTCTATTATATACAGTAATGTACTTTTATGCTCTACATGTGCATTTTTTGCATGTATTAGTACATATATTTTACAATATTTTCATTAAAAGTTCATCATAATTATCAAAATGTCACCACGTTTTCAACTTAAAATTTGATCTCTTCTATCCATTTTTTAAACCTGAGACTTCCCATATGAGAGAGTGAGTGGCGACCAGTTAGCTAGATCGCTACCTCTATATTTAAATTACACTTCCTCCGTTCTTTTTTAAATGCAACATTGGACTTTTTTCACTATTCACATGTTCTACTTTTACTCTATTTTATTATTTAATTTATTACAAATTAAATTTAAAAAATATATTTTTAAATTCCTCTCATTTTAAAGTTTCAAAATACATATTTTGAGTTTTTTACTAATAAGGTATGAAACATATTAATGATCAAACTTGTGCGTTGGCAAACGCGAAAAGTGGATCATTGCATTTAAAAAAGAACGGAGGAAGTATTTTACTATTGAAATAAATAAAAAATGAATGATTAAAATCTAAAATAGTCATCTTCAATCTTTTTAGTAAATTCAACTACAAAAGTAATTTCAATCATAATTATTTTGATTATGATACAATTCAACGCGTAAAATCAAATGATATGTGTGATAAAAATTGACCAGTCAATTGAAAATATGTGTTATCAAATAAGCTCTTATAAACAAAAGTAATTGTCCTAAATAGGACTAATAGTAAACTTAAATGCACAAATAGGACCTTAAGTTTAAAATTCCCTAAATAGGACTAAAGATTACAATTATACCCTCCTATATAATTAAATGAAAACCTAGGCTTCTATCTATCGATCAATCTTGCGGCTCCATCTTCACTACTCATCCATGCGCCTCACCACCGCCGCCTCTACTATTTAGGGCCGCCACCAGTTCTCCATAGCCGCCACCACCACCTATATTTTCCGCCTCTCTACGCTGCCTCTGCCTCCACCATCGTCGTCGATCCCAGATTTCCAGATTTCCAGGTATCTCCATCTTCTTCTTTTTCTTCTTATTCTTCATCATCATCATCTCCTCCTTCTTTCTTCTTCTTTCTCCTCTGATTTTCGTCTAACAATTCAAATTTATTCACGGATTTTGTGACTTTTCGGAAGACATTTTCTGATTTCATTAAATTTTTTGAGTTTTTGCATCAATTTTCTGATTTTTGGATACTGTTTTTGTAGTCCTGTATTGTGATTCCATCAAATTTTCAATTTCAATTAATATTTTGGTTTATCAATTTTTGAATACGGGCTTCGTGCTTTGCCAAATTTTTGTCAGTTTTGAGCATATTTTATAATTATATTTTGACAGTTTTTTCTTGGCATCGATTCAAAAATATTGCCATCTTTTAGGCAGATTTGATGATTAAACTATGGCACAAAGAATTCTTGTTTTTTCGACAAACTGCCAAATCTGATGAAAAAACTATCATTGTTATGTTCATTTTTGTTCAATCTTTCTGATTTTTTTAAGTCGACTTCACATTCCTGATTTTGGCAGAAAGTTCTCATTTCATTTTAAAATATGATTTTCTGGTTTTTATATTGCCAGCATCTTAAAAAAATAGATACATGTCTAACTATTTTGAATACTAGTCCTATGGTTATGAGTCATTATTTTATTTGATTTGATTTTTTACTTTTTTAATTTTATAATTTTTCATTTTTCAGTTTGGAATTTTTAATTTTTATTTTTTATTTTTTAAATTTTTTTATTTTTAATTTTTAAAATTTTTAATTTTTTAATTTTAAAATTTTTAATCTTTAAAATTTTAAATACTTAATTTTTTTAATTTTTCAAAAGTTTTTGTTTTTTACCTTTTTATAATATAACGTTTTGTTCATTCACGTAGGAAATGGATACTTTGTGGTTATCAACACGTTTCCTCCGAAATACCCCGATTTGGGGAGTTTAGAATGTGAGGAAGTTGAGGATTTTGAAAGCCTTCAACTTTCCTCTCCTTCCCCCCTATTTCCTTCAACCAAACACACACAAATCCCACACTTGCATCCCCTCCCCTATGAAACCCTCCAACCAAACAAGGCCTAATAATTTATAAAGGTACACTATAATCGGGAGAGATTGAACAGATTTATGAACTTTATTTAACTAATAATTTATTTATTCATGTGCATCCATCTTTTTTCCATCATTTGCAATGGAGCCAAAGATTCACTATTTTTTGGCTTGAGAATATGCTGGAATAAAGCAAAAGTCGGTCAATGTATTTTTCGACGCGAATTTCACTATGGGTCATTCTGAAACTGTCTGAGCTTCTTTATTGTGAAGCAACAGTTAGTCAATGTATTTTTCGACGCGATTTTCACTATGGGTCATTCTGAAATGGTTTCTCTGTGCTTTAGTACCGGGGTAAGTCCGTAAGACTACGTACATCCGAGCCCCCTTACCTCACTGTAGGTGAGAGCCTTTGCGGCACGGGTAATGATGATGATGATGATGTGCATCGATCTTTTCTTTTGAATGTATGGTCGTTTTTATCATAAATATTAATGAATCTTCCATTTTTTAAAAATAGTTCAATTAATTTTTATTTTATTTATATTACGACGCTTTTGATTTAATTGTCTTAATTTATGTAATAACTTTAAATGAAGGTTGTAAGTTTATTGTGTTAGGTAAAATATTTAAAGCCTTATTTGGCATATAATTGACCTAATAATGCTTATCATGTTTACATAATCACAATTAGGGGCAGTTCGGTAAATTGAGAACTTTTCGATATGGTAAGTGCGGTACATCAAAATTTCAATATTTCCCCACACCCTGGATTCTTATTCCTTTTGTAAATGCTTTTAATTGAGCCTAACCTTGTATACAGGAATATAAAACATATTACCTCCGTCCCAATGGACTTTGCACTCCTTAAGTTAGGTGAGAAATAAGAATAGTAAAAATTATGTGGTTGAAGTTTGTGCAGAGGAGAGTGAGATGAGTAGAACCACAAAATAGTTACTTTAATGGGAAAGTGGCAAAGTTTTTTAGGACAACAAAAAAAGGAAAGATGGCAAAGTCTAATGGGACGGAGGGAGTATGTCGGATTTGATGCCCCAAATCACCTAATGATGTGTACATTATGGTCATCAGTAGCCCTGTATGTATGAATTTACAAATCTTTCAAACCTCCCTATGTTAATTAATCATAACACTTTGACTCAAATACGTTTTTAGTTCATGCAAATATGGCACACTTTGTTGTAAATCTCTGCAGTTTTTTGTTTTGTTTTCCATCCCAGTAATATACACTGTTTTTGTTTTAGTCCATCTCTAATCCCGAAACCAATCTTATTTGAAAAAAGTTATTGCCAGTTGCATAAATATACCCGAAATATTTAAATTTATCCTTTTATAATTTTTTGAGGCTAAAATGAGAATCAAAATAATGTAAAACTAAGTATTTACATTTTGAAAATATATATTAAAAATCTTCTAAAGAATAGAATTAAATATTTTTTGAATAACATGATGGAGAATTAGAAGAAATCTATTAGTCGGGGTTATTTTGAGTTCAAGCGGAAGTTGTTATCGTTGGTGATGGACTAAAAACAAAACCAGCATAAATTGAAAGGGCGAAAAACAAAAAAAAAATTGCGGAGATGTAAAACAAAATGTACTATATATCTGCAGGGACTACAAATATATTTAAACCTGACACTTTAAGTACAAAAGTAGTTTTCCAATAAATAAATCCATTCATTTTTTTGTGTAATTTAAGGATAATGACAATTTTACTTGCATGTATGGTCACAACGCTGAGATACATGCCTTTTAAATTGTTGAATCTGGTGCTTCAAGGTGTTATGCTCATTGATAATTTTGTTTAACACAATGGATTTCAACTCACTTTTAAATCACAAGTGCTACTATGTAGAATTTATGTATTAAGAAGGGGCTTGACCCATTAAATTACAAAAAGATGGAGAAAGAAAGAAAGAAAGAAAGAAAGAAAGAAAAAAGAAAGAAAGAACATTTGAAGGAGAGAAACAATGGGAAATTTCCCAAAATAGGAGTAAATGGAGTTTGAAATTCCAAAATAGGACTACTATGTTTTTAAGTACGGAGGTCTAGCCTCATCGAAAGTAAATAAAGACTTATACATGGTCACACTTTAGAGTAATACTACAAATTAACACCGATTTTGAATTTTAACAACAAGTGCAATTTATACAAAATAAAGAAACAACACCACTTTTTATTATTATTATCTATTAAACTTACTCCACCAAAGTCGTACATGACATTAGCAGTGCAAAGAGATGTTAAGTTAAGATAAGTGTCATCACTTTTAAATAGAAATATATAATATTTACAATTTTTTCAGGCATCAACGACGCTTGACGAAGATGGTTATCCTATTTGTAGGAGAAGAGCCGATAGAAAGAAAATCGAAAAAAATGATTGTATCTTAGACAATCGTCATGTTGTGCCTTATAATCCAAAATTGTTGTTAAACTACCAAGCACATATCAACATGGAATGGTGTAATCAAAGCACTTCAATAAAATACTTATTCAAGTATATCAACAAAGGATATGACCAGATAACAGCCGTTATTGTTCCAGCACACGATGATGGGTCGCCCCAAAATGAGAATATTGACGAGATCAAGCAATATCTTGATTGCAGGTATGTCTCACCATGTGAGGGCTGTTGGAGGATTTTTTCTTTTCCGATTCATGGTAGATCTCCGGCCGTTGAAAGACTCTTCTTTCACCTTCCCTATGAGCAATCTATGTTCTTTAGTGACAACGATGACCTCGAGTCTGTGCTCACAAGAAAAACTGTTAAAGAATCAATGTTTACATCTTGGATGCAAGCAAACAAAATATATCCGGAAGGAAAAGATTTGACGTATGCAAAGTTCGTTTCACGATTTGTGTATGTAGCTAGCAAGAGGTGTTGGAAGCCACGAACAAAGGGTTACACTATTGGCAGACTCATCTGGGTACCTCCAACAATAGGTGAACTATTCTATTTAAGAGTGATGCTCACTGTAACAAAAGGGCCACGTTGTTATGAGGATATTAGGACCGTTGCCAACATTCAATATCCGAGCTTTAGAGAAGCGTGTTTTGCGGCGGGATTTCTTGAATGCTTGGTGATGATAAAGAATACATTGGAGCATTAAAAGAAGTTAAAAACTCGGCATCAGGACACTACTTGAGAAAATTATTTGTAACTCTGCTCTTATCATGCCCTGTGAGCAAACCCGAGCATGTATGGGAACAAACTTGGCAGTGGTTGGCAGATGGCATTTTGTATCAACAACGAAGGCTCTCAAACATCCCAGGTATACAAATCAATTAAAAATTAGCTTTACACCTATCATTTGTATCATGACAAGTTATTCTTGGTGTTTACCCTACCAACAAAATTATAAGATTTGTCATAAAAAGTATTACCCTTATATCAGAATTCACATAGAGTACATATGATTAGTTTACGAGATCTTTCTTACCCTTTTTAGATTTTCACTAACTATATAATTAAATATATTACTAAATTATGAAATTAATTATTTACTAATACTATAAATAAACATTATTTTCTGATTACCCCAAACAACTTTTCTTACCTCAAGTATTAAAATTACATCATATATCAAGTAACATATAAAAATAAAATATATTTTTAAATTAATACATTGATAATTTTTATTTCATAAATCAACATATTCAAATAAAACTATATCATAATTTTAATTTCGTGCATATCTCATTTATCATTCATTTGCATTGTAGTAAAAGATGAAATTAATTACTTCTTATTACCATAAACAAACCGTATTTCCTGATTACCCCAAAGAACTTTTCTTACATTCAGTATTAAAATTAGTTGACATATCAATTAACATATAAAAATAAAATATATTTTTAAATCAATATATTGATATTTTTTATTTCATAAATTAACATATTCAAATAAAACTATTTCATAATTTTAATTTCATGTGTATCTCATTGGTCATTCATTTGCATTGTTGTGACAAAATAAATTATTTACGATAAAGACATAATGGCAGTGGACACATACACGTGTTTATTACATTTATAGATTTACAGCTTAGTGATCAAGAGTTTCAAAATTTAACTCTTGCGGAGCTTGATAAATTGATGCAAAAAATGAGAAAAAGTCTAAAAGACTTTCCCTCAATACCATATCCAAATGGATATATCACGGAACAACTAGGAAATAGGCTTATATATGTAGAACGTGATTATGATACATCCAAGTTGCGTGAGGAGTTTCAAAGTTTGTATGCTTCTCTTACCGGTAAGACAACTACAAATAATATGATTTATAAGTCATATTAAATGGTTTTGAGTGTCAAGCGAAAAATGATTTCATTCATATATTTTGATGCTAATATTGCAGATGAACAGAAAACCATATTTGACACAATAATGGAAGCTATGACTAACCAAAAAGGTGGGGTATACTTTTTATATGGTTATGGTGGTACAGGAAAAACATTTATGTGGAGGACACTAGCTTCTGCCTTACGTTCTCAGCGTCATATCGTTTTAACTATCGCATCCAGTGGTATAGCTTCTCTACTCTTACCTGGAGGCAGAACTGCACACTCTAAGTTTTCAATCCCAGTTCCTACTTTGGAGAACTCTACATGCAATATACATCAAGGGAGTGAACTTGCAGAGCTATTGAAACAGGCTAAATTGATAATATGGGATGAAGCAACAATGGCTCATAAATTTTGTTTTGAAGCATTAGACAGAAGCCTAAATGACATCATTAATAATGATGGTGATTCTATTTCACCATTCGGAGGAAGAGTGATTGTCTTTAGAGGAGACTTTAGACAAACTTTACCCGTTATTCCTGGAGGAAGCCGTTCATACATTGTTAATGCTACAATCAATTCTTCGTATCTATGGGAAGACTGTCACGTATTAAACTCACTTTTTAGTATCATAACCAATATGTTTAATTTTGCGATACTCTAGAAAATTCAATTTTAACACTAATTATCACTTTAGAAGTTTTTTTGGAATAATTACTTTATAAGTTATGATAATTAAATATAAGTTTTTGTTTTATTCATAGGTATTGTCTCTTACTAAAAATATGCGACTACAAAATAGTTTGGATATGACAAGTGCTATTGAGCTCAAAGAATTTTCAAAATGGATATTGGATGTGGGGGATGGAAAAATATCATAGCCAAACGATGGTTATGCAGAAATAAAAATTACAGATGAGTTCTTGATTAAAGAATTTGATGATCCAATAGATGCAATAATCTGAAGCACATATCCTAACTTGCTAGAGTAATACAAAAATGAGGAATTCCTAAAGTGTAGAGTTATCTTGGCATCGACTATTGAAATTGTCGATAAAATTAACGACTATGTTCTTTCCTTGCTCCCAGGTAATATTATACAAATGCTACATTGCTAATTTACTGACCAAATAAAATATTAATCAAATTTAATATTTAAATCAAGTCTACCGAACTTTTATAACTACAGGTGAAGAAAGAGAATATTTAAGTTGTGATTCTGTAGACAAATCAGATGTAGTCGAAGCAGAAGCTTTTGAAGCGTTGACACCAGAGTTTCTAAATTCCTTGAGAACATCAGGTCTCGCTCCCAAATCACAAGATACGGCTTAAGGTTGGGACTCCAGTAATGTTGTTAAGAAATATAGACCAGTCAGAAGAACTATGTAATGGAACTATATTGATTGTCACAAGACTTGGAAATCATGTCATTGGAGTAAGAATCGTGTCTGAAAGCTATAGTGGAGATGAGATTTACATACCTCGAATGTGTATGTCTCCTTCTCAATCATCATGGCCTTTTAAATTTATCCGAAGACAATTTCCTATAATGGTCTCATATGCAATGACAATCAATAAATCTCAAGGACAGTCACTGGAAAGAATTGCATTATACCTGCCTAGACCTATTTTTAGTCATAGACAATTGTATGTGGCATTATCCAGAGTTCAGAGCAAACATGGATTGAAGATTTTAATACATGATAAGGATGGAAAATCATTAGACACTACTACGAATGTTGTATTCAAAGAGGTTTTCCAAAATCTCTAACATGTAAGTTTAATAATTTACTTTTAATATTTATTTTATTAACTTAATCAAACTTTATGATATTGACTTATTGTACTCACTCGTTTTTAAGATCTATGCAAATTTTTTAAAATTAGTTTCCTTTTGAAATTAATTAGATCATGATTACAAGTGTATCCATCAATTATTTCCCGTGCGTATGCACGAGTACTGTACTAGTTAAATTACAAAACGATAGAGAAAGAAAGAAAGAAAGAAGAAAGAAAGAAAGAAAGGAAGAAAGAAAGGAAGAAAGAAAGAACATTTGAAGGAGAAAACCAATGGGAAATTTCCCAAAATAGGATTACTATGTTTTTATTCCCCGAATAGGACTAACATGACAATATTTACTGTCATCTTGTAGGCGTGACTTTCAAATAGTTGCAGTACAGTGCATTTAACATGACAATATTAATTATAATTAATGACAGTATTTTTCAATTATGACAGTATTTTTTAAACATGGCAGTAACAACTCCTATTTTGGGAAGAAAAACATTTTAGTCTTATTTTGGAATTCCAAACCTCATTTACTCCTATTTTGGGTAATTTCCCAAAAACAATTATTGGTTTGGGAGAAGTCTTTGGTTGATGGAATAAAAACTACTCCGTACAATAGAATAAAAAATCTTCTTTAAAAATCTGTAGGAGAGGATACGAAAATTAAGGTGAATAAGTATTTATATGGGTTTCCAAGGTTATGAACAACTCCACATGTTTTTTAAATATTTCCAATACACCTAAACTTAGCATGTTTTATAAATATTTCTTTTAAATAGTCAACACTGAATAACTTATAACTAAAGATGTTTTCTTTTGGACTAAAATTTGCTGGTCTGGTCTGATCTGAATTGGTATGGTCTGGTCTGATAAGTGTGTGGTCTCTGTGTATTTTATAACTACGGAAGTCTGATCTGATCTGATCTGATCTGGTCTGGTCTGGTTCGATCTGAGACTAAAAACAGTCCAAAAGAAAACACATATACTCTTGGTACAAATCAATAATCAATGACGCTAAAGTTTTGGAATCCACATTTCTAAAATTTTAGTACTAATTTGGTCATTCATTCATGTTAGAGGCGTGACTTTTTTACTCTCCTTTTAACGGTATACTTTCAGTTATTGATATTTGATAAAGCCACTTCGTCGTTTTTAAAAACAATCAACTAAATAAATAGATAAGAAAGGGTTAAACTTCTAACTAAAAGCATGCTTAGGAATTAATTACCGTTGATATAGCTCATCATCGTTTTTTTTAAAGGGTAGCTCTCCCTTGCATCTACATTACTGCATGTTTTGGTGCACTCAACAGGTGGCATAATCTTATTTGGTATTAATTCCACGTCACCAATTCATTTAAAAAAATTCTACAATTACAAATGTGATCCTTATTTAGCTGATGTTCGCAAATTTGTCCATGCCTGGTTTCTCTACTTTCCGTTCTCAGAAGTGCTGCTCTAATCTTGTTCAACTTTATCTTTCAATTGCCTCCTTGGCATCTGGGAACCTTGTCCGTAGGCTTTCGCTGGGCAAAAAATCCTAACTAGTATTTCGAACGCACAAGGCATTTAACTAATTATGTGAAAGGCTAGTACTACAGGGTTAAATTGAGGTCGGCCGGGATGTCTGACTTTTGGGGCCATTACAATTCAAGCACAAGATAGATTCAGGAGATAATTAAAGTGATGAATTGGAAGAATAAAAAACCAGTGAAGAGATTTTGGATGCAAAAACATTTTCTTGAAGCCCAGAGGGGGGAGAAGAAGAAATGGGTTATGAATTATTATAATAGGTGTGAAGGAATAAGTTTCTGTTATGAATTATAATAACTGATTAACTGCATATGTTAAGTTAATATAGTTTATATTATGACACTTTTTAATCCCATGCAAATTATGCATTATTATAATAAGGTAATGAACAATAACATGATTTTTTTCCTTTAAACTTTCCACTTAAAAATAACATGCATTATTATAGCATTTCCTTAACACATTTAAGATGGGGAGACAACACAGTTTTAAATTTTACCGATATGAAGCTTGTTTCTTTTTATGTATTTATTATTAAAATGTTAATTGACTTTTTTTAAACTACTTGCTCTCTACTGTAAACAATATTAGTTTTAGTGTGCAGTATCTTTTAATGTATAACTTACTTCGTATAAACTTTTAGTGTAAAACCTGCCACTTGAATCTATTTGTTCATTTGAGATCCTACAACACTTACTGTTTAATATTCCCATGAGATGAGGTGCACCTTTTTTTACTATTAGTGATTTTTCTTTTATTGCAGGAGCTTTTCAAACTATAGCTACTCATTCATTAGACATTGACAATATGCTAATACTCAGCAGGACTGACTCTAGATCTTCACCTAGCCCATAACATCTTTCTATAAATAGAGAGAGCAAACTTTTTGAAGTTCTAAAACTTTTGAAAGGTGTATTCCTTTCTGTTTTGGTTCACTTGTGTAGGAAGTGGCCTTGCACTGAAGAGAGCTTTTCAGTTCCTTGTTATTGTATAAGGTTTTGGTGTACGTATTGTACTTATGGAACACTTCTATTGGAATTATATTTCATGTAAGATATTTTATATAAAAAACATGCGAAGTGATACCTAGGCAATCCAATCGTCTCCATGTCAGCGTCCCCTTCCCATTTCCAGTCCTTCCATTCACATAGACCTCCCAGAAAATTTATTGTTATTGGCCACAACTTGAAGTCTCACAGGGGTTCCATCAATGGATTAGCTCCATATATGTTGGGCAGAAAGGTGAGTTCTTGGAAGCCCTGAGCGGTCTTCTTATGAAATCCTTGCATATTGTACTAATTGTTGATCAAAATTGTATGTTAGATATATTAGCCTTGATTTGCATTTCTAATTGTAATCATATTTGTTTTCATTTTTCCTTATTACATCATCATGCTTTTTCTTAATACTAGAAAGGATGGATGGATCTCACTTGAAGAAGTGCCCCTATATGTAACAGATTAACAGGTATAGTAAAGAGAACCTATGCAGGTTAAGAATTTCCTTGAACTTTACTAGTTACTTCATTTATCTTTTTTCTATGAGGGACTGAAGCTTTATGTGCAGCTCTTGGTCATTTCATTTTTTTTCTGAATGAGCAAGTATAAGCAGTCTGTTTAGCACTACGAAAGTATGAGTTTTTCTTGTGAAAAAACTATTCTTCTGTTATGCTTCAATAGATCAGGCCTATGATTCCTCATGACAATTCTACCTTGAGAGTTGGGGGTTGAGTTCTTAAAACCCCACTTCTGTTGCACACATAAGTTAAACCAATGAATTCTGATTTCTTCAAAGAATGATAATGCATGTGATTTCCTTCCTTTAAAGTTGAAGGGAAGAATATAAAAATGATGTTTTAATAGAAATCACTATATGAACGTAGTAATGAACAAGTGCAAATATTCAGCTCTTCACAAATAAGATGTGATAAAAAAACATCCAAAAGTATTGCACCTCAAAAAAACCAGCCATTTCTTCCCTCATAATACATGAAAAATACAATCAATAGGCTACCTATTACATTTATTCAACTAATTCTTGAGTTCCTGGTGTGGTTGATGGATAGTGTACCCGGGGGGTAGCTTATCCGGGGGTTATTACGGGGAGTAATAAGAGAGAAGTCAGAGCAAGTAAGTAGAGAGAGAAAGTGTATTCAGAAAGTATGCAGCGTTTTTGACTTGGTTACAAATGGGGAAAAGGGGTGCTATTTATAGTAGCAATAAATGCCGGACAGGGACACGTGTCAAGCGTCCATTGGCCGAGAGGTCACCTCATCTGGTTGGCGCTGGCAACCGCATGTGGCCGCATTTAATGCGGCTGTTGGATGGGACGTTGTACAGGGTACGGTGATCTGTACGCATGTGGCGCGGATATCATGTCGGGAAAGGTGCCCTCGGCTGTTAGAGGACTAGCCGAGGGCTCTGAGTACCGGGGACCCCTTGGTGCCGAGGGCTCCAGGTGCCGAGGGCTACTGTTTTCTGCCGTTTTTCTCCCACTTTCTTAGTTTGCTTGAAAACCCATTCTGTGAGAGTTTTGAGCCTTCGGCCAGGGGGCCGAAGGCTCCCCAGTGTGCGCTTTGGGCTTCTAAGTGCTTGGGGTGCCGTAATTTGGGGCCTGCTGTGCTTCCTGGGCCGGTTGGGCCTTTATTGGTGTAGTAGGAGTCTGTGGGTCGGGGGTTCCCGGGCCATATACTCCATCAGTGGTACCACTAGCAGCCCTAGCACCTCTTCCGCTTCTTCCAACTCTTTCACAATCGTCACCTCTTCCACTTTGTCCACTTCTGCTACGTCTTCCACCGCTTCTTCCCTTTTGTTTATAAACTGGACGTTCAAATAAAAGACTCAATTATAGTTAACACCGATTATTTACACTTCAATTACATCAAAACTTACCGATTACTTTAGAGGACAAATTCCTGTACACTTATAATAATAGTGCGAAGAACAACACATAAAATAGTAATTAGAATTGAAATAGCAGGTGTGAATCAAACTAGCATGTGTGGATCATAATACTAGTGTGAAGTCCAACACGTCATTATAAATAGTGGAGCCTAAATAAAAGTTAGTAACACTAGCACTCACTACCAATTATAAGGGCTAATAAATTAAAGTCACAGCTAAAATTAGCACACAGTTAGATGATTATAGCTGATCAAACTGGAATTGGTTGAAAAAGAAAGAAAAAATTTTCAATAAACTATAAGAAGATTTCCTTTACCAGCATCATTCCCTAAAGATGACGAGAGTTTGTGTGGCTGCCTCCAGAATCCAGAGCCTGCTAAGTTCAAGAGTTCGATAAGTAGTCCGGGAATTCAGTGAAGCTGGAAAAAGCGTAATCATACTTGATGAAATGGAAATAAAGAGAGGCCAATTCCACTTCCTAATCATCTAGTCGTAATAATAAAAATTAGTATATGTAGTTTCATTAAAGTGACAATAGACCAGTACTCACCATCTAACATTAAAATTAGGGTAAGAAATTTAAAAAATCATCAATTAGGGTAAAATTTTACAAGAAAAGGTAGCCTACCTGGCTACCTAGAGTCTTTGAGAAGTCGATTAAGCCACCCGTGGTTGCAATTTTGTTGAAGATTGGCTCTGCGGCACTCTTCTAGGAGGATGTAGGGGAGAGGAGGGTGAGGAAGAACTTGCAAAGTTTGCAGGATGGAGCTCTTCTCCTTCCTTTGTCTTCCTTCTGGGTTCACTACTCCTCGTACAGGCGGCCGAAAATAAGGCAGAGGTTAGATGAATTTGGAAGGGGAGCCGTAAATATGGAAGGACTTTTATGCAATTTTTTTAAAAAATAGGAAAATATATGAGGTGGAATAAAGAACCAATCAACTTGCGCCGAGTGTAAGATGCACCAAAACGTCTCGGAAGGTGCCTGCATCGTAAAATTTCCCTTTTTTAAAAGTGAGAGAGATAAACTTTCACTCAAATTTCGTGATTGCCCTGAGAAAAGTCCGGTTTGGTTAGAATAATTCTATTTGTACTTCCTTAGTTCCACTTCACGTATCTTGCTTTTCTTTTTGACTTGTTTCAAAATAACTACTTCCTCCGGATCTTTTTAAACTTCACATTTTCCTTTTTTTGGACGGTCTAAAATAAATTTCACACTTCCTTATTTCCTTATTTGGTAAAGAAATCTACATCAAAACAGAGTTAAACAGTGCTAAACAGTGTCAAACAATATCTCAACAGTGTGAAACAATGTCTCAACAGTGACAAACAGTGTCAAACAATGTACTCTACAGTAAAGTCAAAATAATTTTTTTAATCAATGTGAAGTCAAACCGTGAAGTTTAAAAAGATCCGGAGGGAGTATCATTTTTTTGAAAAAGAAAAATATGTGTTTCACAATACTTTACTTTATTCTTCTCAATTTTAATTGTAACCACATCATTAAAAATCAGAAATTTTATAATGCCCTTAACGTGCTCGTTAGAGAGCACGTCATACTTCCGTACAACCCCCAAACAAGATTAAAAAAAATTAGTGGTCCTCTCACGTATTCCTAGATTTACTCTATGCATAAAGATACATATTATTCCGCATAACATTTAAAGTACTGCTCCATAACATAGAAGTAACTTGATGATGATGATGATGATCATGATGATGATGATGATGATGGTGATGATGATGATAATGATAATGATGATAGGGGAAAATAAATAATATATATCCTAAACTTTGCCTTGGTGTGAGCTCCCAACCTCATACTTGTCCTAGTTTAAAAAATACCTCCAATTTTATTTATTTAAACTTTTTGTACCATATTTTTATTAACAAATAATATTTCTCAAATTAAAACCAGTTAAATAGATTTAGTTGGGGAAAAAATGCATGATTCCCAAAAAATGTGTGCTTTCTTAGATGGTGTAGTAGGACATGGGGCATAAATATCTCAATTTTACAAAGTAGGAGATATTTATACAATGTTGACAAGTTTAGAGTATCTTATTTATTTTATACGAAGCATGCATGTAGGATAAATTAACAACATTGGTGGTGATTTTTCAATTATTGTTTCTCAAACTTGATAGTTCACTAAAATAGGCTATGATACTAAATTTACTTTAGATGTTTATATTGACTAAATTTACTATAGTAATAAACAACAAGATAAAGTGACAAAATGACTGACATTTTCGTAATTATTGGGCCTACGGGTTGAAAGATTAAACTTCAACGGGAAATTTCCAAAAACAAAAGTATAAACAAGGTCTTTCTTATCTTTATTTTCATTTTTATTCTGATATCATGTATCGATTCATGTTAGTTGATCAAAATCTTTTGAGACTAAAACTTTGATGTTGTTGTTGATGATGCAGCTCTATATAGGGGTAAATTATTTTCATCATAAAAGTATGTTGCCATATTTTGATGTTGATATGGAAATATTATAACTCGTTTGATAACATTAAAATCGGCTGAATCTGCTGAAATTGATCGAATGATGGTTAAAGTGGCTAAATGAGTGAATTTGTCGAATCTTGAAAACAGAAGTATTTCAAAATATATTTTATTAATAGAATTGATGGCTGCAACTATTTTGATGCCCACAATTAGTATTTTGCATTACATTAAAAGTATAGATGGGAAAAATATGACTAATAGATTCAAGCCCGCTCTTTCTCATTAATATGTATGAAATGCTTTGTTTTTACGTGAAAACTCAGAAAGAGAGAAAACCACGGGACTTTTTAGGCTAACGTCCAAGTCCGCTCTTTCTCATTAATCATCTCCTCACCATTTACATAGTACATCTCTTGGAGCTTCCATTAATGGAGTTTGAAATAACTAATCTAGAAAGATAAAGAAGGAGAAGTGGTGAAGAAGCCATCCTGGAGAAGGCCTTTCCTTCTCCTATCTATAGAAGGGGAGGGGCCTAAATGGGCCAATGGGCCTAAATGGGCCTAATATGGGTTGGTTCGGCCGAAAGGGGTCAGGTAGGCCTAAATGGGCCTCGTCGACTGGGCTCCATATCGTGGTGATGCCTTGGACCTCTGGCCCTCTGAACAGTAGTAGGCCGTAATAATATTCCCCAACGATAATTTAAAAAATGAATGAAATACTTTTTTTTTACTTTGTATACATAAATACACCCAACATCCAACAGAAGTAAACATCAATCCCTTATAATTAGTTGAAAGAACAAAATGTATTATTATTATTATTATTATTATTATTATTATTATTATTAAGTTACTTCTATGTTACGGAGTAGTACTTTAAATGTTATGCAGAATAATATGCATCTGTATGCATAGAGTAAATTTAGGAATACGTGAGAGGACCACTAATTTTTTTAATCTTGTTTGTGGGTCGTACGGAGGTACTTACGTGCTCTCTAACGAGCACGAGCATTATAAAATTTCTGATTAAAAATTGTGTCAAATCCAAATAAGACACATGGAATGAGACAAAGATAATACAATAATAACTACGGAGTAATAAATATGTTGAAGAGGCTAAGTTCTAAGAGTTTTTTAAAATTAAAATCATAGTTGTACATACATAATTGCACGACATGGATATTGGTCTGTGTTTCTTCAAGCCCATTCGGTAATTTTTTTTAATCTTCATTAGCCAATTGTTTTACAGAGTATTAAAACAACAATTTTTTATTTCGTATGCTGAACTATGTAATGATAGAAAAATAATATTGATGTTACTTTATTCCTGATAGAATTGCCATATACTCCGTATAACTCTAGAGGGCCATGTTTGTAATTATTCATATATATTTCTATAATTCTATGATATTAATAACATATATTTTATACATAACATAATCTTTTTATAATTAAACAGATGCAAACGTCTATTGGAAATAAGGCTTGGATGTTATTGTTAAAATAACATTTTGGTAGATTGCCTGTATTTCAATGATACCAACAGGTTTTTCATATTTACGCTCAAACTACATACACACTTTCTGTTGGTATACTCATGTATCTATTAGAATGTTTTTACTTGGACCGTAATTCCTCCCAGACCAGACCAGCTCAAACCAGACTTGGATACTTATAAAAATACAAAGAAATAAGACCAGGCCAGTTCAGACCATATCAGACCAGCAAATTCCAATCCAAGTAAAAACATTCTTAATCTATTATGGAGAGCCACTAGAAAACAAATTTACCTTACAGCCCAAGAAGAGCAAACACGAGAGGAAAGAACTACAAATCGAATAAAGGCAATTTATCATAAGCAAAGAATTGAATGCAAAACAAAAGGAGAAGCTGAGAATTCCACCCGAATAGACATAACCCCTATGAAGAATCACAATTCACAAGGCACGCTTGCATTGTTTTTGACAGATACAAAATATCATAAATGAAATTTTATATTCCCAAACAGTATTCCAATTGTTGGATTGCCGCCACCGCACCACATGACACGCAATTACATGTGGTGACGATGGAACTATTGAAATTAAACACATACCCGATGGAATACGGTTTTGGAATACAAGATCTTGCTCCCAAAATAGTAGATATGCATAGTTCAACTACTGCCAAAATATGTTAGAAGAACGAATTTGTCATTACTCATTACATTTGATTCCATTAACCAAGATCTGGAACTGTAAAGAAATCACTTTCATCGGGCGAATCCACCCTCGCCCTCTTGTGAGGCATGTAGAATTTGGTTGACTTGTTTATGTTTGTGTTGCTAGACTGAGTACATAGTTGTGGTACTTCATGTTCTCCGAACAGACCCATATTAGTCAACCATTCAAGGTCACCAATCCCAAGCTGCTCCTTCTGCAGAAATTGCTACAAGGTCAAGCGACTGATAATTCAACAATCCCCACACAAAGCATGAACTTATAGAAGGCGTTCTGTAATCTCCCAGCTATATTGTCAAATGTCAAAGGGAATTTAATCCACTTTCCTACCACCCTTTTGTCATTCACCTTCCACAGAAAGAAATTTAACCCAACTTTGACTACTTTCCGGACAAGCTAAATTTGTGTTTGTTACAAGGAAAAATAAATAGATGGAAAGAGATTTACTTTCCATGGAAAGTAAATAGTGCATCATAGGCATTTATGGATAATCAAAGATTTATACGTAGTACTGCATGATTCATGATAAGTACTAAAGTACATATGTTATATGTGGGAATTTTAATAGAAAATATTGTGTTTCAAGTTTCATAACTGGGTTGGTGTCACCAAACGGATCATAAAGGCATAAAGCACATGATGAAAATGCACCAAACCTATGTTTGGATCCTCCAATATGGCAAAATGCAATGGAAATGAAGGAAAATGCTAAGGCAAGTTATTTTGATTTGGCTAAAGGGGCAAATAGGCCCTTGAACTGACTTAAAGTGTTCAATTAGACCCTTATATAGGAGGTTCTGACTGTCCGTCGCTAATTGGGCCGGTTCCCGGTGAAATTTTTTGATGAAATTTTTTGAGCATCTTCTTCATTAAGTCTAGTTTACTCATACCAAATTTTAAATAAAAATTTAACCGTCAAGGCAGTCAAATGATTTTTTGAAGATAACTGAGAAGTTAAACAGCGCAGTACATTTCGGAAAATCATTTGATGTCTTCCCGGTTGAATTTTTAGCTGAAATTTGGTATGGGTAAACTAGACTTAATGAAGAAGATGCTCATAAAAAAATTCCACCGGAAACCGCTCCAATTAGCGACTGCCGGACATAACCTCCTATATAAGGGGCTAATTGAACACTTTAAGTCAGTTCAAGGGCCTATTTGACCCTTTAGCCTTTTGATTTTGTATGTTCAGGTTTAACTCTGAAATGTAAAGATTAATGAACTACGTATTGTTAATTCTTTTTATCCACGTCCAGATTTCTTAATATGTTTCAAATTGAAATAAATAAATAAATAAATAACAATAAAGTTGAATAAATATTAATAATAAACTTATTCAGTTTGGGCTAACATTATATTTTCTTCAACATATTCTTTTATTCCAAGTGTCATTCCAAGAATTTTCCATGTTCCAAATGAACTCTAAAAGATAAAATTCAATGGATTATCTACTACGGATATAAGTAGTTAATGTTAGAACTGGGGAGTTGAAACTGTTTTAGAAAATCTGGCGGATTTCTCAGAGTATCGTGTGATCACTTTCCGAATCTAATATTTCGACCCTATGCCTGGGTTACACGAGATTTAGATTATGGGGATAATCACTCTGAGAGACAGTCTAAAACTGAGGCACCAATATATAGACCACGAACTAGCAGTTTTAGTAGAACTCGAATTCTTCTGATTACCAAAGAGATAAGGCCAATCAGTTAGAGTTTTACTCTAACAGAAAGTCATTCTATTAAATAATTAATATGGACATGTTTATCCGAAAATGCCCATAATTAATAGAAAGTCATTCTATTAAATAATTAATATGGACACGTTTGGTGACACCCGCCAGGGGCGCTGCCCCTTGGACCCTGCCCCTTGGACCCTGCCAGGGGCGCTGCCCCTTGGACCCCACAAGGGGGCGCAGCCCCCTTGACCCTCGCCATTTAATCGAACCAAGTTTAAATTTAATTTCGTACAAGTGTGCGCTCCGCACCTCCTAACTTGTCTAAAATTAAACTTGAACTCCATTGGTAATCTGTAAATTCCATTACACTAAAATGAACCTGGTGATACTAAAATCACCAACGGTTAATAGTTATATAATCCAAGAATTTTCCAAGTTCCAAATGGGTCCCAAATGGGTCCATTAGTGTGCTCGCTAATTTACATGTATTAAAGTCATATTCTTTTATCACATCTCTCTTTAGTCTTTTATGCTCCTTATGAAAGTCGTATCTGGCTTATTGTGCTTATCGGTGAATGAAGAAGAAAAATAGCTTTTGACTTATTTATATGACAGAAACGAGTGTCACCAAACGCTTTCACAAGATTCGGCCACCACCTTTTCATCCAAAGAAGCCTTACCAAACAGGCCCTTAATGTTAGTTTAACACATGCATAGGAATTTAGAACGAGAATGTAGAAAGCATCATTAATTACCTTCTGTGAGGGATTATAATCAGAAAACCCCATTAAATCGTCAACGGCCCAAGAAGGAGATGTGAAACCAGACAATTGTTGGGAAGAAGTTTTGACGGCAACCTGCTGCGAGTTAGATTTGGGGGGCTGTGGTTCCTCTAATTTCCCTTTCGGGGCATCCTTGTTGCAGCTGGAACTCAGTGCCACTCGAATTCCGGTGGCCAGAAACCGTTGGTGGTTAGCAGCAAGGCTATTAGCTGAATGAATTGGCTCATCACAATCCTTACAAAAGAGAGCTCTGTCCTCCACACAGAATATAAATGCTGCTTTCTCCTGCAAATGTCACAATGAGCAAGACACAAGTGATCAGAAACAATTTTTCTGTAAATAAATGAAGTATGTTGGCGGGATGAACCGTATGGTTTCCTCCATTTCAAAAATTAGGAGAATCCACACCATTATATTGGCCAAACGTACTCTAATATAGTGAAAATATGAAGTAATATTAGTACATGTAAAATTGCAAACTTTGGAGTAATTCATCAAATGGTCACATCAGACCTATGAACATTATTTTTTAGCAGATAAAAAAATAATTGTTACTCTCCCATTTTTGTTTGTTTTATTCGTCCAATTAATCCACAAGATATCTTTATTAATTTTTGTACTAGGTATTTTTTCATATTATGTATAATATCTCTAAATATACTTCATAGTTACTATTCATGAACTCTGCTCAATTTCTTTTCGATCTCACAATTCAAGTACCAAACTGTTGTAATATTCAAAATACTAGTATAACTTTAATACGAGTATAAAATTAGTAGAGTATAATTTATAAAGAAATAGTACAATTCCAAAATATGTAATCTGTAATTACAATTACTAGTTTAAGTTTTATTAGGGATAGTTAATCAATCATTAATATTGTACATATTTTCAAAAACATAAAAAATCTAGAACAGTGTTGTGAATATTTATTTATGATGTTTTTGTTTTTGTCTACCAAACTTAAACAAACCAAATCAAAACTAAACACAAAGTAAAATACACATGATATCAAACCGGACCAGTTGAAATAGGCAGTACCAAATTTAAAAGATTTAAACATAACATACCAGGACGGATAATTTCAAAGCATGAATATCATTTAGTCCACAAAAGAAATACCTCATACTCAGTATAAGAGAGTACTAGATTAAAATAATATTTTAAAACAAAACAGACCAGACAGCTAATTTCAAAACATGAATATGATTTAAAGAACTTCCAGTTTGATTTAATTTTCACATATCTAAAACAAAGATGTCAAAACAGCATTCTTAAATAAAAAAGCAAAAAAACAGCATACTTATTTAAGAGTAAAAAAGATAGAGAGTACTTCAAGTTTTTTTAAAGGGGCAGGTATGCAATACTAGGTTCATTGAATCGCAAATATAATAATTACATAAACAAAAAATCTATTTTCCACAATCTAAAAAGAAACCATACTTGACAAATGTCACAGGGAGGAAGCTTGTCGGAGAGGCACTGAAGAAGAAGCCTCTGGTGCTTGCTGGCTAGCTTATTAGCAGCATGAACTTCTACATCGCATTTCGCACAAAGTGCTGCCTCATCTGCACAACATATCACTGTGGCCGATGCTTTCTCACACACATCACACTGAATCTTCATCTTCTCCGATCAATCAATTTCTCCCAGAGATGAATGTGAACGAGATAAAGCGCAGTTAAGATAAGGGCGAATCGGGGGTGGTGAGGCGCATCAAATGCTGGAATCTGGTTGACGCAGCACATCGATTGTGGGCCCGGAAGCATGTGCCGTGTGTGGCTGCGTGGTGGCCGCTGAGATTCTGTGGCCAGGAATGTGTGGGATTATTGAGCTTTCACTTTCTCTTTTTCGAGCTTTGAATGATGAGAGTTTGCCCCCCACTTGACCCGCCCCGCCTCCTCTGCATTTATCCAGCAGAACGTAGACCCGGAGGGAATTAAATCTGGAATAGGAAAAGCATATTTTCAGTCTGACTATAAGCAAGAAACTTGCTCCCCCAATCAGCTTTTGACAGCGAAACTGAACCCGCACGGATAGTTCAGTTGATCGAGTGATGAGAAAATTGGATCAAGTGATCAAGGTTCGAAACCCGCAGCGGCCGTGTGAAGGTTACAGAACTTAAAATAAGGCTGGACCACTGGTGCGCACGCGTATAAGGCCTACCGTCGTTTTGCTGACTGAGTCACCGTGATTAACTTCCCCACCATCCTATCGGGTCGGGGTGGGGGCTCCTGGGGTAGGAGATTCTACCTTTTGGATCAAGCGAAACTGATGCGGTTTACTTTCTACTTAATGGTCCGAATGAAAACAATGACTTATTCGGTGAGTCATATACTCTTGTTTACTTAGGACTTATTTTAAAACATGACTTATTCGCTCGGACCATTTTTGACTTAATAGTTCAGCCCAAATTCAGCCGTCCTTACGATTCAGACATTCATATGTATCGCCTCTCTCTTTTTTAACCCTCATTCGTTTCGCTAACCTTCTTCGCCGCTAACCTTCTTCGCTAACACTTCTTCTCTAACCTTAATGCTCTTGCCAAGTGAAGAATGATACTCCCTCCGTCCCGCTAACAATGGGACAAGAGAGAGTGTCACGCAAATTAATAAAAAACAGTTTATGTGGTTGATATTGAATTGATAAAGTAAGAATAAAATAAGAATGATTTAGAGTCACACAAACATTACCAAATTTGGTATAAGACAATCTTAGTGGGACGGACCGATAAGGTAAAATGAGACAATCATAGCGGGACAGAGGTACTAATTGATAAGTTTGGAGTAGGGGCTGTTCGCAATTCTTGGTATGACCCCAAGCAAGTGACCGACCATATCTTACAAGGCTACACAAAGGTGAGTCTACTAAAAGAGTATTTGTTCTTACGGAGTATTATTATTTCGGGAAATTCCAGGCAACAAACCCTATGTAAATTGTATGTATATATACTGATTTTAATAGGGCCGCTTTTATTTACAAAAAAAAAAACATATTTTCCTTTAAATTCACTTTTGATGTAATCTGTCATACTATCAAATTGACAGCCTCTGGGAGTGAAAGGATGGGATGCAGGTCTTGTTGAACACACAGTGTCAATGTTTACAGATTCAAAGTTGGTATCAAAGCCACCACTTTCAGAAAGATTGAGTGAAATCTCATGTCCAGATTATTAATCATTTTACTCTTTTCTTTGAACGAGTTGGCATGAAAGTAGAGACTTACATTTGTTGGATTGAAAGACTTTGGGATAAAAGTGATTATGATTCACAAATTCTTTATACGGCCAATTAATAGGAGCAAGAACGTTGTAATGAAAAGCAAAATGTGATGATGAGTTTAGTAATTAGAATCAAATATTTTTAATGAAGATAATTATTTAAAAATTATCACTCATTTGATATTTATGTTGCTTAAAGTGTTAATCATCACGGGAGACAGAAACTGACTAGTCCCTACTTGAAACTCTGAAAGATTGTCCCGAGCTATTCCGGGAGCTTGCTATGAATTAATCAAGAATTCTGGTCACTTGCCTCATGAAGAGAAAGTGGAAGATTTTATATCTATTGTGGACAGATTTTTGCATAGGGTGCTTGGTGGGGTGGATCAACCACACATACAAGAAGTAACCTAAAAATAATAAGAACCACAACCAAGTCTTAGCTCTTATTTGGTTTGGATGGGTGGAAGGAGTGAAGTTGGTAAGCCGAAGGAGTGTTGTGTGTTTGGTTGGTTGGGGGAGATATGGGATAATAAGGGGCGGGGGAGGGGATGAGTTACAGATTCCTTGTAACTCATATCTCACTCCATTAATTTGAGATACTTGGGAACCAACCTATGAGGCTTCCCAAAGCAATGTCCACATACTCAATCCTATCTCCGCCAAAGAACTTTTTGCCTTTGCTGCAACCCTTGAAGACATCCTCCAATGGATAATGACAATGCAATCAACAATCAAGCACAAGAGGAAGTTGAAGAGATTGAAGAGGAAGTACATGGAGCACAATGCGGTATACAAAGTCTACAATATATGGTGAATTTGCGGGATGAAATTGTTAATACACTAGTATGAAATGTTTAAATTTAAAATGTCGTTCTCGTAAAACTCATGATCTTGTTTTATCATGCAATATGACTCTTTTGTTTAAGTAATTCATAGTATTAGTATTTTCTGGTATATACTCCGTAAATTTTATCTTTCAGAACAAAGAAAGTAAACAGACAATATACATTCAACACTTGTTACAGACATGAGGGTTATTTGGTAATTAGACATGATTCAGACTTCTCATTCAACACACTTAGTAAACAGCTTGTTATCTCA
The DNA here is from genome assembly GCA_945859875.1 of Cuscuta europaea. Lineage (NCBI taxonomy): Eukaryota > Viridiplantae > Streptophyta > Magnoliopsida > Solanales > Convolvulaceae > Cuscuta > Cuscuta europaea. Next base: position 23,469,408 of record CAMAPE010000038.1, read on the forward strand.
GTGTAACTTAATCCAGACAGACAGCTTAATGCAGACAAACATCTTAATCCATTCAGAACTTAATGAGAAAAAAGTAAACAGTCCCTTAGTCTTCTAGACTTCTTTACCCATCTCTTTGAAAAGACGTTTCATCAAATAATGGATTCACACATAGAAGAATAACTTTTTCGGAGAGGTATGCATTAGATGTGTATAAGAAAGTGTGCACAAATAGAACTTTTCTTATTTACGGAGTATTTAAGAGTTTGGAGAAGGTTAGGAGGAATTAGAATTAGGTGTAGTTAGGTAGAGTGCTCATATGGAATGGAGGGTCAGATGAAAAGATGGAATGTCTTAACCAAATATTACGTACAACTTAACCAAATTTTATTTTATTTTTACAACAAAACTTACATCTTAAATTTTACAATTATTAAAAAAGAATAAACATTGCTCATAATAATGAAAGAATGACAAAACTAATACTAATGAGTTTTGATATTTGACAAAAATGTGACTAATAATTATTCTTGGACAGAAAAGTGGTTTATTATGAATAAAGAGACTCTTGTACCAGTGATACTTGACTTACCTAAGCTCCTTCTCCTTCTTCAAATGACCCCCTATCCTTCCTCTTCTTCACATCACATGCCTAGTGCCACAACAACCTTCTTCTCCCTTGATGATGCCATATCCATCACCTTTTCTCTCTCCTGGATATCACGCTGTAGCCGATTGCTATCCCCGTTGTTCTTCATCTTCTTCTCATTCTTTAGTTGGCGATTGGGATTGGCATCCGCGACCAAGTGTTGCTTCTCCTTTGCGACGACCTCAGCAATAATGGCATCTGCTGGCTAGCTCCACTGATACATCGACCACTGCACCCTAGCTTCGCCTTACAACATTGACAATCCTCGTCACCTATGCATCTTTGTAGCATCTGCAGCCCACCTGCCCATTTCTGTCACAACTCTGCTCGCCTTCTTCCTCTCGTTTCTTCTTTTCCAAAATGCCGACACCGCCCTCCTAGCCTAAAAGATAAACAACAATGCAGCGAAATCCGAAACTTTGAATCGTCTTCTTCGCTTTTTTCGATGGATCGATTGTTGAATGGTCATCGCCATTAATTTGTTTTTGTGTGATGGCGGCTGTTGGTGATTTTAGTATCACGAGGTTCATTTTAGTGTAATGGAATTTACAGATTACCAATGGAGTTCAAGTTTAATTTTAGACAAGTTAGGAGGTGCGAAGCGCACACTTGTACGAAATTAAATTTAAACTTGGTTCGATTAAATGGCGGGGGTCAAGGGGGTTGCGCCCCCTTGCGGGGTCCAAGGGGCAGCGCCCCTGGCGGGGGTCTCTCTGCCCGGTCAGCGAGCGGGGTCGAGGGAGGCCGCCCTCGTGGGGCTCGGGGCAGTGCCCCGGACCAAAATTTTATTTTATTAAAGAAATAAATATGGAACATTATTTTCGGATAAACATGTCCATATTAATTATTTAATAGAATGACTTTCTGTTAGAGTAAAACTCTAACTGATTGGCCTTATCTCTTTGGTAATCAGAAGAATTCGAGTTCTACTAAAACTGCTAGTTCGTGGTCTATATATTGGTGCCTCAGTTTTAGACTGTCTCTTAGAGTGATTATCCCCATAATTTAAATTTCGTGTAACCCAGGCATAGGGTCGAAATATTAGATTCGAAAAGTGATCACACGATACTCTGAGAAATCCGCCAGATTTTCTAAAACAGTTTCCCAACTCCCCAGTCATTAACAGTGGCTAGGGTTGTTAAGGCTGAATGCGGGTGCTAGGGTTTCAGTCATGTTTTTTTTTTTTTTGATTTCTTGCACTTGTTGGTGAGGTCATGGACCGGTGGCTGGCGGTGGGGTTGTTGACCATTGGTTAGCGGTGGGGTGACTGACCGGCTGAGCAATATTCACTAGGTCATTGGGTTGGCGCACGGGGCACAAGCCCACATCACTGGGTAGTGGTGTCGCTGAGAGATGATTTTTCAACTGGTCTCTGGGAATGGTGGTAATTGACGAGACAAGTCACTGGACAGAGCAGAGTGTCACCGTAACTGGCTGGGGTATAAAAGTCGTAGTAGTCCCTTTTCTCGCAAGTTTTTAAAATTAGTCATATTTTTATGGGGAAAATAATTTAAAATACACTAGACTTTTAAGGAATGTGAGGTAAACACCCTAATAAAAATACCCCAAAGTTTATACACACATTTATCTTAGCACCATCATAATATTTTCTTTCTTTCACAAAAGTAAATTTGTAGTACTAAAATTTAAAATTTAAAATACTTTGGGCATTTATATGGATGAAATTATTAATCTATGCTTCAATATCTGAAATGAATAACGTTAACAAATAAGTTTATAATGTTAATTGCACACTAAAAAATGCATAGGGATGGGAGCATCATAGTAGATGGGCTCCTCATGGTACTATCTTTATGATCGATTCACTTCGGAGCACTCCGATGCGTCATTTGTTAATCACATCATTGTTTAGCAGGTTAGTTTTTAGAATGTTTGTGTTGTCATTCATATATGTATTGGCTTTTTATGGTTTATGAATTATTAAAAGATTATTATTGAATTATATTGTATTATTTTTTCTAATCATATTTTATTTAACTAAAGTGTGTTCAGAAACATGCTCAATGATGGTGAAAGCAGAAAGAAAGTGATTTGGAAACAAATGAAAGTACATACATATTTTTTCATTAAGTGTCTAACTATGTTTCTCTATATATGTGAATTGATGTTAATGACTTAATGTGTATAAAAATGTCAATATATATATATATATATATATATATGTGTGTGTGTGTGTGTGTGTGTGTGTGTGTGTGTGTGTTAGTGTGCAAAACAAACATGCGGTTTGGAGTGTGGATTCTACGTGATGAAATTCATATACGACACAGTTAAATATATCACGAGTAGTCATGATTTGGAGCAAGTAAATATCATTACTAATTTTCCAATCATTTTAATTTCTTTTCCTATGTTAATTGTACATTTATACACATGGTCTTTTTCAAGTGATGACATAGCTGAAGTTCATGATGACGTCGCCATATAAGTTTGTGATAATTTGTTGTGAATCGTACAATAGTGATATCTTTGCTATAAAACCGTGTTTTGTATTGTACTCATTGTGTATTAATTTTGTGGTGTATGACTTAGTTCTTTTGAAACTACGAATTTGATTTATTTTGATAAATGTGAAGTTATTTTGTAGGCAGGTTTTACTTTTATGCAAAATATAAATTTTTGTACATTTGAGTAGTATACACAAAAAAATTAAAATATTGTTTGTTGCGGTCGTGAACCGCAGCAATTAGGAAATTTCGAATTTTTAAAAATGCTATTTGATGCGGCCGCGAACCACAACAATAAGTCAATTTTTTCATTTTTTAAATTATCTATTTGCTGCGGTTTCGAACGGCCACAAATACTTTTTCCTACTATTTGAAGCGCTGCCAATTGTTGCGGTTCAAAACCGCAACAACTAGCATTTTTTCTTGTAGTGACATGGCGGTGAAGCTCTTTGCACTGAAGTTGAAGTAAAATACTTTGGTGAAGCTCCGCAGTCCGCACTGTTAAGAACCCCTTCCACGGAACAACATTGTGCCACCAGCAAGGCTACAAGCAACGTACACGAAGGTTAGAGATGGACAATCCATTTTATTTGGCACTGCACCCTCACCGCGCTAGAGAAATCTTCCTTCCAGATCTAATTTTCAAATTAGTCAACCATGGGAAGGATATAACTAGTTCTGCGCATGCGAGGCTCCAATGTAAGAAAATTGAAAACAAGGTGGATATTTTGTTGTAATTTTACAGCAAAGTCTTAAGAGTGTTTTTGTAATTTATCAAAATATTATATCACAAATCACTTCTTTATCAAACACTTCAATTGTAACTTTTTAATTAAAATAACTTCTACTCCCTCCGAATCTATTTACTTGTCTCGCTTTCCCTTTCGGGACGTATAAAAAAATGTATCATTTCTTTTTTTAGACATGGACCCCACCACCTTTTAACATCCCATCATTAAATTTTTATATTTTCCATTTTTGTTTTCACTTACCCCATTATTCCTCCCCATTAAATCCCATCCCACCCAACCATATCATCCGTCCCACCCGTCCCCATTAATTCGGCCATTTATCACCCCATATCTCGAAGCATCCGTCTCTCTCTTTCAAACCATCTCTCTGTATCTCTGGTTTATCTCTATCTTCGTCGCTTGGGTTTTCTCTTATACGCCTTCCGTTTGTCCCGGCCTTCTTCTGGTTTTTCTCTCAATCCAGCCTAGCCTCACAGCCTACTCTTCATTCTGGTTGTGTTGTCTGCCACCTTATCCCAGCCCGGTTTCTCATCTCTGACCTACGAATCCCCTGTTCCTTTGCATGGATCCGTATGACACCGATTCTGAACCGATACTGCTTGAACAAGGGCTTAACGAAGGATGTCCCTCACCTCCTTCAGAGAAATCAAAGGAAGGCCCTGTTTTGAGTGATGTTGCCATTCGCCTAGCGGGTCCGGCAGCTGACTCGGATTTGGAGTCCCGAAGCACCGATTATCCAGGCTGGACAACTACGTTTGAAACTGACCCTGGGTGGCCTCTCCGGAGATTATTTGGGTCTGATTTGGTGGAGGATAGCTCTTCCGGGTTTGGCGACACAGATTCCGGTGAGGAGAAGGTGAACTCGAAGGGCTAGACCATGGGATGAATTTCGTGTGGATTTTCTGTAAGGGGTGTATTCCTAGTCTCTATTATTTATTTGTGCATGATTGTGTGGCCATATTCCTAATCTGTATTGTTGAATTACTCCATTGTTATTGACAACATGATTTTGATATTAAGAAATTATTGAATTAAGTGTGTCCAAAATTTGGGGTAATACATTGTTACATCAAAAAATAAAGACCTACTCCTCTATGCAAAATTATGGAGTATTTATACATGGTCTTGCAAAAAAAAAATTGTGTTACCGCACTTTAACAACAAAAGTCAAAACTGCCAGTGTGTACCCCTTTTGTAAACTGGTCCATTTTGTTATGCATCAACCATGGCTCCACTCCTAGTTGCTCCATTGTTCCTTGTTGCAAGTAGTTCATACATTCCCACACTAGTAGTGGGGGAGGAGCCAATGAAAGTGGCAGCATGTTAAGCCTTTGTAATGACTTCTTGTCTATGTGAACTTGGTCATATGCATTGCCCCCCCCCCCCCCCCCAACCTTCATTACTTCAATCATGCATAACTGTAAGCTTAGAAATACATGATTCAAGGAATGTGGGTCGTATGCAATGAATGAATCCTTGCAGTTCTGGACAAGTTCAGAGAAATTTGTTGTTGAGCATTTATCCTTTAAAGATTGAATAGCCCGAAATAGGCCCAAATCAAGGATATTCATATCCGGGCTATTTGGTGGTTGGTTGATTAATTGCACATCCCTTCCCATCTGGTCAACTGCCAATCTGACTTCATTATCATCTCCCTTTATATGTGGCCTTCCATTGTCTTTGCTGGATGTATATTGTCTTGTGATCATCTCCTAGCCACTTTTCATGCACTACAGGTAGTAGTTTTTTGATGATCATGTTTTTGTATGCATCTTTGTTCACAACTGTTATTGGCTTTAGTTCTGGTGTGCCCTTGGGTCTGTTTTTGCTTTTCATGTGTGCCTGCACCATTTGAACAAAAGGCCACATTCTATCTTCCCATCAAAACTGCATTCACCTATCTCATTGAACCTAGGTCTGGCAAGTGCACATAAGAACATAACTTTCTCTATGAACCTTTTGCTCTTAGTTGTTCTGTATAGTTCTATTTCACCAGGTACCAGATAATATTTTTGGCTACCTTTGGTTATATAGAACCATTTATCATCTATGTGGATAATGTTGAATATTTCATCAAACCATGACTTTCTGCCATTGGCTCAACTTTGAGGTGTCATAAGCACCATTACAGCCTACTAATTTTGTTGTCAGGGGTTAAGAATGGCTTAATTGCATTTGAATGAGGCTTTATTTATCCCCTCTTGAGTAATCTTTGTACAGTTGATGCAGGAACACCCAAAGTAGTTGCAGTGCTTCTAATAGAACTCCTTTGATGGAATGGAAGGGCTGACAGTGTGGCCACGTCCACTAATTTGGGCTTCCTTCCACACCTTCCCTTTATGTTGGAGTTATGGTTGACAGGTTCTCCTGCAACCCTGCATGTTTGTGACACTTTCCATATCTTGTACTCTGTTCGATGAGAGATGCCAAAAGCATTCTTAGCATCTGTAAATCCACCTCGCTTGACCCTTCCATTGACTGTCCTTTGATTGAGGAAGTCCAGTACAGCTACACGATCTGCAGGTTTCAAGTTGGGCTTTTTGGTTGGCATTGGTGTTCTGATCTCTGACCTGGAACTGTGAGTTTGGTCTTGGACGGCTTGGAGATAGCAACCACATCAATATCCTTTGATGTTGGAAGGCTTCCAGATAGCAACCAGACCTAAACGCCCTCTATGATGATAAACTTTACCTGTTTAAAGGCCCTCAAATGCCCCCCTCGATGATGACAACAAGTCGGAGAGGTTTTTCTTATGTCTGAGAGGCGTGCACCATTTTTATACAAGTGTGAAATTTTTGGAATTATTCTGGCTCCAAAACTAGAAATTTGGCGCCATTATGCTGGCAGTGTAGCGTTTCTACGATTACCTACAGTGTATTCTCCATGTTTTCTTATGCGTAGTGGCTACAATGAACATATGTAATCCTTTGTATACAGTGATCCTTTGCATGTAATGGAATTGTTTTTTTCTACAGTGATCCTTTGTATATGAGGTTCGGTTATCCTATACCTTTTATTTTATTCATCTATAGTGTTTTTTACTTTATCTATAGTACACCTACATTTCTTCTTAAACTACTCAAAAAAGCTTAATGGATCATCTAAATAGATATAGAGGGAGTACTTACAAACACCATCCACTATTATTATAAATCGCTTTTCTTAGCTTTTCTAATAATCTCTTGAAAAAATCATTTTTAAAAAGCAAAGTAATAGGACATCCCAAGAACGTTTGACAACACTGTTTTTCGACTTATCATGCCTATCAGCCAATTTTTTCACCAAACATGTAACTTTTGCTTTCTCTTGCTGAACCGTGTAATAAAAAGAAAAAGTAAGGTTGAAGTTATTTTTCTGGATATATTGGTTGAAGTTAACGTAGATGATCATTTTAGCTATTTTTACGTACTCTGTATAATTTTTTATTTATTTTTTCTTTATTTTATTAATAAAATATATTTCAATTTTTTTTAAATTAGAAGAATAAAGCAATGCAGCCACTTCAGCCAAAACTTCATAAATTTGAACAAAATCAGCCAAATCAGGCTATTTTCGTGCTATATAAAACTGGCTCTCCTATTTGTCCAATCTTGAAACAAAAGGGGTACATCCATTTGAAGGCGCGCGGAGATGAGCCGAATTAGACTTCTTCAATCCATCCGCTCTTGCAAATCTAAGCTGCCGCAGTCAAATCTGTTAGTTTCATAGAAACCAGCAGGTTCATAACATCGACACAGGCTCGCTTGATCACTTTTCACCGACTCAATTCACAGTTTCATGCTATCGGGCTGGGGTTTTTGTCAGATTTGTTCGGTTGAGAGGTATGGTGCTTATGAATTTTCTCATAGAAGTGAAAATTTGATTTGGGTATATGGTTGGATATAAGAGCCTACATTCTTCAGACTACGTGGTTTGTGGTTCATCTAGTAGCGGAATTTCTGTTCATTTCGCTTGTTCGTATTTTAGTTCAGATTGATCTATTGTCTTTCCTGTAATAGAATATTGGGAGAACGTATATTCATCAGAGACAAGTTGATTGGTCTTATTGTTTGAAATTGAAGTGGGATTGGGGTTCCTTTTGAAATGGGTAAACCACTGTTTTATGAGATAATTGAGAAGCCAGCTACAAGTTGTATTATAGCAATATGCAGTGCAATCTGGCTTTATATACAGAAGAAAAACATTGGATATTCTCATGTGGGGTTGAGTTACGAGACTGCTCTGGAAGGCCATCACTGGAGGATAATAACATCTGCATTTTCACACATTAGTGTGCTTCATCTTGTTTTCAACATGAGTGCTCTTTGGAGCTTAGGAGTTGTTGAGAAGTTAGGGAATTTAGGTCTTGGAGTGGAGTATTACCTGCATTATACTCTGGTTTTGGTCATTCTGTCAGGTGTACTAGTCCTGGGGATGTATCATGTTCTCATTCAGAGGTTTAAATTTGAGTATTTCCGAAGAGTTACTGCTGTGGGGTATTCCTGTGTGGTTTTTGGGTGGATGACTATTCTGTCTGTTAAGCAGCCTTCATCAAAATTGGATCTTTTTGGGTTTCTTTCGCTTCCCATAAGTTTTGCACCATTTGAGTCGCTCATCTTAACCTCCATCATTGTTCCTCAAGCAAGTTTTCTCGGCCACTTATCTGGAATCATTGTCGGTTATTCAATTGCCTGGGGGTTGATTCATGGCATGAACAATTATTGGGCAATTACAATGCTGGGGTGGATAATAGTTGTGTTTGCTTTCAGTTTGAAGAAATCTGGTGCGATAGATTTCAACTTTCTTGAGGTTGAGACCATCACCGACAATTCACTGCCTTCTTCTGTGCGCTTCCTTGGTGCTGGTAATGGGAGAACTTTACAAATGGCCGCATTACCAGATGCTGGCCCTGTTCTTGTATAGCCACTGTTTAGTTATTTTTCACGTTGTGGGATATAGTTAAGAACTGCACTGTACTTATTTGATGTATGCATATGTATTGGGTGTTATGTATGTTGAAAGGTTTATATTTTGAACTATGATTATTCTTAAATTACCTAGCATTCAAGAGTTTCTCCCTGACATTACCCTCCCTTTCTCTATGTGTTAGTTTACACCCTACTCTAAAATGTATTAAGCAGCAGACTAGCAACTATGGGGTATGCTTGGCTTATGAGAGACAGGTGGAACTAGACATAAAAAACTTTGCAGCATTTGTAGATCACAAATTGTATCTTCCTCCACCATGCCATCATATTGCTTGTTGCTAATCAACAGCCACTTTGGATCAGCTTTAGAATGCGATATACTGATTAGGCAATTGTATTTGAAATTCACTATGCATTTCCTTTCAATATATGTTTGTTTGGAATCATAATAAATGAGATCCAACTAACCCCAACTTGCTTGGTCAGTTGGTTGGATGCCTTTGGAAGAAATGGGAAAGTGATGGGATATTATGTTTGTTTGGTGCAGAAAAACACATAACTTGTTTCAGGTTGATTATTATTGGATGAAGCTGAAACCAAACCCTTCTACATAATATCAATACTTTGTGTTCATTTTCTCGCTCAAGAGTACATTGCAGCAAAACCGTCAAATTAGAAGCATTCCGGATCTAATATCCCTTACAATTTATGTTGTTCATCGCATTCCTCTCTGGCCTGCCAAACCTGCCCAATTCACTTTGTCGCTCACCTTTTCATCTCAATCTCTTCAACGATCAAAGGTATGCAATTTATGGCTTCATTCGTTCCATCTCATCTCACAAAACATCAATTTTGTAGTGTTCCCTTTTCATCTTTTCATCAACATAATCTAAATCAGGTAGATCAGTTCCAGTTATGTCATGGACCTTTATTCTTAAGTTAACGAATACTGTTAAGTATTGTAGTCCAGATTATGCTTTTTATTTGCCCATTACATCCCATCTAATCTCAAAATCATCAAAAGTAAGCAATTCCATTACCCTCAAAGGGGGCGCAGCACTCTGTCTCGACTTCTTCACCAACCATCATCTTGACAAAGTTGACTGAATACTCGCTTTAGTTTCCAGTTTTCTTACAATTAGTTTAATTTTTTTAGTCTAGCTTATGTTTTAATAAGTTTTTTAGTTCATAAAAAATAAGATCGACGCTTTGCCTTTTCTCGGATAAGATGTTCATCATCATCTTGCTTTGCATAATATATCAATAAGGTCAATTCATCCTTCCTAATTCAAAGTTTCATGAATTCACAATAGGTTAAAATTACCTCAACACTACACTTTTTTTATTAGCTCATCTGCTGGCTAAAAATTGTTGACGTATTTGTGCAAAGGTGGTGGTTTATTTCACATTCTTTTCAGAATTTGCCCTAAATCGGAGTAAAATTGTTTGTGTATTCCAAAATAGTAATGTCATGTTTTTATTCCCTAAATAGGAGTAATTATTATTACGTTTTGTTAGTACAAAACTTTAAACATGACAATATTTTCCGAACTTGGCAGTAAAACTCCTATTTAGAAAATGTAAACATGACAATCCTATTTTGAAATTCCAAAATGTGTTTACTCCTATTTCAGGAATTTCCCCCATTCTTTTCTATTTGTTTCTATCTATCATTCTAGAATACCTTATTACATTTCATTGCTTTTATATACGTATAGTATATAAACATCTTCATCTTGGCATTGGAGTTGATGGATGGCAGTATGCAACACCATAAATTCATCGAAATTCATTGTTTGATGTTGATGGGGTTATGGGACCAGGCCCAGAGCCTAATCGGCCCAGGCCCCGAACTTGGACCAACGGGCCCAAGCCCAGCAACCTAGAGCTCGAGTAGGCCCAACCAATCAGGGCAATCAAGGAGCGGAAGCTCAAGAGAGCCTGTCGACCAACCCAGTGGGGAGCCTGCCTTCCAGCCCAGTGGGGAGCCTGCCTTCCAGCCCAGTGGGGAGCCTGCCTTCCAGCCTAGCCAGGAGCCTGCCGACCACCAGCCCCGCTGGGAGCCTGCGATCCAGCCCAACTGGGAGCCTGCGGTCCAGCCCAGGTGGGAGCCTGCCTCCAGCCCAACGGGGAGCCTGCCTTCCAGCCTACCCGGGAGCCTGCCTTCCAGCCTACCCGGGAGTCTGCCTCTAGCTCGGTCAGAAGCCTCCCTCCAGCCTAGCGGGAAGCCCACCGTCCAGTCCAGCAGGAGGGAGCTCAAGCGTCCAGCCTGCCAGCCAGGCTGACCTGCCAGCCAGGAAGAGTAACGGCCAACAATCAATGCGCGACTTAATTATGTGTTTAATTCCGTATTAATGTTGTAATTAATTTAGTCATTATTATGTTCGGCAGTTACCATTTGTAATCGCCTATAAAAGGCAATTCGAATTTCAAATACAGATATGCTATTTCTGGCTAACTTTCCATATTCGTACTTTCCTAATTCCTGCTTGAGTGTTCTTACGTAGCTTTCCTAAAAGCCTACAAGCGTCCTATTTTGGACCAACATTGGTGCTTTCATTGAGAGCCTCTATTGTCTCTCACATAACTTGAGTAGGAATCACACAGGAAGATGGCCGGAATCTCGTCTCGACGTGACCATGTCTCAGTCCACACCGAGGAGTCCGCCCGGTCTGGCCGCCAGCGTGCCCTCGACAACCATGCACAGGGCAGGAGGGCGGCGCGCCAAGGCGACCTTCGGAACCAATTATCAGGCCACGACGACCTAAGGGCGACGCTCAACCACACCCAAGGTGAGCGCTCGGTCCGCAGCCGGGGGGGGGAGGCCGACGTCATGCTCCGCGTATGGACCCGGCTCGACTCAATGCCGGGGTGGAAGCCCTGCAAGAGGCAACTCGGGTTCTGGGGACCTTGGCTCAAAATTTCCAACAGATGGTGTCTGGCGGAAATGTGGATGAGCCTGCCCGTCAACAGACGCCAGTGGATGTGGAGGTGTCCTCCAGGCGGCGTGATGAGCGACGCTCTGGATCCATTCCCATTGCCTAACATCGACCAACTAGTCGATGGGACGGCCGGATGTGAGCTCCTTAGCTTCATGGACGCTTTTCGAGGATACCATCAGATTTTCATGCATGAAGAAGATGCGGAGAAGACCTCATTCGTCACCCCAGAGGGGATTTTTTGTTATCTTGTCATGGCCTTCGGGCTGAAGAACTCTGGGGCGACGTACACGAGGATGGTGGCCAAGGTATTCCGGAAGGTGCTCGGAAGGAACATGGAGGCGTATGTTGACGACATGATCGTCAAGAGCACCCGAGCATCCGATCATGCAGATGATTTGGCAGAGATCTTCGGGATCATGAAGGCAGTCCGTCTGCGCCTGAACCCGAAGAAATGTACCTTTGCCGTCCAAGGAGGCAAGTTCCTGGGGTACATGGTCACACGGAGGGGGATTGAGCCAAATCCTGAGAAGGTAAGGGCAATACTTGACATGGAACCTCCGAGGTCGGTGAAAGAAGTCCAGATTCTCACCGGCCGGCTAGCAGCCCTTGGACGTTTCATGTCCAAGTCCGTCGAGAAGTCCCTACCCTTCTTCCAGGTCCTAAAGAAACAAAATGGTTTCGTCAGGAATGATGAGTGTCAGCGAGCCTTCGACGACCTGAAGAAGTACCTCCTCTCTGAGCCTTTACTCAGCAAGCCGGAGAGGGGGGAGACGTTAATCCTTTATCTTGGGGTTTCCCAAGGTGCAATCAGTTCCGTGCTGGTTCGCGAGGAGGAAGGCGTTTAGCGTCCCGTCTACTATGTGAGCAAGACCCTCCAGAATGCTAAGCTCCGGTACACCCCGCTCGAGAAGACAATATATGCCGCCTACATCACCGCCAAGAAGTTGACACACTACTTCCAAGCGCACCCGACCAGAATCCTGTCAGACCAACCCCTAGGTGCCGCTCTGAGGGCGCCCGGCACAACCCGGGTAGTGAAGTGGTCGATGCTCCTCAACCAATACGAGGTTGACTTCCGGCCTCGGACGTCCATCAAAGGCCAGGCTCTGGCTGATTTCATTGTGGAATGCACGGCCCGAGAAGTGGCAGATAGGCAACAGGAGAGCAATGAACAATGGTGGACTCTAGCGACTGATGGGTCGGCAGGAGCCAAGGGATGCGGGGGCGGAATCGTCCTCATCTCACCCGAGGGATTCCGAGCCTACTATGCCTACCGCTATCTTTTCAAAGTCTCCAACAATGAGGTGGAGTACGAGGCCCTACTGTCTGGGCTATGATTGGCAGCCGTCATGGGAGCAGAGTGGATAACGGTGAAATGTGACTCCCGCCTGGTGGTTTCACAGGTCAAAGGTGAGTTCGAAGTGAAGGAAGAAAGAATGATGAAGTATCGAGATGTTGTTCGGGAGTTGCTCGGGTTGTTCAAGCAAGCAGAGTTGATCTGCATCCCGAGAAATCAAAACTCCGATGCAGACCTCCTCTCAAAGCTATCCCAAGGGTTACCTGAACATATATCGAGAATTGCACACATTGAAGAGATGACGACCTCAAGCATATCAGCCTCACCGTCCATTGACGTCCTTCCCCTGCAACCAGTCGTCTGGTGTTGGGTGGATGACCTCCTGCGCTACATAGCCGATGGGACGCTCCCCGAGAAAGAAGAGGAGGCAAGGTTAGTCCGGCGACGAGCTCCGGGCTACGTCGTCTTGGATGGGACGATGTACAAGAGGTCCTACAATGGGACCTTGCTAAAGTGTTTACGCCCACATGAGGCGGAAATGATCGTCTCTGAACTCCATGGGGGCGTATGCTCCGCCCATCAGGGGGCAGGCACGTTAGCTAGGAAGGTCGTCCTCCAGGGGTACTTTTGGCCAACAATAATGAAGGATTGCGCTGACTATGCAAGGAAATGCAAGACATGCCAGAAGTTCCAGAAGAGCCCCGGCCGACCAGCAATGATGTACACACCGATCAGCACCGCCCTTCCATTCACAAGATGGGGTGTCGACCTGGTCGGTCCCTTACCAACCGGGTCGAGAAACCGGAAGTTTGTCATCGTCGCGGTGGACTACTTTACGAAGTGGGTTGAGGCCGAGCCGCTTGCCAGCATCACACATCTCCAATGTAAGATGTTCATATGGAAGAATATTTTCTGCCGGTTTGGGGTTCCCCTCCAAATAATCTCCGACAACGGAAGGCAGTTTGACTGCGAAGCCTTCCGGCAATTCTGTGCAGAGTGGGGAGTAGAATCCAGCCGAGTTGCGGTCTGCTACCCCCAGGCAAATGGACAGGTGGAGAACACCAACCGGACGATCGTCGATGGACTGCAAAAGAAGTCGGAGGCCCTCGGGACTGCCTGGGTGGAGGAGTTGAATAATATACTCTGGACCTTCAGAACAACCCCAAGGAAGGCAACAGGAGAGACCCCCTTTGCCTTGTGTTATGGCTTTGAGGCGAGGGCACCGTTCGAGGCCGTAGTTCCCAGCCGGCGAGTGGAAGAGTTTGAACCAGCCAGCAATGAGGAGAGGCCCCGAGCCGAGCTCCACCTCATTGAGGAAAGAAGAGATCGTGCCTTCATCAAGGCGGAAAACTATCGACGACAAGTCAAGGCGTACCAAGACAGCCGAGCCCGACCCCGGAGTTTTGACGTCGGTGATTATGTCCTAAGACGTAGGAAGGCCAGCAGGCCGACAGAGGGAGGTAAGCTCTCCGTCAAGTGGGAAGGCCCTTACGTGGTTGACGCAGTGATCGGCCCTGGGACATACAAGTTGAAGACAACAACAGGCCGGTTGGTAGACCGCGTCTGGAATGCCGAGCACCTGATGAAGTTTTACCAGTAGAAAATCGAAGTTTCACTTTTCTTTGTAAACTCCTGTGCTCCGAGCACGGGACTACAATTTGTAATTCTTCATGTGGTCCGCCCACATCATGAATTCAATACACTTTGCTAGCGATATTTTGTCATCAAAAGAGGTCCGACCTCACTTAGCAGTAAAGGGTGGCGGCAAAAAAAAGGTAATATGCCCCCCCTCGGTGTTTGGCCGACCTCGGTCAGGCTCTTTAACCGAAAATAGCCAAGCGATTTTCAAGAATCCGGGCAATTTTCTAAAGTAAAGAGCTAGCTGCGACAGTCGAGGCGACGGTAGGGCCGGCCTCCGGGTCGAGGGTACTCAGGATCCTGACCTCCGGGTCCTTTCGAGTGCTCGCCGCCTAACATCGCTGGCCAAGCAGCTCGCACTCTCGTCATCCCTGAGTTGGCGGTGCGGGTTCGTTCTGGTGGATCATGCAGGGTCTGCCCCTGTTGTTTGGCTATCCATGCAGGAGTAACCAGATTATTCCCCAAGTCCGGGCAAACTGGACGGGTTAAAGTGACAGTAGGACTGACCCCCGGGTCATGAACGTTTAGGATACCGACCTAAGGGTCTTCCTCGTCGGTTCAATGTCCGACCTTGCTGGCCAAACAAGTCGCTTACTTGTTGATTCCATGTCAATAGCGAACAGATCACTTCTACCCAACTAGGAGGGGCACAGATAGGCTCGGCCACGCCAGCCTAACCACCCCCGGGAGGTTAGAGAAGCCAGATCCCCGAATAAATTGCTAAGTATTCGTAATGCAAAGTATAGAAAAGGAGGCGTATGAAATAAAAATCAAACATCCACAAAGTATTCAAGTGGGAAACAAAGAAAATACAAAATACAAGGTCACGGCTGGACAGACCCATCGCCATCAACCTCGGGAATGTCATCTAACACACCAACCAAGTCATGGCCAGGGGCCACAGGAGTCATGTTCCTCGGAGCTGGTGGAAAGAACCAGGCCCATTCGTTAGAACTACCAAGCTCCTCCTCATGACGGACGACCTCTGGGGGGAGAAGGGCTATCGCCTCCACGGGTTTCTTCATGCGGCGAGGAAGGCCCAGTGTGGATGGATGAAAGTCAGGGTCGAGATCCTTCAACCGGCCATACACCTTCTGCTGCATCAAATACTTGCCACTCTGAAAAGCATAGAGGACTTCGCGAGCGCGCCAATATTCTCCGTCGGGGGTCGTCAGCCACCTCTGCACTAGTTCAGACTCTTCCGCTTGCACCCTCGCAGAGATGAGCTTCTGGAACTGCTCGGAGGCCTGGAACTCGGAGAGCGCTTTCTTGGCTCCTTGTTTGGCCGCTTCTTCACATTCTTGTGCACGCGAGGACTGCAGCTCGAAGAAGGCTTTCTGGCTGGCCCGCAGGGCAGCCCTAGCTTCGTCAGCCTCACGCTGAAGCCTGGCCTGAGAATGATTGGCTGCGTGGAGTACCCTAATGGTCTTGGCGAGCCCCTGCAAGATAGACAAACGAAAATGTGAGGGGGTTCAGGGATAAACACAATCCACACCAAAACGTGATCAACCAACCTCGATATGTGACCGGATAGAACCCTCCAAGAGAGGATGAAACTCTTGGGAAGTCGTACAGGTGAGGTCGCCTGGTGGGAGGATTGATGAAGTATAATCCACGACTGGGAAGCCTTCATGCACAATCGAGGCACTCGAAGATGGGAAGGCGTAAGTAACTGTATGCTGGGTGTCATGGCTGCTCCGTTCAGCCATCCTCTCATCTGCACCCTCATGTACCTGCTCAGCGGAATGAAACTTGGGGGCGACCTTTGCCTTCTTCGAGACTCGTTCCCCTCGGCCCGGGGAGGAGGCTCCGCACTCTTTCCCCGCAACCGTCTTGGGGGCCACATCAGCAACGGCGGGGCAGGGCTCCTCCTCCTCCTCCTCATCGGACCCATCCAATTTGACTAGAAGATTAACGAGTCCGCCCTTGTGCTTCTCCTGCACTAGCGTAGTTGGCCGAGGCCCGAAGGTAACTCTCACCCTTCTTGGAGGGGGGGCTCCGTACCCTTTCCCCTTTGCAGCCGTCGCTGCCACAGGAACGATGACTTGTTGAGGCTCCTCCTCTTCATCGGATTCCGCCTCAGCAACGAGCTTCTCAGGCACAGCTGCGGAAGAAAAATGTGAGGATAAGCAGAATAAAATACAAAGTAGCAAACATAGACCAGGCAGATGACAGTCACCTAAATATGAGCTGATGGAGTGGGGACCGCCTGCGGACAATATCTCGATGGAGGACTTGAGACCAGGGGGAGAGCGACCCGGTCACACTTCCGAACCCGTTCACCCCACTGAGGCAGAGGTGACGGGAGGTTGGGGTCGGATACCCATATCCATCTCTTCTTCCACCCTTTCCCTGAACGGGGGTAACCTGGTCGAAACAGTTTGCTCACCGGCCTCTGGGAGAGTAAGGCGAAAAAGCTAGAAGCACACCACTGGAAGCAGCTGAAAAACAGATCAATCGTGGGTGTGAGGCCCACATCCTCACACCGCGCCACAAAAGCGGCAACGAACATATGAGCCGCCGGAGCCAATTGACCCGGGGCCACACCCAAAAAGTGAAGGAACCGAACCAGGAAGGGGTGCAGTGGCATGGCCATCCCTAACTCCAGTGAGCGGATATGGACCCCGAAATAGGGGGCTGGTGGATCGCTCAATACGTCAGTGGCCACCGGAGGTTCCAACAAACAATTATCACCAATCAGACTATATGCTATGACGAGGTCCCCTTCTGTGACGCGAGAAGGGAGAACCGGTATTCCGCTGCTATCAAGGTCCCACCAGGAATCCAAGTCCACCCGAGTATCAGAATCATCGTCAGAGTCTGGTACATTCACAGGTTGGATGCACGCTCTGTCTGGAACATCGAGGGGTCGTCCCTCAGAAGTAGCAACCCGTCTAGCTGGAGCCAACTCAGGGAGAACATCAGCTTGCTGCCCAGTAGTAACACCCGCATGCATACGTGGCCGAGGGCCGTGGCTGACCCGCATGGGTCTCGCGGCCGCCCCGCGCTCTGCTTCAATAATAGCCGACAGTCCTGAATCCGTATGATCATTGTTCTCATGGGGAGAGCATCTGCCGCCCTGCATGACCAAACTAAAAGGAGCGCACCTGCACACATTAAAAAAAAAGAGCTACAAGAATTAATGAAAATACGAAGTGTCGCGCTTGATGGGGGGCTCAGCTGAGCAGCAGGAAGATGGTCGCCATCAATAGGAGACCGTCGCATCTGCCGCGCGACGGGCAGCAACGGGGTTCCGGCCTGCCGCCAGCCCTATGGTGTGGATGTTCGACCTGGGTAGAGTTCAATATCCAATTGCTAGGCAAGGGACGTCGGGTAGCACACTACCGCCCTAGGGAGCTGCTGACCAGCACGGGACGCCCCGACCAACTCAAGCTCCGGTCTGTGCCGGCCGTTGGGGAAGACAGCCTGGGGGACGCACGACGGAACTGCACGGCCGCAGGCGGCCTGGCCGCCTGAGAGAAGAATGCTGCCCGGGTGCCCGACTCGGGGGACCACCGGGCCACCAGCCCCTGGCGACGCTGACCAAGAGCGGAACGGACATCGGCTGAGTAGGTGGTCGGCCAGACATGGGATCTAGGCCCACCGGCCAGAACCGCTGGATTGCGGGGGCGACGCCGTCCGCCGGCGGGTGGTGCGTAGCAGCGGCTTGGCGCAGCAGGGACCGGCCCGACAGAGACGCCGGATCACGGAGGCGGCCAACTGGTTTGCAGCGGCCCCTGGTTGACGGCGGCGACGTTGGGGCGACGCGAGGAAGACGGGCGCAGGTCGTAGGAGAGAGAGGAAAGAGAAGAAAGGAAAGAAAAAAGAAAGGAAAGAAAAAAGAAAGGAAAGAAAAGGAAAGGAAAGAAAAAAGAAGGAAAGAAAAGAAAAGGAAAGAAAAGAAAAGGAAGGGAAAATAAAATAAAGTCCAAAAATAATTTATGAAGTAATAAAAATGAATTTCAGGGATTTTTTGAAGCTGACCTGGATCCTGAAGTCTGGGAGAAAGCTTGCTGCTGGAATGCTAGAACGCTAAGGGAATTAATTTGGGGCCTTTTAAAGTTGGGTGCCTTATTCGAAATTTGGAAATCTCCATAAATTGTGGGATTGACAGAATCCACAATTATGGCTCCCTGATATGTGAATATTTTTTAATGGGCAACTGACCTGAACTACTCCCTCTTAGCCGAGTCTACTACTCGACTAAGGGAGTGGGGGACTCGTGATGGGGTTATGGGACCAGGCCCAGAGCCTAATCGGCCCAGGCCCCGAACTTGGACCAGCGGGCCCAAGCCCAGCAACCTAGAGCTCGAGTCTGCCCAACCAATCAGGGCAATCAAGGAGCGGAAGCCCAAGAGAGCATGTCGACCAGCCCAGCGGGGAGCCTGCCTTCCAGCCCAGTGGGGAGCCTGCCTTCCAGCCTAGCCAGGAGCCTGCCGACCACCAACCCCGCTGGGAGCCTGCGATCCAGCCCAACTTGGAGCCTGCGGTCCAGCCCAGGTGGGAGCCTGCCTCCAGCCCAACGGGGAGCCTGCCTTCCAGCCTACCCGGGAGCCTGCCTTCCAGCCTACCCGGGAGCCTGCCTCCAGCCCGGTCAGAAGCCTTCCTCCAGCCTAGCGGGAAGCCCACCGTCCAGTCCAGCAGGAGGGAGCTCAAGCGTCCAGCCTGCCAGCCAGGCTGACCTGCAAGCCAGGAAGAGTAACAGCCAACAATCAATGCGCGACTTAATTATGTGTTTAATTCCGTATTAATGTTGTAATTAATTTAGTCATTATTATGTTCGGCAGTTACCATTTGTAATCGCCTATAAAAGGCAATTCGAATTTCAAATACAGATATGCTATTTCTGGCTAACTTTCCATATTCGTACTTTCCTAATTCCTGCTTGAGTGTTCTTACGTAGCTTTCCTAAAAGCCTACGAGCGTCCTATTTTGGACCAACAGATGTACCCCAAACAGTTAAACACGGAGTAATAAAAATTTCCAATGACAGGCATTTTTTATTGTAAATAACACCAAAAGAAATGAAAAGTAGAAGCATGTCCAGAAAGTACTAATTAAATGTGATTTACGTTTATTAATTTTTAAAAAAGGTGAAAAAATGGCCCTAATATTAGTATCCGTATTAGCTTCTTCTCCATGCAGCACTTCTACTTCTACCATGGCAGCACATGCTTCTTCTTCCCCAATGCAACATTCGCACATTGCACCAGCACCAACACAGTTTTCCAGTCCTTCGCAGCACCGAGCAAGGTTTCTTCTTCGCCGTCGATTCCGGCTTCAACACACGTCGCCGCCTTACACCGCTGTCCCGCCGCAATTCTTCTTTTTTTCTAAATTTTATGTCCATATTTCCAGATCTATGGTGAGGATCCAGATCTCTTCGCGTATTACTGCTCTTCTTCATTTCCATCGGTGAATCTAGATCTAGATCTAGACCGATTCTTCTTCTAGCCATTTTTCCCTTCATTTTGGATTCATACATGGGGTCGGAAGGGGTTGCGAGAGGCGAAGGACGAGCCCAGGGTGGGGCCATGGGCGTGGCCTGTTGGGAGTTGGGACTTGTTGGACAGTGACAAGGTTGTGGGTCTAGTTGCGGGTAAGGGAGGGCTGTGACGGGTTCGTAGGGCAGGGGCGTCGGTGGTCGGAGCTTGGGTCGCGGAGGTGGCCGGAGCCTGGGTGGCGGCGGTGGCTGAGCCAGGCATCTCACTGGTGACCCTAGGCAAAGGACGGGCATGGCCGGTGATGGGCGGCATAACTGGTCGGGATTGGTATTGTCACTGGCGGTGTTGGCCGGAGGCGGGGTGACGGGAGTCACTGGCCGAGAGGCAGCAGCAGTTACTGGCCGGGGGCGGTGACAGTCACTGGCTGGAAGGCAGAGGCAGTCACTGGCTGAGGGGTCGTCGGCAGTCACCGGCGAGGTGATGGCAGTCACCAGTCGGGGGCAGCAATCACGAGCGTCGAGCGGCGACAATCACTAATTCGGACGGCGGTGGCAGTCACTACACCGATGGTCACTATTTAGTGGTCTAATTCCGGTTACTAAAATTGCAAGTCACTGTAATAAGAAATATATTAATTTTTTGTCTTCACACCCTTTATTTAGTAATTTTCATAAAATAAGGCCAAAAATAGTTGGCATGATTTAAAAATGTATACAAAAAATTAAAAATAAAAGCAAAAACTTGAGACCAGAATCAGCTCGAAATAGGAGTAACTGGCGTCTGGAGTTAGTGTCGGTTCAATATACCTAACCAGTAATCCCCAGGACCGGAACCGGTCTGGACCTGATCGGGTCGACCTCTAGATGTGGTGCTATTTTCAGCAGTTCGTATACCATACGACCAGCCCACTATCAGTATAGTACACTCGCCACCAATACGACATAGTTCTAGCAGTTGGCCTCATTATTTTTTATTTCTCTCTTTTTTAAATGGTAATAACTTTTTTATTTTTGATCCGATTTTTATAAAATTTATATCAACATTTTTTTATTTTTCATTATCTTTCAAACGAGACCAATATTGCCTATGTAATTTTAACATATTAACATTTCCGTGTAAACATATGTAAGTTTACGTGTTAAAATATGTAACTCATGTTTAGTCAGGCCAAATGCAACTTGTGTGTATAAATATGTAACTCTACGTGTATAAATATGTAACTTTACGTGTAAATATATGTAACTCGCGTTCAGGCAAGTCAAATGCAACTCGTGTGTGTATATATGTAACTTGTTTATAAAAAGATGTAACTTGCTTATAAAAAGATGTAACTCGCTCATAAAAAAATGTAACTCAATGTATTATTAAATGTAACTGAGGCCACTGATCCACTCCCAAACAAATTCGATCTTCTATTTCACAAACTTATCATCTCCCTGCAATTCATATGCAACTCATGTGTATATATATGTAACTTGCATGTAGAAATATGTAACTTTACGTGTAAAAATATGTAACTTCACGTATAAAAATATGTAACTCACATGTATAAATACATAATACAATACATTTTTTATATACACAATTTTAAGATAAATTGTGATTTACACAATTATTTTTCTATATTAAATTTAGTTCAGTTTTCTTTATATTATAATCCAATACTCATTAATACAATAGTTCAATAATTTCTTAAAATTTCATAAGCAATATTGGTCTCATTTGTAAGATCATGAAAAATAAAAAATATTGATATAAATTTTATAAAAATCGGAGCGAAAATAAAAAAGTTATTATCATTTTTTAACAACAAAAGCAAAAATAAGAAAAAAAGAAAAACCAGGCCCTCTGTCGTTTTAAATGAAGCGTGCGTCGTTTAGCAACCGGGCGCACCATCCTCATGGTGCGCCGGTTGCACGGTATAATTTGCCTATTTTCAGCTATAATGATTAGCATAAGCTGTGTTAATTAGTTTAGTGAATTAATCACTTGAATAAATGTACATTGATGTCTACTTGGTATTTACATATATAATTTAATAACCGTAGAGGTCAGGTAATCTCTCTTTCAGAGTTTTGAAGTTTTGAACACTAGAGAAAACACAAGTTGTCACAAAAAATAATAGGTATGGGACTATGGGCTAGATTTTGAAACCGGAAAATAGGTTGGAACCAAACTATTATAATCCGCTTTGCTTCGTATAAATGAGGTATTTTGTTAGAGGTTCATTCCTAACTATCGTTAGCGGTTTGGTTTCTAATTCTCATAAAAATGTGTATGAAACCATTAAGAAATTTTTCTTTACAAAAACAAAAATAAATGTTATAATAGTAATAATAATATGATGATGATATTATGATAATAAAGATGTCCCTTCGGGGACATCCGATAAAATTGGAACGATACAGAGAAGATTAGCATGGCCCCTGCGCAAGGATGACACACACAAACACTACAAAAAAACACGCCGTTTGTCACGGATTTTGTCACGGACGGTAGTTCAAAAAATCCGTGACAAATGTTTTTTTATCACGGATTTGTCACGGAAAAAATCCGTGACACCAGGGGCGTGATAACGTTTTTGTCACGGAAATTAATCCGTGAGACTGTTTGTCACGGATTTGTCACGGAATAAATCCGGAACCCCATCGTCTTTCATTTGTCACGGACGCATCCGTGAATAAATTTTTTTATTTTTCAAAAAAAAATAATTATTTGTCACGGAAATATCCGTGACAAATTAAAAAAAAGGTTTTTCAAAATAGAGTGGGCGGGTATTTGAAACGGTCCGGAAAATTCAAATTTTAAATTTTGTCACGGACATATCCGTGACAAAATATTTTGAAAAAAATTTGAAAATTTTAGAATAGAGTAGGCGGGAGCTTTAAAATTTTCAAAAAATTCAAAATTTTGAACTTGTCACGGATCCCATCCGTGACAAAACATTTTTTTAAAAAAAAAATACGTTATTTCAGCGTTTTATGTATTTAAAATAAAATGAATTTATATTTTGTCACGGAACAGTCCGTGACAAAAGTTTAAATTTTTTAAAAATTTTTTTTAAAAATTCGACGCATTTTTAAAAGTTTATTTCAAAAGTTTATTTAATAAATAATAACCATTAAAATTTAGGCGCTTTTTCAAAAATTTAAACTTAATAATAAATAGTTAAACAATAATCTTAATAAATAATTGTTTATAATAAATAATTAAACAATCATCATTAATCATCATTAATCACCATTACACATTAGGTATCATAATAAATAATAATCTAATCAAACCATCATTATAAAACACAAATAATTAATATTCATACATTAACACATCAAAATTTCAAAATCCTTAAAATGTTAATAAACTAATTATTACAAACCATCAATGGTCATCATAATCAGCATCAGCATCATCAGGTTCGTCACGATGATCGGGTTGCCTTCCGTGACCACGGCTGCCACCACGATGGCTGCCTCGACTGCCACTGCGGCTGCCAGCACAGCTGCTGCCACGGTAAGCTTGAGCTCCGGGAGTCGGGATATCATCATAATATCCATATGGAAAGTTGTTGGAGATGTGGCTATAATTAGCAAAACCCCTACTGCCCATATTGCCCATATTGCCCATATTGCCCGCGAAGGGAACTTGTAGGGTCATCTCGGGGTGCTGTATGTGCATGGATGGACGGTAGGTGGCGTTGAAAATACGCATTTGGCGTTCCATCTCTTCCAACCTTTCTCTTGTTCTTCTTTGCTCTTCATCCCGTATCCGAGCTTCTTCATCCCGCCTTCGAGCCTCGGCTTCACGTTCCTCCAATAGTTTCTCGAGGCGGGTAACCCGATCATCATATGCCGAATGAGAAGATGAGCTAGCTCCTTTGGCCTTCTCTAGGATCCGTATGCCTTCAGAACCCATAAGCGACACCCGGCCCTTGTAAACTCCGGTTGCCGCCAAGATGGCCTCATATTCTTGATTTTCATCAAGTTCGTCATCAGAATCAGCCAGCTCATCAACTCTCTTCCCCCGCTCTTCCTCATATTTTTTCTACAAGTTCAAAAATTTATTAGATAAGAGATAAAAAAAATCGAAATTTATTGAATTATGTTTCATTATTTACTTCAATTTCAGAAAGGCGGGGAGGTGGCATGGCACCCTTCTTCGTCCAGCAATGTGCCATGAGTTTCAATGGCGTGACCCGTTTTTTCACGGGTCCAGACCCTTCCTACACGGATTTCAAAGTTAATAAAAAAATATATACATAAATGTATGGAATGGAAATAATTTTAACTAATTAGAGTTTACCAGATCTTTTTTATGTTGAATTTGGGGTTTGCGGCCCCCGTGCCATTGAACTTCCTTGGCTTTCTCGGAGTTCCGGTTTGCCTTGGCCGTTTCGCTTCTCAGCAAAAAATGAGACATCCGTAGCCCAGTGGCGGCAAAGCATCTCCCACACATCATCGCCAAGGAATTTTGGCTTTTTACCCGTAGACCGGGCGGTCCTAAAAGTGGGTCTCAACCACCCAGAAATCCTAGAATTGTATTCTTTGAGAATAGCTTGGTCTAGGGCAAAATGTCAACGATGGGAAGCCTTCATGAAAAACATTGATATATCATCATTTCTTAATCATGAATTTTTAAATTTGAATTTGTCACGGATTAATCCGTGACAAAGGCATCGGAACTTGTAAACTGCAGAACGGCAGTCGAGGCGGCAGGGAACGGCAGACGAGGCGCCAGAACGGCAGGTTGACCGGTTTGTCACGGATCCATCCGTGACAAATCCGTGACAAATTTCAAAAATTTGAATTTTGTCACGGATTTGTCACGGATAGATCCGTGACAAACCGGTGCAGGGAATATTAAAGCTTTTCAGCCTTATTCAGACGAGGCGTCAGCTACTTTAATTGTCACGGACCTATCCGTGACAAATTTAAGTATAAATATGTGCTTAGAGTCCCATTTTTTCAGTGCGAAAAAATGGCTAATCCAGAACCAGATGTGTGGAAGTTGATCAGTAGAAGTGTACAACGATTAAAACAAGTTACACAGTTGATGAAGCCTCGAAATGCAGAAGCAGTTCAAAGCATCCGTGAGCTGATGAGTAGACCGCTTGAAAGCTTTGGCGATATTATAGACTATGAATCAGACTCATACAACGTTTCATGAGGGAAAAACTTTTGTAGGGCACTTTTACGTGCAGAACAATGTTCGGAGTATATGATACCTATAAACGCGGAAGCTGCAGAAAGAATTAACGAGCTACTTGATAGGCCTCTAGATGAAAGTTTTGACGCTAATGAATAATATTGTGTTTATTTGTTTATCTGTATTGTGAGTTGTTGAATGTAATAAATGATAAAAAATTGTGTGTTTTCTACTTAGTTTTTAAATTTAATAAATAAATTCATGTTCTTGTTTATTAAATTTCGAATTATTAAAATTTTGTAATGTTAAAAAACTAATAACAAATAATGTTAAAAAACTAATTTCCGAATTTTAAATAATGTTAAATTTCGAATTATTTAAAATTTAAATAATTTTCAATTTTCGAAATTACCTAATTAATTTTAAATTTCCGAATTGATAATAATGAACCACTAATTTTCGATTGAATAATTTTAAAAACTTAATTTTATTAATTAATTAATCGCTATTTTACAATATAATATGGAATAATTATTTTGTTTAGAAATGATAGTTGCGAATTACATACCTAACTATTATATCTTGAAATAATATAATAATGACGAAAGAAAGTTAAAAATTCAAATTAAAATAGTTCAATTAAAAGTAATTACATTGGTTGTTAACTATACATTTAATCGCTATCAGAATCAGTATTTTCTTGATAGGCAACTTCTTCTTCTGTATCTTCATCACCAGATATCCATTCTTCTTCTTCCTCCTGGTCATCGTGCAGTTGTTGTATATATAATTCTTCAATTTCGCGCTCATTTTGAGGTATAGGGGGCGGAAGGTGTGTTTCAGGCATAACTTCAACATCTCCGCCATTTGGGTCACTTAACTGAATGTTATGGTTGACCGTATCAGCAATAGGCGGAGGGTGGAAAAAATCTTGCTAAAAAGCATCAAAGTCAATATCCCTGTGTTGAGCCTGTGTTACAATTTTGCTCGGACGGATATTAATGGCACACACCCAAGGATTCCGTGTGCGCCTCGTTGAAGGATACTCTGCATAATAAACCTGGGCTGCTTGTTGAGCGAGTATAAATGGCTCATTTTTCCGATACACACGAGAGTGGTTGACGTCAATTATATTATACTTTGAATTTTTTCTCACACCACGTGTAGGGTCGACCCATGTGCAGCGAAACAACACGCATGTTAATTCTTGCAAACCAGAAGGCATTTGAAGTTCGAGAATCTCATGCAAGAAACCAAAAAAATTGGTTTTCGAGTTATCAGAACCGATGATCGGGACACATAACCCGCTGTTCATTGTTGGTCGACCTTCTCCATATTCAACTGTGTGATACGTATAACCGTTTATCACATATGAATGCCAAACCTTTGCATAGGAAGAAGAGCCCCACGATAATGATACTAACAGAGGGTCGTTAATCTCACGGTACCTGATCTGGAAATTAAAACATGATAACATTAGGTAATGATTAAAAATTACTAGCTAATAGTATATATAATGTATTTATATATATATATAATACTTGCTGTTGGTACCATAATGCAAAGTCAGAGTCCACCATTGCATCAATTGCATCATCAGGAAATGCTGATAAAGACGCTCTAAATTCACTGTGAATTGAAAATAAAGATATTATTATAACACTCTAATTATTAAAAAAATATTAGCTATATTACAAATGTAACTACCAATTCAACTTACTTATAAAATGGTAAGATTTCTGGACAATTCATGAGGATGTAAGTATGTGCAATTTTCATTTCTCCGCCCACGTTGTAACGGTAAGTCGCAGCTCCTTTACCTCTACCTGGGTAGTTGAAAATAGAAACTACTTTATCATATGAATCCTCGCCAATGTCATCGTTCCGAGCAGGTCTCTTTCTTTTACTGATTACTTCACGCTCAAAATAAAAAGATGAAAACGTTGAGGTTTCTTGTTGAATATATGCTTGACAAATTGAAGCCTCAATGTGTGCCTTGTTGGTCGCTTTCTTTTTCAAATCTCCCAGAAATCTGTCATGCAAAATAAAATTTGTAAACAAACAAATGTTCTTATTAAACAAATCATCGTTTATAAATGAAATTATGACTAACCTTTCAAATCTGTACATCCAACGATAGAAGACGGGCCCTCCATTCAAAGCCTCATACGGAAGATGTATTAGAAGATGTTCCATTACATCAAAAAATGATGGGGGCAGTATCTTTTCCAGATTACACATCAGAATAGGAACAGTGTCTTCTAGTCTCCTCAGGGATTCGGCATCCAAAACGGTGGAACATATCGACTGAAACAATTGACTGATTTCGGTAATACAGCCCCAGACGTCTGCAGGAAGCATCTCTTTCAGTGCAATCGGCAGAAGTCGTTGCATGATTACATGAGCATCATGAGTTTTCATGCTCGACGTCATTGTTTGTTTGTCCAGGTCCACGCATCTTGACAAGTTAGAACAATAGCCATCTGGAAAGTTCAGAGAAACAAGCCACTCTAATATTGATTCCCTTTGTGGGGCTGTGAGTTGGTAGACTGCTCTTGGAATTTTTTTACCCACGTATTCTAGATCGACGGTGAGTTCGGGTCTGTCGCACCAAATTGTCATGTCTTTTCTAGATGCAAGACCATCTTTGGTTTTGTGGGTAAAATCCATAACCGTGTTAAATGTATTGTCAAAGACGTTCTTCTCAACGTGCATGACATCTAAATTGTTACGAATGAGAAGGTCCTTCCAATACGGCAACTCCCAAAATATACTCCTCTTTGTCCACTTATGGGTATCACAATACTCATTTGGCTCCCCGTGGGGTTGCTGCACGGCCGTAGGAAAACGTCGAACCCGGTTAAAAACTTGTTCACCTGTAAGTCTTGGAGAAGGGGGATCTCGTACCACTCTTCCGACAATAAAAGACTTCTTGTCCTTTCGATATCGATGGTTCATAGGCAGAAACTTGCGGTGACAATCAAAGTAACTTGGTTTCCCGCTAAATTTGAGCCAATTGGCATCTGATTGATCCATACATATCGGACATCCCATAAGACCGTGTGTGCTCCATCCTGAAAGCATACCATAAGCAAGGAAGTCGCTAATGGTCCAAATGATGGCAGCTTTCATGATAAACATTTGATCTCTTGAAACATCATAAGTTGGTGTCCCAATGGCCCAAAGTTCTTTCATCTCATCGATCAGGGGTTGGAGATAGATGTCTATCCTTTTTTAGGATCCGAGGGACCTGGACAAATTAAAGTTAAAAAGATGAAATGACTTTTCATGCACATGTCGGGAGGAAGATTATAAGGAGTTAGCATGACTGGCCAACATGAAAATTTCTTCCCAAACTTTCCAAAAGCAGCAAATCCGTCTGAACACAATCCCAGTCGCACATTCCGTGGCTCCATTGCAAACTGAGGATGACAACGGTCAAAGTGTCTCCAAGCTTCACAGTCGGAAGGGTGAGACATCAAACCCTCTTTGGTTTCGTTCTCAACATGCCACGTCATGTGTTTCGCAGTAGCATTTGAAGCATACATCCTCTTCAGGCGTGGAGCTAGAGGGAGGTAAAACAATTTAGACAATGCAGACCTTTTTTGTGGTTTTTTTCGTCTATGAGGAACAGGCTTGTATCTCTCTCCACCACAGAACTTGCAGGTCTCAAGTGCCACATCATCCTTCCAGAACAACATACATCCTTCTGGGCACGCATCAATTTCTATACAAGGAAGCCCCAACTGAGACATTAATTGTTTCATTTTGTAATATGAATCAGGAAGATTATGGTCACGCGGTAACATTCCTCCAAATGACTGCAATAACCTAGACATGCAAGATTCAGGAAGACTGTATTCAGATTTAATGTTCATCAACTCTGTAACGGCGGATAGCTGAGAGTATCCCTCACAATCAGCATACAGAGGCTGATCAGCAGCTTTTAAAACATCTTGAAATCTTTCAGCTAAGTCTTCAATATGAGGAACATGAGAATTCGGATACTCATCCGCAACAGACTGATAAAAGGTCGGATCTTCATCCGCATCGGGTTGATACGAGGTCGAAGCTTCGGGAAGATCGTTAAATGGCTGTGGTGGGTTAAACTGCATCGTTGAAGCACCATATACATCATATGCCATTCTTTGATCCCACGTCATTTGATCATAGTCTCCCCATCCACTCATCTCGGTAGGGACGTTACGAGATGAACCAACTATTTGTGGTAAAAGTGATGGATCGAAAGGTTCGTCATGAGAAGTCCAATTATAATAATTGGCAACGAAACCTTTTTCGTACAAATCCCACACAACTTGGTCGACATCTTTAAATTGAAGATTTTTACACTTTGTACATGGACATCTGATTTTATCGCCATCCATATAATTCTTCTGTTCTTGTGCAAATTTAATAAAATCTTCAACACCATTCAAAAATTCACTGCATATTCCATAGTTATCGCGATGTTTTTGGTACATCCAACTTCTGTTTTGTCTATACATTATGCCTGTATATATATTATAATCAAAATAATATATAAGTACATTAATATTATTAATTAACTAAAAGCTGTACATTATTTGTGGCATTAATAATTTGAATTAACCAACTTTAATTTGTGACATTAACTAAAAGCGTTAATTTACTAATATTTAACTAATAGTAATATGTTAATGGCATTAATCGTTTTAATTATTAACTAATAAAGTTTGAATCCTAACTGAAATCACTACAAATCCTAAATTATGCATTAACAATAATTAACTAATAAACAAATTAAACCTAATCATCATCATTGATCAATTAATTAACTAATATTTAAATCTAACTAATATTATCAACTCAAATTCTAAACCCATTTCCTCAATGTTTTAACTTAATTAATTAGTTAATTAATTTACATTTAACTAATATTATTGTTAAATATTATCTCATTAATAATTCACAATAATAATTCACAATAATAATTCACAATAATAATTCACACTGAACTAAATAAAAATAAAGTTTCAACCCTAGCTATATATATTATGCATCCCATTAACAATAATTAACTAATTTAACTTATTAATTAGTTAATTTCCATTTAACTAATATTGTTAAATATCATTAATTCACAATAATATATAATTCACACTTAACTAATAAAGTTTGAATCCTAACTTAAATCACTACAAATCCTAAATTATGCATTAACAATAATTAACTAATTAATAAACAAATTAAACCTAATCATCATCATTGATCAATTGACTAATATTTAAATCTAACTAATATTATCAACTCATCAAATTCTAAACCCATTTCCTCAATGTTTTAACTTAATTAATTAGTTAATTAATTAATTTACATTTAACTAATATTATTGTTAAATATTATCTCATTAATAATTCACAATAATAATTCACACTAAACTAAATAATAATAAAGTTTCAATCCTAGCTATATATATTATGCATCCCATTAACAATAATTAACTAATTTAACTTATTACTTAGTTAATTTCCATTTAACTAATATTGTTAAATATCATTAATTCACAATAATATATAAATCACACTTAACTAATAAAGTTTGAATCCTAACTTAAATCACTACAAATCCTAAATTATGCATTAACAATAATTAACTAATTAATAAACAAATTAAACCTAATCATCATCATTGATCAATTAACTAATATTTAAATCTAACTAATATTATCAACTCATCAAATTCTAAACCCATTTCCTCAATGTTTTAACTTAATTAATTAGTTAATTAATTTACATTTAACTAATATTATTGTTAAATATTATCTCATTAATAATTCACAACAATAATTCACACTAAACTCTATATTATGCATCCCATTAACAATAATTGCTAATAAATAATAATTGGTGATAATTAATAACCTAATAATTAAGCTAGCTAACTAATTAATTAAATCACTACAAGTCACTAATTAATTAATCTATAATAAGCTAGCTAATACTTAAATCATCACTACACATCCTAAATTATTATGCATTAATAATAACAATAATTTAACTAATTAATATTTATATTTAAATTTAACTAATTAAATTACGTTAATAGTTTAATAATATATTGTTAATAATATGAAAATTAACATGACCTCACTAAATTACGTTAATAGTTTAAATAAATGAACAACTAACCTCACTAATTAATTATTAAGCTAATAATTAATTATTATTATATAAAGAAAAAAGAATCCTAACCTCACTAATAATAATTAATTATTAAGCTAATAATTAATTTATCACACAATTAAAAGAAATTAGTTAAAATGACATACCTTATCTGCATAAACTCGGAAAATGATGAACTGACGGATTACATCATTCAATCTTTAAACCGATACTACATCACTTGAATCTACGAATTTTTGAACTGATAATTGTTGTTCTTGCAATTGTAATGGACGATAGAGTTGGGTTATATAAAAAAATTTGTCACGGATTTGTCACGGATTTATCCGTGACAAATCTTTTTCCGTACCGTATTATTAAAGGACAAACTAATAGGACATTTTTAAGGACAGTATAAAGTTAATTAAGGACAAACTTTTATGGGGAAATATCGTGCACATTTTTTTTGAAGGATTGTAATTATGTATTTTTTATTATTCTTAACCCCCATCTAGACTATTGTTCAATCTTTTTTGACAGTTCACTCTTCAATGAATTCAAACTTTTTTGGGCAGCAGGAAGGATAGGAAGAGGGTTTGAGATGCGTGATTTTGTTCTTGGTGTTTTGCCTTCCTCCATTGCAATAAGCACGCGTGCTTATAAGGTGTGTTTATATGAAGCTTTGCAGAAATGCCGGTATGGAAGTAATGGAACCCACGGAGAGATCCAAAATAGGAATTTTATATACATCACAAAATAGAATTGATTGTTTACACTCTTAGAACGGCTATTTTCCGCGGCCTCGTTTTCCTTTCCCCCTCTTGGATTTGTTCTTCACCTTACACTGATTAATCATCCTGCTCTCAGTCGTGCTCATGTTTTTGGGGGTTTCCCATGATAAGATTAATTAGTTAGGACAGATATATAAGTAGCACGAAGATTTCCCATGATAAGATTAATCAAATGATGATTAAAATCAAATTTTCCCAGAATAGCCTCGAGAAAATCCCAAGATACCCTGTCAAAAGTCTTCACCATATCCAATTTGATCATCATATTAGAGGCCCTGACTTTCCTGTCTAAATTATGTAGCATTTCAAGAGCAACCAAAACTTGATTTTTTATCTCCCTCCCTTTCATAAAACCAGATTGTTCCTGCGAGATGATTCTGGGTAGTATAGAGTTCAACCTACTAGCAATTATCTTAGTGTTTACTTTACTAAGAAATGTAGATAAACATATAGGACGGTAATCTCCAAAAGAGACCGGGTTTTTCTTTTTGGGTATAAAAACCATGTTCACGCTCCCCACGCCCTTCAGAAGAGAAATTCCAAGGAAAAATTCCTGAACTGCAAGTATAACATCCTTCTTAATTATATCCCAACAGCCTTTGTAAAAACTTCCCCCATATCCGTCTGGCCCAGAAGCAGCATCTGGGCCTAGACCCCAAACAACCTCTCTAACTTCATATTCACCCGACATACTTCCCAAATAGGCATTGTCGTCATCAGTGAGGACCCCAGGTATATTTCCCAGAATTTCATCATATGAATGTGTGTCCTCCTCCTTATAAAGATTGCTGAAGAAAGCTACCGCCTCATCTGCAATATGGTCCTTATCCTAGCACCATTCCCCATTTTCTTTTTTAATAGCCACAATAGCCTGCCTTCTAGTCTTGTCCTTAACCGTCTCATGGAAGTAATGTGTGTTAGCATCCCCTTCCTTGAGCCATTTAACTCTCGTCTTCTGTTTCCAATAAATTTCATGTTGTTTAGCTTCTAATAACAATTCTGCGTGTTTTTGGAAACTCTTGCATCTATTACTCTCGGTAGGATTCTCTTCAAACTCTTTTTCCGCAATCACAGCCTCCTCTTCCAGCTTCGTAGCATCATTAAAAATGTCACCAAAAACTTCCTTATTCCATTTTTAATATCCAGCTTTAGTCTCCGTAACTTGTCACATAATCCTCGCATACCTCCAAACGTAGGATACATAGACCAACATCTCTTAACAAAAGGCAAAAAATCCATGTGAGAAAACCACATGTTTTGAAATCGGAATTGTTTAGGACCTTTCTGTGAACCGTCTTCACACATCAGTGAGATAGGGCAATGGTCTGAAGGTGTTTTAACCAAATGTTGTGTAGTAACCACCTCAAATTTCAAGAGGAAGCCTTGATTAGCTAAATATCTATCAAGCCTCTCCCAAATCCTGCCATTCCTTCTAACACCCGACCAAGTGTAGGTAGAGCCAATAGTTGGAAGCTGGACCAGTTCACAACGATCAATACAGTCTTGAAAGTCAAGCATAGCATTTAGGGAGGGACTAGATGGGCCTTTATATTCAGCCACCGAAGAAACAACGTTGAAATCACCCCCCAAAATCCAATCCACCTGGCTTTGTTGAGCAAAAAGATACAACCCTTCCCATAATCTAGCCCTATCTGCTCTAGTATGGAGTAGATAGACAAAAGAAAAGACGAAAACATAGTTCGTAGGGATATATTTCAACGTAACCAGTAAGAATTGATCCCCTTCCCGAATATCAGTAACCTCAAAGAAACTGGTGTTCCAAAATAGCCAAATTAAATTTAAAGAAATATCTTCTACTTTGATTCACTATCGGTTCAATAACTGAAACAAAGTGAATAGAATGGTGCCTTATAAAATGACGTAACCTTGGGCACAAATTAACGAGGCCACGCACATTCCAAGATAGAAGCTTCATAAGGAAACCTCGACAGAGGGGTCCGTGTTGATCCTCTTAGCGGCCAACCTAGTTGTGACTGCCCGCGGAGGAATTTCTTTAACCTTCTTTTTGGATACTCCTTCCAAAGCTTCCCCTTTTTGTTTTGAACTGCATCAACCTTCTTTCTAAGTTCCTCACACACAGCTTGCCAAGCTTCCACAACCATATCTTCCAAATTTGCCTGACCTCCATCGGAGACATAACCCTCTATCTCAACAACAGTATCCTCCTCCTCATGGCCACTACCCTCCTCAAAGGAGATAAATTTGGTAACATTTAACGTGGAAAGTTCTCCTTCCATCTCTCTTATCCCCAGCATTCCCTTCTCTGGCGTAATTTGTTCACTGCTTTCAATGTTATCAACACAATTAACCATTCCGTCATTCACCTCCTTTCCTGCAGATAGATTTTCAACATCCTCCCTCCCTGGAAGAAATTCCAGCTGAGTCTGCCCCTCCACTTGAATTGTTTCCTCTATAATTTGTTGATTTTGATCAACCACCTTTAAGTTCTGCATTTGCATACCATTCTCCCCTTTTTCTGTGATTTGAAGCATATCCTTTAGAATTTTATTTGACGTTTCCGCATGTTCCTCCTGAACAATCATCGTCTCTTTTTCTTTCTTATTTCTCAAAACATGGACTCATTGTTCTGGACCTTCCTTATTCACCTTCATTTCATTTTTGCGCCCAGTCTGCGCATTAAGAACTTTTCCCCCGGAGCAGCCCTGATTCTAGGAATACCACACTCCTCCTTAGAATGTCCAATTCGACTACACTTCACACAATATTTGGGAAGGTCTTCATACGTAACCGGCTGGATAATTTCCCTCTTACCATGCAATATAAGAATTTTCGATGGGATTTCTTGAAGAAGATCCAATTCCACACACACTTTTGCCGTGGATGGTCTAGAAAAATTAGCCGTAGCTATATCCACCTTGAGGGGTTTGCCAACCATTCCGGCAATAGAAAACAAGGCCCTTTTATCATGTAAATGAAGCGGCAAACCATCCAACGTAATCCACACTGGAACAATCGGAGATTCTACATCCGGCTGAAAATCTGGTGTCCATCGAGAGATCTTCATACGAAAACCTCGAATGATCCAAGATTGTCGTAGCCAACACCTTTGGAAATCCGCTTCCGATCCAAATTTGAGCAAAATATGCCTTTGATCAAGTAATCCAAACGTAAGGGAGCCATTAAATCCAATTTTTTCAAACTCTTGCCTGATAATTGTCATCGATGGCCTCCCTCGAACAAAGGAACCGACCAGCGTATACTTGTGTTGATCCGCGAGCATTGAGACTTCATCTTCTGAAAAACTGACAGCGGGCATACCTCGGTGCCGAAACGGTACTTTAAGTGGTATGTCCTTATTGGCCGCCAGGACCTCCGCGAACGACCGGGTAGCTGCCCCCGACCCACCGGGCGGAGCAACCCATGCTTATACTCCCTCCGTCCCTTAAAGTTTGTCACACTTTCCCGAAACGGATGTCCCAAAATGTTTGCCCTACCTTTTCAACTTCCTTATTTGGTAAACAAAACTATACCAAACAGTGTCAAAGAGTGCAAAACAGTGCAAAACAGTGTCGCTATAGTGTGGAACAATGTCGCTATAGTGTAAAGACAAATTCATCTCCTTAAAACTTGTGAAGTCAAACTATGACAAACTTTGAGGGACAGAGGGAGTATATTTTTGGTTCATATGTGTTTTTTACTATTTGCAAATTTATATCTAACATTATATTTGTTTCATTACTATCGCTTCTTGGTTCATTATTTTGAGTTAATTTTTTTATTTCAATCCAAACTTTAATACTTTGATAAATCGAACTCCAAACCGAACCGAACCATACCAAACTGAAACCAAACCGAAACTTAATCGATTTGTATTTGGTACATTTTCTATCAAACCGATTAAACCGAAACTGAACCGAAACCAGAGAAACCAAACCGAAAACCGAAATGCCCACCCCTAGCCAAATATGATAGAGGTAATGTTGGGGGAAATAACGAGCAACGATCCAGTTAGCCCGGTCTCACATGACCAACTGTCCGACAAAGCACGTTTGAGGGGCTTCTGGAGCGATTTTTTTATGAATTATTTGTAGCATGTTCTTCATCAAATGTACTAGTATATCATCTCCACAAAATTTCAGCTTAAAATTCAATCGGGAAATCAGTTAAATAAATTGTTCAAAACTACTGCATTTTATGTATATACATAAAATGGAATATGTTCAATAATTCATTTAACTGACTTCCCGATGAAACTTTAAACTAAAATTTTGTGGAGATAATTTACACTTGATGAAGAACATGCTCAAAAACTTCTATCCAAAAATTCCACCGAGAACGGACCCAAATTACCTAGGCCAAACGGCGGATCCTGACCCAAATTTAGTTAATCGATGCTTGCATTGCATACATAACGAACAAAATTAATTTTTTGGAAAAAATTCGGTCCATGAGACCCATTGTGAAAAAACGCAGTTCGTATACCGTGGGATCATCCCACGGTGAGTGTCATGCTCCACTTTTAAAACTACATAGTTTTGCACAATTTTTTTAAAAAATTCGCGTGAAGAGTACACACGTTTACAATAATAGCTTTTTCTTCTTTTTGTCCCAGTAGCATGAATGATGTAACTCGCGTGTATAGATATGTAACTCACGTTATTGATCGATGTAACTCAAGTCGAGTTGAAATGTAACTTGTTAAATACGTACATAGTATAAGAAATAAAACATGTAAACAATGAAAAATGAGTCTAATTTCTTATTTATTTTACCGAAATAGTGAATATGTTTTGTTTTAAATATTAAGACCACAAAATGTTTTAAAGAAATCATTTTTTCTCAAAAAAACCATTTCTTGCAAAAGAAAATCGATTTAAAAAGAGTTTTTTTATTCAATAAAAGGGTTTGATTTTGTGATTATAAAATACAATATACTTATTTATGTGGTTTAATAAAATTTTGTAACAAATTGGTAAAGAAAAAAATTAATTCAGTTGTAATTGAATTAGTTAAAGATAAAAATAAGTAAAATATCACAAATAATTAGATGTAACTCACGCATAATTAGATGTAACTCACGCATAAAAGTATGTAACTCGCGCATAAAAAGATGTAACTCACGTATAACAAGTTGTAACTCATGCATAATAACATGAAACCCGAGCATAAGATGATGTAACTTCGTATATTATCAAATGTAACTCCAAGCAAGAATAAAAAAACAAATTCAATGTCTTAAAAACCTCTAAAAACATATAAAAACGATAAAAATATATATTATAGAAAAAGTGTATGCATATAAAAATATATTACAAAAAAATGTATGAAAATAAAAAAGATATTACAAAAAGTAGTGTATGAATATGAAATGCAATGCAAAAGTTGGATTATTCATGAATTACGATAAAGTGGAACTATTGTAATTTTGTAAGAACACCGCTAAAAGATTGGATTATTAGTTTCCATTTTTCCTAATACGGAGTATATATTATTGATCAAAGTTTTGCATTTGACTAATAATTTTGGGACGGAGGTAGTACAATTTTTTCGAATAGTTATTATATTTTATTTTATTATTATAAAAGTAATTTATCATTTTATGAGAAATGGTGTTTAGGCAGAAAATTCATCGTAATTTATAATTTCTTAATACATTTCTTACGGCTGTGTAGATATTTACTCTACAATATCACCATTCATAGTTCTTTATTTTAAAGACTGAATATAAAACCAAAAACAGACAGAAACTTTGTACTAGTAGTTAAAACATATGTAGAATACTACAGTTCCACAATTGGACCCTTTAATCAGATAATACTCCGTATAAAAAATACACGAGAGATGGAAATATTTGAATCTTAAGATTAGTTCGTATAATAATGTTACTATTCCACAATAGCTATTTTGTAATAGTGAAATATGAACCTTTGCTACTACCTAATACGTAGTCTTACTCTTTTAGTCTCTAGCCATAGCAGCATTACTTTGTTTACTATTTCAATTTCAA
Organism: Cuscuta europaea; assembly: GCA_945859875.1. NCBI lineage: Eukaryota > Viridiplantae > Streptophyta > Magnoliopsida > Solanales > Convolvulaceae > Cuscuta > Cuscuta europaea. The sequence continues at coordinate 23,507,543 of CAMAPE010000038.1, forward strand.
TTTTGATTCCATTAATACTCCACATATGACACTACAAAATTTAAGAGATGGAACACAAATTTTAGGGAAAGGGAGACCTCCCTTTAATGTATATGATGATATGATATCACTAACAATTAAGTGGTAGCATTATGAATCATCGATCCCAAATTTGATGCACAGTAAATGTAAGCATACTACACACACCAACACTTCCAACAAAACAAAGTATCAGGGACCAAGCTGCCTTCACCCAAGAATGGCACCCTACGCTAGGAGGAAACTCCATCAAATTCTCTGTTGCATTGCTTCATTATGGTACCTGTCTAAATCAGCATCAAGATCTTCTGCAAAAGCATTTTTCCACCACCATTTCGTCCTCTCCCACGCACTCTTTTTTTCCCTTGCCGCCTAACGGGGGCTTCACTGGAACAATTACTAATAGGAGGAAGGCGAGTCACCTTGTTTGTGCCAGCAAACTCCATCTTAACTGGTTTTGCATCAAGCATACTGTTGTTATACCATTCACAAGCTGCTAAAGCATCTTGTCGGCGAGAGTAAACAACTTCAGCTGTTCCCACTGCTCCCTCATCAGTATTATCATAATGGATCGTATAACGTTTTATATCACCAAATTGTGAAAACAGGAGCTTAATGTCTTCTCCAGAGACTTTATAATCTAGATTGGTAACATAAAGCTTTGTTCCTGTCTCTATCTCAAACACAGCTTGATTGGGATTACAAGCAGACTGGTCGGGGATCCACCGAACTGGTCCCGTGATGCAACCCACACTTTCAGAATTCCTACTCTTCTCAATGACATCATTATCCTGACAAACAAGATCTGAATTTTACAAATCAAAGTGCGTGAATGATGAACACCAGTGTAAAAATGTGGTTTTATTGAAATTGATCTCTCCATTTTTTTATCTTTTTCTTTATCTTTTTTATCTTTCTAGCTCTGATTTGATATGTTGATTCATGTAAGTTAACTCCAAATTCTTTTGGGGCAAAGGTTTAGATATTGTTGCGTTCTGTTTCAATCTCCCTTTTGTAGATTGGGGGTTAAAAAAGTTATTAATTAGTAATTGTATCAAATAATTAATGCAAAAAAGATGTAGGGGAATTGACTGTGTCAAATATAGATCGAGTAAAAGCTAGAACTTCTCATCAAATACGTTTCTAACATTAAATAAGTAACCGCTGCAAAATGACAACATAAAAAAGAGTATAATGTTAAAGTATGCTGCATTTGATTTCAATATATCATATATAAGCAAAGGCTATTAAGCCAACTAATAGAAATATGATAAAAAAACTACATCAATCATTTTACCTTCCCTCTTTGATTTTTGAATAAGATACTATGCAGATCATCATCTTCAGCAGCAGAGAATAAGCATTGACGCTCCTTTGCGTCCAGGACTAATCCTCCCCAAACGGAATTGCTATACATTAGGGTCCTCTCATCTCCCAATATCCATAAACAGTGCCTTAAGGAAATAGGTTGAACACACTTTAGGCTTCAACTTTCAGAAATGAAAAGATGAGAATAATACACATACCGGGCTCTGGTCAGAGCAACATTAGTGCTTTGCAAACTAGACATAATACCGACTGTGCCAGTACAATTGGATCTCACAGTTGATAATATTATGATGTCCTCTTCTCCACCTTGGAAGCCATCAATAGACTTAACCTTAATCGCAAATCCATTAAGATTGTCATACTTGCTGCCAATATTATCTTTTATAGCAGCAACTTGAGCAGTGTAGGGGGATACAATACCAATGCTAAGCTTGTCTCCCGTGTTACGCCAATCTTGCGAAATAAGGTTTCAAAATAAAATAACTTGTTAGAACATGTGAACTCAAACAACTCACTACATCCCTATTAGCTAGTGCAATGAATACAAAACAATAGAGGAAACATTTTGATTGCATGAGGTTCATCACTTTGTCTAAGCTAACAAATATGAACACAAGATTTCTCTTAACTGAACCCACTATCCTAATTCCAGCATCACAGGGATACAATCGTAAACATGGAAGGAACAAGTATATATTTCCAAAGGTTAATGACAGCACAATACAGGGGTAAGACTACATCCGACCCCCCCCCCCCCTTACCCCACCGTAGGTGCGGCACTAGGGTAATGATGATGATGATGAATGATGATGATGATGAATGAGAGCACAATACAAGTATAGCAAGACTTTATAGTTCAAGAAATAAAATGACCAATCAAAAGCACAGTTTAGAGTTTCAACTCACATTTGAACAACTTCTGCACTATTTCAACTGCTATAGCCACCTCAACCATATTTCTTCTGGTATCGTCAAAACCTTCAAATTCTTCATTTTCATTTGGGACACTTATAAAAGAATATGGGCCATACATCCTTCCCAGAAGATAATGCCTCTCATGGAGTTTGCTACACACATCTGGAGCGTCCATAACTTGCTTGTTATAGAAATTCAAATTAGGGAAGTGGCTTATTGAAGGATGCATTCTGTACTGCACCTTAAGCATGTGCTTTGAATGACCCAATGCACTTAGCCTTTCAAATAAGCTTCTTCCCAAACCAGCTTCATTTGACACCTATTAACAGTTATACTTGCTATTAGGGTTGATGAAGTTGCAATGAGTCATTAGATGCAAGATACTAAAACTTAAATTAATGGAATTCTCACTTTGCTATGGACAGTCACCGGCAATTGAAACTCATCACCTACAAGAATTGCGTGCTTCAGGCCTCGAAGTTGAAGTGGTATAAGCGATTCACATTCCATCAACTGAGCAGCTTCATCAATTACCAATAACTTGAATGGTGCCGTATCCATTAAATGCATCTTATAAGAACTTGAGGAGGTGCAGAAAACCAAGGATGAAAACCTGAAGCAGAACTCCACTATGGTTTCTCTATGTTTTCCACTTGGAAGACGAAGTTCACCAAGAGAATGCAGAAGGTTTTCCAGAACGATGAGGCACTGCTTGCTCAAGCAGGCAAAAGGTGCATCTACAAATGACTCAGAGGAAACTGCAGAAATTACGGGCTGTGGACAATTCTTTTTCAGTTCATCAGGTGTCATATTCTTCTCATATATAGTGTCTTCAAGAGCATCCAGAAGGCAAAACAGGGAAATGATAGATTGGAAATTGTGTTCTTGGATGAAAGTCCTTGGTATATGAGTACACATTGTTAACATGCATCTTCTGAGTGGTGATACTGCTTCTTCAAACCTTGGTTTAATAAATTTTGGAAAAGGCTTTATTGCTCCTGCAACTTCCTTTATGGTTTCACCTTTTTCCATCAACTCTATATTTTTGTTTAAATTATTTTTTGTGAAGATTTCATACCATGAAATAGATTCTTTAAGAAAACAAATTGCAGAATGAATGCAGCATTGCCAACCCTTTTCAGGTCCCAAACACTGAACAAGTCTTTCGACACGATGGTTTAGGAATATCCCTTCAGTGTCTTCGCCCAACTTCAACCTATCATTGCTTCCAACTAAGAGCACATCCCCCAACTGATTATATAGCATATTCTTCTTGGAACACCCATCTTCAAATGACTCTTTTATCAGCTTTACCACCCGAGAGGCAACTTGGGTTATTGCCACATCTGTAGGTGCACAAATAAGTGTTCTGCACTTCCTTTTCAAGAGCATAAACAGGAGTATACTAACAGTACTTGTCTTCCCGGTACCAGGGCCCCCCCATATAAGATCAACATGAGACATTTGGTCACATTTCACCCTTCCAAGACAAGTAACTACGACATTGGCTTGTGACTCATTCAGCTTGGACATTAAGCTGTCCTCTATCTTCTCTGTTGATGATGATCTAATGTCAGCATCCAGAGAGCAGGCAAAGCATTTCTTTTCGACCTATTCATTAATATCATAAGAAAGTTCAATCAAAATCATAAAAAAATAAAAAGGATCAGTACAATGTTGAAGTATTAGTGAGAAGAGATACTTTTGAAACAATATGAATTGGAAGTAATCAATAATGTGTAAACCAGCTACCTGAGAGCTTTTGTACAAAATGGTTTCAAAACTGTTCAAATTCTTGTTCATTCCTAATGCATCCCAAATCATTTGACTTGTTGCAATGTTTGTTAAGAAAACAATATGAATTTTTTCAAGGGTTCCAATTGTTGCCCCGGGATTTATAGGCATTTTGACTTTCAAAATTGTGGACAAATTGCCATCTTTGTTCTTCTCATCGGTGACCTTAACAACGGAAGCAAGTGTCCAATTCCAGCCAACACGATTCAAATCAAAAGCAGTTTCCGGTTTTTTGTTTGAGATTAATACTAAATCTCCAGGATATGTTCTGTAATGCGCTCCATCATCTATTCCACTTTTCTTGCAAAATTCAACCTTGACATTATAATAAAGAACTTCTTGAGGTTCATTGGACACTTCAAAGCAGTCATCCTCAAGTCCAGCCTTTTCAAAAACGATCACTTCAGCAGATGGAGCCTTGTCCAATACGTTCATAGACAAGTGGACATTTGCCCGAGTTTCTTCAAATAAGGGAAATGTATAACAACACAGGTAATGGTCCCATGAGGAGAATGTGTGTGGAATCTTCTCAACCTAGCAGAATAAAAGAGTAAAAATAAAAATTCAAAGTTCAATAAAGTCAGGAAGAAGAACGTCTAAAGATCCAATGACGAGACAGTGTTGTGATACTAACAGTATAGCATCAGTTGAGAGCCACACAAAAAACAAGTACATAGGTATGCTCCTATAACTGTACATAAGCTCAAAAACCATGAAATGCCAGTGCATTGCGCATTTGTGTGGGAAAAGAAGAGATACCTGATGTTTATAAAGATTCTCATTAAGAATGTCTTCAAGTGACCATGAGAGCACTATATCAGAGAGGTCTGTTGCAGGCCTACGTACAGTCCGTTCCATTTTTTTGTTCACCAAAAACACAGAAATTCCAGAGTATGTGATCAAACAAAGGTATATTTTGCTTTGAAAACTTGCTTGATATTACATAAGATAGCGAAAATTTCAAATTGCAACAAGTTCTGAAACACTTGGACACTTGGTAGGTAGAAAGGATCACAAAAGGCAAGATTCCCCCAAATATCATCAAGTAACTAGAGCAAGTTAATGAAACGTGGAGTTTCTGTGGATAGTGATTTTGTATGGATGCATATATATATACATAGAGAAATTAAAAAAAAATGGCTTTTCTCGGAAAGAAAAATGAGCAAACTTTGCAGTGGGAAAAACAAAAAATGATATGATCATTGATCAGACCTATTATAAATGTACGAGAAGAATAAAAAAAAAAAAAAAAGCCTACCTCCACACCGCTCGAGATGACGGAGCAGGCTTGTTTATGCCTGCATTAATGTCTGACCTGGGACGCGAGAGCCTCAACATCTTTTAATTTTTCGGAGTACTGTAATAATCATGAGCTCCACCTTCCAAGAGCAGGCTTCTTCATTTGCTAGGAAAAAATGTTCCTGCAAAAAATTACTCCAGTGATGAAACTGCAATAACTCCCCGGTTGAACCCAAATGTTTCGTGGTTGCAGGGTGAAGATGAAGCGCGTTATGTAACTGAATTGTTCTAGAATAAACTTTTTATTTTAATGGGAGGATGTCAAATTCTACAGTGCAACGGGTGCACCATGAGGATGGTGCTCTCGGTTTCAAAAACAACGCAGCATCTGTTTTTTTTTTTTTTGCTTTTGTTGTTAAAAATGATAATAACTTTTTTATTTTTGATCCGATTTTTATAAAATTTATATCAACATTTTTTATTTTTCATGATCTTTCAAATGAGACCAATATTGTGTATGTAATTTTAAGAAATTATCGAACTATTATATTAATGAGTATTGGATTATAAGAAAAATCGAATCTGTTTGGGAGATGATAGGTTTGTGAAATTGAAGATCGAATCTGTTTGAGAGTGGATCAGTGGTCTCAGTTACATTTGATAATACATTGAGTTACATCTTTTTATGAGCGAGTTACATCTTTTTATGAGCGAGTTACATCTTTTTATAAGCAAGTTAATTACATCTTTTTATAAGTGAGTTACATCTTTTTATAAGCAAGTTACATTTTTTTATAAGCGAGTTACATATATATACACACGAGTTGCATTTGACATGTCTGAACGTGACTTACATATATTTACACGTAAAGTTACATATTTTTACACGTAAAGTTACATATTTATACACGCGAGTTACATATTTATATACACGAGTTGCATGTGACCTGTCTGAACGCGAGTTACATATTTTTTTACGTAAAGTTACATATTGTTACACGTAGAGATACATATTTATACACACGAGTTGCATTTGACCTGACTGAACGTGAGTTACATATTTTAACACTTAAAGTTACATATTTTACACGCAAATGTTAATATGTTAAAATTACATAGGCAATATTGGTCTCATTTGAAAGATAATGAAAAATAAAAAATGTTGATATAAATTTTAGAAAAATCGGATCAAAAATAAAAAAGTTATTACCATTTTAAAAAAAAGAGAAAATAATATTTAATGGGTGCATGGTGAGCACCATGCACCCGTTGCACGGTATACGCACTCAAAAAAAAAGTGACACATGGCAATACATTATTGGAATGTTTAGCCATGTAGGAAGAATGTCAAACCCACGTTGCAATAGATGCTCTACGGCACCGAAATGCCTTCCACTGCATACAATAAGCTCTAACTGTTTTGTACGAAGTGGTATATTTCAAATTCAAATTAATTAATGGGAAACTAAATATGACCCATATTTTCGTGGATAATTTCTACGGTTTTGGCTGATTCATCATGTGAAGGGAACTGTTGTGAGAAGAATGTGGTGTCTACACTGTCTAAATAAATATTTAACACCTCAGCATCACAGGAAGTTAAAATCACTGCATTGGAGACCAATATTTTATCAAAATGTCAAATTGCATGATGTAGCGGTATTTTTTAATGTGCACACCGTCAGGTTAAAGATGCTCTAATACTCGATGGTTTTCAGTCCCATCCCAGACCACACAAGATCATCGGATCAAATCAGGTTAGACATTTGTAGTTACTAAAAGAAAACTTAGTATAATGATATTACATGAATTGTTAATGTGCATATAATGTTCATAGGTCTCATCACACACAAATATGTCTACATAAAAACAAATATGAAAAACTGTAACTAAAACTTATATAAAAACAATTTAGAACACTCTATAACAAATATATGAAAACAATTTAGAACACTTATACAATAATATTACATGAATTGTTAATGTGCACATATAATGTTCATAGGTCTCATCACACACAAATATGTCTACATAAAAATAAATATGAAAAGGTGTAACTAAAACTTAATATTCAAGTACAAAGTATGATCTTTAAACATATAAATATATATATTCAATTGAGTTGGGCTAGTAGTTAGGAACTAAAACTTAAATTTAAACTTGATGAATCATAAATATCTATAAATATAATGGTCTGCAAACAAGTCTACATGTAAATAAATATTTATATATACATATGTATGTGTACAGTGGCGGAAGTAGCTATATATGGGCTTGGGGGTGCACCAGCCCCTACAGAATTTTTTATTTATTTATAATATATATATATAGAGGCGGACCCAGGAAAGTCATTTTGGGGGGGCGAAAATATTTTTGGGGGATTCAAAATACTTTTTGGAAGAGCAAAAATCATTTTTCGTATATATATACACTAAAAAATTTTTGTTGGGGGGGGGGGGGGGGGGGCGGTAGCCCCCCTGGTCTCTACTACGGTCCGCCCCTGTATATATATATATATATATATATATATATATATATATATATATATATATATATATATATATATATATATATATAGAGAGAGAGAGAGAGAGAGAGAGAGAGTAGTGTTCCGATCAGGAACCACGGTTCGGACGGCGGCGTTTGGCCGCTTTCCCAGTGGAATTTTTTGATGACATTTTTATGGCATGTTCTTCACCAAGTCTAGTTTATCCACACAAAAAATCAGCTAAAATTTCAATCGGGAAGGTCCTCAAATAATTTTTAGAAGTTAACTGCGCCGGAAAATATATATAAAACGCAATTAACTTCCAAAAATTATTTGATGACCTTCCCGATTGAATTTTTAGCTGAATTTGTTTTAGGATAAACTAGAATTTGATGAATAACATGCCATAAAAATTTCATTAAAAAAGTCGACAGGGAATCGCCCCAAATTAAATTTAATTAACCAGACCCTGTAGCCTAGATAATTTCGTGATATATATGATTTGTTTTTTAATGAACCCCTGCAAGCCACGAATCCTGGTTCCGCCGCTGTATGTGTATATACATATACATATGTATATACCTCCGTCCCCAAAAACATTATCATTTTATAAAATTTGGACCATGATTTTGATAAGTTTAATATTATGAAAGTTATAAAATTTATACTATTATGAAATTAATAAAGTACATTTTCATATCATTTTTATATTATAAATACTTTTCAATAAAAATAGGGTTAATTATCAAAATAGGACTAAAAGTCACTCACTTTGCACAAATAGGACCAAAAACTAAACTATGTTTTCATAGGACTAATTATGTGTGTCTTGGACAAATATACCCTTCTAGCTATTGAAATGTTTTAATTCATAATAAAATAATAAAAAAATAATAATAATTCGTAAAAAATACTAAAAAACTAATAAAAATATTTCGATAATAATTAATTTTTTTTTCAAAAAATAAAAAAATTTAATTTTTTTTTTAAAAAAAAACTCAAAAAAATAAAATAAAATTCACCGCCGCCTCTGCACCACCACCTCCAGTCACTGGGCAAAAATGCCAAGTTCATTACGAATGCCATATTTATGGCAGAAAATAATGAAAATGTTGGCATTCTCAAAGAGAAATATGCCACGTTTTTGGCATTTTCAGGAAAAAATGGCAGTTTTTAGGGAAAATGGCATTTTTTCCACCGTCCGGAGATGGTGGTGCAGGGAGGTAGTACAGGCGGTGGGAAATGCATCCATATTTTTTTTAATTTTTTAATGGAGTTTTACTATTTTTTATTAATTTTTTTAAAAAATAAAAATATTTAAAAAAAAATATTTTTTATTTTTTATTTTATAAATATTTTAATTATTTTTCTACGAATTTTTGATTTTTTTCGATTTTATTGTGAATTAAACATTTAATTAACTCATATTTAAAGGAAGGGTAAGAATGGAAGGAAAAAATAGGTATGTTTCCAATAGGACTAATTTGGTCCTATTTTGAAAAGAAAAACATAGTAAGTCCTATTTTGAGTTTTTGCCATAGTTGTAGTCCTATGTGGAGTAATTTCTAATAAAGTTTTTTGGGACGAAGGCTAGATTTATATATTAAATGTACCATGGCGGGCTTATCAGCCCGCCCTAATAGCCTAGAACCTATCCCAAACCCCGCCCGCATGCTATTATGGGCAATGGTGGAGTCAGAAAAGCGACCCAGGGAGGTCGAAATTTAACTAAATACAAGATAAAAAGGGCGGATCATTTTTAAACAATATCTGAGTTGAATGTTTCATATATAGTTTAGATAAATGATATTTTAAATGAGGCTAATAGAGTTATAGGATTGATATATATATATATATATATATATATATATATATATATATATATATATATATATATATATATTTATGTGTGTGTGTGTGTCATATGCATTACAAACATTACATAAGTAATGTGTTAATTCGACCCTATTTTTAAAAATTGAGAATGTAATTAATATTACGCATCAAATTTTATTAATTTCATGTTTACATAACCGCTAACACAATCCTTAGCCTTTTTCGTTTCTAAAATGAGAGTGGCAGTGCACAACTTGTCTGTAAATTAGGGTTGGTAATGTGAATCTTTATTCGTCGGTGGTTTAGAGTTTTCAGGGATTGATTTTTCTCAGCTTTAACGGGAAGGCATAGGATGGAAGGTGAGAAGGTGAGTATGGTGCAACCCCTGATCGAAGGTTTTGTTTCAATTGTGAGAGATCGTGGTGACGTGACCAGGGCGACGTCAAGCATCGACTTAAGCACGTACGAGGGGCAACGAGGGTGGGAAAGCGACGAGTTTGACGAAGGTTTGAATTTTGCCAGTGATAGAAGATCTATCACAGCCACTGCCAGAGCCAGGAAGGCCAGGTTAGGGGGGCTGGGACTTAAGAACTTTATATTGAAGGGGTCAAATCTTAAAATTTCACTATATATTTTACTGATTATAAATATTTATACATATGTATATACATCGCAAATTTTTCTTGGGGCAGGGGCCGAGCCCCCCGCCAGCCTGCCCCTGTGTCCACCCCTGATCACAACGATATTGATGGTCCTGTCTCATCTTGAAACACCGCCATGGTTTGACCGAGGTGCTAGAGTTTGAGAAATATATACTATTACTCCCTTCGTCTCATTAGAAAGTTTCCACTTTCCTTTTTTGGACGTTCCATATATAGGTTCTCATTTCCATTTTAGGAAACAATTAACAATCTTAAGTGACAATTGTCAATACTAACTACATTATAATATATACCTATTAAAATTATTTCTCAAAATAATCTCGAAATACTTTATTCAATTACTGTCTAAATAACCGTGCCGTTTTGCTATGGGAACCTTCCAATGGGACGGAGGTAGTAGTATTTACTATTTTGTTGTTTGGATTCTTGTTAAATTCTATGTTGCTAGGTTTGCGGGATGATTAAAAATTTAGCTTACTTTTATGTCGTTATTAGAAGTATACAAATTTATAAGACCAGTGATAGTTGTGTCAAGTTTGATTCGTAGTTAGCGATTTGTGTTACTCTTTCAAGGGTGATCGTTTCTAAGTCCAATCGTAGGATCTACAATCGTAGTTGGTGGATGTTAGTTGGTGTTAGGTATGCTTTTTCTTTGATTGATATAATGATATTGAAACCAATTGGTATACTGTGGGAGCAGCTCACAGTGAGAATGGTGCTCTCACAGCTAATTCACGCGTGAACAGTAACACGCGTGAACAGTAACTTTTTTGTTTCCAGTAGTAGGGTGATGTAACTTGTGAGTAATGAAATGTAACTCACCTTGATATGCAATGTAACTGCATGCAAGTTGAGATGTAAGGATGTTTTTACTTGGACTGTAATTTGCTGGTCTAGCCTGGTCTGATCTGTTTTAGTCTGGTCTGGTCTTGTCTGGTCTGTTTTGGTCTGGTCTGGTCTGAAATTTCATTTGTTATAATTTTTGCATAAAGATTTTATTTTTATATATATTATAATCTATAAATAATTATATTTTATTCATTTATAATTAAAAATAATAATAGTAATAATACTAACAATAACAATGATGAAGAAGATGATGATGATGATGATGTTGCTGGTGATGATGATGACGGCGATGACGACGATGACGATGATGATGATGATGATGATGATGATGGTGGTGATATTAATAATAATAATACTCCTTAATAAAATATGGTTTGGTCTGGTGTGGTCTGAAATTTTATTTTTTATATTTTTTGTATATATTATAATCCATAAATAATTATATTTTATTCATTTATAATTAATAATAATAATAGTAATAGTAGTAATAATAGTAATAATAGTAATAATACTAATAATAATAACAATAACAATGATAATGATGATGATGTTGATGATGATGATGATGACGATGATGATGATGATGATGATGATGATGATGTTGATGATGATGATGATGATGATGATGATGATGATGATGATAATAATAATAATAATAATAATAATAAAATATGGTCTGGTCTGGTCTGGTCTGTTTTAGTCAGGTCTGGTCTGGTCTGGGACGAATTACATTCCAAGTAAAAACAACCTAACTTTTATAATACAAGAGAAGAAGAAATAAAACATTAATTTCAATGTAAACAATGAAAAAAAGTGGTCTAATTGCTCAATTACTTTACATAAGTAGTGAATATGTTTTGTTTTTAATATTAAGGCCATATATATTTTTAAATATCTTTTCTTTGCCAAAAAAATTAATTTTTTGTTTCAATAGTTAGGGTTTATTTTGGTATGTAACTAGTGTTATGAAAATTGTAACTCGTGTTGATGGAAAAAACTAACTTAGGTGTATGCAAAATGTAACTTATTGTGACAAGTCTAAGTGTAACTCGCGCACAAGACGATGTAATTCACGCATACAATTGTGTAACTCGTCCATAAGAAAATGTAATTTCATATACAATCAAATATAAACAATGAAAACAAGAAACCTAGGCTAATTGCTCAATTACTTTACGTAAATAGTGAATATGTTTTGTTTTTGCTATTTAAGGCCATAAAAAATTGTTTTTTAAAAAAATATTTTTTTGCCAAAACTTTTTTTGGGGAAAATATTGTATATTTGCCAAAAAATCATTTTTTATGCAAAGAAATGATTTTTTTGTTTCAATAGTAGAAGTTTATTTTGTGATGCAACTCGTATTATGGAAAATGTAACTCACGTTGATGGAAAATCTAACTTAGATAGTTAGGTGCATGCAAAATGTAACTTGTTGAGACAAGTCTAAATGTAACCCCCGCGTATGAAGATGTAATTCACTCATAAAAAGATGCAACTCACGTACAAGAAGACGTAATTTCATATATTATCAAATGTAACTCCAGAAATTGTCAATAAACATAACTCACAAATGTAGAAATATAAATCACACATGAAAATGTAATCTCATACTTTATCATATGTAAATCAAAATCACCAAATTTAATGTCTAAAAAACACTAAAAACTATAAGAGAGATAATAATAAATATATTATAAGAAAAAGTGTGAATGTGAAAAAATATATTACAAATAAGTGTATAAATATAAAAAATATTTATTTTGAAGAAAATATAAGTAATTTTTGGTTGTAATTTTAGTTGAATAAAAAAGGAAAAGTGTTTCAATAAGGACTAAGAGAGAAAGAAAAAGTAATTAATTTATCTGAAAGGATGAAAAATTGATCACAAAATTGTAATAATAGTTCCAGTGTTCTTACATTAAAAAAATTAGTGGAAACATGATAGCTTTTGATGATGAAAAAATTAAAAGTAAAAAACGAAAAAGCAAAAAGAAATGTAAGTGGGGTATGTGTGAGTGGAGAGAGCATGCTACCATCCAATAAGTTGCCATGTATTCTCCGTTTGTTATAAAAAAAACAGTACAGTATTTGGGATGGATATACCATGCGCATGGTACACCGATCCCACGATATAATTTGTCTCCTGAAACTGATTGATATAAATTCAAGTTTAGATAATGCTGATTTTGTTGAAGTCATAACTTTGTACTCGTAATAAGTTACCAAAGTCATAATATATCAAATCAAAGCTATTTTAGTGCTATGTTCTCGAACTTTCAGGAGGTCGGTTGACCACCCCGACCCCCCTGACCCGTCCCACATTATGGGCCCGACCCCGGGTCATTGAGTAAATACGAAGTATATATGTCCAAGCCGTATCTTCTTAAAGGTGGGCTGGGCTGGCCTAACGGACGGGCCCTAATTTGTACATGATATAGGCATGTTTATTGGATAATCGGGGTTGAGTTTGATGTTTGACTTGCTCAAAATACGATGTGATTTGGCTGGACACATCAAAGTTCCTAATTCAGACAAATCATAATTTTTACTCAGACTGAAATTTGATGGTCTGGTCTGATCTGAACTGACTTGGTTTGGTCTGGTAAATGTCTGGTCTCTATGTAAGAGAAATGACAAATCATAATCCAATTATCAATTTTTAGCTACAGAATTTTAATTATTACGTCACTCACTTAGTTACATTAGAGCTAGGAGTCAGCACAATAAACGAAAAGGCTAAGCAAAAAACATTAACTACTAACTACTAATATAATTCATTGAAAGAGTGAAAGTGATGCAATAAACCAATCCATTAGCTAGCCTGATCAAGGATAGGACAGTGTAGCAATATGGTTATGAGCCACAGTCCCAATCCAAAGCTTCCCATTAACCTCTCTAACCTCACTCATGAGCTTCATCACATCACCCTCTTTGTCCTCAAGTACATCAACTACCCTCCCTTCTTCATCAAATAGTGAGATCACAGTGTACATTCTCATCCCTGCCAATCTAGCCAGGTATTGCATTGGAACCGGCAACCTGAAGTACACACTTCTGGTCCATGGGTGGTTCACCAAAACCTCTTGTATTTTTGTTCTACAACAGTCTATGGCCACCCAGATTTGCCCTTTCCCATTCGCTCTAACGTTGTCTGGAAATCCTGGCAGGTTTGCAATCACCTTCGTCTTCCCGCTCTTCGGCCCTTCTAGCCAGAACTTCATCAGCCTGCATCAACCAGGGCATTAAGATTCGTAACTCAAAACTTTATACTACATATGTTGGTTTATATGTTCATATTTATTTAGTTTGAGATTTATTGTTAACAATGATTTAAATTCCTCTTGCAGTGCAACATGTTTTCACACTATTCCGTTTATAAAGATACACATTCACATATTAATAAAATTACTTTGATGAAGTTGACTTTTTCGAATGAAACTTCAAATCTGAATATGAAATCATACATTAATAAGCTCCTAAGTTTCATTACATTGGAAAATCTAAAGTAGAGACAATTTGATAATTAAAATTGTTCACCTTACTCCATTAGTATGATGAAGCTTTTGTGAGATATGTTAAAAAATAAATCTATGGGAGCTTGGCCCAAACGGAACAACATCATACGTATGTAGGAAACATGTGGAATTAAGGCGAAACTAGCGGTCTTAACTATGAGTGTTATATATACTAGTAGAATGTGGTACCTGCAATTGGTTGTTTCAGTGAAGAAAAGAGAAGACTGATCCTGAGATAATTGAACTCCATTTGGGAATGCCAAGTTTTCTAAAACAACATGAGTTTCTCTAGTGGGAGGATCATATCTGAGTAGCCTACCCGTGGCTTCTCCTTCCAACATTATCAAGAAATGGTTTCTGTACATTAAAAAAAGTTACACACAATTATAATCTCAATCACGCTTTCATCTAGACAGGCATGCATTCATTATAAAGATGGAGAAGAGATTCAACATGTACTTGGACTTACACTCGATTGTATCTCTGACTAGTGTCGGTGAAGAAAATGGAACCATTGTTATGAATGTCGAGGTCATTGGCGAAGAGTATAGGCTTCCCTTGGACATGAGTTGCCAATGGAGTTGCAATGCCTCCCTCAGGACCAACCACCAAGAGCCCATAGTATGCATCTGCTATGTACAAATCTCCTGTTTTCTTGTCAAACCTTAGACCCAAAGGCCGCCCACAATGTGACTCAAACTTCCACTGCTTTGGTGTTGTTGAATGCACTCCTTTCGCACAAATCTTCTCCGACCTGTCATAACAACACCAACATTGCTATGACTAGACAAATTGAGGTCCAAAGGGACGAATGATGTTGTTGAAGAATTTGTCTCACATCAGTTAAATATGAAATAACAAAATCGACCCTTCAGAATGGAAATACAACTAGGCAGCTTTAATCTGATAAGTACTTTCAGTTATAGACCCTTCATTGTAGTTTATGATCATTATACGTAAATTGATAGAAATTAGAATATAATCAAGAAACTTTTTTAACTTTCTATCTGTTAGACTATAATAAACTCATTCCCATTTTGATCATTAACTACCATTCTGTTGCACTTTTAGTACACAGCTATAAATTTAGGGAGATTTCCCAAAATAGGAGTAAATGGAGTTTGAAATTCCAAAAGAGAACTACTATGTTTTTATTCCCGAAATAGGACTAACATGACAATATTTACTGTCATCTTGTAGGCGTGACTGCCAAATAGTTGCAGTATAGTGAATTTAACATGACAATATTTATTATAATTAATGACATTATTTTTCAATCACGCCAGTAACAATTCCTATTTCGGAAAGAAAAACATAATAGTCCTATTTTGGAATTTCAAATCTTATTTAGTCCTATTTAGGGCAATTTCCCATCAATTTATTGTGCATTATGATCCTTTTTCATCAATTTTCGGGTAAAACACCACAAATAGTATCCAGATAAACGGAGCAAAAGTTACGAGATATTTATAGACATGACTAAAAAGAGTAAAATTTGTGGGACTAAATTAAAGGTGGTTTTTTAGATGTTTTATGACTAAAATACAGATAATGAATAAAAATGTGATTGTATACGATGTGACTATTTTAGTAACTTTTATCGACCACCATCAGTTTTAATTTTACACTATAGTGAGTAGTGACTGTGAAGTTATATCACAGTTTTATGCATAAATTTTATTTTACTAATAGTTTAGAAAAAAACAATTTTTAATGAAATAATAACAAAAATAAAAGATTCAATTTTTTAGCAACATAATAGAACCGCAAAAGAAGAGAAACTTAATGCTAACCAGTTATGAGTGACTAAAGCAAATGTTTCCCAGCCAATACCATCACCCATCCACCTAACGACCCGCCCATCGGCCAGCCCAGCATACGGCCCCCGGCCCAATGTATCAAACTCCAGGGATTCAGGCCCAAAAACTTCATCCACGAACTGCAAACGCCCAAGCCCAAGCCTGCTCTTGTTATCCCCACGCCAGTTCTCCATGACCTCCTTGTACGGCGCAATCTCATTCTTCACAGGCCTGAACTTGTTCCCTCCCACTGGACTTAACTCAAATGGATCTCCAATAATTATGCTCAGAAGTACTGGAAGAAGCATATACAACAGCTGCTGAAAAATCACTCTTTTGATCTTTTCCATGGTCTTAGCTTGACAGATTAAAGGGACAATTTGAGAAGCTGATAAGCAAAATGGTTGAAATGTGGTATTGTTGTGAGTGTAATATAAAAGGAGTGCATGAATGGATTGGGTCATAAATAGGTTGTCTACTTCTTACTTTCTGAGTCATGTGTTTGGCATTTTTTCACCAAGAGTATGATGAAAATCATTTTAAATTTCAACCACAAGTTCTTGTTCTTTTTGTTCAGTAGCAGTTCAATTTTAGGGTGAGTTTGCTACTTTGGTAGTTTGTTTCAAAGAAAGAGTGTTTAGCTTGGTATCAGATAGGGTGTTGTGCACGAAATTGTTTAGTGATAAACTGATAATGTGACTATGTGACATCATGATACTGCGTACTCACGGGCAGAGCAATATTTCTTGTACAAGGGGCAGGAGCTTAAAATATCTAGATCAATTTTGTTTGCACATGAATTGACTGAATCCACTGGGTGAAATGACTCAATCCGTTGAATTTTGAAAAAATTACATTTAAATTTTAAAATATATTTCATCATGAAAAATTTAGATCTCGTTTGATAACATTGAAATTGGTTGAATCGATTAATATGTTGAAATTAGAAACCGGTGAAATTGAGGTTGAAGTGGCTGAATCCGTTGAATTAATAAAGAATTATATACTGTATTTTATTAAGAAAATACAGAAAAAACTATGTAAAAAATAGCATCTACAGTAATTTGGTCTCAAAGGTAAAAATAATTATATATTTATGACTAAACTAAAGATTATTCACAAAATGTGACTAGTTGTTATAGTAATAAATTAATAATAGTTATTTATGTTTAAATTTTAAATTTAAGTGCCCAAGATACTATGTTGTACACTTGTATGTACTAGTAACTATTAGTTATATTTGTGTAAATAAGTTTTATTTTAATATTTTTTTAAAAACCCTAAATTATAAACTGCCAATATAGATGTTTATAATGGACATGGTACATTTTAGGAGGCCACGGCCCCTCGAGCTCTTCATCTCCGCCACATCTACTATCATCAAATTATTAAATAATCGAAAAAATAATACTCCATCAATTCTCTTTTGGGTGTCCCAAAATGAATATCTTGTTTTCTTTTGACAAAAAATATGTGTTTTTTGTTATTCCACTTTAATCAAATTTCAATAACAACTTTAAGTTTTCAATCATTTTATTAATAAACGTGTGAAATTAAAACAAGACAATCAATATGAGACCGAGGTGCTATAAATAAAGGGGTATTGAGTAACAAATTTAGTAAGCATATCAACGTGCTTCTTAAGGCACACCTCGAGTTAATGTGTTAAAAGTGTGAACTATTCTACCATGAATCATGATTAAGTGAACTATTTCACAGCATTCAGCACGTCAATGTAGGGCTGACAATTTAAACCGAAAATCGAAATGAAAAAACTGAACCGAGCAATAAAAAACCGAATTGAAACCGAACCGACTTGAACGAGATCAGGAAGTCAGGAACTGAACATGAATCGGTTTAAAGACGGGTTTTTGAATTTTAAAATCGGTTCAAACCGAACCCATCGAATTTTATTAAGTGATATCTAAATATTTATTCCGTAGCAAAAGTAGTAATAAATAGAATATAACTCCTAATTTTAACAACTAGTTCATGCTAATCAGTGGTTTAGCCTTGACATTTCCGTGATTCTCGCTTGCTACCAGTTCTTTTCATTTATTCCCCCACACCGATTGAAACGAAGGATTTACTCCTCATATGTTCCTATATATGCGCCCCTTCGATAAAGAGTTGTAATAGGCGTTCGAGGATGCTTCAAAGCTATGCCTTGATCCAATTTTTCAAAATTCATTCGGTTTTTGATCAAAACCGAAATCCGAGCCGAGATTTTGGTTTCTGAAAATTTGGGTTTCAGTAATGTTCGTTTCGATTGTGGTTTATGGAATTTGAGAAGCCGAAAAATTCGGTTAGATTCGAAACTTTCCCGTTTCGGTTCGGGATCCGAGCTGAATCCACCCCTACGACAATGTGTTTCTTAGTGAGTTGACGTGTTACATGCATTTTCCATGGCGAGGGTCTACAATAAAGGTGAATGTATTAGAATGGGGGGGTGAATTTCTGTATCTGTGGGATGAAGAATGCGGAAGCAGTAATCGAGAGCAGAGAGGATGAAGAAGATCAAAAAATGAATTGAAAATATCCAGATTAGAGTTTTACAATTGTATTTATACTAAAGTGCTAAAAACTATTCTAATAGAAGATATAAGATGGGCTAATATACAAAGGCCCAATAAACAATAAAAAGATCCAGTTTAATATTCTTTAGATGTCCCCTCAAGATGAGCATGGATGTCCAACAGGTTCATCTTGTCTACAAATTGATTGAAGAGTAGATTCCCAAGTGGCTTTGTGTATATATCTGCAAGTTGACAACTATTAGGAATGTGTTTAAGAGTAATAAGTCCTGAATTAATTTTTTCTCTAACTAAATGGCAATCTAATTCAATATAGTTAGTTCTTTGATCGATGTGGTATAGGATTATGAGCAAGATAATAAGTAGACTTATTATCTGTATAAAGAGTAATAGGTAAAGTTATGGGAATTTTTAAATCCTGAAAAATATAAGTAAGCCATTGAGCTTCACAAACTGCATTTGCAGCAGCCCTGTATTCTGCTTCAGTAGAAGATCTACTGATAACAGACTGTTTCTTGGATTTCCAAGAAATCAGTGATTCACCCAAGTAAAAACAATAGCCAAAAACACTTCTTCTAGTATCAATACAAGAGGCCCAATCAGAATCAGTGTAAGCCTGAATATGAAAGGAAGATTTAGAGGGTTAAAACAGACCTTTTCCTGGAGAGCTTTTGAGATATCTTAACACCCTATGTGCAACAGTCATATGAACATTAGTAAGACAAGAAAGAAACTGGCTAAGAGTTTGTACAAAATAAGCAATATCAGGTCTGGTGACAGTAAGATAAAGTAATCTTCCTATCAATGTTCTATAAGTTTTAGGATCAGTTAAAAGAGCACCATCATTTTTTTGAAAATTTTTGTTTAGAATCCATAGGAGTAGAAAAAGGTTTAGAAGTAAGATAACCAAAGTCAGATAGAATATCAAGGGTGTATTTTCTTCGATTTAAAACCAGACCAGTTTCAGATCTAGCAATCTCTATTCCTAAGATGTATTTTAGCTCACCAAGATCCTTAATGGTAAATTTGTGATTTGAGTAGGATTTGACTGAATTGATTTCATTCATATCATTTCCTGCAAGGATAAGATCATCAACATAAAGCAAGATCACAGTAAAGGAATTATTAGTAGCTTTAGTAAAAAGGAAAAAATAAGCTTGAGACTGTTTATAACCAATTTTTTTTAAAGATTCAGAAAGTTTAAAATATCATTGCCTAGAAGCTTGTTTTAAACCATAAAGGCTTTTAAGAAGTTTACAGACTCTATGATCATTATCAGCTAAGTAACCAGGAGGGAGTTGCATATAAATGTTTTCATTTAAATCTCCATGTAAAAAAGCATTATTTACATCTAATTGATGTAAATACCAATTTTTGGAACTAGCAACAGCTAAAAGGATTCTGACAGTAGTTAATTTGACAACTGAGGAAAAAGTATCAAAATAATCAAGGCCCTTTTCTTGAGTATAGCCTTTAGCCACTAATCTGGCTTTATACCTATCAAGAGAACCATCATATTTAAGTTTAGTTTTAAAAACCCACTTACAACCAATAGTATGATGATCTTTAGGAAGATCAACAAGAATCCAAGTTTTATTATCTTCAAGAGCTTTAATTTCAGTATTCATAGCATTTTTCCAATCAGAAGATTTAATAGCTTATTTATAAGTTTTGGGTTCAACAATTCTTGAAAGAGAAGTAGTAAAACAATGATGAGAAGAACTTAGTTTGTTGTAAGAAATATAATTTTGTATAGGATATCTAACAAAATTACATGAAGATTGAGAAGTATTAGGAATGATAGAAGTAGGCAAATTATATTCAAAGTCTTTTAAAATGAATAGGAATAGATCTTACTCTAGTAGATTTTCTTGGAGAACTGTTTTCAGTAGTATTGTGATCAGTCTGATCATTACCTGTCTGCATATTACTGGAAGAATCATTAGTAATTTTGAGAAAAAGTATTTAAGTAGTCAATAATAGAGTTATTATTTGGAGAATATAAGAGATCAGAATCAGTCTTATTATCATAATTCTTGGTTTTATAAGGAAAAATCATCTCATAGAACTTTACATTTCTAGAAATGAAAGTTTTATGAGTGTTTAAATCATATAATTTGTATCCTTTAGATCCTAAAGAATGGCCAATGAAAACACATTTATGTGCCCTAGAATCAAATTTTGTTCAGTTAGAACAAATAGTGGAAGCAAAGGCCAAGCAACCAAAAATCTTTAAATGAGTATAATCAGGAGGGTGATTATATAATAATTCATAAGGAGATTTATTTTGAAGAACTGAAGTAGGTAATCTGTTAATAATATGAACAGCATTAAGAATACATTCAGACCAAAACGATATAGGCAAACAGGATTGAAATAAAAGAGCTCTAGCAATCTGTAAAATATGTTGATGTTTTCTTTCAACCCTACCATTTTGTTGAGGAGTTTCAACACAAGATAATTGATGAAGAATACCATTTGAATGATAGAATTCAGGAAATAAAAATTCAGTACCATTATCAGTTCTAATGATTTTGATTTTCTTTTGAAATTGAATTTCAATGAACTTATAAAAATTTATCATATGAAATTTAACTTCAGATTTTGTCTTAAGTAAGAATACCCAAGTACATCTAGTATAATCATCAACAATGGTTAGGAAATATCTAAAACTAGTATAAGAAGTAACTTTATAAGGACCCCAAACATCCATATGAATTAAATCAAAAGCAGTAGAAGCATGAGAAGTACTAATATGAAAAAGAAGTCTTTTTTGTTTAGCAAAATGACATATATCACAAGGAAAGGAATGTTTTTCATTATTAGAGATATTACAATCAGATAAGAAAGAGAGTTTATTAATAGGGAAATGTCCTAATCTGAAGTGCCAAAAAGTAGTTGCAGAAACATCACGTTGAGAATGTTGACTGTTTGCAGAATGCACGGTAGGAGTATGTGTAATGGATGAAGCAGAATTAAAATTATATAAGCCTTTATGTAAATCAGCATAGCCAATCATTTTGTGAGTAAGGCGGTCTTGCAATATAGCATGTTTAGAAGTAAAGGAAACAGAAATATTATCATGAGAAGTTAAGGTAGATATAGACATAAGATTATAAGAGAAATTAGGAACATATAAGACATTATGTAGAGTAAGATAAGAATTCAATTTAATGTCACCAATTTTAGTTGCAGAAGTAAAATTACCAGTAGGTAGTTGTATGTTAATAAAAATATTTTTTGTTGGAGTAGTGTATAATGAAGCATCATAAACCATATGATCAGATGCTCCGGTATCTAGTATCCAATTAGAATTTTTAAAAGTATTGAAAGCAAAATGATTACCTACAAACTGATTATCATTTGGAGAAGCGGGAGA
Organism: Cuscuta europaea; assembly: GCA_945859875.1. Classification (NCBI taxonomy): domain Eukaryota; kingdom Viridiplantae; phylum Streptophyta; class Magnoliopsida; order Solanales; family Convolvulaceae; genus Cuscuta; species Cuscuta europaea. The sequence continues at coordinate 23,529,901 of CAMAPE010000038.1, forward strand.
GGAAGCATTAGGAGCAACAATAACAATATTAGTAGAAACAGTCTTTGTTTGTTGAGTTTGCATGAATTGGAGGAACTTGTCATATAAAGTTAGATCAATGAAGTCAGTGGTAGCAGAAGCATGATTTGTTGAGATAGGTGTTGATTCAGTGTAGTTAGTCACCGTATGAGCTTGAGGATTTTTGTTTGAGTTAAATTGAGGTTTGAAACCAGGGGCAACTCTCTGTCCTTTAGGACCTTTCCACTTATCACGATAGCCAATGATTTGAAAACATTTTTCAGAGGAATGACCTTGGTAACCACAATGAGAACAAGTAACAGAACTCTTCTTCTTGAAATTTTTAACAAGAAAGGCAGTAGCATCATTACTGGTTTTGTCAGAATTAGAAGACTCAGAAAAAGGATTAACAAAAGATTGGAGACATCTTCGAGATTCTTCTTGTAAGAAGATAGAGTAGACATTTGATAGAATGCCTTTTTCAGTATTAAGAAGAATTTGACTGCGTAAATGAACATAAGAATCATTCAGACCAACAAGAAATTTTAGAATAGACTCTTTTTGGAGTAACTTCTGGTAAGTTTCAGAAATATTGCAAGTGCAACGACCACAAGTACAAGAAGGAATAGCTCTGAATTCAGAATATTCATCCCAAAGTTCTTTGAAGGAATTATAATAATCAGTAATATTTTGAGAACCTTGAGAAAGATTACCTAGAGATTTTTTGAGTTGAAAAAGTCTAGGTCCATCACTTTCACCATACCTAAGTTGAACTTCATCCCAAAGTTCCTTAGCATTGGTAAAGTAAAGAAAAGTATTGCGAATAGTAGGAGAAATAGAATAGAGTAACCAAGACAATAGAAAAGCGTTGATACGATACCAAGTAGAGTAGAGAGCATCGTCTGAGTTTGGTTGTTTGACATATCCGTCGAGGAAGCCCATTTTGTTCTTCACCGCCATAGCCATAGAATCTGACTTCTTCCAAGCACCAAAGTTTTCGCCTGTGAGAGTTTCGTGGATGATGTGCAGGCCAGCGTGATCGCTCAGATGAAGGTAATAAGGCGACGAAGGATCTTCGAGGGGATTTAGCGGTAGAGCCATGAAATCTAGGGTTTTTGTGAAGTAATCGATTAAGAGTGCAACCGATTGAAGCAGTAGAATCGATTATAGAAATCGATTGAGGAAGAAGAATCGAAAGAAAAATCAGTAAGGATCGATGCCTTAATCTGATACCATGTGAATTTCTGTATCTGTGGGATGAAGAATGCGGAAGCAGTAATCGAGAGCAGAGAGGATGAAGAAGATCAAAAAATGAATCAAAAGTATCCAGATTAGGGTTTTACAATTGTATTTATACTAAAGTGCTAAAAACTATTCTAATAGAAGATATAAGATCGGCTAATATACAAAGGCCCAATAAACAATAAAAAGATCCAGTTTAATATTCTTTAGAGGGGGGCACGACTGCAGCTAGAGGACCAAATATGCCGAGACTCATGCTCAGCCCTAAACATAATTAAACAAGCCCGACATGTTTCGACAATAGCCATCGTATGCTGTCCTGTTTCCACCCCTACTTGCGGCGGCAACGGACAACGGCTGTACAGAGGTGGAGAAGGGACGACCACACCGTGTCTGAAGGAGACGATTAAGCTGGTTATGTTTGAAAAACCGGACCGGGAAGCGACCGGCCACATGACTGGTCACGGGTGAACCCCGGCCCCGGTGAGTCAACCCGGTCAACGATTATATGTCCATATAATATTAATAAACATATAATTATATATAATTATATTTGTATTGTACATATATAATATATTTTGGCATGATTTTTATTCCTAAATAAATATATAAATATATTACATAGTTTTTCTTTTTACGATATTGAAATTGCAATTTTATTGGTTTAAAAAATGCATTAAAATTAAAAAAGAAATTGCTTTTTTTTTTGGAAAATACGCCCAATACCCGGGGTTTCAAGGGTTAACTGAGTTTTTTCGGTTTTATATCATTTCCGGGTTTTGAACTAACCGATCCGGGTTTTTGTCCGGGTCGCCGGGTTCCGGGTCGACCCGATCGGGTCGGGTCGGTTTTTTAAACATAGGATTAAGGGAGGCGAGCAGTTGCCTAGAGGAACTGGGAACCAAGGTTCAGCTTGTTAAGTTGATACTACGTACTATTCTTGGGAATTACTTCGTAAAAAATAAGTCTTATTTTTATCCTTTGAATGTACGTAGTTGATACTACGTACATTCGTTCTCTTTTAATTGTAACATTGGACTTTTTTCACTATTCACAGATTCTACTTTGACTATATTTTATTTATTGGTGTATTATAAATTATTTTTAAAAAAAATATTGTTAAATTCTTCACATTCTAAATTTTCAAAATCTGATTTTTTTTTAAATTTTTTACTAATAAGGAATGAAAAATATTATGTTTATGGCTGCAGTTTCACGGCCCATATATGGATCCAAGAAGAGATGGATCCACACAGAACTTGCAAATCAAAAAGTTTCATCACAAAGATAATGTTTATGGCTGCAGTTTCACGGCACATATATGGTTCAGATGGTGAACTAATATTTGATGGCAAGATAGGTATATTCCCTTTCATAACAAAAGAGGCAGCAAAGAGAGGAAGTAAGAATAGGCCTAAGGGAACTCTAGAGACAAAGGCAGTCACTTCCATCACCAAACAAGTCACAAGAGATTGTCTACTTTACAAGATTCTACCCGCAATCAAAGATAAATGGCCCGAAGGTGCAAGTAAGACCATTTTTATTCGGCAAGATAATGCTAAACCTCACATTAATCCGGAAGATCCAGAATTTGTGAATGCTGCCACCAGTGATGGGTGGGACATTCATCTTCTATTCCAGCCTCCTAACAGTCCAGATCTAAATATTTTAGATTTGGGTTTTTTTAGGTCTATCCAATCACTACAACAAGAATATAAAATGAAAACAGTGGATGATCTAATTAGTGCTGTGGAAAAAGCATTTGAAAACCTAGAAGCTGATAAGCTTAATGATGCTTGGACCACCCTACAATATTGCATGATTGAAATCATGAAGCATGAAGTCTGTAACAAGTATCGATTGCCACACATTGGAAAAGCAAAGCAAAGGAGGCAAGGAGAACTAATGCAAGAAGCCACAGTTACACAACAACTAATCCATCAGGTTGTAAGCTACCTCAACCAGACTATGATCACCGAAGGACACACCACAGAGGATAACAACTAGCTTTATGATCTATGACGGAGTTGTTTAAGCATAAACTGCCTCTATTTTTTACATTTTGAGGTTGTACAATCTTAAACAACATGCTTTTTTGTCTACCAATGATCTAAATGTAATTCTCTGAAACTATTCAGGTAGTATCAATATAAGATTATATTAAGCTTTTAAATTGTTTTACATAGTTCCATATAATTCAGAAAAGCACACTCCCAGAAAACAAAGCTCTTAAGGGACAGAATGCTCAAAAAACCAGAAATATTTAAGGAATATCTAAAAATGCGGATGTTTTTTGGGAATATTTTAAAAAATCAGAGATTTCAGAAAATCACATTCACACAAAACAAAGCTCCCATGGGACAGAATACTCAAAACATTAAAATATTTGTATGGAATATCTAAAAATCCAAAAAATTTTAGGGAACACCTAAAAATTCTGATGCTTTTAGGGAATATCAAAAAAATCCAGATAATTCAGAAAAACACATTCACAGAAAACAATATAGGGTTTTTTGGGTACCTTTCTTTTGGGGTAATATGAAGTTGGCTATAAATTCTTCAGTCCGCTTCTGGCTTTCTGGACTCTAACGAGGATAACAAGATATCAGAATCAAGCTTTGGTCTCCTGCTACCGCTCGAACAACAGCACAAGGGTCAACATCTGATTTGGTTTCTTCTTCGTCAACCTCTGAATCAGATACATAACCCAGACGGTCTTCTCTATCATCAGTGATCATCTTTTCACTCTTAAGAGGGGTTTGGGGGGTACCTTTCTTTTGGGGTAATATGAAGTTGGCTATAAATTCTTCAGTCCGCTTCTGGCTTTCTGGACTACAACGAGGATAACAAGATATCGGAGTCAAGCTTCGGTCTCCTGCTACAGCTCGAACACCAGCCCAATAATCAGCATCTGATGTGGTTTCATCTTCTTCAAGCTCGGAATCAGACACATAATTTAGACGGTCGTCTCCGTCGAACGACATCTGATTAGAAAATAAATTTGGATGATAAGGAAAGGAGTGGAGATTTTAAAGAACAAATGAGATCTTGAGGTCGGTTATGGAGAAATCCTGCGGAGCTATGGAGAAAATTAAATGGAAGAGTTGAGTGGGTAGAAATTAATGGAAGAGGTCGGTTCCCAAGATAAAGTGGTGGGGTAGTGTAGTGGATAGATGGGTTTATTTAATACGGAGTATTAAAACCATTAAGAGAAGTTATTAACATAAGGTAAAGCAGTCACTTTAGAGATAAAGTACGGAAAAAGTTTCCAAATATAGTATGGGACAATCATAGTGGGACGGACCGAAATGGTAAAACGGGACTATCATAGCGGGACGGAGGGAGTAAAAAATAAGTCATATTTTTATCCTTTGAATGTACGTAGTTGATACTACATACATTCGTTCTCTTTTAATTGTAACATTGGACTTTTTGCACTATTCACAGATTCTACTTTGACTATATTTTATTTATTGGTGTATTATAAATTATTTTTTAAAAAAATATTGTTAAATTCTTCACATTCTAAATTTTCAAAATCTGATTTTTTAAAAAAATTTTACTAATAAGGAATGAAAGATATTAATGGTCAAATTTGTGCGTTGACAAACGTGAAAAGTGGACTCTTGCAATTAACAAGGAATGGAGGAAGTATTTATGTCATTAACTTCAATTTTAAACTTCTTTTTTTGGAGAGCTTTTTCCCAAAATACTGTTAAATAAATAAATATTTCCGAAAATAGTGTTGGGTTAAAAGTATTTACCAAAATAATGGTGAGATAACGGAGTTGGCGGCCACTTGAAAGCCAAGACCAAAAAGAAGTTGAGTCATGGGCCCCACCATCTAATAAAATATCATGTTTTTTTAAAGTGGTATAACTTTTTTATTTGTACTTCGATGGTTATAAAACTTATATCAAAATTCATAATTTTTTATTATCTTTCATATGACACCAATATTGAATATATAAAAATTAATAAATAATTTGACACTTTAAAATATCTACTTTTTAAAGCGCTATATCTTTTTTTTGTACTCCGATATTGAATATATGCAACATTGATATCATATGGAAGAGAATAATGACTTAAGAATTTTAATTTTTTTATAATAATCGGATTACAAATAAAAAAGAGATAGCGCTTTAAAAATAGATATTTTTAAAGTATTATTATTTTTATATATTCAATATTGGTGTGATATAAAAAATAATAAAAAAATATGAATTTTGATATGTTTTTTATTACGATCGGAGTACAAATAAATAAAAGATACAACGCTTTAAAAAGTAGATATTTTAAAGTGTCAAATTATTTATTAATTTTCATATATTCAATATTGGTGTTATATGAAAGATCATAAAAAGTTATGAATTTTGATACAGAGTATATGTTTTATAACAATCGGAGTACAAATAAAAAAGTTATATCACTTTAAAAAAATATGATATTTTATTTGAAGGGGGCGCATGACTCAACTTCTCCTTGGTCTTGGCTTTCTTGGTCTTGGCTTTCTCTTTGATCTCATTTTCTTTAACTCTGATCGTATAACAATATTTTGGGAAATACTTTTAATACGATATTACTTTTCGAAATATTTATTTATTTAACGGTACTTTCGGAAAAAACTCTTTTTTGGAAAATGAAAAATAAAATTTTAAAGATACATGGTCCCAAATTCATACGCAGTAAAACAAGATACATCCCTGTAAAACACAAGCAGCTTGATTAAGGAAGGACGTGTCTCGCTAAAGCTTTAAAACCATGAAAAGATGCAATCTTGCTTGCTATCGCCCACTTTCAGCGCTGGCAGACCAAAAACAGTAAAGAGATTCCACGCAAAATCAGCAAAGGCTCAAATCTGAATTCGAACCGAGAGACAGAGAGAGATCCAAACACTCTCGACAATCAGAGGCTTATTCAGGTTTCATAATCGAATTCCAGTTTTAGGTTATATGTTTGTGGTAGCCTCAATATTTATGCAATTAGGATCAAATAAAGAACTCGGAATATGTAGACAATGATTGGGATTTCGAATATTGGTATACTGTATCTTGAAAATTGGAAAACTTAACAAATGTTTTCTAATGTAACAGCTGCTATTATTGTTATAGAGGGAAATAACACATTGCATGTTTAGCAAAATTCTATTTTTTGATATGTGTTCTGCCTGGTACTTTTTTTTGCGGTCTGATATTGACACCATGCAGAGCAGCTATTTCTTACCGGACTCCCTTTTTTTTACTGTGCTGTTGTTTGGTAGATCTTGCTCTATTTTTAATGTAAAAGTGTGCAGTGTCTTGTGTTCTAGAGAATATGAATGTAAGATCAGTTTCTCTGTTTCAACATATTTTGTAGATAGGAACGATCAAGGTATGTATGTCCCCCACTCGATTGAGTGCCTTGTATGGGAGTGGGAATGATAAATATAAAAATACAAACTTGCATATAAGGTTTTGACCTATTTTTTCTTATTAGGTTAACTTTTTAGGATGCAATTTCAAGTTTTAATATGATATTAGAACCCGTTAAGCTCAAAAGAGTGACCAGTCTCTGACTGAGAGTAAACAAAGAGCACATAGATTTGAAGACTGGTTTGCTCAAATGATCCATTATCTTAGAAAAACATGTTTTCTTGAACCGGAAAAATATAAAGCTACAGACTCAAGATTATTACTTTCTTCTCATATCTGGTGAACTTTGTGAGATAGAATCATAGAAACGAAGTCTTAATATTTGTATTGCACTTGTTTCCAACTCATTTTATAGGAAGATAGGATCAACATCCTATTAAATAGTCTTCTTATAGCTAAAAGGTAGGAAACTTGTTTAAGTTTCAATTCGTGAACTTGTTGTGATAGTTAAGCGCAAATTTCAATGATTAATGTTCTAAAAACTGAAACCTACCTTATTGGCGAAACAGACTACAATTTCTGTATATGGCACAACCCTGCACCTGTAATGACGATGAGCCTGAATGGATAAAAAAGGTGAAATCAGAAGGTGCCATTCCACATCTTGATCCTGAAAACTGTTCAAATGGTTGGGCATCTCCACATGGGGATGCTTTCATGGTAAGAGGCCCAGACTACTTTTCAAACAGAGTCAAAATCCCAGCGAGCGAATATCTTCTAAAACCTCTTGGTTTTGATTGGATCAAAGGTCCTTCAAAACTTTCCAATCTCATGTGTAATCCTGAACACTACATCAGGAAGGCTCTTCCGGAAGATTGCCCTTCAGGCGTGAGGCCCTTTGTTTGGGCTTTCAACTTACAAGTTCCTAGCAAGGATAACTACAGCGCCGTTGCATATTTTGTGGATATGGGGCCCACTATGGAGGGATCATTGATGGATCAGTTCTTGAGAGGAGACACTGCTTTTAAAAATACAAGGCTGAAATTGGTAGCGAATATTTCTAAAGGTCCTTGGATTGTTAAAAAAGCAGTTGGGGAGCAGGCTATTTGTGTCATTGGGCGGGTACTAACTTGCAATTATTGCACAGGAGACAATTTCATAGAAGTAGATATAGATATTGGATCCTCAGTGGTTGCAAATGCAATTGTTCATCTAGCATTCAACTACTTAACAAAGTTGACTGTTGACATAGCTTTTCTGATTGAGAGCCAAACTCAATCGGAACTTCCTGAACGAATTCTGGGAGCTGTGCGGTTCTCTGAGCTGGACCCCGCTTCAGCAAGGATAGTTGAAGTATCACCTGAGCAGAGCTTGGATAGGTCACAGTCGTCATTTTCTCGGCTATGGAAGTCACTTGGAAGCAGTTTTTCCTCAACTCACAAGGGTGCTCAAGATAGTGGGGCCGTCTCTGAAGCAGGGAAAAATGAAGGAATTGTAGACTAGTTGTAATTGTCCATTGGGCATATACAAATTCAATGATTAAAAAATGTGTATTCCCATTATAAGGCTGATGTTTTTTTATTCAAGCGTTGCAATGTTTCTCATACTACACTGTGCTGAATTGAATCTATTTTTAACAAATTAGTTTTGCTCATGGACAAACAATCAAACATTCATCTATGTTTCTTATAAAAGAATCTCGTTATCCTGCTGAAATGCTTCTCTCCTGTTCTTAGGCGGTGTAACTCTTTGAATGACAGTTACATCTAATGCTATGATCTTTGGCTTCTTTTCATGTTTCCTCAATTTCAGAAGCATTGGGATATGCTGATGTGGAATTTACTCACTGCTTCTTACATTTGATCCTGGTTTCAGCTTCAAAATGTATCTAGATTTCATGGAGTGTAGATATATGATGCTTTTTCTTATTTTATGTAATATTCACCATTGGCTATTGCCTAGGAGAGATAATGAGATATATTTGTATACTATGCCCCGCTCATTTTTACAGGCCACACTTTTCTATTATAGAAGTTTATTATCATTTTCCTCTAGTTGTAACCCTAATGGGGGTTTAGCCCATTTTGTATAGGAAACTTTAATGCTCGAAGTATAGCTACTTGTTTAGTATTTATATCAAGAACAAGAAGTACAACCATACTTTTCACATTATCAAAAGATATAAATACTTCAGTTTTATCTTCTTTTTCCTTTTTTTCACAATTTTTCACCTTTTTTGTGTCTACTCTTAATTTTCATGAAAACCCTGAGCGAGCGAAATTTGTCAAAGGGAGTTTGTAGTTTAGATTGCACAATGAAGTTATACATCATCTGCTTTTTAGTGTTAGATAATTTAATATCATGCCAGCTGATGCATTGATGCATAGCTTTAATACATTCATGTTCTGTAAGATGTGATTACCTTTTCATTTTCCAAATCAACTGAAGTGATGAATTTGGAAGTGATTTATAGGCCTGCCACTATTATTTGTATGCTGAATGAATTAGTCTATACAAGTTGTTTTTCTATTTTGAACTAAACCGCATTTCATATACCTAATCTTGTAATCGCAAAACAATGTCACATTCAAAAGATGAGTGAGGCAGAGATGCGCATGCTGCGTTGTATGTGTGGGCATACTAGGAAGGACCGCGTGAGGAATGAGACAATCAGACAAAGGGTGGGAGTAGCACCTATTGAAGACAAGATGCGGGAGTCGCGCCTACGGTGGTTTGGTCATGTGCGTAGAAGACCGAGTGATGCACCTTTCAGACGAGTTGAGATGTGTGGAGAAGAGGCAGAGAAGAGAGGGAGAGAAAGACCCAAACAGACGTGGGTTAGGGGAGTTCGAAGTGATATGCTTCTTTTGAGGTTGGATGAGGGCATGACTTTGAAGAGAGCTAAGTGGAGGGCGGGTATTCGTGTGGAGGAGTGATCTCGTATCATATTTTTCCCTCATCTTTTATTCCTTGTTTTTTATCCTTATATATATAAGCATTATTTGTATCCTTTTTATTTTATCATTTTTATGTATATTGATCTCTTTTCATATTATCTTTTTATAATAGCTTATCTTTTTTATCTTTATTTCCTTTCTTTTCCTTTTGGTGGTGATATCGTGTATCGATTCATGTTAGCCGACCCTAATATCTTTTGAGACTAAGGCTTGGATGTTGTTGTTGTTGTTGTTGTTGTTTCTAACGTGAAGAGATGAACTATTCTGCAAGGGAAATGATAGATACAGTGATATGGTAAGAGAATGGTTCAGGAAATAGTAAAACTTTCTTAAATTTGTCCCTAAATTAATAAGGGTAACATGATCTGAGAGTATTAACAATCATTGCCCGAACCATTCATTCTGTCAACCTATGTGTGGCGTGTGGCCCTATCCTTGTCGATTCTGCAATGAGATCTCCCATTTTTCTTGAAAATCTGAGATGATGCATGTAGTTAATATTCATCCAAAGAATAGCAAAGGCAGAGTGAGTACGAAGTAGATCGATGTGCCCATGGAGAGCATAACTGCAATTGAAGTGATTAGAGAGCATCCGAGGTAAACCACGACCGATGCCAATCCGTTCAATCCCTCAAGGTGACACACCAAGTAACACTGTACGAGAATACACAGAGGCCAACAGACCCTGATGCAAAGAATGCCTTCCACCACCACCACCACCACCACTTCCAATCCTCTGCTCAAAGGCGCAAATGAGCACATGCAGGAACCAACAAGAAGAGGACAATGTGTAGAAAACCTAATGCACTATAGTCACGCCAGAACCAGATGCTAGAGGATGAAAAAGAGCTCCATAAAGATGGTAGGGAAAACAATGCATCCATAAACAAGGAATATGGTTAGTGTTGACAGGATGTTTATGTTGGGGTATAACATGTAGGGGTGATAATCTAGTACTTGGATTGCTTAAGGATCGTGTAAGTTCACTTTCCGAATTGATATTTCTCCCCTATGCCTGGGTTACAAGAAATTCAATTTAGGATAATCAAGGACACTCTAGAACTTAGGCACAAGAACTAGAACCAAACTAGTCGAGTATATGGATTGTTATCTTTAATTTGAGTGCCAAAGTGATGAAGATATGTTGGATATGTTTCCCCCTGCTTCTCTGTACGAAATATGGTGATATATATCCATATTCACCGTCCTAGGCAGTTGCAACACGTTTAAGAATAACCACAACAGTTTTTTTGGGAAACTGCTGGAAACTGCCTAACCGTTCTAGAACTCGGTCTAGAACCACAGAGCTGGTCTACTGAAAGTTATACCTCGAGTTCCAATAACGTAGACACTTTGGAATTAAACTAGTTCTTATATACAAGTGTGCACTCCACACCTACTAACTTGTATTAGATCATAGTTCTAATTTCCATTGGCACTCATGTCATTTCCAATTACACAAAACGGCCGGTGACACTAAAATCACCAACGGTTTATAGGAAAATTGTCAAGAATCATATTCCTGACAAAGATTCTGGCCATTTATGATCACCCATGAGTATCTGGCCAAGATTCTCAGCACGGTTCATGATTCCTGACAAAGGCTTGCAATATGGCAGGCTGTAGTCGCTGAAGGGAAGAGGGACTTAGGTTGAGGTCAGAGATTTTTTTTTTGCGTTGTTATATTGTGTGTTTAGAGTTGGTGGCAGTTTGACTTTGGTCAATCAGCCTTCATCCTCATGGAACCTTAAGAAGGGGCAGACTTGTTCAAAGGGATCTAAGTTGGGATGGAGATTTGTTTAGTTTTTAAAATTATGACATTCATACTTTTTAAAATTACGTTTAGTTTGATCATGTTTAATCTTTGTTATTTTGATGAATTTACATCCTCTGCTCATTTGCTCTAAATCCTCAAATTAGTGGGGCTACTTCATACTCCCTCCGTCCCGAAATTAACTTTCCATTTTCTTTTTCAGACAGTCCCAAAATTAATTTTTCACTTCCTTATTTGGTAAATTATCTACATCAAAATAGTGCAAAACTATGTCAAACAGCGGTGTCAAAACGGTATCAAAATAGTAAAATTTACCACATAGTAAATTTGTTTCCTTAATATGTGTGAAATTCAAGTGGGAAGTTAATTTCGAGACGGAGGGAGTATTGTACTACTAGAACATGATTAAAGTTGAATCAAATTATTTCACAACCATTTTATCCTGATATATGGGGATGTCATATACTACTTCCATTTTTGTTCTCATATTATCTAAATATACGATTTTTTAGATAATATTCCCTCCGTTCCGTAAAGAAGTTCCTAGTTTGACCTACACACATATTTATGTAAGGTAGAGTTTTGTTTTGACTTTCTAAGTATACCCTTACTTTATGTCAAATCAAACAAAAAGTGGGTAAAAAGTAAGGGTAGTTGTGACTTTTTGGTTAAAAGTGATTTCCTTTTATAGAAATGAAACTTCTTTTTGGAACATCCATAAAAGGAAAGTGGGAGCTTCTTTGCGGGACGGAGGTAGTATTTAATAGGCTAATTCGAGTATATTTTGAAAAGAAATTTAGGTGGATATATAAATACAACATGATAATTGATTATAATTGTGATGTTGTGAGTGTATTATTTTTAATATATTATGATTAAGTTATCATTTAAAAGTGTTATTTATTTCCTAATAGAAACAATAACCCTGAAATGAGACATCTAAAAAAATAAGTGAGAATTATTATCCGAATGGAAGCGACTTGCACGATACTACTAATATGCTACAACCGCGTGTTTTGTAATAAGAATTTGTATAAGAGAAAATTCCTTAAATATGAGTAAAATATACCCCTAAGTTTTTGTTTTCAAATAGGTATACCCTTGTTTTCTACCCTAATATGAGTATGGCTCATGAGCTCTTGTTGATTTTTTTATTCTTTTATCAAGACTAAATAAGTTTTATTTGTGAAGACAATAAATTTATTCTTTTTTGAAACTTTGTGTATTATTATCATAGTCTTTATTTACATAAAAAAAACTTATTAATGATATTTTCGTATTCACCTAACTTTTTGTATAAAAAAATCGTTGAAAATAATACTTCAATCTTTACTATACTCACGTGCGAAGGCAGGCACATTTTAGGCTACCTCTATCCCAAATTTTCAAAATAGGGAAAAATGTTGTTGGGATATTGACCTAGAGGCCCAATACCCAGATCGGGAAGGCCCAAGGCATCCGGCCCAAGTAACAGGCCCATCACTCCATGATGAAAAGGTCCAGTAAGGAGACATACCGAACGAGGTTCGGCCCAAATAAAGGTTGACCCAATAAGAAAACATACCGAACGAGGTTCGGGCTATATATCATACTTGGGCCAATTTGACAGCATCTTCAGTACGGACCAACATCCCGTTCGAACAACGGCCAACCAGCAAGTGGCCAGGTGCAGTTAATGCCAGACTATGACATCAGCAAGTGGAAGCATGGATGACCAAGTCGGTGGAACAACGGCCAATCAGCAAGAGGCAGCCCATGCTCTCCATTAGTATAAATAGAAGGTTTCAAGTCATTGTAAGGGTTAGATTTTCGATACTCAAGCTCTAGAATATCATCATTTGCTCTTATTTCTTGTATTAAAGCATAGTTTCCGACTTACTGATCGGGAAATCTTTTGTAATCAGATTGGTTAATTAATACAAGTGGGTTTTCGAGTTCTAGTTAATTCAGATTTTATATTTTCTCACACACTTTGATTCTGAGTCATTCCTGATATATCCAAAGTTCGTGTTGGGCTTTCGGATCTACGGGACTTACCCTCAACATTGGCGCCGTCTGTGGGAAACTTGCAAAAAGTTTCACTTTCTAAACATCCAAAAAACCTCTATTTTTAAAAATGGTCAGAATCAATTCCTATCATACAAACAACGGTTCACACCGTCACGGGAGGAGTCACACCCCGGGGAGTCAAAACCCCCAGGGACAATCCAGTCGAGGATCCTATCCTCGCGTTAATGGGGATTTTGTGATCCCAAAATCTCTGAGGAGAAATCCCCAGGCCATGCGTGACATGGCCCAATTCATGCAGCACATGGCAAACGAAGAAGAAGGAGGTTCCAGCTTTACAGGAGAAACTCCACGCGCGGAAACGACCACAGCGTCATCCCGCTCACATACCCATCGGGATAATCGACGTAGCGCCCCACCAGCAGCGCATCCCAGTCCCAGTGACCGAACCCCGGTCGGGTCGCAAGCTAGAGGACCAACTCCCGTCGGTCATCATTTCCAACATGCCGAGCGGGAAGATACTAGGGCCCCTCAGCGGCGTTGGGACCGGGACTGTGCGGATATGAGGGTTCCACCACCGCCCCCTCTGACGGCCCAGGAGGAAGAGATGGCCGAGATGAGGAGGCAAATGAATGAAATGCGGGACCAGATGAACAGGGTACCTGCACAACCTGCACCAGTCCAACTGGGGATTACTTCCCCGTTTACAAGGGAGCTCGTGTACGCGGATATCCAAGGGGGTGCCAAGCCCCCGACCGGCCAAATATATGATGGGGTGGGAGATCCCCACGTACATCTGAGGAGTTACCAAGGCGGACTTATGCTGCTAGGAGCACCCGAGGCTGCCATTTGCCATTTGTTTTTCAGCACGCTCAGGGGGCCTGCCCAGGAATGGTTCGGGACACTACAGCCCGGGTCAATCAATAGCTTTACCGAGTTATCAACGTTATTCCTTGCTCAATTTGCTTCCAGTGCCAATCCCAAACGGCACTTCAGCTATCTGACCAGCGTGAAGCAAAACGCCAAGGAGACCCTCAACCAATTCCTGAAAAGGTGGAGGGATGAAACTTTAACAGTGGGAAGCATGACGGATGATACTGCCATCACCCTGTTCACGAATGCTCTCCGAACGGGGGAGTTGTACAAAGAATTGAAGAAGAATCCGGGCACGGCGTACGCCGAAGTATTAGATAGGGCGCGCAAGCATGCCGCCCTAGAAGAAGAAATAATGATCAGGGATAAGGTCATTACGCCTGCTGCCCCGATCAGACTGGCTGATCGGCTGGGTCCTAGCTCAGCGGCCACTTTGCCTCCCAAACAAGGGAGATTTACACCCCTGGTCCTATCAATAGCGGCCATCTATCAGAACGAGAGGGACAATATTCCCATCCCGACTGATTCTGGACAGTTCATGGGAACGGATGACAATGTTTTCTGTAAATATCACAACAGAAAGGGTCATGCCACCAATGCCTGCAGGGCCCTGCAAACAGCAATTGAGGATCTGATCCGAAGGGGCCATCTGGGCAAATATGTGAACAAAGATCCGAATGCGATGGGCACGTTAAAACCGGCCAGGAAACCTAACAGCTGGCGCCGGGATGCTCAACGTGACGCCCAGCCTCAGAATGATGTGTATGTTCCTCCCAGAGATGAGCCAGAGGGCTCGGGAGGCCCCGGAAAGAAGCCTCGAATGGAGGTCAAGGTCATATTTGGGGGCGGAGAGACCGGAGATTCGAACGCCGAACGGAAAAGGTTCGAGCGGAGTCTTTATGTGGGGTCCGTCTCCGCTCCCCCCCAGAAGAAAGGAAGGACAGACCCGATCACGTTCGGGCCAGCTGATCTACCCAACTCTCCAAGCCCCCACAGGGATGAACTGGCAGTAAGCATGTGTATTGACAATGCTTTAATCCGCCGAGTGCTGGTCGATACTGGGAGCAGTGTGAATGTATTGTATCTACAATCATTCGAGAAAATGGGTCTGCAAAGGAGCAACCTGACCCACCTGCGGACTCCACTGGCGAGTTTTACCGGTAACTGCATCGAGGCGGAAGGGACCATCCAATTGATGGTTGAAATTGGAGATGAAACCCGCAGAGCGTCACTCCGAATGACGTTCGTGGTGGTAGACATAAAGTGCGCCCATAATGCTATTTTGGGCCGACCGGGATTGGAAGATCTGGAGGCAATAGCCTCTGTCCGCCACTCATGCATCAAATTCCCCACAGACACTGGGGTAGGGGTGGCCAGAACTGACCCAACAACAGCCCGAACATGTTATCGGGAGGCCCTGAAACAGATGAACACTCGTGGGATGCGGGTGAATACAATTGAGGTGGAAACCCACCGAACGGAGTTCGAGGCACATCCGGAGCCCGCCACCCTTCTTGAACAAATCGACCTCGACTTTCCCCCGAACCGTAAGGTCGCTATCGGGGTAGATCTGGAGGCAGATATCCGGGATGGCGTGATTGCCGTCCTCAAAAAGTTTCAGGTGCTATTTGCCCGGGGGCCAGAAGATATGCCCGGCATTGATCCAGAAATAATATGCCACAAACTTGTCGTTCGGTCTGATGCAAAACCGATCCAACAGAAGAAACGATACCAAGCGACCGAACAGCGGGAATTCACCAAGAAGGAAGTGGCCACTTTGCTAGGGATAAAGCATATCCATCCGGTAATCCACGTAGAATGGCTATCCAATGTGGTTCTAGCCCCAAAGCAATCTACCTGAAGAATGTGCGTGGATTACTCCGATCTCAATAAAGCATGCCCCATGGATCCCTACCCAGTGCCGAGGATCGATCTGCTAGTGGATGAGACTGCTGGGTGCGAGTTACTGAGCTTCATGGATGCTTTCCGGGGTTATCATCAGATATTCATGCACCCGGCCGATGCAGAGAAAACGGCGTTTGTTACTTCGGATGGCGTGTTCTGCTACATCGTCATGCCATTCAGATTAAAGAACGCGATGGCAACCTTCCAGAGGATGATCGGGATGCTGTTTAAAGATGTACTGGGTGTCACAATGGAAGCCTACGTTGATGACATCCTGATCAAGAGCAAAAAGAAGGAAAACCATGTCCTGGACATAGAAAAGGTGTTCGGGATAATGCAAAGGGCGAATATGAGGCTCAATCCCAAGAAATGCGCGTTTGCTGTAAGAGGAGGCAAATTTTGGGGTACATGATGAGCGAGAAGGGGATTGAGCCCAATCCAGAAAAAGTAAAGGCCATTGTGGACATGGAGCCCCCGAGGAATCTCAAGGAAGTACAGAGATTGACTGGTCGGCTAGCAACCCTGAGCAGATTCTTATCAAAACTGGCCGATCGAGCTATCCCGTTTTTCCAAACCATGAAGAAAGCCAACCCTTTCGAGTGGACGGCCGAATGCCAAACGGCCTTTGAGGATTTCAAGACATATCTGTCTTCCCCCCTGGTCTTGACAAAGCCCGAACCAGGGGAACATCTGTATATGTACCTGGCTGTAGCCGACTTGGCCGTAAGCACGGTTCTGCTGAAAGAAGAAAATGGCGTTCAACGGCCAATCTATTTTGTGAGCAAGGCGTTGAACGGCCCGGAAACCAGGTACACCTTGCTAGAAAAGAATATACTGGCCCTGATAGCTGCCATTAAACGCCTGGCCCCGTATTTCCAAACCCACCCGGTAACTGTATATACTATCCAACCATTGTCCACCATCTTGAGAAATCCTATGGCAAGTGGGCGCATTACCAAGTGGAGTCTCCTGATCGGGCAGTACGAGGTAGATTTCAAACCCCGGCCTACTATCAAAGGGCAGGCCCTGGCAGATTTCATTGCAGAATGTACCGCCCGGCCCTCAGAAAAAGATTCAGAGAACAACGGGCTGGATAACTGGTGGGAAATGTACGTGGATGGAGCATCTAGTGCCAAAGGTTGTGGAGCTGGAGCTGTGATCACATCGCCCGAGGGGTTCAAAGCGTATTATTCCATTCATTTTGATTTCAAGGTGACCAACAATGAGGCTGAATATGAGGCTCTCATTGCTGGTTTAAAGTATGCAAGGGCCCTGGGTGCCGATCGGTTAAAAGTGAGATCGGACAGTCAACTGGTGGTACATCAAGTGAACGGCACGGCTGAGGCCAAAGAAGAAAGGATGAAGGCATACAAGGAAATGGTCGAGGAACAGATACATAAATTTGAACAGGTGGTGCTCGACCAGATATCCAGAATCGAAAATACTGAAGCAGATATCCTGTCCAAATTAGAACATGCAGCGTTCGACGATCGGGCACAGGAGATCCCGGCTCATATCCAACGTTTTGCCCATCGGGAAACATTGGCAACCCCAGCAATAATGGTTCTCCAGATCGAGGCCATATCTTATGCCATCCCGAGCTGGGTCGTGGATATGACCAACTACCTAAAAGACGGAACCCTCCCGCAAGATAAAAATCCTGCTTATCAAATAAAATGCATCCAGAGGAGGGCTTCCATGTTCGAGTTAGTGGACGGGCAGCTGTACAAAAAGACATTTGGGGGACCGTATCTGAAATGCCTCCCACCCGATCTAGCGGCAGCTGTAATGGAAGAGATTCATGAAGGTATCTGTTCCAGTCACCAAGGGCCCAAGACGCTGGCCAGAAAAATCATCTTGCAAGGATATTATTGGCCAACTATCCAACAGGACTGCTTCGCGCATACCAGGAAATGTAAGGTATGCCAATTATACGCACCGGTTCCCAGACGGCCTGCCACTTTCTACACTCCAATGACGGTGGCCCTTCCATTTGCAAGATGGGGAATAGACCTGTTAGGTCCTCTACCTACTGCACCCGGAAACAACAAGTACATCATTGTGGGGATAGATTACTTCACCAAATGGGTAGAGGCCGAGCCACTGGTCAGCATCACAGATGTAAAATGCCAGAAGTTTGTCTGGAAAAATATCATTTGCCGGTTCGGAATCCCTGAACAGATTATAACTGACAATGGAAGGCAGTTCGTGAGCCGGAATTTTGAGAACTACCTGGTCAAATGGGGGATCAAGCATTCTAGAGCATCCGTCGCATACCCTCAGGCAAATGGCCAGGTAGAAAATATGAACCGAACCATCATGGATGGCATGAAGAAGAAGCTGGAAGAATACTCCTCGTCGTGGCCTGATCAGTTGAATTACATTCTATGGACTTACAGGACCACACACCGAACGGCCACGGGAGAGACTCCATTTGCCCTTGCCTATGGTTTTCAAGCCAAAGTACCAACGGAGATCCTAGTTCCCACACACCGAACGGTGCATTACAGCCCAGAACAGAATGAAGATAACTTACGGGCCGAATTGCATTTCGTAGAAGAAAGGAGGGATCTGGCAGCGGCACGAATGGAAGAGTATCACAGAGCCACAAGAAGATACTTCGATAAGCAGGTTAAAGTTCGTTCAATCGAGGTAGGGGACCTGGTACTAAGAAAGAGAGAGAAAAGCAAACCGCTCGAAGGGGGCAAAATGGCACAAAATTGGGAAGCCCCTACCAAGTATGTAAGAAGTATGCTTCAGGAACGTTTGGCCTACAAAATACCGAAGGCCGACCGGCAGGAACCTGGAATGTAGAGCATCTGAGGAGATTTTATCAGTAAAAACGGCTGTTGCCACCTCTAAATATATATATATATATATATATATATATATATATATATATATATATATATATATATATAGGGAGACATAACTTCCACAAACTCAGCCCATGGTTAACTCGATCATTCCGGATAACCGAATGACGAACGGGTTAACAACATGGAAGGAAAATCAATTCTCAGTTTAGAGAGTTTTTGACCCTAGAATTACGAAAGAATAAAGGGATCAAAAACGGCTTGAAGAATTGAGGCTCAGAAAATCGGTGCCCATGGTTAACTCGATCATTCCGGATGACCGAATGACAAACGGGTTAATTCCATGGAAGGAAAATCAATTCTCAGTTTAGAGAGTTTTTGACCCTAGATTTATGTAAGAATAAAGGGATCAAAAATGGCTTGAAGAATTGAGGCTCAGAAAATCGGTGCCCATGGTTAACTCAATCATTCCGGATGACCGAATGACGAACGGGTTAATTCCATGGAAGGAAGGTCATTCTCAGCCAAACGACTGGGAGTTTGACGCTCAGATAGTCTCACCTCAGCGGTTAATATGAGAATCGATTCTGGAAAACCGAATGACGAACATATTAGCAGTTTGGAGGGAGCCATACATTTCAGCAAGAGTTTTGACCCTGTAATTACGCATTGATGAAGGGATCAAAATGGCCTGGAGTTCGAAGGACAGTGATTCTCACCTAAGCTTGTTAACACGTAGAATCATTCTGGATGACCGAATGACGAACGGGTTAACAGCTTGGAGGGAGCTGAGTCGTCAACTTGGCCAAAGTCGACCCTGTAATTACGTACGGGCAAAGGGATCAAAATGGCTTGGAGATGGTGTCAAGACTGTAAGATATGGATTAACCGAGCGACGTTCGGATAAGGTACGGATTGTCGTCCGGGGAATCGGAACTATGGTTTTGAAAAATCTCGCCTCAGTCATAAAACTTGACTTGGAAGCTAGTCGCCCTTTTAGCTATAAGTAAGAAATGACCCAACTTCGGCGATCTTGCTTACAGTCCGAAAAGGGTTACCTCAGACCCCTAATATGGATGATACGAGCTAGAGAAAACAGTTCGGAATGCATCGGAATTATGGGTTTGGAAGGAGAGAGCCTCACCTCAGCTTATTAACGCATGAAATCATTCTGGATGACGGAAAGACGAACGGGTTAACAGTTTGGAGGGAGCCCCTATCCCAGCCGAGAGTTTGACCCTGTGGTCACGATCAAAACGGCTTGGAGGAATTCGCCTCAGCTAAGAGTTTTGAACCCGTGCGTCACGAACAGGAAAAGGGATCAAAACGGGTTCGGGAAGGTGTCAGAACAATTATGAAGAGAGTCTCACCTCAGCTTGTTAACACGTGAAGTCATTCCGGATGACCGAATGTCGAACGTGTTAACAGTTTGGAGGGAGCCCCTATCCCAGCCGAGAGTTTGACCCTGTGGTCACGATCAAAACGGCTTGGAGGAATTCACCTCAGCTAAGAGTTTTGAACCCGTGCATCACGAACAGGAAAAGGGATCAAAACGGGTTCGGAAAAGGTGTCAGATATAAAGATACATAAGCCGAGTGAGGTTCGGCCATGTAGAAAAGATTGTGGACAAAATCAAAGGAATAGAAAAAGTGCAACAGACAAAGGAAAAAAGTCCAGTTTATTCTTCGGCGTTACTAGCCGGAATATACAAAAACAAATATACAAGAAAGGAGACAACAGATAAGGAAAGGCTATACTAATGGATGATCGCCATTCGGGGAGGATGTAGGCTGAGAGCTCCCTACCTGCACTGCATCGTCAGGCGCTGCTTTGGATCTTTTCTCCATGACGCGATCATACGTATTCCCGAACAGATCATCGAAGCCTAGTTCATCAGGATCGAACGGCTTGGGGAAACGCTCTAAGATCAGTTCAAGATTCCTATCCAGAAGCAGGTCCTGACTTTGCTTGACGGTTTTCTCGGTCAGGACATCCAAGAAAGATTTCCCTTCCGGCGTGCTGTCCAGGAGGTCGATCCCTGCCTTGATGGGATCTGAGCTCTCACGCAAAAATTGGCCAAGGTGAGGACCTAGGAATTGCCGGGCCGTATTCTCCAGAGCGAGGTTCAGCGCCTTGCCCCGTTGGAAATCCACTACAGATTGCTGAGCAATCTGAGAGGTATTGACCGTGTAGGGTTCGGGCAGATGATCTCCGACCGCCTTATCAAATTTAATGCCAGCAGATTCAGCAGCCCGCACCTTGGCCCAGAGTTCTTTGAGCTCCCGGTCGCGACGACGGGACGTCTCCTGCATCTCGGCCAGGGCAGCTTTTGCTTTCTCACCCTCTTTGGCCTGCTCCTGGAGGTCGGTCGCTAACTTCCGAGCGGCGGAAAGAAGGACCTGGCCGTCATCCCGATCACTGGCCAGGGCTTTCATCTCCTTCTCAGCAGCAAGAAAGGCTTTGTGATAGTACACGCCAGCCTGAAAACAAGGTTACAATGAAAGTCAGAAAAGGTAAAGCATGAGTAATAGAAAGGTATGGGTCAGACTGAAATGTACCTTGAGTGCTTCCTGGTGACCTGCTTCGAAAAGGTCCGACCAGTGAGTCAAGTTAGTGAAGCTCGGGGGAACTTTGATCGCGGTATGACACCACATAGAAGATGGCATCAACCCGAACAGATACCTCCCTTCCGATCTGGGCCCCATATTTGAGAACTCAACAAACATCCGATCATCGATCGGTGTTGCAGTAAGAACCGGAGTTGGTTTGTTGGCAGGTACTGATCTTTTGGGCTCAACCTCCGGCCCGGTCAAGTCAACCACATGGTCGATCGGGATCAGATGATCGCCATCATTTCCTTTGCGCTTTTTTCGGGTTTGCTCCGCCGAATCACGATCGGCTATCATCTTCTCTTTCCCTTTAGCAGAGGAGATGGAACGCCGGACGGGTATGGGAGAGATCACACCTACAAGAAAGAGAAATAAAAAATAAGAAAGTTGAATTGCGAGAGCGAAGGATGATCGGGTTAAAACCCTACTATGCTTACCAATTCCAGCAGATAACATGCTCGAGGCAGTGACAAAGCTGCGAAGACTTCTGGTCCCTCCCATTCGCAGAGACTCAGCCTGGGAGCGTAGAACGGCATCCACCCTGGGCAGAGAATCCCGGACGGGATATGCGTTCCACCGGTCCGGGAATGGCAAAGAATCACCTACCCGAACGAACAAAAACCGCTCTTCCCAGTCAGCCTGCGGGGTAACGTTCTCTGTGAACAGCTGACGGTCAGAACGGGCTACCAGCTTCAAGTACCCGGTCGTCCAGTAGGGCTGATAGCAGTAATGATAAAGAAATAGATCGACGCTCGGGGTGATCCTCAACTCGTGGCACCGGATAATGAAGCCTGTCAGAATACGGTAGGTGCTGGGCACGAACTGAGCGGGCAGTACAGCAACCCGGCGTAAGAACTCCACTATGAATGAGTGGAGAGGGAACCGAAGTCCAGCAGTCAGGGCATCGAGGTGCACTAGCACGTGCCCCGGTCTGTGCCTCATAGGATGCCGAATGAATCCGGCATAGTATTCTCTTGGTGGGGGCAACAACTGGCTAAGTTGCCGTTCAACATCTTCTGGGAGACATTGTTTGTGTTTGCGTATGCGATTGAAATGTAGGGGAATGCGGTTAATGCCAACCAGCAAGTGGCCAGGTGCAGTTAATGCCAGACTATGACATCAGCAAGTGGAAGCATGGATGACCAAGTCGGTGGAACAACGGCCAATCAGCAAGAGGCAGCCCATGCTCTCCATTAGTATAAATAGAAGGTTTCAAGTCATTGTAAGGGTTAGATTTTCGATACTCAAGCTCTAGAATAGCATCATTTGCTCTTATTTCTTGTATTAAAGCATAGTTTCCGACTTACTGATCGGGAAATCTTTTGTAATCAGATTGGTTAATTAATACAAGTGGGTTTTCGAGTTCTAGTTAATTCAGATTTTATATTTTCTCACACACTTTGATTCTGGGCCATTCCTGATATATCCAAAGTTCGTGTTGGGCTTTCGGATCTACGGGACTTACCCTCAACAAATGTCAATTTGATTCCCGTACTTTTGAATAAATCAATAAAATCCCCGAACTTTGTAAAAACGTTCAATTGAGTACATTTGCAGGTTGCTTGTCATGTCAGCAGGTCTCCTTCTGACGTGGTCAGCAGGTGTCCCGCTGACGTGGTGCACCCATGGCGGTCCGCGTGTGCGCCACGTCATTAGCGAATGGCTAATTAGATTTACACATGTGTGCCACGTCAACAAAATTATTGTCGATTGATCTTTTTAAAAGTACGAGAACCTAATTGACCCTTTCATGAAAGTATAAAGATCCCTTTAAAATATCTTTATTTACTAGTGCAAGAAATTTCATGTAATTTTTTTTCTTCTAAAATATCATTTGAACTTATCTAATCCGGTCTGATGCTCTAAACCTAGGAGGGTGAACATCACCCCCTTACTTCAATGCTTGCCATGTGGCATATCTATTAATTGTTTTTCTTAAAATTGCTATAACTTTTTTATTTATGGTACATTTTTATAAAAAAAATTATTAGATTTTTTAGTTTTTATGAGTTTTCCAACGGTGTCAATCTTGCATACATAAAAAAAAAATCCATTTTATTAAATACGTAGTTTTAGCTGGAATCCCGAACGGCTATCAACGGCTTTAAGAATATTTGAGCAAGGAATAAGTTAGGAAATTGCTAAGTCCTACAGAACAGGCCGAATCCCGAATGACGAGTAAATCATGCATTAAAAACAGAAAAGACAGCACAGAAAGTTTCAGACAAAAGAGGGATATATATTCATCGGTTCTACTGACCGGGAAGTACAAGCTATTTAGAGAAAAAGAAAATTACAACAAGTAATGAAAAAGTACATATGAATTATTGACTGGGGGCCATGTCGTCTCCCTCTTCATCCTCATCCTCATCATCATCAGATGGGGGTTCAGGCTCTTTTCCCGCAGCTCGATCAGCTTCCCGTTGCTGGGCTCGCAGGTATTTCTCGAACTGCGCCTGGATGATGTCATCCGTGGGGAGATCAGAGGCCTGAACCGGTCTCCCCAGTTGATTTTGGAGCTGAGTGATGAAGGGACGCAGCAAGACCTGGCCAATTTTGCCATAAAGATCGGAGACAATGGAGTCATTCCATTTCTTGGCCTCCGGGTCCTTATCCAAGAGGGCCACCCCAGCCGATAGCCGACCGGCACCTTTGGGGAAATCCTTCAAATACGCCCCAAAGGCGAACGGGATTTGGGCCCTGGCATGTTCATCCTTGATGAGGGAGAATTCATCGGAGGATTTAAACATGTCCCGGACGGTGGACAGATCCACGTTCACCTCGTAGGGACCGTCCGGGATACTGGATGGCAGTTCTTCGAATCTGACCCGAGCTGCCTCAGCGGCAAGGATCTTCGCATGGGAAGCTGCGAGTTGGACCCGAAGGGTACCGACTTCAGCATCCAGCCTCTGCTTTTCCTCAGCAAAGGTTTTCCGTTCGGCCTCCAGAGAGGCGACGGCAGCAGCAGCATGTTGCTCAGCAGAAGACTGGGCAACAATCAGTTCCCGCTCTTTGGCCAGGCGGGCCTCCCGCATCTGAAGGGTGTACAAGCCCATCTACAGAATACCGTTCGAGAATCAGTACTGATGACAGAGAATAAAATTAATACAAAGCGCAAGAGACAACGTACCTTCAGAGCAGTCAGAGCCAAACATTCCTCAGATTGCTCGACCGGCAACTGAGGGAGGGAAAAGTTGTTAAACCAGGAGGAGGTAGACCAGATCTGGCTCGCAGTAGATCCAGCCCTCTCTAAAACCTCATGAACAGGGTCGGATAGGGAGATCCGCTCGACCTGACCCGTAATGTGGTCGGTATGTGTCTCACCAGCATTCGAGGATTCCCCCCGAACGGAGTCGAAATGCTGGGAAAATTGGTGCAGTTGGTCAGAACCGAACCGATCATCAAGCAGCATGACCTCTAGTTGATCCTGGTGGACCTGCTGAATTGGCTGAGGTTCTGGGAGCGGTTGAGAAGGGGCAGCCTCCTGAGCGGGAACAATGGTGGGAGTAGGTTGGGGGTTCTTCCGGGATTTTTCCGCTTTCCGCCCCCACCGGCTGCGATGACTCTGCTATCATCCATGGGAAGATCTGGGTTGGGTGCTGAAAAAAGGCAAAGAACAATGTTAGTATCGAGCGGCCCTAGCGTGTGAGAAACTAGAAAAAAGAATAAAGGAACGTTTCTCGCACGGGAAGGACCGCCAGGACCAAGGCACTTGGTTTATCAAAACAAGTAAACCCAAGAGAACGGGCAGTACCTATCCCGGCTGTTATAAGTCGTTCGGGGGTTAGATAATTCATGATGTCCATGCATTTATCCTTCTCCACAGCGAGCACGTCCTTGTAGATTTCTTCAGTCAGGACAGGATCAGGGGTCTTGCGGGGAAAAGCATTCCACTTGCGGGGAATCAGACCGTCCGGGATGGACACGAAGAAAAACCGGTCTTTCCACCCTTTGATCGAAGTTGGGTTTCCTTTGAACAGGATGTGTCCCGTTCGGGCACTAGTGGCCAGATAGCCATGGGTTTGTTGGGGGGCTACTTTGAAGAACTGGTGGAAGAGTTCTAAGGTTGGTCGGGCGCCGGCATCTTTGCAACGACAAATGAAACCCGCCATTGCTCGATAAGAGTTCGGCATAATCTGGGCCGGTACAATTTCGTAGAAATTGAAGAAAGAAATAAAGAAAGGGTGTAGCGGAAACCTAAGGCCGGCCCTAATTGAGTCAAAGTGGACTATGGTCATTCCGGGCCTATGACGCATTGGATGAAGCCCGGCTTGCAAACGGAAATCCACCGGGTCAGGGATAAGGGCCGGAATTTCGGCCCTATTGTGAGAGGTCAATTTTTGCCTCCTCTCCCTAATCAGTTTTAGGTCAAGAGTATGGCGAGGAACATCGTTGGGACGTCCGGCCGCCATGGAGGCCAATTCGTCCTCAGACTTGGTGTCGTCAGAATCCTCACTGGAGGAAGAAGAAGTGCTAGGGAGGTCCTCCGCCTCAGCCCTGGTATTCGTCGCCGTCTCGGTAGAAACACCGGCAAACGGAACTGGGATGGCATCTACCATGGCGGTGTCACGGTCATCCCCATGAGAGGCCATCTCCGAATCAGAAGAATGCTCTGTGGGGCTCATCTCGATCGAAGCCAGAAATGAAGATGGGGAATCCAAGGTTGGGAAGTTACCTGAGCAAGGGAAGCAGGGGGAAATTTGCAGAGAAAACAACGAAGGCCAAGGAATTGCAGAGTCGAAACCCGGAATTGAGGAATTAAGGGCTAATTTATAGCCTTGAAACCGCCGTGTCAAGAACCAATCAGAGAGCGACACATCACTAGGGGCATTTAAGCTAGACACGCGTCTAATGAAAAGACTAAACGACGGTTATCATGATGAATATGGGGAAATGAAGCGGCAACCGTCAAATCGCAGCATGGGGAACTGATTACTTCTGTACCCCGATCGCCATTCGGGGTATTATGACATTGGTATACTTCCTGATGCACTCACTTCGTTCGAGACATCGGAAGTGGGGGACTTGTGTTGGGATATTGACCTAGAGGCCCAATACCCAGATCGGGAAGGCCCAAGGCATCCGGCCCAAGTAACAGGCCCATCACTCCATGATGAAAAGGTCCAGTAAGGAGACATACCGAACGGGGTTCGGCCCAAATAAAGGTTGACCCAATAAGAAAACATACCGAACGAGGTTCGGGCTATATATCATACTTGGGCCAATTTGACAGCATCTTCAGTACGGACCAACATCCCGTTCGAACAACGGCCAACCAGCAAGTGGCCAGGTGCAGTTAATGCCAGACTATGACATCAGCAAGTGGAAGCATGGATGACCAAGTCGGTGGAACAACGGCCAATCAGCAAGAGGCAGCCCATGCTCTCCATTAGTATAAATAGAAGGTTTCAAGTCATTGTAAGGGTTAGATTTTCGATACTCAAGCTCTAGAATAGCATCATTTGCTCTTATTTCTTGTATTAAAGCATAGTTTCCGACTTACTGATCGGGAAATCTTTTGTAATCAGATTGGTTAATTAATACAAGTGGGTTTTCGAGTTCTAGTTAATTCAGATTTTATATTTTCTCACACACTTTGATTCTGGGCCATTCCTGATATATCCAAAGTTCGTGTTGGGCTTTCGGATCTACGGGACTTACCCTCAACAAATGTCAATTTGATTCCCGTACTTTTGAATAAATCAATAAAATCCCCGAACTTTGTAAAAACGTTCAATTGAGTACATTTGCAGGTTGCTTGTCATGTCAGCAGGTCTCCTTCTGACGTGGTCAGCAGGTGTCCCGCTGACGTGGTGCACCCATGGCGGTCCGCGTGTGCGCCACGTCATTAGCGAATGGCTAATTAGATTTACACATGTGTGCCACGTCAACAAAATTATTGCCGATTGATCTTTTTAAAAGTACGAGAACCTAATTGACCCTTTCATGAAAGTATAAAGATCCCTTTAAAATATCTTTATTTACTAGTGCAAGAAATTTCATGTAATTTTTTTTCTTCTAAAATATCATTTGAACTTATCTAATCCGGTCTGATGCTCTAAACCTAGGAGGGTGAACATCACCCCCTTACTTCAATGCTTGCCATGTGGCATATCTATTAATTTTTTTTCTTAAAATTGCTATAACTTTTTTATTTATGGTACATTTTTATAAAAAAAATTATTAGATTTTTTAGTTTTTATGAGTTTTCCAACGGTGTCAATCTTGCATACATAAAAAAAAAATCCATTTTATTAAATACGTAGTTTTAGCTGGAATCCCGAACGGCTATCAACGGCTTTAAGAATATTTGAGCAAGGAATAAGTTAGGAAATTGCTAAGTCCTACAGAACAGGCCGAATCCCGAATGACGAGTAAATCATGCATTAAAAACAGAAAAGACAGCACAGAAAGTTTCAGACAAAAGAGGGATATATATTCATCGGTTCTACTGACCGGGAAGTACAAGCTATTTAGAGAAAAAGAAAATTACAACAAGTAATGAAAAAGTACATATGAATTATTGACTGGGGGCCATGTCGTCTCCCTCTTCATCCTCATCCTCATCATCATCAGATGGGGGTTCAGGCTCTTTTCCCGCAGCTCGATCAGCTTCCCGTTGCTGGGCTCGCAGGTATTTCTCGAACTGCGCCTGGATGATGTCATCCGTGGGGAGATCAGAGGCCTGAACCGGTCTCCCCAGTTGATTTTGGAGCTGAGTGATGAAGGGACGCAGCAAGACCTGGCCAATTTTGCCATAAAGATCGGAGACAATGGAGTCATTCCATTTCTTGGCCTCCGGGTCCTTATCCAAGAGGGCCACCCCAGCCGATAGCCGACCGGCACCTTTGGGGAAATCCTTCAAATACGCCCCAAAGGCGAACGGGATTTGGGCCCTGGCATGTTCATCCTTGATGAGGGAGAATTCATCGGAGGATTTAAACATGTCCCGGACGGTGGACAGATCCACGTTCACCTCGTAGGGACCGTCCGGGATACTGGATGGCAGTTCTTCGAATCTGACCCGAGCTGCCTCAGCGGCAAGGATCTTCGCATGGGAAGCTGCGAGTTGGACCCGAAGGGTACCGACTTCAGCATCCAGCCTCTGCTTTTCCTCAGCAAAGGTTTTCCGTTCGGCCTCCAGAGAGGCGACGGCAGCAGCAGCATGTTGCTCAGCAGAAGACTGGGCAACAATCAGTTCCCGCTCTTTGGCCAGGCGGGCCTCCCGCATCTGAAGGGTGTACAAGCCCATCTACAGAATACCGTTCGAGAATCAGTACTGATGACAGAGAATAAAATTAATACAAAGCGCAAGAGACAACGTACCTTCAGAGCAGTCAGAGCCAAACATTCCTCAGATTGCTCGACCGGCAACTGAGGGAGGGAAAAGTTGTTAAACCAGGAGGAGGTAGACCAGATCTGGCTCGCAGTAGATCCAGCCCTCTCTAAAACCTCATGAACAGGGTCGGATAGGGAGATCCGCTCGACCTGACCCGTAATGTGGTCGGTATGTGTCTCACCAGCATTCGAGGATTCCCCCCGAACGGAGTCGAAATGCTGGGAAAATTGGTGCAGTTGGTCAGAACCGAACCGATCATCAAGCAGCATGACCTCTAGTTGATCCTGGTGGACCTGCTGAATTGGCTGAGGTTCTGGGAGCGGTTGAGAAGGGGCAGCCTCCTGAGCGGGAACAATGGTGGGAGTAGGTTGGGGGTTCTTCCGGGATTTTTCCGCTTTCCGCCCCCACCGGCTGCGATGACTCTGCTATCATCCATGGGAAGATCTGGGTTGGGTGCTGAAAAAAGGCAAAGAACAATGTTAGTATCGAGCGGCCCTAGCGTGTGAGAAACTAGAAAAAAGAATAAAGGAACGTTTCTCGCACGGGAAGGACCGCCAGGACCAAGGCACTTGGTTTATCAAAACAAGTAAACCCAAGAGAACGGGCAGTACCTATCCCGGCTGTTATAAGTCGTTCGGGGGTTAGATAATTCATGATGTCCATGCATTTATCCTTCTCCACAGCGAGCACGTCCTTGTAGATTTCTTCAGTCAGGACAGGATCAGGGGTCTTGCGGGGAAAAGCATTCCACTTGCGGGGAATCAGACCGTCCGGGATGGACACGAAGAAAAACCGGTCTTTCCACCCTTTGATCGAAGTTGGGTTTCCTTTGAACAGGATGTGTCCCGTTCGGGCACTAGTGGCCAGATAGCCATGGGTTTGTTGGGGGGCTACTTTGAAGAACTGGTGGAAGAGTTCTAAGGTTGGTCGGGCGCCGGCATCTTTGCAACGACAAATGAAACCCGCCATTGCTCGATAAGAGTTCGGCATAATCTGGGCCGGTACAATTTCGTAGAAATTGAAGAAAGAAATAAAGAAAGGGTGTAGCGGAAACCTAAGGCCGGCCCTAATTGAGTCAAAGTGGACTATGGTCATTCCGGGCCTATGACGCATTGGATGAAGCCCGGCTTGCAAACGGAAATCCACCGGGTCAGGGATAAGGGCCGGAATTTCGGCCCTATTGTGAGAGGTCAATTTTTGCCTCCTCTCCCTAATCAGTTTTAGGTCAAGAGTATGGCGAGGAACATCGTTGGGACGTCCGGCCGCCATGGAGGCCAATTCGTCCTCAGACTTGGTGTCGTCAGAATCCTCACTGGAGGAAGAAGAAGTGCTAGGGAGGTCCTCCGCCTCAGCCCTGGTATTCGTCGCCGTCTCGGTAGAAACACCGGCAAACGGAACTGGGATGGCATCTACCATGGCGGTGTCACGGTCATCCCCATGAGAGGCCATCTCCGAATCAGAAGAATGCTCTGTGGGGCTCATCTCGATCGAAGCCAGAAATGAAGATGGGGAATCCAAGGTTGGGAAGTTACCTGAGCAAGGGAAGCAGGGGGAAATTTGCAGAGAAAACAACGAAGGCCAAGGAATTGCAGAGTCGAAACCCGGAATTGAGGAATTAAGGGCTAATTTATAGCCTTGAAACCGCCGTGTCAAGAACCAATCAGAGAGCGACACATCACTAGGGGCATTTAAGCTAGACACGCGTCTAATGAAAAGACTAAACGACGGTTATCATGATGAATATGGGGAAATGAAGCGGCAACCGTCAAATCGCAGCATGGGGAACTGATTACTTCTGTACCCCGATCGCCATTCGGGGTATTATGACATTGGTATACTTCCTGATGCACTCACTTCGTTCGAGACATCGGAAGTGGGGGACTTGTGTTGGGATATTGACCTAGAGGCCCAATACCCAGATCGGGAAGGCCCAAGGCATCCGGCCCAAGTAACAGGCCCATCACTCCATGATGAAAAGGTCCAGTAAGGAGACATACCGAACGGGGTTCGGCCCAAATAAAGGTTGACCCAATAAGAAAACATACCGAACGAGGTTCGGGCTATATATCATACTTGGGCCAATTTGACAGCATCTTCAGTACGGACCAACATCCCGTTCGAACAACGGCCAACCAGCAAGTGGCCAGGTGCAGTTAATGCCAGACTATGACATCAGCAAGTGGAAGCATGGATGACCAAGTCGGTGGAACAACGGCCAATCAGCAAGAGGCAGCCCATGCTCTCCATTAGTATAAATAGAAGGTTTCAAGTCATTGTAAGGGTTAGATTTTCGATACTCAAGCTCTAGAATAGCATCATTTGCTCTTATTTCTTGTATTAAAGCATAGTTTCCGACTTACTGATCGGGAAATCTTTTGTAATCAGATTGGTTAATTAATACAAGTGGGTTTTCGAGTTCTAGTTAATTCAGATTTTATATTTTCTCACACACTTTGATTCTGGGCCATTCCTGATATATCCAAAGTTCGTGTTGGGCTTTCGGATCTACGGGACTTACCCTCAACAAATGTCAATTTGATTCCCGTACTTTTGAATAAATCAATAAAATCCCCGAACTTTGTAAAAACGTTCAATTGAGTACATTTGCAGGTTGCTTGTCATGTCAGCAGGTCTCCTTCTGACGTGGTCAGCAGGTGTCCCGCTGACGTGGTGCACCCATGGCGGTCCGCGTGTGCGCCACGTCATTAGCGAATGGCTAATTAGATTTACACATGTGTGCCACGTCAACAAAATTATTGCCGATTGATCTTTTTAAAAGTACGAGAACCTAATTGACCCTTTCATGAAAGTATAAAGATCCCTTTAAAATATCTTTATTTACTAGTGCAAGAAATTTCATGTAATTTTTTTTCTTCTAAAATATCATTTGAACTTATCTAATCCGGTCTGATGCTCTAAACCTAGGAGGGTGAACATCACCCCCTTACTTCAATGCTTGCCATGTGGCATATCTATTAATTTTTTTTCTTAAAATTGCTATAACTTTTTTATTTATGGTACATTTTTATAAAAAAAATTATTAGATTTTTTAGTTTTTATGAGTTTTCCAACGGTGTCAATCTTGCATACATAAAATAAAAAAAAATCCATTTTATTAAATACGTAGTTTTAGCTGGAATCCCGAATGGCTATCAACGGCTTTAAGAATATTTGAGCAAGGAATAAGTTAGGAAATTGCTAAGTCCTACAGAACAGGCCGAATCCCGAATGACGAGTAAATCATGCATTAAAAACAGAAAAGACAGCACAGAAAGTTTCAGACAAAAGAGGGATATATATTCATCGGTTCTACTGACCGGGAAGTACAAGCTATTTAGAGAAAAAGAAAATTACAACAAGTAATGAAAAAGTACATATGAATTATTGACTGGGGGCCATGTCGTCTCCCTCTTCATCCTCATCCTCATCATCATCAGATGGGGGTTCAGGCTCTTTTCCCGCAGCTCGATCAGCTTCCCGTTGCTGGGCTCGCAGGTATTTCTCGAACTGCGCCTGGATGATGTCATCCATGGGGAGATCAGAGGCCTGAACCGGTCTCCCCAGTTGATTTTGGAGCTGAGTGATGAAGGGACGCAGCAAGACCTGGCCAATTTTGCCATAAAGATCGGAGACAATGGAGTCATTCCATTTCTTGGCCTCCGGGTCCTTATCCAAGAGGGCCACCCCAGCCGATAGCCGACCGGCACCTTTGGGGAAATCCTTCAAATACGCCCCAAACGAATCAGCTCAAAATCTCCAATTAATCATCTTCCTGTAGGTAAGAACATCATTACTCCGTATTATTTCTTTACACTATTGTTCTCAAGTCACTAAAAATATTTTTGAAAATATAATACTACGTAAGTATTCTAATTGGTTTCCAAAATAAAATTTACGTACCTGGAATAGAAGTTTCCTTCCTTTCAAATGTCCTCCAATCTTGATTAGCTCTTCGTAGAACAAAAACGGAGGCAAAATCTAGCTTTAAAAGGAAGTACTGCTACGTAATACTTGTATAAAATAATTATATGACTTGAAATGGAAAAGAAAGAATAGAGGAACAATGAATAAGAAATACTAGCACTAAGATAAACTAAAGGATGGACTCCATTAGCTAGAGCAATAGAGCAGCACACTCGGCCCTTCATTTCTCTTAAAATAAAGTAATAGAGTACTCTAAGAATTAAGTCACGGGTAGCTAAAATACAATTTTAGCTGCAAGAATAGGTCTGGTCTCTCTGCCACAAGTTCACAAGCACAACTAACATAAAGTGCATTATTACGTGTCACATAACAAGTTTTAGATCATCGATATTCGATTGTTTTTGTTTTTATATAAAAAAAAAGCAACGTAAAATACAATTTTACTAAACTACTTAAGTTACTTGATCTATATTTATATTGACCACTACTTACGTAAAGGAAAAAGTGGCCTTTAGAGTCAATAACATTAAGTAAAAGTTATTACTCCAATTTTTAAACATGATTCAGTTTAGTGTGTTTCTATTAAAACAAATAGTAATTTTTACCAAGCAATTAATGTTCTTATATATCCTTTTACTAATTAACGTTAAATCAATAAATTTTGTAGTAAATCATGGCAAACATAAGCAAAAGAGAATTCGACGTTCTTGATTTGTCCGGTCAAAAATACCTGGAATGGAAAGTTGATGCTCTAGCACATTTAAAGGCTAATGGTCTCGAAGACACTATTGAGGCTATTAATCAATCATCTTCCCAGGATAAAGCGAAAGCTATAATTTTTCTCCGTCACCATCTCCATGAAAGTCTCAAATCTGAATATCTTTTGGTTGATGATCCAAAAGAATTATGGGACAATTTACAAGAGAGGTATGGCCACCAACAAAAGGTACTTTTACCAAAAGCTCAGTATGACTGGATCAATTTAAGATTTCAGGACTTTAAATCTATCAGTGACTATAATTCTGCTATGTTCCAAATAACATCCAAATTAAAGTTATGTGGACAAAAAGTCACTGACGCTGATATGTTGGAGAAAACCTTTTCTACTATGCATATCTCTAATATGCTGCTACAACAGCAATATAGAGAA
Source organism: Cuscuta europaea (assembly GCA_945859875.1). NCBI lineage: Eukaryota > Viridiplantae > Streptophyta > Magnoliopsida > Solanales > Convolvulaceae > Cuscuta > Cuscuta europaea. The sequence goes on from CAMAPE010000038.1 coordinate 23,563,848, forward strand.
AAGGGTTTTAAAAAATACTCTGACTTAATATCAGTATTATTGGTAGCTGAGCAAAACAATGACCTTTTGATGAAAAACCACAATTTGAGACCCACCGGTTCTAGTCCTTCGATTTATGGTCCATCTGGCCATAATTTAGCCACTGAATCAAATGCAACACACAGTGGCAGTAGAAGGCATTTTAAACGTGGGCATTTTAGTAATAACAAGTCTTACAGAGGATATAAACGGGTCGAAAGACCGAATTACAAGGGCAAGGGCAAACAAAAGGCTCATCAAATAAATCGCCCTACAAAAACCTCGGTAAAGACGACTTGTTATAAATGTGGCATGACGGGGCATTGGGCTAACAAATGTCGTACTGCGAAACATCTGGTGGAGTTATTTCAATCTTCCATGAATTTGAACAAATGCAATAATATGGAAGCTAATTATGTCAATGACACAACTCCATCTCTGCCAAAATTTGACGTGTCTGATTTTTTCGCGGATTATGCCATTATGGATGATGCTTTTGCCTTAAACCAAAATGTTACTAAATAAAATAGTAGACTCCTCATGTTGTACAATACTACAATACTAGTTTTATGTACTTTTTCTTTCTTCCCCTTTTTATTTTGTTTTTAATTAAATATGTATAATGTATGTACTCTTATGTTAAATAAAATGCATAATTTGTGATCAAGCTAATGTTTATTTATATATATTGAAGATATGGATCATTCAAATTATAAAGAGCTATGTCTGATGGACAGCGCCACAACGCACACCATTTTGAGAAATAAAATATATTTTTCTCAAATGACTTTAGTTGAAGCTAAAGTCAATACAATATCAGGTGTTGCGAAGCTCATTGAAGGCTCTGGGAAAGCATATGTGATGTTCCCTAACGGGACAAAAATTATTATAAATGACGCTCTATACTCCAGCAAATCGCGGAGAAATTTATTAAGCTTTAAAGATATGCGTCAAAATGGTTATTACATAGAAACCATGAATGAAAATCAAAAGGAATATCTTTGTCTTACAATAACTAAATCTGGCACTAAATATATTTGTGAAAAAATGCCAGCATATTCCTCAGGACTATATTTCACATATATTAGTCCATTCGAAATAAATTTGGTTTCTAACACAAAGTTAGATGATCGGAAAACATTCATGTTCTGGCATGACCGTTTAGGTCACCCAGGCCAAGTAATGATGCATAAAATCATTAAGACTTCACTTGGACACCCATTAAAGAATATCAGGGTTCCAGTATCAAGTAATTTTCCTTGTAAGGCTTGTTCTCTTGGAAAAATGATCATCAGGCCTTCAATGAACAAAATTGCAACTGAATCACCTGCATTTTTAGAAAGGATTCAAGGAGATATTTGTGGGCCGATAGCCCCACCATGTGGATCATTTCGATATTTTATGGTGTTGATTGATGCTTCAACACGTTGGTCACATGTTAGTCTTTTATCAACTAGAAATTTAGCATTTGCTAAACTCCTTGCTCAAATCATACGATTAAGAGCTCATTTTCCGGATCATTCTATAAAGAGAATCCGACTTGACAATGCAGGAGAATTTACATCCCAATCATTTAACGACTATTGTATGTCGATTGGGATTGATGTGGAGCATCCTGTTGCTCATGTCCATACACAAAATGGTCTTGCTGAATCTTTGATTAAACGATTACAATTAATCGCTAGACCATTATTAATGAAGTGTTATTTACCTTCATCAGCTTGGGGACATGCTATTTTACATGCAGCAAATTTAATTCGACTTAGACCGACTGCATATCATGAATATTCTCCAATGCAATTAGTTACTGGACGAGAGCCAAACTTAGCACACATTAAAATATTTGGTTGTGCTGTTTATGTTCCGATTGCTCCACCTTATCGTACAAAAATGGGTCCTCAAAGAAGGTTGGGAATTTATGTTGGATTTGAATCTCCCTCAATAATCAAATATCTTGAACTGATGACTGGTGACTTATTCACCGCACGGTTCGCTGACTGTCATTTCAATGAGACAGTATTCCCAACCTTAGGGGGAGAAACTAATAAATCGGACCCAAGTACGAAAGAAATAACGTGGAATGCAACATGATTATCACATCTTGACTCAAAATCAAATATATGTGAGCAAGAGGTGCAAAAGATAATCCATTTACAAGATGTTGCAAATCAGTTGCCTGATGCATTCACAGACACAAAGAAAGTGACAAAGTCACATATTCCTGCCATAAATGCCCCTGCCAGAATCGAAATCCCAACAGAGAATTCTGAAAAATCTTTTGCAAACGATTCTTCTATACGCAAAAAGCGTGGTAGGCCACTTGGATCGAAAGATATAAAACCAAGAAAAACTAAAAGGCAGGAATCAATCTGTGATGCTAAAGATGTTCATCCTTCTGAACAAGAAAATGAACAATTTGAAAATATTGGCATAGAAAATGATATTGACAAAACAAATATCTCAAATGATGATCCAACTTCCTTAAATGAGGAAGATATTCCAGATAATGATAGAAACGTTGATAATTATGAAATTTCAATAAACTATGTTTCTACTGGAATGCAATGGAATCGTAAAGATATTGATATTAATGAGATATTTGTCTATGCCGTTGCCACAAATGTTATGAATGAAAACAATGACAATGAGCCAACATCAATAGAAGAATGTCGGAAACGACACGATTGGCCAAAATGGAATGAAGCAATTCAGACTGAATTGAAATCACTTGAAAAACGTGATGTTTTTGGACCGATAGTCCCTACGCCAAAAGGCGTAAAACCAGTAGGCTTTAAATGGGTATTTGTGAGTAAACGCAATGAGAAAAATGAAATTGTAAGATATAAAGCCGGACTTGTTGCCCAAGGGTTTTCTCAAATACCGGGAATTGATTATGAAGAAACCTATTCTCCAGTATTTGATGCAACTACATTAAGGTTTCTCATTGGCATGTCTGTTTTTGAAAGGCTGCAAATGCGCCTAATGGATGTAGTAACTGCATATTTATACGGTTCACTCGATACAGACATTTATATGAAAGTTCCCGGAGGATTTAAAATGTCTGAAGCTTGTAGCTCGAAACCTCGAGAAATGTTTTCCATTAAACTACAAAAGTCATTGTATGGACTAAAACAATCTGGACGAATGTGGTATAATCGTCTCAGTGAATACCTTCTTAAGGAAGGATATAAGAATGATCCAATTAGTCCATGTGTTTTCATCCGACGATTAAATTCGGGATTCGCCATAATTGCAGTATATGTTGATGACTTAAATATTATTGGAACTCCCGATGAGATTGAAAATACTGCAAAATATCTTATGAAAGAATTTGAAATGAAAGATCTAGGGAGAACCAAAATTTGTCTCGGACTTCAAATTGAGCATTTGAAGAATGGAATTTTCATCCATCAATCCAATTACACCGAGAAAGTTTTGAAGAGATTCTATATGGACAAAGCTCATCCTTTGACTTCACCAATGGTGATTCGATCTCTCAACATACACGATGATCCATTCCGTCCCCGAGAAGATGATGAAGAAATACTTGGTCCCGAAGTACCATATCTGAGTGCCATTGGAGCTTTAATGTATTTAGCTAATAATGCTAGACCAGATATTGCATTCTCCGTAAATTTATTAGCTAGGTACAGTTCATGCCCAACAAGACGTCATTGGAACGGGATCAAGCACATATTCCGTTATCTACGTGGTACGGTTGATCTTGGCTTATTCTACCACAAAGATGAAAAAGCTGCTTTAATCGGATATGCAGACGCTGGATACTTATCAGATCCTCAAAAGGCGAAATCACAAACCGGGTACGTATTTACTTATGGTAACACCGCAATCTCATGGAGATCTATGAAGCAGACATTGACAGCTACATCGTCAAATCATTCTGAGTTAATTGCACTATATGAAACCGGAAGAGAATGTGTGTGGCTACGATCTATGATTCAACACATCCAAAATGAATGCGGTATGAAGTCTATTACTTGTCATCCTACTGTGATCTACGAAGACAACACTGCGTGCATAGCTCAAATTAAAGAAGGCTACATCAAAGGAGACAGAACAAAACACATATCACCAAAGTTCTTCTCTACTCATGATCTCGAGAAAGAAGGGACGATCAACATTCAACAAATCAGATCCAGTGAAAATCCAACCGATCTCTTCACCAAATCTTTACCCCCGAAGAAGTTCATGGAACTTGTACAGAAAATCGGCATACGACGTCTTCATAATTTATACTAAATTCAGAGGGAGTATTTGAATGCACTGCACTCTTTTTCCCTTCATCAGGTTTTTATCCCACTGGGTTTTTCCTGATAAGGTTTTTAACGAGACAGTACATCCAAATACAACGACATTATAAGTCATAATTTTTACCCCTTAATTTTCACAATAAGTTTTTAAAATAATAGACAACTATTCAAGGATGAACATTCAAGGGGGAGCGTTGTAAAATCCTGGAAATGACAAGTGTGAATTGTTCATCCTTGTCATCAATCCAGAAATTATGTTTAATCCTTGTAACCTAGTTAGAACAGATGGCTCAAATTGTTATTGTCACCAAATCTGTAGATTCATCTCTTAAGTGACTAATCATCAAGTTCAAACAGTATAAATAGGAGCTTGATGAGGCATTGTAAACTCACTCGGAAATTTAGAAAATATACAGATATTAAGAAGAAGTAATTTAGAACTTTATATATATATATATATATATATATATATATATATATATATCTTAAATTTGATCTTCATCTTCTTTATTTCACAACATTTTGGAAATTGTTTTGGCATAAAGATGGTTAGTAGTGGTTGGATAAAAAAACGGGGGTAACAATATACGCAGCACATCATAACCACCCCACAACCACAAGCAACTTCATCTCTCACAGCTAAAAACAATGCTTAGATTCATCATCTCATCATCCAAATCAAAACTTTCAAGGATACCCATTAAGGGGTTTGCATCATTTCCTAATCTTCCGGGTTTACGAGGCAGTTTCTGGTCCGGGTATTCGCAAAATGGAGCAAGGGGCTGCAGCAGTGAATCATGCAGGGAAGCGATTAACTATGATGTTGTGATCGTCGGAGCCGGTCCTGCCGGATTGTCAGCGGCCATTAGACTGAAGCAGTTGTGCCATGATAAAAACACCGACCTGTCCGTTTGCGTTGTTGAGAAAGGCGCAGAAGTGGGTATGTAAAGCTCATAATTACTCTCAAGGAGTACACACTTAAAAAAAGTTTTTTTTTGTATTAGTCCGGATGTTCTTTTTGAGATGGACATTTGGTGAACTATGTTGAATGGATTACGGCTTTAAATTTTGTGTAGCAGTGGATTCATATTAGATGGTTCTAACAGGTGCCCATATTTTGTCTGGAAATGTATTTGAACCTCGAGCTTTGGATGAACTTATCCCACAATGGAGGCAGGAAAAGGTAATGCCATATTCTGAGCCATTTGAGATCCCATTAAATTTGGAAGTTTGGCAATAATATGGCTATAATAAGCATATAGCAACATTAATGGGGATAAAGGTGACATTTTGAAAATTTGTCAATGGATCATGGGCAGAGAGTAAACTATTAGGTGGTTTGGGAAGAATCCATTTTTACAATTTTGCTCTTGCTTTGTCTTTCAGCTAGCAGGTAATAACATCTATTTCCAATTTGTGATGATATAATGCTACAAAAAATTGGTATCTTGGAGAGCTATATCTATTTGTTATTCCAAAAGGAGGATGTATTAGTTTGAGATGTAGTAATCTCCTTTAGTTTTTTAGATTTTTTAAAACTCCATGTCTTTCATTTTTTGGGGTAGACACCATCTCTTGCTGATTCGTTGACAACTTAAAATAGCTTTACAGTGGTAACAAATATGCTGGTAGTATGTTGAAATGTACTTATGCTCATCAAGTTATTATTCTAAAGGAGTATGCATTACTTTGAGACGCAACCGTTGGTTCCATGTAGTTCAAACTCAAAGGATCATGGCCAACACGTGACACGAGGCCTTTTTCCTTTGGGCAGCCTAGTAGCCTACTTAGAGAGAATTTGCATGCGTTTTCGACGTATTCCTTATCTCCGACTGCTAATTTTTGAAAATGTATTTAATTCTATTGATTTAGATAATTTATTTAATTATTTTCTTTATGTTGAATTTGTTTATAATACAATGCTTCTCTCTTTTTCCTTTTTTTGGCTCTTTGCAGACACCAATTGACATTCCTGTTTCTTCAGATAATTTTTGGCTGCTTACTAAGGGTCGTGCATTTTCTCTTCCAAGTCCATTTGAAAATAAAGGAAACTATGTTATAAGGTGGCAAATATTGATGTATACTAATTCTTGAGCTTGAAAGCATACATATTAACTACATGTTTTTGGGTTATCTTTTTCCTATTTAGTAAGTAATTTTAGTCATTTTAAGGTGTGTCAGGTAGTCTTTCCCTTATTTTTAATACTTTTTCTTGTTTATGGCAAGACCCGCGAATTCATTCTGTTTCCCTTTTTTTCTAACCTTAAAGTATGGCATGGAGTATAAAGATTACACTATAGAACCATTTTTGGACACTTTACTATTTTCAACATAGTGCAGTTTGAGCCAATTAGTCCGTTGGTTGGGAGAGAAGGCTGAAGATTTAGGAGTTGAAATATATCCAGGCTTTGCTGCTAGTGAGGTGCTCATATAACTTATCTAGTTATCTTTGTTGGGATAGCGTTTTGACTTTTCTAACCATATTCATTAATTAATTCCAGATTCTATACAATGAAAGTGATGAGGTCATTGGTATTGCAACTAACGATATGGGAGTGGCTAAAGATAGCTCTAGGAAAGAGAACTTTCAGCGGGGAGTGGAACTGAGAGGCAAGTTAATTTCACTAAGTGAAATTGTTTCTGCACTCCTGCTCTCTCTCACATTGAAAAAGGGAGAGAGATGCATGCTCACCAAAGTTCAAATAATGTCTGAATTTGCTACATGTTTACTGATTCATCAGAGTAAAATGCAGGGCGTCTGACTCTCCTTGCAGAGGGTTGTCGGGGATCTTTATCAGAGGTATGTGTTTATTGTTGAGTCTTCATTTTTAGGTAGAAATGTATAATAGTGTGCATGATTACTATCAATAAATTTTCTACTCTTTTTATTCATTTAATTGGATGTTGTTGTTGTTATTTATTCATTTAATTGTGTTGAATAATTAACTACCATTATTATTGATATAACTGTGAAGTTACAACTTGATGGATTCCAGAGACTATTGTGGTGCTTATATAGAGAAATGATGAACCTAAATGCTCTAGGAGTAGGAAACCTAAACCTTAAACCTATTAGGTATAGAAGATTATAATACTGCTAAGACTATTAAAACTGTATAACTATTTCTATACGTTAAAAAAATGACAACGATCTTCACAATTTTATTTACAGCAACTGATCGGGAAATACAATTTGAGGGAGAAAGGGAATGGGCAACATCAGACTTATGCTTTAGGAATCAAAGAGGTAACCATCAACTTCTCTTTTCAATTCATTGCATGCCTCAGGATCTGTATTACTTTTTCATCAGATCTTTCTTCTTTCTTGGAGAACTTATGTGTTGATTTTAGCTGCTGATGTCTTAGGTATGGGAAATTGATGAGAATAAACATATACCTGGGTATGTGCTTCATACCTTAGGTTGGCCGTTAGACCACAAGACATATGGAGGATCTTTCTTGTATCATATGAAAGACAGGCAGGTAAAACCATTGTTTCTTGCATTCAGGCATAGCCATAGAAAAAAGGCTGGGCTTATTGAATTTGTTAAATTCTCTCATACTCTATTTGACTTTGGGATTACATATAAGTTGAATTAGAATGATTTGATTGAAGTAGGTCACATTTCTTTGATTTATTTATCAAGTTTAAGCAGCGCTATACAGCTACTACTTTTGGTTGTGGATGAAAATTGTTGAAATCTATTTAATGTTGCATCCGTCTCTTGAGTGGTTTGCAGGTTGCAATTGGCCTTGTGGTTGCTCTAAATTATCACAACCCTTTCTTGAACCCATATGAGGAATTCCAGGTATATTATAGACAATGTTGTTAAGGTATACTCCTTCCGGTCCTAAATAAACTTCACACTTTCCTTTTTTGGTAAGTTTTTTTATAAAAAGTTAGCTTATACCCTTACTTTATTACCTACTTTACACCCACTTTCTCTCTCCCACTACACATAATCTACTTTTTGTAGGGGTATGAAGGGAAAGTCAAAAGCAAAAATTCCACTTTCTTAAAAACCGTAAAGTCAAACTATGAAGTTTATTTAGGACCGAGGGAGTATAACTTACTTGATTTCCATTTCACTTATATTTACTCTTGTTTATGTTGAGCTGTATATGCATATCATTCAAACATCTTCATTTTTCATTGAAGGGTCTTTGCTTTCTCTTCTCTTCTATTTAAATACCCAGTTCTTCAATTTGAAGTGACCTTGGAGTATGTTAAAACTACTAATCAGTTACGGAGTACTAAATGATTATCTATAATGTTGCGGGTGTGTTGGGCCTGTTGGCATCATATATGTATTAGTTCTTGATTCCTAAAATCTGATTCTCAACGAAGATGTTAGTACGCTAGAATATTTCGTGTTATTTTCCTTTTTAGTTTTTCATAGAGTAATAATTTTGTTCCCCTACCAGGGAACTCCAAAATCTTAGCATTCTGATATACTTATAAACTTTCTATCCAAATAATTCCACGTTAAATATATTTCATATTTGTGGTCTCTTTCTCATGCACAAACAGAAATTAAAGCATCATGCTGCAATTAGACCATTTCTCGAGGGTGGAAGTGTTCTACAATACGGTGCTCGTACTTTAAATGAAGGAGGTTATCAGGTATGCTGAAGAATCTCTTAATTCCGATTCCTGGAATGAATGAGGGTATATATTGAAGTAATAACTAGTAATCAAGTTGTCTCTTACTCTCCATATACATTTAACACAACATAAACGTATCACGTATGTATTGCGTCTTGTAGCTTTCGTAATTACTTTGCATGTAAAGTCTTATTGCATTGTATGGTTAGGTTTGTAATCTTTTTTAAATTGCATGCAAACTGATTGTTTCTTTTAATTTTCACGGTGCGAAGTATTTCACCACCCTCCCACATGTAAAATGTTTTGCATAGTATAGTGTAAAAGTGATTTAAAATGTCACTTAACATAAAAAGTCAAACCAAATGGCGTAAAGCCGTAAACTCTTCACACCCTTCCAATTTGTGTGAAGTGTATTTTTTGCATGATATCAGCCACCCCCTAGGAGGGAGGTAGCTTGGGGTGGGACACTGCTTGAGTGATCATTCTAATCAGCCTTATTCATATGTTGTTGAAGTTGACACTAATCTCACATACAGAGGTGGATTTTGTGCTTTTAATATACTTCTTTTATGTGATGTGCAAGTACAAATATGATATAGTTAAGTTTCAGTCTATTCCATATCCAGTGTTCCCTGGTGGGGCAATTATAGGATGCTCGGCAGGATTCCTAAACGTACCAAAAATAAAGGGAACTCATACGGCCATGAAATCAGGTATTTCTAACTCTTTTGAAAATTTCATTTAAAAGACATTGTTTAATCCTTGACTTTAAAGTAAAGGTAATTTTTAAAAATCAAGGCTTTGCCGAAAATAAACACATACTATCATCATTTTTTCTGTTTTTGGAGACGTGTTTTTATCAGACACGCATTGATGAAGTTATGGAGATGCTTTATAAAGTAAAAAAAAGGGGATGGATATATTTTCTTTACATGAATTAAAATAATGTTCTCATTTATATATAATATGTATAATTATACAAGTGATTATATCTTGGATTCTGCTTGCAGTTTGTTTTCTTTTCCCACTTTGACTCCAAACGCTCTTATTTCAAATGGTCTAACATCAAAATTTTCCATTATTTACCTTTAACAGGGGAAAAAGTCAACTGGAAAAAATAATAATATGCACCATCTCAGACCTAGCGTATGACTTATGTTTTAACTTCTATATAGACTAACTAAAAAGCCATATTGTAATGACCAATGATGTTTTCTTTTGGACTGTTTTCAGTCCCAAACTAGATCAGACCAGACTTAAACAGACCAAACCACACCAGACTTGAATAGTTATAAAATACATAGAGACCAGATGTTTACCAGACCAGACCACCAAATTTTAGTCCAAAAGAAAACATCCCAAGATAGTGCAATGATATATTGATATGAAAAAGACGGTCCATTGAAAGATAATAAATTCACAATGAGTTTGTAACACTGTTAGCATATAGTAATAGTAAATAAGCTAAAAACCTTTGGGTATGACTTGCAAAAACAAAAACAGGTTTTCTTTATTAAGAATTTTTGCATAGAATAAGGTCCATTGATGCTTGTAAATTTCAATCTGCTAGGAATGCTAGCAGCAGAATCTGCATTTGAAATGCTTGGCGGAGGGTCAAATATGGAAACTTATTGGGACAACTTAAAAAATTCCTGGATATGGAAAGAACTTTACCATGCAAGGAATTATCGTCCGGTGAGCTTTTCCTGGCCCTTATTTTAGCTTTTAAACTCTCTCTTCCTCTACATACACACCTGTTAACAGTGTAGTACTCTGCAATAATTCTTCATCCCGTTTTATAGGGCCTTTTATCTTTCATTTATGATGTCAACCATATTTTTATGACCTTTTTTGGGGATACTTTTAGGCATTTGAATACGGGCTCTTTCCTGGTTTGGCATTGAGTGCTGTAGAACAGTAAGCTGTTATGTTCTCATGAATCAACATAGCCTTTCCTTTGCAATGTTACAAATTATTCTGTTTTTTTTGCAGCTATATATTTAAGGGAAGATCTTCATTGACCTTTAAACATGGGAAACCTGATCATAAAGCAACAAATGTAAGGAACCTTTGACTATAAATGTAAACATATTTTAATTTGGGTTGACATCCAGTCTTTCCTTTTGATGGAGAATAGAATATAGATTCTGAAGGACTGTTGGGACCAAGTAAAACCATTCAGCTTGAACTAGCATTTTAGGCGCCATCATTTCAATTTGCCCAGGGGTCCATTTAATCCAGGAAACTGCTAGGGAAAGAACGGAAAAAATAGAGGGAAACTTTGGAGAAAAATGCTTCAAACTAAATTATCCAATTTTAATTCTTCTTATTTGTTTTATTTATGCATCTGTGGTATAAAGACTCAAAAATCTAAATATGTAAAAGCATAAAAAAGTTCAATCAATTTTGTTTCCCTTGTTTTCTTATTCTTCTTTTCCTTAACATTTTACGGGTTGCAGACATAATGCTTGAAGGATTTCCATCATTTACAATGGAACCAAAGATTCATTATTTTTTGGCTTGAGATTATGATGGAATAAAGCAGCAGTCAGTCCATGCAATTTTGGACGGGATTTTCACTATGGGTCATCCGGAAACAGTCTCTCTATGCTTTAGTACAGGGGTAAGACTGCGTACATCCGACCCCCCTTACCCCACCGTAGGTGGGAGCCTTTGCGGCACTGGGGTAAATGAAAATGAAAATGAAAATGAAAGACATAATGCTTGAAGGAGGGACATTACGCTCTGTTTCTTCATTGCACCTAACAAGCTTTATGATGTTTATATCACATGTATAGCTATTTTTATGGTATTATATAATGAGATACCTTTATAATAATATGGTTCTTGTTTATAACTGAGTTATTGCAGGATGCAAAATCTTCATTTCCCATTGAGTACCCAAAACCAGATGGAGCCATCTCTTTTGACATACTCACCTCCGTGTACAGGTAAAATCCAGATCACTTTTCCAATTGTGAAGGAAATCAGAGTCACTTATCATGTGTTTATGGCATTATGATAGGAGCAACACGAATCATGATCATGACCAGCCGGCCCATCTTCTATTAAAAGATTCCACTACAACTCCACAAGTTGTTAACTTGCTTAAATATGCTGGACCCGAATCACGATATTGCCCTGCCAGAGTTTATGAGTAATATGATTTATCATCTGTCTCATTCATATGAGCTATTCTAGGTTCCGTGGTAATTAAATTTTTATCATCAAAACGACAGGTATGTACCAGACGATAATGGTCAGCTGAAGTTGCATATTAATGCTCAGAACTGCTTGCATTGTAAGGTAACCATCATATCCTACCCCATGTATGCATCCCATTATTAATATGGTATTCTTATTACTATTATTACTATTATTATTTTCATTATCATTATTCTCACTATAACTATCATTGTTACTATTTACGGTTAACTACTCTGTCTCATAATTTTCTTCCCATTTTTCTTTTTGGGATGCCCCAAAAACTTTCCTTTTAAGGAATGGTGTGTGGTTCGCATTCCTCATTTTTAAAAAAATCTAACCATAATCATACAATATCCATTTTATTAATAAGCGTGACTATTTAGTCCGAAGAAATATTTGGGACGGTATTCACTATTAACTATTCCCATTACTATATGTAATAACCAATTTTCATGTTCTTCGTTTTTACCCCTGCTAATTGTAAGATTTTCTTCCTTCAACATCTTTTATATAGGCATGCGATATAAAAGATCCTATGCAGAACATCAAATGGACAGTTCCAGAAGGGGGTGGTGGCCCAGGCTATACAGTCATGTAGAAGATTTTTTTGTGGGGCCTGTATATTATACCTTCAAACTTGAGAAGAGAGATATTTGTCACTCTTTCTTAGAACACAAAGATTACAATAAATCTATTCTAATGATACCTCGCCTATATGAAGTAGGAGTGGACATGGTCCGGTTCTGATCCAGTTTCGGATCGGCTGCGGTTACCAGAATAATGTTGATAAGCTAAAAATAAGGTTATTAATGGAGCTTTGCGATTGAAAAAATAAAAGTTTACAACGTTTGCTAAAAAAGAGTTTTTATGTACTACTATGTCCCCTAATGTAAGATAGAATTTGGTGTGACTTTTAAGAAAATAAAAGATAAAGTGATTATTTTATAAGTTTAACCTTCAAAAACTAAGTTAAAGTAAGACGAGTTCACAAAAAATAAAAAAGATAAATGATAGATAAAAGGATAAAAGTGGGGTGGTTAAAAGTTACTGGAGTTCAATTACGGAAAGTGGTCATATGTTTGAAAAAAAAAGTAAACCAACAAAATGGGACAGAGCGAGTTATTGAAAAAGTATAAAACAATTTAAAGTACTTACCTACTTTCAGCTTTTAACTTTTAAGTATTTCTGCATCTATTCACGTAAGCCGTTACAAAAAAAGTAAAACAAAAATCTAATCTACTTGATCCAACCGAGGTGACAAACCAGTTGGGATATATCCCGAGGGGAGATCAAGGGTCGGGACTCGGGAGATCAAGGTGAGTCTGGTTGTAAAATAAAAGAATTGATGAAAAATAGTTGAAATAGTCATCTTCAGCGATTTCAGGCAATTAATTAAACAATTACGTAGTATGATTTTACACAACTCAGCGCGTGATAGTAAAATTTGCGTGTTAGTTGAAAAATTTTAGTGTCCAAAAGCAAGTGCTATACTGCTATCAAAGGGCTCTAAAATATTAAGACACCCCCCTTCTTTTTTTGTTTTATATTTTTAAGGCTCTTTGCTTGGATTGAGGCTTCTGTGATCAGGTTGCTTAGTTGTGACAGTGTTTGGTTTTGCTTCTAATCTTGGTACCTACTCTAGATTACTGGCCATGTATTGGGATTCTGGGAATACCCTGCGGTGTGTAAGTTTGAACCTTCTATGTATACAGTATATTTATCTATTTACACATGTGCGAAGAAAGGAGTTTTGAAAGTTTTATATATTGCTTACCCTTTAGTTTTGATAATGTCGCCCCCTTGTATTTGTTTTAGATTCAAACATCATTGATTTAAATTTAAACTCTGTATAATACTATGTAATATATTTTCTGTGATGAAATAATGTATATATTTATGCCTCCAATATAGGGGGAGAATCACATGGTGATGGATTTTTTTACTATCTATTAAAAAAAAGGGAGGTAATCAAATTATTTTGTACCAAAATAAATAAATAGAAGTGGAGGGTGCCGAAATAATTATAAAGCAAAAATTAGTGAAATACGGAGTAACAAATTTGGGAGGGGCCAAGGCTAGGAGTGGGCAAAAATACCGGAAAATCGATATACCGCATTTATCATACCGAAAAGGCGAAAAGTACCGAAAAATACCGGAATATTGGTATACCGTCATTTTTGATACAGTATCATACTAGTGGCGGATCAACTACTGTTCAAGAGTGTTCACTTGAACACCTTGAATTTTCAAAAATTTGACTACTTATGTTTTGTGCTAAAAAAAAAATAACTGTGTAAATACGAGTGCCTTATTGTGGACTATTTTGCTGCTGGTCTACTGGTCTCCAAGGAAAGTGCTTATTTCACAATTTGGAAGATATACTACTTTCCTCATTTCCTAATGTCAATATATGATCAAGGATAAACTTAATTGAAAATTTGAAATGTTAGAAGAAATAATTACATATTTATGATTAAAATAAAGACTGTTTACAAAAATGAGATTAGTGATTATAGTAGTAATTAATGAAATCATAATAACTTATTTCCAATTTTTAAACTTAAGTTACTATGACACTACAGTATAGTAATTAATAGTCATATATTTGTAAATAAGTTTTATTTTAATAATATATTTGTAAAAATCCCATGTTAGAATTCGACTAGTGTTTTTTTTCTTGCTGAAATGTATGTGTCTAAAAATTCTTTCGACCGGTGTAATAATTTAATAACAAATTATTAATTTAGTAGTTTTTACTGAAAAAGATAATTATATAATTTCTTGGCCATTTAGTACTTTTTTATTGGGATGACAAAAGTGCATATTCTTGCATAAATTAATGCTCCATATCATTTGAAATTGAAGTTTTAATATGATTTTGAACACTCAGAAGATAAGTGGTAGATCCGCCACTGTATCATACTGTACCGATTTATTTCGGTACGATAACGGCAAATGTTTTAAAATACCGCGGTATACTGGTATAATACCGTACCGACTCCCTACCCAACAATTACTTTTAATTCTAAATTCTTGTTAAAGTCCATTACAATCTTGAAACCCAAAATTAATACTTAGGTTGGTTACAAATACCAAAATACAAAATTAAAGGCCCAATTTCCAAAACCCACTATAACCTTCTAGACTTCTACTACATAACATTCAAACAAACTAACCTTAATGACTAATGAGTAATGTACTAATGTCTAGAAACAAATCCATCTTGTTCCAAGAGCTTGGGAGTCACGAGGACTTATGTGACGAGTTTGTCTACATTAAGATTCTGTGAGTTGAGACACATAACTTTGTCTGGAAGTCTTATTCAAATATTTTTTTAAAATTATAAAAATGACTAAATACACAATATCATATTAGGAATAAATGATTTTATATCCATGTTATTTGAATAATTTTTTTAGAGATCACTATTTATTTAATAATATCTATATTGCTCACGTTATTTTAGGAGAATGTGTTGTTTTTTAATACGTGGCATGTTGAAATGCTTAAATATACTCCCTCCGTCCCGGTCATTTCTTCCAATTTTTCTTTTTGGGCCGTCCCAATTAATTCTCCCAACTTCCACTTTTGGAAAAAATATGTGGTTCACATTCATTCACCTTTTTCTTACACAACTACAACCATACATTTTCACTTTATTCCCACTACCTAAATTTGCGATACCGGTCAAAATTGGAAGAAATGACCGCGACGGAGGGAGTACTAATAATAATTATTGTTCAATATTGAATATGACATCAATAGATTATTAATTGTATTTTGTAACATTTTAATAATGGATTAAATATGTCGCTAGTAACACTGATTTATTATATTTCGTTAGTCTATGATAATTTATTGTATTGAGAGACATGCATGATGCATGGTAATTTACTGATACCGTACCGTTACCGTACCGAAGTTTCAGTATACCGAAATGTGGTATACTAAAACTTCGGTAATGTAACAGTATACTCCCTCTGTCCCTTAAAACTTTGTCATCTTTCCTTTTTGGGACGTCCCAAAAAACTTTGTCACTTTCCCTTTTAATCAATTATTTTGTGGTTCATGTTATTTCTCTCTCCTCTTTGCACAAACATCAACCACACAGTTTTACTTTATTACTCCCTCCGTTCCTAAATAAACTTCCAACTTTCCTTTTTCGTCCGTTCCAATTAAAACTTCCACTTTCCCTTTTGGTAAAGAATTTGTGGTTCACAACATTTCTTACACATTTCTCTCTCCTCTGCACAACTCTCCACCACACAATATCCACTATCTTAAACTTTGTGTCAAACCCATTTGGAAGTTAAAATGAGAACGGAGGTAGTATTATCTGTGCCGGTCAAACATGACAAAATTTTAAGGGACGAAAATAGTATAAATTTTGTATACCGAAAGTTTTAATACGGTAAAGATATGAGAGAAAATATTCAGTACCGAACCACCGTACCCAAGGCTCCCCTTATCCACACAATAAATACCTCCGCCCTTTGTCAACCTTTTTTTTTTATTTTTACAAAAAAATATCCCTTTGCAATTTAAAATTTGATTTAATCCCACGTGTGAAAATAGCTAAAAAGTAATGGGAAGTGAATACTCCGTACTAAGTATGAAAAGTGTGAAGTACAGTCATCAGTCATGTGATCATGTGTCTCTGCTGAGGCCACGTCATGGACGGAGAGAAATAAAGGCGGTAGGTAAGTATACATCATTTTCCCTTTGTCGGAGACCCATTGTATTTGTCTCATTGTGTGCGGACTGATCTTCACGAATTCACATGGAGAGTACATGACGAGTTCACATGTAACTAGTGTGAATAAATGCTTTCACGTGTAGCTAGTGTGAATAAACGTTTCTAACATTAAAATTAACTTAATTGATTGTGATGAAATTTATGAAATTCTAGTTGAAGTGTCTGTATTGGCTGATTCTGCTTATTAATGAAAAATATATTTAAAATATTTGTTATTTATAAATAAAAATAAAAATTATATGATAAAATAGCTAAAATGATCCTCTATAATAATTTCAGCCAATATAGCCAGAAAAGTTACGTGTTTGATGAAAAGGGTAACTGATAAGTATGATAATCCGAAAAAGGGGTCACCAAATGGGCTCTTAATCCAATAATTTTGTTTCTATTGATCATTCGTATTCAAATAAATAAGGCTAAGGATGTTTTTACTTGGATTGTAATTCGTCCCAGACCAGACCAGATCAGATCAGACCAGTTCTGACCAGACCAGACCAGACCTGGATAGTTATAAAAATACAAAGATACCAGACCAGACCAGTTCAGACCAGACCAGACCAGACCAGACCAGATCAGCAAATTAAAGTCCAAGTAAAAACATCCTAAAGGGTTAAATAGACTCCTGTATTGGTCGTGTAAGCTCAATTCAGTTTCTGAATTAAAAAAATGTTCAATTCGCACCTCGAATCGACAAAAAATGGTTTAAATTTCATTTTTATGGGTAAATAAACGGTCATTTTTTTATTTTTTTATTATTTCTGTTTTTATTTTTGATTTATTGCAATTTTGATACTTTTTAACAGTTTAAGGATGCGAATTAGACCTTTTTTATCGGTTGTTTACCTGTAAAAATGAAATTTGAACCCTTTTTGCCGGTTCATGGTGCGAATTGGACCTTTTTTAGTTCAGGGACTAAATTGAGCTTACATGACCGGTACAGGGGCCTATTTGACCCAATAAATAAAATAACAATGTAGGTATATTTCTCGATTCAAGTTCGAATACAAATAAGAAAGAATTGCAAAAATATCACCTATGGAGTTTGTATGGATAAATATGACCATTTTACTTTTGGACAAAAATATGACCATTTAGAAAAACCTTATGTCTTCTAGCCCATCAACACAATGTCCCTACTCTCTCTGCCAGTGGCGGAACCAGGACTCATGACTTGCAGGGGCTCATTAACAAAGAAATCATATATATCATGAATGAGTCGGTACAAATAACACAGGTGACAAAATGACGCATCCTTAGCAACACTATATTCCAACCAATTAGATTCTTCAAACCACCGCTTTTGAAATGATCTCATACACCCACTAAATTCAGTTTGTGGAAATTTAAACTCACGTGGTTGAGTAGGGCCCTTTGTCGAATAACGTCTTCTCACTTCTTCTCTAATATTAACATCATAACTTTCAATCGCTTTACAAAATCCAGGATCACCAACAATGTCGTCCTCTGATATTTCAACTTCTATTCGAGGCTTTTTAACATTATTTTCAACGTTAGGAGTGATATTATCTGACGAAGAAATTACATTATTCGATGAAGAACCATCAATGTTCGGCTCTTTACTACCTTTGGGAACCTTTGGATAAAATCGTAACATAGAGATCCTTTCTCAAACAACCTTGAAATACTACCATTAAAGCGATTATAAGAATTAACAATTAATAAATTATTAATATTGAAATACTACAAAAAAATAAAATTAACTAAATTAAAATTAACCTTTAACAAATAAATTTCAGCTCACAACATCACTATTTATCAACCATTACAAATACTATCCAAAATCAACAATTAATAAATTAACAATTAAAATCAACAAAAACAAAAATTAAATACCGTTGACCTTGGTGGGCTGCGGCTTAACTGCGGTCGCTGGTCTGGCGGTCTGCAGTATGCTGGGCTGCAACTCGTCGGAGTTCTGGCTGCTGGTTGCGTAGAGTTATGAGAGATTTACCTAAATAGGACTAAAACTTATGAAAAAATCTATTATAGGACTACTAATGTTATCTGAAGTAGCGTAGGACTAAAATAACAGCGGAATGCTAAATTTGCCCTGCGTCTCTCTTCTTCCAGTTCGCCACTTGCGAACCCTGCTGCGATCTCAAGCCCTGCTGCAGTTTTCCCAGGTAGGTTCTTGATCTCAAGCTACTTGTTATTCTTCTTCTTCTTGTTTTTCTTCTTCCTCTTCCTCTTCTTCTTCTTCTCTTCTTTTCTCTTCTATTTTCTTCCCACTCGTACTCTGTTTCATTTTTATTTTGATTTTTGAATTTTCATTCCACTTTCTTACTTTTGGGATTCTAAAAAATTGTTTTCGATTAGAAAATTTTGGATGAGAAATTTTTCTAGTCCTCTTCAAATTTGTAGTCCTATGTTCTCTTCTTCTTTGAATTTTTTGGATTTGAATTTTATTTATTCAGCAAAATGTCACTTTTATAATATGAGAATGTCAAAATTATTGGTTATTTGAAAAAACAGTCATGTTTGTGACAGTGTATTTATCTGGATGACAATCGGAAAATGTCATATGTCCATAAGAAAATGTCATTCTTATGGCATTCTATGGCATTTTTATGACTTATCTGAGAATGACATAACTACTTGTTATTAGAAATGAAATGTTTTCTGACATGTTTTCCAAATGATGTCAGTTTTGATGTCATTCATGACATTTTGAGAGCAAACACAACATTTTAAAAAAATAGAGCAAGAAGAAGAAGAAAATCCATGGAGGAGACAAAGAGAAAGAGAAGAAGAAATCAGAGGAGGAAGAGCTGAATTTCTGAAATTGGTGGAGTTTCTAATAAACAAATTGAATGGAGATGGAGGAAGCAAACAAGATCAAACCCGGAGTGCTTTGAGAAATAGCAGGAGACGAAGATTGAACTTGGAGACTATGTAGCAGAAGAACGGATAGTGCAAGAGAAGAGAAGAATGAACGGCGCAGGAGAAGAAGATCGATGATGTTGGAGGCAGTGTCTACGAGCAAGAGAGCTATCAGAAAAGCAAGGGCAATTTGGACATTGAAGAAATGGCGGAAACTTAAACTTGGAGCAGATGACTCCTATAATGGGGAAAAAAGATGTTATGTCCTACTTTGGCTTTTTATCTGTGTTTTAGTCCCATTTTGGGAAATTTCTTTAGAGTTATATGTTCTGCACATCTGCACTTCTTCTTCTGTTATGGTTATGGCGTATTGGCGTAGACTTCTGGCTTCCGTGTTTCCGCCTCTGTTTTGGCGTTTAAGCGGAAGGGCTGAGGGGTTGTGGACCTTGTGGTTTGGGCCGCACCGTGGTTTGAGAATTGAGATGTGAGGCCGTGAGGGATTCAAAATAGCTGGTGGGCTTAATTATTTGGGGCTGCACGAGCTCTTTAATTAATTTTAATACACACACACACACGCACACACACACGCACGCGCGCGCGCGCGCGCACACACACACACACACACACACACACACATATATATATATATATATATATATATATATATATATATATATATATATATATATATATATATAATCTGCACGGGCTGGCGCACCCCCACGCCCCTGTCTACTTTCGCCACTGCTCTCCGCACAACCATCAAAACCTTAACTCTTCGTGTCGCTATTCTCTTCACACGGCCATGGCCTAACTTCCTCTCCGTTGCCATAAACCACCAGCTATGGTGCCACACCGATCTTCCTTCATCTCTGCATAGGGGTCGAGGTGCCTATTCTCTTCGCACGACCATGACGCCTTCTCTCCGCCAGTATGCCTCTTTGAGCCTCATCGCGCCTCTCTGCTGCATCTCGTCGTCCCTAGCTCGAGGTTCATTGACCTTCTTGTGGTCGGCGACGACCAGCAAGCGACCATACCTTTATTCTTCTTTATTCTCCTCCTTTCTTGATTGCAAATCACCGCTAGGGATTCCAGATCAAATTTGGAGATTTTTCGTTCTTATTTTCAGATCCAAGTACGTGTGATGACGCACATCTAGTTTCAGCAAATGAGGCGGTTGTTGGGTGTGTTTCGAAAAACAAAGAAAATAATTAAAATTAATTAATTAATTAAATGACTAAAGAAAAACAGAAAATAGATGGAGCAGAATATAGGCAGAGCTCGTGCTACGCACGATGTCCTTAAAACGTATTCGTCGCCTTCCACGGTGCTAGGAGCGTTGCAACGACCGTTTCCCAGGATACAGTGGCTATCGAAGTAACGTTTGAGCACACAAACGAGAGTTCCGGCGAACGGGAACAAAGGCAGAACACTCAGGATATTTCGAAGTAGCTAGAGGTGTTTTAGAGCTCAAAAAACGTGAGGAATGTATTGTGTGTTGTGTGTTGTTGCAAAGCACTTGCCAGCTATTTATAAGAGGATTTGTTGTGTGTTAAATGGAGTGTTAATGGTCCTGAACGTCGGACATCAATGACCAGTCCGTTGGGCATTGAATCGTCCATAAACTGTCCATTTAACACAACATTAAAAGATAAGAACGTTGAGGCATTTATTGTTGTAACGGACCAGAATACGTCGAGCACTTCTGCTGCGGACATCAGAGTTGGAGCACTTCTTATGCGACCAGAAGACCCCAACAGAACACCTCGAGGTGTTCTGTCCGGAAGCGACCAGAGTACCTCACCAGAAGACCTCAAGGTCTTCTGGTCCCGAAGCCAACAAAGATCCTCTAAGGTCTTCTGGTCCGGAGCCAACAGAAAGCGGAGCAACTCAGATTCTGGGAAAAATAAAACGTTACGGGAAGAAACAAAAATTAAATCGTATCTTTGAATGATAGATTTTTGGACAACATTCGTGTCCGCAGGTCGCCCACGCACACGAGTCGCGGTTTTTCTTCTCTGTTTCGGGATTTTATCGGCACCCCCCCTGCGCGCGCGAGAGAGAGAGTCTCTACCTTAAGGAATCTTAACTCCTTAAAAGAGGCTTCCCTTTATAAGGGGGTGAAAATCCCTTGAGTTTTCCGGTGTGGTATAAAACACACTAGAAACCCGTCACTTTCCTAGTTTTTCCATTTCAACGAGTGAACTTCGAGAATCAATTTCTCATTCACCCGTTATCCGTTTTGAGTGTACCACATATCGAATTGTAGCCCTTAGCAAGGAAAATCCGAAACCACTTTGACCCGACCCAAATCGGAAGTGGACCTCACTCAAATAATTTCCCCAAAATGATCATTTAATGCAATTTATTAACACATTTTCCAACAATCCTCCACATGAATGAAAATTGATTTTCAAGACTTAAGAAGACACGAAGATAGAAGGACATGTTGTGTTCACCGGATGATCCTTGCATACGGAGAGGTAGGTTTTATCCTTTGAACCTTCCGCTGTAAAGACACGTTTATTTACTGGCTGACTAGTAAACTCGATGTCCTTGAACTAGACTGCCGTCGTGTAAACATTGACTTAACTTTACACAAGGGTAAACCTTCAAACTTTGTTCCGTTCTCATGGGTGTGCCTATTTTGGCCATGGGTCACCGTCCTGGTTCTGCAAGAGTTTCTAAAGAACTGAGCCTATACAATTCTCCTTTGAAGCGGCCCTCTTCTCTCTCACATAGGTGATTTTTTCACGAGTATCCCGCATACTCTTCCAGTGTTATCGAGTAGATCAACATTTTAGAATCATTAAAGCAAACGTTTTTGCTAACCTCATGCGGGAGTCACTGTTTCAACGAGGAGTGGGTAGGAGTCCGGGATCCCCACAGTGACCATCCTTCGCTCTATAATTTAGTTGTCCCTTTTGAACCTATGACCAACTAGGTTGGGTATCCACTATAGAACTTTTCAATTTATGGGCTTTAGTCCCATTCCTCGTGACAACTTCTCCAACAATTCTCTATCTAACGTTTGGGTTAGCGGATCCGCTATGTTATCCTTTGACTTCACGTAGTCAACCGTGATAACACCCGTTGTGAGGAGTTATTTAATGGTGTTATGTCTACGACGAACGTGTCTAGACTTACCATTATACATGTTGCTCTGTACCCTTCCAATTGCCGCTTGACAATCGCAATATATGCATATTGGAGGGACAGACTTTTCCCAACTTGGAATATCCTCGAGAAAATGACGTAGTCATTCAGCCTCTTCAGTGCACTTATCCAAGGCTATAAGCTCAGACTCCATCGTGGATCTAGCTATTAACGTTTGTTTTGAGGATTTCCATGACACGGTTGCACCTTCTCAAAGTGAAAACATATCCACTTGTGGACTTAGAGTCCTTTACGTCGGATATCCAACTAGCGTCGCTATACCCTTCAAGTACAGCTGGATATCTTCCATAGTGCTATCCAAGGTTTTGGGTTTTACGTAAATACCTCAAAACCCTTACTATTATCTTCTAGTGTTCATCACTGGGGTTGCTAGTATATCTACTTAGCTTGCTAACCATAAAGGCAATATCAGGTCTGGTACAACTTATTAGATACATCAAGCTTCCAATAATCCTAGCGTACTCTACTTGAGCAATACACTCTCCATGATTTTTGGTAAGGTGTACATTTTAATCTGATGGCGTCCTTGCCTTTTGATAATCATCCTTATTTTGGTAAGGATTTTGATAATCTGATAATCTAATGGGATTGGCTTAGCGTTAGACCATCAGGTCCTCTAATTATTTTAATCCCAAGGATTAAATCGGCCAACCCCATATTCTTTATGTCAAATTTAGAATTTCACATGCTTTTGGTAGAATTAATCATTAGATTATTGCTACCCACGATGAGTATATCATCCACGTATAAACATAAAATGACATAGACGTCTACCGTGCTCTTCACATAGACGCATTTGTCACTTTCGTTTATTTTAAACCCATTAATTAACATTGCATGATCGAACTTTTCGTGCCACTGTTTAGGGGCTTGTTTCAATCCATAAAATGATTTAATTAATTTACACACTTTCCTTTCTTGGCCAGGAACACGAAAACACTCGGGCTGTTCCATATAGATTTCTTCGTCTATATCATCATTTAGAAAAGCAATTTTTACATCCATTTGATGAACTTCCAATTTCTGTAATGCGGCAATTGCTAGTATCATCCTAATGAAATTTATTCTCGTCACAGGAGAATATGTGTCAAAGTAATCATGGCCCTCACGTCGCTTGTATCCCTTGATTACAAGTCTGGCCTTGTACTTATCGATGGAACCATCAGGTTTCATTTTCCGTTTAAAATCCACTTGGATCCCAAAAGTTTATTTCCCGGAGGAAGATCAACCAATTCCCATGTGTGATTTTGTAGGATAGAATCCACCTCACTTTTGATGGCTTCTTTCCACATAGGACCTTCGGTAGACATCACGGCTTCCGTATAAGTCCGTGGCTCATTTTCTACCAAACATGTTAGAAAATCCGGTTCATTTTCTACCATACATGTTAGAATATCCGAGTCAAATTCTACCAAGTAGGTGAGAAAATCCGGTCCGAAGGATTTTTCAACTCTAGCATGTTTGCTACGTCGGGGTTCAGGTTCTTCTCCGGACCCCTCGCTAATATTTTTCATCGCTACGTCGAATGTTCGTTTTGACGTGCTAGGTCCTTCGTTGGACTTGCATGGAAATACGTCTTCAAAGAATGATGCATTCCTTGATTCAATTATTGTGTTTTTATGTACATCCAGATTATTCGAATCGTACACTAAAAACCGATAAGCACGACTATTTTGTGCATATCCAATAAAAATACAGTCCACCGTTTTTGAACCTATTTTTATATTCTTAGGTGTTGGTACAAGCACTTTTGCCAAACACCCCCACACTTTTAAATATTGATAGGAAGACCTTCTGCCTTTCCACAACTCGTAGGGAGTTTTATCATATTTTTTCCGGGGTACCTTGTTTAAAAGGTAATTGCTTGACAAGACTGCTTCGCCCCACATATTTTGTGGCAGGCCCGAACTTACTAGCATCGCATTCATCATATCTTTCAATGTGCGATTCTTTCATTCGGTAACACCGTTTGATTGATGTGAATAGGGTGCGGTACGTTCATGTACTATACCCACGCTCGCGCAAAAGTCACCAATTGGTGCTTCATACTCACCACCTCGATCACTTCTAACCGTGTTAATCCGTCGATTAAGTTGGTTTTCCACTTCATTCTTATAAAGAATGAATTTATCGATTGCTTCGTGTTTATTTTTAAAAAAATAAACATAGCTATAGCGAGTGCTATCATCGATAAAGGTAATAAAATATTTATTACCGCCACGTGTTTGTATTGATTTAAAATCACAAACGTCACTATGAATTAATTGAAGTGGTTCCGTTTTTCTTTCAACCGATTTGAAAGACGTTTTCGTTAGTTTTGTCTCTACACAAACTTCACATTTGTGCTTCACATCAATTGTGAATTTAGGAATGTGTTCCATGTTAATTAATCTACGTATTGAATTAAAATTAACATGTCCTAGTCTACCATGCCACACATTGGAAGACTCAAGCAAGTAAACAGAAGGTATTTTTATTATTATTATTATTATTATTATTATTATTATTATTATTAATAGTCATTACATTGAGCTTAAACAGCTCATCAACTGCATACCCTTCCCACATACATTCCCGACTTAGACAAAACTAGTTTGTCCGACTCAAAGACCATGCGGAAGCCATGTTTGTTCAACAACGAACCGGAAATCAGGGTTTTGCGTATTTCCGGAACGAATAAAACTTGGTTGAGAGTCAGATCCTTGCCCGAAGTCATCTTCAGGACCACCTTGCCCACGGCTTCTACCGCGGAATGAGCCGAGTTTCCCATCCACACCTTCTCACCATTTGATGGCTCAAAAGTTGTGAATAATTCCCGGTTTGAGCAAATATGCCGGGTTGCACCGGTGTCCACGAACCACTCCTTGAAATTGGATCCAACGAGGTTGACCTCGGTCACCATGGGCGCAAGGATGATGTCTTCATCCTTTTGCCCACCTTGCACCAAGTTGACTTGATTGTCTTTCTTCTTTCTTGGTGCCTTGCAATCCGCGGACTTGTGTCCGTTTTTATTGCAATTGAAGCATTTTCCGTTGAGCTTTGTCTTGGAAACGTCTCCCTTGGGACCGAGCTTGCTCTTCCCATTATTTTTGGTTTTGGAGCTCTTAGCATGCTCCACCACGTTTGCCTTGGCGCTGGTAACGATTGGGAGTTTCCCATCGTTCTTCCGGTTATCCTCTTCAATCCGCAGACGGAGGATCAATTGCTCCAAGTTTATTTCCTTTCGCTTATGCTTAAGGTAGTTCTTGAAATCCTTCCAAGCCGGCGACAATAAATGGATAATTGACGCCACTTGGAAAGAGTCACTAACTCTCATTCCTTCATCTCAAATTTCGTTGAAGATCATTTGCATTTCCTCAACTTGACTCAAGATCGTCTTCAAATCCACCATTCTAAAATCAAGGAACCGACCGACAACAAATTTCTTTGCGCCGGCATCCTCGCTTTTACATTTGTGATCCAAAGCATTATATAGCTCCTTAGCCGTAGCTAATTTGCTATAAACGTCGTACAAAGCATCATGCAGCCTGTTCAACACATAGTTTCGGCAAAGGAAGTCAGAATGCTTCCATGCGTCAACCGCGTTGAGAGATTGCACATCTACCTCACCCCCGGTTACTACCGACGCATCCTCGGTCAAGAACCTAGCAAGACCGAGAGTAGTGAGGTAAAATAGCATTGATGGAGTATATGGGCCCAGACCCTAGGATCCACATACTCAGAAGAATAGGAAGCGCAGCTGTCACCCAGAGGGACCTCCGTCGGCCAGATGACCTCCATTGGCCAGGAAGAACATCTACTCAGAATATGATCCAAAATCCAGGAGAACCGGGTGCCCCCGTCGGCCGGGTCTCCGTCGGCCATGCCTCCATCGGCCAGACCCCCGTCAGCCACAGGGAGCTCCCAGAGCCAGATTTTACACTTAACCATTTCCACATATTTTGTACTTGGCCTAGTAGTGGCCCGATTGTAAATGGGGCTCCCAAGTCCAAGACTTGGGGAGCCCAACCCTCATTTCCTCTATAAATACTTCCCTTGGGAGTAGTTGTAGGGGTTGACAAATCATCTATTACAAGGACTTATTGCACTTCTCTCTCTAGCTCTCACTTCTCTCTAGACAATTACTCTATCATTTGGTGCTCTCGTTGAGAGCTAGAACAATCAAGTTAGCATCCTTTGTCGCTACCAAGCACAACTAACTGACAATGGGAAGAACTAAGTCGAACCGTAACGCCATCGGCAAAGCGATCCCTGAGGCCCAAGAGAACAGGGAACACGAGGAGGACGCTACGGTCGACAAGCCTGAAGGGGGAGATGTCTTCCAGGAAGTCATTAACCTCACGGCTGACCTTCGTAATCAACTCAACGACAACGCCCCCGATGCCCGCCTCGACATTGAGAAGAAGCGAGCGGAGAAGGCTGACAATGCTTCGGGACAACCGGCCTCTCCCGCCGTTGACCCCCAGGTTCAAGCCGCTCTCTCGGCCATCATCGCCAGCTTGACTCAGAACCCCACCGTCCTTAGTGCACTCATACCAAGGATAGGGGAGAACGCCACTCCGATGCCTCCCCAGCCCCATCCGTTGGTCATGAAGATAGGCAACGTCGAGGGGGTTGAAGCCCAGGACACATCGTCATCCCACTCTCACCCTGCTTCCGCACTTCGAGCTGAACCGACCCCAACGCGTGGAAAAGCCTCAGCCTTCAACAGGCTAGGTGACACGCACCATCGGCCAGCATTGGAGAGGATGGCGGGACAGATTGGCGAACGTGAGCCTGGCTCACCAAGGGAAAGCTTAGGGTCTGTATACCGGACAGCGGACCAGCCCCGCCTGGACAAGGGCAAAGAAAAATTACACGAGGATGACGCGCGCCACCAAATCAACACGGCTCACGCAGCCCGTGCGCGCAACCAGCAAGGCGCCACTACGGCCGCCAAAGATCCCAGGGACGAGGTCATCGCCCAGCTGGAAAGGAGACTAGCCGAGATGGAGGCCAGACAATCGGCCAACATCCCTACGGCCGACGCATCCAGAGATCCTGGTTACAACGCGCTCATGCATAAGGTCAGCGCCCTGGAGAGGGAGCTGGCCAAGGGGAGAGGTGACCCCATCATCCAGGTCAGGACCCGGCCCCCCTTCACTACAAGAGTACTCTCAGCTCCTATTCCCGAGAAGTACAGGGGAAACGCCATCAAATCCTATGACGGCCGCTCCGACCCTCAGGAGCACTTCAACCGCTATCAGAACAACATGCTGATGGTGAACGCGTCAGATGAATACCTCTGCCGCTGATTCCTCTCCACTGTGGAAGGGCCGGCGTACGAATGGTTCAACGCGCTCCTCGAAGGAAGCATAGACTCATGGCAGGATCTTGCCCAGCGCTTCCTCACCCACTTTGCCGGGAGGAAGCGCTCGAAGAAATATTTCACCCATCTTCTCTCCGTCAAGCAGCAACATGACGAGTCACTCCGGTCATTCATCGACCGATGGACGAGGGAGACTGATGAGGTTGAGGGAGCCGACGAGCGCACCCTCCTTGTCCTTTTTCAAGGTGCCCTCTGCAGCACCGCATACGCGAGGAGTCTAATCATCGACCCTCCCAGATCATATACGAAGGCACTCCAGCGAAGAAATTTATACGCTGATGCTGACGAGCTGCACAACCACAAGAAGGGGAGATGTCCCATGTTCCCCCTTAGCCGAAGAAGCAACGAACGGAGGCGATCACCTTCACCAACAAGGATCTGCCTCCGGGTCTCGAATCACACAGGGATGCCCTCGTCATGCGATGTGAGATAGCCAATTATATCATTCACCGCACTTACATCGACACGGGGAGCTCCGTCAACGTCATGTACCTTGACACCTTCAAACAACTGAAGTTGGACAAGGCCCCGCTCAAGCCGATCCGGACGCCGTTTTCCGGCTTTACCAGGGACTCTATCGACGCCAAAGGCACGATAGTCCTTCCCGTGGAAGTCGGCGACGGCTCCCATCGCACCAAGATTGACATGGAGTTCATGGTGGTCAACCTTCAGTGCGCCAACAACCTGATCCGGGGGTGGCCAACATTGGAGGACCTGAAGGCCATCATCTCCATGAAGCACGTGTGTTTGAAGTTCCCTACCAGCGGCGGTATCGGTTACGCCCGGGGGAACCAAAAGATCGCCAGAGCTTCCTACCTCAAGCTGACGAAGCCGGCAGCAGGTGCCGAGCAAAGGATAGACACCATCACTGCCACCGTCGCCAAGGACGAGGAGAGACCGCATGCTGAACCAGTCGAAGAGGTCGAAGAGGTCCCCTTAGATGCCTCCCGGCCGGAGCGAGTCCTGAAAATCGGGAAGCAGCTCCCACAGGACCAACGCGACGACATCCTCCTTGTCCTGCGGTCATATGCAATCATCTTTGCGTGGGGGCCGGACGATATGCCCGACATCAGCCGGAAGGTAATCACCCACCGGTTATCAGTCGACCCGGTTTCCACGTCAGTCAAACAAAAGCGGCGCTACCTTTCGATCGACAGACGAGACTTCGTCAAAAGGGAGGTCACCATGCTCCTCTCCATCAACCACATCAAAGAGGTGAAGTACCCGACATGGCTAGCCAACGTCGTCTTTGCCCAAAAGCCGTCGACATTCAGAATGTGCGTTAATTACACTGACCTGAACAAGGCGTGCCCCATGGACCCGTTCCCTCTCCCCAATATTGATCAGTTGGTGGACGAGACGGTGGGATGCGAGTTGATGTCATTCCTCGATGCCTTCAGAGGGTACCACCATATCTTCATGCATGAAGATGACGGCGAGAAGACGGCCTTCATGACCCCGGAGGGAATCTTCTGCTACCTCGTCATGGCCTTTAGGCTCAAAAATTCAGGCGCCACTTACACCAGGATGGTGGCCAAGATCTTTAGAGCAGTCCTCGACGACATGATCGTCAAGAGCAAGCAATCCACCACCCATGTTGACGACCTCCGGGAAATTTTTGAAATCATGAAAAAGTTTAACCTTCGCCTGAACCCTAAGAAGTGCGCCTTCAGCGTCCAGGGTGGCAAGTTCCTAAGCTACATGTAACACCGACCCCGAGCATATTTACTTTTAGTAAAATATGTAATAAACTTTGAAAGATGATTTATGAATTTACGTAATTGTTAAATGTTATTATTTCTTTTACGTGAATAGTAAATTGCATGTGGGGCCCACAGCGGGAACGGGGACCGCCCGATAATTCCCGAACCACATATTATATTCATCTTGGTCTAGATGAAATCTACATAAAGGTGGATATTTTATTTGGGCCATAAGAAAGGCATGGAGTTGACCGGTTGGTCAAACGGGACCCAATTACCGGTATTGGTAATTTAGCGGATAACAACCCGAAATGAGTTTCGGAGACTCCTAAATTAATGTTGGGGGATGTACATCTATTCTAAAGGCCCATGATTATTGGGGACGCGTGATATATTTTATTTGGTCCGATAAAATAAAATATGATTAAAACGGGCCGAGAAATACAACTTTCGGGGCCGATTGTACACACCGGGAAGTAATGGGATGACCTCCCACATAAGTGGGGGCCACCCTACGTTTTTATGGGTGCTGATTGATCAAATAATGGGGGAGGGGAGCAGCTAAACGTGCTGGTACGCACAAGGGAGAGGGAGGAAGTCTCCTTTGAGACAAAAGCCCATGCTAGGGTCCTATCTCACACAAATCATTTGTGTTGATTGAGAAGGCACCCTCTCTCCACCCCTACACTCATATGACCGACACAAGAGGAGAGGATCTCCAGGAAACCAAAGTCCCAAGGCCTCATTGAGGAAGAAGAAGCTAGAGAATCCAAGGAGAAGAGCTAGGCTTGAGGTAAGAACACCAAATAGCTCTTTAACTAGCTTTGTTATTGTATGATTTTTAAGAAATCATATGGTGGATTAAACCATGAGTTCTACACGTTTAAAAGTGTAGAATATTGATATAAAGTGGTGTTAATTAACTTAGAAGAGTTGGTGAGTCGGTAGGAGTCGAAATCGCCGGAAACCGCCACGTATAGGGAGCTGTTCGTAGTTGCAGACTACGAAAGCCGCCCGGCTTTCGTGAAAGCCGCCCGGCTTTCGTGAAAGCCGCTCGGCTTTTGCCCAGCAGTCCAATTTTCCACTTTCAATCGGCCTAGAACGGGGATTGATCGAGGGGCTTAACAAAGGCAACTATTGCAGCACATCACGAGGTGAGGATGGCTGACTATATTGCTTATAATTAGTGAGTTAATTTCATAAGATTGCCTAAAGTAATTAGATGGGATTTTCATGGATTATTAATGATTAATAATGCCTAAATGAAAATAATATTGATATGAGTAAGTGAAGCATGATATACAAATTTAGAATAATTGTGTATGATTATGTGAAATGAATGGAATGTCATGTTAATGGAATTACTATGATGACATTGTGATAAAATATACTTTACGTCATGTATGAAATTCATGAATGGATTAAAGTGATATTTTTGATATTGAGATCAAACTATACTTGTGTTGGAAAATCAATTGAAATGAAATGCCAATTGGAAAATAGGAACTTGGCATGTTCTAAGATTATCCAATTAGTATCAAAATGCTAGTCGGGGAATTAATATAAATAAATGATGAAACAAATCCTAAGAGGTAGGATTGTGAATACATATGCCTTAAGTAGTCTCAAGAGATACTTTAAGGTTGAATGGTATGAACACTAAGATGTGATAGGGGTAGGCCTAAAGGCTACCTACGGGAATTGATTCTAGGCATATGATTTGCTTGAGAATTTGATTATGAAAATAATTAGAGTTGGACTCTAGGATGACATGGAAATGTAGTTGGGCCGAGCCCATGCCATGTAATATGATTAGCATGGAAACGTAGTTGGGCCGAGCCCTTGCCATGTATATGTGATCTCCGTGGAAACGTAGTTGGGCCGAGCCCTTGCCACGAAGTTATGGTTGGTATGGAAACGTAGTTGGGCTGAGCCCTTGCCATACAAATTTTGATATGTTATATTGAGTTAGAGGATTGTATAGAAATGTAGTTGGGCCGAGCCCATGCTATACAATTGGGGCCCGATGGGACCCCACGGGGTTATCGTGGGTCGCGGTCACGGGGGAATGGAAATGATAAACCCTAAATGGATAAGGGCCCACGGGCCGACTTCTTGACTTCATAATAAGGGAGTATAATTTAAACAGAAAAAGGGGGTAACCGAGGGTTATGGCCTATAATGTAGTATCACCCTGAATTGAGGGTCTTAGAAATTGAAACGTCAATTATACTTAGTATAGTTGCTATTGTACTTGTCAAATATTTCCAAGTACTGACCTCCCCTTCACGGGGGAGGCCACCTCACAGTTTCAGGTAGAACTTGAAGGTTGCTGCCACTGCCCGTTGCTTCGGGAAGATCAAAGGAAGAAGACATGGTTCGTGCTTCTTCCGTTCCTGTTTTGAAAACAATTTAAATAATGCTCATGGATATTGTTTTTTTTTTTGAATAAATATTTGGGGGCTTGTATGCCCATGTTTGCCAAGGTGTGGCATAAACACTTGTGTTAAATGTTTCCGCTGCTATAAATGTTTATTTTACATTATGTTTCTTTATGGATGTACTATGTGTGAATGGTATTCAAGACGCCTTGTATAGTATGGATGAGTTGGACTGCGGTTGGCTATTCGTACTGTACGGCGGGTTGTTGACGTGTCCGGGTAGGTCCGGGGCGTGACACTACATGATCAGCCGAAGAGGCATTGAGATAAACCCAGAGAAGATACATGCCATTGTCAACATGGAGCCACCACGCAATGTCAAGGAGCTACAACGGCTAACGAGACGGCTGACGGCCCTGAGCCGTTTTCTCTCCAAATCAGTCGAGAGATCACTCCCTTTTTTCCAAATCATGCGCAAAGCCAACAGCTTCAAATGGACGACGAAATGCCAGCAAACATTTGAGGAGTTGAAACGCTACCTCTCGTCCCCACCGGTGCTCTCCAAACATAAGCCAGAAGAGACGCTCTTCTTGTACTTGGGGGTGAGCACATCGACCATTAGCTCCGTGCTCATCCGCGAGGATGAAGGGGTGCAAAACGCCATCTTTTACATCAGCAAGATGCTCAGGGAGGCCGAACTCAGGTACTCCCCCATTGAGAAGACGGTGCTAGCCATCGTCCACACGGTAAAAAAGCTAGGGCACTATTTCCAGGCCCATGCCGTCCACGTATTGACACAGCAGCCCCTCGGCGCACTGATGCGGAGCCCCACCAGCTCCTCAAGGATGGTGAAGTGGGCAATCTTACTTAGCCAATTTCAGATTGAGATCAAGTCAAGGCCATCTATCAAAGGGCAAGCTTTGGCCGACTTTGTCATCGAGTGCACGACAAGGGAGATGGCCGCTCCCATACTCGGGCCAAAGCCAGACGAAACATGGACCCTGTTCACTGATGGTTCATCGGCCGCCAAAGCACGTGGAGGCGTCATCGTCCTCATCTCCCCTAAAGGATTCAGAGCCTACTACGCCATCCGCTTCAACTTCAGGGTGTCCAACAATGAAGCTGAGTATGAGGCCCTCCTCAGCGGCCTCAGGCTCGCCGCCGGCCTCAAAGCTCGACACATCAGAATCTGATGCGACTCCAAACTTGTGGTGGGCCAAGTCGAGGGCTCATACGAAGCCAAAGAAGGAAGGATGAAGCAGTATAAACAGGTGGCAGAGGAGTTGCTCAAGGCATTTGAAACCCATGAGATCACATAGATCCCAAGGGCAGAGAATGCTGAGGCCGACATCCTCTCCAAGCTCAGCACAGACACCCCGGAGCACATCTCCAAGATAGCCAAGGTCGAAGAGCTTAGCATGTACACCATCCATGCCAACCCAATCATGTGCATCCAACAGAGGCCGGAGGACTGGATCTCCGACATCATGACCTTCATCACCACGGGGGAGCTACCCCAGGATGAGGAAAGGGTCAAGCTAGCCAAGCTCAGGGCCCCAAGTTACACCATCGAGGATGGAAAACTCTACAAGAGATCTTACAATGGCACTCTCCTCCGATGCCTACATCAGGATGAGGCTGACATAGCCATGGAAGAAGTCCACTGCGATGTCTGCTCTTCACATCAGGGCCCATTCAGCATGTCCCGGCGTCTCGTCGTCCAGGGCTATTTCTGGTCGACGATGGCACGAGATTCTGCGAACCTCGCAAGGAAGTGTACCGCATGCCAGGTACTTCAAAAGGCCCCTGGTCGGCCAGCCATCAATTACGCCCCGGTCAGCACTGTTATCCCATTTTCGAGATGGGGGATGGACCTGGTCGGCCCCCTGTCTAGAGCCATCGGGAACAACCGCTACATCATCGTCGAAGTTTACTACTTCACCAAGTGGGTCGAAACTGAACCTTTGGCTAGCATCACGGGGGCCAGGTGCCAGAAGTTTGTCTACAAGAACATCCTCACCCGCTTCGGTGTCCCCCAAGAGATCATATCCGACAACGGCACCCAGTTCGAGGCGGCACCTTTCCAAGAGCTCCTCCAAGAATGGGGAATCAAACACCGTTTCTCCTCCGTTGCTTACCCTCAAGGCAACGGACAAGTCGAGAACGCCAACAGAACCATAATGGAAGGACTGAAGAAGAAGCTCCAGGACGCAGGAGGCAGCTGGGCCGATGAGCTCCCCAACATCTTTTGGTGCTACCGTACCACGCCGAGGAGGGCGACAGGAGAAACACCTTTTGCCCTTTGCTATGGTTTCGAAGCAAAGGCACCTACAGAGGTCACCATACCCAGCCGACGGGTGGAGCAATATGAGCCCGAGGCTAATGAAGAAAACATGAAGATCGATCTCCATTTGGCCGAAGAGAGACGCGAGCAAGCCTTCATCCGGGCAGAAAACTACCGGCATCAAGTAAAATAATACTATGACACCAAGGTACGTTCCCGGGAATTCCAAGTGGGGGACTACGTCCTTCTCCGAAGAGAGGCGAGCAAGCCGACGGAAGGTGGCAAGCTAGCACTAAAGTACGAAGGCACTTACATCGTCAGCGCCGTAGTGAAACCCGGAACCTACAAACTCAAACACCCTAATGGGTCTAATGTACCACGAACGTGGAATGTACATCATCTGGTGAAGTTCTATCAATAACCCGAAGAAGGTGAAGCCGACAAAGCCCTCACCCCTTAACGGATTATTGATCGACTACCACCCTCGGCCTTGAGCCACTTATCAATGAAAGTTGTATTCTACTTGCTTTTTTTTTCTAAAAAGTTAAAGGAAAAGATACCAAACCATATCGGCCACCTTAGAGCGAAAGGCTCAGGTATGGCCGACAGAGCACATCGCATCGGCCCCTCAAAGAGAAACGCTCGGGAAAGGCCAACGATGTCCCCATGACGAAAAGCCCGCAAATGGCCCACGTCTTGAAATGGGAAGCTCACTGCGTCATTCACGTGAAATTGCAGGATGACAGGTCTGAAATCATGGCCGAGGTGACAAAATCCCCAAACTCGGGTTTGGGAAAATGGCAGCCGTCGGTAACCAACCAAAAGCCTAGCCCTCGCCGTAAATAGACGATGGGACCTCCTTGAGATCACGGGACGATCCAGTAGGACTCCCTACCGGCCGAGGGACTATCGACCCCCTCGACCGAAGCCTGAAAGAAGGATACTCCTTGCTCGAAGAAGCAAAGAAAGAAAATAAAAGAGGGACAGCCGAAGGGCCGTGCACTTGCCGGCCTCAAGCGAAATCCCCAAAAATAAAAGAGGGACAACCGAAGGACCATGCACTTGCCGACCTCAAGAGAAATCCCCAAAAATAAAAGAGGGACAGCCAAAGGACCGTGCACTTGCCGGCCTCAAGCGAAATCCCCAAAAATAAAAGAGGGACAACTGAAGGACCGTGCACTTGCTGACCTCAAGCGAAATCCCCAAAAATAAAAGAGGGACAGCCGACGGACCGTGCACTTGCCGGCCTCAAGAGAAATCCCCAAAAATACAAGAGGGACAACTGAAGGGCCGTGCACTTGCCGGCCTCAAGCAAAATCCCCAAAAATAAAAGAGGGACAGCCGATGGACCGCGCACTCGCCGGCCTCGAGCAACAAAAATAGTATCCCCAAAAAAATCTAAGTACATATCAGTTGAATACTAAGACTAATGCCACACGACATAGACGGAACGAGCCTATGGACGAGGCACACAAGCCCAAAGAATCGCTAAGTCCAAACCTGGTCCTAGACAGCATCGGACAAAGCGTGCACCTACAATCAACTCAGAAATACTTGGAATATTCCTAAGTAGCACCCGGATGGGTAAAACAAAGGCCGTCACCTTCATCGGCCATGGCATGGTAAAACAAGTACGTGGTCACTCAACACTCAGTATATTTTCAGAGTGGAGAAAACAACAAAAGAAATTACACAAGCCGAAGAAGGCACTACGATGTGCAAAGTTAACCAAATACTACTCATGATTATTCATGGACGAAGCATGCACGCACAGGTTATTTAAGGTGGAACCCTTCATCGGCTACAAACAAAGGAAACAACTACCTAAGTCTCAGCTTAACACTTAGAAAATTTTCGAAGTGCAAATAACAAAAGTGACACAAGGACGGGGAAGGTACGGTACACAATAAAAAGCCAAAGGAGCCAACATATTTCTATTCAAAATGTTTGAAGTACAAAAGGGGGGCACTTCGGCCATTACATATCAAATACAAAGGGGGGGTTGCAAATCAGTTTCCTTGGGTGGCTTCATCGGCCACCTGCTCTGCACCGGCCTGATCAACCGTAGCCTCAGCACCCTCCTCCGCCTCTGTATCCATGCTGGCTTCGGCTGCGGAGGCAGCGGTGTCGGCCAAGACGTCATCATCGGACCATTCCGATTCACCAATTCCGGAACTAAGCATCGGGGCCTGCCTTTCAGAAGGCGGGAGTTTCGCCTCTGCCTCATGATCCTTCATGTTCTTGGGAAGCCTCAAGTGTTTCCTGGCCCACTTCCGAGTAACCTTCAGCTTCTTGAGGGCACGGCGCAGCCTCCGGTAGATGAGCCATTGCATCCGATGCTGGCCCATGTCATAGTAAATCGACATCTCCCTCCTGACATACTCCCGGCCCTCGGGACTATTCTCCCCCCAATCAATAAGCTTGGCCGCAACGACCTCATAGCACCAAGATCGGCGCTCTTCAGCCTTTCAGCCGTCGGCCAGAAACTTCTCGACGACGGCATCGATGGCTTTCACTACGGCAGCCTCAGTGGCCCTCTCGAGCTCAGCTTTGGCCCTCTCAGCCTCATCAGCACGAAGGCGGTCAACCTCACGTGCCTCATTCTCCGAAGCAAGCTTGGCCAGGGCATCGTCCCTGTCAGCGGCCACTTGGAGGTAGGTGGCATCGACATCCTCAACCCTCTTCTTCAGGGCCGCCACATCATCCCTCAGCCGATCCAAGCAACTCATGGCCTCGTCTGCCGAAGCAACCTTCTGCTCAATCTCTTTCAACCGAGCAATCTCTCGCTGCTGCCGTTTGTGGCTCTCCATCAGCATCAAGCCCCCTACAAAATAGAACTGTCAGGACGATGCGGACATCAACAAAAAGAAAACAAAACAAATAAGGTATGGAGAATCTTACTTGGATGACGAGGTCCATCCCACCGTCATAGATCTTGACGCCGTCGCCAAGCCTATCAAGATAGGCCCGGTCCTCGACGGAGATGGCCTGAGAAAGCATGTTGTGGCCGTAAAGAGTCTTGTTGAAGAGGCCTCCCTTAACGGGGGACTCGATCTCCAACTTATAGGTCCCCCTGGCCAACTCCTTATCGGACCGCTTCTTCCGGGAGTCTTGGACGAGGGGAAGGGGCTGAGAAACATCGACAGATGAAGGACCTGAAGTCAGATCCACTATGGCAGCACTAGAGCCTCCTTCATCCCCAACCGGAACATATAGCGCCCCGGCCTCAGCACCGGGTGTAGGAGAAGCCCCTTTCGACTTCTTTGAAGGTTGCAGACCAGCCTCAGTCAGCTTCTTCTGGGCATCATCGGCCAGCCTCTTCTTCTTCAGCTGAACAGACGGTTTCTTGCCCTGATCAGCAACAGGATGTACCCCTTCGGCCGCAGCCCACTTCTTAGCCTCTTGAGCGGCCAACTCCTCAGCCGCTTTAGTTGCTCCCCTCTTCATAACAGACCGCCGATCCATGGAAAAGCCTGCAAAGCAAAGGAAAAACAGTTAGTAGGGCATGGGAAATAAAACGAAGTCAAGAGCGATGGAAGGGCATTACCATCGGCTTCGGCAGGCACGCCCAAGTCCGGACCGTCGGGCACCTCAAACGTCGTGGTTATCTTCGGCCACAATTCGACGTCCTCCTCCTTATCACCGTACACAAAGTACCTAAAGAAGCCGAGGGTCGTCATCTTGTACTCCGTGATATAATCCTTCACGCACCTCGGCCCCCCTTTCAAGAATGCCGCCACCTGGGCATGCAGGATTGAACTCCTCAGCACATCATGGAGATTGAATCTCCCACTATGGACGACGGATGGAAACTCGGTCCCTCCCTCGCCCAATGATACAAAAACGAACTTACTCTTCCAGCCATGGATGGACGAAGGAAGATCAGTGAAAGAACTCTTATTCTTTAACTGCTGGAGGGTGGCGTAGCAGGCACAGTTCTTGTGGCTCGCTCGGCCTATCTGGTACAGGTTCATAAAAAGAGTCGTCGTCGGCCTGAATTCCAACTCAGCACAGCGAAGAAGAAACCCGACGACCAGCGAGTAGCTGTTCAGGGTCAACAAAGCCGGAGGAAGCCCAACCATGTCTAAGTACTCCTTGATGAAAGGATGGAGGGGAAACCTGAGCCCCTTAGCAAAACTCATGGGGTAAACCCCAAAGTACCCCGGCGGAGGATTCAGAATGTGGTCCGTCGGCCTAGGAGCCCTAACCCTACCAAAAGGCCATACGTACATCTGGGCAACCAGATACTCGCCCATGTTACTCTGCGACTTAATTATGTAGATGTTGGTGAGGTCTAAATGAGAGTGGCCTGGACTATTCTTCGGCCGACGTACCCTCTTCGGTGGTCCCCTCCCTTTCACAGCAGACAGGGGATTGGGGCAAGGAATAGTGGCCGACGTGGATGCTCCGTCCACCGCACCTGAAGCTCCGATGTCCTCCCCTTCAGACGACGAGGCAGCCTCTTCGTCCATGACGTCTTCGTTTTCTTGCTCTCCAGATTTGAAAGAGCTCATATCCTCAATCTCCTCACAACACTCCTCTACCACTCAGTAATCTAACGACTTGGCGGAGACCTCATCGTCGTATGGGTAGTACTCTTCGTCCAACGGTTTCATCTTAACAACTATCAAAGCCCTAAAGGGAACTACTTCAGATCTAAGGTGTTTTGGGACTAACACTAGATCAAGGCCTAGGAAAGCAAAATATGCTAGAAATCGGAGAAAATTTTGATGAACTGACCTTTGGACTTTTTGAAGGGGGTGAAGAACACTGATGAACGCTTTATCTCTCTAGGAAATCCGGAAGCACTTCGTTAGCTCAGGTCACAAATGGGAATCTCGCTTCGGAGGGGAGGGGTTCTTATAGGCCTCCTCCCAACGGTCACTACACGTGGCACCCCATTACTGGCCACATGAGCGGCCACCACCCCAAGGCCCAATGAGATGCCATCGGTTCAGAAGATGGGCCAGGCCAATTTCCAGCGCTATCAGCCCACTTCCAACACACCGGCAACCATCGGCCAACGCATTCAACGGCCACGCCTAGGAGAGATGGGCCTCCATGTTCAGAGGCCATATCGGCCCAAGAAGACAATAATCGCTTCGACGGCCCACCTTAGGACAACGCATTGTCGGCCTTCAGGCTCCTAAGACTCGCTCGTACCGGCATGACACACTACTAGCAGCAGGGCCCTTCAACGGCCACCTAAGCAAAGCCAAAAAGATCCCAACATCCATCGGCCCGTATAAAACCCTGATGATAACTCCTTGAAAGCGACCCGCGTCCAAGGGTTCTCCCACAGGGTTACCTTGGTCAGGAAATCGCCAAGGGGTTGGATTCAAGTGGAATACGAGGATCCCGCTTCAGCCTGAGTCTTCCATTACTCCTTCACCCCTCGTTGACTCTTCGGCTTGAAGCAGTAGGGGACTGGGGGGACCGTACCAGCCTCAAAACGCAAGCAAGAATGAAATTGAAAATCCAAAACACGCAAGTCCACAAACTACAGCGCTGCATCGTCCACGCACCATAACGTCTAGGACCTGGTTGTGCACCCTCGTCCGCAACAAAGCAAGCAAACAAGGAAGCAGGTTCACCTCCCAAAGAGTGACGCGTCGTCCCTTGACGCGTGCCATCCAACGGCCTGGGCTCACGAACCCCA
Source organism: Cuscuta europaea (assembly GCA_945859875.1). Lineage (NCBI taxonomy): Eukaryota > Viridiplantae > Streptophyta > Magnoliopsida > Solanales > Convolvulaceae > Cuscuta > Cuscuta europaea. The sequence continues at coordinate 23,604,119 of CAMAPE010000038.1, forward strand.
CCGTCGGCCAAGATGAGAAAATAACACTCTGAGATAGCAAAGAACATTCATCAGCACCAAACCACGAAGAACTGTAGGGTTGTAAATGAATCAAATAATTTATGCTCGATTCGCGATTCGAATTCGTATAAGATGATTCGAATTTGGAAAATTCAATTACAAATAAGAATATTAAATTTGATTCGAGTTGTTATCAAATACAAATAAGAATATAAGTGTATTCGATTCGAATATTAATCAAATATATTCGATTAATAATAATGGTAATATTAATGTCAATATTAATAATAATAGTAATAACACTATAATAACTTTTAAAAGATAGCAATACCTTCAAAGTGTAGCCCATATATACACTTTTGCATACAGATTCCAATCCCATTTGTAATAAATCAGAATATAAATACGAATACAAATCAATTTTTTGATTCAAATGCCTTTCAAATACAATGCAAATAATTATGTATTCGATTTGAAGAATAAAATTAGAGTTGTCTGACTTTGATATATCTAATTATCAACTTATTTTACACACTATAAGTATAATTTCTAATATGTGTGTTATTGTTTATTTCAAAAAGTTTGAAATAGATTCATATTTATTAATCATAAGATTAATTCACTTTAGTATATTGTGCACCATCTAAAAATGCATTGATCCATTAAATTTAAATTCTAAAAACACATATTAAGTCATAGCATGCATTTACAACATAAAAAATATGGAGCATAAGAAAGGTTATTTTAGAGTGATATTTGACTAATATTTAACCTATGCTCAAATCTATTCGATATTCATACATGATTCGTTAACTATTCGTATTGTTAAACAAATACAAATACAAATACAAATCGAAATTAATATTCATTTCATATTTGAATTCAAATTCGTATTTGAAAAAAATTAAACAAATACAAATACAAAATCTCATTATTCGACTCGATTCGGTTCGTTTACAACCCTAAGAAGAAGCCCGCCTCGGCCCAAAACGAGTCGTTGGTTAGAAAAACATCGCCCCCATCGGCCACTCATGCCAAAGATGCATAACGGCCATCAAGCCATCACACTCATCGTCCCCAGACGAACGGGCGCGCACTATCGGCGGAACAAAGACCTCCCTCGTCCTCAATGGGGAACACAGCGGCTAAATACAAAGAATAACCACATCATCTCCACATCAGCCTTAAAACACCAAAATTGCAGGAATCTACTCTCCTTCACTTCGTTTGCATCTCCGCTCAGAGAGTGGGGGACTCCTGATGGAGTATATGGGCCCAGACCCTAGGACCCACATACTCAGAAGAATAGGAAGCGCAGCTGTCACCCAGAGGGACCTCCGTCGGCCAGATGACCTCCATCGGCCAGGAAGAACATCTACTCAGAATATGATCCGGAAGCAAGGAGAACCGGGTGCCCCGTCGGCCGGGTCTCCGTCGGCCATGCCTCCGTCGGCCAGACCTCCGTCGGCCACAGGGAGCTCCCAGAGCCAGATTTTACACTTAACCATTTCTACATATTTTGTACTCGGCCCAGTAGTGGCCCGATTGTAAATGGGCCTCCCAAGTCCAAGACTTGGGAGCTCAGCCCACATTTCCTCTATAAATACTCCCCTTGGGAGTAGTTGTAGGGGTTGACAAATCATCTATTACAAGGACTTATTGCAATTCTCTCTCTAGCTCTTACTTCTCTCTAGACAATTACTCTATCAAGCATATTTTGCTGCCACCTCTTGAAGTTTAACCCATTGAATTTTTCGGGTTTCTCCACAGAGTTGCTTGGCACGGTAACCAAAGGGATTGTCCATTGGTTGCCGCAAGTAGATGCTCCGCGTTGTGAACCATTGTTCACCGGAGCTCCACTTTCAGAGTGATTATCGTTTGGTACGTTCTGCCCACCAACATTCTGAATTTCTTGCGAAGCCATTTTAACGTTTTCTTACGTTTTCCGAAAACACAAAAAAAATTAAGTTCGTTCACCAAAGTGACACACTACGATTTAAAATTGTTTACCGGAGTAGAACAATCACCGAATACGTTTTAAGATTGTTTACCACGGTAGAACAATCAACGAATACGTTTTAAGATTGTTGGATGTGTTTCGAAAAACGAAGAAAATTATTAATAAAAATTAATTAATTACTTAAATGACTAAAGAAAAATAGAAAATAGATGGAGCAGAATATAGCCAGAGCTCGTGCTACGCACGATGTCCTTAAAACGTATTCGTCGCCTCCCACAGTGCTAGGAGCGTCGCAACGATCGTTTCCCAGGATACGGTGGCTATCGAACTAATGTTTGAGCACACAAACGAGAGTTCCGGCGAACGGGAACAAAGGCAGAACACTCAGGAATTTTCGGAGTAGCTGGAGGTGTTTTAGAGCTCAAAAAACGTGAGAAATGTATTGTGTGTTGTGTGTTGTTGCAAAGTACCTGCCAGCTATTTATAGGAGGATTTGTTGTGTGTTAAATGGAGTGTTAATGGACCTGAACGTTGGACATCAATGACCAGTCCGTTAGGCATTGAATCGTCCATAAACTGTCCATTTAACGCAGCATTAAAAGATAAGAACGTTGAGACATTTATTGTTGTAACGGACCAGAATACGTTGAGCACTTCTGGTGTGAACATCAGAGTTGGAGCACTTCTGATGCGACCAGAAGACCCCAACAGAACACCTCGAGGTGTTCTGTCCGGAAGCCACCAGAGAACCTCACCGGAAAACCTCAAGGTCTTCTGGTCTCGAAGCCAACAAAGATCCTCTAAGGTCTTCTGGTCCGGAGCCAACAGAAAGCGGAGCAACTCTGATTCTGGGAAAAATAAAACGTTACAGGAAGAAAAAAAAATAAATCATATCTTTGAATGATAGATTTTTGGACGACATTCGTGCCCGCAGGTCACCCCCGCGCACACGTGTCATGATTTTTCTTCTCTGTTTCGGGATTTGATCGGCACCCCCCTGCGCGCGAGAGAGAGCCTCTACCTTAAGGAATCTTAACTCCTTAAAAGAGGCTTCCCTTTATAAGGGGGTGAAAATCCCTTGAGTTTTCCGGTGTGGTATAAAACACACTAGAAACCCATCACTTTCCTAGTTTTTCCATTTCAATGAGTGAACTTCGAGAATCAATTTCTCATTCACCCGTTATCCGTTTTGAGTGTACCACATATCGAATTGTAGCCCTTAGCAAGGAAAATCCGAAACCACTTTGACCCGACCCAAATCGGAAGTGGACCTCACTCAAATAATTGCCCCAAAATGACCAATTAATGCAATTTATTAACACATTTTCCAACAGCGGTTTCAGGTTGGGTGACTCAGGTGCATGGGGTTGGGAGGTGGCTGGGTCAAGGCTAGAAGGTAGGGCGTGGCTTGAGGGGCTATGTTGCGGCGTTGTTGGGTGGGGCTGGGGAGGGTGATGTGGGTTGGGGCGGTATCGTTGTTACACTGTGACCAGATCATTACTGTGTTGGTGTGGCCAGATTCACTGTGTACCGTGGACGGAGTCACTGTCGTCGTGCCACTGTGGCCAGAGTTTGCGTATCAGTGTGGCCAGTGTCACTATCGGTGTGTAATTGTGATCGGAGTCGGAGTGTCATTATGAACGGAATGACTGCATGGATGTAACTGCGACTAATACAATAGTGATGAACTGATGATAGTGACTTTTTTGGAAATTAAAAAAGAGTCACTTTTTTGCCTTTTATCCCCCTTTTTAGTAATATTAGGATCAAAACCCCTACAAATAATATTATATCAAATTGGAACAATTTTTAAATATATTCAAATGATATTATATTCAATTCATTTAATGTAAAATGATTGTATAAATTTGAAAGTAGCTTATTTTGGAGTTATCATTCTCCATGACTTATTTATATTGATTTGAATTTTGGTGAAATGACTTACGGATACGTTTAACAAAAATGACTTACGAATACGTTTCGATTGTTTGGATTTGTATGGAAGATAATGCTATGAAATGGGTCATAAAGGACAAATTATATACTAGTATATAATTTAAATACTTTGGTAAAGTTGACATTTAATCCTTTTCGAATTTGAACATTCGAATATAATTCGATCATTCGAATATAACTAATAAAGAAGTTTTCTTAAAATATTACAAAAAATGATAAGGACAAAAATGTGATTTGATAATTTTTAGTGACTATAATCAATCGTGTACATATATGATGTAGTTATAATATAATCACATTTTTATTCATCGTTCTTCCAGAAATAATATCACTAGAATTTTTTCTATAACAAATGAAACAAAAATGAATACATAAGATTCTATTATTAAATGAAACGAATATTTGATAATTGATACAAATACATATCAATAATAATGTCAAGCATTATATTATATTCGACTTGCTTACATCCTCAGGCCATGTTTGATTAGAGGGTTTCGGAGTGGAGGGAAGAAAAGTGAGGGATTTACGTGTGTTTGGTTGAAGGAAATAGAGGAAAAGGGGAAGAAAGTGGAAGACTTTCAAAATCCTCCTTGCTCCCATTCTAAACCCCTCAAATCGGCCTCAAAATATACATCTCCCACGTGAATGAGCAAAGCGTTATAATATAAAAAAGTAAAAAAACAAAAAAATTTGAAAAATTAAAAAATTTAAAAATTTAAAAATTTATAAATTTATAAATTAAAAATTTTAAAAATTAAAAAATATAAAAATTTTAAAAATTAAAAAAAAAATCGAAACTGAAAAATGAAAAATTATAAAACAAAAAAAGAAAAAAAATCAAATAAAATAAAATTATGACTCATGACCATAGGAGTAATATTCACAATAGTTAGACATGTATCTATTTTTTTAAGTAAGCTATCAAATAAAAGTAAATTGCGAAAATAATTTCATTAAACGTTTCCTCCTATTTCGTCCAACCAAACACAAATTTTTATCAAAATCCTTCCTTCCCCTTCCCTTCCCTTCCCTCCTTGACTCTCCCCTTCCCTCCCCTCCTTTGAACCAAACAAGGCCTTAGGGTGTGTTTGGGAGTAGGATTTTGGGGGGGAGGGGAAGGTTTTGGAGGTATTTTATACTCCTTCTAAATCCCCCAAAACTAATTTTTTCAGTTCCTCCGAATCGGGAGGTTTCAAAGGTTAAACAGTTCTATTTTGTCTCTTCTTCATCAAAAATCCAGTCATCAAGGAACCCAGGCCACCCGCATTATGCTCCGCATAGAATCCCAGATCACTTCTTCCACATTTTATATTTAGGCTAGCACTATTATAATACTCACTATTTTTATTGCTGAAAATATATTTTTTATTCTAAATACATTTTGAATACATTTTGAATTTTCCATAATACTCACTATTTTTACATATTTTCCATCTAATTCTAAATACATTTTGAATTTTGTTAAAAAACTTACATTTTGGCACCTTAATTTTTTATTTATTCTTATAACAATTTTTAAATTTTTAATGACTACACATCAACTGGGTTAACTGCCGGGTTCGAGTTGACTCATGATCCGGTCACTTGGCCGAGTCACTTTCCGGTCGCAACATAGGTTTGAGATGCAAGTATAAATTTTTACGATCAACTTAAATATTTGTACTTTTTTTTTGTAAAAGCCTTTGAAATGTGAAATTTAAGATATTAAAAATTGTCATATAAGACCTAAAATTTCATAGATTTTGATTTATTTATTTTTTATTAATTCCAATGCTAATTTTTGATGAATTTTTCTTCATAGAAGTTTATTAGTTTAATAAAATTAAATAATATTTTAATTTTATATAATAAAAAAAATCTCATGACAACTTAGGTCCTAAATTGATAGTTCTCAATTACTCGGGTTTTATACCGACACGTTTCATCTTTCAAGCCCTTAATTGATAATTCATACTTTCAGGTCTTGAATTGATAACATCTTTAACTTTATAATTCTTAATTTGAATTGTAATCTCCAATAGCCCCCCTCTTTTCAAATTTGTAACTCCCAAACACGAGGAAGGAATTCATTCCCCTCTCCCTCCCCATCCCTTCCTACTCCCCCTCAAAGCCTTCCCCTCGCCTTACTCCCAAACTCCCAAACATACCCTTAGTGTCACGAGGTGCATAGCAGTATAGCACTAGGTCATTCTGACCTGAAATTGTTAATAGTTTTGTGATGGTTTTGGTTCTGAACTCGAGGACCGATGGTAGAGTTCAGTCCATTATGAATTGGGTTTGCATGGTAAGCTTGGTTCGAAAGGGAACTTTGGTTCTCATCTATTACTTGTATTATTTGAATGATCGATGTACTTGTAATGGTTCAGCGATGACGAGTCTCCTCACAACAGTGTATTTGTTACTCTACACCACTTAAGACCAATAAGGTGGAGAATGTTCGAGGTATTGGTCCTACTGAAGCCTCCCGTCCACTTATTATGTTAAAGCCTGCACCCCATGTTTAGCCTTCTCTCTTATATCTCTTGTGACTCTACTCCTTGGCCAGTTGTATTACCGTTGCCTTCTGATAATTCAGTTTTGGCTCTGTGGCCTTACCTATCCATTGCAGCCTGTCTGTTAATTCAGTGTTTTGTCCTAACTTTCCCTACCTTTGATAATTGAGGACATCTCCTCTGTTATATTAACTAGGCATCTTCTTTCTTCTGTGTGTGGAGCGGACAAGAGACAAAGAGGTGTATGGAGTGTACGAGTGATTAGTGTGGCGTGAGACAGAGAGTGTGGCCATTGTCTTCTTCTTCCTTTGAGAAAGTTTCCTCTTTGTGAGTGAGAGATTGAGAGGTAGGAGTGTGCCTAAACTTGATGAGTTGGTGGAGTGGCTAAACAGTCCTGGGTGGTGTGTGTGAGTTGTTTTGGTTGGAGACCTGAGCTGAAATACACACATAATAGACATCCCATCTACAACACCTCACACATGCAAGAAATCACTCTTGATTGATTGATTGTGTGTCCTAATGTTCCATAGATAATTCCTTAGAGAAGAGTAAGTGATTGATCAAACACCTCAATCTATACACTCCATTTTCATTTTTAGCTATCAACTTTATTTATCAACAAACTTATGTAAATATTAATAGACTAATAGTGTATTTAATACTTACATTAGGTTTTCTATATGTAGTAGGTTTTCTAACACTACTAAAAAACCTCAGCATCGGTAAGAATTTTGGCTCGGACAAAATCTCTGCCAAAATTGTCTCGACGTTTGGCGCGGCAATCAAAAAAATATGGGTTGTATAATTGTTGGCATGGATATATCCGCTTCAAGAGTTTGTCTTGGAATTTCCAAGTCAAAATACGATCCAAAACCGGAAAAAAACCAAATTTTTTTCTTCTAAACAATTTGATCCAACTTCCGTTCCATTTTGGCACGGAACTGTATCCGTTCCAACACTGTTTTGATCTTTTAGTGTTTGTCTCAAACATATCCGAGCTAATACAATCCCAACCTAACTCCGTTTCAGCTGGGACGGAAATATCCGTGCCAACTTCAAGATGTTCCATAGATGTGGGTTAGTGCCAAAATCCGTGACAACAGTTTTTGAGCCAAACTCTGTGCCATAATTTTTAATACAATTTTTTAGGCTTTTGGCTCAAACGGAAAAGTCTGAGCCAAAAGTTGACCGTTACGCAAAACCCGTGTCAAATTCCGAGCCAAGAAGTTACCGTTGTGTATTCGAGGACTTATTTTCAAACGGTTGAGTCGAACGGAGTAATCCGGTCCAAAATCCGGGCCAAAATATGACCGTTTGGTTTCTGATAAGAATTTCCTTGTCAAAATCCGAGTCAAATAAAACTATAAATCCTTGCACATTTCTAAGCAAAAAATACATCTTCTTTTATGTATACATCTACACATTAACTATTCTAAGTGATGAGTTTTGGAAACAAAGGAATGTGGTCTCATTATGTGTTTGCTACGTGGAATATTTATATTTGGATATCTTAGAAGAATTATGTTCGGGCTATAAGGTATGTAATTTTATTTGCTTTATTAATCACTTTAAATAGATCAATACATATTTCATGTCTTGAATTATAATTAGTCATTATTTGTCTTATACCAATAAAATGTCGTGTGATAAGTTTTAAAAATTTACTTACTAGCATGTACTTTTAAATTTTAATAAGAATAAATAAATATTTATTAATTTATTTTACATATTCAGGACCAATGAATAGAGAAAGTAGAAGTTGGATGTATAGGCGATATAAAGAAAACGGTAGAGGATTGACTAAAGAGTTTATTGACGGAGTTGCTGAATTTATTAGTTTTGCACAAAGGCAAACACGATACACGGATGGAAATAAAATAAGATGTTCGTGTAGAGAGTGTAAAAATGCCAAGTTTCTTGATCCTCATATCGTGGAGTGGGAGTTATATACGCACGGTTTTAATGATAATAATTATAATTGGACTTCTCAAGGAGAACCGATTGATACATGTATTTTGCCACAAACCTTAGGCACATCTAACTATGTTCCTAACGAGATAGCTGGTTGGGGAAATTATGAAGAAATGTCATGGGAGCATAAAATGATTTATGATTTCGTCAGCCCTTCAACATTTCACAATACTCAAACAGATAATGATTTCACTTCACACAATAATGTGAATGAGGAACCAACTTCATCTTATTATGAGGTAGATGCGCTAGGCACTAGATTTCAAGAAGTCCTCAAAAGCCGTGCCAAATTTGAGGGATTTGGACGCTAAGTCTGGGATGCAAAATTGGATACAAAAGTCGTGCCAAATGTTGACATGGATCTCATATTCCGAGCCAACACGTTTGGATCGACTCAGGTGGCACAAATTGTTTTTCCGTGCCAAAGACGAGCCAAGAGCGATATTCTGGGAATTTCGTGAGGTTATCCGAACCAAAGTCGATCTCTTCCAATACCAAGGTTTTTTAGTAGTGTAATGTATTCAGGACACTTATTTATTACTCCCTCCATCCCATTTAAAGGTTCCAACGCTGTTACGATGTTTGACTGACTATAAAGTTAACTGATCCCTGTCATTAGTAGAATTATTTTTAATAAATAAAATGAACATATTCAGAAACTACACAAAAAGTTCTATAATACCTGATAAAAAAAATACATTTGATAAAAGTTGGATATATAATGTAAGAGATTAAGAACAATGCATGTTGCTCCGAGAATAGTAGACCGAAGCTTTAAATGTTACAGAGGAATTGAAGTCATTGGATTTGATAATGTTGAAATATTTTCCACATGAGCCAATAAAAGTACTAGGAATATTATTTTACTTCTATTAGAAGTTTAGAACAATTTCGTACGTTGTAACAAAGCAATAATTGCTATGGTTATGATTATGTCGGCATGGGTATATCCGTATACGTAGTATAGTACTCCGTATATGATAGACAAATATACAGTTATACACAGGAACGTAGCACATACGTGCGTCCTATAAATAGGGAGTGAAGATGATATAATGATCCGAAGCAGGCAAGCATCAATTCACCTTTGGAAAAATATAATATACTCCGAGTGAAAATGATGAGTGAACTAGTGCAAGTGAAACCAAAGGGAAAGGTTATAAGCATTCTTGCCATAGATGGGGGCGGCGTTAGGGGAATTATTCCAGGCACCATTCTTGCTTTTCTTGAAGCTCAGCTCCAGGTATATTCAATACTCCGTTTTATTGGATTTTGACAACTTTCTTTTATCGTTCAACTAAAAATTTGTCACTTTCCGATCAAAACAATCATGATTCCATTTATTTCTCGAGCATTTTTCTTTGCACAAACTTCAACCATACCACACGTCTTTTGCAGAAAATTGAGGGCAACCCAAATGCGAGGATAGCAGACTACTTTGATGTGATAGCAGGAACCAGCACCGGTGGGCTTGTGACTGCAATGCTGACCACGCCCGGAGATAATGGCCTCCCTCTATTTGCCGCCGCTGATATTCCCTCGTTTTATTTGAAAGAGTGTCCTAACATCTTCAAAAAAGAATCCAAAACTGCCAGCACCCAGAGCTTGGTCACTTCCTTATTCACTACAAACGTTGCTGATCTTACTGCCACTGTGGAAAACCCCAACTTTGAGTTGCCCCAGTTTTCGGAAGAAGATATCCCTGACTTTTACAAGCAGCGCCTCCCTCATTCAGCGCCGCAGCCGCTTCAGACGCCCATAGGGAATGCCCATATGATAAGTAACTTGAAGTAAGGATCACCGAACATAATACTTCCTACTCCCTCCGTCCCAAAAAATATTCTCACTTTCCTTTTTGGGTCGTTCCAAAAAATACTTTTCACTTTCCCTTTTTGGACAATTTTTGTGCTAACATTCATTTTACCTTTTTCTCACATAATTACAACCATATATTTTTCTACTTTATTCCATTTTCTTAATAAGCGTGCCAAATCAAACCAGGAAGTATATTTTTTGGGACGGAGGTATTATTATTTTATAACTTTTACGATTTGAAAGTACTTTTACCAAATAACATTTTTTCATATTATTTTCATATTCTAAACCATTTCGTATTATTGGTCAAACATGACCATTATTGATCAAGAAGAGTCAATCTGGTCAAGATTGAGCGAGTATATTACAATTTTTATAAAATGGTCATATCTTTAATGACCATTTTACGTCTTAATAACTTAGCGCCTAATCCTAAACAGCTAAATAACTTCAATTTGAATGAAATGGACCGGTCGATCAAGAAAGGGAATAGTAATTCCCCACTCCTACCGTCCAAAACAGGACACAATGTGTGGGTAACATCTATCAATCTTGGTACAACCGGCTATCAAATTAGTGAATAACTATAGTGAATATAGTTATTGTGATATAAATCGTGAACATAATTATAGTAAATAATGTTACTAAATCACATTTTAGACGTTATCTTTATTTTGATGCAATATTTGTGTAGTTTGTTTGCATTTCCGGATATTTGGGGTTGGTTCAAGAAACTAGGGTCTAGTGTGTGGTATGTCATCGAGTTCATTGAGAAGATGGGTTTTCGTCCAATGTATGATGGTGCTTACTTGCATGCCAAGATCAAAGAAATGATGAAGGACACCAAGCTTAACCAAACTCTCACTAACGTTGTCATCCCGACTTACGACGTTCATCACTTGAAACCGGTCATCTTCTCCTCCTTTCAGGTGATTGTTCTTATTCAATATATAGCGTTCTTGTATGTGAGTGTGCCCTGACATGGTGGTGTAAAAGATTTATTCAAGATGAATTTTGTTATTAGACATGATTTTACTTTGAACTTATTTCAATCTCAAACAAGACCAGTTCAGATCAGATCAAATCAAACCAGATCAGATCAGAAAATTTGGGTGCCTAGTTGACTAGTTTCTTTAATTAATCAATTGAATTGATCTAATTTGTAGGCAAGGAGGGAGGCTTCAAAGAACCCAAAACTAGCAGATGTTTGCATTGCCACATCAGCAGCACCAATTTACTTACCTCCTCATAGCTTTGAGTTGCCATCGTCTCAAGGGATTGAGAAGTTCAACCTCGTTGATGGCGGAGTTGCCGCCAACAATCCTGTAAGTAACAACGCCTTATAAGAAATTTACACAAAATAATAATTATTCTGTACTACGCGAGTACGCAAAGCATTATGTGCAAAATTAAGAGTATCCTTAATATGAATATGTTTACTTTACCATAAACTACTCCATAGAATATATATTCAAACTCTATTAAAACACAAGATTAGTGAGTAAAATGAATACCTTAGCTATCATTGTTGCATTAATATACCGTAATTTTTAAATGAAGAAAATTAGTATCATAAATTCATAATTATACGTAAATCTTTCAAACGATGATACCATTCAAATTTCTGGTCAAAAATCCTACGTGTAGCCCAATATTCTATGCATACCATTCAAATTTCTGGCCCAAATTCCTATGCGTCGCCCAAAATAATGTAAAATTGACTTTACGCTTGGAATTTGAGCTGCCATGCAGAAATTTTTATTTAGCCAGAAATTTGAATAATATCGTCAGTTGAAACATTTATGTATGGTTATGGTACTGATTTGATTCATTTAGAGGTTTAGTTATCAAAAGGAATCAATATCAATATTTAAGGTACCGTTTATACATTTCACTTTAAGATTAGTTGAAGGTGCACAAATAGGATTATATGTGTGTTATTTTCAAAATATGACTTATTTGATCCTATAATAAGTATCCTTGTCCCGCTTAGATTGTTCTGTTTTCCTTTACGTCAAATTTCATCAAAATTGTCTCATACCAAATTCGGTAAGATTGTGTACCTCAAAATCTTTTTTAATTTACTTTATTCTTACTTTATCAATTCAATATCAACCACATAAAATCACTTTTCTTAATAATCGTGTCACCCCTCACATCTTAATGTTAGTGGGACGGAGGTGCTATAAAACTTCCCTTGTTAGGAGGAACTGAGCAAATAAGTCGTCTGTTATAGAGAAAACAATGATGATTCTATACGTGCATTTTTTTTATATTTTAATCTGAATTTTCTTGAATGATGGATCAGGTGCTGGTGGCTATATTGGAAGCGGCAAAAGCTTACAATGTTCGGCCGTTGCCGGAAAATTTCAGGATCCTGTCATTGGGGACGGGGTCATGCACAGGCACTCAAATGGCTGAAGTGGGCGACGCCAGTAGTTGGGGCGTGGTGAGGTGGTTGCTGTTTCCGGACAACACTCCTCGTATCACCGATGTTTTCATGGGCGGCAATGAGAGCATGGTGGACGCTTACACCTCTCTGTTTTTCGGCGGCGCAACCGCTTCCGACGACCCCGACAACTTCCTTAGAATCCAATACCAAGGGATGAAGTACAATGAATGTCTGGTTGATGACTCCAGCAAAGAGTACTTGCAGAAGTTGGAACGGTTCGCTAATGATATGCTCAAGGACCCTGTTTCCGGCCCGACCACTTCCAACTCTCTTGGGCTCACAAATGAAGAGGCTCTCATTTCGTAAGTATCCAGTTCTCGTTTAGACCTTTCATTCTCTTATTCGTTACTCCCTATAACATTTTCACTCAACTTTTTCAAGAGATCGAGCTATGCTTCGTTACCCCATTTTGGGTACCCATTTCTATCTCACATATTGTGTGATTCACAACAGCTCATTATTTAAATGAGTTGTCTCACTTAAATGAATTGCCCCGTTTAAGCCACACATTAGAGGTGAGTACAAATGAGATACCCTAAAATGGGGTACCTATACTATTTTTCTTTTCAAAATTCTTAAAATTTGACTCCGCGCGTTAAGTTGTGTAGTAAGTAAGATTGACTGGATTGATTGATTGAAGTTACTACAGAAGATCATTTTAGCTATTTTTCACACACACATATATATTGAATTCATTAATAAAATATATCTTTAAAATATGTTTTTCATAATTCAACAAAATCAGAATTTAAAATATTTTTATAAATGCTTTTTTAAATATTTTTCAAAATTGACTGGATTGATTGATTTGAACTTACTAGAGAAGATCATTTTAACCTTTCATATACACTTATAGCTTTTTATAAAATTTAACACATTAATAAATAAAATGTAAGAAAACTCAAATATGAAAATAGTATAAAAGTGTGTGAATTATATGCATAATGAATTCATATTAATTAGACATGCAATTGTACGGAGTACATTAAAATTAGACTGGCCTAGCATAATTTATCATCAATATAATAATGATACTTCATCCGTTCTTTAATAAGTGTCCTCTTAGATTTTTCACGATTTTTAAGAAGAAAAATAGTACGGGTAATATAGAGGCCTAGAGGGGGTATATGATGAAAGAAAAAAGTAAGAAAGTGAGTATATTGGGAAGAAAAAGTAATGAAAAAGTAGGAAAGAGAAAATAGTTTGTTACTCCGTAAAAGTAAAAAGGTAGGGGTAATAAAAACAAAACTGTTTGATGTACACACCCTTGTACACATCTTATACACACCATGTTTGTGAAGCTTTTTTTGTCGGTGAATCCGGTTCACAGACAATATTTTGTTTGTGCAAAACATTGTCTGTGAGTCGATGTTCACAGACAAAAAAAACCTTTCACAAACATAGGTGTGTACAAAAGTGAGTATAAGAGTGTGTACAAAAGGCTTTTTTGTAATAAAAATGTGTATACCTTTAGAAAAATGTTGGGTGTACACATTTTTTGGGTAAACCTTTCATACACTTGTATGTCTTACGCACACATAGTTATCTGTACACAGACAACTCAATAGGGCCCCTACAGAGTTGTCTGTGAATAGACAATTCTGTGTATCCAAAAGACAGATAAGTGTCGAAATGTGTACACCAAAAGGTGTACACCAAGCACGGCTCATACCGTATTTCGATAGAAAAAACTCACTAAAAGGAGAAAGAAGACAATTTTAACTGATACCATATGAGTATTGCTTTATTTTATTAATCAAATGTATATATATTGGTCAAGGCCGTAATCAATTAAAAACTCTGGAGATTCAGCAGTTGAACTTCAATAACTTTCACCAACTTGAGTATATTTAACTATGTTGCAGGTTTGCTCATAACCTGGTGAGAGACAAGAAGCATTGATGAATTTGATGAGTAAGAATAAGGAAGCTAAGGGCCTACTTGAGTGCTGATGAAATTTTCATTCCCACTTTCCAAAATAATAGATCGTCTGATCTTACTTGGTGTGTCATTTTCAATAATAATAATAATAATGTGGTGTATGAAAGTAAATCTATCTGATCGATCATAATCAGCCACTCCAATATGTATGAATATTGTTATGCTAGGCTGCTCATCCATTTGAGGTGTGCCTTCATGGTAATAATAAAATCTTGGTTTGAGATATACTCCATATATTCTTTGTTTTCTTTTGCCTTGATGGATATGTCTAATTCGTATGGTTAAGTCCCAACCCTCAAGCATTTGGTGATGGTTCTAATTCGTATTACTCGTATTAGTATCGTATACTGCTACACATATTTTTAGTGCGACAAAATACAAATCATACAACAATTGATTCACTGTGAGTGGTTTTTATTAGTACTCGAGTGGAAACCCATCCATATTCCTCTCACTTTACCTATTTAATGGTGAAAATGTGACATTTGAAGACAACGACAAAAGAGAAATTGTAGTCATGGGGAAAATTAGAAAGTCATACAATCACTCAATACACAATGGCTTTCTCACCAAGGGTTTTATATTTAATTTATTGAGCATTTGTCAGTGTTGTGACAAACGTAATAATATTATTTTTCATTATGATAAATGTCTCATTGTTAATGGTAATACTCAACAAGTTACACTTGAAGGCAAACAATTTGAAAATAACTACAAATTACTACTCCAAATTAAACTGATTTATTATGTCAGCAATGTATGTCATATTCGTTCTTTAATGAACATTTAAGATTCACCATGTTTTTTTTGATATTTTTCAATTTAATTATTGCCAAATAGTTATCTCACAATATATCATGTGTTAGTCTATAAATCTAAAGCATCTATTCTATACGTAGTATGTATCTTATTTATCACTGTAATTCTATTTGAAATTGCTCTAAATAGGAGTAAAAACGTTTTGAAATTCTAAAATAGGAGTATCGTGTTTTTTATTCTCATAATAGGAGTAATCTGCCAAGTTTGGAAAAAAATGTCATGTTTTAAAGCCTAGTAATGCCAAACTTGACAGAAATTTACTCCTATTCAAGGAATAAAAAACATGATACTCCTATTTTGGAATTTCAAAACTTTTTTACTTCTATTTAGAAAATTCTCTTTAATTCTATATCTTAATATGACAATATCAAATTTATTATGACTTAAACATTGTAAATCATAAAGTACTTTAATATATATTTAATACTAATACAAATGACACCGGGAAAATCAGGAACAAATATACATGTAATCGTATTCACCACATGGTAACTTCATTACAACGTAATTGTTCCACTATATTAACGGGTTATGTTTAGCATAATTATGACTAAATTTTGATTAAATGGGTCATTAGTCCTTTCAAGGAAAAGATATGGTGAAATGTCTGTGTAAAAAATGTAAACTCAGAAAGTACTATGATAGAGATACAATTGAAACACATTTGTGTAGCAATGGTTTACAGAAAATTATTATAGATGCACTACAAAAAAACACGCCGTTTGTCACGGATTTTGTCACGGACGGTAGTTCAAAAATTCCGTGACAAATGATTTTTTGTCACGGATTTGTCACGGATCCCATCCGTGACACCAGGGGCGTGATAACGTTTTTGTCACGGAAATTAATCCGTGAGATTGTTTGTCACGGATTTGTCACGGCTACGGTTCGTGACAAAACACTTCACCAGAATCCCATCGCCTTTCATTTGTCACGGACGCATCCGTGAATAAATGTTTTTATTTTTCAAAAAAATAATAATTACTTGTCACGGAAATATCCGTGACAAATTAAAAAAAGGTTTTTCAAAATAGAGTGGGCGGGTATTTGAAACGGTCCGGAAAATTCAAATTTTAAATTTTGTCACGGACATATCCGTGACAAAATATTTTGAAAAAAAATTGAAAATTTTAAAATAGAGTGGGCGGGAGCTTTAAAATTTTCAAAAAATTAAAAATTTTGAATTTGTCACGGATCCCATCCGTGACAAAACATTTTTTTTAAAAAAAAAAAGTTGATTTAGCGTTTTATGTATTTAAAATAAAATGAATTTATATTTTGTCACGGAACAGTCCGTGACAAAAGTTTAAATTTAAAAAAAAAATTTAAAAATTCAGCGCATTTTTAAAAGTTTATTTCAAAAATTTATTTAATAAAAATAACCATTAAAATTTAGGCGCTTTTTCAAAAAATTAAACTTAATAATAAATAGTTAAACAATAATCATAATAAATAATTGTTTATAATAAATAATTAAACAATCATCATTAATCATCATTACACATTAGGTATCATAATAAATAATAATCTAATCAAACCATCATTATAAAACACAAATAAACTATTATTTAAACACAATCAAACCATTACACATTAATATTCATACATTAACACATCAAAATTTTAAAATCCTTAAAATGTTAATAAACTAATTATTACAAACCATCAATGATCATCATAATCAGCATCAGCATCATCAGGTTCGTCATCCATTTGTCTATACAACTTCTGTTTTGTCTATACATTATGCCTGTATATATATTATAATCAAAATAATATATAAGTACATTAATATTATTAATTAACTAAAAGCAGTACATTATTTAATTTGTGGCATTAATAATTTGAATTAACCAACTTTAATTTGTGACATTAACTAAAAGCGTTGATTTACTAATATTTAACTAATAGTAATATGTTAATGGCATTAATCGTTTTAATTATTAACTACTAAAGTTTGAATCCTAACTGAAATCACTACAAATCCTAAATTATATATTAACAATAATTAACTAATAAACAAATTAAACCTAATCATCATCATTGATCAATTAATTAACTAATATTTAAATCTAACTAATATTATCAACTCAAATTCCTCAATGTTTTAACTTAATTAATTAGTTAATTAATTTACATTTAACTAATATTATTGTTAAATATTATCTCATTAATAATTCACAATAATAATTCACAATAATAATTCACAATAATAATTCACACTAAACTAAATAAAAATAAAGTTTCAACCCGGCCTAGCTATATATATTATGCATCCCATTAACAATAATTAACTAATTTAACTTATTAATTAGTTAATTTCCATTTAACTAATATTGTTAAATATCATTAATTCACAATAATATATAATTCACACTTAACTAATAAAGTTTGAATCCTAACTTAAATCACTACAAATCCTAAATTATGCATTAACAATAATTAACTAATTAATAAACAAATTAAACCTAATCATCATCATTGATCAATTGACTAATATTTAAATCTAACTAATATTATCAACTCATCAAATTCTAAACCCATTTCCTCAATGTTTTAACTTAATTAATTAGTTAATTTCCATTTAACTAATATTGTGAATTATTATTGTGAATTCACAAAAATAATTCACAATAATAATTCACACTAAACTAAATAAAAATAAAGTTTCAACCCTAGCTATATATATTATGCATCCCATTAACAATAATTAACTAATTTAACTTATTAATTAGTTAATTTCCATTTAACTAATATTGTTAAATATAATTAATTCACAATAATATATAATTCACACTTAACTAATAAAGTTTGAATCCTAACTTAAATCACTACAAATCCTAAATTATGCATTAACAATAATTAACTAATTAATAAACAAATTAAACCTAATCATGCATTATCATCATTGATCAATTGACTAATATTTAAATCTAACTAATATTATCAACTCATCAAATTCTAAACCCATTTCCTCAATGTTTTAACTTAATTAATTAGTTAATTAATTTACATTTAACTAATATTATTGTTAAATATTATCTCATTAATAATTCACAATAATAATTCACACTAAACTAAATAATAATAAAGTTTCAATCCTAGCTAGCTATATTAATTATGCATCCCATTAACAATAATTGCTAATAAATAATAATTGGTGATAATTAACAACCTAATAATTAAGCTAGCTAACTAATTAATTAAATCACTACAAGTCACTAATTAATTAATCTATAATAAGCTAGTTAATACTTAAATCATCACTACACATCCTAAATTATTATGCATTAATAATAACAATAATTTAACTAATTAATATTTATATTTAAATTTAACTAATTAAATTACGTTAATAGTTTAATAATATATTGTTAATAATATGAAAATTAACATGACCTCACTAAATTACGTTAATAGTTTAAATAAATGAACAATAACTAACCTCACTAATTAATTATTAAGCTAATAATTAATTGTTATTATATAAAGAAAAAAGAATCCTAACCTCACTAATAATAATTAATTATTAAGCTAATAATTAATTTATCACACAATTAAAAGAAATTAGTTAAAATGACATACCTTATCTGCATAAACTCGGAAAATGATGAACTGACGGATTACATCATTCAATTTTTAAACCGATACTACATCACTCGAATCTACGAATTTTTGAACTGATAATTGTTGTTCTTGCAATTGTAATGGACGATGGAGTTGGGTTATATAAAAAATTTGTCACGGATTTGTCACGGATTTATCCGTGACAAATATTTTTCCGTACCGTATTATTAAAGGTTACCGCTGGAAAATCAATAATTGAGTTTTTTTGAAATTTGTCACGGATTTGTCACGGATTTATCCGTGACAAATCTTTTCCCGTACCGTATTATTAAAGGTTACCGCTGGAAAATCAATAATTGAGTTTTTTTGAAATTTGTCACGGATTTGTCACGGATCTGTCCGTGACAAATGCCCGGAAGCAAAAAAGTATTCACCGGAGTAAAAAAACGGTCGCCGGAGTAAATTTGTCACGGACCAAATCCGTGACAACATTTTGTCACGGATTTTATCACGGATAAATCCGTGACAAATAATTTTCGTGACAAATCCCAAAATTCCGTGACAAAGCCCGTGACAAATTTGTCACGGCCGGAATCCGTGACAAAAATCCGTGACAAACGGCGTGTTTTTTTGTAGTGATGGGATTGTCCTGGTGAAGAACTACCAATAAATCCTTGTATATATTGAGGATATGCACCAAGTGATGTGGAATCCTATGAAAATGCATCTCTTCATGGTAATTATATTGAACATAATCACTTGTTGGGATGCACACAAATGGTTAGGGAGGTGATGTATCCATTCTCCACTAACACCGAAAATGAAACCAATGATTTCAATGTGTTTCATTGTGGTGATGAAGAAAATGATGATAATGGTCTAGAGAGTGATGAAATGGTGTATCAAAACCCAAACGAAAATGCACGAGAGTTCTATAACCTCTTGGAAGACGCATCTGCTCCTTTGTATGATGGTTGTACGGATCACAACAGATTATCTGCGGTGTCTGAGCTCTTAAGCGTTAAGAGTCAATATAATATGTTTGATGCATGTTTTGACAAAGTAGCTTCACTTGTGGAAAGGATAGTTCCAGGTGATAACAAATTGCTGAAGGGCTTATATCATGCAAAAAAGATGGTCGATGGATTAAGATTGCCATATTACAAAATTGATGCATGTGAAAATAATTGCATGCTATTTGATGGTGATGATATAGATTTGGCATACTGCAAAAGTTATGGTTCATGTAGATACGTTGAAGATACGATGGACCGAGGAGGGAAAAGGAAGGCAGTTGCAAAAAAAGTTTTGCGCTATTTGCCAATAATAGAGCGGTTGAAGCGAATGTATATGTCATCAAAAACTTCTGAATATGACTTGGCATAAACGAGGTGCGTCATCCACTCACACTACTATTTCACATCCATGTCATTCAGAGACATGGAAACACGTTGATAAGACTTATCCTGATTTTACTCTTGAGTGTAGAAATGTGCGTTTGGATTTATGCATAAATGGGTTTAATCCAAATTCAGATTTCAGTAACCCATATATACAATTTGGCATGTATTCATTGTTGTATACAATTTACCTCCTGAACTTTGCATGAAAGAGCCATATATATTTATTGTGACACCGCACCCGAACGTTATGAAAATTCAAATTTAATTTCAAAGCTTATGTACTGAATTTCCCTATTTTCGAACAATCGTAAAACGATTAAAGTTTTACGGAACGTATGATTAATCATATTACTATTTCGGCTCATATAAGGGTAATGGGCTTCTAAATAATTGATTGGGCTATATTATTGATATTGGGGTCCAACATCCTTAAATAAAGATATACAACCCCTCGGTACAATGTAAGAGCGGTCGGGCAGCCCAAATGTTATTTTGGGCCTAACTTGCTAAAAATAGTATGTAACACCCCTAAATTTCCCGCCCAAAACATTGATATATTTAAAAGAAATACTTTATTCATTCATCAAAGAGTTGAAGAAATACAGCGGAAGTCTAAAATTAAGGGAAATGAGTGTTACCGCCACATTCGGTCATCTCTTAACCGAATGCACATGCAACTCAAAGTAAAACAATAAAAACTAATGTAATAATAAGTAAATGTTTGATTTATGACTAGATTTAACTAAGGCATCTTCTAATTCGCACTCAAGCTCGAGCAATCCGTCAATCCACATACACAAAATTCACAAATCACACTTAATCACATAATGCATAATAAGCATATAATACGAGGAAACAATTTTGGATTGGCAAAGAAACTTACCTTAAGTCCTGATGCTCCTAGTTATCCTCCTCTAATCCGGTCTCTAGATAATCACCTTTTTAATTAAATATGATAAATTAGTCACTTATTCTATTTGTAATTACTTTACCCGATTTTCTCCTTTTATTTTATTATTCGAATTTATTAACTTAATTTATTAATTATCCGAATTTATTTGATTACTCACTTTCTATTAATAAAATTACCTTAATAATTTTATCCATTAATTTTCAATATTTGAAATAAAATATCTGAATATAATTGACTACAACATCCAATTTTTATTCAATAATCACTATTAATATTTCGGGATTAATAAAAATTGAAAATGTTCAGATATTTTATTTCAAATATTGAAAATTAATGGATAAAATTATTAAGGTAATTTTATTAATAGAAAGTGAGTAATCAAATAAATTCGGATAATTAATAAATTAAGTTAATAAATTAGAATAATAAAATAAAAGGAGCAAATCGGGTAAAGTAATTACAAATAGAATAAGTGACTAATTTATCATATTTAATTAAAAAGGTGATAATCTAGAGACCGGATTAGAGGAGGATAACTAGAAGCATCAGGACTTAAGGTAAGTTTCTCTGCCAATCCAAAATTGTTTCCTCGTATTATATGCTTATTATGCATTATGTGATTAAGTGTGATTTGTGAATTTTGTGTATGTGGATTGACGGATTGCTCGAGCTTGAGTGCGAATTAGAAGATGCCTTAGTTAAATCTAGTCATAAATCAAACATTTACTTATTATTACATTAGTTTTTATTGTTTTACTTTGAGTTGCCTGTGCATTCGGTTAAGAGATGACCGAATGTGGCGGTAACACTCATTTCCCTTTTAGACTTCCGTTGTATTTCTTCAACTCTTTGATGAATGAATAATGTATTTCTTTTAAATATATCAATGTTTTGGGCGGGAAATTTAGGGGTGTTACAAATGGGTATCAGAGACTTAAGTTTTCCGAAGGGACTAGAACCCGAGGTAATAGGTCGTAGGGAGGAATTCTGTCACAAAGATGATAACAGTCTAAGCTAGTTGGTGCCTAATTGAGCCTTGCGCTCGTCCAACTAACTGGGAATTTCTCCTTGTGCTGAAACTTCGTTGTTCGAAATCTTTGACGAAAACTATAGTTTCGATGCGGGGATTTTCAAAATGTTTTTGTAAAATTAGGAGAATTAACATACTAGGAAAAAGACCTTTTTAGGACGCGGTGAGAAGGAGAAACCTTTGCGAAGTTCATATGGAGTGATGAGTGCAAGAAAGCTTTCCAAGAGCTGAAGCAGAGATTAACAACTGCACCTATCTTGACCCTACCATCTGGGACTGAAGGGTTCGAGATTTACACCGATGCTTGTTTAAAGGGATTGGGTTGCGTATTGATGCAAAACGGCAAAGTGGTGGCCTATGCATCAAGGCAACTGAAGATACATGAGGTCAACTACCCGACTCATGACTTAGAACTGGCAGCGGTTATCTTTGCTCTAAAGCTGTGGAGGCAGTATCTCTATGGGGTACACTGTAAAGTTTACACCGATCACAAGAGCCTGAAGTACATCTTCACCCAAAAGGAGCTTAACATGAGACAGAGACGCTGGCTAGAACTCGTCAAAGACTACGACTTGGAGATCCAGTACCATGAAGGGAAAGCAAACGTAGTTGCCGACGCGTTGAGCCAAAAATCAACTCACTCCTGCAAAGCAACATGGATACTTCCTGATGAGCTATATCGGGACTTTCAGAAGCTAGACTTGGAAGTTCGGGATTTCGGAGAGGTAGATCAGGAAACGCGGTTACTCACCATGACCGTTACCCCATCTATTCTCGACGAAATTCGAGAAGGGCAACCTGGAGACATCAAGTTGGATAGAATCCGAGCCGGTATGACAAATGGCGTGAACGGACCGTTCAAATTGCACGAAGATGGGAGCATTCGACACAAAGGAAGATGGTGTGTTCCGATGAAATGCGAAGAGCTTAAGAAGAAAATCATGGAGGAAGGTCACAACACGCCCTACTCAGTGCACCCTGGAGGCGACAAACTCTACAAAGACATCAAAAAGAATTTTTGGTGGCCGAACATGAAGAAAGAGGTAGCTGAATTCGTGGCTCGATGCTTGAACTGCCAGAAGGTGAAAGCCGAACGTTGCAAGCCCAAGGGACTCGTGCAATCCTTGGAAGTGCCAAAATGGAAGTGGGATTCCATCTCCATGGACTTTGTTGGGGGCTTACCCCTAACCAAGTCTAGCCATGACAAAATTTGGGTTATAGTCGACCGGTTAACAAAGACCGTTCGCTTTATCCCGATGAACGAGACTTGGAGCATGAAGAATGGAGTTCCTCAAGACATTGTTTCTGACCGAGATTCCAGATTCCTATCTCAATTCTGGAAGGAGTTGCAAGCTGCTATGGGGACGAAGTTGAAGCTGAGTACTGCATTTCACCCGATGACCGATGGACAAACGGAGCGAACCATCCAAACACTCGAGGACATGCTGAGAGCATGTATGTTAGACCTACAAGGATCGTGGGACGAACACTTAGACTTAATAGAGTTTTCATACAATAATAGCTACCACGCCAGTATCAAAATGGCCCCGTACGAAGCTCTATATGGTCAAAAGTGTAGAAGCCCACTATGCTGGAGTGGCATGGAAGATCAAGTGGTGTTACGGCCGGATTACCTCCAAGACACCATAGAGAAAGTGAAGATGATTCAAGCAAGGATGAAAGCTGCACAAGATCGTCAGAAGTCTTATGCAGACTTGGGAAGGAAGCCAGCCGAATTCGAAGCGGGAGAGAAAGTCCTACTCAGAGTCTCCCCGACCAAGGGAGTAATGAGATTTGGAAAGAAGGGAAAGCTAAGTCTGAGGTTCATTGGGCCATATGACATCCCCGAGCGAGTGGGAAGAGTGGCATATCGTCTAGCTCTACCCACCGAGTTGGCTAAGGTATAACATACTATGACCGCTCGTTAGTGAATACTTTAGTAAACTTCTCTCAATACTAAAGTGTGTTATGCGTAGGTACACAATGTCTTTCATATCTCCCAATTGAAGAAGTATGTCCGCGACGAATCCCATATTCTTAACCCCGAGGTACGAATCGTAACCTTATGATAATTAGATCCAAGTATCACATCTAACCTCGACTTTCTTAGGTGGTCGAGTTGGATGAATCGTTGACTTACGAGGAGAGGCCGATCCAGATTTTGGATACTAAGACTCGTGAGACTAGAAGAAAAGCGGTTAAGATGGTGATGGTGTTGTGGTCTAACCATTTGGCCGAAAATGCCACATGGGAGACTGAAGAGGATATGCGCAAACGTTATCCAGAGTTATTTGACTAAGGTAAAATATTAGTTACGAGGACGTAACCTCTCTTTAAGGGGGTAGAATGTAATACTTAAGAATTTGAGTACTTAGATTAAGTTAATGTTTCGGGACGAAACATCTTTTAAGGAGGGTAGAATGTGACACTTCAAAAATTTAAACAAAAATTTT
Organism: Cuscuta europaea; assembly: GCA_945859875.1. NCBI lineage: Eukaryota > Viridiplantae > Streptophyta > Magnoliopsida > Solanales > Convolvulaceae > Cuscuta > Cuscuta europaea. The sequence goes on from CAMAPE010000038.1 coordinate 23,628,894, forward strand.
TTTTTATCAGATAAAATATTACGAAAATAACATTTTAATTATTAACTGAGTCAGACAAAAATTCAACAGTTGTAACATTCTAATCAGATAAAAATTTCCAAGTTTACGACTTTTTAATCAGATAAAAATGGCCCGATAATAGAAGTTATGTTTTAGTATAAAATTAACTTTTATATATATATCTATTTTAAATTAAGTATAATAATACACAAATACAATAATATAATAAATAAAATATAATAGAAACCTACTCCTAATAAAATTAAACTAAACTACCTACGTGCAAACCAATTTAAATATAAACTCTAACATCCAAACCAATTTGAACTACACAAACGAATATGAACTCCTACTTCAATAAGTATATTACTCCCGGTAGGATTTTGGCCGGCAACTTCAAAAAACGAAATTGATTAAACTCCAACTCCAACTCTAACATCTCAGCCTAAAACCCTCATCTTTCCCTATAAATAATAGGCCAGAGCCTGCGTTTTCTTCATCCCAAAAAAACTAAGAAATATACAAATATACGTATATATATATATTTTTGCGACCCAGCGTTTTAGCCAGAAACAAGCCTTGAAAATACTTCTCAAACCTTCCCCTTCGTGATACGAATCCAACGGAAAAAGAATCGTCGAAAACGGTCGTGAAACGAGGGAGAAAAGCCTCGCCGGAGTTTCGCCGGGGAAAAACATTTCGACGGAAAACGGAGAAGAGGGAGGAGCTGCCGCCGCCCACCACCACCACTACTACTACTACTACTACTACTACTACTACTACTACTACTACTACTACTACTACTACTACTACTACTACTACTACTACTACTACTACTACTACTACTACTACTACTACTACTACTACTACTACTACTACTACTACTACTACTACTACTACTACTACTACTACTACTACTACTACTACTACTACTACTACTACTACTACTACTACTACTACTACTACTACTACTACTACTACTACTACTACTACTACTACTACTACTACTACTACTACTACTACTACTACTACTACTACTACTACTACTACTACTACTACTACTACTACTACTACTACTACTACTACTACTACTACTACTACTACTACTACTACTACTACTACTACTACTACTACTACTACTACTACTACTACTACTACTACTACTACTACTACTACTACTACTACTACTACTACTACTACTACTACTACTACTACTACTACTACTACTACTACTACTACTACTACTACTACTACTACTACTACTACTACTACTACTACTACTACTACTACTACTACTACTACTACTACTACTACTACTACTACTACTACTACTACTACTACTACTACTACTACTACTACTACTACTACTACTACTACTACTACTACTACTACTACTACTACTACTACTACTACTACTACTACTACTACTACTACTACTACTACTACTACTACTACTACTACTACTACTACTACTACTACTACTACTACTACTACTACTACTACTACTACTACTACTACTACTACTACTACTACTACTACTACTACTACTACTACTACTACTACTACTACTACTACTACTACTACTACTACTACTACTACTACTACTACTACTACTACTACTACTACTACTACTACTACTACTACTACTACTACTACTACTACTACTACTACTACTACTACTACTACTACTACTACTACTACTACTACTACTACTACTACTACTACTACTACTACTACTACTACTACTACTACTACTACTACTACTACTACTACTACTACTACTACTACTACTACTACTACTACTACTACTACTACTACTACTACTACTACTACTACTACTACTACTACTACTACTACTACTACTACTACTACTACTACTACTACTACTACTACTACTACTACTACTACTACTACTACTACTACTACTACTACTACTACTACTACTACTACTACTACTACTACTACTACTACTACTACTACTACTACTACTACTACTACTACTACTACTACTACTACTACTACTACTACTACTACTACTACTACTACTACTACTACTACTACTACTACTACTACTACTACTACTACTACTACTACTACTACTACTACTACTACTACTACTACTACTACTACTACTACTACTACTACTACTACTACTACTACTACTACTACTACTACTACTACTACTACTACTACTACTACTACTACTACTACTACTACTACTACTACTACTACTACTACTACTACTACTACTACTACTACTACTACTACTACTACTACTACTACTACTACTACTACTACTACTACTACTACTACTACTACTACTACTACTACTACTACTACTACTACTACTACTACTACTACTACTACTACTACTACTACTACTACTACTACTACTACTACTACTACTACTACTACTACTACTACTACTACTACTACTACTACTACTACTACTACTACTACTACTACTACTACTACTACTACTACTACTACTACTACTACTACTACTACTACTACTACTACTACTACTACTACTACTACTACTACTACTACTACTACTACTACTACTACTACTACTACTACTACTACTACTACTACTACTACTACTACTACTACTACTACTACTACTACTACTACTACTACTACTACTACTACTACTACTACTACTACTACTACTACTACTACTACTACTACTACTACTACTACTACTACTACTACTACTACTACTACTACTACTACTACTACTACTACTACTACTACTACTACTACTACTACTACTACTACTACTACTACTACTACTACTACTACTACTACTACTACTACTACTACTACTACTACTACTACTACTACTACTACTACTACTACTACTACTACTACTACTACTACTACTACTACTACTACTACTACTACTACTACTACTACTACTACTACTACTACTACTACTACTACTACTACTACTACTACTACTACTACTACTACTACTACTACTACTACTACTACTACTACTACTACTACTACTACTACTACTACTACTACTACTACTACTACTACTACTACTACTACTACTACTACTACTACTACTACTACTACTACTACTACTACTACTACTACTACTACTACTACTACTACTACTACTACTACTACTACTACTACTACTACTACTACTACTACTACTACTACTACTACTACTACTACTACTACTACTACTACTACTACTACTACTACTACTACTACTACTACTACTACTACTACTACTACTACTACTACTACTACTACTACTACTACTACTACTACTACTACTACTACTACTACTACTACTACTACTACTACTACTACTACTACTACTACTACTACTACTACTACTACTACTACTACTACTACTACTACTACTACTACTACTACTACTACTACTACTACTACTACTACTACTACTACTACTACTACTACTACTACTACTACTACTACTACTACTACTACTACTACTACTACTACTACTACTACTACTACTACTACTACTACTACTACTACTACTACTACTACTACTACTACTACTACTACTACTACTACTACTACTACTACTACTACTACTACTACTACTACTACTACTACTACTACTACTACTACTACTACTACTACTACTACTACTACTACTACTACTACTACTACTACTACTACTACTACTACTACTACTACTACTACTACTACTACTACTACTACTACTACTACTACTACTACTACTACTACTACTACTACTACTACTACTACTACTACTACTACTACTACTACTACTACTACTACTACTACTACTACTACTACTACTACTACTACTACTACTACTACTACTACTACTACTACTACTACTACTACTACTACTACTACTACTACTACTACTACTACTACTACTACTACTACTACTACTACTACTACTACTACTACTACTACTACTACTACTACTACTACTACTACTACTACTACTACTACTACTACTACTACTACTACTACTACTACTACTACTACTACTACTACTACTACTACTACTACTACTACTACTACTACTACTACTACTACTACTACTACTACTACTACTACTACTACTACTACTACTACTACTACTACTACTACTACTACTACTACTACTACTACTACTACTACTACTACTACTACTACTACTACTACTACTACTACTACTACTACTACTACTATTAATTCATTCATAGTACGGAAATAGTACTATGAAAGAATTAAAAATTCACGAGAATCCATAATTTTAGAAGTTAATAAGAATGAACGAAAGTTTAAATACGCCTACCTTTTATTATAGACTTTTAAAGTCTACATCGAATACAACTAAATTTTTGTAGACTTTTAAAAGTCCACATTAAGTATACATAAACTTTTAAAATCCACGAACTCATAAAAATTTGCCACTAATTCCTAATAGAATATACGCCTTAGACTCATTTATAATACTCTTTCCGTCCCTTATAACTTTGCCAACTTTCTTTTTTCGGATGTCTCATTAACTTTGCCACTTTCCTTTTTAAGTAAAGAATCTGTGGTTTCTGTTAATTCTCTCCTCTCTGCACAAACTTCAACCACACAATTTTTATTTCATTAATATCCGTGCCGATCAAACTTGGCAAAGTTATTAGGGAGTAATTATATATAACCAAGTCAAATATGAAAAGTAAAAACACCACCGGCGGCAACCCCTGACTAAACTTTATTAGTTAGACTTTATTAGTGGCTCTAAATAAAAAATTTAAATACAATTTAATTTTTTTTGCAGAAACTTTTATACAAATGCTCGGTACAAATTATTCCCTCCCTCAATTTTTAGTTTCCCCCCAAAACTAGCCTCATCCCCCCAAAAGCTAAAGCTTCCTCTTTTCCGATCTGAACAAAAAACCTGCTGCTATATCCTTGAGGATTTCACCCAATTCAGTCTAACCCTATTAATCTTCCTTACATCCTGAGCCGCCGAGTAGTTGCTCGTATAGTGGCAGCTCGCTTCTCCAGTCCGACCATCCTCCTCCTCCTCCTGGCAAGTCCCGAGTTCATTCGCCGTCGCCACGCAGTCGATCTAGCCTCCAGCCTCGCGAATTTCTATCATGACTCGTTCCAGGCTCTAGCCTCGCGAGTTCCAATCGTTCCAGCCAGCAGTTCGTATGTATTCCCTGCTTGGGAGTCGGGAAAAGTAAGTTTTCAGAAACTTTGCTGCTAGTAAGACACATTTTCCAGCTATTTCTGTTAATAAGAACATGAAACTATAAAGTGAGAATTTTAAAACTGATCTAGAGAGCATGATACCATTTAAACAAAGATTCCTCTCTTATCTCTTAAAGGCACAGTCGGGCATCTGTTTCACGCAAACGGCAAACTACCGCCGCAGCCCGCACTCCAGCAGCACGCAATGACGCAAACGGCATCACCGCATCAGTAATCGCCGATTCGCCTGACTCTCGCCTTCTCTTCGCCGACTAGCCGGAGATGCACGTCACGCACCCTGCTTTTCCTCATTACTGATGCAAACGGCATCAGTAAATCAGTAATCGCCTTCTGCTTTTCCTCTCTTCAAGGTGGCTGTTCCTGCTTCAGCCTTCAAGGAGAGCCGCAGCCCGCAGAGCCGCAGAGGTAACAGTTTCTTACTTTCTTACTTTCTTTATTATTTGTTTTTACAATTTTTAGATTAATTTGGGTTTTTATTTCTTAAATTAGTTTGTGTTAGTGATAAGTGTGTCACAATTGATTTGTGTAATTCTGTGCTTTGAATCGTGAAATAGAAAGTTAGGAATGTGTAATGTTATTTGTGATTTTTTTGAAAATATTAATATGAATTAAAATAAAGTATTGATTAGTATTTTATTTTTTTGGTAATTTTAGTAGGTATGACTACTCGATCTACTTACAAAAAGGCAAAAATCACGTTGCGTTCGTTTTATAAGCCTAGTACAATCACACAAAGTAGACAAGAGTTAAATGTCCCAATTGAAACTCCTAATTACCTAATATCTCATCCGCTCAAGGGTGTAACAAAAAGAATAATTTTCCGTTATTTATTTTATTTTATTTGTTTAATTGTCTTCCAGTTTAGGTCAGTCGAGGCTTTTAGTTATTGTTGAAAATTATAGGATATTGTGGACTTGATTTTGGATAGAGAGGCTACATAAATTATGCTGTTAGGAAACCATAGTAGTCGTATGTTCTCTTTGATGATAAAATGGTCAGTAGATGCGGAATGTAAAGTTGGAGTCCCAGCTGCTCTCCTATTTCCTTAATTTGTGTAGTAATAGTACTAATAGTTTTCTAATTTCTGTAATATGGATTGCTCGTTTTCTCTTGATTCAGCACCAAGTATTTTATCTTTAACTGTTCTGGTTTATGGTTTGCTGGAAAGTATCTTAGCTCTTGTACTGAATAATTTCCAACAACCTGCCCCAAATTTCTCTACTTTACCCATCAAATTTCCAACAAGCTTAATAATATATCCTTAAATTCTACACAATTTTAATTCCTTCCGTAAATTTGTTTTGTTTTCCGCCATCTAACTCTACTGAATATTCTCAAAATCCTCTCTTCACCACATCAATCTTATCCTCCACTTTTATCACAAAATAACCATCTTGAACTTCTGCGTACCTTCTTCAGATAAAAAAATGAAGGCTCCTGTATGACCGTAAGTCCGTAACTCTCTCCCTCCACCCTCCCTTTCTCCAGTACTCAGAAGGTCCTGCTTGACTTCAATCTCCCCTCACTATCTCTCACCATAGTTTGATATCAGATTCGTTCGCATGATCACCCAAAACCTTGATTATGTTGTATGCACATTTTATTATATTTGTATTATAAAAGTATAAAAGATATGTGGGATTTCTAGTCTGATGTTATTTCATTGCATGCAACTTGATAGGATACAGAATATGCCAGATCTTTTGTGTGGATATTGATTTATATTATTCAAATAATACAACGGCCAGCTGCTATTTTGTTTGTTCGAATTAATCTATGTGTAAATATTCCACAAACTAAATCCAGATGTTGAATGAAAAATCATCAAAATGCCTATTATAAAACACCATGCGTTTGACATGAGCATTCTATATAAGCATTATATAAAATGTAAATACATTCTTCTTTATATTCGTAAAAATGAACTTGTAAAATGTAAAATCATCAAAATGCCTATTGTAAAACAACATACGTAAGGTGAAGGCGAAGGAGAGTGGCAGTGCTACTTAGATGCTTAAGGAGAAGGGCATAGCTATAACATGAGGGTTCCTCAGCGTTGTTCATAAAATCATATTATTGCTTCTGAGAGACCTTGTCATGGTCATCATTCATCATCATTATACTAGTGCCGCAAAGGCTCCCACCTATGGTGGGGTAGGGGGGGATCGGATATACGTAATCTTATCCCTGCACTAAAGCACATGGGTATATAAAGTGTGTGCGTGTGTGTATAGATGAGTTTATACACACACACACAAACTCTGTACAATATATCCCTAGGATATTCTTGCAATTTTGCTTGGTGTGCTACCTTAGAAGTTTGATAATGGCATAGATAAGAGATAAGGTTCTTTGGTGGTGTTTATTTAGCAAAATTTACTACATACTATTTATAGAGAAGTCAATGCTGTGTTCAAACAATTGTATTTATGATGACATAACATCAGTCTCTAGCACATGGCTCAAGGGAGGTGTTGGCTGTGCGAGATTCTTCAGAATGAGCTTTTCCAGTTTTAAACTATAATATTATTAAAAGAGTTTTAATGGGATTAATCTGTACAGTGAGATGTATCTGTTGCTGTGGTGCACCTCTTTTGGCGGGAATATTGTTGCAATTTCCTTTTACTTTATATAGTAATAGATGTCTTCAGTTTGTTACATATTAGGAGTATATATTACTCATACATTAAATATCTTAGTTTTAGTTTTTAATATTATTCTTACATCAATGAATCTTCATCTTTTTGTCAGATTTTTGTTAATTTCCAGGCATAAGAAAATCTTATGCAGAGATGCCTGACGATTACACACATACATAGAAGATCTGCACGAAGAACAAACAAATAATGGTGAGAGAGCACAACATTGAATCATTTTACACCAGGTTGCGCAATTCTGCTTTGGCCTCTGCTTCTTCAACCCCTCTATTAGTGTTCCCCTCCACCTCAGATGTTGATTCACTTTGTGCTCTAAAAATCATAGGCCATGTGCTTGAATTAGATTCAGTCAGATATGCTTGTTATCCTGTGTCAAGTTTTAAAGAGATCCATAAGTACACTGGGAGTGATCTGGGAGGTTCAACTTCAGCTGAACCAATCACTATATTGTTGATAAACTGGGGATGCCAAAGGGATCTCCGGAAGATTTTGGACATTGGTCCTTTGACTCGAGTCTTTGTTGTTGATAGTCACAGGCCCATCCATTTGCACAATTTATGCAATGAGAATGACAGGGTAATTATTCTCTACACTAGGGATGATGAACAACAGACAGATTTATCTTATGATTTTGATGTTTCAGCTTTGGCCAATGCAAGTGATTTGAACAGTGATGATGAATTTGAAGATGACTCTGAAAGTGAGAGTGAAGAAGAAGATGATGACGAAGATGATGATGATGTGGAAGGAACTCAGAAGAAGAAGAGGAGGGTTTCTGGAGAAAAAGAAGGGGGTGATGATCCTGTTAAGCTTTTCAAGAAACTGAAAAAAGAATACTATTACATGGGCACGTTCCATGGTAAACCATCTGGATGCTTAATGTACGAACTCTCTCATTTCTTAAGAAGAAACACAAACGAGATGCTTTGGTTAGCATGTGTTTCTTTGACTGATCAGTTTGTTCATGAGAGGCTTACGGATGAGAGATACCAAGCTGGCGTTATGGAACTTGAGCAACATGTCAACAGCTCCGGAAACTTAGACTCCTCTGTTACCTCTGTCACCTTAAAAGATGGAACTAAGGTATCAGCCCCAGATTCGTCTAGAATTTCATATGACGATGAGCCAAGGCTAATGTTGTTACAGGAGTGGAATCTTTTTGACTCAATGCTCTGTTCGTCCTACATTGCTACCAAACTGAAGACTTGGAGTGACAATGGTATTAAAAAGATGCAACTCCTTTTGGGGCGGATGGGGTTCGCCCGTGACGAGTGTAAACAGAAATTTGAGTATATGAGTGTGGAGATCAAGAGGAGGATGAAGGACATGTTTGTCCAGTATTTACCTGAATTTGGACTAACTGACTTCTACTACCGTGGGTTTTTGTTATTGCATGGGTACAGTTCAAAACTCTCTGCTGCTGATGTCGTCTACGGAGTCACTGCCCTTTTAGAAGGTTCCAGTGCTTCCAGACAGTTTGGGGAGGCTTACGACGCGCTTTCGGTAAATAATCTCGATAAGCTGGAAAACGGGATGAGGAAAGCGATTAGGGTTCAAAGGGCGATTCTTAGACAAGGAAGTGCAGCGATAACCAAGAAAGGGTCCATACGGAGTGGGAGTAAGTTCAGGTGGGTCAAACTTGAGGATTCAGCAGACACATCACTCTTATGTCACCCTCAAGCGTTAACCAAATTTGGGTATTTCCTCATGGACGCGTTGCGTGAGAAGGGAGCTAGGATGAAGCCATTGATATGTGTTTGTTACAATCAAGAAAAGGAGAAGGTTTTGATTGTAGCTGTGTGTGGTAAGCCGCGGCTTGGGGCAGTTCAAGGAAATGGGTTCGGGATTGCTTTTAGGGGTGCGGCAGAGGAGACAGGGGCCGAGTTCTTCCACGAACTGTTTGAGTCGTCGTGGATAGTGTTGGATGCAATTGCAGTGAATTCATTTATGATCAGGCTTACAGAGAAGCTGTGGTGATGGTTATTAGAAAAACAGCCTTTGGAGTTTTAGGTTTCTTATTGTGGTTGCATCAGCTTGAAAGGTGAATAAGATGGATGTGCATGTCTGTATGTTTTACTCTTATAATTATCTTTATTCTTATTATCTTGTTGTAGTGTACCGTTAGCCAAGAGTTTCTCAATTTCAGTTCTATAAGATGTCGTGATGAACTTTAACATTAATCAATACACTTCAGAATTCAGTGAATATGAGTTTTGATTTCTTTTCTTCTTGGGTCAGATAAACCCGTTTATTACTTGAGCGTTTATTGTTATTTTTTATGCTATTGGAACCCTTGAAATCTTGTTTAGCCAATTGTAATCCAACCGAATCCAAACAATCTATCAAAACAATGAATAACAATAATAATGACCTTAGTTTGAAGACGGTATGGACCCGGTCAGCCGGTCTAGTGGTCTGGTCAGGTTTGTAACAAGGTCCAATATTGTTTGAGACTGGATTGAGTCTGTTATTTCAATCTTGGTCTAAGCCTGGGTATTCGACCAGGTATATGGGGTACCCGTTCCCGATTAAGTTTGTTGAGACCTGGATAGGGTACTGGGCTGAGTCTCGAGCAATTCCAACGATCATTTTTTATAAGTTTCAAAGGTAGGGGTGGAAGTTTAAACATCCGAGAGATATTTAGGTCCATTATTTCGGTCTCTGAGGGATGTTTGATTGGGGAGATGTCTTGTTTGACGAATATATGACACAACTCTGGTTGCAATACCAAGTGTAGTTTCGAAATCAAGAAACCATTCTCGAGATTGACGAAGAATTGAAGGACACCAACGGTGAGAAGGAGCTCTCGATGGAGGACGAGCAAGAAAGCGGGGATACATGCGCTCAAGATTCATTTAATCCGCACTTTCAAAACTATAGCCTAAAACCAATTAAAAAAGAAGTTATTACACAATATAATTTGGAAAAACAAATTAATAACTACCCTCGATGAACTGGATATACTCCTCGATTGAATATTCGAAAGGAAGATAGTTAAAGATATAATCGGGATCGACGAACATTTCATTAAGTGGATAAAAGCAAAACCAAGACTAATTACCTTTGATATTTTATTTCACTCATTTAAGTATTTTATTTGCTTTCTCAATTATCAAAATATCCAATTCCCCCTTCCGTTTACTTTTATTTATTACGCTTACACATAACGCGAAAAGCTCCTTTCCCTGTGGATACGAACTCTACTACGCTATACTACGGTATTAGCCCTTAGTAGTGAATTTAATTTGAGGCACACTACGACAAAGTGTTCGTCAAATTTGGCGCCGTTGCCGGGGAAAGGATCCACTTTTTAACTGTGTGTTTGTGTAATTTCGTTTTTAAATTTCTTTTATGTTTTTTTCATTTACCTTGAATAAATTGAAAAGAGCGGGTACACACTTTGATCCTCTACTCCACCCCAAATCCATATTCCCAACTTAACTCCATTTGTGAGTGAGATGAAAAAATGAGGAGCTAGGATGAAACCCCGAAAAGGACTCCTAGGCAAAATGAGAGAAAACGAGATAAATTTTAATTTTTGTAGGAGAAAATTTTGTGTGTAAGTTCAAACAACAAGATACCGGATCGGGTACAGGCCATACTCGTTCAGGTGTTTTCAAAGAGCTTCTCGAAATATTCAAAGGAGGCTAGCACAAAAAGCTTAGCATGGGGGAGCATGAACAGATAAAACCTTGGGAGAAGAAACCGATTTTAAATGTGAGAAGAAACGTGAAACTCCTAAGCACTGAACTTAATCGAATTGCACTTTACTCGAGGACGAGTAAAAGATTAAGCATGGGGATATTTGATGCGTACTATTTAGAAGTACATAAACACCACAATTTAGAATGATATTACATTATGTTTACTTAGCTTTTGTACAATTATGGTGTAATCTTTATCTTCTAAAATTAAAGAAGAATTAGAAGATATTAAGATATTTTGACATGTAAGCAAAAACATGATGAAAAGAAGAGGAAGGAGCTTGGGAGCATAAGGAAGGAGCATTGGAGACAAGAGAAAACTTCATAGAGGACAAAGATGTGTGAAAAATCGGATATGATTCGACCCGGAGATCATAAGAGATCAAATAAAACAAGTGAACATGAGAAAATCAGATTATGTCTTAGACCCAATCACCTCACTTCTCCTATAAAAACACCTCTTTCCTTCCTATTTTAGATACCAATTTAATCCTCTCTTTCATATACACTTTATTCTTGTAATTTAGGTAGTCTTTCCATCTTGGTTTTGCTACTTTGAAGCTTAATGAATTGTAAGTTGTGAGTTATTTTCTTTAATCTTCTTCCTTGAATATTAATTTTTTCCATTAATACTATCTCTATATTAATGTTGGGGAATGTTACTAAGATGACAATTAGTTAACATCTCGACATTAGTTAGAGTAGTATTTATTTTCTTCCTCTATATTAATGTTGGGGAGTGTTACTAAAATGACAATTAGTTAACATCTTGACATTAGTTATAGTAGGATTTATATCTTCTTTAATATTCTTCCTTGAATATTAATTAATTCCTATTCATATTTCATTTTAATATTTTGAGCATTACTATAAGGATCAACTAGTTTTGTCTCATATATTAATTATTACTACAATCGATCGACGAATAAGCTTGTTAATCGTTCGATCTTTTCACGGTATGTAGTAAACTTGGATTATTAATGAATGCGTCTCATGGTTAATAATCTAAGGGGAATTAATTATATTGATTAAACCAATAAACCGCTTGTGTTGAGGTTATCGATTTCAATCATTTTCATCTTGAATTTATTGCTACTATCGAGTAAATATATGGCACATGTTCTATATTAATTCGGTAGTAAGTTTCATTAATGAACGCGTCTCGTTATTAATAACTACCCTCGATGAACTGGATATACTCCTCGATTGAGTATTCGAGAGGAAGATAGTTAAAGATATAACCGGGATCGACGAACATTTCATTAAGTGGATAAAAGCAAAACCAAGACTAATTACCTTTGATATTTTATTTCACTCATTTAAGTATTTTATTTGCTTTCTCAATTATCAAAATATCCAATTCCCCCTTCCGTTTACTTTTATTTATTACGCTTACACATACGCGAAAAGCTCCTTTTCTTGTGGATACGAACTCTACTACGCTATACTACGGTATTAGCCCTTAGTAGTGAATTTAATTTGAGGCACACTACGACAAAGTGCTCGTCAGTGACACAAGATATATCATGGTTCAAAGGTGGTGTAATTCTGCTACATCCAGTCCCACCATCTTTCAGATTGATTTCCACTAAATCAATTACCCATTACATTTAGTGCTTAATCTTTTTGGCCGCAAACATAGATTGTGATGTTTTTCATAAGGAATTTGAACACCATTCCAAGATACTCAGTCCTCCAAGGTTTTTCACTAATGGCATTAACGAGCCAGAAGTTACTCATGTCCTTGATCTTCACATACCTTCTGGATTTGATCACAAAGCCTTCTAGAGTTTACAAACTAGTCTAGTTTACAATAGTAAAGCTAAATTACCAACTAACTAAGCTCTAAAGATGTATATGAATATGAACTATTCTAAGAGCTTAAATGAGTGGGGTGAGAAATAAGAGGATGAGTGATGATCAACATTGTGCTCCTTTGCTGGATGTGTCATATGGACTCTTTTTCCTTCTTAGCTCCACACTTAGTTCTCACGCAGTCCTTCTGTATTTAAAGATTTAGTTGTTGAAGGTCTTCCATTGGCTGAAGAGATTCAACCTCGACCGTTGGTTGATCCACTTGACTGAAAGGCATCATGGTTGAGTTTTGTCTTCTTGTGGCACGGGTTGCAACTTTGTCCAACTTGTATTCCTCATTTCAAAGAAATTGGCTTAAGATAAAATTTTACTTTAGCCGTAGAGTTGAGTGTATAAGCTGGATGTTTGTTCAATGCTCCCTTAGTTTATAAATCCCTTGCTTTCAGTAAAAATAAATAAATAATGTTATAAGAAATTTTTATGAGGTGGTAAAAGTTTTCTTATAAAATTACATTTTGTCTTTGTCTTTTATTTGACTTCAAGTTAATCTTTTGATTTATTGTTTATGCTGTAGAGCTAGTCGCGGTTCTAGGTTACGAAAGATATCAATTAAAATATTCAAACACAAATTAAACGACATTCATGCAATTAATCCATCAAGAAACTAGTCATACATCGCGATTAACCCCTTCATCAATCCCAAATCCCTAATTAAAACTACTCCCGACTCATAATTGAAGAATCAATAGAATTAGGAAATTAGAAATAATTGTCATTAATTAAAAAGAAAGAACTTACAAAGAATCTCTAAGAATTGAAAAACAAGGCTGAAAAGCTCTCAAAATTTATCCTTAGGCTCCTTTCTAAAATTCCACCCCCCTCAAACAGGTACTCCCTCCATCCTGCTAGCAATGGGACAATAGAGATTTACATGCAAATTAATAAAAAGTGGTTTATGTGATTGATATTGAATAGATAAAGTAAGAATAAAGTAAGAATGATTTAGAGCCACACAAACTTTACCAAATTTGGTACGAGACAATCTTAGTGGAACGGATCGATAAGGTAAAATGAGACAATCATAGCGGGACGGAGGTAGTAAATGACAACCTTATTTATAGGAAACAACGAATTCGGGTTGAATTAGGATTGAAACGGGGAACGCACAGCGTGCGTGGCGTCCGTGCGCCCGACAGACCTGCACGTCAAAACGTGCCACGCACGCCTGCGTCCCCCCACGCACGGCCGTGCATGGCTGTCAGTGGGTTTTCCAGCTTTCCGTCTCGGACGCACGGCGTGCGTACCCGGACACACGACTGTGCGTACGTCTTTAAAATTCTTGGCCACTACTGCCACGCACGCATGCGTGCGTCCCTATACGCACGGCCGTGCGTGTCCCTTTTTCTTCCAATTTCTTCGATTTCTTCCACTTCAAGTCCCCGTTAGCCCCGCGATCAATCCAAAAGCTCTTTCTTCATCAAATCTTCATCGTAAACCTCCCGGTGGCCTTCGAAACTCTGAATTCACTCTCGAATGTTTCTTAACTCATCTCGATCACTTCTCAAGCGCCGATACTGGGCCCTAAAAGACCTGATTTCAACTCTAAAAATACCAAAGCTCGATCCATCACCCTGCTAACGTGACTTGAGCTAAAATTGAGACTTACAACCCTTAAAGCTAGGGAAAACCGTCAAAAGCCGATCCCAACACGCATCAAATGTGTGTTGAAATATGGACTTGTCAGATTCCCCCACACTTAAGCTTTTCCTTGTCCTCAATAGGGCTGGTTTGGTATGGTATACCGAAATTTCAACGTCATACCGCATACCGTAATGAAACTTTCGGTATTGGTAAATGTCATACTATTACCATACTGAAACTTTCGGTATACCGAATTTCGGTATACCGAAAATTCGGTACGGTATGTAACCCATACTGTTTTATATCGAAAATTCACAACACTAAACTTCTTGGCAATTCCGTATAAGGGACCTAGCGAACATCCAAAAAACTGATTTTAACAAGTCAAAAGTAGCAAACGACACCGATATATAAACCGATACCAAAACTAAAACACAATATTTAATCCAAAGTATAAAATACTAAAATTATGTGCTAATATCTCAAGTCTCAACAAAATCCATAATGAAAATTAGAATAGTTATCCAACATAAATCAATGATAACTAATGTTTGTAATAACAAATCTTTGAACAATTGTTCTAGCTCCAAAAGATAAGTAGTCTAACACTTCACTCCTGCAATCCTGCAAATGAAAATAAATCAGTTTTGTTGCATTTAAATCCTCTCAAGTTTACATATTTAGATAGACAAGTGGAACATAGTAAAGAACAAGAATTGTTATGAAACACCTCATGCTTTCCACACTCTGCAATAATATAGTTCATCTTGTTGTGATTCAAATAATCATTCAAATTGTGTTACACATAATCAGAGGATTGTTCTCCAGAATTATTAAGAAATGTATATTGTCTAAACAGCTTGGTAGGAAGTTTGCATTATGTTTGGAAAATCCACGACGAAACTACGAGAGGGAAAATGGGGAAGAATTAATACAATTAATCATCACAAATCCCTTTAATACATCTTTAGAACATTTGTGTTGATGCAAAAATATTCCTTCACAATTTACAACCACAATTTTTCAAATCAAGAATTTTGAAGCGTTCCAAATTCTTTTAAAGGGAAACATATTGGCAAATTTTTCCTCATTGTAAAGATTTCATCTTCTTCATCCCGAGTTGGAATTAAATCACCAACTCAAATGAATCTCAACTCAAATAGACACAAAAAGAGGAAAAATAAAGGAGGTGGTTTTGAGAATGGGATCACAACACAAATCAAAACTTATTCATTAAAGACCAATGTATCACTAAGTTTTACAGTATAAAACCTATCTCAATCATGACTTTGGCAATTGATTTTTGCAATACCAATGAAATGAAAAATGTTTTGGGAAAGCAATTGAATTGAACTGAAAATCCAAACAATCAACAAGTCACATGTGAAATGTTTCTACGATTCCCATTGATCTAAGATATTGACTGAATGTACGAGCAAGAGACATAGCTTTAGTGTTATTTTAGACAATGTTGGCAGAACACTAATAGGAAGAAAACAATTTGCTAAATATAGCAGCAAATAATAACTCAAGGTCATGTCCACTAAATATAGCATAAAAAATTAGGGGAATAATAATAATAATTAACTTAGAAAAAGGGCATGGCTAGGAGACTAATTTCTACTTTGGTTTTTATTGTTCATTTAACCAGTTTTCTATTTTGAGAAGTAGAAAACAAAAGGAGATTTTTCTACTGCGGTAATATGAAGGTCGTCCGCTGCTTAAATATTTTATCAATATACTTTATCATTTGTTTATAAATATAAGATGTACAGAGACCAGATTGTTCATATTACCAGGATGGAGAAGCTTTAGCAAATAATGACGGCCGTCCGTTGCTCCGTGCTTCGTCAATGGCGTCTTCGTCACTCATCCGCAGCTTTAGCTCGAAGTCTTCTGCCGTTCTTGAGTACTCCTTCACTCATCCACATCTCCGTCTTCAGTGCTCAATACTCCGCAGCTCCGTCACTCATCACTTGGGAGAACCGGAGAAGAGAAGCTGCTTGACTCTACGTTGATTTACTTGATTAGGGATTTAGGTCTCCACATGGGAGAACTGGAGAAGAGCCGTAGTATTAACTATTATAAGATGGGTTTTTTTTATATTTGGGCCTTGGTATTTTAATAATTTCATTTAATGGGTTTGGCCCTAAAAATTTACAAATTCTATTTCGGTATTTTGGTATTTCGGTATATACCGTACCATACCAAAAATTAACAGTATTTTGGTATATACTGAAATACCGAAAATTCAAAAAAGTTCATACCTTTACCGTACCGAAGTGACCCGGTATGGTATCATACCGTACCGAACTTTTCGGTATACCGAAAATTTCGGTAAATTCGGTATTTTTCTGTATGGTATGGCCTTTATACCGAAATTTCGGTATATTTTCCCACCCCTAGTCCTCAAGCAAACTGAACAACGAGACTTACGACAATCACCACACGAAATTAAAACAATTAGCACACACAGGTAGTTAAAGGGATATTCACAGAACAAACAAAGTAAACCAAGAAAATTCTTCCATAAACTACATCTTTGTACTCTGGCTAAAATCAATGACTAAATTAATCACAACATCCTCAAAATTATGGCAGCACACACTAATAAACTAGCTACTGATCAGAAGGACTTGTGAAGGCGGTGGTGAATGGTGAATGGTGAATGGTAAGGAAAAAACAATCCCTTTCTTTGAGAGTTTTGGAATAATCTGATAAAAACTTAATGCGTTCAAGAATTTAGAGGCTATTTTTCGGATTAAGGAATTTAGTAGGACACAAATTAGGAACTAGCATCTAAACATATGCAAAGAGTAGACATGGTGCACATTGGTGCTTTGACGTTGTGGACATAAAAGTTATTGGACCGATGTTCAATTATGTTGGGCTGCTCGTGATGGTTGTTGGGCCTTATAAAAATATTAATATGGATCCATTCGGATAAAATTTAATAATTAAATTAATTCGGGTCTACATACCCAATTGATTCAATTATAAATTAAATCTTTAAAAGAATGGACCAATCCTATTAATTTATTTATTTTGAGCCCAGTATTAAATAATGGCCCAATAAATAAGAGACATGATCCAATATATGAAAAGGAGGATGAATCTAGTCAAGAAATCAGTCCATATGCATGGAAAATGGTTGCAAACCTTGTTAAAAAGGCTGTCCAGATACATCGGTCAAGTGCTGATTTTTCTAGCTATTGAAATGCGAGCACATAGAGCCCAAAACCCATTTTAATCAGGGCCCAAGGAGTATGGACGAATTTTCCAAACCATAAAAGCATATTCTCACTCCCTCCACACCTATAAATAGAGGTCCCAGTTGAGAGGAAAAGGGGAGAACTTCCAGACAAAGAAATGTTGCAGAAAAGCTCTGAAAAACTCCCGAAAGGCTCTGAAGAATTCCGGAGCATCGGAAGATATCAAAGCCACGTTTTTTGTCAAGAATATATGATTAATCCTTTGTGATTTCATTTATTCTTGATCAAACAAAGCCAAAAGTTGAAGAACGTTCGAAGATTTGGAGAACGCAGCTTGAAGATTCGAAGATCTGAAGAACGAAGCTTTGAAGATTCGAAGATCTGAAGAACGAAGCTTTGAAGATTCGAAGATATGAAGAATGAATCTTTGAAGGTTTGAAGATATTCATGTGAAGATTGAATCAAGATTCAATTGAAGATCAAGCCATATATCCCGGGAGGCCCTTAAATAGAAGATCAAGCCATAAAACGGCCCTTTTGTTGAAAGATCAAGCCACTTGAAAGCCGGAGGCCCTTCAATCTAAATTCTTTATTCAAGAAGATTTGAAGATCTGAAGAACGAAGATTTAAAGATTCGAAGAACGTTCGAACATTTGAAGGATTATAGATTTAATTTTAAATTAAACTCTTTAACTAAATTCATGTCAAATTGCAAGTGAAGAATCGGAGGATTCATATTTAGAGATTGTACCCAATATTCTCACATATTATTATTTGCGATCAATTTTAAGTAAATACTTAAAATTTGTTTCACAGACGTATACTTGAAGTACACGAAGGACTAATGCTAATTTTGCAACAGCCTCCAAGTTCAATTAACTAAGATCAGTTTTCCTTGTCATGTTGGCACGAGAACGCCATTTCTTTCGAAAGATCCCCAAGTCTCATCTTATTGTGCAGAACACTTACGCTTTTTGACCGGGTCTCCCATTCTCTTTTTCGCAAGGTAAGAGGTCTAGTTCATTTAATTAATTTTTTCAATTTTCATATTTTCACTAGACATTACCCCATTCTAATGTCGGCCTCACCAAGGAAAATTAGCAATAAAAGTTCATTTAAAAGGGTGAATCCATGCCTACAATGCAATCCTAAAAAGTGACTGCTCTTACCCCATTTGGGGCATAGGAACAGTGCCAAACGTGGCTCCTATAAAAAATTCCCTAAAATTAGCAAATTAATCCCTTAGTTCCCTAAACATTAAGACTTCACCAAACTTATTCACGGGTAAGAAAACAGACCATTTGGCTATGGAGCTCAATTGATTGGGTAAAGAATAAAACAAGCAGACTCAAAGTGGCTTCTCCTAAAGGACTTGTTCAGGTGAGATGGAAAAATTATGAATTGAATGGGTGACTAATGTCTTCATCCTCTCAACAACTAGATTATAGTGCAAGCAATTTAAGACTAAACACTTCAAAGATGTTCTAAAAGTATAGTTAAAACTCTAGCCATCTCACAAAGACACCGTTTAAAGAAAATTTTTCAAAAATTTTGACATGACCTTCCTATGAATATATAACTAACACCTGCACATGCTAACTCTAAAAATCCCATGTGACAACTACTGCCCGAATGCCCAATTCACTCCCCCACACTTAAACTTTGGCATCACCCTCGATGGCAAAAAATGCACTATGCACCAGGGGGGTAAAGAGGAAAGAGTCACGCGTGTTCAATCTCAACTCATGTCAACATTACAAATAGACGTTTATAAGAGTTGCAGAAACTTCCCTAAGACGCTGGTCGGTGCAGAACTAAACTGAGTCAAGTGATCCTCGACACATCATCCCCAAAGCAAGACCCTGAGCTGCAAAAACAAAACACACAAACACACAAACAAAAACAGAAAACACCCCATAATTTTTTTTCCGGGGGTTTTCTTGAAAGTAAACAAACAAAGACAAAAGTGCAGAATTAAACTTGGATTGCCTCCCAAGAAGAACTATTTTTAACGTCGTTTGCCCGACGCAACTACCTCATATGCTCTCAAATAGCAAAGACTGTAGTGGTGAACTAGTAATCAACGTTTCCAACTTCCTCTCAACAAATGGCATTAAGTGGCGCATATTCTTAAATTCTTGAAAACACTTAGGAAGCGCATGGTCTTCATAACCCTCGTAAGCACAAAAGTGAAGGATGAAACTTTCATCCTCTTGTTCAAAATGTATCACAAACGCCTCCTTTCTTCGTTCGAATGTACCATGAAAATTCTGAGCACCTCCTCTTGACTCGCTATCACTCTCTATGAGTGCATCCCAATTCGTTTCGTCACTCTTCTTATTAATATCCTCCAAGCAGTTGTGATCATTCTCCTTACAAAAATAAATATCATCACCAAGGAATGGATCCAAGAAATCCAAACCTGGACTAACGTACGAGGAGTAATCTTGCATGTGGAGCGAGAATTCTTCGTCATGGGGATCATCTACCTTGCTACCACTCTCTTGGAGCTCGTGATTATCTTTTCCCAACTCTTCTTCAATGTCATTACTCATCTGCTCCATTCCCTCCTCGTCACGGGTTGAGGCTAATGGTAAATCAAACGACTCAGGAGTTTCTATATGGAAATCACAGTGATTTGTAACTTCATCAATTATAGCTTGTACCATTTGAAACTTTTGCATGTATTCTTGGAAAAACAACTCGAGGCTACTATCTTCTTGTTCAAGTTCAAACAGAGGTGGGTCATCAAAAGCGTCTGGAAGTGTATCATCCATCATACTCCCACCATCGCAGTCTGACTCAATCTCTTGATCATCCCAACTCTCGTTAACACCATTTTTATCAATGTCTTCTCGAATGATGTGGTCGTCATTGATAAAGGAAGCATCATCCTTCAACGGTGAATCAAACAAATCTAGATCTGAGACAATGCATGGGTGAACATCTGAATATGTACATGACAGTTTTTCCTTCACGGGGATAGATTCTTCTTTATTGTGATCAACTGCATCAAAGTGTTTCCCATTTGTATGCGTGACAGCCTCGACGTGTTCACTCGTATTGATTTCAGTGTCGCTATGATGGGATCTCTCAGACTACTCAGATTGAGCTCCTGCCAGCTGACTCATCAGGCTATTTATATCCCGCATTATGGCTGAAGTTCTCTGCATGATACTCTCTTCGAACTGAGCCAGAATCTTTGAAAGTGTCTTCTTAAATTGATTATGTGGCTCATTATGCAGCAAGGATGTTGGAGTGGCTGAAACATTTGTGTTTGTAAATTGTGGGGAGGAAGAAGTGAGGTATGCAGTTGCCCAGTAAGGATGGTCATTTGGAGGAATGGGGCAAAGACATAAATGGTGACCTCCTCCACAGAAGGAACAAATTCTATTTTTAGGAAAGCAATCAACCAATTCCTCGGGACTTTTAGTTTGAACAAGATATTCAAGAATGGAGCCTGGTATTGCCCAAGGATATTGTGAATAAGCATAATGATGATGGGATTGAGATTGAGACTGTTGCGTATTTGGAGAAGGGTAAGAATAAGAAGACTGTCAATTTTGTGGTGTGGAAGAGGAATATTGGTGAGGAGTGTAATATTCATGAGGAGGGTATGTCATATATGGTGAATATTCCGTGGAGGCTTGAGGGAATGGTGTCCCTCCAGGGATTGAGCTGAATGGGTTCATCTCATGTTTAAAAAAAAAAAAACTGAAAGGTTAGCACAGAAAGAATACTACGAAAAACCTAAAAAAAATCGCTGAAATTAATTAACCCTTAAAACCGACACCGTCCCCGGCAACGGCGCCAAAAACAGATGTGAGTTTTCTCGCACTTAAATTGATGGTGAATAGTGGTAAAAGTACGAGTATCGTCTCCACAGGGACGGACAAAGGGAATCACGAATTAATTAAATTCAGCGATTAAAAATAAATAAAATAAACGCGTCGTGCGAGATTGGTTGGTTGAATTGAAATTAAACTAATGCGAATGAACGACTAAAATAAAAGATTGGTTTCTCTCTAATTGACGACGAAGGGAGCAGGGATTGCTTTCGGGGTAATCATATTTCTTCTCTTTTTAGTACTCACTTTTTGTTTTTCTTTTGTTTTCCTTGAGTACTTTCTTTTTCAGCATATGTTGTAGCACAATACATCAAACAAGAATAAAACTACATATCAAGTGATCTTAAGTCTAATACAAGATAGAGGAGGTGACATCATCAAAACCTTAATCATCAAAATCTAAGGGACCTAAAAATTAAAATATATTTCAAATATAATTTTTAGATAAATTAAATCAACAGAATCAACCGATCTAGCAACTTCAGTCAGAATTTTATAAGTTTCAGCAGAATCAAATTGATTGTATTGGTTGATTCAACGGTTTCAATCAATTTTAGTATTGCCAAACAAGTTCTTAAACTATTCATTGTTATTCCAATTTATTAGTGTAGCCAGACGGGATGACAATAGGCCAGGACGTAGCTGGAGAGTTATTTCGCTTGGAAACTAGCCGGCCATCCGGGGGATAAATATTAAGCATAAACACACTGTTGGAAAAATGTGTTAAAAATTGCATTAAATGGTCATTTTGGGGCAGTTATTTGAGTGGGGTCCACTTCCGATTTGGGTCGGGTCAAAGTGGTTTCGGATTGTCCTTGTTAAGGGCTACAATTCGATATATGGTACGCTCAAAACGGATAACGGGTGAATGAGAAATTGATTCTCGAAGTTCGCTCGTTGTAATGGAAAAACTGGGAAAATGATGAGTTTCTAGTGTGTTTTATCCCACACCGAAAAACTCAAGGGATTTTCACCCCCTTTTAAAGGGGAGCCACTTTTAAGGAGTTAAGATTCCTAAAGGGAAAGGCTCTCTCTTACGCGCAGGGGGGGGGTGCCGATCAAATCCCGAAACGGAGAAGAAAAACCGCGACTCGTGTGCGCGGGCGACCTGCGGACACGAATGCCGTCCAAAAATCTATTTCTCAAGAGATACGGTTAATTTTTGTTTTTTTCCCAGAAGGCCTCGAACAGAAACCCTCCAAGGGGTCTTCTGTCACGCATTTCTTCCGTTACAACTATTAATGCCCAACGTTCTTCTCTTTTAATGCAGCGTTACATGGACAGTTTATGGATGATTCAATGCCCAACGGACTGGTCATTGATGTCCAACGTTCAGGTCCATTAACACCCCATTTAACTCACAACAAATCCTCCTATAAATACCTGGCAGGTGCTTTGCAACAAACACACGGTTTGACAACGCACATCACTTTCATCACGTTTTCTTGAGCCAAAAACTCTTCCAGCTATTCCCAAAAATTGCTCTGTGTTCATACTTGGTTCTCGTTCGCTGGAACTCTTGTTTGTGTGCTCAAACATTAGTTCGTAGTCATCGTATCCTGGGAAACGATTGTTGCAACGCTCCTAGCACCGTGGGAAACAACAAATACGTTTTAAGGAAATCGTGCGTAGCACGAGCTTTGACTAATTCTGCTTCATTTCCTTTCCTGTTTTTCTTTAGTCATTTTATTTAATTAATTTATTTTAATTAATTTTCTTTATTTTCCGAAACACACCCAACAATCTTAAAACGTATTTGCCTTGGTTGTTGTACTGCGGTAAACAATCTAAAACCGTAGTTTGTCACTTTGGTGAACGAACTTAATTTTCGTGTTTTCGGAAAAACGTTAAAGAACGAAAATGACTTTTCAAGAAAACGAGATTGGTGTTGGGCAGAATGTTCTGAACGACAATCACTCTGAAAGCGGAGCACCGGTGAACAATAGTTCACAACGCGGTGCATCTGCTTTGGCCAACCAAAGGGCTATCCCTATGGTGACCGTGCCAAGCAACTCTGTGGAGAAACCCGAGAAATTCAACGGGTTAAACTTCAAGAGGTGGCAGCAAAAGATGCTATTTCACCTCACTACTCTCGGTCTTGCTAGATTCTTGACCGAAGATGCGCCGGTAGCAACCGGGGGTGAGGTGGATGCGCAATCTTTCAACGCGGTTGAAGCTTGGAAGCATTCTGACTTCCTTTGCCGAAACTACGTGTTGAACGGGCTGCATGATGCTTTGTACGACGTGTATAGCAAATTAGCTACGGCTAAGGAGCTATGGAATGCTTTGGACCACAAATATAAAAGCGAGGATGCCGGCGCAAAGAAATTTGTTGTTGGTCGATTCCTTGATTTTAAAATGGTGGATTCGAAGATGGTCTTGAGTCAAGTTGAGGAGATGCAAATGATCTTCAACGAAATTCGAGATGAAGGAATGACGGTTAGTGAGTCATTCCAAGTGGCGTCAATTATTCACTTATTGCCGCCGGCTATTCCCAAAAATTCCTCTGTGTTCATACTTGGTTCTCGTTCGCTGGAACTCTTGTTTGTGTGCTCAAACATTAGTTCGTAGTCATCGTATCCTGGGAAACGATTGTTGCAACGCTCCTAGCACCGTGGGAGGCAACAAATACGTTTTAAGGAAATCGTGCGTAGCACGAGCTTTGACTAATTCTGCTTCATCTCCTTTCCTGTTTTTCTTTAGTCATTTTATTTAATTAATTTATTTTAATTAATTTTCTTTATTTTCCGAAACACACCCAACACACACAAACAACTAAGGTTGTACGTAGCTGAAGGACGAACGACGTAAGGGGAAGGCAACGTTCACGGATTGGCTTGGCGAGACGGCAGTGGGCTAGCGTAGGATGAACTGGTACTCTCTCAGTGTTGCAAATAGGGACACTATTGGAGTTCTGGATTTCGACGGCGATTAGCAGGATGAATTTGACAGACGGGCAGAGTGATAGCGCAGGACGAATTTAAACGGCAGTGTGTTAGCGCGGGATAAACGGGCAAGAGGATAGACGATGGTGGATATGAATGAATACAGAGAAATGGACAAACTTGCAAATGCGTATGGTAGAATGGAGATGGAGGAAGGAGACGAATTCCTACAAGTGGAGGCTATGGCACCGAGGATCAAAGAGGTGGGTATGTCCTTGGTAGGAACAATTACTTTTGAGAAATCAGTACGCTTCTCATTTTTTCGTGTTACTATGTCAAATGTGTGGAAACCTGTTAGAGGTATTACTATTACTGAGATAGCCGCACGAAGATACATGTTTCAATTTTACAGTGAAAGTGATATGCTACGAGTTCTGGAGGAAGGTTCATGGACTTTCGACCAGAATCTTATCGTCCTTGCTAAGATAAAGCGAGGAGACTTGCCTGTGGCGGTGCCACTGAATAAGGCTGACTTCTGGCTACAGGTTCATGATGTGCCAGTGGGATTTTTTTTTTCTGAAAAAAATGCCACAAAAATTGGGAACTTTGTGGGGAGGTTTATTAAAGTTGATGAACACAATTTTTCTGTCAAATGGAGCTCTTATATGAGGATAAGGGTTATCATTGATTTGAATAAGCCACTGAAAAGGAAATTGTTCCTTCAATCAGATGAATGGAAAAATTCTTGTGTTAAATTTAGGTATGAAAAATTATCTAGTTTCTATTTTTCCTGTGGCATTATTGGCCATGCAGAAAGATACTGCCCGCGCTATCCTGATGGTACATGCACGAGTGGAGGGCTACTTTTTGGCCCTGAGTTGGGAGCCTCACAAGGACTCGTGACAGTGGGGGGGGGGGGATAAATGGTTGGTCCCAATTGGTAAAAGGAAAGGGAAAGAAGATGCGGACGGAATGGGGACGACGAAAGTGGACGAGTAGGGAGGACTACAACAGGAGAAAAAGACTGCTCATGTGAGAGATAAGCTGGAACAAAAGCATCAGCAAGTTGATCATGGGTAAGAAGAGGCACCACACAATGACATGGAGGTGGAGACAGAAACATAAAAAACGGGGAGGAGGCGGGCTACAATGCCCGCCTATCATGCAACTGAAGGATGGGAGAGATGAATTAGGATGGATGGAAGTATGCGAACTCCATCGCCTGAGCTTTTATTTTCGTTGCTTTATAATTCTTAGTCAGGATTCAGTGTCTTGTTTTTTTTTCTTGCTTAGAATAAGGGAGTCGGTTTTGAGGGCGGGTGGTTTTTGATAGGGTTTTTCTTGATGGAGACAATCAAGCTGATACAACCGTTAATAGTCTTTTTGCTCTCACTATTTCAGTGATTAGTCTTTATCTTCGCGGGGTGGACTATTTTATGTCTGCGCATGACGTGAGTGGGTCAATGGGCTTTTGATATTCTTTGGTTAGAGGGAGAATTAGGTCTTGGGACATACATGTTATCTTGGCTGCCAATTTCTAATATAAGTTATCCTTTCAAAAAAAACACCAAGCACTGTTTTGAATACCGAATGCAAAAACATATAAATAAATAAGCATTTTAAAATAATTAATGCATAATCACATACAGAGTAAATAACTAAGCATTTTTGTAATTTAACTAGTAAATATGATCCACAACTAAAATAAAATTGAACTAAATGAACAAATCCACAACTAAAATAAAACCAACAATTTATTAAATGAGAATAGTAATAAATAAAGGTTGGAAAAATGTGTTAAAAAATGCATTAAAGGTCAATTTGGGGCAATATTTTGAGTGGGGTCCACTGCGGATTTGGGTCGGGTCAAAGTGGTTTTGGATTGTCCTAGTTAAGGCTACAATTCGATATGTGGTACACTCAAAACGGATAACGAGTGAATGAGAAATTGATTCTCGAAGTTCACTCGTTGGAATGAAGAAAACTAAGAAATGATGGGTTTCTAGTGTGAACCCTCTTTAAAAGAGTTAAGTTTCTTAGGTGGAAAGGCTCTCTGCCGATCAAATCCCGAAAATGGAGAAGAAAAACCGCGACATGCGGCCGCGAATGTCGTCCGAAAATCTATCTTTCAAACATACGATTTATTTTTTATTTCCTCCCGTAACATTCCTTTTTTTCCTCCGCATCAGAATTGCTCGGACCAGAACCCTTATGCTCCACATCAGAAAGCTTTGGATCAGAACGCTTCTGTTTCGAATCAGAAGGCTTAGAAGGCTTCAGACATAACACTTCTGATTCACTTCTGAAACGTTACAACAGTTATTGCCCAACGTTCTTCTCCTTTATTGCACTTTAAATGGACAATTTTTGGACGAATTAATGGTCAACGTTCTGCTCATTGATGTCCAACTATAAGGTCCATTAAGGTACACTCAACACACAACAAATCCTTCCCTACAAGTAAGCTGGTAGGTTCTTTGGCTAAATTAATTAATTTTAATTAGTTATTTTTCTTTGTTTTTCGAGAACACACCCAACAATAAACTCTTACAATTGAGAGTGATAGACTCGCAAAAAATGACGGGTAACAATTTATAAAATTAGATTAATAATTTTCTAACCGAAACACCGTCCGGCCACCTCCATTTGAACGGCTTCCGGATGGACCTTTTTTATGAACTTATTTTCCAAGAAGTGTAGAATAAGTATACCATATTTCAATTCAGAATTCAATCGAAAAGTGAGTTAAAAAAATATTAAAAGAACTGCGCCAAAATCAATATAAAAAACGTAGTGTTTTTAAATAATTTATTCAATTTTCTAACCAAATGCACACATTTGGTGAACATAATTTACACTCATATAATTTTATAAAAAAATTCCACACAAAAATACCTCAAATAAAGGCGGCTTAACGATATTTTGATGAGAAAATTCTTTACATACACGAACATTGTGATTACATATACCGAGTATATAATTAAAAACAAAAAGCTACAGGGGAAGCCTCCCAAGCCCTACACTAGTTCCGCCCTTGCATATACTATATAATGGTCACCGTCATGAACGTAGTCAGGATTGACGATTGGGTGTGCCGGTACAAATAATTTGTTTAGATAAATTTCAAAATTGGGATGGGTCGGGGCTCGTTTGACCCATGTACCTCCGCCCCATGTAAAATTAAAATTATAAAAAAAGATGTTTGTTATATGGCGTGCAAATAGCGTGCATGTTTGGTGTATATACAATGTAAAAGAAAAACATAGGACTAAAAGAAATTGGCAATTTCTACCGTACCTTGAAGGTACCGTACGTGCCTTCACGGTATGGATCAATATTTTTTTTTAATTGAATAATTTAAATGTAAATAAAATATGAAACTTTAAGTTGAACCAATGAAATGCATGTTAGCTATGGTACCTTCTATTTTTTGTGGGTACATAGCAAGCACCAAAGAAATAACATAGATGTGAGGCTTCAATGCATATATATACAACTGCCCCCTGCCATCCGATTCAATCATTTCCGGCGCATCCATCACTTCCGGCGAGGCTCCTTCCGATCCCGCCAATGGAAAATCCACCTGCTGCTTCTGACATTACCAATTTATTACCAATCCCACCGGTCGCCGGTGCCACCGCATCACATCAAAATCGATGACAATACCGGAGCAAGCAGATATTACTACCCGCCGACTGCACTGATGTGGTTGCTGCAGCAGGCTGAGCCGGCCATCGTCACTGCTCAATGAATCACAAACTACGCATCAGCTGCCCCCGCCGTTTTCTAGTCCCCAATCCCCGTTCCCGGCGGCATCTACATAGATAATCTCTCTGTCTCGAACATAACGGCGCCGCCCCTCATCACTTCCCCGTCGTCTTAGGCGGCATAGAAGTTGTTGCTTTCAATTCCGTCATCACTTCATTCGTCTACCAGCCGCCGCCCTACAACTGGGGACATCCCATCCCGGCGCTTACCACCCCCCGTACGCTGGTGGACATATCTAAATGCAGGGGTTGATTATTTATTTTTGGATATTTTATTTTATAAATACCTTTTTAATTTTTTTTATAATTTGTTTACAATTTTTTTATTGTTTTTTAGGATTTTATTATGAATTAAAACACTTCAAAAGCTACAAGGGTATATTTGTCCATGCACACATAAGTAGTTCTACTAGAGAATTTAAAACAATGTAGTGCTATTTGAGATTTTTGGCCCTTTTTAGTCCTATTTAGGTAATCTACTCTTATATATCGAATGTGCATTATAAAATTTCGAAATAATAAAAATTTCTTAAATGCGAATTACGTTTGTGTAAAAATAAATGGCACACTTTTATTTCTTTAAATGGTGCACTTTAATGAAGATTAATGTGCACAGTACACTCTAAAGTGCAACTACTTAAAATTTGAAATGAGAAATATGTAAATTATATCTTAAATGTATTGGCTTTAATGTAAAATATTTGACAGTGGACCAATTTAGATTTTCAAAGTGCATAATAAGTACTACGTAATATATTTATCATGCATCTTGGATATGTGTGTGTATACATTGCATTACGATTCGAATAAATGTGCACCATTGTTGTAGTAACATTATATTCGAAATAAGGTTTAACATAAACTAGTATCGCAAGGGATGTATTATACAGGTACTAAAAATATTACAGTAATATATAAATACATTTAGGGAAAATCACACATTTGACCCCCAATTATTCATCATATTGAAATCTCAAACCCGTGTTTCAGGTTTTCTAAATTCACCCCCTAGTTGTCCGAATAATTATAAATGTCACCTCTGCCGTTATAATTATTCGGACAATTCGGGGGTGAAATTTATAATTATTCGGACAACTCGGGGGTGAAATTTAGAAAACCTGAAACACGAGTTTGAGATTTCAATATGGTGGATAATTGGGGGGTCAAATGTGCGATTTTCCCATACATTTATATATCAGATTTTTTATCACGAATATCAAAAGTTTAATAACAAAACATACATTACGTAATTATTTGTCTACTCCCTCCGTTTTTTATTAACTATCTCATATTACTTTTTGGGACGTTTTTAATTATTTGTCTCTCTTTTCTTTTTCGGTAAGTTTTTTCAATCAAAATACCTTATTACCCCCACTTTTATTACCCTTACCCCTTTCTCTTTCCTACTTTATCATTTAAACACAAACCACTACATTACCTCTATTATTTTCCGTTAAAACCCGTGTCAAACTCTAAGGGTGTGTTTGGAAGTTGGATTTTGGAGGAGAGGGGAAGGTTGATGAGGGTTTGTAACCCTCTTTTTCATGTTTGGGAGTTTATAAAATTGGAGGGGATGGTTTTGGAGGGCTTTCATGACCCCTCAAAACCCTCTAAAAGCTCAAATTTTAAGTTCCCCCAATTCGGATGGTTTTGAAGGAGAATTAATGAAATGATAATTTAAGCTCAATTAAAAATAAATATCAGTTCAATTATTTAAACTCGTCATATCTCAAAGTGATTTTAATTATAATTCATTCAAAAACTCTCTTCTTCCAAATTTATTACTCCCAAATACAAAGAAAGGGTTTCCTCACCCTCCCCTCCCTTTCCCCTCCAACAACATACCTCCAAAGCCTTCCCCTCACCTTTCCTCCGAACTCCCAAACATACCCTAAGGGGGTAATTAAAAGAGAACAGAGGGAGTACTAAACTAACGGAGATCTGACTTTTTTTACTAGGGGCTGGTGAGACCCGGGATAAAGAACACTGAAACCGCTTCCATGTGAGTGCCTATACCTTACGACCGGTATACGGTGAGCACCGTATACCGGTACGGATTTATATTTTTTTTCCTTTTGTTTTTAAAAAATGGTAATAACTTTTTTATTTTTGATCCGATTTTTATAAAATTTATATCAACATTTTTTATTTTTCATGATCTTTCAAATGAGACCAATATTGCCTATGTAACTTTAACATATTAACATTTGCGTGTAAAATATGTAACTTTACGTGTTAAAATATGTAACTCACGTTCAGTCAGGCCAAATGCAACTCGTGTGTATAAATATGTATCTCTACGTGTAACAATATGTAACTTTACGTAAAAAAATATGTAACTCGCGTTCAGACAGGTCAAATGCAACTCGTGTGTATAAATATGTAACTCGCGTGTATAAATATGTAACTTTACGTGTAAAAATATGTAACTTTACGTGTAAATATATGTAAGTCGCGTTCAGGCATGTCAAATGCAACTCGTGTTTATATATATGTAACTCGCTTTTAAAAAGATGTAACTTGCTTATAAAAAGATGTAACTTGCTTATAAAAAGATGTAACTCGCTCATAAATAGATGTAACTCAATGTATTATCAAATGTATCTGAGGCCACTGATCCACTCCCAAACAGATTCGATCTTCTATTTCACAAACCTATCATCTCCCAAACAGATTCGATTTTCCTTATAATCCAATACTCATTAATATAATAGTTCGATAATTTCTTAAAATTACATAAGCAATATTGGTCTCATTTGAAAGATCATGAAAAATAAAAAATGTTGATATAAATTTTATAAAAATCGGATCAAAAATAAAAAAGTTATTATCATTTTTTAACAACAAAATCAAAAAATAAAAAAGAGCAAGCTGCATCATTTTGCAACCGGGCGCACCATCCTCATGGTTTGCCGGTTGCACCGTATAATTTGCCGTTACATGTGAAGATCTTCTTGTATATGAGAGTGAATCGAAGACCAATGAGCTAGATCACTTCCTTTTATAAAAGGATCTTGTTAATGATATTGTTTTCAATTTTTTGGATTTCCATCATTGGTGCATATCACGCTCTCGTTTATCTAGTATTTTTTAAAAACACCTCTTTATTTAGCACGTGTATAATTCCTCTAATTAGTTTAGATTTAATAGATGTAGACATCTTTTATTCACTTCTAACACTTGAATTTGGATTTAAATTGTACTTAAATTAAAAGTTTTTTTTTTGTTTAACATTACAAAATCTATTTGAATACTCAAATAAAATAAATCTATTAATTTATTAAAATATTTTTTTCTACTCTTTTTAATAAGAATTAAAATTCACACCAATCAATTGATTAGATTAAATTTCTAAAAAAAGTGTTCTTTATTTTTCACTTCTGTGTCATCAACAACACATTTGTTGATATACTTGATATTTTAAATAGTGTGTACCTCATCCTTCTTAATCTCCTGATTTAAGTATATGCCTGTACCTCATCCTTATTTGGGAGGTTCTGTCCGTCCGTCGTCAATTGGGACGGTTCCCGATGGAATTTTTTGAGCATCTTCTTCATTAAGTCTAGTTTCCCATATCAAATTTCAGTTAAAAATTAAATCGGGAAGGCAGTCAAATGATTTTCCGAAATGTACTGCGCTGTTTAACTGCGCAGTTATCTTCAAAAAATCATTTGATTGCCTTCCCGGTTGAATTTTTAGCTGAAATTTGGTATGTGTAAACTAGACTTAATTAAGAAGATGCTCAAAAAATATCAACAAAAAATTCCACCGGGAACCGCCCCAATTGACGACGGCCGAGCAGAACCTTCTATATAAGGGGCTAATTGAACACTTTAAGTTAGTTCATGTACCTATTTGACCCTTTAGCCTTTTGAAATTGAGATTTGGAATAATCAATAGTGGGAAATTATATCCTACACCCGGGTGTATAGATACACCCGATATTTTTGTAAATAAACCAAATTCAAGCCTCTGAGTCAGCATGTTCTTTCCATAATCTTTCGTCTTCATCAACCATCCTCTTTTCCTTCCTCTTTTCTTTCTTTTCTTCCGCCGCCTTCCACTTTTCTTTCTTTTCTTCCGGTGCCTACCACTTTTCCTTCTTCAATTTTGCTACAGGTACCCCAACATCCAGTCCCGGTCTTGAGATTTTGAGGACCCGGGACAAATCAGAAAAATGGGCCCCCAAATTATAAAGCACAAAACTAAATTCCATTATAAAAGCAAAGTTGATTACATCATGCATGAGATACTTCATAGTTCATACAAAAAAAGTACAAAAAACAACTTCGTCGGGCGTTCTTAGATGCCAAATCATCTATGACAGAATCTCGATCAATATCATCCAAAATCTCCTTATCTATACCTAAAATCGCCAAGCCATTCAATCTTTCTTGAGACATTGAAGATCTCAAATATGTCTTCAATAATTTTAACTTTGAAAAGCTCCTCTCTGCCGATGCAACACTCACTGGTGCCGTCAATAAACTATATGTAAAGCGCCTAGATGTTTTGTCACAAGGAAACTCAAGATTTAATTCTCTAATCGGTCCTTTCTCAACCAAAAGGTCTCTTACTTTATTTTCAATATTGTCCCAATTAGCTGGATCATAAATATCTAAAAATGGAATTGGTTGTTCATCTTCTAAAACATTTCCAATGTTTTGATTTGGTCACTTGTGTTTTGAACATCACTAGTATCCTCATTTTGGTTATTGTTTGAAATGTTTTTAGTATTATCAATTCCCTGATTTCCCTCATCACTTTTATTAGGCTCATTCACAACTTCAAAATTAAGCTCACTCAATTGACGTGTATTCTCATTAGAGGAATGTCCTATTTTAACAAACCTATCCAAAGCTCCTATCTGAGAATTAATTAGTTCATCAACTTGTTTTCTTTTTTTCCTTTTTTCACTTCCAGACAAATATTTTTTAGGAAACAATTTAGATGAAGATTGAAGCTATAGCTATAAACAATCAGTGAAACACATCCTGTCAATGATAGCTGATACTAAAATAATGAAACTGGAGAAAAACCTCAACTCAGTTTGAAACTAGGCAGCCACCAACTCAGGAAGCTGTTATTTGTAATCAACAACAACAAGACAAGTCAAAAACTTGTAATACAAGAAAAAAGTTCTTGTCAAATTATATGAAATTTTGTCGCAAAAATGATGTAGGTTGGATAAATCATAAATGTAAAATCTTTATCAAGTTCAAGAAAACAAGATGAATTCAAAAAAGAAAAAGAAAATGTGAACATAGTTGCTGAAAAAAATTAAAGTGGGATTTGAAGTGGCAATATACTGTAACTCTGTAAGTCTTAACAAAAGAGAAGGAACAAACCTAGTATCCAATTGATTACAATAATAACGAATTAACGATGATTATACTCATAACAATTGAAAAGGTTTCGAGTGGAACTGTGGAAGAAGGAACAAACCTAGTAGCCATGGATGATTTCAGTCATCCATCACGAGTCAGAGACTCAGTCTCACAGGCGGGTCAGGCGGCAAGCCGGCAAAGAAGAGAAACAAGGAGACAGTCTAAGAGAGAATTGCTGAATTTGGATGATAGGATTATTTGGATGCCGGATTCTTTGGGTATTATCAGACATATATAAACAAGAAGGACATATTATCGTTTCAAATTTCAATGGAAGTAGGATCGACTCATCGACTGAGAATGAGCGGTGATGTTAAAATCGAAGAGGTGCAACTGTGCAAGCGCCAAGCGGTTCGCCTTCTCTTTCACTCTTTGTCGGCCAAATTAGGTATGGCGCTTGATTAGCTGGAGGGTCTGGAGTATTCTCTTTAATATTATAAAAATAATAACACACACACACACACACACACACACATATATATATATATATATATAATAACATATAAAATTATGGGCCCCATACTAAACCTGGGTCTTGGGCATGTGGCCCCTTGCCCCTCTTCCAGAACCGGCCCTCCCAACATCACCCCATTTTGTACCCCATATAAAAGCTTCCTTTTTTACCATCCCTTTAACCCTCTTTCCAAAAACCCTCCCCCACTTTTCTTCTCCTTCCCTCCCTCTCTCCTCCATCTTTTCTTTTTACGCAGCCCCCCTCATGGCCTCATCCCCTCCCCTTTCTTTCTCTTTTGATTTCTTCTCCATTTCAAGATCTCTCCCCATGAAGTCTTTTCATTTTTACAATCGTCTTTTCTCCGTCCAAGCTTTGTCTCCTGCTTCTCTCCTCTTCTGCCTTTTTTTTTTCGTTTCAAATGGAAGAGCTACAGTAATCGGACAAAGGGGAGAGCTCGGTGACGTGGGGAGACAACGACGAAAGTACAAATCAAGAAGCTTCAAATGACTTGAGCGGATCTACGTTTCTTGATTTTTTCTTGTTTTTTTGGTGTGTTTTCGAAAAAATTGTTGTATTCCCTGACAGACAATTTATAAGTGCAATGTCTGTATTTGTTAGTCTAGGAGAAGAGTATGTTGTTTTTCATCATTTGTTTGTATTTTGTTTGGCGGACAGACAATTTGGAACTACAGTGTCTGTCTAGCATAAAGTGAACGTGGTTTCATAGTTGTTTAAAGTAAACGTGGTTTTATACTCGTTGTCTCGTACATAAAATGTGTGTGTGACCAGACAACTTTAAATGTATGTGATTTTGTTTGGAAACATGGTTGTATTGGTAATGTGAAGAGTGAAGACAAATGTGGTGAATGAATTACATATGTAGTCTCTACAAGGAGAAGAGTAGGGTTCCCTGTTAGAATAAGGACTACTCTCTGTCTTACAGCCAGACAAATTTTGTCTTGGCTAGAGATTAGTAGTCTGGGACAATTAACTACTCTCTGTCCTACAACCCGACAAATTTTGTCTTGACCAGACATTAGTAGTCTGGGCCAATCAAGTACTCTTTGTCGTATAGCCAGACAAATTTTGTCTGGACCAGACATTAGTGGTCTGGGCCAATTAAGTACTCTCTGTCTTACAACCAGACAAATTTGTCTGAGCCAGACATTAGCAGTCTGGGCTACTAAACTACTCTCTGTCTGGGTATCTGTGGTTATCTCTATTGTCTGTCTAGATATATGTATTGTTTGTCTATTCACAACAAACAATTTGTTGCAATAAATTGACAGACAACTCAAATGGAATGGCAGACAACTACTTTCACATGACAGACAACTACAAACCAATTTTAAACAATTGGATTTAACGTGCCAGACAACTAATATGCCTTGCCAGACAACTACTTTCACATGACAGGCAACTATAAATCAATTTTAAACAATTCAAAATAAATTGACAGACAACTCCAAACCAATTACATAATATTCAAAATAACATGACAAACATCTCAATATCATCACAGTGTAATCTAGATATACACAACTACTTCACAATTTCACCAGAAAGACAACTCCCAACGCTTTTCTCATACAGACAACTACAAATCAATTTTAAAGAATTCATTTCATGTTACAGACAAATCAAATGGAATGCCAGGCAACTCTTTTTACTTCAAACAACTACAAACCAATTTTCAACAAACAAAAATACAACAAAAAAGCTATGAGAGCATTCCACTTCCAGAATCTTCATCTTCTCATCGTGTAGAGACAACACAGGCAACTCTTTCCAAGTTGAGCAGCAATGGAGCAAATGAGGCTGCCTTGTTTCTTCACATTTGCAGCAACGCAGGGGAAGTGAAAGCTATGAGAGCATTCCGCCGTGAATATGGTCGTCCCTTGCCCAGAAAGATTCACCGTCCTTGAACATATCCCACACCTGCTCTGTTATCAGCAGCAGTTACGTGATAAACACAAAAAGTGCGTCATGCATTTTTTTCATTAATAACATATTCAATTCCTACCCTATGTCTCAACAACCAATAATTACGAAAAAAATGAATAAAAAATGAAGCGCTTAAAAGGTTAAATTACTCCGTATTACCTTAGCAACTTTGATTTCATCTTCTAGCTAATGGAAACAAGTGCTTAGTCTGCTGAATTGGTTAATTTTCTGTTGGTTACCCCAGGTCACTTTTATTTCCGAACTCCAAGCTCCGGCCTTGTTATCCATATTTACTTCTTCCGTTCAAAGCAGGGACGCACCAAAGTGGGGGGAAATCGCTGCCACAGCGAGCGTATGATACGTAGCAAGGCAGAATCGGGGAGTTTGGTCTTGTAAAACAGGAACCGGAAGAGTTTGGATCCGTAAGAGTTTCTAAAAGCAATTTTGAGAGACTGTTGTGGCGTTTCTTGCGGGCTAGGGATTTGAGAGACGGCTGAGGGCAAGAAACAAAAATGACGGGAAAGGGAAGGCTGGAAAAGAGAGACGAGAGAGTGGGGGTAAATTTTTGGGAGGGTATTTATATGGAGTATAATTTGGGGTTTAATTGGGGTAAGCAAAATTGTTCCTTCTTTTCTTATGTCGCCTTCCACTTTTCCTTTCTTTCTTCCGCCGTTATCAATTCTGATCGTTATGTTTATTTTTTGTTTTTTTTTGTTTCTTTATTTTCTTTACTTTTTTTTAGTGGTTCTGATTGTTAGGTTTTTTGTCTTTTTGTTTTTTATTTTCTTTACTTTTTTAGTGGTTGATTTCACTTTCTTTGGGTTTGTCTTTTTCTTTTACTTTCTTTACTTATTTTCTTTGTTTTTTTTTTATTTCTTTTCCTTTCTTTATTTGTTTTACCTCTTTCTCTTTTTCATATATTATACCAAGCACATTAGAAATGAGTTTTACCTTAAACTGAAATGAATAAAACGCTTAAAAACATGAACATAAACAAATGAACTTTTGAATACTCATTTTGTAAATTATGTATGTTCATTTAGTATCTCTGTTATGCTCATTTTAAAAATGT
Organism: Cuscuta europaea; assembly: GCA_945859875.1. Taxonomy (NCBI): domain Eukaryota; kingdom Viridiplantae; phylum Streptophyta; class Magnoliopsida; order Solanales; family Convolvulaceae; genus Cuscuta; species Cuscuta europaea. The sequence continues at coordinate 23,666,506 of CAMAPE010000038.1, forward strand.
TTTAGCAATGCACATTTCAAAAGTCTCATATTACATTAGATTTATATAAGAGTTGATTATAAACACGAGACAACAAATCATGATACTCAATCACAGATTCTAATACTCAATAACGGAGGCTAGATGCTCACTGAAAATGTCTTGATGCTTAACTAAAAAAGCAACTAACAAATTCATTAATACTCATTTTGTAAGTTATGTATGCTCATGTGATACTGATCATATGCTCATTTTATAAATGTCATGTAAAAAATTCACATTTCAAAAGTATCATGATACTCAATATTATACTTTTAATACTCAACATAATAAGTGTAATACTCAGTAAAAGTTCATGAATGCTCATTTGATAGAAGCCGTAATTTTTCATCTCAAAAGAAGAGGTTTGATGCTCAATGAAAATGTCATGACGTTTAAGTAACAAATCTTACGATTTTCATATTAATGCGCATTTTGTAAGTTGTATATATGCTCATTTGATACTAATGTTATGTTCATTTGTAAAATGTCATATCAACGCATATTTCAAAAGTATCATATCACATTAAAGTCGTATATTGAAATTCATAGGAATTGTTTATACATAACATTTAACAAGTTTCTATAAAAGAGAAAATAACAAAAAAGTGAATTAGAAGTTATGAAACAGAGACCATGATTCTGAATATTAGACTCCTGATACTCAACATAATAAGTCTGATGCTCATTAAAAGTTCGTTAATGCTCATTTAACAGAAACTGTGATTTTCATCTCAAGAGAAGAGGTTTGATGCTCAATGAAAGTGCCGTGATACTCAACTAACAAATCTGGCAATTTTCATATCAATGCGCATTTGGTAAGTTTAATTTGCTTATTTGATACTTTTGAAATATGCATTAATATGAAATTTTAAAAATGAGCATGTCATCAGTACCAAATGAGCATACATAACTTACAAAGTGCACATTGATATGAAAAGTGTAAGGTTTGTGAAAATCAGTACCAAATGAGCATTGAAACACTTTCGATGAGCATCATGCTTATTTGGTTGAGTATTAGGAACTTAACAATCAAATCTAATGCCATATGCAACTTTTAAAAGTTGCACGAGTATGAGATTTTAAAAATGAGCATAATATGAGTGCAAATTGAACAAATGTAACTTACAAAATGAGTATTGATATGAAAATCATAATTTTTTAAGTTGGACTTCAAGACATTTTTATTGAGCATCAAACCTTCTCTATTGAGTATTGAAAACATGCAATTGAGTATTATGGTCTGTACTCCTATATCTATAACCAGGGGCGGAGCCAGGGGGTCAGGGTGGTCAGCCGACCCCGCTGAAAGTTCAAGAATGTAGAGCTCTGAAATACCTTCGATTTGATATATAATGGGTCCCGTAACTCATTACGAGTATAAAGTTATGACTTTTGAAAAAATCAACATCATCTTAACTTGAAATAAGCAAAATTTGATGTGTGACGTTGATTATTTTATTAAATTTAAAAATAAAACAACTTACTCAGTCATTAGTTGTGTGAACATTATGATACATTACCTATATATCAACATATTAACCGAAAATTCTCATTAAACTACCATTTATCTCAACTACATATGAAACATTTAACTCAAGTATTGTATAATAATTATCCACTATTTTGATATTGTATATAATTAAATTTCGACCCCGTTCACACATTTTTCTAACTCCGCCTCTGTCTATAACTAACTTTTACAAGAATCTAAAAAATAAACTGAATCATTTAATACTCCTTCGTCTCTTATAACTTTGCCAACTTTCCTTTTTTGGTTGTCCCAAAAACTTTGCCACTTTCCCTTTTAGTCAATCAATTTGTGGTTCCTGTTATTTCTCTCTCCTCTGCACAAATCTCAAGCACACAGTTTTTACTTTATTATTCTACGTGCCGGTCAAACTTGGCAATCCTTTTAGGGACGGAGGGAGTACTATTTTATTTTATACATTAATTGAATATAATATTAAAATAGAAGGTTTCTAAAAAAACAAAAAAAGAAAGAAAGGAGAACAAACAAACAACAACAAAAAAACAAAAAACAATAAACAGCTGAAAAGAAAAAGAAAAAGAACGTACGAAGTGAAAAAAAAAGAACATGCGAAGTACGGAACTAAAGATGTCCAGGAGTGGAGTCTTGACCGAAAATTAAAAGGGAGCAGCTCCAACACCTCAGTTTATCAAAAATATCGGGTGTACGTACACCCGGATGTACGATATATGCAGTCATCAATAGTATCAATCACATAACTTTTATGATATTTTTGGAGCATAATGAAATAATTAATAGTACAACATTGGTACATAGTCAAGAAGGATGACAACTTCATATCCGATGAAATCAAAGTATGTACGATTGTGAATAGAAACTACAGGGAAATGGAAATAAGCATTGTAATGGTAGCAAAGCTCTCCAACATCATCAGCCGATAGTTACGTTTCTTCCATGCATCCATTTGGGCCAATATGATAAACACTTGCAACACCTAAATTGGAATGTTGCGTGATAAATAGCCCGTTTTCCGAACTCTGCTTCTTCTTCAACAGACAAATCATACTATTGTGAAAGTGGAAGGGTTTTAATCATACCTAATTACGAATTTATATACGGAGTATTGTTTTTTGGGGGGAGGAACTAATGAGGTCATGTATTGTGAAAGTGGAAGAATTTTAATCATACCTAATTTTAATTTTTGTATTAATAAAATTAATAATAATAATAACAATCACCCTCGTTTTCTTATTTAGTTTTATCCGCTCATATGTATATAATTGACTATTTGATTCTCTCTTGTATACTACGTATTATTTAGGCCGTACATTTTATTTTATATTATTTATTTATAATTTTTATATGTGTATGTGTACATATATGTATATTTTAAAAAAACTAGATTAGCTACTTAAATTTTAAGTGATTGTATTATTCCAAAATGTTTAAAATTATGAGATGTTAATAAATTAATTAGCTTCCGTCAAAGTTAATGGCAAATCTAACGGAAGGACTCAATTAATATAGATTAAATAGATTAAGGACTAAAATGATAGATTTAATAGTTCGAGGACCAAAACGATACGGCGATGATAATTCAAGGACCATTTATGCATTTCACTCTTAACTTTTTTACCACTTCTAACATTCCTGATTTTGCTATAGAAGTGAGGGGGAACCCTTCCTATGTTGTGCAATGTGTTCTCATCAATGAGATTGAATAGGACTCATCAACTCCGACGATGTGGGATCGCCAAGATGGTAGATGAACCTGGACTTGCTCTTTTTCTTGATGATTTTGTACCATTAAACTGATTCTTGATGAAATTTGATACTCTTTAATTTACTTCTTTACTCTTTAGGCACGTACAATGGCCTTGTTTGGTAAAAAGCTGTTAGCGCGATTAGCAGTTAGCGGGTTGTGTTAGGCTGTTAGCGATTTATGATACTCAGAATCAAAAGATCATTCATTAATGGTTAGTTTGGAATTATGAAAATTGCCAAGGAAAGAAATAAAGTAAGAAATATATTATAAATCTGCCAAAAGTCATTGAACGTCTCAAACTTAATTAACCAGTTTTAGATTTTTGTTCAACCTTATTTTTTAAAGTATTATCTAATTGTGTTACACAAAGACTGAAAAATCTAAATATATGTGCAACTCTAATCATGTTCTATTTTAATTTCCTTCAGATTTTCCAAGGTAAAACCAAATGTAAGGAAACACTACTTAACTTGGCATTTCTTCCTTTCAAGTATCACTAGTAGCTTCTGCCTTCCAAATAGAGAGAAACATGTTGTAAAAAGAAAAAAGCACTCAAAATCAAAAGCATACTCTTACAATCCTCTTGGAGAACTGTGGATGCATACACTAATATTTCCATGTCCGTGAGAGTTGTTTGTCTTAGTGTACACCTTTTTATACACATCAGTACACTCCCGTGTCTGTGATAGTTTTTTGTCTGTGAATCCCAGTCCACAGACAAAAACTGATTTGTTTTGTCTTTTAAAAATTCTACAGACAAAACAAACCAGTTTTTGTCTGTGTGCTGGGATTCACAGACAAACAACTCTCACAGATACAAGGGTGTACTGATGTGTATAAGAAGGTGTACAAAAGGAATTTTTGTTTCAATTTGCTATTTCATCACCAATTTTTGCTCTCCGATCAACTCCAGAAGAATGATATACTACTTGAACCTAGACATGGACTCGGGCCGGGCCTAGGACCGGCCGGGCTGCTGGTTTGTAACTTATGGACCCAGGACCGGCCCGAGGTCTGGACGGGACCGGTTTGGGCCGGGCCACCCACCCGGGTCACGGGTCGGGCCAACCGCCGTGCCGGGCCGAGCCGGTTAAATCCATTTTTTTAATTTATACTTTATAGTTTTATACAAGAATTAAAAACAAACTTCAAGTGCATTTATTTGAAATGAAATAGGAACTACATTTGACAATTAAGAGAAACATACAATATGAAATACATTTTGTAAAATTGAGAATTGAAGGTAAAATTAATCAATCGGAATCTCCGACATAGGTAGAGCCACCCTCGGTTGTAGATTCATCCATAAAGTGTTGGGATGGGGTGTTGTCAATTTCTTGAGCTCTACGGGACACCTTCAACCAATCGTGGCAGCATATAATCATATCAAGAGATTCTGCGCTCAACCTCGTTCTACATTGCATTATGACATTGCCGACCGAACTAAATTCTTGTTCCACGGCAACTGTTGAAACCGGCATTGATAGCACTTGCTTAGCCATCTTTGCTAAAACCGGGAACATTCTTTCTTTTCCCATCCACCAGTTTAGTACGTTAAAATCATCATCTTCTTCAAAATCAACATCATATCTTAAATACAAAGAAATCTCATTAATAGTGCTTTGTTGCGTAGCGGGAGTTGATTTCGTTTTTTAATAAGATTGGCAAATGTAGATTTGAAAATCATCATCTTCTTCAAAATCAACATCATATGTTAAATTGAAGTAATGTTAATACAAAATTAAACAAGTGTAAATAATAGAATGATTTCGTACCTCTTTCGGACTTTCGGTCTTTCGGATGGGAGTAATAGAATGACTTCAAATTAATTAGATATAATTCCAACTATATTAATAGATATAATAAATGTATAAGTAATATATAATTAGATAAGAAATATAAGTAATATAATGTATGTATTTATAAATTATAAGTAGATAATTAATATAAAGTAGATATATAAATATAATATATTGGAGAATAAGAGAATTTGAGAAGATGAAGATAATTAGAGAGTAGAGTGTTAAGAGTAGGATTTAGAAAGAGTTGGAGAAGAGATATGGAAAAATGTTTAAGATTAGAAGTATTTATAGGTTTTTTTACCCCCCCCCCCCCCCACCCCCCAAACCGCCCGGACCCCCCCTGCAGCCCACCCAACGGCTATATAGCCGTTTGGGTTGTTCCCAGCCCACCCCAACGGTCATTTTGGCCCAAATATATTTTTTTAAAAGTAGCCGTTGTGACCCGGACCCGGGCCCAACCCGGCCGGACCGGGTCACCTTTTGCAGGAACCGAGCCCGCCCCAGCTTCCCCCACCGGTTCGGGTCCACACCCGGTCCCGGACCGCCAGACCGGGCTGGTCCCGGGCCCGCACAGTATCGGGCCGGGCCGGGTCACAGGCCGGGTGGCCCGAACCGAATCCATCCCTACTTGAACCTATATACCAAAAAACCTAAATGGATTTAATTTTTTTTTGGGAAAATGTAAATATATAGATAGTAACGAGAGTTATGTACATCGTATGAGCAAAATTGGAGGCATATCCAAGTATGGATACCCTATACATCCAAAGATTCCAAAGCTTAATATCTAAAGTCCATCATCTAGCAAAAACAGCCATCAACTCATGACAAAAAAGAGGCAAAAAACGAGGCTAGTTTATGATTCAAAAAGGGATCATATGGTACGGGTATAGTGAGTATAGCACTTTGTACACCATATATTTGATTTGTGCGACCATCTCATCCATCTTTAGAGTGGCTCCATCAAAACGGATTGCATTACGAATTCTCCATATCCAGTAGATTGTGTAGCTAAACGCTATCCTCGTAGCTTTTGCTCTAATATGTGCTCCTTTGCAATCTCTTTGGATCCATTTCACCGCGCTCCTCAAAGATGACATTTGCCTTGAAATCCCCACCCATGCTTTAATATCCTTCCAAACCTGCCCTGTACAAGAGCATTCAAAAAATAGGTGTGGTACCGTCTCCGGACCACCCTTACAAAACGGACAAATATTAACAATATCCAGATAAACCATGTTGTCATATGTAGGTAGTCTATTACGGTAGGCTAGCCACATTATGAACGAAAATTTAGGAGGGATATAAGTCTTCCATATAAAAGACATCCATGTTTGAGCAGTCCCTTTCATTCTAAGAAGGTCATATACCTTGGAAGAGGAGAGCTTACCATTGTGAACCATCTTTCCAAGGTTTGTGATAGTCTCGGTTATAGACAGATATTTGGAGACAATGGAGTCTCGGATCAGTGCAATTCTTTTCATCAATTCTGAGTCCCTATTGTGTGGAACAAAGGTCCACACATCCCTCCCATGGAGGTTGACCCCATTTACCCATCTTACCCAAAGGGTATCTTGTTTAGCATGAATATTCCAAAGTGTACGAGATAATAATGCATTATTCCAAACCTTAGTATCTTTAATCCCTAACCCCCTTCCTCTTTAGGTAGGCACACATCTTCCCAAGCCACCTTAGCATGTTTTCCCCCCCATAGAAAGATTCTACAAAGACTAACAATTCTATCCAAAATTGTTTTAGGGACTGGAAAAATGCCCAGCCAAAAGGATTGCACCCCTTGGATAACTGACTTAATCAACTCAACTTTCCCCGCATATGATAAGGATTTGGTATTCCATGCATTGAAATAATCTGTAACCGTATCTATCAAAGGAGAGAATTGGGCCACAGAAATCTTTAAAGGGGCCAATGGAATGCCAAGATACCTTACCGGAAAAGATCCTTGTTGGAAGTCAACCATTTGTAATATGAATGGCAGTTTGTGCTCAATATTTCCCCCCACAAAGATATTTGATTTGTCTTGATTGACCAATAAACCCGAGACCCTCCCAAAATCATTTAAAGCATCAACTAGAATCTTAATAGACTTGGGTTCCCCTTTGAAAAAAAGCATTAAATCATCGGCATAAGCCAAATGTGAGATTTTTAGTTTGGAACATAAAGGATGATAGTTAAAGCTAGGATTTGAGGTCCTAATAGCTAACATCCGGGAGAAATATTCCAAACATAGAACAAACAACATAGGGGACATGAGGTCACCTTGTCTCAAGCCTCTCTTTCCTTCAAACCAACCATGTAAGATGCCATTTATAGATATTGAGAAGGAAGAGGTAGAGACACACTCCATTATCCAATTGACAAAAACGTTAGGCAACCCTATGCCCCTTAAGACCTTTTCAAGGAAAGCCCAAGAAATAGTATCATATGCTTTCCTAATATCCACCTTAATCATGCACCTAGGAGAAACCCTCTTTCTAGCGTATCCCCTCACCAATTCTTGTGCAAGGAAGATGTTATCAGTCATTAGTCTTCCATCAACGAAAGCCCCCTGTGATGGATGAACTACACTAGAAAGACATGGTCCCAATCTAGATGCTAAAATCTTGGTAATGATCTTATAAGTCACATTGGTACAAGAAATGGGTCTAAAGTCAGAAACAGATGGAGAATGAGTAGTCTTAGGAATAAGAGCTACGATTGTGTGGTTAACCTGTTTAAGCATATTATCAGAGTCAAAGAACTCCTTGACAGCAGCACACACATCCTCACCCACTTTCCCCCAATTTGATTTGAAGAAAGCTAATGAATATCCATCCGGTCCAGGGGCTTTGTCATTCCCAATATCAAAAAGTGCTTCTTTGATTTCTAAATCAGTCACAGGACTAATCAAGCTATCAAAGAGAGATTGGTCTATGGTGTTACCCGAAGCCAAGATATTAGGATCAAAATCAAGAGAAGGTACGACAGTACCAAAAAGACCTTTGAAAAAACTAATAAACTCCTTTGCTACTTGGTCCATAGATTGGGTAAGAGTCCCATCTTGAAGTCGAATGGAAGCAATTGAGTTTTTGGCTTGCCTCTTTTTAACAATTGAGTGAAAATACTTAGTACATCTATCCGATTGCATAAGATGAATAGCAATTTCTTGGTATTGCTATTGTTTGAGATAGGCTTCCTCGGCCTCCTTAAGAAATAAGGCTCTTTTCTTAGCAACCTCCATCTCCTCTTTAAGAGCATCATCATGGGGGTCCAAAAGAGCTAATTGATAAACTCTTTGATACTCCTTCTTAGATTCCTTTGCTCTTACCGAGATATGGCTAAATTCATTGACATTTATTTGTTTTAGGGGCTGTTTTAGGAGCTTGAGTTTACGGGACAAACGAAATTGAGCCTTCCCCCCAACATTCCTATTCCAAACATCCTCTAAAATACCAAGAAATTGGTCATGTTTCATCCACATGTTAAAAAACTTAAAAGGTTTAGATCCATTTTTGATAGTAGTGCCAATACTTAGTAGAGCAGCCACATGGTCAAAATCACATTCCATTTCAAAAAAATGAGCCCTACAATTTATCCCATTAGCACTCCAAGAAGGGTTAACAAGAATCCTATCTAACTTTGCCCAAATGGCACCTCTATTCCAAGTGAAAAATTCACCCGTAGAAGGGGCATCATCTAGATAAGTTTGGATTTTCATCTCATTAAGGTCCTTCATTAAGTAGCCCGTGGGGGGGGGGGGGGGGGGGGGACCTTTTCTTTCATGAGGGGCCCCAACACAATTAAAATCCCCCAAAACAGCCCAAGGTCCAAGAATATTTGAACTAAGTCTATTCAAATGATCCCAAAGAACTCTTCTTTCCATAACCGTATACAAAACATACACAAAAGAGGCATAAAAACAAACTTGCGTAATTTTACACCTAAATCTAGCATGCACATGTTGGGTATCAACTTCCAAAATATCATCATCCACATAGCAAGGATCCCACAAAATAGCAATTCGGCCACCACTTATTTTATCAAAGTTGGTAACATACATCCAATTTGGCAATTTAAATTTCATAAACTTAGAAAAACTAGTTAATGACATTTTGGTCTCAAGAAGGCAAAGTATGCGTACCTTATTAATCCTTATGAAGTTAAGTATATTATTTTGTTTTGAGGCTTGATTCAGCCCCCTTACATTCCATGATGTAACTATCATAAAAAAACATGCTAGTTTTTCCTCCCCTTCCTCTTGTTCGGCCTAGCCACTTCCCATTGTATTCTCTTCCATTCACGGTACTCCTCACAGCCCCTATACCTAGCAAAGAAAAGATCATAAACATTTATTATAAAGGTAGAGGAGAATTCATACCCTTGCTCCGTTAGAGTTGCCCCGGGAAGAGATTTTAGACATTCGGTGGTGAAGGTTATCCCTTTGCGTGCCAAACTTTCCTCCTCATCCAAGTAGTTGTCTAATCTAGTCATCATCACTTTCACATCATCACAATGCGTCAAGTGTATCTTCGGCCTTTCCCCCTCTTTGAACTCTATCTTTGTAATTACATCATCCAAATATGCCTCCTTTATGTCTCTTACAACCCGGACTGATTTGCCTTTGAACTTTCTCATATCTTTCACTTTACTTCCATTGCCCATAATGTGACCATCCTCGAAGTACCTATAAAGGTAATGCCTAAACACACTTCTCATGAAAAGTGATGAAAAGACATATTCCTTCTTCTTTCTTCTCACCCCCGGGAGCTTCTCCAAACAAGTTTTGGTGAAGTAAACCCCTGGTTTGGTTCCATCTACTTCTTGTAGGAGGTGGTTTAATCTAATAGTGGGCTCGATTACCTCATCTACATCTACCACTTTGATGGTAGGCTCCCCAAATTCTTCCGCTTCCATCTCCACTATGACTTCATCATCAAAAAATTCCTTGAAGCTAGAAATCCTTCTCGGTTGATCATCCTCTTCATCATGCTCTTGTAATGTTTCATACCTCGAAGATACTTCTCCATCCTCTCTTGGTTGTTGTTTCTTCTTTGGCTTCCTCTTCTTTTTCTTTAGGCGAGCTGCCTTAAGAAAAGGGTGTTCTTCCTTTGGGATATAAGTAGTGTCTAAGGACGCGGCATTAGGCTTGGTAGCCGCGGCATTAGGCTTGTTAGCCCCGGTGTTGGATGTCTCTCCATGTAATGCCGCGGCATTAGTCTCCGGTGTTATGCCTTTGCCTTTATCTTCTTTGCTTTGATCCTCGTTGCCTTGCTCTTGTCTCTTCTTCTCTTCCCTTTCTTTTTTTTCCATCTCGGCTATGGCTTTGCAAGTGAATGCATGGTGCCCATAAGCCTTACAATGGAAACAATAGTTCGGGAATGTTTCATAGATTAGCTTTTGGAAATGAAATCTACCATTGGGCAGCCGCACCTTTAGTGTAAGGGGAGGGGGTTTTGAGCCATCCACCTCAATCAAAACCCTTGCATACCGAGATATAGCCCTCTCTTGTGTCACTCTATCCGTTGTAAGAGGCATTCCCACCCTTGATGCTATCTCACTAATGATATCTTCATTCCAAATTTGCATAGGTAGGTTAGGAAATTTCACCCAAATTGGCACTTTGAGGAATTCCTCACTTTCAAAGGAAAAGTCCTCCGAAAGAGTTTTGAGGTATAGCGACTTGCCGAATAAGGAGTACGGCCCTTCCATTAGGACCTTGGATCTGTCTTCTTCCCCTTGAAACTTGAAAATCACCCACCCTCTATCATGGGTCCTCACTTTGCATGGCACACCCCATTTGGAGACTAATTCTTGAATTGGTTTGAAACCGGGGTATCTCCCCGCAAAGTACCCCACTAGACAATGTCCCCAAATCTCCTCTATTGATGGCATGATCCTTTGATGTAAGTCCACGTATTCCCCAACTGGTTCAATGAACCTTAATTTCATTCCTTTTGAAGGTTCCCTATTATCCTTGAAAAGAGATGCAAATGGTTTGACAATAGGGGGTTCTGTTTGCTTCCATGGTAAAGGTCTGCCCAATGCAGCAACATAGGAGTCATTAACATTACCCCCCACCTGAGTTTGTGGTTCAGTTATTGCCAAAACATCATTCGAAGAAGCATCATTAATTCCCCCATCCGAACCTTTTTTCAACTAGACCAATGTCATTGTCATTTTGCTCCATGATTTTTTCCACATTTGTAACCTCTTTTAGAGGGGGTAAGAAAGTTACCTCAGGTTCCGATTCAGTAGGTTGTGGTGCAAATTCGGGTTGAGGTCTAGAAGAGCCTTCGGAATCACTAGCATAAGAGTGCACATCCAAGTCGGAGTCACTCAATTGGTTCATTGTCGAGATAGCATCCTCCAAATCCTTTGTTTTTGCCTTGGCTTTTAACCTTGAAGAGAACTTCGTGGGAGGCTGGACCTCCTTCTTTTTAGCCGTAGACTTTGGCATTTTGATAGAAGAAACTTCAAATCATGGAAAGGGTAGCTAAAAATAGCAACCCCTTCTAAAACGGGAACCTTTGTACCTCTTTTGAGTTTTTGAGCTAAGAAACCGTATCAATGGAGGCGGAGGTGAACAGTATGGTGTTGTACGGCCTTGGATGATGATGAAACAAACTGGATATGCTTGATCCTCACACCAAGGCGAACCTCAATCTATGTTCAAAACAAAAATCGGCCGAGTAGATGTGGAGTTACGTGCGTTGACATTCTTGAGTGAATAGTGTTTGTGCGCAGCTTTTGTGGTGTTTTTTGCGGAGAGGAAGCAGGGATATCCCAAATATTACTCGACCAAGAGATGGAAGAAGTAATATGGAGGATATTCTAGCTCCGGAGAGGAAGTTTGCGGTGGTTTGCGGTGGTGGAGAGGTGGTTTCCGGCGTGAAGGAGCCAAATATGACCGTTGCGGTATATTTGGGAGAGAGGAGCTCTCAACCCTCACTAAAACCGAATTATGGATTTAATTATTAAATCTCATATATGATGGACAAAAGTATTACATGACTGCACAAAAGGGACTGAAGCTGACCTTTTCATGTTACCGAGCAAGCAAAAAGAGACCTATGTCTTCTCTTGGAGGGCAATAGTCACTAAATAGTGTGAGGCACACATCCCCTTTTGTGGAATGATGAGCTTGTAACACATGAAATTTTAGTGTCACAGACTATGAGGAAGCCCTAGAAATTGAATATTGATGTGAATTTTCTCGCACTTAAAAAGATTGTAGAATAGCGGTGAAAGTACGAGTATCGTCTTCAAAGGGACGGTAAAAGGGAATTAAGAATTAACTAAAATCAGCGATAAAAATAAATAAAACAAATGCGGTCGTGCGAGATTTGGTTGCTTGAGAAAACTAAAATTGCAAATAAACGTCTAAAAGTAAATATTTGGGTTCTTCTTAATTAATGACGAAGGGAACAGGGATAGATTCCGGGGTAATCAGATTTATGGCAGATCAGGCTTAATTACATGAATTTAATTTAATTGAGCCTAGCTAATCAATACTAAGTTCTTACCGCTCTCGCGGCATAGAGTACAATAATTTAGGTGACCAAGTTGATCTCTCATGCGACAGGATCCTAAATTGTTGCCAAGACGAACGAGCTTACGACCCCTTAATGGCTACTAATCTCTTAGCAAACGATTAAGTGTGTTGAAGGTGTCCTAGAAAAAATTAGATCTCTCTTAATTCATTCTATATGCAATTGTAATTCTAGTGGCCATTCTAGGTTACAAAAGATATCAATTAAATTATTCAAACATAAATTAAACGACATTCATGCAATTTACACCATCAAGAACCTAACCATACATCATGATTAACCCCTTCATCAACCCCAAATCCCTAATTAAAACTACTCCCTATTCATAATTGAAGAATCAATAGAATTGGGATAAATAGAATTAATTGTCATTAATCAAAAAGTAGGAATTTACAAAGAATGTTAAGGAATTGAAAAACCTGGCTGAAAAAGCTCTCTAATCTCGTCCTTAATCTCTCTCTAAAGTTCCATCCCCTTCATTAGGGTTAAGGGGGTGATATTTAGAGGAAACATAGTGATTTGGGCTAAATTAGGAAACAAATTAGGTACACACGGCACCTACGCACGCGTGTGTTGCGTCCGTGCGGCCGACAGAGAAAGGCGTAAAATCGTTGGACGCACACATGCGTCCCTTGCCACGCACGGGTGCGTGTCTACCAGTGCGTTTTCAGGCTTATCTAGTTCGAATTTGACAAAACTTTCTTCATAAAAGTTGTATTTAATGAAGTCCTCTATCCACCCTAATTTTCCGAATTGGATTTGAATCATCCAATCAAGAGATATGAATAAAATGGTGGAATGTCTCATTCTGAAATCGCAATAGGGAGCATCTGACTTCATCGTCTGTTTTCACCATCTTCCTTTCAGATTCTCGGAATGATGTCTTCATATGATTTGTAGCCCTTGAAGTTGGATTTCATATTCAACTTGAATCGTGTCCTTTGACCGCTTCTACAAAGATATATGCTTGAACGATTGACAGAAGGTCATCCTGAACACCATTTTCAAGCTCTCTTTGTCTTCTTTTGATCCCGTAGCCAATCCTAGAATTTTTTTTCCTTCAAATCTTCATCGTGACCTCCAATGCTCTCAATTCACTCTTGAATGCTTCTCGAATCATCCCGTTTGCTCCTCAAGCACCGGTGCTGGGCTCAAATTCCCTGATTATGAATCTTGCATGCATGTCTGATTAGTATAAGTTACTGAGTATATGAAAAGTCTTGCTCTATTCGTTTTTCTACTCTGTAAGTTCCACAAATCATGACCAAATATGATTGTTTCTATCCCTGAAACATGTTCAAACGTTCAATATAAACATTGTTGAGCTTAAGGTGAAATATGTTTAATACATGCAAGATAAGCAGCGTTTAGTTGTTTTAAAAATGGCATGTTACATATCTAAATTAACAACTTTAGAAATATGATAACTAAAATGACCAATAGATTAAAATGGTCAACTTTTAAATTTAATGTCATAACTTTTTGAGACGGAAAGTTGCATATTTGTTTTACAGCCTATCTTCTATTATACAAAAGCAAAATGAAAACTGCACAGTGTTCCCGCCCAAAGAATGAACAGTAATGGGCCGGGCCTGTTAGAGTGGGTCCAAAATCAGGTCATGCAATTCTAAAAAATGGGGGCATTGTACTAGAAATTCCACAGGCCACAAATTTAGTCTTTTTACATTGAATAGAGTGCTGCAGTTCTAAAAAAATGGGAGCATTGTACTCGAAATTCCACAGGCAGCACATTTACTCTTTTTGCCTTTCTTGAGCCACACAACAATAAATGCATTGAACTGGCTGTAATAGTAAATGGCAACTTTACATTGAATAGAGTGCTGCAATTCTAAAAAAATGTGAGCATTGTACTCGAAATTCCACAGGCAGCACATTTACTCTTTTTGCCTTTCTTGAGCCACACAACAATAAATGCACTGTACTGGTTGTGATAGTAAATGGCAACTTCACATTTAATGGGGTGTGCCTTGACCAATGGTTATTACACAATAACACAATTTGCTCTACACCACTTCCTCCCTTTCCCAATATAAATACCCATTGAAGAGGTCAGAAACCACACCATAACCAAGCTAATCTCTTTTACATTCTCTGTATTTTCAAGTTTCCTAAGTAATTTGTGAGCTATGACAGGTTCCTCAACACAAAGAGGCATGTGGTCCCTGATCAAGGATGTTGATCATACCAAGACCACTTGGGCCTTAAGGGTGCGGGTGGTCAGAGCATACGAAGTCCCGCCTCACTCAAAAGGGGGGGCAACACTCGAGATGATGTTGCATGATGAGCTGGTAGAAAAACATATTCACAGATTTTCATTTTGATATCAAAAACATATTTTGATATCAAAAACATATAATACCATATTATCATAATAATATTATTACTATTGTTATAATTATATTATTATAATAATAATAATAATAATAATAATAATAATAATTATTATTATTATTATTATTATTATTATTATTATTATTATTATTATTATTATTATTATTATTATTATTATTATTATATCCACACTGCCCACATTTTGGTATTTAGGGAGACCGCATTCACGCTATAATAAAGAGGCCACAGGTGGAGGTTTACAAGACCATGATCAAGGAAAACAAAACTTACACTCTGAGGACGTTTTTGGTCCTGGACAACTACCAAACTGTCAAAACAAGTGACCATCCTTATTTGATTCAATTCATCAGCAAAACTCAGTTCACCGAAGACACTAGGACATAGTTGCCAATTATGGTGTACGACTTTCAGCCATTTGACATGCTGCAGGCTCAACGCGTCGTCAACGACAAAAAATTGATTGGTGAGGACAACCGAAAACTTTTACGATTTAATTTACTGAAATAAATATCTTATGCTGGAATTTGGTTATAGATGTCATAGGCAAAGTCATATGTAAGAGCGGCGTTCAAAACCATATCATAAGTGGAAGGGCTGAGAGGATGATGGAGTTGACATTAGGAGACCCTGAGTGAGTTTTGTTTAAACATTTTTATACAATCTCGACTTAAGAGAGAAATGGTTATGGAGCGTGAATAATATTTATTATTAAATAACTTTTATAAATTGCAGAGGGAACAGACTCGGATGTGTATTGTGGAACAAGTACATAGACCAGTATATGGAGTATGTGACCGAAAATGTGGGCAGGCCTGTGTATGTAATTTTTCAGCTATGCAGGCCAAAGAGATACCAAGGTAATCTCTTTTGTAAGGATGTTTATGACTCCTGCCATCAGGCCAAAACAGTATGATGCTAAAAAACTAATTACTCATGACAGGCACCCTATCTGTATCATCTTCATTTGATGTGTCGAAACTGATAATCAATGGGAACTCAAGCGAGTTTATTGAATTTCAAAGCGAGTAAGAATTTTTTGAAAAGTAGGCATTGTATTGAAGGCTTATAAAAACTATACTCATAATGAACTCTGCACTATGATACAGATTTCCTGTAGATGGTGATGACAGCGTCACAGCCACAGCCGTCTCACAATCTTCCCATGGTGATGGGAGCCGGGAAGATGTCCTTGCGGGTCAAGCTGTCATAACGACTATTCAGGAATTGGTTAAGGCTACAGAGGTGTGTACAAGATGACCTATTCTTTTAGGTGACGACATTTTCAACGCTTATGTCAAATATTGTGTTTACAAACAGGATGGGGTTTACTGGATCATCGGAGACATTGTGTCTCTTGAAAACTATAGAGAATGGTGTTACCTAGGCTGTCCCACATGCCACAAAAAACTAAAACCAGAGGATGATAGGTTCATGTGTACCAATTGCCATGTCACAATGGCAGATGGGGTGTATCGGTAAGAGAATTGCTATTGTATGTAGCTATGATTTGTATGAATCGAGTCCACTGAAAAATATTTTGCATTCATTTTAGGTACAAAGTCAGCATTTGCATCATGGACCAGACTGGTCATTCAACCTTCATTCTATGGGACAGGGAATGTATTGAAGTTTTTGAAAAAACATCTGCTTTTCTGATGGCTGAGATGGAGAAGGCAAAAACTTGATTTCAATTTATATGTCAAATTATCAAAATTAAAAAAATTTATGCCTAATGCAAATGGTTTGAATAAAACAGAAGACTGAAGACCAAACTCGATTTCCAGAAGACATAGAAAGCTTGGTTGACCAAAAGGGCCTGTTTAAAATACAACTGAAGACAAAAAGTGAGGAGAATACTTACAAGAAAACAAAGTCATTTACTGTGGTGACCATGATAAGAGACCCTAAGGTTCTGGCATTGTATGAAGCGGATAAGGAACAACAATCAGTTCATGACACTCCAACTGAGAAGGTATTTTCAATGGTTTTGGAGTTTATAGAAGATATACTTTTGGGTGCTTCATAGTAAAAGTATATGTTTCGTATAATAGAAAATAATGACCAATACCTTATATTTAGATTGAGTCAAGTGTGCACAATGGTGAAAGTTCTACAGCGAGGAAAAAGGGAAAGATGTTCAAAAACAAGAGGTATACAGACTGTATTACTCTTATACATTTGTATAAGTAGGGTTATATATTAAAGAAATATGCTTACATTTTTTCTTAAAAAGGTTGTCGAGGCAATTGACCTCCCAGACTCACCCCCACTGGGTACACAGAAGGTGGTGGAGGTGGAAATGGATGGACAACTCAAAAGGAATCTGATAGATGAATTCTCTACAAGTGGTGCTGTGAAGAAGCTGAAGATAAAAATTAAAGAAGAACCACTCTGAAGAACAAGGGCCAGTCTGTTGGTCGGGACTTATGTTTTGTACTGAGGCATCCTTGGACTTATATTTTGTTTTGTGGTGTTGGGTTGTAGCCTAAAACACTATCTTGGGCATGATTGTGTCTTACTTTCGGCATTGTGGACAAACTAAGCATGACACTATATTTCTCCTATGGGAACTAAGTACTATTTTGAAAAAATGTATTATCGATATGATGATTTGATATGTTTATTTTGCAGGACACCGGCAACACTTCAACAGTTTGTGAGAATAGATTTAAAAAATAATACTTCAATGTTTATATTCTCCAGGTCCTATGAATTTCATTCAGGTTATGGAAGTACATAAGGATGAGGCTAAGGTCAAGGACAATGGACCTTCTAAGGTCCACCAAGGTGATCTAGGAGGCACTAAGCATGAGTTTATATCAAGTCCAAAATGTAAATATTATTAATGTTGTAAAGCAATGGTTTTAATGGAAAAGTGATATTGGTTTTGCACTTGATGCGTTAGAATATTACGTATGAATACACATTTATGAGTTACAACTGTTAAGAAAGATAGAAATAAAATGGCAACTGAGTTGGTGAATGGAGTACATACCTCAAACAGCCGTAGAACACCACCTGCATTTCCTATTTGGACTAATTAATATTACAGACCCCTTAAATATATTACATTTTTGGCAACCCTCTAAGGTCCCTGAACTATCCCTAAACAATTTTCTAAGTCAGAAAACTAAGGCAAAGCATCCACATTAATGAAGAATTGTGCAATACCTGCAAACAGCATAAGTTAGTGAATAAGATCACAAAGATTTTATGTAACTAATGACTTAGATGTTATCTTGGTCATTTAAAAAAAGTTTCTGAATTATTGATCAAAACAGGTTAAAAAGCAGTTAAAATGTCATCTTATCTTTTAAAGTTTAACTTTACTCCAAAAAACCAAGTATTTTGCAAAATCTTTTATTATAAATTGTTTCAAGATTGAATATAAGCAACAAGCAATTCGTATAAACCAGAGAATGTTTATTTTCAGTGCAAAAATTCAAGTACTGAAATTAAGTTTGTAAAATGAACAATGAAATTAAAATATTCTTTTATAATGGATCAACAATATTCAGATATATATAACAATAAATGTTTTTAGAAAATGAAATAAGTACATTTTTTCTTGACATAAATATAGGCATACTTAAAAAAATTAATTATATATATGTAGTTTGTTATATGTGTATGTATTCTAAAAACAAACTGATGTCTATATATTTATATATATGGATGTTTAAATAATATCTGCCCAAATTAGATTGAAGTGTCAAAATTTTAAAAGACACTTCACCAGTTCGAAGTTGAAACCATGTAATTTGGGTAAAATATATGAAAAATTGTTGCGGAATTGACTAATGTTTATAAAATACATGCTTAAAGTAACTATGTAATATGAAATATCAATTTAAAAATCACTTCTATGAGGGATACAATATTTATAGTACATAGGAAAGTCATGAATGAACTTACCAGCACAACTGGACTGAAGAGCTGCTGGCAATTAATGCAGCTATCAACTGATAGTGTTTTAGAGTGTGTGGCTCAAGGGCATTAATGAATTGTAAGAGTACTGAAATTAAAGATTTCGTAAAACAGTTATTTATACGAACTGGTGTACTCATAAATTTAAGTACATAGTAGTATGCGTGTAGGTCGACTAGCATTAAATGCAGATATCAGCAATATCTCAAAGGAGAATTTTGCATAGGGTCTGCTCATTAAATGAGAATATACAATGTAGGTCTGCTCATTAAATGAGCATACAAAGCATCAAGTGAACTTCATAATTAATTACAAAAGTACTTACCAATGGTCTATAACCAATATTCCAATCTGTAAGCATATATACCACTTCACTTGCATTAACTCCTTGCTCAGAATGAAATTTACTGAGCTCAACAACCACATACAACTTCAAAATCAAACACAGAGAATTGTGCAATACCTGAAAATTAAACAGCATAAGTTAGGGAATAAGATCACAAAGATTTTAATTAACTAATGACTTTGATGTTATCTTACACATTTAAAAAAAAAGTTTCTGAATTATTGATCAAAACAGGTTAAAAAAGCAGTTTAAATGTCAACTTATCTTTTAAAGTTTAACTTTACTCCAAAAAACCCAAGTATTTTGCAAAATCTTTTATTATAAATTGTTTTAAGATTGAATATAAGCAATAAGCAATTCGTATAAACCAGAGAATGTTTATTTTTAGTTAAAAAATTAAAGTACTGAAATTATGTTTGTAAAATGAAAAATGAAATTAAAATATTCTTTTATAATGGATCAGCAATATTCAGATATATATAACAATAAATGTTTTTAGAAAATGAAAGAAGTACAGGTTTTCTTGACATAAATATAGGCATACTTAAAAAAAAATTAATTATATATATGTAGTTTGTTATATGTGTATGTATTCTAAAAACAAACTGATGTCTATATATTTATATATATAGATGTTTAAGTAATATCTGCTCAAATTAGATTGAAGTGTCAAAATTTTAAAAGACACTTCACCAGTTCGAAGTTGAAACCATGTCATTTGGGTAAAATATATGAAAAATTGTTGCGGAATTGACTAATGTTTATAAAATACATGCTTAAAGTAACTATGTAATATGAAATATCAATTTAAAAATCAATTTTATGAGGGATACAGTATTTAGAGACATATATGACATTAAGTGGATAAAAAAATTAGAGAAATACATGGTTGCACTTTAGAATTTGAGCATATGTATTTTGGCCAGAATAAGGTAGCCCAGGTATTTTGGCTTTCAATAACCTAGGTTCCCAAAGGCCGTTAGTGAAAAGTAAAGAAAAATATCTGAATGAATGTTTTTCGGAATTTCTTAAAAAAATTCTGTAAATGCTTAAAGATTTCGTAAAAGGCCCAAAAAGAATATGTATAGTTCCGAAAAATATCTATAGTTACTGATTTAATTGTGTATATAAACATTAAATTAATAATAAATTTCAAAGTAGGTACATAGGAAAGTCATGAATGAACTTACCAGCACAACTGTACTGAAGAGCTGCTGACAATTAATGCAGCTATCAACTGACAGTGTTTTAGAGTGTGTGGCTCAAGGGCATTAATGAATTGTAAGAGTACTCAAATTAAAGATTTCGTAAAACAGTTATTTATACGAGCTGGTGTACTCATAAATTTAAGTACACAGTAGTAGGCGTGTAGGTCGGCTAGCATTAAATGCAGATATCAGCAATATCTCAAAGGAGAATTTTGCATAGGTCTGCTCATTAAATGAGAATAGACAATGTAGGTCTGCTCATTAAATGAGCATACAAAGCATCAAGTGAACTTCATAATTAATTACCAAAGTACTGACCAATGACCTATAACCAATATTCCAATCTGTAAGCATATATACCACTTCACTTGCATTAACTCCTTGCTCAGAAAGTCATTTACTGAGCTCAACAACACCATACAACTTCAAAGTCCAACGGAGAGTTTTGTGTATAAAGTGTGACGAACCAAGCAAAGGTATGTTTCGAACTATGATATGTATTCAATTAAGCATAGACGAAAAAAATGAAATATGTACAATGAAAATGGTTGGTTATGAATATAATGAACTTTCATAAAATGCAAAGTGGTTCATACTTTAACTAATGAATATAGATTAAATAACAAATTTTAACTTTGCCATTTAAGATGAGATGCGGGTCAAGCACAAATGATTCTCCAAAATGTCACGCATGTGGGAGGATGCCTGGACTCTTTTGGTTGGTGCCATGCTTTCGGTGTAAAAATTTAAATCACTTTTACTGTATGAATCCTCTAAACAAAAAAAGGTATACTGGTAGATACTTATGCAATGAATGTCAAGAATGGATAGATGCAGGTCATGAAATACCTAGAAGATCAGGTCGGATCATAACCCTGAACCAGAAGTATTTCAATGAAAAAATGTGTGTGGGGATGAGTTTTGGTTGGCTAAACATGGCTTAAAAACACTGTTGCATTCCCAGTATGAAATATGTCCATGGTTTTTGTTAGTTATGTAAAAGTAGTGAACTCTTTTAGGTTTTGAAATTGTGTGGCCTGTATTATCGGATGAAATGCTCAGCCATGTTCAGTTTGCTATGTAAAAGAATGCTATGTAATGGATGAAATGTTATGGAATGCTATGTGATGTACTTATATTTTATACACTTTTTAGGCTTAGTTTGTTGTTAATTTTAGTTATTAAACTTCTACTTTTGTACATATTTTTATTATTTGTCGTTAGTTTGTACTTGTGCAGTCCTACATGGGTATTTTGTATTTTCAGGTACTTTTGATGCTATTTGGATACATTAGAGTGTGAACAAAAGAAGAAAATAAAAGTTCAAGTTGGAGGACAATAAAAGTGGAATTTCCTTCAAAACAAATAAGGAGTAAATTGAAGAAAAGAAGTAAAATTAAAAATGGTGGAGCTGGGAATCGATCCATGAACAAAGAAAAGAACAAAATGTTGTACATATTCAGCTGGCGATTGTTATATTCCTTCTGAACGCGGCAAAGAAAAGAACAAAATGTTGAAGCCGAGAATCGACCCCACGATCTCCGAGTTTTCCCCTGAAATGCTTATCCGTTGAGCTACCTACCACTGTTGGAACTTTACTGCGCTTTGTTGTACATAAACTCATATGTTCCGTAAATTCCAGCAATTAATGATTAATCACCTTATCATTATATTGCCTTAATCCATCTTCCTCCACACATAAGCTCGGACCAACCTCTCTCTAAACATCCCAGAAACATTTCCTCCTCCTTCTCTCTTCATTTCTCAACCCCAAATCATCAACTCATCTTCAACCATAACTAATCACTTTCTCATCCAAGATTAAGTCAAGATTAGCATCAAAGCTCCAAGGATTGTCATCTATCACAAGTTTGATCTTCCTTATCTCATTAAATCTTGTACTTTAATCATGGATTCATCTATTTCTATGTTTCCCAACATGTATAGCTAAACAAATTTGGGGCTAGAAATTGGTTAATTAATTGTTCTTATCATGTTTTAATTTGTATTGATTTTAATTGTTAAGTTTGTTCTATTTAGATTGTTGTGTCCAGAAAATTAATTATGTTGTGTTTGTGATATATATTATGAGTACTCAATCATAAACATATTGTTTGTTAAATACACAAATGAACACTTTCTGAACACACCGTTAAACTTCTTTTACCTTGTCCCGGATTGAAGTTTTACGGGAGAATTTAATTATTTAATTATATTATTTACACCACGGGGTTGGGTAAATAATATAGTTAATAATTAAGGTTGTCGTTGCACTTAAACAACTAGTCTCGTTTTGGCCATCACTGGGAAATGTTGACTAGTTACTTATTTTAGGTGACTTGTGTTGGGTCCTAAAATATTTATCTACAACTTCTCACAATCTGTCTAAGAATAAAATGAGCAATTATGTCTTACAAATGAGCATTGAACAATTAGTTGCCAATTTCTACCCCTACTTGCTATTGGTTGAACTTTGTGTTGATAAAAATCTCTTCTCTCAATCACTTTTATTTAATTACTTTTCCAAGCAAACAAAAATCAAAAGAAACGCATTCCCAACTTTAAACCTTAGTTTGTGCTTAATTATTTTATTTCCCGCTTCTCTGTGGTTCGACACCCTACTTCCTTGGGTAAAAAAATAGTTGTGTGCCCATTATATGCTACACTCCAACTTGGCGCCGTTGCCGGGGAAGCGGTTTTGAAAAAAAAATTTGAGAGCATAAACTTTCGATTTTAGTTATTGTAAATTGTGTGTATATTATTTTGTTGTTATCTTTTTACCTTTGCAGGTTAAAAAAAAAGTGATTAATTAAAGTTCAAAAAAAAAATCAAAAAAAAATCAAAAAAAAAATCAAAAAAAAAATGGACTGTGATTAATCATCTTACCTGAGCATTGGAGTTGGACTTGTCGACTGAACATATCTGGACATTCAGACCATTGAACATATTGTTACATTTTAATTAAAAGGATACTCCGCGTATATGGTCGGACCGCCTACTTGTACATTATAATTCAAAGGATACTCCGCCTATATGGTCGGACCGTTTATTTTTTTTTTATGGTGGTTCAAACCCCAACTTTTTAATTTTTGTACTTTAATTATCATAATTTAATTTGTGCACTTATATTATCGCAATTTAATTTCCGCACTTTAATTTCAACATTTTTTTAAAATTTTGCATCCCCAAGCTTGTCGGCCGTGTCCACTTGTTGGTGGAGTGCACTTTTTATTTTTAATTTTTTTTTCTTAATAATCCCCAGACTGTCGGCATAGCTGCATCTTGGTGGAGACTGTATTTATTACTGTAGTTTTTTTTTCTTTCTTCCCTCAAATCACCATATCTGTCGGCCTAGCCGCATCCTGGTGAATTACTGTATATATTCATACTGCTTTAAGGGCTCACTAGTCTTATTCGATTTATACCAATTGACTACGTGCGAACCTTAATTAATTAATTAATTCCGCATTTATTTTTTCTTTTCATCTCTCTCTCTCTCTCTCCCTCTCTCTCCAATCCTAATTCCCTTCTGCTTATGCTCACACGTTCACGTGGTGCGAATTGTGAATTGTTATTCTTCTCTGACATTGAAAAGCACATACGTGAACAGAAAAATATAAAAAAAATGTCAAACGATATTGTTGTTAATGAGCAGGTACCCGATCAACAAATCATGGATCAGGTTACGAGGACCAGGAAACCGCTGTATGATTATGTTACGCCTCCCGTGGATGAGCATGACAGTGTTATTCCACCAGAGGTTAACATGAATCACTTTGAAATCAAGCCTGCTATCATTCATATGGTTTCAAATACTCAATTTGGCGGAGCGCCAACGGAGGATCCAAATAATCACATTACAAAGTTTCTTCGAGCTTGCAACACCTTCAAAATCAATGGTGTGCCAACTGATGCTGTCAGACTACGCCTGTTCCCATTCTCTCTACGGGATCGAGCTCAGAGTTGGCTTGACTCTTTTCCGGATAATCACTTCTCCACTTGGGATCAACTTCATGGTGAATTTCTCAAAAGATTTTTCCCGCCATCTAAAACTGCGAAAATCCGAAGAATGATTCAAAATTTCAAGCAAAATCCCAATGAGCCCCTCTACGAGGCTTGGGAAAGATTCAAAGATCTTCAGCGACAGTGTCCACATCATAACATCCAAAACTGGCACTTGATGACGACTTTCTATGAAGGCCTACATGAAAATTCTCGGATACTCGTGGATGCGTCAGCAAATGGATCATTCATGTGCCTGGAACTTGAAGAGGCAGAAGAATTGATGGAGCGTATTTCATCAAATGGATCAACATGGTATTCTGAGCGATCATCTGCTCCACCGAAAATCGGAGGCATGTATGAAGTTGATCAAATGTCGGCCATAACCACAAAGGTCGATAGCATGATGAATCTTATTCAAAAGATGGCACAAGTCTCTCTTGTGCAAAACTCTACATCAACTCCAGCTCCCATTCCCGTTCTTATGTGTGAATCTTGCGGTGGACAACACAATCAGTCTACTTGTCCATGGGAAGCAATGGAACAAGTTGACTATGTCAACTACAACAGGCAGCCCCAACAAAATCAATTTGGTAATTTCAATCCTCAAGGAAGAAACCATCCCGATTTTTCCTGGAGCAATCAAAATGGAGCTGCTAATCCACAACCATCTTACCGGAGTGCACCACCCGGTTTCCAAAACCAACAACAGTAATTCAGAGGTGGCCAAGGTATTGTGAACCAGCAACACTATAAACCCACTCAAAATCTTCCATACCCTTCAAATCAACAGCAAAAACCACTTCTCCCCACTCCTGAAACAACCCAAACTCCTATCCTAGAAAACATTGTTGACCAACTTCTCAAGTCCCAATTATGTCAAGCTGAAACCCTGAAACAAATCACCGATGAACTCGGTCAACTTCGGGCTCACAACAAGATGCTTGAGAATCAAATTGCTAATCAAGCATCCACATCATCAACTAAGGTGACAGGTAAGCTTCCTGCTTGTCCTGAAAACCCTAGGGAGCAAATCAATGTCGTCACTACTCGGAGTGGGAAACAACATCAATCCTTTCCCCTTTCTAGTGATGAAAAAGAACATGAAGTGTTGGAGGAAAGGGCCGAGCAACAACAGAAAGGTGGAAACAACAACAATGAACTTGATGTCGGTACCATGCCGAAATCATCTGATGATCGTGAAGGGTCGAAGAAAGAAAGAGGCAGTTCGGTAGGGAAATATATTCCCCCAGTTCCTTATCCGAACAGATTGAAGAAAGCTAATATGGAGGAGCGGAGAACTAAATTTTTGAATGTTATCAAACAGTTGGATATCTCAATTCCTTTGCTTGATGCCATTACAGAAATTCCTTCATATGCTAAATTTCTCAAAGATATTCTCACAAAGAAGAAGGAGAATCCAGCCACTGTTGCAATAAGCCAAGAATGTAGTGCCATAATCCAAAATAAGATCACACCGAAGTTACATGATCCTGGAAGCTTCTCAATCCCATGTATCATTGGTGGATCTAAAGTTAACAAAGCTCTTTGTGATCTTGGTGCAAGTGTTAGCTTAATTCCTTACTCACTATGTCAAAAGCTACACTTGGGGGATCCCAAACCAACAACAATGGCATTACAATTGGCTGATCGATCTGTCAAATATCCTATTGGCATTCTTGAAGATGTTCCTATCAAAATTGACAAATATTATATCCCAGGAGACTTTGTTGTCTTGGATATGGAAGAAGATGCCCGAGTTCCTGTTATTCTCGGGAGACCCTTTCTAGCTACGGCAGGAGCAATTACAAACGTCAAAAAAGGCACCCTTATCCTTGAGATTGGGGATGATAAGATCGAATTCAATATAAAAGAGCTGAGTAAGGATACACCTTGTGTCCTTGATGTTTACTATGCTGATGTTATAGACTCTTGTACTACTAATACATTTGATGAGTCATATCAGCTTTCTAGAGATCCCATGGAGTACACCATATGAGAATCTATTGCAGATGAGCAAGCCAATGAAATGGTGAATTTATGTCTCGAAATTTTGCAAAGCATATGTTTACTGATGCCTAAAGCACTTAAATTTGAAGTCCTTAATCTTGAAGATCAATCCTTGAATATCAAAGGAAAAGCACCCAAAGTGAGAGACAAGAGGCAACTTCTGTGTATTGCCTCACTGATCCAGAAAATGAATGAAAGGCATGGGTCAAGCTAATGACCTTAAACAAGCGCTTCTTGGGAGGCAACCCAAGTTTGTAAATTTCAAAAAAAAAAAAAAAAACAAAAAAAAAAAGAAAAAAAAGTCTAGGTTTTTGTTTTTGGACTCTAAAGGGGCCACATCCGCTCGAAAGGACATCTCAACATCATCCGTCCGCACTTCAGGGAAGTTTTCTTTACAGTTCTTTAATTTATTTTCCACTGAGGACAGTGCAAATTTTAAGTGTGGGGGAGTGGGTAGTTCGACCCTAATTTCTTGTGTGAATATTTTTTTTTCTTTTTCCTTGCTTGTTTGTGTGATTTTATTTTCTTTTATTTTTATTTTGTGTGTTTGTTTGGAAAAGTAAAGACCAGTCTTGTCCAAAATACAACAATAGACAAACAACACATTAGTTTACACTTTTTGTTACTAGTTACTTCCATAACTTTTTAAAATTATTCATTCACCTCTTTTGACGAAATGTGGTTTGAGTTTGAGAAGTGTCACTATAATTTTTTGAGAGTAACTTAGTATTAGCTTTGAACTTGATTCTTTTTAACACTTTAACATTAAACACCTTAGATTTTATTTTTCCAATTTATTGGTTAATAGTTGAATTAGTGAAAGTTTATGCAGATTAAGATGTTCATACATTTATTCTCCTTGAAATTTTATTTGAACTTGACACATTTAGAAATGATTTAGGCCATCTTTGTTTACCTATGAAGCCAAACACTATCCCTTTGTAAATAAATAACACTTTCCCTAGTAATCCCGTTCGAGCCTTTTCAGTGTACAAGTGTAAAATATCTTACTTCACTTGTTACTAATTCTTTTTTATTTGTAACCTTGTAAATACATAACCTTCTGAAGCCCTATCCAAAGTTAATCTTTTCTAATCCTAGAGTAGATTGTCTTGTTACTTGAGAGCGAATAAATGGAGCTACTATTAAGTGTCATATGAGTGAAGTACATATTTGTTTGTAAATTTTGGGGTTAGTTTTTCATTGTAATGTTCAGTGTGTGCCCTCTTTGAAAAAAAAATCGAAAAAAAAGGAAAAAAAAAGAGAAGAAAAATTGAAAAAAAAAGGAAAAAAAAAAACAAAAAAAAAACAAAGAGGCACATTAAATTCTTGTTGTAATTTCTTTTGTAAAACCCCATTTTTTTACTTTTCATGTTTATATTTCTCATTGTTTTGTATGCTCCAAGTTTTTGTAAATTCTTGTGATGATCCGCTCAGTATTAGTACAATCTAACTCTCTCTGTATATTCTTACACCAAACTTTCCTTCCAACTAGCCACACTCATTAATCTCGCCACTCACCGAAAAAAGTCATCATTGATCTATTTGTGTCATTTTTTGAATTTAGCGGATTGGAGAAACTTGTTCTGCATAACCCAAATTAATTTAGATCTATTGGTTTTTGTGTTAAAAGTTTGATGTGAAAATCTTAGTGATAGGCACAAATACTCAGTTTACTCTCATTGCGTTATTTTGTGACATTTCAGGGTATTGGACCGTTTAGTGGACATTAGAGATGTATGAGTGATTTGTTAAGTTATGTTTGTAAATTTTACAAAATTGTGTATATTTTTGTGTTTGTTGTTTGTTTTACTTGAGGACAAGTAAAAGCCTAAGTGTGGGGGATTTGATGTACTTATATTTTATACACTTTTTAGGCTTAGTTTGTTGTTAATTTTAGTTATTAAACTTCTACTTTTGTACATATTTTTATTATTTGTCGTTAGTTTGTACTTGTGCAGTCCTACATGGGTATTTTGTATTTTCAGGTACTTTTGATGCTATTTGGATACATTAGAGTGTGAACAAAAGAAGAAAATAAAAGTTCAAGTTGGAGGACAATAAAAGTGGAATTTCCTTCAAAACAAATAAGGAGTAAATTGAAGAAAAGAAGTAAAATTAAAAATGGTGGAGCTGGGAATCGATCCATGAACAAAGAAAAGAACAAAATGTTGTACATATTCAGCTAGCGATTGTTATATTCCTTCTGAAATGCTTATCCGTTGAGCTACCTGCCACTGTTGGAACTTTACTGCGCTTTGTTGTACATACTCATATGTTCCGTAAATTCCAGCAATTAATGATTAATCACCTTATCATTATATTGCCTTAATCCATCTTCCTCCACACATAAGCTCGGACCAACCTCTCTCTAAACATCCCAGAAACATTTCCTCCTCCTTCTCTCTTCATTTCTCAACCCCAAATCATCAACTCATCTTCAACCATAACTAATCACTTTCTCATCCAAGATTAAGTCAAGATTAGCATCAAAGCTCCAAGGATTGTCATCTATCACAAGTTTGATCTTCCTTATCTCATTAAATCTTGTACTTTAATCATGGATTCATCTATTTCTATGTTTCCCAACATGTATAGCTAAACAAATTTGGGGCTAGAAATTGGTTAATTAATTGTTCTTATCATGTTTTAATTTGTATTGATTTTAATTGTTAAGTTTGTTCTATTTAGATTGTTGTGTCCAGAAAATTAATTATGTTGTGTTTGTGATATATATTATGAGTACTCAATCATAAACATATTGTTTGTTAAATACACAAATGAACACTTTCTGAATACACCGTTAAACTTCTTTTACCTTGTCCCGGATTGAAGTTTTACGGGAGAATTTAATTATTTAATTATATTATTTACACCACGGGGTTGGGTAAATAATATAGTTAATAATTAAGGTTGTCATTGCACTTAAACAACTAGTCTCGTTTTGGCCATCACTGGGAAATGTTGACTAGTTACTTATTTTAGGTGACTTGTGTTGGGTCCTAAAATATTTATCTACAACTTCTCACAATCTGTCTAAGAATAAAATGAGCAATTATGTCTTACAAATGAGCATTGAACAATTAGTTGCCAATTTCTACCCCTACTTGCTATTGGTTGAACTTTGTGTTGATAAAAATCTCTTCTCTCAATCACTTTTATTTAATTACTTTTCCAAGCAAACAAAAATCAAAAGAAACGCATTCCCAACTTTAATCCTTAGTTTGTGCTTAATTATTTTATTTCCCGCTTCTCTGTGGTTCGACACCCTACTTCCTTGGGTAAAAAAATAGTTGTGTGCCCATTATATGCTACACTCCACTATGTAATCAATGAAATGTTATGGAATGCTATGTAATCAATGAAATGTTTTGGAATGCTATGTAAGAAATGAAATATTATGGAATGCTATGATGAATGTTTTTTTTTTGAAAACATACATGTGCAGTTAGCAATAATGAATGTTTAATTCATACATATGACAAATGCTATATAAAAAATTTAAATGAGTAAAGTTTACATGTTTTCACATTCAATACATAATTAAATATATATTACATGAGATGCAGATGAAAGTAAATCAGAAATTAAGGAGTTCATGGGTTACCGATGTTCAGGCCAATGCACTGCCAGACCACGCAGTTCCGAAGGCCACTATGGTGGCTGGCAGGGTATCTGGCAGTCCTATGGGATGGGCCTTAACAACCAGTAACAACATGACCACCATACCTGAAAATATTGATAGTGAAATGAGATGAAAAAGTGTATGAACCGTCTTTTAAACAAAATTAATTCATAAGTTAACATTAAATGACTGAAATTCCTTACAATTATTGTAGTCTTGCATCATTTGTAAACAACAGAATGACATTTTTGTCTAAATAAAAGCTCTTGAATGAAGAAGATTACGAAAAGTACAACAATCAACCGTAAAAGAAGTCTTCAAGACTTGACCAACAAAGGTAGTTTTGTATACACCATCAATGTCTTTTACATTTGTAAAACAAGGTACATAAAAAGAGGTTCAGAAACTATTTGTGATACAACCCTAAATGAGGGTTAAGTCTATACAGAATAACTATCGAACATTAGGGTTTCAAACTTAAGAAATCAGATTCAGATTTTAGAAATTGTGAACAATTCAAATTTAGGCAAGGTTGATTAGGGTTTCAAAGTTTACAAATGAGATTCAGATTTTAGTTACTGACAAAGATTCAGATTTGTAGAAAGGGAGATGCACGTACAGTCTGTACAAAAAAACTTTTGAACTTTAGGGACAATCCAGTTTGTGAGTGACAAAGAAATAACATTTGGGAGGAAATAGGAGACTGTTGATACATGTCAACTACCAATCTAGAACATTAAACAGTAGGCAAAAAACAAACATTTAAAATATGAATTGGCCAGAAAAAAACAGACTTGAGATCCTTTTAGGAATAGGGTATATAATATTTAACAAAGTTTGAATTTTTAAAGAGAAATGACCCAAATATGCTAAGTAGAATAACAATAACGTTTAAGATAATTAGGTATCACTCAGACTGAGATCATGTGGTATCATTCATACAAGTGCAAAACAGAAAATGAAAGCATATATTTAAAATATGAATGGGTCGAAAGCAGACTCAGATCTGAAATAAAACTAGATTCCAAGGGTATTTTTATGTAGAAACGCATACATATTTTTCGTGGCTTTAACATCTGATCATCCAGATGACATGCGAGTTCACAGATTGAAAAAACCTAGGTCTAAGATCATGGAATGTCACTCAACCCGGTTTGAAAATGAACCTAAAAAATCAACTCAAAACAAAAACTGAAGAACAAAGCAGATCTAAAATGTTTGGATCTGATCAGGTGTTTTCCGCCGTCGTAGTGGTTCAATAAGACCACATCGGCCAAATGAGTTCAACACCGGAATATTAATGAAAAAGATCCTAAATTTAAATATATGAGAACAAATCAAAGGAACTGTAATATAAAAGGATAAGAGATATGAGATGTATACCACAATCGAAATGATGGCATCTCTGAAATCCTTCATTATCACTCAAGGTGGTATGACATGCAAGTTCACAGATTGAAAAAACCTAGGTCTAAGATCATGGAATGTCACTCGACCCGGTTTGAAAATGAAACTAAAAAAATCAACTCAAAAAAATAAAACTGAAGAACAAAGCAGATCTAAAATGTTTGGATCTGAACAGGTGTTTTCCGCCGTCGTAGTGGTTCAATAAGACCACATCGGCCAAATGAGTTGAACACCGGAATATTAATGACAAAAAATCCTAAATTTAAAATTTATGAGGACAAATCAAAGGAACTGTAATACAAAAGGATAAGATATGAGATGTATACCACAATCGAAATGATGGGTCTCTGAAATCCTTCATTATCACTCAAGGTGGTATGAACTTTGTTCATGGTGTTAAGCAAAATGGTCAGGTGGAGAGCTAAATTATTGTTGAGGACGAAAGAGTAGCTACACATAATCGGAAGTTTTTAGTGAGGCTGATGGGTCAGAACGTGAGCATTAACGCAAAACACAGAAACCACCGGAAGAACCGAAGGTTGTAGAAGGCAGCCGCAGGGTAAAGGATCGGACCGAAGGGTAATTAGTGGGTAGAGTGTTTATATAGTTGGGTGGTCGGGCTTAGGGATTGGGCTGGACGGTTGGGCCTAGGTTATTACTGAAGTATATTAGGCTTAGGGAGTAGTTCTTTGGGCTGAGGTATTTTTATGTATTATAGAAACTATATTTTAAAATTGGGCTGAGTTGTTTGGGCTGAGGTATTTTTATGTATTATAGAAACTATATTTTAAAAACTATATTATATTATAATGTTATTATAGATTATAAATTATGTTTTCATATTATAAATTATAAATTATAATTCATTATTCTGCAAAAAATATTATGTTATTATACCATAATATTATTACAAAGATTGTTATTAATCTATATTAAAGCAAGTATAAAAAAATATTATTTTATTGTTAGACTTTCTCAAAGAATACTAGGAAGTATTATTAATAGGAAAGTGGCAAAGTTTGTTAGGACAACAAAAAAGTGAATGTTGACAAAGTCCAATGGGACGGAGTGAGTATAATTAATATTAAATATTAATATTAATATAAATATTAATATTAATTATTAATTAATAATTATTAATAAATGAGGGACATTAATTATTAATACATTTCATAAATGGATTAATATATTATACAAAAAATACATAAATATGTTTTACATAATTTGTCCAGTAGATTAATTTTAATTTACTAAAAAAGTTACTTTAGTAAAAAAGGCGTGTGAATCTAAACAAAATGATAAAATATAGTAAAAAATGTTATTTTCAATTTATAAAATTGTTCATTACTAAAATAGTTAGTTACATGATAGATTTTAATATGCTCATTGTTTTGTTTATCTTCCACAGAAAATTGTGATCCAAATCACACCAAACATGTTCTCCGCTGTGATTTACCTAAAATAGGCTCTTCTGTCAACACAACAACAAATGAAGTTGTGGGCACTTCTAAAGTGTTGGCTGCTAAAAGAAGCGGTAATTATAAATATATGTATTGGTTGCAATATTCATTAAAAGTCATTTTTGTCTTACTGTTGTGAACAAAATTACTGTGTATTGTTTGTTATACGAGTCTTATTTTTCGGAGAAGAAGAAATGGATGATTTTTGTAACCAAAATTTACGTATAAAATACAATAGAGTATCATTTATCTTATTCTTGCTACGTAAATACATTGAAACCTAAGCTTTTGGAAGAGTTTTTTTCCAAATCTTTACAATTTGTAACTTTTCTCATTATAATGTAAATTTAACCCTGAGGGGGGAATGTTTGAGGTTGCTTCTACTTTAAAGAAGCGTTTTTAAACTGATTTGGAAAAAGTGCTTTACAGTAAAAGTTGATAATTTATGAGAAAAATTTGTTTCTAGAAAAAAATTGTTAGTGTTTAGTAAAATAAGTGTTTTTTGAGTAATTAAAAAATTATAATTATAAATAATTTAAAACACTCATCCATATGCTTTAAGCTTTTATGTTTGAAGTGCTTAATTTAACCGTAATATGTCACTTTAAAACACTTATTTCAATTTTTTAACCAAAAACTGAAAATCACTTTCGTTTTTTTTAAGGCAAATACTATATAAACTTGGTCAAATGTTGTAATGTATAGTTCAATTTTTAGACTACT
Organism: Cuscuta europaea; assembly: GCA_945859875.1. Lineage (NCBI taxonomy): Eukaryota > Viridiplantae > Streptophyta > Magnoliopsida > Solanales > Convolvulaceae > Cuscuta > Cuscuta europaea. The sequence continues at coordinate 23,700,211 of CAMAPE010000038.1, forward strand.
AATTTTGAAAAGCTAAATTTAAAAAAGTCGGTGTTTACGCATTAGTATCAAGAGTAACAAACCGTAAGGGTTTGAAAATATTGATTTGAAGTGAAGATGGCGAGAAAACAAACCATACTGCCAATGTTGTTTACAAAGAAGTTTTTCGAAATTTGTAGATTTTCAAAATCTTATTGTAATATTTATTTATTTATACTAATTGTATAAATATTATTGTTAATTTTATAATTGATAATAGCATAGTAATAGCACCTTACTAATTTTACATACTACATAATTCATAATTGTGTATTTACCTTATGAATAATGTCCAAAAAAAATGAGTTGGACCAAGTATTTTTCTATATACAAAAATGACAAAATATGTGACAAAATATAGACATAATATAAATAAAAAATTAAATACATGGAAACCTACGGTTTTGGAAGAGTTTTGTCCGAATCTTTACAATTTGTAACTTTTGTCATTATAATGTAAAGTTAACCATGAGGGGGGAATGTTTGAGGTTGCTTCTACTTTAAAGAAGCGTTTTTAAACTGATTTGGAAAAAGTGCTTTATAGTAAAAGTTGATAATTTTTGAGAAAAATCCGTTTCTCGAAAAAAATTGGTAGTGTTTAGTAAAATAAGTGTTTTTCGAGTAATTGAAAAATTATAAATAATTCAAAACACTCATCCATATGCTTTAAGCTTTTATGTTTTATGTGCTTAATTTAACCGTAATATGTCACTTTAAAACACTTATTTCAATTTTTTAACCAATAAGTGAAAATTACTTTCGTTTTTCTTTAAGGCAAATACTCTATAAACTTGGTCAAATGTTGTAATGTATACTTCAATTTTTAGACTAATTATTTTGAAAAGCTAAATTTAAAAAAGTCGGTGTTTACGCATGGTCAATTTAAAAAAGTCGGTGTTTACGCATTAGTATCAAGAGTAACAAACCGTAAGGGTTTGAAAATATTGATTCACAGTGAAGATTGCGAGAAAATAAACCATACTGCCAATGTTGTTTACAAAGAACTTTTTCGAAATTTGTAGATTTTAAAAATGTTATTGTAATATTTATTTATTTATACTTACTTCAAAACTCACTTATTATGAATGTACACGTCACTTATAATTTATCTTATTCTTGCTACACCGTCAATTGTAGTTCCTCATTTGCCATTTAATGGCTTCCCAAGAAGGCAATCCTCTATCGGAATTCATATGGAAGAATCTTAGGGAGTTCACTGTGACCATCAAGAACCATGTAATGATCTATCAAGAGAAGAAGATGATATCTTGGGTCATCAAATACACGATCTCGAAGGTGTGCTGATATTTGAGTACACCGATTAAAACCTACAATTATTAGACAGAAAGGCACATTTTGATATGAAGGTTTTGGTTTTCTTAATTTCTCACAGACCTACCTAACGCTGAATATTGGAGCATTGGTGATGCGTCACACAGTTGTGCAGCTTGTGGAGCATTGTTTTGGTATGAAGAAAGAGTTATCCAAGGTTCTACAAAAGAAAACCCAAAGTATTCTTTGTGTTGCGGTAAGGGAAAAATTAAACTGCCACGTTTGAAGGAGTCCCCCGTGGAACTGCAGCAGTTCATTGATGGCACAGATGCAGTTTCTAAACACTTTCAGGAGAACATTCGCTCATACAACAGCATGTTTTCGTTCACTTCCATGGGAGGAAAGGTGGATAGAACGCAAAACGTTGGTGGATCTCCCCCAATCTTTAAACTAGGAGGCCAGAACTATCACCTCATTGGAAGTTTGCTACCGCAAGAAGGATGTGTGCCGAAATTTGCACAACTGTACATATATGACACACATCATGAGGATGCTAATCGTTTGAGCTCAGTGAGGTAATTTTGAAGCTTAAATTTATTATACTCATGTAGTCATGCACACATATTCAGATTTGTTGTTATGCCGTTTTTTATGAAATTTAGTTAAATAAATCCAGGGATGATAAAAAGGAGAACAATTTGCATGCACATATTGTGACTACATTAAGGAAAATGTTAGACCAACATAATGTTTTAGTTAAGTCCTTCAGAATGGTCAGAGATAAACTAGTTGAGGGCGAGGAAAGAAAAGTATCCCTGCAGTTAATAGGGAGGAGAACCAAAGATGCCAGAACTTATAATTTACCGACAGTCTCAGAGGTTGCGGCATTGGTAGTAGGTGATTTTGATGAAGCACTAGGGCAAAGGGATATAATGGTTGAAACTCAAGGAGGGTACTTGAAAAGAATAAATGAGCTAAATCCAGCTTATCTGGGATTGCAATATCCACTTTTGTTTCCGTATGGTGAGGATGGGTACAGGGAGGATATAGCCTTTTCTGAGGATAAAGTGTCAAACATTGGCGGTCGACGAAGTGTTAGCATTAGAGAGTTCCTTTCTTACAGATTGCATGAACGAGCAAAGGATGACTCTTTTATTCTTAAAAGTAGGAGACTGTTCTAACAGTTCACGGTAGATGGATACACAATGGTTGAGTCATCAAGGCTAATGTATATTAGAACTCATCAAAAAGAACTGAGGTGTGAAATGTACAAAGGGCTATCAGATGCTTTGTTGAGCGGTGAGAGAGATGCGTCAACACAGGGCAAGCGTGTTGTCCTTCCACCTACATTCGTTGGGGGTGCTTGATACATGGTTCAAAATTATCAGGATGCCATGGCTATATGTCGATGGGCAGGGTACCCAGATCTATTTTTGACGTTCACATGTAACCCGAGATGGCCAGAGATTAATACATTCCTTTCTTCAAGGAATTTGAATCCCGAAGATCGTCCGGATATAGTTTGTCGAGTGTTTAAGATGATGTTGGATGGCTTAATCAAGTATCTAAGACAAGGTAAGATATTTGGAGAAATTCGAGCAGGTATGTTAAATATCATGTTTATACATTTATATAGATTACACATTTACATGCATGCGTATGTGTGTGTGAAAAAACTGTTACATTCACTTCTTGCAGTCATTTACACGGTTGAATTCCAGAAGCGTGGCTTACCTCATGCTCATATTTTATTATTCATGGGGAACGCAGACAAATATCCGACGCCAGCAGACATTGACCGCATTATATCAGCTGAAATTCCTGATGAGAAGGGTGATCCTGACTATTTCAAAGCAGTGTGCACACATATGATGCACGGACCGTGTGGCACTGATGCAAAGAAAGCTCCTTGCATGGTTCAATCTAAGTGTTTGAAGCACTTCCCAAAGAATTTCAACGAGGAAACTAATGTTGATGAAGAGGGTTATCCTAAATATAGGAGGTGAAATGATGGAAGAACAATTGTCAAAGGTGGCGTTCCACTAGACAATAGATATGTTGTCCCCCACAACCAGTCGTTATTAATGAGGTACGGTGCTCATCTGAATGTCGAGTGGTGCAACCAATACAGGTCTATAAAGTATTTATTCAAATACGTCAACAAGGGACACGATCGTGTCATAGCTGGATTTTATGAAACAACTGGTAAAGATCACACTGACAAACCTGTTGATGAAATAAAACTGTACTATGATTGTCGATATATTTCTCCATGTGAGGCAATGTGGAGAATTTATGGATTTCAAATTCAGTATAAGAATCCACCTATTGAACGATTGAGCTTTCACTTCCACAATGAACAATATGTGTATTTCGAAGATGGTGCATCAGTTAATGATGTCATGTTGCGTGAATCTTTTAAGGAGAGTATGTTTCTTGCATGGATGAAAGCAAATGCTAAGTACCCCGAGGCAAGGGATCTAACTTATGCGGAATTCCCACAAAAGTTTGTGTGGAAAGCAAAAACAAGAGAATTTGTACCTCGACAAAAAGGGTTTGCAATAGGCCGTCTAACGTATGTGCCACAGGGTTCAGGAGAGTCTTATTATTTGCGATGTGTGCTTAATTTGAAGCATGGGGCTTCAAGCTATGATGATATGAGAACTGTGGATGGAATTATTCATAATACATATCGCGATGCATGTTTCGCTTTAGGGTTGTTGGACGATGACAAGGAGTACGTTGAAGGGTTTTCAGAATGTAGTTATTGGGCTAGTGCATGGTTACTTAGAAAGTTGTTTGTGATCTTATTGGCAGCAGATACAATGAGTAGTCCAGAATATGTGTGGGACAAGTGTTGTACATTTATGTCAGATGACATTCTACACAGGCAAAGAAGAGCGTTAATGCATCCAGGTACTAAACAATTTTAATTTCAAACATACATATACCTATACACAACTATGAATGTGTGTGTGTGTGCATGTATATTCAAAACCATACATTATATATTACACATGTTATTTGATAATGGTCTTTTCATACGTGTAATATCAGATTTGAAGTTCACCGAGGTTGAGATTAAGAATTATGCATTGACTGAAATAGAAATGATGTTGAGAAGGATCGGTAGGACTTTAAAGGACTATCCATCAATGCCATTTCCCACGATAAGTGATACTGCCATGTATCAAAACAGACTGATTTTGGACGAATTGCAATACGATCGTGCTGCTCTACGTGAAGAGCATGACAGATGCATACTGAGTCTCAATGATGAACAACGTCAGGTGTACACAACCATTATGCAATCTATTAAAAAAATAGTGGTGGGGTGTTCTTTGTATATGGTTATGGAGGTACAGGGAAAACGTTTGTGTGGAAGACGTTGTCAGCTGCTTTGAGGTCCAAAGGAGAAATTGTTTTGAATGTTGCTTCAAGTGGCATAGCAGCTTTATTGTTACCAGGCGGTAGGACGGATCATTCACGCTTTGCAATACCAATCAACCCTAATGAAAACTCCACGTGCAACATCAAACAGGGTAGTGCACTTGCTCAATTGATCATTCGTTGCAAACTGATTATATGGGATGAGGCGCCGATGATGCACAAGTATTGCTTCGAGGCCTTAGATAGAAGTTTGCGGGACATCTTGAGATTCACTAATTCAAATAGTGATGAAAAAATATTTGGAGGGAAAACTGTGGTATTCGGGGGAGATTTCAGACAAATTTTACCTGTCGTTACAAAAGGAACTAGACAAGACATTGTGAATGCCACGATTAATTCTTCATATATTTGGGAACAGTGCTTGGTATTACGTTTGACGAAGAACATGAGGTTGCAATCATTGACTGGTGATCATGAATATGAAGATTTGCTTGAGTTTGCAAAGTGGATTGCGAGTTTAGGGGACAGGAATGTGGGGGAAGATAATGATGGTTTTGCCGATGTTCAAATTCCAAAAGTGTTTTTGTTAGAGTGTGGAAGCGACCCCATTGCCACTATTGTCCACAGCACCTACCCAAACTTTGAGAATATTGTCAATGACCCGACATACTTGCAACACCGCGCAATCCTGGCTCCAACCCTCGATGTTGTAGATGTAATCAATGAATACATGACTTCTCTGAATGTTAACGAAGAGTCAAGAACCTATCTGAGTTCAGATACCATTTGCAAGTCAGACTCCAATGCTGATTTTCGGGCTGATTTACATACTCCAGAATTTCTGAACAAAATAAGAGCGTCTGGAGTTCCAAACCATGAGTGAACCCTCAAGGTTGGTATTCCAATAATGCTTTTAAGGAATATTGATCCATCGATGGGGCTTTGCAATGGAACAAGGTTAATTGTTACACGAATTGGAAATCACATCATAGGGGCAAAAATCATGGGTGGGAAATATGCGGGACATGAAGTTGTCATTCCGAGGTTGAGCTTAACTCCTTCGGATTCAAGAATACCGTTCAAGTTTCAGCGAAGACAATTTCCCGTCATGACCTCTTATGAGATGACTATAAATAAGAGTCAAGGACAATCTTTGACTCATGTTGGACTCTTATTGAAAAAGTCGGTGTTTACACATGGTCAACTTTATGTTGCAGTGTCAAGGGTAACAAATCCTAAGGGTTTGAAGATATTAATATGCGATGAAGATGGTCAACCAACGTACCATACCACAAATGTTGTTTATAAAGAAGTTTTTCGCAATGTGTAGACTGTGAAACACTATCTAACATTTCCTTTTATCTACTTATTCCAACACATACTTACTATCTATCTCTGAGTATTCAATATTCAATTAAAAGTTCTAATGCATGTTTCGAGTAACACAATTTCCAAACATTTCACACGCGTACATTGTTTACAAATAATATCATATGAATATTTCACTCTTATATCCCGCACATCGCGCGGTTGAGAATCTAGTTAGCTCAATTGGAAGAGCATCGTGTGAGTTCGAATCTCACATAGACTATCTCAACAAGTGGATTGATGATTTAGTTTTTTCCCAACTTTAATTTCATGTAGATGCTCGTTTATTATAAATGCAAAATCTAATAGATTGTGTGTATGTCTTAGTTAGAGTTGGGCTATGTTTAAGTTGGGTATAATGTAGTTGATCTTAGTTTAAAAAGATGTATCCTACCTGGGCCAGCTCGAACGCCAGAATCAAACGCAGAATGGATGAGGCTCTGGTAAAAGATGCAAAATCTATAGCCGCTCTATTGGTATTTTTCGTTGTTGGCGTTTTTCAATTTCTGTCGCGATACGTCGAGCTGCAAAAGACGAAAACATCCATATCTGATAAGGATGCGAAGCTGAAAGCAGAAATTAAGCAGCTCATGCAGGAGGCCAATGATTTATCACAACCATCAACCTTTGCCCAAACTGCAAAACTGAAAAGGATGGTTGCAACTATGGAGAAGGAACTTGCAAAAAAGCAAAGGACCCATAGCGAGGAGATAAAAATGTCCTACGATATGTACACAAAGTTCTTGTTAGTTTTAAAGAACTTCACATACTCTATGATCCTTATTTGGTTTTGGCGTATGCCTGTGGTTTTGTATCTAAGCAGCTGGTACAACCTTTTGGTAAAATGCTATCATGGCGAGCAGGAGATTTTGTAAATGACATTCATGGTTGGTATCATTCCATGGCTAATTAATCCTGTGTACGGGGGTGTGAAAGTTCTGAAATAGGATATAAATATGAGCAACCAGTCTTTCTGTAATATTTTCATATTTGCCCACTTTCTAGTAACTTGGATACTCTCACGAATGTAAGTCACTTTTACTTGTTGATAACTTTTCTAGCAAGTAATTATTCTTATGAAGTATTCAATTGCGTGTTAGTTATGCTTAAATAGTACTGCCACCTTGAACAAAAAAAAAACAAAAAAAATGTATCCTACCTTTTATTTAATAGCCTATTTTAACCAAATTAAACTTCATCCTTTTATTCCTAATCATTGCGTGTATTGCTTTGATTTTTTTCCAGAAGCTTCATTTACCCAGTTACTAGTTGAGAGATTTGACTCTCATTCAGTACAACTAACGGCTTAATTTGACCTTTCTTTTGAGCTAATCATGGACTCCAATACTCATGTGCATCTCGCTGCATTCGTGGTGAGAACATCACCTGGGTTCTCAACCCAAAAAGAAAATGAGTGTGTTTCCAAAAGTGAAAATGTAATAAAACCTAAAAACTAATATGTCAGTAGGTAATAGTAAGTCATGACCATTGATTGAACATGTAATAATCTGCAAAGTTAGGTTATGTGGGACTCGAACCCGCACCTTCATGCAAATATGCACATTGCTCTACCAATTGAGCTAATAGCCTTGATATGAATATTGTATGAAAGGTAAGTTAAAATTAAAGCATCAATATCAGCAACTTAGAGCCACTTATAGACCAAATAATCAAGATAAATTTGAAGTAGCAAAAAAACCAAAATATATTAGAATTAAAAATAAGTCAATGGATACTCCCTTGATATAGCAATAACTTTTTAGAATAGAAAGACCACGTACTAGCATAAACTACTATCTCATTCTACTTTTCTTTTATTTATCTAATCCCAACTCTTCATTTTCAGGTGATAAAAACATGTAAGAGCAGAATATAGGAATTCTCATATACGTAGTAACTTTTAACATAAAATGTATAGCTTATAACAAAAAAAGGATCACTTGTAATTTAAAGGTGAAATTGTCTCACGTAACTCACAGAAAATGCATTATTGTGGTATCCGAAAATGCATCATATCTTCATAGCTTTGCTCGAACTACTGGTTAATTGAGTAATACATTAAATATGTAACAAAGTATGAAGCATAACTAAAACTACAAGATTTTATTAGTTTAAATCTAACCTAGATTGTAGAATCCATGAACAATATGGACTTGTTAAGAAATAAAAATAGCTCCAGATTGTAGAATCCATATCACTATGTACATGAAACTTGTTCCAGACCCCAATTGTAGGAAAAAGAAGGTCAAATGGACAGATAACTTGTTTTGAGAGTGTGATTAATGGACCAAACACAATTGACTGCATAGATAGGAAATTCAGCTTTTCAATTGCAGCAAGTAGAGTGACAAGCAACAAGATTCTCGACTTAGATACCTAGACAGTAAGAGCTACTTAAAAAATTGTGAGAACATCAGATTGTGCGCACATTATATGTGGCATATTTCTCTTTTCGAATGCCAACTTTTTCTGAAAATGAGAAAAAAAGTGGCATATTTCTCTTTTCGAATGCCAACTTTTTCATTTTTTCTGCCATAAATATGGCATTCGTAATGAACTTGACATTTTTTTCCCTGGTGACAGGAGGTCGTGGTGCTGAGGTGGCAGATGCGGCGGTGATTTTTTTTTAGTTTTTAGTTTTTTTTTTAGTTTTTTTTTATTTTTTTATTTTTTTGAAAAAAAAATTAATTATATTTTAATATCGAAATGTTTTTTCTTAATTTTTTAGTATTTTTTACGAATTTTTATTATTTTTTATTATTTTATTAGGAATTAAAACATTTTAATAGCTATAAGGGTATAATTGTCCAAGGTACACATAATTAATCCTATGCAAACATAGTTTATTTTTTGGTCCTATTTGTGAAAAGTGAATGACTTTTAGTCCTATTTTGATAATTAACTCTTATAATTATTCAGTTTTGGATGGACTTCTCATGGGATCTTTTCCACACACACACACACACACACACACACACACACATATATATATATATATATATATATATATATATATATATATATATATACATATATCAAAACTAAAATTTAAAAGAGAATAATTTTTCATCATAATTTAATATTGATAATAAAAGATAAACATTGAAAATAAAAAATTGTTCTTTTTTTAGCTAAAGTATACAAACTTAAACAAATTTTAAATTTAAACAATTGTTCTGAAGCATACAAACTTAAACAAATTTTAAATTTAAACAATTTTTCTGAAGTTTAAATTTAAAACTCAAACTTAAACAATTGTTCTGAAGTATACAATCTTAATCAAATTTTAAAATGAACTCCATATTTGAAATTATAGACAATAAATATGAATATATCACTTCTTATAAAATGTGAAAATAATACAGAGTATAGTAATATTTCTAATTCTAAAAATAGAAATAATTTTTTTACTATGATTATTAATTGCAGACTTATAGCCGCAAATACCTTTTCAAGTCACACCAGAAATCATAAGAACAGTTGTAGGGATCTCATTGCTGCTCCAAAACCCTATGATTAAAAAGGAGTTTTAGTTTTTACTCATTAATTTAGTATTCATACTGCCATTAATAAGTATGTAAATATAATATTACACTATCATATAAAAAATCATATCTTTTGTAATTTCAACAAAAAATGACAAAGATTAGATGTATTAATTGAAAAAAGTAGAATTGGAAGGAATAATAATATAATGATAATAAAACTAATAACAACAACAAGGATGATAATGATAATCGCAGTGATAGTTATAAAGACAGTGAAAATGATAGTGATAGTGATAATAATAGTAATAAGAAGAAAAATTAAAAAAAAAATAATAATAACAATACTAATGGTAATGATAAATTAATAATAATAATAATAATAGTTGACCATACCTACGTTGTAGACTAACGTTTTTAGGATATAACATGCTCCAAATAATGTTTTTAGGAGCTTTCTTTATATCTAAATGTTTGCATGTGAGTAAGAAAACGGGGAAGAGTGTGACATTCTCACGTGGTGGGAAGGAGAAAGAAGCAATGTTTCCGATTTTATTAACAAGGCAAAAAAAATCCTATTGGTAATGCCCTTACCGATTATAGAATAAGGTTGACTGCATAATCTCTTGAGACACTCATGTGTTTCCATCATTGTTTGAAGGTCCATCGGCTAACGTAAGAACTAAACATATAGCACCGATCCGCCACTTCATGGAGGAAACGACAACTGACCAAAGAAGCGGGACTTCCGAAGACTAGGATCGAGATTTATGTAACCTTCCTCTATTGTTGTTTAAATATCTGGTAATAATTACTTATTTACACATATATAATGTGTTATGTACACTTCCATCGAGTAGCTCTTTTATAATTGAGATTTATGTGACCCTTTTTATTGAGTAGTTTTTTTTTATAATTGTACAAGTCAATTTAATGTTTAAAATAAATTCATATTTCATTTTTAATGTGTATAATTGTGTTAATACCCCCTCCGGTTCACAATCATCTTTACACTTTCCCTTTTGTCAGTACCATAATAAACTTTACACTTCCTTATTTGCCTTACAAATTTACACCAAACAGTGCCAAACAGTGTAAGCTACAATAAAGTCAAATTTATTTCCTTAATATTTGTGAAGTCAAACTGTAAAGATCAATGTGAACCGGAGGGAGTATAATACTTTGAAATATCCTAAACAAAAAAAAAATTAGGCAGAACCCGTTCAGACCTGGGCTTCCATAATAAAACACCTAGACCTGGCGGTCCAGGACCGGAGCCTTGGCGCACAGATTAAAGTAATCTTGTGTGATTGAGAGGTCACGAGTTCAAGTATCGAGAGCGACATGTTGTGAAAATTTAGTAGTGGAAGACTTGCCCTTTATATACATTCATGTGGTGGGATCCTTCTACGGACCCTCATGTTGAAATGATGTCATCATGAGCCGGACTTCCATATTTAGTATAGTCATGACTACTTTATTTACTTTGTTGCAATATTTTTTCAATATCAAGGTACAAATTTGGAAATTAATTTTAAATACTTATTTGAATAAAAAAAATTGTGATTTAATGAGCATTACGTGATTTAATGAGGTATGAAAATGTTTTACTCATTAAATTTGTCATTTAGTACGTACATCTACAATCAAAGCTACTTCATTCAATAGGAATACTATCTTCAATTAATAGGAATACTATCTTCAATAGATTTTGCTAAAACTATGTTTACCGTCCTCAATGTTTACCTTTTTAACAATTGTGTCCCCTCAAAAGAAGTACACTGTTTTATCACTAGTACTTCTAAGAGGAAATTACCAAAACTAAGACTAAAGCATAACATTATTTAAAAAATAGGACTATATGTTTGGTATGAAATTCGATGAACATTACATGTATTTTATTGAGTAAAACATTTTATATACAGTTGCTAAAATACATTTAGTGAGCATAAAATAGTTATTTTATGCTCATTAAGATACCTATTAATGAGCATTACATGTATTTTATGTGTATTTTATCGAGTAAAACATTTTTTATAGTGTTGACAAAATTTAATGAGTTAAACATTTTCCTACCTACATGAAAATGAGAAGGTTTATTGGTCATTAATGGCTATTACATCACACTTGCAACTACTTATAAAATACACGTAATGCTCATTAAATCCGACGACCTGGGCGCAACAATACTAGCTCCATCCCTATGAAAATATTTTTGTCCAATCATAAACAAAGAGTCGTAGTTACGAAATTTTAAACATTAGGTCTTATTTTGGGAAAATGACATTGTTTTGATTAGATTTGGATATATCTCCTTACTTTTAATCATTTTAGAGTCCATTTGGCGAGCATGTTTTTGGGCTTATCAGGATTATCAACCAATGTTTTCACCAAACAAGTAACATTTGCAAGAGGCCGTTTGGTAACACTGTTTTTCGGTTTATCAAGCTTATCAGCCAACTTTTTCACCCAACACGTAACTTTTGTTTTCGCGCGCTGAATTGTGTAATAATAAGAAAAAGTAAGGTTGGAGTTACTTTTCGGGCTGTATTGGCTGAAGTTACTGTAGATGACCATTTTAGTTATTTTTACATATAATTTTTTATTTATTTTATTAATAAAATGTATTTTAAAAATTAATGTTTCTTAAATCAACAGAATCAGCCAATGCAGCTACTTCAACCCGAACTTCATAAATTTCAGCAGAATAAGCCGTATCAGCCGATTTTCATGATACCAAACGGGCTCTTGATTTCACGCGCTCAATTGTGTAATAATAAGAAAATGTAAGGTTAGAGTTATTTTTCTGGTTGTATTGAGTGAAGTCACTATAGAGAACCATTTTAGCTATTTTGTTATAATTTTTTCTTTATTTTAATAATAAAATATATTTTAAATATAGTTTTTACATAAATCGACAAATTCGGTCAATTCGGCCACTTCAACCAGAATTTTATAAGTTTCACCATAATCAACACATTCAACCGATTTTATTATTACCAAACGGGTTCTTCGACTATTCACCATTGTTCCAAATTATTAGTGCGGCCAGACGAGATGACATTAGGGCAGGACATAGCTAGATTTATTTCACTTGAAACTAGCCGGCCAGCCGGCCAGCCGGATGATAAATATTAAGCATAAACACACAAATAACTAAGGGGTTTTGACATCAATATTACTAATAAAAAGACAATAGACAAGCATGTGACATTTTCTGAAAATTTCCAAAATTTTGACTAATTAGTAGTAAGCTTACTAATCTAGTCCTAGTGACATGGCAAGTTATAGTGACACGGATGACATAGTGACACCCGCCATCACCTCCGACCGGTAACCACCGCCGGCCACAGTGACACCCGTTGGCCACAGTGACACCGTCTTAGTGAAATTCACCACAGTGATACATTTTCAAACAAATCTGCCCGAGGGTCGGGCACAGACCCACTGCCACCCGCTTGTCTCTTTAAAGTTGGGAAGTAATATTTCTGTTATTCTCTCAATAACTAAGCACTATTTTGAATAACGAATGCAGAAACATATAAATAAATAAGCATTTTTAAAAGAATTAATGCATAATCATATAAATAACTAAGCATTTTTGTACTTTAACTAATGAATATGATCTTTTATAAACTGTTTTCTAAAAACTACTTAGAACATTATTTACTAATTGTTTGTGTTCAATTTACTCAATTATCTTTCAACACTTATTTCATTTATAACTGTCATCCATCAAGTAATCATTAGGTAAAATTATATATTCAAATCCTTTGAAATCAAATGGGTAGTAAAAAAGGAACTTGTTTTCTAAAAAATAATTTATATTTTATTAGGTTATTATTTAATCAAACTTGAAAAAAATGCCAGATAGATATGGTGTCACTAATTTTTTATGTGACATTTTTTGGAAATATGTGGTTTCAATTTTTATTTATTGACCATGTTTTTAATAGATATGGTGTCACTAATTTTTAACAATTTCAAATTACATGTGTGTGTATAGACACAACTTTTTCAATGGTGTCAAGTGACACCATAACATTGAACCTAGCTAGCTCCGTCCTTGGCTATAAACTTTTGCACTGCTCAGAAGATAATATGTAAGGTTCTTATTTCCTAGCGGTGATTTATTTCAAAGCATAGCAAAAAAATCTCAAATTTATTAAAAGTGTAAAAGTAGAATAAGTTTTCAAAATGTAATAAACAAAACTATTAAAATTCATATTTATGTCAATATTTATTCAAGTGTAGCAATATAACGACTAAAAAAATTCAAACAATGGATACACATTCAGTACTTATGAGTAGTTTTAAAAACTTACACCATGAGTAGTGAAAAAGGCTAGTATTTTTGTTTATACGTAGTATTATAGAGGATTCGGAGTCAAAAGATTAAAAACAAAAACATATAAAGAGAAATCACAAAGACGACTTTTAATTTAATAGAAATTACTCCAAATAGGACCAAAACTATGCCAAAAACTCAAAATAAGACTTACTATATTTTTCTTTTCAAAATAGGACCATATTAGTCCTATTGGAGACATACCTATTTTTTGATTCCATTTTTATCCTTCCTTTAAATATGAGTTAATTAAATGTTTAATTCATAATAAATTCGAAAAATTCAAAACTTCATAGAAAAATAATTTAAAAAATTAGAAAATATTTATAAAATAAAAAAATAATTTTGTTTCTAATTTTTTATTTTTTAAAAAAAATTAATAAAAAATAGTAAAACTCCATAAAAAATTAAAATAAAATATGGATGCCTATCCCACCGCTTGTACTACCTCCCTGCACCACAATCTCAACCCGGTGAAAATTGTCATTTTTCCTAAAAACTGCATTTTTTCTGAAAATGCCAAAAATATGGCATATTTCTCTTTGAGAATGCCAACATTTTCATTGTTTTCTGCCATAAATATGGCATTCGTAATGAACTTGGAATTTCCCCCTGGTGACTGGAGGTGGTGGTGCAGAGGCGGCAGAGGCGGCATTGAATTTTTTTATCTTTTTTTGAGTTTTTTTATTTTTTTTTTATTTTTTTTTTGGAAAATGAATAAATAAATAAATTATTATTATCGAAATATTTTTGTTAATTTTTTAGTATTTTTTACGAATTTTTATTATTTTTTATTATTTTATTATAAATTAAAACATTTCAATAGCTATAATGGTATATTTGTTCAAGACACACATAATTAGTCCTATGAAAACATAGTTTATTTTTAGGTCCTATTTGTGGAAAGTGAGTGACTTGTAATCCTATTTTGATAATTACTCTTGATAAAAAAAATTACAACAGTAATTTATTTTATTGTGGGATGAGTGCACGGAGAATGTATCGCGCGCAGGTATATATACGTAGTAATATATACAGCTGCCCCTGCCATCCGATCCCATCATTTCCGGCACAGATCTCCGGCGCAGCTACATCCGGCGCGGCGTGTGTCAGGCTTTTATCGGCGCATCCATCACTTCCGGCAAGGCTCCTTCCGATCAGGCCAATGGATAATCAGCCTGCTGCTTCTCACGTTACCAATCCAGCCGGTGCCACCGCAGCACAACAAAATCAACGGCGCTACCGGAGCAAGCGGATCCGACTACCCGCTGACATCGCCGACCGGGTCATCAGTCTGACACAGCAACTCGGATTCCGGACGGAGGGGGAGACGGTGATGTGGTTGCTGCAGCAGGCTGAGCCGGCCATCGTCGCTGCTCAGTGGACAGCAAACTACCCATCATCCGCGGCCGCCCCTTTCCAGCCCCCGATCCCCGTTCCCGGCGGCGTCTACACAGATAATTTCTCTGCCTCGAACATAACGGCGGCGCCCCTGATCACTTCCCCCTCCGTGTTCGGCGGCACAGAAGCTCAGACTTACCATCCCGTCATCACTCCATTGGTCTACCAGCCTCCGCCGCCGCCCTACAGCTGGGGTTATCCCATCCCCGGCGCTTACCAACCCCCGTATGGTGGTGGACATATATGATCATCATTGGTCATTTTTTATGTAATTTCATTTCATCCCGTTCCGGCCAGGCCCTGCCGGTGGAGCAAGATTAGTAATTAAGTTTAATTTAATTTAGCCTTTTTAATTGATAGGATTAGCTATATATCTAAAATGCAGGGTTTGGTTAATTATTGTATTTGATTATTGTCTCCAATTAATTTGTTGTGTTTTGACATATATATCCGCTAGCTCTTGTACGTGTCTTTGGAGTTGGCCGTGGTTAAGGCCGGAGTGGCCGGGGTTTGCCCGGCCGGCGGCCACATCAAAGCAAGCTAAGTCATTGTATCGAGTTTAAATTTCAAATAGATAAACCTCTCAAAGATGAACGACCAAATAGACAACTCAGCTTTTAGATGTCATTGCAACAATTATATATCGAATGTGCATTATAAAATTTTGAAATAATAATAAGTTTTTAAATGTGAATTATTTTAAAAAATGTAAATATTATTAATCTAATAATCCCGTAAAGAAACTAATAATTTGTGAAGAAAAATCACCAAAGATTAGCAATAAGAAAAATAAAAAATAAATAAACAAATCAAAGTCTATGATATTTTAGATCTTTGATCAATAATTTTTAGTCATTCAGGCCTATATCTACACAATTTATGTTGATAGTAAATCTATCTTTCAGATCCCGAGTTGATAAAATATCAAGAAAAGTATACAAATAATCTAAGGGAAGAAGAGATCCATGATTGATTTGAAAATTCATCCCGTGCAAACAACGCATGAGTGAAAATTCTAGTAATAAAAAATTCTTAAATGTGAATTATGTTTGTGTAAAAATAAATGGTGCACTTTTATTTTTTTAAATGGTGCACTTTTATAAAGATTAATGTGCAGAGTGCACTTTAAAGTGCAACTACTTAAAATTTGGAGTGAAAAATATGTAAATTATATCTATAATGTAAAATACTTGAAAGTGCACCTGTTTAGATTTTCAAAGTGCATAACAAGTAATTTATTTATCATGCATCTTAGATATATAATATGTGTATACAGTGCATTACCATTCGAATAAATGTGTACCATTGTTGTTGACTTGTTGTATTGACATTATATTCGAAATAAGGTTTATCATAAATACAAAATAAATTAAAATTAATTATCTGAAGCTTTTAATGGAAAGTAATTAAAATTCAATATGTACTATATTTCATTTAATGGTTCCAAAGTAAGGCACATCAGGTTCTTAAGGAAAAATGATGAATGCTACAGTTCTATATATGGTAATGATATTTCACTCAATTGCCCCTATCGTTATTGTGATCGATGCTTAGAATTCTTTCTTAAAGTTCCCCTTAATTACTAGAGTGTCATCACCTATATATTCATATTCAATCTTCATCTTTAATTAATTATATTAGATGGTTAGATTTTATTCTCATTTGTCTCATTCTTCTCATTTCTCAATGAAACTATTGCACACACACACATTGGGGAGAGTTCAAGTGAGAATAATGGCTTAGGAGAGAAATAAGAACAAATCACACTCATACAAAATTAAATTAAAGATCTACGGCACTAATCGAGTATTAAATGGTGGCATAAATGAAATTAGTCAAAATTTTGGACAACTAACGGAATACTTCACGTTAACGTAAATGAAAAGTTTACAATGATAATTTAATTGTTAATAGTGAACAGTTGCACATAATATAGTTATTTTGTATTAGTGCGCTGTTACTTTTATTATCAGCAAATTAGGTGAAACAATTGCACATAATATAGTTATTATGTATTAGTGCGCTGTTACTTTTATTATCAAACTTGTGTTACTTTTTCATAGTACTTCTATTGATGTAATAACATGCTTTATTTACTTTTAGTGTATTTCTAGACAAATAATTCACATATATTATTATTACGGAGTAGTATATAAAACTATCAATTGTGTAAATCTTGATTAATGATGTTGCACATTTATGGTAAAAATAATGCGCAATTTAAAGTGGTATAACAATTTGTGATTCGTGAGAAGCTAAGCACATTTTTTTCAAAGTGCTATAACAATTTAATGTATTTAAATGATATGGAAACACTTTGTGATTCATAATAATGCACATTTTTGTTTCACAGCGTGCACAATTTTTAATGATCAGACACATTATCATTTTTTAGATCGCTATTTTATTTTATTCAAACTCTATTTATTATTAGTGTGAATCTAGACGATTAATGCACATAAATTATTATCTAAAACTATCAATTGCACAAATCATTGCACATTTGCACTCACGTGAAAAATGAGAATGACGTAAAACGATACACATTGACGGCACTAAAGTCGTATGTGCGTCAAAATAAATTCGAGACTTAACACTTATACGTAGTTTAGTGTAGTAGAGTTTGTATCCACAGGGAATGAAATAATTCTCTTTTTATGAAACTAGTAATAAAAGGGGGTTTTGGGATTATGTGATTTAATTTAACTAAACACTAAGATGAACGACTTATATGTGTTTTAATTCAAAGATAAGGAACTTGGTTTTGCTACTTTCCACTTGTTGATTTATGTAGTTGATCCTGGTTATATCTTTAACTTATCCCCTCTCATATACTCAATCGAGGAGTATATCCAACTCATCAAGTGTAGTTATTATGTTAGACATTTTCAATTTTCTCGAATTAAGCCTATATTAAATAAACATGGTGGCATTTTGGTAAATATTTTGAAAATATGAAAAAGTGCAATATACAAGCTTCATTATGCAACACATTGGAGTAAATGTGGTGTTCTCACATTCTCACGTTAAAGACTATTCTCGTTTGATCTTTATTATATATATATTATATATATATATATGGGATGGTTAATATAAAAAGTGGCCTTAACTTGGAAAGTGCAAAGTTTGCACTTTTTCATGTTTCGCTTCCATTTTTTCTTGCTTTCGTTGCACTTTTTCGCGGTAGCTCAAAAAAATTGGTTTATTTACAAACCAGCCACCATCATTTTGGTCGATTTTAGCCAAAATCAAAATGGCCAAAAAGTGCAACGCAAACAAGAAAAAGTGCAAGCGAAACATGAAAATTTGAAAACTTTGCACATTGCACGGGAATACCACTTTTCATTTGAACTCTTCCACACACACACACATGGTAAAAATGAAATGTGCATTAAGTGAAATTGAAATGTGCAAAATGAAAAGTTGAATTCAATTGTGCATTATGTGAAATTGAAATGTGCAGAATAAAAGGCACAAAAATGTCACCGCATTATAGTTTTGATTCTGCACATTTCAGTTTAACCTAGTGCACATTTCGCTTTGGTCTAATGCACAATTCAGCTTCACATAATATCATTGTGCCTTACTTTTTGTGCTGCACATTTTGATTTCACCTAATGCACATTTCAGTTTTACTTGATGCACATTCAATTTCGCAAAATAAAATCTAACGGTCCAGATTCATTCTCATTTCTCTCCTAAGATCATTTTCTCACTTGAACCTAATTATATATATATATATATATATATACATATATATATATATATATATACATATATATATATATATATATATATATATGCACACACACACACACACACACATATATATATATATAGGGAGCGGATCAGCTGAGAAGTGTCCTTAGGCTGAGAAGCTGCGAAGTCTAACTTATAAGCAAAAAACACGAACTTTTAACCAAAAAATCATAACTTATAGACCCCCTCAAAAACACGAACTTTCTGCAAAAAAAAAAACCGGGTTTCTGGACTTATTTTGAGGCGGTGGCATTTTCGTAATTTTTTTGGAAGGGGTCTATAAGTTATGATTTATTGGTTAAAAGTTCGTGTTTTGAGCTTATAAGTTAGACTTCGCAGCTTCTCAGCCTAAGGGGTCCTCTCACATTATCTTTTCTCTCTCTCTCTCTCTCTATATATATATATATATATATATAGGTTCCCTATATATATATATAGGAAAGAGTTCAAATAAAAAGACATCTTTCTGTGCAAAGTGCGAAGATATGCACTTTTAAATGTTTCGCTTGCACTTTTGCGTGTTTCTGTTGCACTTTTTCGCGGTAACGAAAAAATGCAACATATTTACGAAATTGACACCATGATATTGGTCGGATTTTGTGCATTTTTGGCTCATTTTGATCCATTAGATGTGGAAATGAATGCACAAGATTAATTCTGACTTTGCATGAGAAGATCTCTTTGTATTTGAACCATCCCACACACACACACACACACACATATATATATATAGTGGAGGGTTCAAATACAAAGAGATCTTCCCATGCAAAGTGAGAATTAATCTTGTGCATTCATTTTCAGATCTAATGGCTCACAATAAGCCAAAAATGAACTAAATTTGATCAAAAACGCGGTGGTAATTTTGTAAATAAATCGAAGATTTCTGCCGCCGCGAAAAAAGACAACAGAAACATGAAATAGTGCAACACGGTGACGAAAAAGTGCAATTGTTCCCACTTTGCATGAGAGCACCTCTTATTATTTGAACTATTCCCTATATATATACAAATACGGTTTATAACCCCCTCCCTATATATATATATATAGGGAGGGGGTTATAAACTGTATTTGTATATTCATGATTTCTTGGGCTATGGCGCATGATAAACTTAGGGGAGGGGATAGATTGAAGGAGAATGGCTTATTACCTCAAAGCTTTGGACGAAGGAAACCTCGAGCTGTCAGTTGGGACAAGCCTTGTAGGGGGAAGCTAAAGCTGAATTGGGTGGTGTTTCGTCAGAACGGGAAATCATCAGTCGGCTTCCTTCTGAGAAATCACACTGGAGCTGCTGTGGCGGCAGAAGGATTTCCGATGAGTGGTTCGTCAGGGTTGGAAGGAAAAGCTCTCGAAATGGCGTTGCGATGGATGGAATCTCTTCAGTTGCCTTTTTTCGAAGTGGATGTTGCCTGTTTGGATTTGTTGGGTGTCGGTGCAGATGTAGCGGGCCGATTAAATATCTTTCCAGAATGGTTTTTAGCCCCGTTCCAAACAAATCGGGCTGTTGGGTTGGTAGCTAAGTTGGGCTTTCAGAATAGCTTTCGTCTGAAGCCGGGTGATTCTTTACCTGCTAAGCTTAGTGGGGTTATCAAGTTGGATGAGATGTCAGTTCCATATATTTTTATTTAACTTGTTTTCACTTTATTGAAAGGGAATGCCCTTTCTGAGGTTTTGGTCAACCTCACTTTTGTTTGTGTTTTGCCCATTTTTAATAAAATCCGGCAGATTTTCCATATATATTTATATATATATATATATGTGTGTGTGTATGTATACATACATACATACATACATACATATATATATATATATGTATGTATACATATATATATACATACACAAATATATATACATACATACATACATAAATATATATATATATATATATATATATATATATGTATATATATATACACACACATACATACAGGTGAAAATATATATATATATATATATATATATATATATATATATATATACATACATAAATATATATACATACATACATAAATATATATATGTATGTATGCATATATACATACATACATAAATATACATATATATTTATACATATATGTATGTATGTATGTATGTATGTATGTATACATAAATACACAAATATTTATACATAAGTAAATATATATATATATATATATATATACATATATATTTATGTATGTATGTATATAAGCGGATCAGGTGAGAAGTGCCCTTAGGCTGAAAACTGCGAAGTCTAAATTATAGGCTAAAAATACAAACTTTTAACCAATAAATCATAATTTATAGACCCCCTTGAAAATAATTACGAAAATGTCACCACGTCAAAATAACTCCAGAAACATGAATTTTTTTTTGACGCGGTGGCATTTCCGTAATTACGATGGAGAGCTTTATAAGTTGTGATTTATTGGTTATAAGTTCCTATATTCAGTCTATAAGTTTGCTGCGTTGTATGATTAGATGCAAATCCAAGGGATGAGATTACTTCTCAGTTTTCATCTTAAGGAGGACTTCTCACCTGATCTTTTCCCTATATGAATATATATATATAGGAAATCCCTATATGAATATATATATATATATATATATATATATATATTTATAGGGAAGAGTTCAAATGAAAAGTGTTCTTCCCCTGCAAAGTGCAAAGTTTTAACTTTTTCATGTTTCGCTTGCACTTTTTGTTGTTTGCGTTGCACTTTTAGGCAATTTTGATTTTGGTCAAATTCGGCCAAAATGACGGTGGCAGTTTTGTAAATAAATCAATTTTTTGAGCTATCGCGAAAAAGTTTAACGAAAGCAAGAAAAAGTGCAAGCGAAACATGAAAAAATGTAAACTTTTCACTTTGCACATTAAGACCTCTTTTTATTTGGACCATACGTGCAAAGTGCGAAGATATGCACTTTTTCGTGTTTCACTTGCACTTTGTCGTGTTCCTGTTGCACTTTTTTGCATTATGTTTACCATAAATGTGTAACATCATTAACAAATATGTGTGATATGCACTAGTTAGTAGTGCATGAATGTATGTTTTTTTGTTTAACCTGTGTGGATTGTTTGTTGGGAAAATGTGTTAAAACATTGCATTAAATGGTCATTTTAGGGTAATTATTTGAGTGGGGTCCACTTTTGATTTGGTTCGGGTCATAGTGGTTTCAGATTGTCCTTGCTAAGGGCTACAATTCGATATATGGTACACTCAAAACGGATAACGGATGAATGAGAGATCGTTTTTCGAAGTTTACCCGTTGGAATGGAGAAAACTAGGAAAAGGTGGGTTTTAGTGTGGGTTTTTCCCACACCGAAAATCACAAGGGAATTTGAACCCTTTATAAAGGGAAACCCCCCCTAAGGAGTTAAGCTTCCTAAAAGGAAAGGCTCTCTCACGCGCACAAGGTGTGGCGTGTGCGAATCAAATTTTGTAACCAAAGAACAAAAAGCGCGACTTGCGTGTGCAGGCGACTCGCATACACGAATGCTTTCTGAAAATCTATCTTTTAAAAGATAATGCTAATTTTTGTTTTTCTGGTATGTTCCTATTTTATTTTTGCTCCATGCTGAACTGGAACGTTGCAGCATAAACGTCCAACGTCATTGTACCTTAATGCAGCGGGTTTGGACAGCTTGCTTGGAGAATCAATGCCAGCATGCTGCCATTGAAGTCCCAACGTTCATATGAACGTTTTGGGCTGTTTATTGGCTGGAATCAATGCCCAACGTTTAGGACATTGATGTCCAACGTTCACAAGCCTTAAACATCCATTAACACACCATAATCCACCCCTATAAAGGTAGCAGGTGCTTTGCAAACAAGACACGTTCATACACTTCGTACACATATTTTTATAGCTAAAACCACTTCTACCATTCCATAAAAACTCTTCTGTGTTCTTACCTTTGTTCATGTTCGTTGGAACTTTAGTTTGAGTGCTACACTATTGTTCGAAGTCATCGTATCCTGGGAAACGATAGTTGCAACGCTCCTAGCACCCCGGGAGGTAACAATATGTTTTAAGGAAATTGTGCATAGCACGAGCTTTGGTTTATTCTGCTTCATCTCATTTCTAGTTTTTTTTCCTTAAGTCATTTTATTTAATTAATTTTTATTAATTAATTTTCTTTGTTTTTTGAAACACACCCAACAAACTTAAAACGTATTCGGTGATTGTTCTACTACGGTAAACAATCTTAAACTTGTAGTTTGTCACCTTGGTGAACAAACTTTTTTTTTGTGTTTTCGAATAACGTAAGAAACGGAAAATGACTTCTCAAGAAAATGAAAATAATGTTGGGCAGAATGCTTTGAACGGTTTGAACGATAATCACTCTGAAAGCGGAGCTCCGGTGAACAATAGTTCACAACGCGGTACATCTGCTTTGCTTAACCAAAGGGCTATCCCTATGGTGACCGTGCCGAGCAACTCTATGGAGAAACCCATAAAATTTAATGGGTTAAACTTCAAGAGGTGACAGCAAAAGATGTTCTTCTATCTCACTACTCTCGGTGTTGCACGTTTCTTGACCGAGGACGCGCCGGTTGTAACTGGGGTGAGGTGGATGTGCAATCCTTCAAGGCAGTTGAAGCATGGAAGCATTCTGACTTCCTTTGCCGAAACTACGTGTTGAACGGGCTGCATGATGTTTTGTACGACGTGTATAGCAAATTAGCTACGACTGAAGAGCTATGGAATGCTTTGGACCACAAATATAAGAGCGAGGATGCCGGTGCAAAGAAATTTGTTGTCGGTCGATTCCTTGATTTTAAAATGGTGGATTCGAAGACGGTCTTGAGTCAAGTTGAAGAAATGAAAATGATATTCAACGAAATTTGAGATGAAGGAATGAGAGTTAGTGAGTCTTTCCAAGTGGCGTCAATTATACATTTGTTGCCGCCGGCTTGGAAGGATTTCAAGAACTACCTTAAGCATAAGCGAAAGGAAATGAACTTGGAGCAGTTGATCCTCCGTATGCGGATTGAAGAGGATAATCGGAAGAACGATGGGAGACTCCCAATCGTTAGCGGCGCCAAGGCCAACGTGGTGGAGCATGCAAAAGGCTCCAAAAATAAAATTGATGGGAAGAGCAAGCTCGGTCCCAAGGGAGGCGTTTCCAAATCCAAATTTAATGGAAAATGCTTCAATTGCAACAAAAATGGACACAAGTCCTCGGATTGCAAGGCACCAAGGAAGAAGAAAGACTCTCAAGTCAACATGGTGCAAGGTGGGCAAAAGGATGAAGACATCATTCTTGCGGCCGTGGTGACTGAGGTCAACCTCGTTGGATCCAATCCCAAGGAGTGGTTTGTGGACACCGGTGCAACCCGGCATATTTTCTATATCCGGGAGCTATTCACAACCTTTGAGCCATCAAACGGTGAGAATGTGTGGATGGGGAATTCTCCTCATTCCGAGGTTGAAGACGTTGGCAAGGTGGTCCTGAAGATGACTTCGGGCTAGGAGCTGACTCTCAACAATGTGTTGTACGTCTCCGAGATACGCAAAAACCTGATCTTGGGCTCTTTGTTGAACAAGCATGGCTTCCGCATGGTCTTTGAGTCGGACAAACTAGTTTTGTCTAAATCGGAAATGTATGTGAGGAAGGGGTATGCAGTTGATGGGCTGTTTAAGCTCAATGTAATGACTATTAATAATAATAATAATAATAATAATAAAATCTCTTCTGCTTACTTGTTTGAGTCTTCCAATGTGTGGCATGGTAGACTAGGACATGTTAATATTAATTCTATACGTAGATTTATTAACATGGAATACATTCCTAAATTCACAATTGATGTGAATCACAAATGTGGAGTTTGTGAAGAGGCAAAACTAGTGAAAACGTCTTTCAAATCGGTTGAAAGAAAAACGGAACCACTAGAATTAATTCATAGTGACGTTTGTGATTTTAAATCAATACAAACACGTGGCGGTAATAAATATTTTATTACTTTTATCAATGATAGAACTCGCTATAGCTATGTTTATTTATTAAAAAATAAACACGAAGCAATTGATAAATTTATTCTTTATAAGAATGAAGTGGAAAACCAACTTAATCGACGGATTAAAACGGTTAGGAGTGATCGAGGTGGTGAGTATGAAGCACCAATTGGTGATTTTTGCGCTAGTGTGGGTATAGTACACGAACGTATCGCACCCTATTCACTTCAATCAAAGGGTGTTGCCAAACGAAAGAATCGCACATTGAAAGATATGATGAATGCGATGCTAGTAAGTTCGGGCCTGCCACAAAATATGTGGTGTGAAGCAATCTTAACAAGCAATTACCTTTTAAATAAGGTACCCCGGAAAAAATATGATAAAACTCCCTACGAGTTGTGGAATGGCAGAAGACCTTCCTATCAATATTTAAAAGTGTGGGGGTGTCTGACAAAAGTGTTTGTACCAACACCTAAGAAAATAAAAATAGGTCCAAAAATGGTGGATTGTATTTTTATTGGGTATGCACAAAATAGTAGTGCTTATCGGTTTTTAGTGTACAATTCGAATAATCCGGATGTACATAAAAACACAATAATTGAATCAAGGAATGCTTCATTCGAATAGTAATGCTTCATAATTGAATCAATTGAATCAAGGAATGCTCCAACGAAGGACCAAGCACGTCAAAACGAACATTTGATGTAGCTATGGAAAATACTAACGAGGGGTCCGAAGAAGAAGCCGAACCCAGACGTAGCAACCGTGCTAGAATTGAAAAATCCTTCGGACCGGATTTACTCACATACTTGGTAGAATTTGACTCGGATATCCTAACATGTATGGTAGAAAATGAGTCGTATTTTCTAACATGTTTGATAGAAAATGAGCCACGGACTTATACGGAAGCCGTGACGTCTATTGAAGGTCCTATGTGGAAAGAAGCCATCAAAAGCGAGGTGGATTCTATCCTACAAAATCACACGTGGGAATTTGTTGACCTTCCTCCGGGAAATAAACATTTGGGATCCAAGTGGATTTTTAAACGGAAAATGAAACCTGACGGTTCCATCGATAAGTACAAGGTCAGACTTGTAATAAAGGGATACAAGCAATGTGAGGGTCATGATTACTTTGACACGTATTCTCCTGTGACAAGAATAAATTCCATTAGGATGATACTAGCAATTGCCGCATTACGGAAATTGGAAGTTCATCAAATGGACGTAAAAACCACTTTTCTAAATGGCGATATAGACGAAGAAATCTATATGGAACAGCCTGAGGGCTTTCGTGTTCCTGGCCAAGAAAGGAAAGTGTGTAAATTAATTAAATCATTGTATGGACTGAAACAAGCCCCTAAACAGTGGCACGAAAAGTTTGATCATGCAATGTTAATTAATGGGTTTAAAATAAACGAAAGTGACAAATGCGTCTATGTGAAGAGCACAGTAGATGGCTATGTCATTCTATGTTTATACATGGATGATATACTCATCGTGGGTAGCAATAATCTAATGATTAATTCTACCAAAAGCATGTTAAATTCTAAATTTGACATGAAGGATATGGGGCTGGCCGATTTAATCCTTGGGATTAAAATAATTAGGGGACCAGACGGTCTTACGCTAAGCCAATCCCATTACGGTTATAAAATCCTTACGAAATTTAATAAGGATGATTAACAAGAGGCAAGGACTCCATTAGATAAAAACGTACACCTTACCAAAAATCATGGAGAGTGTATTTGTCAAGTAGAATACGCTAGGATTATTGGAAGCTTGATGTATCTAATGAGTTGTACTAGGCCTGATATTGCCTTTGTGGTTAGTAAACTAAGTAGATATACTAGCAACCCCGGTGATGAACACTGGAAGGCAATAGTAAGGGTTTTGAGATATTTACGTAAAACCCAAAACCTTGGACTGCATCTCATTTCTAGTTTTTTTCCTTAAGTCATTTTATTTAATTAATTTTTATTAAATAATTTTCTTTGTTTTTCGAAACACACCCAACATTGTTTATCATTTTTTAGTTTGTAAACATTTGTTTAATTTTGTTTGTAATTGTTTTTAGCTTTTATTTGCAAGTTGTAAAGTTGTGGTAGAGTTGTTGGTAGTGGAAAAGAGGAAAATCATGAAGAAAAATGGCCCAGGGAACATAACCGGCTGGGTAGAGGTCTTTACCCGGTCAGGTAAGACTTAACAGCTGCAGCTTCACGGAAATTACATCACCCGGTCAGGTGAACCATTCCACCCGGTTGGGTGAGATATATACCCGATCGGGTACCCGGCCAAAGGTGTTGAAAGACACCTATAAATAGCACACTTTTTCTTCACTAATTCTCATTCCTTCTTCCATACTCTTAAGCTTAGTTTAGAATATATATTTCTTTATATTTTTCTAGCATGTTTAGTATCCAAATGAGAAGCTAAACTTTCATTTCTTGGTTTTGCTCTTGAAGCTTGTTGAATATTATAGTTGTGAGTTGTTTTCTTAACTTCTTCTCTTGAATATTAATTTGTTCCTTAATCTTATTTTTATATTAACGTTGGGGTGTGGCTAAGTGACGATTGGTTAACGCTTCGACATTAATTATTACTAGAAACGATCAATAACCGATGGTTAATCATTGATAGTTTCAAAAGTAAGTAACTTCGGGTTTTTGATGCACGGTTGTGGTTGATAAACTTAAGAAGGATTAATTGTGTTGGTTAAACGGAAACCATTGTGTAGAGGTTATCAATCTCAGTTGATTTCATCAAGAAGTTAAAAAGATTAAATGCTACTATTAAGTCGGTATACGGCGTTGTTCTATATTTGATTAATAGTAAGAGTTGTTAATGAACGGTCGTTATTAATAACTACCCTCAATGAATTGGAGATACTCCTCGATTGAGTATTCAAAATGGGATTAGTTAAAGATATAACCAAGATCAACTAAATAAATCAACAAGTGGAAAGTAGCAAAACCAAGTTTCTTATCTTTAAATTAAAACACATATAAGTCGTTCATCTTAGTGTATAATTAAATTAAATCACACAATCCCAAAACCCCCTTTTATTACTAGTTTCATTAAAAGAGAATTATTCATTTCCCTGTGGATACGAACTCTACTACATTATACTACATATAGGTATTAAGTATCGAATTTATTTTGACGTATATAAGACTTTAGTGTCGTCAATGTGTATCGTTTTACGTCATTCTCATTTTTCACGTGAGTTCAATGATTTGCGCAATTGATAGTTTTATATAATAATCTATGTGCATTAATCGCTTAGAAATACACTACTAATAAATAGAGTTTGAATAAAATAAAATAGCGATCTAAAAATGAGAATGAGTCCCATCATTAAAAATTGTGTACGATGTGAAACAAAAATGTGCATTATTATGAATCACAAAGTGCTTCCATATTATTTAAATACATTAAATTGTTATAGCACTTTGGGAAAAAATGCTCTTGTCACGAATCACAAAGTGCAACTACATTTTTAAAAATTTAAATTGTTATACCACTTTAAATTGTGCATTATTTTTACCATAAATGTGCAACATCATTAATCAAGATTTATACAATTGATAGTTTTATATACTACTCGGTAATAATAATATATGTGAATTATTTGTCTAGAAATACACTAAAAATAAATAAAGCATCTTATTAAATTAATAGAAGTACTATGAAAACTAACACAAGTTTGATAATACAAGTAACAGCGCACTAAAACATAATGACTATATTACGTGCAATTGTTTCACCTAATTTGCTGATTTTTAGAATTCATTTAACCGCCTTAAAGGAAAGAGAGTCGCTCACTATTAACAATTAAATTATCATTGTAAACTTTTCATTTACGTTAACGTGAAGTATTCCGTTAGTTGTCCAAAGTTTTGACTAATTTCATTTATGCCACAGTTTAAAACTCAATTAATGCCGTAGATCTATAATTTTCGATGAGTGTGATTTGTTCTTATTTCTCTCCTAAGCCATCATTCTCACTTGAACTCTCCCCTATGTGTGTGTGGGGAATAGTTTCATTGAGAAATGAGAACAATGAGACAAATGAGAATAAAATCTAACCATCTAATATAATTAATTAAAGATGAAGATTGAATATGAATAGGTGATGACACTCTAGTAATTAAGGGGAACTTTAAGAAAGAATTTTAAGCATCGATCACAATTACGATAGAGGCAATTGAGTAAAATATCATTACCATATATAGAACTGTAGCATTTATCATTTTTCCCTAAGAGCCTGACGTGCCTTACTTTAATTTGGAACCATTAAATGAAATATAGTATATGTTGAATTATAATTACTTTCCATTAAAAGCTTCAGAGAATTAATTTTAATTTATTTTGTATATATGATAATCTTAGACCCAAAACTTAACAATCAAACATTCAAAGCAGGTATAAAGAAGAAGCAAATAGAAAGATATGGAGAAGATGAATCGAATCTGGTATACCGTATGAAACCCCACTGCTCTCCCTGGAGAAGGAGAGCATCGGAAACCCTATTCTCTCTCTATCTCGCCTCTATTCTCTAAAGCCTCGAACATTAGTTAGGGTTCCCGTAAGTTAGCCTCCTTTTATAGGAGAAGTTGGCTAACTTACGGGTTACAAGGAAGCTAACGGGTTGATACACATTTGTGGCCCGTATTACACGTTTAATTAATAACTACACAAATACAAAGATATTTAATTAGATTGGACACCATAAAATATTCCTAACAATCTCCCCCTTGGTGTTCAATCGTGTTGAATCAGCATTGCAGCTTAGATATCTTTGTCTTTGTTGTTATTCAGCTTCCTTTGTCTTTGAACTTGACTTCTTGAGATGGCTTCATGAAGAAATCCTCGCAATCTCCCCTTTGATGTTTTCTTGGCAGTTTGATCTTTGATGTCGGGGGTTGAGGGATCTTCGGTATCTTGCATGTAGTCCTTGCCTTCCAGAAGTTGCTCTTGATCAGCTTGGATGAAGTCCGGTGACGCCTCTAGAATGAATATCCTTTGGAGAATAGGAGACACCCATAGAATTCATCTTCAGGACACGAGTATTTGACCTCTATCTCCTCCACAATGTAGTCTTTTTGACTATTTTGGAATGAATGCTTTTGAGGAGAACTTGTCGGTGGCACAGCGGAACATAATGATGGTTGATTTGTGAGCGTAGCTGACCATTTGAATCGGGGCATCATGCCTTTATTCTTTTATTCTGCGGAAAATAAAGCAAGAAAAACAAGCAGAATTTAAAGAAGATAACGTAGCCCCCCGGGGTCGTGTAGACGCCCGTTATCATCACTATAGAGTTAAACTCTGATGTGATGGCCTGAAAATGATGGTGATTCTTATGTTGCATCAGCAGAACTTCTTTCCAATCATTGGTCTACATCTGTAATAGATGAGATGTATGGAAGTTCTCGCGGGTCTTGAAGACCTGCAACTGACTCAAAAAGTGCGTCTGTGTCCTAGAAAATTTCAAAACATTTGGGAGTGAGTAACTAGACACGACGTGATCAATGAAAATTCAGTGGCGTGGGGTTGTGGGCCACTGTTGTCAGTATCAGTCATCTCAGAAGGAGACGGTGATAAGAGATGAGGTTCCCTGTGAAATATGATTAAACACATGTCTGTTGGGAGATAGGTGAGTGGCCTAAGGGTAGGGTTGTGCATGCGCCGTTTGGACAAAATGCAGCGACTTCTACCCGGGATCTGAATAAATTCAGTCCTGAACCTATGGGGATAGTCCAGAGTATTTGAGTGGCTAGGAGAAAATGTTCAATGGATAGTAGGCAGTTGAGGTAGCAGACTTATCAGTGATAATTGTTTCCTTGCTCACTTGAGCCTTCTGCTTCCTAATGCTCATAATGTTCACTCACTCGCTCACTCACTCACTTACGCTCGGCTTTGTCCCTTGGGTAGGCTTAGTTGGGTTTACTAAGCCGTAGGGACATGTTCTCTCATTACTTTCTTCATTTTCTCTCTGTACTCCCCCTCAACTGGAGGACTCGGTATGCTTTGTCATTGTTAGACACCAGGGAGGATAACATTGAACACTCCCCCTAAAATATTGCATCCATTGAGATATTTCTTGCTTTGTGGTGTAAGGCGCCAGGAGGAGAAAACTGAAACTCCCCCTCAGAATGTGCAAGGGTTGATTGCTCACAGCTCGTCATACCCGCCATGTGTGTGGAGCAATCTGAACATGTACCACACATGACGGTTTCCCTTAGCTCATCATTTGGAGTTTCAGCACGTTTGAGGATCACACAATGTTGATGAGTTAGGGTAGACTTCAGTGGTTGATTGTTGATTGTTGTAAGATGACCGTTGACGCGAGGTTGATTGAATTATCTACGATTTTCGGACCTCTACAGGGCAGCTTAGACCTTAGGTTTGACTTTGGAAGAATTTGAACTGATTTGCCTAAGTTTTGACCTGGACATCGGTGATTTACAAAGTTTGTCAGAAAACTAACGTTTTGACCCTCAAGGGCTGCGAGTGAGAGCGCGTGAGAAAGGGTTCTGGGGCGTAGCCACAGAATTAATGTAGATCTTTTCGTTATCTTTCCAACAAAAAAAGTTTGCTCAAATCAGATCACCGAGTCAAAAGTTATGGCCAAAACACTGCGGTGTCGCAGAAAATCTCTAATTTTGAGTTTTTTTTAGGAATTTCTTCGAAGTTGAGGTTCTCGATGTTGAATATCAAGAACAGGTGGGATTAAGGAAAATTCTAAGGCAATACCTCGAAATCCTAATCTCGAGGTTTAAATCTCGAGATTACAATCTCGAGGTTTAAATCTCGAGATTACAATCTCGAGGTTGAAATCTCGAGATTACAATCTCGAGTTTTAAATCTCGAGATTACAATCTCGAGGTTTAAATCTCGAGATTACAATCTCGAGGTTTAAATCTCGAGATTACAATCTCGAGGTTTAAATCTCGAGATTACAATCTCGAGCTTTAAATCTCGAGATTACAATCTCGAGCTTTAAATCTCGAGATCTTAATCTCGAGTTTGCCTCGAAGAATAATGACGAAATCCACCTGCAAAACAAACCTACAATCTTCGAAATCTTCAGAATTTCAAAATGTTTGGAACATCGAAAACATTGGAGTTTCGAAAAGCTCAGAAAATCAAAAACTTGCTGTTTGAAAAACATCAGAACATCGAAAACTTCTAAAAACTTTGAAAAACAGAGATTCATCCAAAAATCCTATAATGTAAAGCTTCGAAGTGTTCTGAACAGGAAAGATATCAAGTTTAGAAGAAATCAGTGATTCAAGAAACTCCAAACTTTGAAAAATTCAAAACATCGAGAAATTTTGAAAATCTCGAAATCTTAAGAATATCGAGATCCTAAACATCGAGATCCCAAATGTCGAAATCCCAAAACTTGAAATTCCAAAACTCGAGGTTTCAAAACTCGAGATGTCAAAACTCAAAATTTCAAAAACTCGAGATTTCAAAAACTCGAGATTTCAAAACTCGAGATTTCAAAACTCGAGATGAGGAATTTGAGGCCCTAAATGTCGAGATCCTGCAAAATGAAAACTTCGATTTTTGAAAATCTGAAAACTGTTCTGAATAGCCCTGAAGGTCGAGATTCTTCTGTATCAGTTTCAAGTCAAAAACGTTTCTGCAACCATGTAAAATCAGAAAACTCGAGATCCTAATGTAGAAATCTTCGAGATTGAAAATATCACGCCCCGGACCTACCCGGGCACGTCAACAACCCGCCGTACAGTACGAATAGTCAACCACAGTCCAACTCATCCATACTATACAAGGCATCTTGAATACCATTCACACATAGTACATCCATAAACAAACATAATGTAAAACAATCATTTAAAACAGCGGAAGCATTTAATAAAAGTGACTTAGCCACACTTTGGCAAACATGGGCATACCAGCCCCCAAATAATTATTCAAAATAATATCCATGAGCGTTTGTATAATTGTTTTCAAACAGAAATGGAGGAAGCATGAACCACGTCTTCTTCCCTGAATATCCCCGAAGCAACGGGCGCCGGTAGCAACCTTCAACTTCTACCTGAAACTGTGAGGTGGCCTCCCCCGTGAAGGGGAGGTCAATACTTGGAAGCATTTGACAAGTACAATGACAACTATACTAAGTATTATCAACGTTTTAATTTCCAAGACCCTCAAAATAGGGTGATATCATAATATAAATAATAATTTATATTTCCCACTTATTATCCTTATAATAAGTAAATTCATTTATTTGTCGACACACGGCCCCTATTATATATTTCTTTTCATTTATCATTTGCACAACCCAACCCTTGGGTCTTATTACTTCTACGGGACTTGCTACCGTTGTCCGAGACCTCATGAGGCTCTCGGTTCGGACTCCAACATCCCGCCCCTGGACTCATACCCGTCATCCCGTAGGAAGGTAAGGCCCTTCGGGGTCCTATCTTATGTGTTACCGCTACCGGAACCTAGTTAGGTCTCCGATTCGGATTCCACCCTAACCCGTGATCACAATGCAAGTTCATGCTATCCAACCCCGCTCTCTAGAGTCGGGAAGGGTCATGGTCCTTACTTATTTCCATAATTCAATCGGCTATCCTCAAGGACTACCGAACACACCCGTAGGCCAATCCTATATCTAGGATCAATTTATCATTTACTTTATCTTGGGTATCCCTTAAGGCCTACCCCTAGTATAACTTAAAGTTCATACTTTCCTACCTTAAAGCATCTCTTAAGACTACTTAAGGCATAACATTTCACAATCCAACCTTAGGATCAATCTTAACAACATTTCATTTTAATGTCCAACTAGTATCTTAATACTAGTCAAATTAATTCCAACAAACCAAGTTCTCAACTCATAGTCATATAGACAAATCCAACTGCTTTTTTCCATGGAAAATATCATTTATCTCAATATTCAAAATATCACTTTTAACCACTCATATATTCTAATACGAAGTAAAAAGTATATTTCAACATATGTTTCATAATAAATTCCACTTTCAAGTCAACATACTCATAACACATGATCATACACAATTTACTCTTAAATTTGTATATCATGCTCCTTTTCTTTATAGACATTAGTCTTCTCATTCTTAGGCATTATTAATCATTAATAATCCATAAAAACACATTTAATTACCTTAGGTAATCTCATGAAATTTACTCACTAATTATAAGCAATATAGTCAGCCATCATCACCTCGTGATGTGCTACAATAGTTGCCTTTGTTAAGCCCCTCGATCAATCCCCGTTCTAGGCCGATTGAACGTGGAAAACTGGACTACTGGGCAAAAGCCGGGCGGCTTTCACGAAAGCCGGGCGGCTTTCGTAGTCTGCAACTACGAACAGCTCCTTTGGAGTGGCGGTTTCCGGCGATTTCGACTCCTATCGATTTGCCAACCCTTCTAAGTTAATTACCACCACTTTATATCAATATTCCACACTTTTAAACGTGTAGAAATCATGGTTTAATCCACCATATGATTCCTTAAAAATCATACACAATAAAACTAGTTAAAAGAGTAGAAATTGTATTCTTACCTCTTCTTCTAACCTTTTCTTGTTGAGTTTTCTCTTCTTCTCGATTCCTCCACGTTAAATCTTTGTGAGGGGTTTCTCCTGGAGCTCTTCTCTCTTAGTTGGTTCGGATGGTTCAAAATGGAGGAGGAGGTATCTCTTTCTCAATCAAGTTGAGAAGATAATGTAGGAATAGTCCATGAGGGGGTGTGGGTTTGTCTCCAATCACTCTTCCATGTGTGAGTCCGTCACACCCCATATTTTTCTGTCTTTCCAGCTCTCCTTAGTCAACTTAGAGCACATAAAAACGTGGGGTGGCCCCCACTTATGTGGGAGGTCATCCCATTATGTCCCGGTGTGTACAATCGGCCCCGAAAGTTGTATTTCTCGGCCCGTTTTAGTTATATTTTATTTTATCGGGACAAATAAAATATATCACATGTTCCTAATAGTTATAGGCCTTTAGAATAGATGTGCATTCCCCAATATTAATTTAGGAGTCTCCGAAATTCATTTCGGGCTGTTATCCGCTAAATTACCAATACCGGTAATTGGACCTCGTTTGACCCACCGGTCAACTCCATGCCCTTCCCATGACCCAAATAAAATATCCACCACCATATAGATGTCATCTAGACCAAGATGAATATAATATGTGGTTCTGGAATTATCGGGCGGTCCTCGTTCCCGCTGTGGGCCCCACATGCAATTTACTATTCACGTAAAAGAAATAATAAAATTTAACAATTACGTAAATTCATAAATCATCCTTCAATGTTCATTACATAATTTACTAAAAGTAAACATGCTTGGGGACGGTGTCACAGAAAAATTTCATAAATCGAAAACAGAGATATGTTGTAGAATCGGTTTTGAAAGACGATTTCAACAGTATAATTTTTATAAAATTTCGTTCGCAAACAAGATTACAGGAGCAAATCTCTACATCAAAGAAAAACAGAAGAAAAGCAGAGCAGTTCTTCGTTAGATCTAAACAATCACAGATAGATTCAACCTGTTTCACGCCTCGGCTCTGATACCAATTCTTAGACCCAAAACTTAACAATCAAACATTCAAAGCAGGTATAAAGAAGAAGCAGATAGAAAGATATGAAGAAGATGAACCGAATCTGGTATACCGTATGAAACCCCGCTGCTCTCCCTGGAGAAGGAGAGCAGCGGAAACCCTATTCTCTCTCTATCTCGCCTCTATTCTCTAAAGCCTCGAACATTAGTTAGGGTTCCCGTAAGTTAGCTAAAAGGAGGCTAACTTACGGGTTACAAGGAAGCTAACGGGCTGATACACATTTGTGGCCCGTATTACACGTTTAATTAATAACTACACAAATACAAAGATATTTAATTAGATTGGACACCATAAAATATTCCTAACAGATAAACATTATTTCCGATATAATGTCAATACAACAAGTCAACAACAATGGTGGACATTTATTCGAATCGTAATGCACTGTATACACATTTTATATATCTAAGATGCATGATAAATAAATTACTTGTTATATGCACTTTGAAAATCTAAACAGGTGCACTTTCAAGTATTTTACATCAGATATAATTTACATATTTTTCATTCCAAATTTTAAGTAGTTGCACTTTAGAGTGCACTGTGCACATTAATCTTTATAAAAGTGCACCATTTAAAAAAAATAAAAAGTGCACAATTTATTTTTACACAAACATAATTCACATTTAAGAATTTTTTATTACTACAATTTTCACCCATATGCTGCACCTAATGAATTTTCAAATCAGTCATGGATCTCTTGTTCCCTTAGATTATCTTTATACTTTTATTAAAATTTTATCAATCCAAAACCTGAAAGATATGCTCATTAAATCCGACGACCTGGGCGCAACAGTACTAGCTCCAATCCTATGAAAATATTTTTGTCCATTCATATATATAAAAAGTCCTAGTTATGAAATTTAAAACATCAGGTCCTATATTAGGATAATGACATTATTTTGATTCAATTTGGATATATCTCCTTTCTTTTATTCATTTTAGAGTCCGTTTGGTGAGCATGTTTTTCGACTTATCAGGATTATATATCAACCAACTTTTTCACCAAACAAGAGACATTTGATTTCACGCGTTCAATTGTGTAATAATAAGAAAGTGTAAGGTTAAAATTATTTTTCTGGCTGTATTGGCTGAAGTCATTGTAGAGGACCATTTTAATTATTTTTGATATAATTTTTTCTTTATTTTATTAATAAAATATATTTTAAATATAGTTTTTACATAAATCGACAAAATCAGTCAATTCAGCCACTTCAACCAAAATTTAATAAGTTTCACCACAATCAGTCGATTTAACCGTTTTATTATTACCAAACGAGTTCTTAGACTATTCACCGTTGTTCCAAATTATTAGTGCGGCCAGATAAGATGACATTAGGGCAGGACATAACTAGAGTTATTTCGCGTGAAACTAGCCTGCCAGCCGGCCAACCAGATGATAAATATTAAGCATAAACGCACACATAACTAAGAGGTTTTGACATCAATATTACTAATAAATAGACAATATATAGACAAAAATGTGACATTTTCTCAAAATTTCCAAAAATGTGACTAATTAGTAGTAAGCTTACTAATCTACTCCTAGTGACATGGCAAGTTATAATGACACGGACACAATGACACGAACACCGTGACCCGGACAGAGTGACACCCACCATCGCCTCCGACTGGTAATCACCGCCGACCACTTTGACACCCACCACTACCTCTGACCAATGACCGCCACTGGCCAAGTGACACCGTCTTAGTGACATCGCCATAGTGACACATTTTCAAACAAATCTGCCCGAGGGCCGGTCACAGACCCACTGCCACCGCGCCACCATGACAAGTCATATTTTTGTCTCTTTAAAGCTGAGAAATAATATTTTTGTCATTCTCTCAATAACTAAGCACTATTTTGAATAACGAATGCAGAAACATATAAATATGTAAGCATTGTTCTAATTCATCAGACTTAATTAATTCTATCAAATAGAACTCTCCTTCAACTTCATGAATTAAATATGTTTAATATAATTAATATTTAATTCATTTTCAGTATTACGAATTAAATATTATTTAATCCAATTAATAATACTTAATTCCTTCTAACAATTCAATCGGAAGGTATAATCACTTGTTGTGTGACCCATAGGGCCTTATATATTAAGCACTAATCAAATTAAGGTCTTAGCGAATCCCTAGACGATTCTCCAAACAAACTTAATATATAAGGACGTTTGCGAGGACTATACAAACTCCCTGTAATATAGAGCTCATAGTGATACGGTCCGTTCATTCAGCGAACATTCAACTAAGTCTAGAACTTGATATTGTGTCTATTCCAATAACTTAGTCTCTATCTCTCTATCTTTCTAGATGATCCATAATGATCATATTCGATATCCAAAACGAATATATCTTTGCATTGGCCAATGACTTTATGATCCATCTAGATATGAGAAGTAGAATGTTCTCTCTTAATCTATTATGAGGAATGAATTCTTTCTTGGCTCAACTACTACTCCATGTGCTTCGTGATGCACCCAACACATGCCGTATCTACCCCGATTGGAGTGCAATTGGTCATGGTCAAAGTACATCACTCTGCACATGTAGTACGTATTGACCTCAAGTCGGAGGACTATTACACTACTCTCTATACACCGATAATCTCATAGACACATGAATAGAACTTATCAAATGGTTTCTCGGTGGGTATGCCAATATTCTCTAAAATATCTATGTGACCATCATGAATTACAGGAACTCATAGTTGTGAGATCAACTATACTTTCTAAAAGTATGATGCAGTCCACATACCAATCTTATCGCATATCATCAATATCCCATTCTTGATGATCATTGATTTGGGCTATTTTAGGACCTTATGTTATATCATATAACCTCCCACTTACTTATTGACAACATAAGTCCAAGGGAACACAATTATGAATAAGATATTGACAATCAAAATACTTAATCATCAATGTGTAATACCGTATATATCAAATATATAAAACTGAATGTGATCAAGTACATATATCTCTAAAAAGTGATTGCCGCTAGGACATATTTACTAACAATCTCCCACTTGGCCTAGTGCCAATCACCAATGCGTCTAACACCTAGACTCTCAAAAGGTTTCTCGCATCTCAAAGGTTTGGTGAATGGGTCAGCCAAATTGTCCTCTACGGGAAGGCATTCTATTGCAACTTCTCATCTTGCTATTTGTGATCAAAGCACGATAGCATACTGGTATTTTCTAGTTCCTTACTTTGCATCTTGGTTCCTTAGCCTGTGCAAATGCACCGGCACAGTCACAATAACAATTATTGGATAACTGTCGCTAGGAACTACCCCTTATTTCTATAAGGAACTAATGTATCTAAACGCTTACCTATGTTGCATCAAATGCAACAATTTACTAGGCTCTAGTTGTCAAATTTATAGTAGTTTCATACTTGCAACTCTTTCAGCACTACTATTACATTGAGACTAAAAACATATACTGACTGTGACTCGTAGTCTTTCTTATCATACATGAAACTAGTGCTAGAATAATTAAATTCTACTAGTTCTTTCTGTCTACCATATACAAAAACATATTCATGAAGATTTTGGGTGAACATTCTTTCACGGACTTCAATAAGGGGATATCATTCCCTATGATCAGAATGTCATCAACATATATGACCATAAAGACCACACTATCCTTGCTGCGTTTTGTATATACACAAGCATCCTCATTGCTTCTGATGAAGCCAAACGATTTGACCGCTTCATCAAAACGGATATTCCAACTCCTTGAGGCTTGCTTTAGCCCATATATGGATTTCTCCAATTTACATACTGATTTGGGATTTGACTTGGATATAAAACCTTCAGGTTGTACCATGTACACCTCCTCCTTGAGGTTTCCATTAAGGAAAGCAGTTTTGACATCCATTTGCCAAATCTCGTAATCATAGTATGCTGCTATCGCAAGCAAAATTCGAATGGACTTGAGTTTTGCAACTGACGAATAGGTGTCACTATAGTCAATTCCATCTCTTTAACTATAACCTTTAGCCACTAACCTAGCTTTGTATGTTTGCACCTTGCTTTCGGCATCAATTTTCTTCTTGAAAACCCATTTGCATCCAATGGGTCTAACCCCAACAGGCAAGTCAACCAAGTTCCATACTTGATTGATATACATCGAGTCCATTTCAGATTTCATGGCCTCTCGCCACCTCTCTGAATCAATATCTAATATTGCTTCAGTGTAAGTCTTAGGTTCATCCTTGTCAGGAATTTCAACATCATCATGATCCTCCATGAGGAAGCCAAACCTATTTGGTTCATGACGAATCCTAGTAGACCTACGGAGTTGAATATTTTGCGATTGTTCAGGCTGCTCATTCTGATTGTGAAGAGGTTCTCTTTCATTGGACTGTCCAATGCTCGGAGAATTTTCTGGTGCTACACTTTTAAGTGTTTCCAGAGAAGGAGAAGTAGGTGCAGAAGGAATGACAACCATGTCATTTCTTTCATGCCTAATAGGAACCACTTGCTGGTGCAAGGTGCTTCCTATATTACTCCCACTAGCTGAAGGATATCCTCCTAGAGACATACTTCCGCTTAATCCTCCCACTGAATTCTTGTTTTGACCATCTAACAAGTCTTCATCCTCTATGTTATTTTGTGATTCTTGAACTTTTTCTAGTACTATCTTCTCACGATT
Source organism: Cuscuta europaea (assembly GCA_945859875.1). NCBI lineage: Eukaryota > Viridiplantae > Streptophyta > Magnoliopsida > Solanales > Convolvulaceae > Cuscuta > Cuscuta europaea. The sequence continues at coordinate 23,740,492 of CAMAPE010000038.1, forward strand.
GAATTCCTTGAAGACCAAGTCTTCTTCTAGGAATCGTGCCTGTCTGGAAATAATGATTTTATGTTCCTCGGGATGATAGAAATAGTATCCTCTAGTTTCTTTAGGATACCCCACAAAATAACATCTCTCACTTCTAGCTCCTAACTTATCAGTGTGCAATTTCTTTACATAAGCAGGGCAACCCCACACTTAAATATGTGAAAGAACTGGCTTCTTATTACACCATAACTCATATGGTGTCTTTTGCACTGATTTAGATGGAACTCTATTCAGAATGTATATCGAAGTTTGCAATGCATACCCCCAAAGAGATGTTGGAAGAGATGTGGAATTCATCATGGACCTAACCATGTCTAACAAGGTTCTATTTCTCCTTTCAGAAACACCACTCAATTGAGGTGTTCTTGGAGGAGTCCATTGTGACTGAATTCCCTGACCTTTTAAGTAATCAAGAAACTCCTTACTCAAGTATTCCCCTCCACGATCAGATCGTAGAGTCTTGATACTCTTGTCAAGTTTCTTCTCTACTTCAGCCTTATACTCCATGAATTTCTCAAAGACTTCTGATTTGTGTTTCATAAGATACACAAATCCAAACCTAGAGAAATCTTCAGTAAACGTGATGAAGTAAGAAAAACCTCCTCTAGCTTGAGTTGGGAATGGTCCACACACATCTGTGTGAACCAATTCATGCACTTCTTTGGCCCGTAGTCCTTTTCCAAGAAAAGGTTTACTCGTCATTTTAGCTGAGAGACACGGATCGCAATTACCATATGATTCAAAATCAAATGATGTTAAGTAATTTAATTTACTTAACCTTGCTATTTTGGCTTCATTAATATGACCAAGTCTACAATGCCAAAGATATGTGGTATTTTTCAGATTATTTATAGTCATTAATGCCATTACTTTCAATTACGTATTATTTTGAAAGTAATGGCATTAATGACATTTTGTAGTGCTGTGTTGTTAACTTGTTGGGCAAATAGTGCCATTTTTATGGCACCAAAGTACTAAATTTATCAATATATTACCTCTAATGCCATGTTTATGTATATATAAGTGCTATGATTTTTATCTGAAAGTTCCATGTTTTTTTAATCTCCAAATGCCATATTTTGGATCTTGGTGTCATAATAAAAGATGGCAACCACACCAGAGATTGAAAATTGATGGTTGGCAATGAGCTCGCCAGAAGAGGCGGCGGTCATAGCAAAGCAAATTATGACGGCGGTGATGGGAAAGGTAATGATAGTGGCAGCAGAGCCGCCGCCGACTGATAGTTGAAGAGCTGCAAGTGACGCTGACAGGCAATGGTGGAAGAGCCGACGGCAGCTGGTGGTAGAAGAGCCGGCGGAGGCCGGCGGTGGAAGAGCCGGCGGCGGGTGGTGGTGGAAGAGCCGGCGGCGGGCGGTGGGGGAAGAGCCGGAGGCGGCTGGTGGCCAGTGGTGACCAGCGGCAGAGAAGGTCATCAACAGTCCCTGCCCTAGGCTTGTGTTGTGATGTCATGTACTTTGCACTTTTCATTTTTGTAACTCCGTATTTTATTTTAAATTTGTACTCCGTAATAAAGAATGCAAGACCTTCATTATGGGCAAATCTGTCAACTCTTATCTTTTTGCTCCTAAGAAATAAGCAAATCCTACTTTTGCACTTTTTTAATATTTTACTCCTATTTGGATAATTAACTCTAATTAAAATTGTACTCCGTATATAAAAAAAAGACGGTATTTATATGACGTGCAAAAAGCGTGCATGTTTTGTGTAGCCTACTATTTTTGTTGGGTTTTTCTCTGATGCCACCCCATTTTAGAGGGCACCAATGCACTTCTATCCTCCGGTTGACATGTGTACCATTCAATCCATGTGGCTGGTCATATAGTCAAACACATGTATTAAAAAAAAAATTGCACAAGCAGTCCTTTTGACTTCCTTTATTAGAGAAGTCAAGAAGGAAATTTGACTCTCTAAGAATGAAGTGTTGGTATCCATATACTCATAACTCATGTAAGCTCAGAAAATAGAAGAGCAAGAATATATATATATATATATATTTTGTTTTTTATTTTTATGAGATAAAATAAAAAGAAAAATAATTACCTTTCCCCGGCAACGGCGCCAAATTTGACGAGCACTTTGTCACGGTGCGTCAAAATAAATTCAATACTAACACTTATACGTAGTATAGCGTAGTAGAGTTCGTATCCACAGGGAAAGGAATAATTCTCTTTTTATGATACTTAATGAATAAAAAGGGGGGTTTTGGTTTGGGTGATTTAATTTAATTAAAAACTAAGATGAACAACCTATATGTGTTTAATTCAAGAATAAAAGGGACTTGGCTTTGCTACTTTCCACTTGTTGATATATTTTAGTCGATCCTTGTTATATCTATAACTTATCCCCTCTCGAATACTCAATCGAGGAGTATCTCCAATTCATCGAAGGTAGTTATTAACAACGACCGTTCATTAATAACCCTTACTATTAATCAAATATAGAACAACGCTTTATACCGATATAATAGTAGCATTCAATCTTTTTAACTCCTTGATGAAATCAATTGAGATTGATAACCTTAACACAACGGTTTCGGTTTAACCAACAAAATTGATCCCTCTTAAGTCTATTAACCACGACCGTGCATTAATAAACCGAAGTTACTTACTTGTGAAACCACCAACGATTAACCATCGGTTCGTTGATCGTTTCTAGTAGTAATTAATGTCGGAACGTTAACTAATCGTCACTTAGCAACCCTCCAACATTAATATAGAATGAGATTAAGGGAAGAATTAATAATCAAGAGAAGAAGTTAAGAAAATAACTCACAACTTTAATAATCAACAAGCTTCAAGAGCAAAACCAAGAATGGAAGTTTAGCTCCTCATTTGGAGGCTAAACATAGCTAGAAAAATATAAAGAAATGCTATTCTAAACTGAGCTAAAGAGATTGGAAGAAGGGATCATGAAATGTGAAGGAAAATGGGGCTATTTATAGGTGTTTTCAACACCTAATGCCGGATACCCGGCCGGGTATTTTGACATACCCGACCGGGTATTTACCAAATCAAATATTTTCCCATGTTTTTGTGTCTTCTGCACGTTCTTTGGTCCGAAATCACAGAATACCCGACCGGGTATATGGAATACCCGACCGGGTATTTGCTAATTTTGTAGCAATTTCCTTTGTCACTTCATACCCGGCCGGGTAAAGTCCATACCCGACCGGGTTTTGCACAAAACTCAGGTTTCTTCATCCTTTTTGCTTCCAAACCTATCCTAAACTTATAGCTCAACTAACTACAACTTACAACAAACAATAAAATGCTAAAAATACGATTACAATCAAATGCAAACTAGCAACTATAAACTTACACAAAACTAGTAAATAAACATTACAAACAATAATAAAAATGTATACTTAGGCACTAACAACTAGTGTCCATCAATTACACTAAGACCAAATTTGATTCTCCTCAAGGATGACGACGGGCTGCATTTTCAGCAACTCATTCGGGCCCGTTTGGTTCTAAAGCTAAGTTTCCAAAAATCCTCTATATTTGATATCAAAAAAATCATAAATTAAAACATTTGAAAAGATATTTTAAGTGATATATTGCTTTTACTCTGGTTAAGTGTGTGTAATTTTAACATTGAACAACGGACTTATGAAATCTGATCACTCAAGTACGCCGGACGAGCACACACACTCGTACACTGGCCGAGCACACACACTCGTGCCACCGGGTCACATCATATGGGTGTGACGATTAGTAAGCTCCAATATAAATGTTGATACCACACACTATTGATTTCATACGAGTTCTTGTGTGCTCTTACCTCTTCCTAGTGCATCACACTCCGACCTCGGGGAACGAGTCACCCGTTCAAAAGTTTTTACTTGCGGGTTCGAACTACTAACCTCGGGCGGCGAGTTAAACTCTTGCTAGAGGCCTAGAACCACGTTCTTGCGAGCAATTTTGTCACTTAATTGACATTCACATTTCTCGAAAAAGGTTGATATACTTTAGTTCTTTGGGGTCGGATTATCCATTCGACTGAGGAGTCCGACTCACTTACTCGCGGATTCAATCTTTCTTTCGGAGACTGGGTTGAGGCCTAACTTGGGAATTTGATGTCACTCTTTTCAAGTAGTGAGTCCGACTCACTTACACACTGAGGCGTGGTTCGACACCAGACCAGATGCTCTATTCTACACTAGCTTCTTTTATGTGTAGGTACAACTGAATGTAGTGGAGGACTGAGGGTCTTACCGTCTTCAAGGAAGCAAATGACGAACCTGACGAGTCTGAGCCCGACGAGAAGAACATTTCTAGCCATCCTATTTGCAGATGGCGACCATTGCAATAAAGGCTAAGGATCTCACCTCTTGCTTCATTTTAGGGGCGTCAGATGTACTCTTTTTCCCTTCATTAGGATTTTTTACCATTGGGTTTTTTCCTAATGAAGGTTTTTTAATGAGGCGTCTCCCCAACATGGACAAGGGCGGGGATCTTCTAGTCTCGGAGAAGAGCAACTGACTTGGACTACTCCCTCTTAGCTGAGTCTACTACTCGACTAAGGGAGTGGGGGACTCGTGATGGAGTAATGGGACTAGGCCCGGAGCCTAATCAGCCCAAGCCCCGAACTTGGACCCGTGGATCCAAGTCCACAACCTGGAGCCTGCCTTCCAGCCCAGCGGGAAGCCTGCCAGTCCGGCCGACCTCCCAACCCGAAAGAGTAACGGTCAAACAATTAATGCACTATTAATTATGTATTTAATTCCGTATTAATGTTGTAATTAATTAGTCATTATTATCGGTAGCGGTTACGATTTGTATACGCCTATAAAAGGCGGGTTGTAACTCAGATTATGGGAAGCAAATTCTACATGCTATTTCTGGCTACCAAATCCCCTTTGCAATTTTCCTTATTCATATTACTTTCTTGATTCCCACTTGAGTGTCGTACGTAGCTTTCCTAAAAGCCTACGAGCGTCCTATTTTGGACCAACAGACGTAATATACATAATAAATTATAATTAAGGAAACGATAATTAGGACTCATGCATCAGTAGTACGTACGCTTTGAAATAAGTAGAAATAAATAAATGTTACAATAAGATTTCTACAATCTACACATTCCGGAACACTTCATTGTAAACAATATTGATAGTATGGTACTATGGTCGGTTTATTCACCATCTTTACTGCAAATCAATATTTTCAAATCATTACGATTTGTTACTCTTGATAAGGCAGCATAAAATTGGTCATGCGTAAACACTAACTTTCTTAATAAGAGTCCAACACATGACAAAAGTTAGCCATGTCTCTTATTTATAGTCATCACAAAAATTAGGCTTGACTCTTATTCAAAGCAATAAGCAATGAAGTATGGTAATGTACATAACAAAATAGAATTCTTTAATATTGAAACATATTATGAATGAATTGTCAAATAGCGAACAATTATGTCAAGGTTATGGGTTATGAAACATTTTAACAACCCACAATATTCGCAGATTCATCTTTGGATCTCTCATCGTTATTTTAAATATGTAGCATTAGGTATAGACTAGGCCGGTTCGGCCCGGCCCGGCCCGCTACAGTACGGGACCGGACCGGCCCACCGAGACTGGGACTGGTGGCCTGAACCGAGGGTATTATGGGCGGGCTTCGGGCTGGTGAAAAGGTGGACCGGCCCGGCCGGTCCGAGATTCGCCCAGGCCTTTTTTTATTTTTCCCATTTTAAACAAATTTAAAAAAAAAAACTGATCCGGCCGGTCTGGGTTCCAACCCGGGCCTGCACCATGCCTTCATCCCAAAACCCAGTCCCGCCCCAATCCTGGCCCAGGACCCAGCCTGACTCGGGCTCGGTACATCCTTACGTAATATGCATTTTGAGACTTACAGTATTTGCACCATGATATAGGAATATATTTCTTCCAAAAAAACAACAGATGTGTCCATATATGAAATTAGGGGTGGAGGTAGTAATGTTATAAGGAGTATATAGATTCTGAATCCCGCTGTCTTTATAATCTTGCTAATTCTCAAGATTTTTTCATTAGTGTCACACATCAAATATTTTCACCGCTATAGATCCAAATGATCAAATTCCCCATCTCTCACCCTCGATCATAGGCCTCCATGTCTCAATTCTCTTTATCCATTTCTCTTGCCACCACCCCTTGCAGTTCACACACCTTCTTAAACACGCACTCCTCCCTTCCCTTATCCCAAATTAGAAAGACGTGGCGGCCTATTTCACTCATTTGTCCTCCCATGTACTACCTCCGTTCTTAAATAAATGCAACACTTTGACTTTTACACTATTCACATGTTCTACTTTGACTACATTTTATTTATTAATGTAATAATATTATTTTATGGAAAAAATATTGTTAAACTTGTCTCATTGTAAATTTTCATAATCTAATTTTTTTAATTTTTTACTAATACAAAATCATTTATATTAATGGTCAAAGTTGTGTCTCGGCAAGTGTGAAATGTTGACCGTTGCATTTATTTAAGAACGGAGGAAGTATTATATAATCATAGATATATTTTGTGGGTGTTTAATTTATGTTTTTTTGCGGGCATTACTTATTTTCTCCTAGTGTACGTGAACTCCCAAATATCATTATTTTGAAAATAAGGTATGTAAACTTTGACATTTGTTTTTATTATTATTTTAACACCAAGTCCCTTTCCCATGTTTGGCCTTTATTTTATACATCATGAGAGCATATTGGTTATAGATGTCCATATTCTTACTCGGGATGCTTGTTAAAAGTTAAAACTGTGTTTTATTTTGTCTAGCTCTTGATTTTCATTATTATCTATGATAGCAATATTATTTTACCTAACTATACTTTTTGTATGGTAGTTTCTTGATCATACTTCATTTTTTAAATAGTAGATATTTTTGAATTAAAAGATGTAAAAATATACTCCACTCTGTATACATTTTTAAGGTAGAAATTCAAGCTCACATATACTCCCTCCGGTTCTGAAAGATCTTTACACTTTCCATTTTTAGCAGTACCAGAAAGATCTTTACACTTCTTTATTTGCCTTATTTGGCAAATAAATCTACACAAAACAGTGTCAAACGGTGTTATTCCTTAAAACTATGAAGTCAAAGTGTCAAGATCTTTTGGAACCGGAGGGAGTAACAATTTAAAAGCTAAAACAATATTACACATTCAACCCAAATACACTAAATATTTCTACCACTCACGTTCAACAATATTAAGGCAGGATTAAATTTTTACCAGCTCAACAAAAACTCTTGTGACCTACCGTCTGTTTGTATAGCCCTCAATTATTACCAACCCAAATACACTAAATATTTCGCCTTCTAGGTTAGCATATACTCCGTAGAAGGCTACAGACCTCTGTCTCACTTCAGTATTCCGCCGACATCTTCAAATCCAAACACATCCCTCTGCGAGCTCCTTCATATTCTTCTATCGCACAATCTAGAAATGGATATTTCCATCAATGACCTCTACCGCATCACCCAGACTTCGGTTGAAATGGAAATTGACACCATCAACGGTCTCTATCTATAAAGGATATACATTAATCAGTTTTTATCTTAACCATTATCATTAATTATTGTTAATAGTTTAGTATATATCCATATGTATTTACTCATGTATATCTCCTGTAACCAACTGCACGAATGAGTACTAGAATCCTAGTTGAACTCTACTGCCTGTAGCTTACATATACGGATGTACTATTCTTTTTCAATTCAATGAAAATCACAATTGCTTACATGGTATCCAGAGCCTTGTAGAGCTTCCTCTACCTCAATAATTTTTTTTTTCTCCTGATTCCTCCATTCCCTGATAATGGAAATCACGGCATCCACTTCTCTTGTCCAACTCAATGCACCCACCAACCTTCCCATCAAATTAACTCCTGGAAATTTTCCAGTTTGGCAACGACAGGTTGAAGCTACACTTATTGGCTATGATCTTCTTGCTTATGTTGACGGTACGCTTGTCATTCCGGCGAAATTCACTGATAATGCCAAGACGGTTCCGAATCCCTGCTATTCAATTTATTTTCGTCAGGATCAGATCCTGATTAGCGCCTTGCTTGGAAGCTGCACTGATTCGGTTCAACCTCTCATCTCCAATGTCACGACGGCAAAGGAGGCATGGGATGTTATTCTAACCAGCTATGCCAATGCGTCTCCAGGCCGTATTCTTGCTCTCAAAGATAAACTCTCTCGCAATCCGCGAGGCAATCGCTCAATCTCTGAGTATCTAAAGGATATGCAAGAAATTGCCGGCGATCTCGCCCTAGCCAAGAGTCCGGTGTCTGACACTGATCTGCACATATCCATTCTCAATCAATTAGGTGCTGATTATCGTCCCATCATCAGTGCACTACGTGTCCGCAACACACCCACCTCCATGATTGAATTGTCTCAGATTCTTACTGATCACGAGAGATTTCTGCAGGCTTCTGATGAACCCAGTGCTTCTTCATTAATACCTACTGCTAATGCTACTCAGAGATACACTCCGCATGGTTCGTTTGCTACTGATGCTCGCAAACGTGATTCCACTCCTCATGGTGGCTATCGTTCACGCTCCATCAGCAATCCTCAGTTGGTTCCAGGCCTTCCACTCCGAACACTTCTAGTCGGGCATCACCCATTTGCAGATTTTGTAACTTTCAGGGGCATGTTGTTAAGGATTGTCGCAAACTGGCTCGATTTCTTCGTGAGAATCATCTCACTGTCTCTCCTTCTGTGCATACTACAATGACCACCAGTGCACTCTCAGGCCCCTCAACCCCTTGGATGTTTGATTCTGGTGCCTCTCATCATGCAGCCTCTGGCGTGGCTTCTCTTCAAGAGTTTTCAACATATGACGGTCCGGATGAAATTCACTTAGGAAATGGTACGTCTCTCCCTATTTCTCATGTTGGTCGTACCCTAGTTTCTACTCCTACCCGTCCTCTCTCGCTTACTAATGTTCTCTGTGTTCCCCAACTTCACAAAAATCTTGTTTCAGTTTCTCAACTTTGTAAAACTAATCGAGTTTCTGTTGAATTCTTTCCATCTCATTTTCTTGTGAAGGAACAACCAACCGGGAGTCCAATCCTCAGGGGTGAAAATATCAATGGCGTATACTATGCTCCGTCGGTCAGTCCACCAAGTATCAATGCTACCAGTCTATCTACTTTATCTCAACTCCACCACCGCATGGGTCATCCGTCCAATAAAGTCTTAGTTTCTATTTTAAATAAATGTAACATGACCGTGTCTGCTCGGTCACTTAGTGAGTTTGTGTGTACCTCTTGTCATATTAATAAAAGTCATAAATTACCCTTTGCGGTTAATTCACTTACTAGTACTCGTCCACTTGAACTTATTTATACCGATGTTTGGAGCACAAAACAAATATCCGTTGACGGATTTCTCTATTATGTCATATTTGTTGATCATTTCACCAAATATAGTTGGTTGTATCCTATTAAGAAAAAATCAGACGTCTATGTTATATTTCCTCAATTCTGTAGACTTGTGGAAAATAAATTCAATCACAAAATTGTGACGCTATTTTCTGATAATGGTGGGGAATTCATTAAATTACTTCCTCTCTTAAATTTAGCTGGTATTTCTCACTTTACCACTCCCCCTCACACTCCTGAACACAATGGGACAGCTGAACGCCGTCATCGTCATATCGTTGAAACCGGCTTATCTCTTTTACATACGGCATCTCTCCCGGTCACATTTTGGCCTCATGCCTTTCAAACTGCTGTTTATCTTATCAATCGTCTACCCACTCTGTTACTAAACTTTGCCTCTCCCTATGAACGCCTATTCCAGACTGTTCCTAATTATACAAAATTACAACCTTTTGATTGTTTATGTTTTCCTTGGCTGCGTCCTTATACTAGTCATAAACTTCAATCCAGGTCTGTTCCGTGTATTTTTTTGGGCTATTCCGTATCTCAATCGGCGTACAAATGTCTTGACACCTCATCAAACAAATTGTACGCTTCCCGGCATGTCAAATTTGTTTCCCACATTTATCCCTCAATTTCTTCCTCCACCTCATCCAATCTCCCATTCCCTCCTGTACGCATACCTGTCGTATCTAGTTCCCACAATGAGTCAGCCTCATCTCCTATTTCCACTCCACACGTGACCCCATCTACCAATTTCCATGCTACTCCTCCACACCATATTCCATCCTTATCTCCCACTCAACCGCCTGCCACTCCTCCCTTATCACAACTAAATTCTCCAGTAGCACCTACAAACCCAATACCAAATATTTGTCATAATTCTGCCACCCAGGTCTCTCGACCCCCTCGGTCTCGTCATCCCAATCCAAAATACTTCGGTCCATCATTTATTAATGTTTCCACAGTACATTCTCCTGCTTCAACTCTTGAACCCCGGACTGTCACTCAAGCTCTGAAGGATCCCCTCTGGCGGCTTGCTATGGATGAGGAGTACTCTGCACTCAAACGAAATAGCACGTGGGATCTGGTTCCCTCCACCGGCTGTCATACTATTGGGTGCAAATGGATCTTTCGAATCAAACGGAAACCCGATGGATCCATTGACCGTTACAAAGCCCGTCTTGTGGCTAAGGGGTATTCTCAGGAGGCCGGACGTGATTACTCGGAGACATTTAGCCCTGTCATGAAACCTATAACGGTACGTATCATTCTTACTTTGGCATTAAACCATGGGTGGTCTATTCGTCAACTTGACATCAACAATGCCTTTCTCAACGGCACTCTTCATGATGAGGTTTATCTTGATCAACCGCCAGGCTATATTGATCCTCAACATCCGACTCATGTTTGCCGCCTTCGTAAAGCATTATATGGCTTGAAACAGGCCCCTCGGGCATGGTATGTTTAGCTGTCTACCTTCTTGATTCAATTTGGATTTCATAAGTCAAGGGCAGATTCGTCCTTATTTATATATACCTCTCGGGGAGTTCGTATGTATTTCTTGGTCTATGTGGATGACATTGTTCTCACGGGTAATGATAACAATATTTTGAATCAGTTTATTGCTATACTTGCTGCTCGATTTTCTTTAAAGGATTTGGGCACTCTTCATCACTTTCTGGGTATCGAAGCCATTCCTACACCTACTGGGATGTTTCTCTCTCAGTCTCAGTATATTTACGATATTTTGACCAAGTTTCACATGGATGGAGCCAAACCAGTAACTACTCCCATGGCCTCGGATGAACGTCTACCCCCTGCTGATCCCTCCCGGGCCATTGATACATCTGACTATAGACGACTTCTTGGCTTATTACAATATCTCGGACACACCAGGCCTGATATCTCCTTTTCGGTAAATCGGCTCTCTCAATATATGCATGGTCCGTTGGCTGCTCATTGGCTTGCAGCCAAACGCATTTTACGGTATCTTAAAGGAACCATGTGTCATGGTCTTCTACTGCGCGCTGATGCTCCTTTGAACCTTACAACCTTTAGTGATGCCAATTGGGGCGGCCCGGACACTGCCGGCCGTTCTACTACTGCTTACCTCATCTACCTGGGCTCTAATGTTATTTCATGGAAATCTGCTTTACAAAAAACAGTCTCTCGATCCTCCACTGAGGCGGAATATCGAGCGATTGCCAATGCTGCCGCCGAAGTTCTTTGGGTTCAACATTTACTTCGTGAGCTGTCTATCTCATTTACCGCTCCTCCACGCTTGTTTACTGATAGTCTTAGTGCAACTTATGTCTGCAAAAATCCCGTGTTTCATTCTCGCATGAAACATCTCGCCTTGGATTACTTTTTTGTACGTGATTTGGTTGCAGCCGGCTCTCTTCTTGTTCATCATGTTTCTTCCAAATTCCAGCGGGCAGATGTCCTCACAAAACCACTAGGACGAGCTGGTTTTCTCTATTTTCGGTCCAAGATGGGAGTCTCCGATGGATCCTCCATCTTGAGGGGGCGTATAAAGGATATACATTAATCAGTTTTTATCTTAACCATTATCATTAATTATTGTTAATAGTTTAGTATATATCCATATGTATTTACTCATGTATATCTCCTGTAACCAACTGCACGAATGAGTACTAGAATCCTAGTTGAACTCTACTGCCTGTAGCTTACATATACGGATGTACTATTCTTTTTCAATTCAATGAAAATCACAATTGCTTACACTATCGGCCAATGAACGACAAAAAAAATGAACACCGCCGTGCAACATATTGAGTAAAAATTATCGAAACAGTAAGTTCTTTTGTCCCTCTGGAATACGAAGTATTTCTTAAAAATTTTCTACATATATGCATGTATGTTCTACGTAGTGTAATAATATACTTTCAAATTCAATGCTCTGTCCTTTCACATTTAATGCTTCATTCCACCCAGGCCATTGATCCAATTAAAATTTACCAGCAAAAAAGATGGGAGTTAACTCTATTGTACAATAAATGCCAAGACGTCACTTTGCAGCCATTAAATGACAGTGTACTATTGCGGCCAAGTGTTTTACTTTACTCAATAAATTATGGTGGATCCATTTTTTATGAGCCAAGACGTCACTTCTATGCAAAAGTAGTTGACTATTCAGCATAGTAGTCGATGGCGCAATATGGCGCGCACGTCATGCGCTATGTGACGCGAAAAACCCTCTGCGCTATGAAAAGAGGATGTGACGAGGTGTATACACATGACGTCGTCATTCCTGGCCTTCGCCGTGGCGATGCGAATGTTTTTTTGACAAAATGGGTCCGCGCAAGGTTGTCAAGATCGCAGCTTGGATCAGAAATTGCAGCCAGATCGCCGGATCGACGAGTTCACTCGTTAGATCGCGGAATCGTCGATCTCCTTCGATCTGCGTCGTTCGTGTCTGTAGGGAAAGAATACGACGCACAGAGTCGGAATTCCGAAACGAGGCTATGGTCAGAAATCGGAAATGACGTAGACTGAAAGAAGCGACTCAAGTTTTAAAAAAAATAATGACTTGCGAAGATCCAACTCCCCAAAGCGACGCCTTCTTCAGTGTCGCAGTGTGGCCTTCTTCATTCATATTCTTTAACGCTTGTTTTGTTCTTCTTAGAAAACGTTTTTTTCCTTTCTCCGTTACATCTCTCCATTACATCTTCTAGGACTTAAGATTTTTATTTACAAGCTGATTTTTTCAATCTTTTTTCCATATTTGTATTTTTTGTTTTGCGGATTATTTTATACCATTGAAAAATGACATTATGATTAATATTTGAAAATTTTTAAGTTGAAATATATATCTAAACACACACACATATATATATATATATAAATATGTATCTAAATACATACATACATACATATATATGATAGTTTTGTTTCTATGATAGTTTTGCAATATCTATTATTCGTTTTGAAGGTTTTATTTTTTTTGTCACGTGGCGATGCCATATTTGCGCCATCGCCATCGCCATGGAAAATGGCCTGTGCACCATGGGTTGCGCCATGCGCCATGACAACTATGCTATTCAGGCATCACAACTTGACACATTCAAGGATCGTATTACATACTACGTGCTGGATACCACGTTTTGTGGCCCAAATTTTGGACGAATTTTTAATCCTTGATAGTGACAGTTTTGACGGGAATTTCAGCTTAGTTTCCACCTTGCTTTGTATATAGAAAGACTACAATCTTTTTATCTAATTTCATCATAATTTTTTATATTACTGTGTTTCTTTTTTCTAATTTTAGCCTAATAAATTAATAACACATCATCCAGTAGCTATTTGTTGCAAGCTCCATGTAGTGTATTCATTTTCTGGCTGGAAGTCTTATTGTAATTATTAATTTAGGTACTGGCAGTTCATGGACTGAATGTGCATTTTAATCATAAAGATGTGGAATGTTATTATAATCTCGTCAATCTAACCAATTAAGCCTCTTGAGTTGTACTATTTTTCTTAAGCACACCCCATAATTGTGTCTTTCAATTCTAGTTTGCTTAGCATATAATTGTGAGAGATCATAACTAAAGACGGATGAAGTTTGTTTAACCTTAGCCACTAGAAAGTGTTACACGTCAACAATATCTCTTACATCAAAACTGGTTTACCTCCACACGATTCATATCCTAATTCTTAGATGGAAAAAGATTAGAAAAAACCAAGGTGTTCATAATTCAAATGCCTTTGAACTCAGAAATTACAGGTTCAATAAGAATGACCGAATCACCCTTCCAGATCCTAGAGATTGAGTGTAGTTTCCGATGATCTGGTGGAAATGGCTATTGTATGTTATATACAATATATTCTCAAAGTTTGGGACTTCTATTATGGAAGACCTGGTGTTGCATCCCTTCTTGCACAAACTAATAGATGACTCCGCTTGGACGGCCTTCCATGTAGTATACAGCAAAGGGTCTTCTAGAGATTTTTGTGTGTCACATATAATTGGTTTCCTTTAGGCACTAGCTTGAGATTAAATGTGGGTATAGAAACAGGAAAGACTGATGAAGTTTGTGATTTTACATGTCTACATGGAATATCTCACTTGTTTCTCTTTTTCAGTAGTTTAGCACGTAAGGAACTAACTCAATTAAGGATAGTGAAAAGATTTTCTTGCCATTTATAACACTCCAGTATTATTAGATGACATTTTCTTTGCTCCTTTACTCTTTATGTTGCCAATAAGACATTTTTCTTTTTGTATGCAATTTCTTTTTACGAATTTCGCTCATTTTGCATACCATTTTCCTAGTCAGTTATTATTGATTGTTGTGACCTGATACTTAAAATGGATTGTGTAACCTGCAGGTTTCAGGATTGGAGTTCAGACAGTAGTTTCAAAGGAGAACTTCCCACTGGAGCCAGAGGTCCCAATGGAAAAGTCTAAATGGCATTGCACCCAGTTTCAGATAGCTTCCACGGATCCCTAGAAAGTGGTTTTGAGAGGATCAAAAGTGTGAAAGATTCTCTTAAATCTTGTTCGTTTAACCGTGCTCTTAGAGGAGACTTAGGATATACAAACAAGATTTTCGATCCGCAGGGTCCCTTTCTTCAGCGATGAAATAAAATATTTGTACTGTCATGTGTTGTTTCCATCTCATTCGATCCTCTGTTTTTCTACACTCGAGCCTCCTTGGGACCTCGACTCCTGTCGACCTCGCTCCACCCTTTACCCCACGGTGACTGCCCAACTTAGCCATCTTTCCTCACTTTGTGCTTTGGACAATTAGACTCCCAACTATGTATTGACGGAGATGTCACGTATTGTGGTACTCCATACTCGTCTCACACTCTGCTAAAATTCTATATGCCTGATTGTTGTTACCTAGAAATTAGGTTTCATAAAACCCCAGTCTCAAACTTTCATGAATTCATATACCATATGAACATAGTATTAACCTAATTGCAATTTTATAAGTGACTAAATCAACTTGTGATTTAGTAAAGTGTAGAATGATGAACTTTTAAATTAATTGTCTTCACGAATTGTTACTTTCCGTTTTATGATCTTTCATAAGTTTTTACGTTTGAGATTGATTTGTTACTCCTGTTTTTATTCTTAGGAAAGTTTTGAAATTTGGAATTTAAAGTAAAATTAGACAATGATGGATTTCTTACTACCTTCATGTTTTCTCCATTCTGTTAAAGCCTTGGCAGTTTTGGAAATATACATATCTAATCATAATAATTAACCTGTTATCATGATTGGTAACTAAGAAAAAACACATGTAGTAATATATTTTATAAAACATGAATGCATAACAAGCGAAACTCAAGAAAACTTGTTTCTCTTGTGCTTTTATTGAAGACATTGACCTTTCACCCTCTTTGCATTGAGTTATGCATTTTGTGCAATCTGAAACCATTTCTTTTGTTGTCAGATATTTTGACGTTAATTGCCTTAGTTTCTGCGAAAAATGTCACCCTTTTGTTCTTTTCAGCTACGACAAGGTGCACGGTTTCCCCCTCTTGCGTTCGTAGATCTATCTGCCACCAGTTTTATTTATTTTTTGGAGATTGAATAAATTCAGCTAATTTATAAAACCAATTAATTATAGATATCTCTGTCAAACATTATATGTAGTCCCTTACAAATAAATTTCAGTTTAGTATTAGTTTTATGCACCAACCATTATTATTATTATTTTTTGTTTACAAGCTTTTGATAACACATTATTTTATTATCTTTTTAATTTCTGCCCAATTAATTAATAACAATATATCGTCCAGGAGCTATTTGTTGCAAGCTCCTACAGTGTATTGATTTTCTAGCCCGAAGACCGATTGTAAGAAGTTATTGACCTACTCCCAACACATGAAGTGAATGTGCACTTGTAATCATAAAGGTATGGATGTTATTAAAATCTCCTCAAGTTAACAAATAAGGGCTCTTAGGTTGTACTATATTTCTTCAGCCTACCTCTTCTTAACATTTGTTTTCTCGTGCTCAAATCTCTCCTCCAGTGTTTGGTCAGCTTACCCATCTTTCCTCTACTTGTGCTTTGGACAATTGGACTCCCATATGATGAATTGACGGAGATGTCACATATTGAGGTACTCCATATTTGTCTCACACTACTAATTTTGTGTTTGCCTTATTGCTATTACCTCTCTTTCTTGGGTTTACTAGAAATTAGGATTTTTAAAACCTAGTCTCAAATTTTCATGAACTGGTATACCATATGACCACAGTATGAACCTAACTTGTAATTTTATAAGTGATTAAATCAACTTGCGATTAAGTCAAGTGTAAAATGCTGAACTTTTAAATTAATTGTCTTCATGAATTGTTACTCCTACTTTTTAGATTGATTTGTTACTCCTACTTTTATTATTAGCAAATTTTAAGTCCTTTAGGACGTTGGAGTTTAAAATAAAACTAGACAATGATGGGTGTCTCACTGCTTTCATGTTTTCTCTATTCCGTTAAGGCCTTAAGGTTTAAAGGTTTGGGCTGTTTTGCAAATAAATGGTGTATCAATTTGTTGTAATTTTGTTAGCATTATTTAAGCCATCCTTAGCATTATTATAATTAGTATATTGATGTAGCCCCTTTCTCCCAATTTTTTACATTTGTGAAACTATAATTTTATTTGCTATTGTTTATTGTAAATAACTATATTATAGATGGACAAGTTTGTTTGTGAGGAATTTGCTAATTTGGGCCATGATCAAGATGATATTTTGGATGACGAGAAAGAAGTTATATCTGACAACGAAGATAGCGATTCCGAGATTAGTACCAATAATGAAAATCAGCAGGGTAGTGAGAATGAAGACAACATTCAATTACGAGCTACTGATCATCATTTTCGAAGAATATATGGCATATCATCTAGTGAGATTCGGGATTTGGAATTTGATACTCGACATGAAGCTTGCAAATTTTTTCAAACATATGCAAGATGTAAGGGGTTTGTTGCGAGGAAACATAATCTTGTTCGAGACAGGAACAAAAATATTACAATGCAACAACTGGTATGTAATAGAGCTGGATTGAGGCAAAAAAAGTACTTGGAGAAGGTAGATAGGAAAAAACCACATGCACCAATCACACGCACGAATTGTAAAGCTAAGTTTCGTGTGCGCTTGGATAGAAAAAAATCAAAATGGATTGTGAGTT
Source organism: Cuscuta europaea (assembly GCA_945859875.1). Classification (NCBI taxonomy): domain Eukaryota; kingdom Viridiplantae; phylum Streptophyta; class Magnoliopsida; order Solanales; family Convolvulaceae; genus Cuscuta; species Cuscuta europaea. Next base: position 23,758,102 of record CAMAPE010000038.1, read on the forward strand.
CTTTTGTGGAGCAACATAATCATTTTTTGACTCCTTCTACTTATGTCCACCTGTTTCCCGCTTATCGTGCCATGAATGATGCAGACAAAGCTCAAATTGATATCTTACACATGCAGGGTGTTCGGACATGTCACATTATAGGGTATATGTTGGCTCAAAAAGGAGGGTATAATGGGATTGGGTTTTCAAAAAAGGATCTATATAACTATCTTGACATACAGAAGCGTGTTAAGATTCAAGATGTGGATGCACGAGCTGCTCTTAGTTACATTCAAGGCAAAGCTGACAATGACCCCATAATGTTTTGTAAGTATTCTACTACAAACGATGGAAAGCTGAAACATTTATTTTGGGCAGATGGACAAAGCATAGTAGACTTTCAGTGCTTTGGTGATGTTCTTGCATTTGACACCACGTACAAGAAAAACAAATATAATTATCCATTGGTTATTTTCTCAGGATGTAACCACCATTCTCAAACTATTATATTTGGTTGTGCTTTGGTGTCAGGTGAAACATTTGAGACATATAAATGGGTCTTAGAAGCTTTTTTGGAAGCAATGCACAAGAAACATCCCATATCAGTGGGTACTGATGGTGATCTTGATATGAGGGAGGCTATTAAAGTAGTTTTTCCAGATTCTACTCATCGTTTGTGTGCATGGCACTTGAATAAAAATGCATGTGAGAATGTAAAAAACACACCATTTTTGGAGGATTTTAAAATAGCAATGTATTCTAATTTCACCCCTGAAGAGTTTGAAGGTTTTTGGCATAAAATTATAGTTGAGCATGGGGTTGAAGGTAACACATGGGTTTTGAAAACCTATGAGAACAAGTTATTATGAGCTACTGCGTATGTACGTGATACATTCTTTGGATGCATCCGGACTACATCTCAGTGTGAAGCAATAAATTCTCTCATAAGATCTTATGTGAGAAAAAAAATTCCCTCGTTGAATTTATTCATAATTTTGAACAAGTGCTAAGAGAGTACCGAAACAATGAGTTGATTGCTGATTTTAAGTCCAATTTCTCAGAACCAGTGATGATGAGCTCTTTGAAGCACCTTGAGCGCCAGGCTGCTGATATATATACACTGGAAATGTTTACAGAAGTTAAGATAGAGATTGAACTAGTGATTGTCTTCATGTAGAAAGGTTCCTTTGCAGTTAGTGAAAAGAAGAGATCTCGTGTAATCGTGTTTTGTATTAATGCTTGTAGAAAAAAGAGTGAAACTTCTATACTTTTCTAATTATATTTATTATTTTTTTTTGCAAGGTAAAACAATCAAGGAATGTGAGTCTACAAAAAATTTATCAAAGGTTCATGTAAATGAGAGATTCAAGGTCAACGAGTTAATAATGAGTTATTAGATATATATACTAGTGATGTATTATTTTATATAATGTTGTTGATGTTGGTTGATGTTAATGCTGTAACATCGCCCCCAAGTATTTGTACTTTATCAAATTATGTATTGAACCCTGAGAAATGAATAAAAGAATTTTTACGTGATTGTAAATTTTTATCATTTCTTTTACGTGAATAGTAAAATTCACGTGAGGCCCACACCGGAAGTGGGAGCCGCCCGGTACTGTCGGGACTGCATATTACATTAATCTTGGCCTAGATAATATGTATATGGTGGTGGATATCCTAATTGGGCCATGGCAATGGCATAGGGTTGACCGGTTGGTCAAACGGGACCAAATTATCAGTATCGGTAATTTATCAGATAACAGTCCGAAAAGGGATTTCAGAGACTTCTAAATTAAAGTTGAGGAGTACATAACCCTTCTAAGGCCCAATAAGGATTGTGAACAAGTGTTATATTTTATTTGACCCGATAAAATAAAATATAATTAAAACAGCCCAGAAAATACAACTATCGGAACTGATTGTACACTTGGGGACATAAAGGGATGACCTCCCACATGAGTGGGGGCCACCCCACGAATTTGGTGCTGCAAAGGTAAAGGGGAGCCGCTCAATAGTAGGGAGGGAGAGACAAACATGGACTGATTGGAGACCAAGCAAATAAATGGAGTGGACCCTCTCTTAACATGATTGGGAGAAATGCCAAATATGCATTCTCAATCATCAACCTAACCCTCCAGCTCGGCCAACCCATCCATTTTTGAGATAGAAGCTCTGAAAACACTTCACAACATCCACCATTCACGCACTTGAGCTAAGGAGGAAAAAGGAGGGGAAAAGAGAAGAGAAAAGTTGGCTTTGGAGAGGAAAATTTGTGTTTAACAAGGTAATGACTCCATTAATCCCATTTTTTGTTCTTCAATCCTCTTATATGATTACTCAATCATATTTCACACCCTAGTATTGTTCTACATGTTTGGAAGTGTAGAATGAGGGATTGGAAGGTAGTTCTAAGTCCAAGAACGGACTTAGAAGCCAAAGTGACCAGTTCGCCGGAAAATAACCTTTTTGAGATTATTTGTATTACTATGGGTTTTATGATGATAAAACCTTGTTAGTAACTTGTCTAAGGTATTCAAGGAACTTTAACGGAGTTGAAAGGGTCTCCGGAGTTGTCGCCGGAGTTCGTTGAAGTTCGCCGGAGTTTCGACGGAGCTAAATCGGGAAGGCTAGAACTTCATAAGCTTCATTAAGGTGAGAAGACGGCTTTATGCTTTATAACTTTTGCGTGAGTCATGATATTACCTAAAGTAATCAAAAATATGTTTTATGGAATGATTAAGGATAATCAAGTATTTGCTTATGCCATGATTATATATAAAACATAGTTGAAAAGCATGTTATTTACGTTTGATGATTAAAAATGTGATAAATTATTATGTGCGATGTTCCAGGGATCCAAAATGGTAGTTTTGGATTAAGGACGTCAAGAAGTACATGTGTGTAAAATTTCACGTTAATTGGACTCCGTTTGGGTGGTCAAACGGGCGTTGACCGCCAAGTCAACTGCAATACCCGACCGGGTATTGACAAGTACCCGACCGGGAATTTTCTGAAGATTTGCCCCGGGAGGCTACTGTCTCCTATACCCGATCGAGTATGGGTAGATACTCGATCGAGTATACATTGAAAATTTGCCTTATGGGCTACTGTCTCCTGTACTCGACCGAGTATAGGTGAGTACTCGATCTAGTATTGGGTTATACTCAAAACGGGCAGTTTTTGAGTAGGTTAACGTGGGTCGTTCAGGTGGGACCCGTCCACGTTGGTTACTAAGGATGTTTATATGACTATAGGGCTAGGTATTGCCCATATTTAAGGGAATGAAAGGTTAGCCATATCCAGGTTAGGATTTGGTAGAGAATATTCCAGGTGGGGTCGAGTACCCTGGGACGGTAAATGATCCAGAATACTCCAGGTGGGGCCGAGTACCCTTGGACGGTAATAGATCCAGAATACTCCAGGTGGGGTCGAGTACCCTTAGACGGTAAATGATCCAGAATACTCCAAGTGGGGTCGAGTACCCTTGGACGGTAAATGATCCTAAATACTCCAGGTTTGGTTGAGTGCCTTGGATGGTAAATGATCCTAAAACACTCGGTAGTATGAATCGAAGGTAGACTATAGCTTGTGATCTAGGCATCCGGTAAAGGAGTGAGAAAAGTCAGGTAAGAACTTTATCTCTAAAAGACTCTTTTAATGAAATAACCTACGGGTTGAGTATTTTACAAATATATATACAGTATGTATCATCGGGTGGATGAGTCATATATATATATATATATATATATATATATATATATATATCACCCTATTTTTGGGTCTCGTGTCTGAAACATTAGTTATTCTTCATATAGCCTGCTTGTCACTAGTACTTCTATGGAGTACTGAACCCTCCGGGGGCCCTCACATTTTTTCAGGTTAAGGCTAGAGTCCTACTACCTGCACCTTTGCCTATGGTGATTGATCAAGAAGGAAGACGTGGTTCGTGCTTCCATTCTTATTTCAAATTTATAAACTGCTCACGGATTTTCGAACAATGTTTTCCTTAAAACAGTTGGGGGCCTGTGTGCCCGTGTTTGCCATGTGTGGCTAAGTATCAAACATATTATTATTTCCGCATTTGTTTGATTATGATATTGATGTTGATTGTATGGATTTACTAATCGGTTTGGCAATAGAATCAATCGGACGCCTTGTACAATTCAATCGGGATGAACTGTTGTTGTTCTTATCGGGTTGTACGGCGGTTGTCTACGTGGCCCGGATGCGGTCTGGGGCGTGACAATTAATTGGTATCAGAGCCATCGATTTCTAAACTATATAATTAACCTCTCAATAGTCTTGTCATCAAAAAGTTTTGAATAAAACCATGAGCAAAAGTTTTGTACTTAAGGAACTGTTGGAAACCAAGTTATTGACCTCTTATTGTTAAGACGGTACCCTTAACAGTTTGTTGGCCATAATGTTGGACCAAGTGGTGTCTTTTGTACTAATCCGTCAATTGACATTGAAACTAGTCTAATGACTCATTCCTTATTTCTTTCAGAAATGGAGGGTGGACGCAGGATTACTAGGAGGAACCCGACGGGTCGTGCACCGGGGGCCACCGGGCACGATACACGGGCTGAATCACGGACCTCTAGGGGTAGAGGTCGGGGCCAAGGCCGAGGAGGAGGCCGGGGCAGGGGTCGTGGGCGTTCTACAACGACGACGGCAAGTAGCACGCGTGTCGGTTCTGTGCACCCGTCTTGGGCCACCGAACCGGACGATTTCACATATGCTCCGAGCACGGAGCAAGAGGAGACCCCGTACAACGGGGAGGACTTTGATGAAGAAGATGAGGATGACGATCCTCATTATGATCGTATGAGTGAGGTACTAGAATGGTACCTCGAGAACAAGGCAAAGAGAGAACAGCGGTGCCAAGCTAGACAGGCTAGGCAGGCCATGGGACAAGGAAGCCGAGGAGCTTCTTCTAGTGCTCCATCTCGAGCATTTGGAGGAGACACGATGGTACGTATCTCCAAGTACCTCAAGGAGGCTAGGGCCTTGGGGTGCAAATCATTTGATGGCAAGGGCGACATATCTGAGGCCGCCGACTGGATCAAGAAGTTGAATGATGCTTCTAGGGATATGCAAGGACTCGACGTGAAGTTGAGGGTTGCCACCAGGCTACTTTATGGGGTAGCTGCAGTGTGGTGGGAAGGCATGGAAGGGAAGTTCCACGGTGAGGCCACTTGGGAGAAATTCGAAGTGGAGTTTTATAATTAGTACTACTCAACTTTTGAAGTTAATCTCAAAAGAAGAGAGTACACAAACCTGAAACAGGAGGATGGTTGCTCGGTGAGGCAATTGGAACAAAGGTTCCGTGACTTGGCACGGTTCATCCCAGAATACTCTTTGGATGAAAATCGTATGGCCAATCACTTTTGGGATGCTCTACAGTTGGACATTCGTGACCGGGCTACTTATCACCATAACATGACATTTAGCCAGATCGTTGATCAAGGGCTCCTTGGGGAAGCCCAATGGAACGAGAGGAAGTTGAGGGACGCCGAGGAGGCGAAGAAGAGAAGATGGGGAAACTCTGGACCCCAAGACCACTATCAGAAGCATCACGCCGGGGGTGGCAATTCATTCAGGGCGCCGGCACCACCGGCGAAAAGGAATAAGGGCTCAGGAGGGCAAGGGGCCAAACCAGGGAGTACGTGGTCACCGAGGTGTGCAAATTGCGGCAAGAACCATGCGGGGAAGTGCAATGAACCACCCCGGTGTTACAAATGCGGTAGCATGAGCCACCTCAAATCCTCTTGCCCAATGTTGAATGGAGGGGGACCATCGGGGGTTATGGAAGGACTTACGGCTAGTAGGGGACGCGCTGGACCATCCCAGGTCGGCACGGGAAGGGGTGGACCCACGGCTAGCAACGCCGCGTCCGTTAACCAAGGGAGGACCCAGGCACGGGTGTATGCAATGACCGAGGCAGATGCTCGGGCCAACCCGGACTCCATTGTAGGTAATCTCTTGGTTGCACATGCATTTTATTCATTTACTTGGAGAAAAACCTTCAGAATATATGCATGACCCGATCGGGTACTCCTATAGACTCGATCGGGTATAGGCTATGTTTCAGTTTTGAAGTGTGTACTCGTTCAGGCAAGCGTGGCAGGATCTTTTGTTTTTGACACTTTGAGCAATACTCGATTGGGTATGGCAATATACTCGATCGGGTATGTATAAAATTTTGGCTTCGAAGTGTGTACCCATTCGTACAAGCGTGGCAGGATCGTCCGCTTTTGACACTTCGAGCAATACTCGATCGGGTATGGCTATATACTCGATCGGGTATGTATAAAATTTTGGCTTCGAAGTGTGTACTCGATCGAGCGTTGGGGATAGGAAGCGATTTGTTGAAGTTTGTACTCGACCGGGTATAGGAATACACCCGACCGGGTATTGACATTTCGTCCGAATTCGAGGCGTGTACTCGACTGGGCAAGGGAATCAGGAAGCCTCTTCCCTAAGGGCTCGAGTAATACCCGACCGGGTATAGGGCCTTACCCGACCGGGTATAGGGTATCCCTAGGCTGAAAATTTTTCGTTCGGTCCTTTTCAGTCTGGATGTTGAGTAGTGTGTCTTACACGACTTATGTATGTAGGGACACAAAAGATCAACGATAGGGACGCGAGAATTCTCATCGATACCGGAGCACAACGTTCATTTGTGAGTGAATCGTTTGCCAAGGGTTTGGGCATGCCTTTGGTAGCAATGACGCAACCTTTGTTGGTCTCTACGCCATTGGGAGATGATGTAGAGCGGAAACACTACTATCCCTCATGTAATGTAGGGATAGGGGAGCACTGTCTAACGGGTGACTTTGTGCCGTTAGATATGCTCGAGTTTGATGCTATACTTGGCATGGATTGGCTCGAAAAACACCATGCGAAGGTAGATTGCTACACCAAGGTGTTAGAACTAAAAGATGGATAAGGAAATCATCTATGCTTCAAGGGAGATAGAGGGAAATTCAATCCTTGTATCATATCGGCCATAAGAGCAAGGCGTATGATGAGGAAAGGGTGTCAAGCATACTTGGCCTATGTCATAGGCAAGGAAGGCAAGGGAAGGAGTCTCACTGAGGTGAGAGTGGTGAGTGAGTACCCAGAAGTTTTCCCTGAAGAACTCCCGGGACTCCCACCAGATCGAGAAATTGAGTTCACCATCGAAGTAGAACCCGGTACAAAACCCATCTCGATTCCTCCATATCGGATGATGACACCGGCTGAACTTCAAGAGTTGAAGGTCCAATTAGAAGAATTACTGGACAGCGGATTCATTAGGCCGAGTCATTCACCGTGGGGAGCACCGGTACTCTTTGTAAAGAAGAAAGATGGTACACTTAGAATGTGTATCGATTACCGTCAGTTGAACAAGGTCACGATAAAGAACAGTTAGAATGTGTATCGTTTGCCACGTGTGGCTAAGTATCAAACATATTATTATTTCCGCATTTGTTTTATTATGATATTGATATTGATTGTATGGGTTTACTAATCGGTTTGGCAATAGAATCAATCGAACGCCTTGTACAATTCAATCGGGATGAACTGTTTTTGTTCTTATCGGGTTGTACGGCGGTTGTCTACGTGGCCCGGATGCAGTCTAGGGCGTGACAAATGCAGCAGGCAGAATTGAATATTAACGGCACTTTTCAAAAGAGTGGAATACTAATTGATCAGTCATCAAGCCTTTCAAGTGAACGTTTGCTTGGGACTATGCAGCAATATTCTTTGTTATCTTTGACACATCTGTTACAAGCTAATAGTCCTCGGTCATACAATTATTGGGTTCCCTCTACCAATCCATATGGTGCACCTCTTTTGCATCCAAATATTCCATTACTTCCACAAATGGTTCAGTATCCACAGGTTATGAGTTCTATAAAAAGTTAGGGTGCTATTTTATTCATAAAAGCAAGGGTGATACTTAATGGCATGTAAATAATTTTTTTTCGGTATGAAGTAGTGTTGGTAATCTAGTAATTGTTATCTTTGTAATTGTTTTTGGATGACTCTAGTCAATTGTGGTTGTTTTGATTTTCCTAATATTGTATTCTACTATTCTGGTATCAATATTTGATAACAATGTAATAAAATTTAGTTAACATGTTTTAATTTTAATTAGTATTTCTCAATGCTGAAACAGATTGTTTATGTCTTGAGGTTGGATCTTTTATTTATATTATTCCGAGGTGGTATGGTCATCATCCTTGATTTTGATAGTACTTGTTTTGTTTGTAAATATTTCTCTACTGATTCTAAGAAATAAACATTTATTAGGAGCAAGTGATGGCTAACAAGCCAATAGAGAGAATGATTGTAATAATGGGTGTCTTGGAAGTTATTTTTGAGTTAATTTAAGACAAATCACAACAGATTTATTTTTAATTAATCTCTTATATTCTGTTCATGTTGTCTTCCTTTGTAATTGTACTTCATATACTAAGGAGACACAATTTTAGGCATAGAAAAAAGTTTTGTTTAGCTTCATGTGTATATAATTTTTCTGAAAAATTATTTCAAGTTTGTCTTTATCAAGAGCAATAAAAGATTGTCATTTAAAGCAAAGGGTTCCATTCAACTCTTGTGATCACATGATGAAGAAGATGAAGGCTAGGTTATGGGCAAGCAGCCAAGCACCAAGCTATACTTGTTACATGTAATTTTAGATAATACTTATTTGTTGTACTCTTGTACTACTCTTGTTACAAAAATCAATTCATACACTTTTGGGGTTTTAACTTGCTTTATGTTCATGTTTTGCAGGAAATAATACACTTTTGGTACAAAAATCAATTCGTACACTTTTGGGGTTTTACTAACTTTCATTATGTCCATGTTTTAGCTATGCTACTTTTTCATTTTATTTGTTTTGATTAAACTTATTATTAATACAGCGTTAGAAAACTTTAAGATTAAGATTGTAATCTCACTAGAATAAAATGAAATGACATAATTTATTTACATAATTTTGTCAAAAGAGGTTAGACATTTACTTTGAGACAATCCAAACAATATGAACTTCACGGTACAATGTGAAATCAATAAGAAAAATTGAGTTATAAAGTTGTGTGGTTATAAAGGCATCACAAATAATCTAACCAAGTTTTGGTTTTTTTTAAATCGAAAATGATCTTTTTTATTTTATATGGAGTAATAATTTTTAAAAAATGATATTTTAAATAATATTGATTTTATTAATATGGGAGCGGATCTGGTGAGAAGTGTCCTTAGGCCGAAAACTGTGAAGTTTAACTTATAGACTAAAAACACGAACTTTTAACTAATAAATCATAACTTATAGTCCCCTCGAAAAAATTATGAAAATTCCACCACAAAAATTACTCCAGAAACCTTCAATTTTTTTTGACGCGGTGGCATTTCCGTAATTATGATGGAGAGCTTTATAAGTTATGATTTATTGGTTATAAGTTCTTATATTCAGTCTATAAGTTTAATTCTCACCTGATCTTTTTTCTATTAATACTAGCTTTCATTTTAAGGGGGACTTCTCACCTGATCTTTTTTCTATTAATACTAGCTTTCAAGCCTGTGCGATGCACGGGCAGTATGTAATTTAGCTAATTTCAAATTTAATTTCTATCGGATCACATATAATGTGATTTAAAAGAAAAATAAACTTAGTCTAATATAGAGTTTGTTTGATAATACTAAAGTAAATAGAATTAACTTATTTTGCTGAAATTGATTGAATTCTGGTTAATGGGTATAATCTTGTGAATCATGAAAAATATATGTGAAATATTTTCCATTTGTGAAACAAAGAAAAAAATATATGAAAAAAAAGTTAAATTGGTCTTCTCATAAGCATCTCAAGTAAACACAATTGTTATGAACTCAATAATAAAAAAAAATCTATATTTCTTAATTGTTAGATCTTACAGTTTACTCATTAATAAGAAATTTTTTAATTGAATTAAAATTTCGGGTTTGATTTGGTATGAATTAATATGGTCTTTTATTTGTTTTTTATGTGACTTATTGTTATAATTATTAAAGTTTGATCTGATCTGATTTAATCTGGAACTGAAATCAATCCAATTAAAAACATTCTATTAAAATAAAAGTAGGAATTCGTAAACCTATAAAGATTTTCTAATTTGGATTAGGAATCTATTTCAAAAGTGAAGGCATATTTGAATTTTAGGTGTAAAATAAAGAAACAACCAAAAAAATTACTTATTTGGCTAAGCTAAACATATTTATTTGTGAAAATATATATACTTTATGTTGGTTATAATTTTTAATTTCATTTTTAATTATTTACTTATTTGAAGCTTACTAATTTATTAATAGGTGTCAAATTACTAAGTAAACTAGTTTGCATATTTGTTTCTATTTAATTCGATGCAATAAACTAATATGAATTAGTTTCCATATCAATAAACGTTATTAGAATTTCACTTTGATAATCAAAAATTATTTTACTTATTTGAAGCTTACCAAATTAATTAAGGTGGATCTACAAGGATTTTTGTTTCCATATCAATATGCAATCAAAAATAGAATCTAATAAAAACAAAAGGTATAAAAGTAAGTAAATAATTGTTATATATAATGACATGGCTGGATTATGTGGTACTTTGTATGCTCTTAAAAAGTTCATCTTTTATATATATATTGATTATAGGGAAGCACATGAATCCATTTTATTAAAGAATAGGATATTAATTTTTTTTAGAAATAAGAATACGATATTAATATTGATTTTACTTGGGAAACTATCTAGCCTTTCAAGGGTGATTAATTTATTAAAAATTTAGTTAATTTTGACTCTTCTGGTCCATTCTTATCTTGGCCAGGCCATGCTCCATGTACAATCATTTTCCATTTTCTATTTGTAAAGGTAAGAAGAGACAACCATTTAAAAAAAATGAATGGTACAATTTTGGTGAATAAGACTTCGTAAGATTGTTGCAGGTTTGGAACATCACGTTGTTGAGAAATTCAGTCCCAAATAGGATCTAATCTCATTGAACATGATAAAATTCATATAATCAAACAATAAGAAAACTAACCGGTTGAGGAGAAACCAAACGTTGATGGTGAAGATGATGAAGCCATGATGTCTTTGGATTCTCTAAGGATACAAACGGATTTCGATGGATTAAACGATCTTCCTTGGGTCTCCTAATATAGGTGTTCTTGAGACCTTTGGGAAGAGACGTGTCCTGCCATTTTAGTCGTAAGAATGGAACGTACGGGTGTTTTTATCTTGTATCAAAGAGAAACCCCTTTGGTCCCTTATGTATTATTTAATGTTAAAACATACCCATCATATGTTAATTATACATAAATACAGGGACCAAATCTGTCATATGGCAAATTTAATTGTAAGACATAAATGTCCCCAATATATCTTAACTTTTATAAATGGTCCAAGGGTACTTAAATGGAATATTTTCCAACATTCTCCCACTTGACCTTGAGATCATTTATACATAAGTTAAAGTAAGTTTTGGCCAATAAAATTTCATCTTACTCCATAATAATATCAAAGCAAACAAATACAGTCTAACGGGTCAATATAACCCGGGACCCCCATTAATCATACTTTGACACTTCTTAAAGAGTATAAGGATTAATATAAGCCAAATGACATTAAACTTAGGGTATTATGTTTGTCTATTAAATAACTTTGTGTGCACAATGAAGAATAGACAAAACATACTTAAGGAGGAATTCTAAATCAAGTACTTGAAAATATTAAATAAGATAACTAATCAGACACTATGCTATTAATTCCTAAACAGGATCTTTGATCAAGCCCATATTAGTGACATGTCTTTGAAAAATACTGGGCGGAAGTCCTTTGGTGAGAGGATCTGCTAGCATATCATTTGTGCTGATGTGTACGATACAAATTTCGTTTTCCTCCACTCTTTCTCGAGCGAACAAATATTTTGTATCGAGGAACAATCCCGCTCCACTCGAACTGTTATTGTTTGAGAAGCTCACGGCCGCAGAATTGTAACAATAAATCCTTAGTGGTCTTGAGACGGAATTCACTACTTTGAATCCTTTGATAAGATTCCTTAACAACATCCCATGACATGTTGCGTTGTACACCGCAACATATTCGGCCATCATTGTTGAAGTAGTCGTAAGTCTTTGCTTGTGGCTTTTCCAAGATATTGGCCCACCTGACAGCAAAAAAATGTATCCCGAAGTAGACTTCCTATCGTCTTTGCACTTAGCAAAATCGGAATCGGAATATCCAACCACTTCTAAATTATTAGACCTCTGATAAGTCAATTTGTACTCCTTAGTCCCTTGAAGATACCGCAAAACTTTCTTAGCGACTTTCCAATGATCTAATCCTGGGTTAGATTGATATATACCCAACATACTGGATACATATGCGATATCTGGATGAGTACAAACTTGTGCATACATCAGGCTTCCAACTACGGAAGAATAAGGAATGAGCACAAGGAAGAATATTATTAAAGGAGATGAATCCTACTATAATTAATATCAAGATGTTAACTAATTGTCATCTTAGCAACACTCCCCGACATTAATATAGAGAAAAAAAATACTACTCTAACTAATGTCAAGATGTTAACTAATTGTCATCTTAGCAACACTCCCCAACATTAATATAGAGGAAGAAAATACTACTCTAACTAATGTCAAGATGTTAACTAATTGTCATCTTAGCAACACTCTCCAACATTAATATAGAGATAGTATTAAGGAAAGAACTAATAATTAATATTCAAGGGAAGAGGTTAAGAAAATAACTCACAACTTTAATAACCAACAAGCTTCAAGAGAACCACCAAGAATTGGAAGTTTAGCTCCTCATTTGGAGACTAAACATAGCTAGAAAAATATAAAGAAATGTTATTCTAAACTGAACTTAAGAGTATGGAAGAAGGGATGATTAAAATTGAAGGAAAATGGGGTTATTTTTAGGTGTTTTTCAACACCTTTGGCCGGATACCCGACCGGGTACAGTATCCACCCGAACGGGCCCGGTCAAAATCAAATATTTTCTATGTTCTGATGTTCTTCAGCACGTCTGGATGTCCTCGGTCAAGTCTCATAGGACCGGGTGAGGTATAGGGCCCGACCGGGCCAAGCAGTTTCTTGGAGATTGCATATGTTAACTCAAAAGTGTCACTTTTATGAAAGTTGAAGGATTAAATATGAAAATTTTCAAAGACGAGTACCAAAAGTGTCTTTAGCGCAATAGTCAAGGACTAAAATGGAAAAAATTAAAATCGAATACCAAAATTGTCAATGACATAATAGTCGTAAGATTAAAAGTGGAAAAAACTCTATTGTGTCCAATAGTTTTTACATGTGGGTCACTACTACATTTTTAGACCTAATGTAACATTAATGATGTAACATATCTATAATAGTGTTACCTATTTCTCTAATGTAACACTTTTTAGACCTAATGTAACACTTTCTAGAAGTATAAGTGTTACATTAGGTACTATAAAGTGTTACAATAGGTCAAATGCAACACCAGCAAATGTAATGGTAAAAAAATGTTACATTTTCTCTAATGTAACACTTTTCAGAGAAAATGTAACATTGTTTTACCATTACATTTGATGGTGTTGCATTTGACCTATTCTAACACTTTATAGTACCTAATGTAACACTTATACTTCTAGAAAGTGTTACATTAGGTCTAAAAAGTGTTACATTAGAGAAATAAGTAACACTATTATAGATATGTTACATCTCTAATGTTACATTAGGTCTAAAAATGTAGTAGTGGGTGTACTTGTTGCGAATATAGACGATAATGAAAGCACGAGTTCAACATATCAAAAGTAAAAAAAAGTACAAAAAGGATAGGAAGTAAATATGGAAAGATGTGAGGAGGTACAACAATGTCTCCCACGTAATGGCCGGAGCGAAACAAGACGAATGTGAATATGTCATATTCGTGACGGACTGTCACGAGGGCATAGTAAACTGCATTTCGACGTGTTCATATGAAGTGTCACGAGGTTTTTTTTTTACATAAAAAAGGAAATGTCACGGGGGTACATTACAGTCCATTTTCATTTTTAATTGCTCACCAACTTTATTTATCAAAGCTATGTAAAATACTTAAAATATTTCTAACACCGTTGAAATATGAAGTAGTAAAATTATTATTCCTCATCTCTAATAAAAATATTGTGTAGTACGTGTACGAGTTTGTAGAGATCAGAGGAGAAAAAAACAACATTAACCATATAACTATATTTTTTGCTTTTAAATGAAATGACAAAGTTTATTATTAGTAGACTAATTAAATAAGAAAATTTGATCAACGTTTATGAGACGGAGATAGTATATAATATCTAGAGTTCCTTCCCTATCATGTTGATCTTTTAAGTTGGAACGTAATTAATCTCAGGTCTTGACATGGCATGTGAGTCGAACCAATTCATAATTATGGTGCTCATAATTACGACGAGCGGATGAATAAAAAAAATTAATTAATGATAGAGATGTAGGCTACTTCAATTCTCCTATCATGTGAGAAAGTTAGTCCTTTATTTAATAGAGATATGCAAGGAGCATGCAAAGATTCTTTAGTGCGGACATTTTTAGGTTAGACATCGATCAGTTCTTGATAGATACTACGTAAAATTAAGTTAATCCTATAGAGTGACCCATACATGAGTTAGCCCACACAGATATGCCAATTGCCAATGCATATATCACCATCTACTAACTACGTGTATATATATTGTAATTGTAGTTTAGTTTAACATTCTACTCCCTTCGGTTCTTAATGAAGTTTACACTTTGACTTCACACATATTAAGCAAATAAATTTGATTTTACTGTAGAGTGCATTGTTTGACACTTATTGACATTATTTGACACCGTTTTGCATTGTTTGGTGTAGATTCGATCGTTTTCCAAATAAGGCAAATATATAAGGAAGTGTAAAGTTTAATATGGGACGACCCAAAAAGGAAAGTGTAAAGTTAATTAAGAAGCGGAAGAAGTAATAAATTGTACAACAAAATCTTAAACCATTAAGGATGGGGTGCTTCTTTCTCTTTATTGCCTTTGTGAGCTTTTATAAACTCTTTTGGAATATACTTACTTTTTTATTTGTTCAAGTTTGGAGAAGCAATTGATAATTTCTCCATTCATTTTGAAAATAGCATGTTTTCTACATTACAGATTTACAGATAAATGCAAAGAGCACACAAAAAAGAAAATGACACTCCATCCTTGAGGGCAGTGGCGGAATCAGAACAAAATTTGAGCAGGGGCTAAAAAAAATTTGAACCACTAGTTGGGAAGATTCATAATCTGTATCGTTTTAGGGTATATTTATGGTAATTTGATCTCAAATTACTATATAATATTATTTCCATTTGCATGAAGTAACACTTTATTTGTAACTATATATAATTCACACACAAGCGCACACATACATATACACATCAACTTAAATATCGACATTTATTCATTTGTATAACTGATTTGTTAGTGCCTAAACAAAATAATAGACTACATTTATTAAATGAGTTTATTTCGATTTAATACGCTTTCCCTTTTATTTTAGAATAAAAAGGTTTAAATAGAAATATAGCTAAACATGTAGAGGAAGATAAATTAATAACATACGGAGTATATATATAAGTTACTAACTTATCAAGAAAATAATAATTTTTTTCTCTTTTCAAATAGCGTTACAAGTAGGTTATTTATTTTTTAAAAGGATATTTTATTTTTTGCAAAAGTATTAAATCTAATTATACTCATATAAAGTCAGATATTTCAAATATCAACAAGAAATTTTGGCATATTTGTACTAACCCAAGGAATAAATATAAAATTCAAGTAGTTTTGAAAAGTTTATTGATACTTTTTATAAAATGATATAGGTCAATGTTTGAAGGGGGGAAGCAATAGCTAAAAGTCATTTTTTGTTGTTCTTGTACTAAACAAATATGTAAATAACATGTTAATATTCGAAAAAGTAAAAAATACGGAGTAAATATTTTGAATTTGAAAAATAAAAATGCAACATAAAAGTAAAAGAAATGTGGTAGGAAAAATATTAAAACTAATAACATTCCAAAAGGTTAAGAGATAAGTAGAGGAAGAAGTGTAATGGAGTAAGTAATTAAAAAAGGAGACTGAGCAAGGATCGAACCCGGGTCTCCCTACAACTTTAAAACTGTTCAGCCATCTATGCTACTCCAACTATTGAGTTAGACACGGGTCAGTTAGTACATATTATTATTGAGACGGGGCTGAGCATGTATATATACATATATATACACTAAAACCTCCGGCGAACAGGGGGCGGCAGCACCGGCTCGCTCCCCCTAGTTCCGCCACTGCTTGAGGGCCCCCAACCCCGAGCGGACGGTACTTTGGGAGGATATATTGGACTCTAATCTCAATCTGACAGATAGAGAGTGGAGCTCTGTCCCCGGTAAAATGCACTAGCTGGTTGCGAGGTTACCCTTGCATAGGACAGGTCTCGTGTTCGAGTCCCACTAGCACTAATGGTACTATGCTCCCTCCAAAAATCCTTCAAGTGGTAGGATCAAACGGTGTATACTAACCCGTAAGGTCAAACCAAAGTTAGGTTTCTAGGGTAAGGTGAACGTGAAAGCGGTGAAGCTAATCAATATAAAAGGTTTACCCAATTTGAAAAAAAATGCAAAAAAGCACGCAAATAATGTACTTGGTGTGGAGTGAGAAAGTATATTTTATAGAGATATGTATGGAGCATGCAAAGATTCCTGCGGTAGAAAGTACGAGTGAATTACTGTGACGTGAGGATGATCTGATTATATAAATATGGACCATGTTAAACAAAAGAATCTTTGCTATTCATTTCATCTAAGGTGCTCATTACTTTTACTCAATACTAGTACGGAGTATTATCTTATCTTATATACGTAGTACGTACATTATTGTGTTTTTATTCTATTCCAACATTTGATTTTTATACTTATTGACCCACAATTTAATCATTATAAAATTTAATTTATTATTGGTAGGAAAACATATTTTATTTTACAAATTGATCCTATTTTTAATATTACTAAGTCAATGTAAAATATATGAATATCGAAACACCGCAAATATATTAAAGAAGGCAAACAATATTAGTTTTAATTGTCATTTTTAAAGTATCTCCATGTTTCACAAATTATTGTCCCGTGGGATGAGTGTTCATTCCGTGATCATCGAGCATGTAAACCCATCACACATATTTCTCCAATTTAATTTCTTTTTCTTTTTTACATTTAATTTTATTCACTTTTTATCTCAAATTTTAAAACCTTTTCCACGGTTTCTTTTTAAAGAATGCTACACTTTCTTGCTGTTGACACTAATTCTAAAAGCATGCATGTCTTCAACAACAAAAACGAACTAGTCAAATACGCAATAGACTTTAATAACAAATACGGAGTAATTAATTATACCAATGATAAGAAATTGACAAGTATAGCTTAGAAAATAAATATACCAAGTATAAAGCTTTAGATAGGCTAAGATATTACTCTGTATTATATTATTATTTTATATATATTCTAATCATATGCGAACTGCGAAGTAATAAATATATATATTTTGTTAGCTTTCTTTTCCTCTGACTACTAAGATATTTCAATTCGCTAGTTCCCCATGCACGTTAAAAGGAAAATTTCAGAAATAGTAGTAAAAACATTTTGAAATTTCAAAATACGAACGATTACTATCAAGCTTAAAAAATATTGTCATATTTAAAGTTCAATAATTTCAAAATATGACAGCAATTACTATTATTCAAAAAATAAAAATATAGTAGTCCTATTTTCGAATTCATAAACATTATTTTTCACCCCTATTCAGGACAATTATTCCTTCACATTTTAATATAACTCCTTTTCAATACTTTGATGTATAAAAAAAGGTAGATACATATTGCCATCTTATACGTAGCCAATAAACTGTGAGTATGAAAAAAGAAAGTAGTCAAAAAATGAGTAAAACATTTTACGTACTTCATATAAAAGTACAAAACTACCCTCTCTTAATTAATTAAGAATAATTGCTATATGCATGGTTATGTGAGGCATGCGGCATATATTATGATGGACACACATACATGTACAGGAACTCAACACTATAAATAGGGAGTGAAGATGATATAATGATCCGAAGCAGGCAAGCATCAATTCACCTTTGGAAAAATATAATATACTCCAAGTGAAAATGATGAGTGAACTAGTGCAAGTGAAACCAAAGGGAAAGGTTATAAGCATTCTTGCCATAGATGGGGGCGGCGTTAGGGGAATTATTCCAGGCACCATTCTTGCTTTTCTTGAAGCTCAGCTCCAGGTATAGTACCTCCAAGCTAACACTGTCTTCAATATTCAATACTCCGTCTTATTGGATTTTGACAACTTTCTTTTATCGGTTAACTAAAAATTTGTCACTTTCCCATCAAAACAATCATGATTCCATTTATTTCTCGAACGTTTTTCTTTGCACAAATCTCAACCATACCACACGTCTTTTACAGAAAATTGAGGGCAACCCAAATGCGAGGATAGCAGACTACTTTGATGTGATAGCAGGAACCAGCACTGGGGGGCTTGTGACTGCAATGCTTACCACGCCTGGGGATAATGGCCTTCCTCTATTTTCCGCCGCCGATGTTCCCGCATTCTATGTGAACGAGTGTCCTCGTATCTTCAAAAAAACATCCGAAGCAAAAACAGGCTTTGTGACGACATCCTTAGTCACCACAAACGGTGCTAGTTCTGAGCAAAGCCCCAGCTTTGAGTTGCCTCAGTTTTCGGCAGAAGATATCCCTGACTTTTACAAGCAGGTCCGGCCTCATATAGCGCCACTTCAAACGTCCGTAGACAAAGCCAATAGTCCCAATACCATACCTAATACGACGTAAGGATTACAAATTACAAATTTAATTAAATATCTCTATTACGATCGTCAGTTTCATTCTAAGAAGTCAATCTGTTTGAAGGAGTAGTCCAAATTTTAATATAACACTTTATTATTTCACAATTTTACAGATTTCAACACTCCTCTTAGACACTTCATCTGAATCGTGTCGTCCTTTACTTTTCAAACAAATTCCTCATTGTTATTTTTTATAATCATCATCATTTTTTCATAAAGGTGTCCGTATCATGGTTATGGATTGATTTAACTTTATTACTACATCCGTCCCAAATTGATTTGCAAATTTGACTTTTCTTGGTCAAACAGTTTCATTTTATTTGCTTAATTACGATGTCAATTTTTAATTATATTCTAATTTGGAGTTTTCAACTTTGAAGATATTTTAATGTAGTTTCTGAATATATAAATTTTAATTGTTAAAAATTGAACTTTTTACCAATATGGAGCATTGACTTTTTTTATTAGTTGACCAAAAAATGTTGACTTTGTAAAACAATTTGGGACGGAGAGACTACTTCACACCTCCGTGAATTTATGCATAATTAATGAATGTGACAAGTTTTACGTTAATAATGATCATATGCAATGTGCAGGTTGTTTGCGTTTCCGAATTTAGATATTGGTGAATGGTTCAAGAATCTAGGATTTAGTGTGTGGCACCTAATTGAGTTCGTTTACAAGATGGCTTTCCATCCTATGTACGATGGTGTGTACTTGCATTCGAAGATCAAAAACATGATTGGAGACATCAAGCTTAACCAAACGCTCACTAACGTTGTTATCCCGACTTACGACGTTCATCACTTGAAACCTGTCATCTTCTCTTCTTTCCAGGTCATCATCTTAACTCGTGCTCTTATTCAGTAGCGTTTGTGTGAACAAAGAATATTTATGGGGAAAAAATTACGCGAGATCTTTTACCTTTTAAAATTAACTACTCCATATTTTTTTTAATTTGTGGTGGGCCGGGATCTAGACTGACCCCGTAGATCTGCCCCTGTTTATGTGTATTGGTCTGGGTCAGTACAAATAATTTTTCCACATTTTTTTGTTACACAAATCTAAAGCATTTTTCAAATTTGCAGATGGTTATTCGAGTACACATAGTTTCTTTCTTGAGATAATTATTACTAATATTACTAAAACGGTATATCTTTCCCAATATATGACTTCACTAGTTTTATTCCTAATCTAACATCCTAATGTCATGCTCCATAAATGATAACAGCACTATCAATAAGGAAGTAGTTACGTATGGTAAGCACCCCATGTATGTGTTTGGTCATATATTACATACAAACACGTGTATAGTCATATTTTAAGAAAATTCTTGAGTTTTAGTAATACTGAGGTATTTATCCCTTCCTTTAATTAATCAATTGAATTGTAGGCAAGGAAGGAGGCGTCAAAGAACCCAAAACTCACAGATGTTTGCATTGCCACGTCAGCAGCACCAATTTACTTACCTCCTCATAGCTTTGAGCTGCAATCATCTCAAGGGATTGAGAAGTTCAACCTGGTCGATGGCGGAGTTGTCGCCAACAATCCTGTACGTAACAACGCTTTATAAGAAATTTATACAAAAACAATAATTAAAACATTATCATGTATGCAAAAATAAGAGTATCCTTGATTTATTATAAAAACTAATAAAGCAGAGAACAAAAATGCAACCTCTCGAGTGTAGTGTATTTTTAGTGAATCTTTTTATGTTCACTTTTTACCGGGTCATCGGGCACTTACAGGTGTCCAACTTGTAAGTGCCCGATGTTATATATACTCATAGCAACTTTAGTCATATTTTATCTATAAATTTTATTTCTATAATTACTTTGGAAAAAAAGCTCTTACTATAAAGTACTACCTCCGTTCCACTAACATTTGAACATGAGGGGTGGTGAAAGTGGGTCTATGTAGTTAATATTGAATTGATAAAATAATAATAATAATAAAGTAAGAATGATTACAACCACGCAAATTTTACCAAATTTGGTACTACCTCCGTCGCTTAAAACTTTGTCAAAGTTGATCGGCACAGAGAATAATAAAGTAAAAACTGTATGGTTGAGATTTGTGCAGGGGAGAGAAATAACAGAAACCACAAAATAATTGATAAAAAGGGAAAATGACAAAGTTTTTTTGGACGTCCTAAAAAGGAAAGATGACAAAGCTTTAAGGGACGGAGGGAGTATGACACAATCTTAGTGGGCTGAACCGATCGAAAATATAATATAAGATAATTTTAGCCGGACGGAAGGAGTATAGACTACTCTGTAGAATTTATTAAATTCGAATAAAAGATAAAATAAGTTGAAGGTACTTATTTTAGATTGAGAGTTTGCCTTCAATGATCGATCAGGTGCTGGTGGCTATATCGGAGGCAGCAAAAGCTTATAATGTCCGTCCACTGCCAGAGAATTTCAGGATCCTATCATTGGGGACAGGGTCATGTACAGGCACTGAAATGGCTGAAGTCGGCGACACTAGTAGTTGGGGCGCCGTCAGGTGGTTGTTGTTTCCGGATAACACTCCTCGCATCACTGATGTTTTCATGAGTGGCAATTCTAGTATGGTTGACACTTACACTTCTCTTCTCTTTGGTGACGGAGCCACTTCCGGCCCGGAAAATTTTCTTAGAATCGAATACCAAGGGCTGAAATATAATGAATGTCTGGTTGATGACGGTAGCAAAGATTATCTTCAAAAGTTGGAACAGTTTGCTAATGATCTGCTTAAGGATCCCGTTTCCAGTCTGACCGGTCCCAACACTCTTGAGCTCACAAACGAAGAGGCTCTCATTTCGTAAGTACCTAATCAACCCTATGTTTAACTTTATACTATGGTGAAATGAGTTTGGCTCGGTATAAAGAATTATTTAAATATATAAGTTTTACGTAACCTTTTTAAACATCAAATCAAAGTTTGTTTCTAAATTTGAGTTATTGGATCTCAGCCTAGTATAGTGTGTGTGTATATATAGCCCCTTCCTAGCTAGTTAAAGTGCTAAACATAAAATTTAGTTAAACCAAAAACTCACTATTTTTTGTCTTGGAAATATGATGGAATAGAGCAAAATGGTTCATTAAACTGTGTGCAATTCTTTGTTATGAACCAACAGTCAGTCCATGCAATTTTCGACGCAATTTTCACTATAGGTCATCCGGAAACTGTTTCTCTGTGCTTTAGTACAGGGGTAACACTGCGTAGATCCGACCCCCTTACCCCATTGTAGGTGGGAGCCTTCGAGGCGCTGGGGTAATGATAACGATGATCGTTGGCTTTACATGTTGCAGGTTTGCTCGTAACTTGGTGAGGGACAAGTTTCACGCATGAATGTGATGATATGTACGAACAGTGTGGTACAAATAAGGGCCTGGCCGGCAGAGTGGGATCCAAATTTCCAAAATAAGACGCATGTCATCTTGCTTTTGTGTCATTTTCAGCAATAATGTTGTAAAATCGTGTAGTGAAAAATAAATAAAGCTACTATCTCGAATCAAAGCTAAGTACTTTTTCGGGTAGCAGCAGATCGATCATAATGAACAAGTCCAGTACGTACTAGCAGCTTTGAGCAAGGATAGTAGGATGTTCATCCAGCTTAGCTAGCTACGTGATGTATTTGATATATATGTATCAATGAACGTCTCCTCAAAAAAAAAAAAATCTTGATTTGATATATCACATACCAAATCTTGAATGTGAGTTCCTAGTCTTACTACTTCAATTCCCACGTTCCAAATCACATACCATTTGACGTCTCAACTATATCGATCATTTTTTGTTAGCCTGCCTGAATTGAAGTTATAGTACGTGCTTTTCTAGCTATAAATGTACACATTATCTAATCTAATGTATTCCGTCTAACTGTGAGCTAACAACAATACTCCGTACTAAACATATGGAATCTAAACATCAGTTTTCACATGAAACAAACCTAAACTATGAAGAAGAAAGATAATTTTTGTAGCTGTAAATTGGTACTACCTCTGTCCCGTTTGAAGGTTTCCATAGCAAAATAGCACAGTTATTTAGGAAATAATTAAATAAAGTACTTCGAGTATATTTTGAGAAATAATTTTAATAGGTATATATTATAATGTAGTTAATATTGATAACTGTGATGTTATAAATGTATTATTTTTAATATTTAATGATTAATTTTTCACTTAAGATTGTTAACTATTTCCTAAAATGGAAATGTGAACCTTCTAGGACGTCCAAAAAAGGAAAGTGAGAACCTTCTAGTGGGACGGAAACAATGGTCTAGGTAGGAGTAGTAGGAATCCGTCTGGTTGAACGGAGAAGGGCGAAACAATTTAAGGGACTCTTTCCAAATGTTTTTCCTGAAAAAACACTTTTTCAAGTGATTTGGGAAAAAGTTATTAATAGTTATTAATATTAAAAAGTTATTAATATTAATAATATTAATATTATTTTTTTGGAAAAAGTTATTAATATTAAGAGTTGATCGTGTTTGAGATAAAAGTGATTTTTAAAAGTGAAAATCGGTAACGTTTGGTAAAATATATGTTTTTTGTGTAATAGAAAAAGTAAAAAGCATTTTTCAGCCAAAAGCCGAGAAATGCTTTTTTAAGTAAAAGTTGTCAATTGAAAACACTAATTTTAATTTTTTTAAACCAAAAGCCGAGAAGCGTTTTTAAGCTCTTGCAAATGGAAGTGTGGAACTATTTTTTAACAACTAATCCAAGGGGGATTGCTTCTCTCTAGGGTTACCCATCGGTAACGCCTAGGGCTTTCCGCCGCCGCCGGATTCAACCAGGCCAGTGCCAGGAGTCCGTGCGAAGCGAGGTTTTTGTTGCCAAGCTTCGTTCTCGAAACGTCGGTGTGTACCTATTTGGATTTTGATTCATTCGGCGAGTTGGCTTCGGACGATTTGGAAGGGCAGGCTTTGGTTTCGTTTTGGGAGGGGTTCAAGTGATCGTGTTTACTGAGTATAGGAAGGAGCAGGGGCGACTGTATGGAAAGCGTAGTGGACAAGTACAGACAGATGGCTTTGGAGGAGGAGGAGGAAGAGCTGGATCTCGATGATACGGAAGCGAGCAAGGGGCCGAAGGAGGAGAACAAGCCGGGCTTCCCTGGCACTCTGACAGACCGAAAAGTCTGATTTTCGGCGATAAAGGAGATGGTAGTGTCACTATGGAGACCAGGTAAAGGCCTATCAGTCAAAGAAGTTGGGGAGGAAAGGTATCTGTTTACTTTTTATCACCGATTAGATATGAATCGTGTTTTAGATGGAGGACCTGAGAAAAATTTATTATTATTAAAAGAGGTTAAACCTGGTGATATTCCTCACAAAATTGTCGTGAATGAGGTTGATTTCTGGGTCCAGGTTCATAATGTGCCTTATAGCTTGGTTAATTTAGGTACAGCCAGGAAAGTTGACAATTTTATAGGAAAATTTATAAAATACGTTGATAATCAGAATGGTGAAAAGTGGGAGGCCTATATGAGAATACGAGTGTGTATGAATGTGGATTTTTTTTTTTTGAAAAGAGGTACTAATCTGAAGAAGGATGGCAAAAGTTACTGGGTTGATTTTAAATATGAGAGATTGCCAAACTTCTATTTTATTTGTGGATTAATTGGTCACTCAGACAAATTTTGACACTTGAACTACAAAGAAGACCTGGTTTTGGAGAAAAAGTTTGGAGTTCATCTCAGAGTAGGTATTGGATGGAAGACGAGTCCTACAGGGGAAACCAATGGTTGTTGGAGGGTTCATCGAGCTCTGGCAGGGACCAGGGGTACGGGGAAGGGGCTAAAACCGAGGATAGGATGAGAGTCGGGAGAAAAGAATCAGGGGTTGAGTCAAAACAGCAACAAAAGGTGTAGGAGGTGAGAATAAGGAAGAAGGCGCAAGAGAACAAAAGCGTAGGAGGCTCTGGGAGACACAGGAAGATGATCTGCAAGGGAAAGAAAATATGGCACTGGATGGGACAAAAAACGGGGAGGAGGCGGGTTTCGAGCAGTAGGCCCGCCTATGAAGACTAAGAACCAGAGGCCAGGAATCTTGATAAGGGTGCAGAGCAAGCAGATTGGGAGGCAGACTATTATTTTTTATTTTAGCTTCTTTAACTTTTCAGACTGTTCTATTTTTTTTTCATTTTGGTTTGCTATTATGATTTTTGTTGGTAAGACATTGAATTTGGATGTGGGTGACAGTGGAATTAGGGTAACCGTTTTTGGCTCATTTGCGCCCATTAATGGATCAGCGAGTTATATTGCTTTGGATGAGGTGATTAACTCTGAGTCTGGTTCGCGGGACAGCGGTTGTCAGGATTCTATTTGTCAGATTACCCATTATCTGAATGTTGGGATTTCAATTTAAGCCAAATTCTTCCAAAAAAATGTCTTGCAAATGGACCCTAAGCCATTGGTACAAACTTATTCTGCATACTCAAAGTACCCTAACTCATGTTCACTCTTACGAGTATAATTTTTAAGTTTTTGAAGATTATGAGATAATTCTCAAAGTATGAGTAATATTTGAAAATTTTCAAAATAGGAGTTTTTTAGGGATTGGACAAAAATACCCTTGCAGGTTCCAGCCCGTTGTTGTGCATGCCGCCTGCCACCACCGGCCACCCTGCCGCCAGAGCTCTTTTGGACGCCGACGACTACATCCAAATTTGCGCCGCCGCCAACGCATTTATCCCATCAATGAAAACTAACCCTTGCAATGTCTGACGTGATTTTTTTCTTGTCCAGATTTGTGTATTTTTAAGATTACTATTGAGCATTTGCATTGTTAAGTGTTAATTGGCGATTTGCTTATTGCTTTTCCATATTTATTTAAGTATTTACCCTAAATAGGAGTAAAATAATAAAGATGTTCCAAAATAGGAGTTCTATTGATTTATTCCGAAAATAGGACCTATTAATTTGACAGTCGTTTCTTTTTCCGAATTTACCCTTCGCACATTTAATGACTAATTCTTCCTCATAAGCTGTCACATGCAACCCAGTATCTGTCACGCACAAAGCCAACCCACCCTTTCCCATCTTTTCCTTCTGTCATACTGATCATCCCCTCACATGTCCACTATCTTCTTTAATTCCCTTTCTTGAGTATTTCAAAACTGGAAGCCAACCTCTCTCTCTGGCGGCCTAATCCAACGACGAATAACATTATGAATTCAAATAGTGACGGTTCAGAAATTATGGACCTTGCTGCAGTGGAGCTGCAATGATGTGTGGAGGGGCAAAAGGTGGTTCTAGACCGCGTGGTGTCAGCCGGAAGTTCCGCGGAGGCGATTATCGGATGTCGGCCATTGCATATACCAGTTTCTTTGGTAAGTATCATCTTCCTCCTCCACCTTCTTCACCTCCTCCATCCTCCATCATCTTCTCCTCCATCCTCACTCTAGCCTATGTTTTTTTCTTTTGAAAAATTTGCTATTTTCTATTGCTTCACATGTTTAATTTTGAGATTCAAAATGAAAGTTATGCTATTTTGGATAAGTAACTTTGGATTGAAAATCATGAAACTCAAAAAATTACTTACATCAAGAATTTGGATCTATTTTAAAAATTATCTCGATTTTGCTATTTTAAAAAAAATAGATTAAGTTTTCTCTTATATTGCCATTTTAAGATGGCAATGAAGTATCATGTTTTTGGTAATTAATGCCATCACAAAGTTATAATAACATGTTTTTGACAATTAGAGCTGATGGATAGTCTACCCGGGGGTATGTATCCGAAGGGTTACTGCGGGGAGTAACTAGAGAGAAGTCAGAGCAAGCAAGAGAGAGAAAGTGTATTGAATATATGAGTGAAAAGTGTATTCCGAATCTGGTTTACAAAGGGGAAATGGAGTGCTATTTATAGTAGCAATAAATGTGAGAAGGGGACACGTGTCATCCATCCAACGGCCGAGGGTCACATCAACCGGGTGTCACTGGCATTCGCATGTGGCCGCATTTAATGCGGCGGTTGGATGTGACGTTGTACTTGGTACGGCGACCCAGGCGCATGTGGAGAGGATACTCTTGTCAGGGAAGGTACCCTCGGCTGTAGGTGATTAGCCGAGGGCTCTTCCTGTTGAAGGCCCCTTAAGGCCGAGGGGTTCCAGGTGCCGAGGGCTACTGTTTTTTGCCATTTTCTCCCAGTAACTTTGTATGCTAGAAATAGCCTTTCTGTGAGTATCAGGAGCCTTCGGCCAAGGGGCCGAAGGCACCCCCAGTGTGTATTGTTGGCTGCTTGGTACTCGGGACGCTGTGATTTGGGCCTGTTGTGCTTCCTGGGTCTATTGGGCCTTGATTAGAGTAGTAGGAGTCTATGGGCTGGGGGTCCCTAGGCCATATACTCCATCAAGTGCCATGACATCGAAGATAATTTGTTATTAGTTGATAAGTCCTTAAGATGACACTATTAGTCAATTTTTGTGTTTTTGAAAACATTGCATTCAGATCCACATCAAGACACAGCTTCCACGATGTATGAGGAGGTGGTGCAAACTGAGGGCGGCGACAACATTGGATGGGGATGGCGGTGCCACCGGATGAGGTAATGGTGGCGACGTCGGAAGTGGCGGTGGCGATACCGGAAGTGGCGGCGGCAATGGAGATAGTCGGCCTCCAGTGACGGAAGCATCAAGCAGCAGCGGCGGTGCAGTGGCGACAGCGACGGCGGTGCAGTGGTGACGACGACGGCGGTGGCAACTTACAGCGGCGGTGGTAACTGAAAGCGGCGACAATTGTTAATGGGGACTGGTGTAGGCGGCAACTTGTTTGGGGTGGTGGTCGTGCAGGAGTAATGTCATATTTTTTCTTTTTAAAAACATAAATTGTATTTGGGCTATTATTAAGGGTAATTGAGTCTGTTCATGTCTTTTAACTCCTACGAAAGTATACGGAATATGTAAGTCTTAATTTTGCACTTTTGTAATGTTTTGCTCCCACTTAGGGAATTAACTCTATTTATTTCGAGCATGTACTTACTAGTGTTAAGTTTGACTGCTCAACTTTGTGATATGTGTTTACGATTTAATAATGAAGTAGTGGTTTGAGATATCAAATGGACCCATTAGCACTTACCACAATCCTCATCACGTACTATTTGACATCGAAACTATGTACATTCTCATTTTTCTTTATTGGTGGTCTCACTCGATTCATCTGTGATAAGTAAGATAAAACGGATAAAATAAAGATAAATAAATACGGAGTATAAGATAACAATAACATAAGAATATAAGAAAAATAAAAGATAGAAAGATAAAAGAGCACATGAAATTATAAAGTATAACGTACTATGTTGTTTTGATTTGTTCAGAGTATATAATCACAAATTGATTAAGAGAAAATGGAAAGAAAATAACAGTTGTAAGTACAAAAGTTAGTATTCTTATTTGGTTTCATTACATTCTTAGCTTATTACACATTACACATTACCCGAGGCCATTAAGGGTTAGATTCATTAATAAAAAATGTAACAAACGTTTGAAGTTATTAATCGAACTTCAATTCTCGATCATAAAAGTGAGAGTATGAAACGAATATGGTATATCATCCGTATCACTATTCGTAGGTGGCACATTTTAAAACATAGCACATTTATTACACGCAGGAAACAAAGGGAGAATTATACAAATAAGACTTAAACATTTCAATTTTTCAAAATTAGGACTACAAGCTAGCGTAAGACATAAATGCACATATTTTGACTATTATACCCTTAATTTATAATCAATTGCTCAATCCAGGAAGAAATTGCAGCGATGAATTCTTCGGAGCGTACTTGACGGAGAGCATCAGCAAGCTTTCAAATCCTACGAGCTTCCAAATCCATCTGCTCCATCTGGCCCTTCCCTTGGTGGCGGCGACAGTCCATAAGAAGTCTCCTGAATAGTATAGTTTTTTACCACAGTAGACGGAGTCTCATTTCTTCGACGGTCTTGACAAAGAGTGATGGAGTATATGGCCCAGGGACCCCCAGCCCACATACTTCCTCTACTAAAATCAGGCCCAACAGGCTCAAACGGACCAAGCCCAGCAAAATGGAGCTCTAAGCAGCCCACAATACGCAAAGGGGTGCCTTCGGCCCCATGGCCGAAGGCTACCAGTGACGGAATCGAGCTCAGAAACATCACAAGAGAACCAGGCTTGAAAACCAAGCCTTCGGCAACTGCAGCCCTCGGCAGGTAGGAGCCCTCGGTTAGATGAGGCATCACAGGAGAACAAGGCTTGAAAACCAAGCCTTTGGCACGTGCAGCCCTCGGCAGGTAGGAGCCCTCGGTTAGAAGAGCCTTCGGCCCAGCACCCTTCAGCCGAAGGCATCCACCTCGACAGAATATCCTCTTCACATGCGCCTGGATCACCGTACCAAGTACAAACGTCACATCCAACCACCGCATTTAATGCGGCCACATGCGAGTGTTAGTGCCACCCCGGTCGAGGTGACCCCTCGACAACCAGAAAACTGACATGTGTCCTTATCTAGCATTTATTACTACTATAAATAGCACCTCTTTCCCCCATTGTAAACCACGCTTAATACATATCGAATATACACTCTCTCTCTCTCTCTTACTTATTTGCTCTGATTTCTCTCTAGTTATTCTCCGCAATAACCTCTCGGATAAGCTACCCCTCGGGTACATTATCCATCATTTGGTGCTTTCATTGAGAGTTCGAACAATCAAGTAAGAAACCCTCCCCTTCAGCTAAAAACACCTATCAAAATGGGAAGAAACACTCGTGCCCAATCCAAGACTCATGAGGACAGGAACCTGGTCCTCGGCGACATCGACGCCCTCGAAGCCTCTAACCTGGCTCCCGAGGGCGGCACCCTCACTAGGTTGGAACAGCGGCTGTCGACCTGCGCCTTCAGCTCCAACATAATGCCCCCGATGCCCGCCTTGGCATCGAGGCAATAAAGAAGGACCGGAGCGAAAACCAAACGAGCCCTCTGGTTCTCACCATTGACGTACAATCAGCGTTCTCCGCCTTCATCCAAACTCTCACTCAAAACCCAGGTGCCTTCGGCACGCTGGTACCCCTTCAGCCGCAGGTCGGGGAGAACGCCATTCTCCCCCCTCCTCCGCTCCCCTTCGTGAACCCTATCCGTCGGCACGCTGGAGGCCCGTCAAGCACATACCGTCGTTGCCGCCCCTCATGCAGATTCTAAATATGAGGTCATGCTGGCCAAAATGGAGGAGATGCAAAGGAAATTTGCCGAAGGCTCCAGGGAACCCGTCATCCAACTCTGAACTAGGACGCCATTTACCCCAAGGGTATTGGCGGCCCAAATCCCGGAAAAGTACTGAGGGCAACTCATCAAACCCTATGAAGGAAAACTGACCCTCAGGAGCACTACAACAGGTATCAAAACAACATGATGATGATGGGGGCATCAGATGAATACCTGTGTCGTTGGTTCCTTTCCACCTTGGAGGGACGAACATACAAATGGTTCAACCGATTGCCCGAGGGCAGCATTGACTCTTGGCAAGATCTTGCCCAACGCTTCCTCACCCATTTTGCCGGAAGGAAAGCGCGAGAAAGCACTTCTCCCACCTCCTCTCTGTCAAGCAACAGCCTGACGAAACACTTCGGTCCTTCATTGACCGGTGGATGAAGGAGACAGACGAGGTAGAGGGCGCCGACGAGCGTACCCTCCTCATCCTCTTCCAGGGGGTTCTCCGCAGCAGCCCCTACGCACGGAGCCTCATCACCGACCCCCCAAGATCATACCTCAGAGCACTCCAGCGGGGGAGCCTATACGCTGACGCCGAAGACCTCCACTCCTTCAAGAAAATCGAGGGCCAGTCCTCGAAGAAGACAAACAACACGCCGGACCCAAATGTGCCCTCAGCCGGAGGCCGAGACCATGGAAGCCACACCCAGCAGGGCCGTAACGAACGCCAATGGCGCCCTCGGCTGGACATGCCGAGGACTCCCCTCACGCACCCGGTGAGCACTATCCTCAACTATGCGGAAGAGCAGGACCTTTTCCCCAAGGACCCTCGGTCGGCGAGGGATATCTACGTCATCCACCAAGGCGGCACTTATTGTCGTTGCCACAAAAGCACCTCCCACAATACACACGATTGTGTCTCGTTAAAGAAGGCTATTGAACTCTTAATTCAACGGGGTGAGCTCCACCAATTCATCAAAAATTCCCCAAGGAAAAACATCGGGGAGAACACCGATAAAGAAGAAGGGGACATCGCAACGAAGAAACATGAAATCGGGAGGCTCAGCAACGACGAGGAGTTCGAGGAGTCCCGACCGAAGAAGCGCCACCTCCGCTAATCATGTTCCTCGCCTTCGGGGTTAGTCTCAGCCTTGGGCCCTCGACCTCGAGGCACATTATCATCCCCTCGGCCTAGAGCCCTCAGCCTTGAGCGGTGAATCTTAACAAAGCCGTTGTCAAACAACGCACCCCTTGTATTCCGCTTATTTCTATGAATTTAAGTAAACTACAACACAATCCAGACATCTTATCGGTCCCTTCGAGGCCAAATGCCCAGGTATGGCCGATGGTGTCTAAACACGAGGGGCCTGCAAAAGGCCCGCATTTTTGGAGCGGGACGCTCGCCGCGTCGTCGGCGCGCAACGCACGACGACAGGCCTGAAAGAATGGCTGAGGTGACGAAATCCCCAAACTTAGGGATGAAACGGCAGTCGTCGGAAACCGACCAAGCCTAGCCCGCGCCGTAAATAGACGACGCGACCCCCCAAGTTCAAGGGACGGTTCAGCGTCGGGGAACTAACAGACGAACCCCAGGACGGATCACTTGGACCCCCTTCCGGCCGAGGCGGGGAAGCAACTCCCTCGGCCGAAGCCTGGAAGAAGGAACACACATCAGGAGGACTAACATACGACCTCCTGTCACAATCAAGGGACGGCCCAGCGCCGGGGGACTAACACACGAACCCCCGGACGGATCACTTGGACCCCCTTTCGGCCGAGGCGGGGAATCAACCCCTCGGTCGATGCCTGAAAGAAGGAACATACACCCAGAGGACTCCTGAAACTATCAAGGAAAGGCCCTCGGCCTCAATTCGATTCTACATCACCAATGGCCCTCGGCCTTAGCATGATTCCACGTCACCAACGGCCCTCGGCCTCAACATCAGAATGGCCCTCGGCCTTAGCGTGACTCTACGCCACAACGGTTTTGGCCTTAGCGTGATCTCACATCACCAATGGCCCTCGGCCTGAGCTTGATTCCACATCACAATGGCCCTCGGCCTCAACATCAGACGGCCCTCGGCCTCAACATGACTCTATGTCATAACGGTTTTTGCATTACATGATTTCACATCACCAAAGGCCCTCAGCCTCAACGTGATTCAACATCAACAACGGCCCTCGGCCTCAGCGTGATTCCACATCACAACGGCCCTCGGCCTCAACATCAGAACGGCCCTCGGCCTCAACATCAACAATGGCCCTCGGCCTCAACATCAGACGGCCCTCGGCCTCAACATGACTCTATGTCATAACGGTTTTTGCCTTACATGATTTCACATCACCAAAGGCCCTCGGCCTCAACGTGATTCAATATCAACAACGGCCCTCGGCCTCAGTGTGGTTCCACATCACAACGGCCCTCGGCCTCAACATCAGAACGGCCCTCGGCCTCAACATCAACAACGGCCCTCGACCTCAGCATCAGAACGGCCCTCGGCCTCAACATCAACAACGGCCCTCGGCCACAGCGTGAGGACATCACAATGTCCCTCGGCCTCAACATCAGATGACCCTCGGCCTCAACATGACTCTATGTCATAACGGTTTTTGCCTTACATGCTTTCACATCACCAAAGGCCCTCGGCCTCAACGTGATTCTACATCAACAACGGTTCTCGGTTTCAGTGTGATTCCACATCACAACGGCCCTCGGCCTCAACATCAGAATGGCCCATCGGCCTCCATCCCTCCAGCATCTTTATTTGATGTCGGGGGCCATCACACAGGCCATCGGCCTTCAGCCCTCCGGTATCTTTATTTGATGCCGGGAGCTATCATACAGGCCCCTCAGCCTTCATCCCTCCGACATCTTTATTTGATGTCGGGGGCTATCATACAGGCCCATCGGCCTTCATCCCTCTGGCATCTTTATTTGATGTCGGGGGCAATCACACAGGCCCCTCGGCCTTCATCCCTCCGGCATCTTTATTTGATGTCAGGGGCTATCATACAGGCCCATCGGCCTTAATCCCCCCGGCATCTTTATTTGATGTCGAGAGCCATCACACAGGCCCCTCGGCCTTCATCCCTCCGACATCTTTATTTGATGTCGGGGGCTATCATACAGGCCCATCGGCCTTCATCCCTCCGGCATCTTTATTTGATGTCGGGGGCAATCACACAGGTCCCTTGGCCTTCATCCCTTCGGCATCTTTATTTGATGCCAGGGGCTATCATACAGGCCCATCGGCCTTCATCCCTCCGACATCTTTATTTGATGTCGGGGGCCATCACACAGGCCATCGACCTTCAGCCCTCCCGCATCTTTATTTGATGCCGGGAGCAATCATACAGGCCCCTCGGCCTTCATCCCTCCGACATCTTTATTTGATGTCAGGGGCCATCACGAAGACCCCTCGGTCTCCATCCCTCCGGCATCTTTATTTGATGCCAGGGGCTATCATACAGGCCCATCGGCCTTCATCCCTCCGACATCTTTATTTGATGTCGGGGGCCATCACACAGGCCATCGGCCTTCAGCCCTCCCGCATCTTTATTTGATGCCGGGAGCTATCATACATGCCCCTCGGCCTTCATCCCTCCGACATCTTTATTTGATGTCGGGGGCCATCACGAAGACCCCTCGGTCTCCATCCCTCCGGCATCTGTATTTGATGCCAGGGGCTCTCACACAAGCCCACCTGGCCTTGCACCCCTCCGTCACCTTTATTTGATAACGGGGGGGGGGGGGGGGGGGTCCTTACAAGCTTCTTAGCTTTTTCATGCAGAATCTAAGGCTGATCTTGGATATCCCCTCAGCAGACGGACACAACCGCCGCTCAACAATCAAGGCTGAAGGGTGCACTCCTTTTGCTTCATTCTGAGGGCATCCGGTGTACTCTTTTTCCCTCATTAGGATTTTTTCCCACAGGGTTTTTTCCTAATGAGGTTTTTAACGAGGCATCTCCCCATTGTGGAACAAAAGGCGTCACCCCTCGGCGGCTCCTGCTGAAGGCATGCATCACTCTACTCCTGTTTCCCTCGAGAAACTCTCGGCAAAAGGAGTGGGGGACTGGGAAACTCCCCTCGGCAAAACACGCAAATGTTAAAAATTTTCTATTTCTCAGCTACAGCAAGCTGAGGCAAGATCACAACGGCAATCTACTCCCCTCGACATGATGCCTTCGGCTTACAGAATGCCTATGGCCACACAATGCCTTCGGCCACATGATGCCTCCGGCCACACAATGCCTTCGGCCACATGATGCCTTCGGCCACATGATGCCTTCAGCCACACAAAGCCTTCAGTCAACAAATGCCCTCGGCAAAGCACACAAATGCATATCTCTCATTACTTTACAAACTACAACAAAGAAACACATACGAGCAACACACTTACACTCCCTTCAGGAAGCTCTCAGCCCTCGACATATGGGCGAATTGAGAAAATGAGGCACCCAACAGAACAGGGAAGCCTTCGGGGCAATCACCACAGCTACTCCTTTTCCCTAAAGTACCTTTCGGTAAAAGGAGTGGGGGACTCCTGATGGAGTATATGGCCCAGGGACCCCCGGCCCACATACTTCCTCTACTAAAATCAGGCCCAACAGGCTCAAACGGGCCAAGCCCAGCAAAATGGAGCTCTAAGCAGCCCACGATACGCAAAGGGGAGCCTTCGGCCCCATGGCCGAAGGCTACCGGTGACGGAATCGAGCTCAGAAACATCACAGGAGAACAAGGCTTGAAAACCAAGCCTTCGGCAACTGCAGCCCTCGGCAGGTAGGAGCCCTCGATTAGATGAGGCATCACAGGAGAACAAGGCTTGAAAACCAAGCCTTCGGCACCTGCAGCCCTCGGCAGGTAGGAGCCCTCGGTTAGAAGAGCCTTCGGCCCAGCACCCTTCAGCCGAAGGCATCCACCTCGACAGAATATCCTCTTCACATGCGCCTGGATCACCGTACCAAGTACAAACGTCACATCCAACCACCGCATTTAATGCGGCCGCATGCGAGTGTCAGTGCCACCCCGGTCGAGGTGACCCCTCGACCACCAGAAAACCGACATGTGTCCTTATCTATCATTTATTACTACTATAAATAGCACCCCTTTCCCCCATTGTAAACCACGCTTAATACATATCGAATATACACTCTCTCTCTTACTTATTTGCTCTGACTTCTCTCTAGTTATTCTCCGCAATAACCCCTCGGATAAGCTACCCCCCGGGTACACTATCCATCAAAGAGCATCCACAAGCTTCGACGAGTAGATCTGTTAGGCAGCCCGACTCTCCGACCTGAATCCATCCACACAGGTAGGCAGCATCTGATCCCGGTCTGAATCGCCGGTTTTCCTCCGCTTCTTCCGTGATAGATTTGAGTTGACATTACGATTTGTGATCGAAGATGATAATTCCATCGTATCAATCTGCGAAGTCCATGAGTTTCTGAAACAGAATGCTCCTCTATCTTTGTGGTATTGCAGACCAGAACTTGGTAGCAGGAATTTAGAGATTCAATTGCAACTGAAAATTGAAGTGCATGAGTATTAATTAGTCCTTAATGACATATGCATAGACATTAAACTCCTTCACATTAAACTCCTACGACTAAAGTAAGTATAAAAGTTAAAAAAACGTATAAAGCAAATTTGAAATTTAACACATTCAATTGCTGAAATAACGGTTAAATATATTTAGGAATCATAGAATAATACACATGACGTGATATAAATAAAAAGTTGTTAATGGTCAAAAATGTAGTCTTATTTTAGTGTTATTCATAAAGTTCTTTCGAAACATGACTATATGCAATGTCCTTTTTGAACATTAAGTTAGTATAACTAAAGCAAAGTACAAGAATTAGTATAAAATTATAATACATACCCCATGAATATGATTAAAGGTGGTCGACTAAAACATGTGGAACACCAAATGTTACAAATCCATATTAAGTAGAATATTTTAGTGACACATGACGAGATATAGTTAATGTACTAAGTAGGAATAAGTGAGTTGTTATATTAAGTGCAATTTAATATAGACATTACATATAAACAAGCGAGATAGTCATTAAATACACATTAAGAACCTTAATTTTGAATATGTCTGCTACTTAAATATATATGACAATCAAAAGTACATCAACTGAAACGCTAAAAACCATGACAAACTAACATAAATTTCAATGTCAACAAACCGTGGCACAAAGAATAGTGACAACAAAAGTAAGTCTTATAAATGTTATTGTAGGAAATAAAAAATAAATCCATGAAAATATATCAAACTAAGAACTACGAGTCGAGATATAATTCTTGCGAGACTTCTTATTGTGTCCGTCTTTCTTACATCGTTAACAACGTTTTCGGTAACCAAAGTCTCCAATTGAACTTCAACAAATAACTACGAATAGGAGGATCTTGTGGCAAACTTGATTACCTAGTTGAACTTCCACGACAAATCAGTAGTAGATCCTCTAAACTTTGTCCTCATATTGCCTAAAATGTGTTGAACATAGTACCCATGTTCAGCGTGTGGAAAAACTACCATTGCTGCATGAATAATCCCCTCATGACGATTTGAGACAATAAATAAGTCATCTCTATGAGCAAGAGTTTCCTTGAGCATCTTAAAAAACCAAAGCACGTGTCCTTTCGTTCAGTGTCACACACACCAAACACCAACGGGAATATCTGGTCATTAGCATCCTGAGCGCATGTTGTTAATAATGTGCCTTTATAATAAGACTTCATGAAAGAACCATCAATAATAAGGACTGGAACACAGTGTTTCCATCCTTCAAACCATGGATGTAATGACATGAAAAAATACTTAAAATGATCATGATCATCAATAATAAGTGAGAACTTTGAGCCTGATTTTTTTTATTCTAGAACATGTGTAATGGATGGCATAAGCTGGTAAGATTCCTCATTAGACCCCATTAATTTTATCTGAGCTTCTTTGTTCACATTCCATACTTTTTTGTAAGGAAGCATCGCACCATAATCTCTATTCATGTCCATAATAATGTCAATAGGAGCATATGGGTTTTGAGATGCATCTGCATATCGGTGTTTAATAAGCTCTGCAATAACATCAGATGTCGCTTGACGATGTTGACCTTGCCTAAACTCAATGGAACATGTATGATCAGAATCGAACCTGCAAAACATTAACTGACATTAAATAGACAATAAACAGACACTAACTAGTCCATAAAGCAAAACATCAAACACAGAAAACAAATACCTTTTAATTTGGAACATGTTACTTCCAGACAACCTCACTCCACAAATAGCCCACTTGCATTTCTCAACATCAACAAAAATAACATGCAATACTCTCTTGGTTGACGTTTTGGTCTTATATTGAAAATGGTTTGAAATGGCCTAAACCTTTAAATGGAAACTAAAAGCCATTTTAGTTTTGTATATGGCATCTATGGCTATATGAGTTGGATGGAAGTGAGAAATAACTTCAAAATCAGAAACCACAAAAAGTGAATCCAAATAACCATTTGAATCCAAACTAATAGCTTGACTTGATGAAGTGTCACTAGAACTCCTAGAAACTATTAAATCATGTTCCAAAGGATCAAAAGGACAAGTTGAAACTGAGACTTCAATAGAAGATGAATGTGCATCTTCCAAAGTCATGGACTGATTAAAATCAGTAGACACATTGAGATCAAGTGAAGCAGTAGCAGCTACATTGAGATCAATTGGAAGAACATTGGCAGACATATCTTGTTGTAGGACATTAATCGTTGGTGGTTTGGAAGAAACATTGACAACAAATGCAGAATCCCCACATGACATTGGTTGATTAACACAAGAATCGACAGTAAACAATTCAACACACAAAGGAATCTTAGCATAGTCACTGTCATTTTTTTAAAGCCAAGTAAAATCCCAAGCTAGAATCGTCATTAACAAGCACAGGAGGTGGACATGCATCTACAAGGTATGAAATCCTAAGCCTTGTATTGGTAACAGATTCACCCATGAATAAACCATAGAAGTAAAGTCAATATATAATATCCCCTCAGGTACTATTAAGCCAAAGCATCGTTTGTTAAAGAAAAGGTATGACTTGTCCTAATTGCCATCCACCATTCCACCTTAAGCATAAGCAACATTTTTACCATCACTGTAAATACACAAAAAGAGAAACACAATATGATATTAACAACATCATAAAAATGACTAATACATTAATAATAATAATAATAATAATGATGATGATGATGATGATGATGATGATGATGATGATGATGATGATGATGATGATGATGATGATGATGATGATGATGATGATGATGATGATGATGATGATGATGATGATGATGATGATGATGATGATGATGATGATGATGATGATGATGATGATGATGATGATGATGATGATGATGATGATGATGATGATGATG
This sequence comes from Cuscuta europaea, assembly GCA_945859875.1. Lineage (NCBI taxonomy): Eukaryota > Viridiplantae > Streptophyta > Magnoliopsida > Solanales > Convolvulaceae > Cuscuta > Cuscuta europaea. The sequence goes on from CAMAPE010000038.1 coordinate 23,796,627, forward strand.
ATGATGATGATGATAATGATAATGATAATGATAATGATAATGATAATGATAATGATAATGATAATGATAATGATAATGATAATGATAATGATAATGATAATGATAATGATAATGATAATGATAATGATAATGATAATGATAATGATAATGATAATGATAATGATAATGATAATGATAATGATAATGATAATGATAATGATAATGATAATGATAATGATAATGATAATGATAATGATAATGATAATGATAATGATAATGATAATGATAATGATAATAATAATAATAATAATAATAATAATAATAATAATAATAATAATAATAATTGTGAAATTAACAACTACAAATAACAAACAAAATACCTCCAATTATATAGTGTATGAATTACTAAAAACAAAAACAAATTGTATACTGTATGAACTAGTTAAAAATCAACACATGTGAAGCAAAAAACAAAATAACATAACAAATACATTCATTACATAGTGTATGAACTAAGAAAGCATGATCTTATATATGTAGAATCCATAATCGTTTAATTAAATAGCATATCCAGACTAATTGAACAAAGAAAAGAGGAAAATACAAAAGGCAGATATGAAATTAAAAACAAAGTGTGCGATGGATAAACAGAGAGGTCTTCATATTGAAAATTTGAGGAACTTAGTATAAACGATTTTCGTTTATAATCAACATTGGAATGAAAATGTACAAATTTCATCGATAACAACGTACCAGATTTTTGAAGATGAATGCTAGAAGAGGAATTCAATTGTTATTCCGTATGTGGAATTCGCTGGCGATTTTCGGAGCTTATTGCGGTAGTTCGAAGTCCAATTCAACTTCAAGGGGTGACAGAAGTAGGGGTGGACTCGGTTCGGGCCAACCGGCCCGGTGGGATGGCGGTTCGGGCTCAGGCCCTTCAAAAGGTGAACCGGCCCGGCCGGTTCGGGCCCAGGCCGGGCCATTTTGTTTTTTAATTTTTTTTAAGTTTTTGGGTTGGGCTGAGTATTTTGGGCCATTTGAGGTGGTTAGGGTTGGTTTGGGGGTGAGGGGGAGGGTTGGGGGTTAACTAGGAAAAGCCAAAAAAACAAAATAGAACCGAGGCCCGGTCCGGGCCGATTTCGGGCCTCCCCTTCTTGAACCGAGGCCCGGCCCGGCCCAGACCCGGCCCGGCCCAGGCCCGAACCGGGCCCGAACCAGAACCGGTCCATGCCTAGACAGAAGTGAAGGAAGAACGAAAGCAAGACTCCAACAATACAATTCGGAAGATTGAAAGGGCCATGAACATTGTTCGGAAGAAGGAAAGCACGTGAATGGAATGTTGAAGTCATTATTCTTAGGCAGCAGAAGTTATTTTGCGCGAGTAATTTAGCTGAAGGGGCAAATTTGAAAACTAATAATTGAGTTTCTTAAAATAGGAGTAGATGTGTCACACGGATGGAACAAGCATTAGGCAGTTCTGATTTTGTAAAAGTACTATGATTTGGTGCTATGAAAAGAAAAGGCAATCTGGAGCATGGAGGGACACATAACTTGAGTATTCATAGATGACCCATTTAGTTTACCAAGTCGGATGCAAAAGACCAGACTTTGAGATTTGCAAATGAATGCATCACATTATCACATATCATGTTAGTCCAACCGTTGGACTATGCCCAGCAGGGCGCCTCACTTTGCCGCCTGATCCAGTTCAGAGGGGCTTCTCATAACACTTGTTAATGTAGCATCACTGCATCAAACTGGTTTAATCCATAGAGTGATAGAGTAACTAACAACAAAATATAACAGTAGGGTTTTTGCACTCTTTGCTTGGTCAAGGAGAGTTGCTCTATTGAAAATGGCCCGCAAGAAGGTCTAGTAATCAAAGTACACACCACAACGACTAAATTGGGATGTTCTTCAAATAGGAAGACCAACAACAAAATAGCGTCAAATAAACAAAAATTTTAGCAAATCTAATTAAAATCATTGGGGGGTCCTAAGAAGTACTATAATATACTTGCTGAATAGTCAAGCCAGCTGCAACAAGTTATGTGACATAGATACCAATAAACTTTAATGATATACATCATCAGACAATGAAATTCTCTGCTTCAAGTCTCCACCCATCTTGGACCAATGGCAACTAATGAAACAAGAGAATGAGCCACACCTCGCAATTTGGCTTACGCTGCCAAACTTTCTCAAAAGCTTAACGGCGAGGATCAAATCCCCACGGTCAAGAAAGATCAAATCCCCACAGTCAAGATAAAAAGGTAGGTAATCTTAGAGGACGCATGGCCAACAGAAAGATAACGGTCCAAAGTCAATCTCCCCTGCGACCTTCAGGTTTGTGCAGGTGTTGTTCCTGCTGCTGTTGCTGTTGTGCTGGGGATTGAAGTTGTTGCATTTGGTGAAGTTGAAGTTGCTGCTGATATGTGTGATGCTGTTGCTGCTTTTGTGAGTTTATTTGGAGCTGCTGGAACTGTTGTGTTGTTAGGAATGCATGCATAGAGTTGTTGTTGTGGTAGAACTGCTGATTTGTTCCAAAGGATGCAGGGAAGTTCATCATAGGTCCACCATTACTAACGCCTTGACCAGTCAACACTTTCAGGTGTTGTATCTCCTCTTTCAGAGCATCGTTCAAGGCTGGATGGGGAAAAAGAAGAATAAATTACTTGAATTAACACTGGAGCCAGAGAAGGCTGAACACAAGACAATAACTGAAAATGGATGATTGACCAAAATTATCATCATCCATTTTCTTGACCTTGTAGAGGAGGGAAATGTTCTCCAAGGATCAAAAGCTAAAAGCCTAAAACCCAATAAAACAAACTGAAGGAGAAGAACAAGGCCATTGGAAAACAAATGTTTAAGTAGTGGTGTCTTAAGATATTCTAACCATCTTGCAAGTGCACTTGTTGTTCCATTGTTTGCAGGCGCACTTTCAGTTCACTGTTTTCAGCCGTCAAACCATTGGTGTCTCTCTGTAATTTTTTATCAAAAGCAAAAGAAAAAATGTTAAACACATACATGAACAAAAGTGCATGTTTGAACCATTACGACCAAGGAAAACATACAATTCACTCCAAGGGGATTGAATAGTCATGATCACCATCACCATAATCCCAATGATGTTGGGATCAGTGACATGAAATTTATAAAGACAATTACTTGTCTAAAACTATTTACCACTGTGAATTCATGCAAATACCCAATGTGACAAGTTTTTAGACCTATGTAAAAAATAAATAATGAGATGGAATGCCAAAACCATCATTGTATGATACATAAGATTGTGAAACATTAATGAAATATGAGACAAAATAAATAAAGATAGCAGTTGCGGACATGTCCCATCAGTAATATATCCACTAGATTACAAATATAGTCATATGAACTTACAACATATAGTAGTACTTAACCATTAATGGGGCGTGCATTATTTATGTAAAAAAAAGTTTTGCACACTTATTACATGGATAATATTACATTTTACCAAACTGAGGCCTTATTACATGGATAATATTACATTTTACCAAACTGAGGCCTTATGTAGATCCATCCCCGTGTAGCTATGTACTCGTATATTTTATACTATGCATCAACATGTGCATTATAGAGCACGACTAAACCCAATAGAGTCAATTGTGCATAGGATAATTTAATCTTATGCTCCAACTCTCCAAGCCCCCGAAGTCAAATATAATGGGGGGTTATGAAATTGAGCAAATATTTTAAATAGGAGTAAAATATAGACAAAGTGCACAAATAAGACCACCACTGTTTTGTTCTTGAATTTACTTATTTACTCTTAATCAGAGAAATTTTATGCTTTTAGTAGAACCATATACATCTTATTTTGGGAATAAAACATAGCTACTCTATTTGTGCACTTTATCTATGGTTTACTCCTGTTTGAAGAAATTTTTTAAAAAATATTAACTTAGCCTCTAGTGATCATAACACAAAATGCAAAGACATTTTTGAATGGCCCAACATGCAAGTAAAATCCAATAAAAAAATGATCTGTTCATAACCGCCCTGCCCTTATCTACACTTTTTGAATGGCAAGATGCCTAATTATATTAAGCTCAGCAATTATACAAGGTTCAATTAAGAATTGATAAAATTAAGAAGTCACACACTTTTCTCTCTCTTTTCTAGCCACGATAAGAAAAGAAACATTCCTCACCGCCAGGTTCCACCCCCATCCACACACCCTGCCACCACAAGCCAGCCTTGGACCGATCTATAACCCGAGTTGCTAACAATTTGGCATCAAATCCATCAAGATATATGGCGCCACCAAATAAGGATTTAGCCACCTAGTTGAAGGAATCTATGGAGACATTGCCTGCTAGGACTACTTCCATGGAAGGGCATATAGTGGCTCTCATTCTAGATGTCCCCTAAAGGATTCCAAGGCGACTGGAAGACATGAGAAGCAAGTGAAGAACAATCTTGTGAATGACCAACAACCTGGAACCACAGACCCCTGGAAGCCACAATATGCGAATGTAGTTTCCTGTATTTGATCACGCCTAGGCCCTATTGGCTAGTTCATATTTCATAAGGTGCAAAAAAATCTTGAACCAAGAGACTTCCACGGTTGGGAAGGTCAATGATGTCTGATTCCGTTTGGTAGAGACGATGGGCAGCTGTGGTTTGACCAAATGACCTGAGAATAAGAAGTTAATTGGTGGATGTTCAAAGAACCTTGTGTGAAGGCGCTTTGATCCCCTATTCAGTTCCAACCCGATCAAAGATCTAAAGCTTTCGAGGCAAATGGAATTATTGCATGAGTATAGTTCTAAATTTCAGAAGGCCTTAGCAAGAACTTCAGGAACAGCCCATGGACCAGATTGTCTTATTTATCGCTGGTCTACAACCTCAATAAAGGGTTTGTGTGGGGATGGCAAAACCTAGGATGATATGAACTTCGCACATCCATTAGAAGAAAAGCAATCACTACTCCTGAACCAACTATACTCATGGGCAATACAGTGAATGTGAAACAACAAAACCCACCACACCATAGACAAGAGGTTATGACAACAAGGTTCGGTTACTAGGTAAAGCGACAGTAAAGCACCTCACAACAGAAATGGAGGGAAAATGATCGAAATGGGCTGTCTTATGATTGTGACGAATTGTGGTTGATTAATCACAGGTGCAAAAAGTTATTGATAGAGATGAAGGAAGAGGACTACAGCTGACAGTGATAAATGATTGACAGTTCTTGATAGACTTGGTAGTTTTCAGCCAATGCAATAACAGAGACAAGAGTCACAAGACTCTCCTTTGCAATGCACTTGGTAGCACAAATGGCAGGACTTCAGCTGGCAGTGTTTAATGATTCTGAAATCCTTCATAACTTCTTAAGGGAAGTGTTGGTATCATACTAACGTCTCTAAATTTATATATCAACAAGAAGTTGGGGTTGTAAGCGGTTAGCCAATGGTGAACTGATTCCAAGTAAAGGGGCATATCAGTGTCATGCCTTATTGATGGCAAGGACTATATAGCAGATTTTTATACGATTCCATTGGATGGGTTTGATGACACACTAGGTATGGCCAGGTTGACAACTCTATAGCAATAATATGGGATTTTTCCGAGCAAACCATGTGATTCGAAAAGTGCGGAAAGACAGTCATTTCGTGGGGGCAATATCCTGCAACTATTTCACCAGTAGCACTGTTTCGCAGCAAAGACAAAGACATCATTTGGATGCCATGACTTGGAACATGACGAGTTATTCTTTGAGCCCACAGCAGTGCTACCACAACAAAAGTACGAGCACAAGATTACTTCAAAACCAGGAACAGGTCTAATGATAGTGCATCCCAACCGTAGTAGATGAATTGTTTGATGGAATCCAGTGCATAATATTTTACCGGGCTGGATTTAAGGTGAGGGTATCAAGTCCGAATGTGGACCCTGGTGACGTGGAGAAAACCACCTTTCATTACGTGCATGGCCATTTTGAGTTCTTGGCCAGGCCTTTCATCCTAACTAATGCACCATCAGCTTTTCTATGATTTTACCCATTCTACCTATTCCTTTCACTTGCTGTTACATTTTTTATTTGTGCACACAGTACAAGTGCCAGTTCCATTAGAACACATTTGCCTATGCATCTAAGACTCAAGAACAGTGTAGTCAAGAGCGAGCCTGGGCGCTTAAGCGCACCAGGCGAGGCACTATAAAGGGCATTTAATAATCTTCCAGGTGAGGTCTGGGTCGGGTGCAATATAAACACTAGAAGCACACGCCTGATTTGCCTAGGCTGGGAAAGACTTCCCAGCTTATTTTTCTTCTTGAAAATAAGATTTGGGCCTATTTTAAATAAACACATATTAATAATAAGATACAGCCCAGCCAACTAATAGGGAAAAACAACATAAACCCTGTTAAACCATTCCCAGCCGGTGTATTAAGGAATCTACCGAAACATAGAAGGTCTCTTTATCGTTGCATTCTTCTTTCCTTCAACTCACACCCCACACAACATGCAAAGATAACCTCCTCCGAATTTTGTTTCTGCTTTTCATCTTCTTGTTATTTTCATTTTTTTGTGTATTCTTTTCTATATTTTCTTTCTTTTTGAATGTAAATCTATATCTTCTTTCTTTATTTCTATCTTTTCATTGAAAAGTCTACATCTTTATTTTTTATTCTATCTTTTCCTGTCATTTCCTTCTGTATATTTTTTCTCCCAACAAGTTTTTTCTTTTGTTATTGTTTCCATTTCCAACTCCTTTTAAATATTATGACTGTGATTTATACTTAACAATATATGGAAGGTGAAACTTCAAGTGTTTCTAGGAATATTGAAATGAAGTGCTCATAGGATATGGATTCCTCTTTTAATGATGAGGATCATTGAGAGCTATGACTTGGGAAATGGGTTAGAATCTAACTAAATTTCAATTTTAGTCTTATTATTTTAGACTTAAGTTATGGCTTCTGATTTGGTGTTTTGTGAATGATGATATTGTTAATACAATTATTTCAACATGATGTTGAACATATCGTGTTTGATAATTCTAAAACAGTATACATAATGTTTTCTAAACACTGCACTTGACATGAGTCAGGCGAGCGCCTTTTTGCGCCTTGCGCCTCAGGCGAGAGTACTCTAGCACCTCGAATGCGCCAAGCAACTTTGACTACCTTGCTCAAGAAGCATGAAGCATTTTGGATTTGTGTTAATGCTGAAAAGAAACACCACCGGGAAGATTCCTCTTTACCAACACACGAAAAAGGGAAAAGCAAACACAAACTGAAACAGCATAAGTGGAAATTAAAAACAATGCCACAGTATAGCAAGACAAATGAAGTAACCATAAAATACCTGCAACAGGGTCAACTGAGCAGACAATGAAGTGGCTTCAGTTTGAAGGGTCTGGACCTTCCTCTCTAGCTCAGATATATATCTCATTTTCCTTTCCTTCGACCTGGCGGCAGATTGCCTGTTGGCCCAGATTCTGGTACACAGAAAGGATAGACAAAACAATGAGTTCATGCAAAGGCAAAAACTTCTACTTTCAAGTGATCTATGTGGTGATAAGAGGATAAAACTTTATGGAGGAGTTGAAATGGTTGTGCTAACACCGTAATTACTATACTCTGTTCAGTTTGACTAGTATAGAATTAGTGGGAGACAGTTATACAAGTTAGAATCTGCAAAATTTAGGTAGCTAGAGCCACAAATTAAAAATGCTAGGATTACAGCCAGCCGAAAACTTAAATCTGTAAACATATCAATGCCTTATAAAGATCAGTCTATCCAGTTAGCCACCATTGTCATTACTCATTAGATGTATGATCTACATCTCATCAACTCACATGAAAAGCTAGACCTTCCCATTCACATTTGACATAGTATAAAACTAGTACCAGGTGAGAACAAGAACAACTAGAGATCATTTGGTTTGACTTACGTGAGAAAAACTGTTGTTACTTCAGCTTTTCACATTAGAGATAATGGAAGAGCTTTCATAAATAATTATTGATAGGATTTTCTAGGACTATAATCTGTGGAAAGCTTAAATGCTTATTGCTTAGACGTGTTAATGGCTTATCTAGATTAGTATATCTTTCTCATTACTTATTAGATGGATGATCTACCTCACATGAACTCAAGTGACATACTAGACCCTCTGATATGGTTCATAATTCATATAGTAAAATACTAGTTCCAAGCGAAGGAAAGTAAAGCTAGTGTTGTTTATGTGAGAAAAGCTAATGTGAGTTGAGCTTTATAGGTTAGAGCTAATGCCAGAAGAGATTGTATCAAGAAGTTCAATGAGTGTTTGTACTTTGTATTCCATTTTCAAAGCTTAAAATCTCACAACATAAATGATTTACTTCTAACTCTTAAGACGAAAAAATCTTTTGCACCCGAGTAAGGGTAAAGAAAACTGTTATTAGTTGTTACTCAAAAGTGATTTTGTATTAAAATAAGAACTTTTACCTCTATCTTTAAGTCGTCATATTAGCCTACATTGGTACCATTTTCATGATTTTTGGTTATTTATCCAAGAATAGGAGAATAATAAGGCTTGACAAACCATGGCTAAGACATTAAATAAAGGGAACTAAATGCTTTACAGTTCACACTGCTCAATATAGATACAGATAGGCATTGAACTGAAAGAGATTATCACATTGCAATACATGTTATGGACTTAGAATTGAGAGCATGAGAATTCTCATTAGAGCATACCTTTTTGCACGCTTCGGGTCCATAACAGCAAGTTCAGCAAGCTTGGCAGCAGACATTGCCTTTTTCAGTTCAGCTGGAGACGGGTCTTCTGAACCTGATGTGAGCATTTCTGCATTCATAGTTGTAGATCCATCCATAGACTGGCTATGCTGATGCCGAACTCTCGGTTTCTCAGCAGCCGCATGAGGAACATTCCCAGCTATTGGAGCTGATGATCCAGAAGCCATAGCTGCTGAAGAAGATGACTCACCCACTTGCATAGCAGAAGTTGCAGACAATGAATTAAACTTATCCATGTCAAGGTACATAGAAAAAAGGTCCTCCTCTGTCTCATCAGAAAGTGATGGTCCATCAAACCCACCAACAATGCCAAGATCACTATCAAAACTGATATCATCAGGAAGCGTTAGAATCTCTGAATGTGCACGCCGATGGCCCAAATTCTTCGGCGGGTTATCAGGCATCGAGCTGATATCATGACTAAAGTGGCTAGAATCTGATGGCACTCCACTACCAAAACGGCCTGATTCAGAAGAACCCGTGTGGGGTGGTCCTAAGGGAGGCAAATTGAAACATCCAGATGGCTCAGTCTTTACGCTAATATTACTAGTAGATGGTGGAGAGAAGACTGAAGATCTCCCTGAAGGAGGCAGCAACCCCCCTCCATGTCCTGAAGCTTTGTCCTTTTCCATATGCTAAATTCTCCAAACTTCAACAACCCAAGCAAAAATGTTTCACAGTCTGAGCTAAATAGCTTGGGAAACACTAATTCTCAATAAATTTAAAAATAATCAAAGGGGGGGAATTATACAGAAGCCCGAAAATTCAAACAACAGAGAATTTAGTTTCAGCAGACTGTAGCTGGGGCTTTAGGACTGAAAGGGGAAAAAGTTACTCTCTTCCCCTCAATCAATCAAAAGAGCATAGACGCAGCTTCCAAAATACAAACTCGAAAACAATATGATAGAATACGATCTTCACCCCACCAACCGCTCCTGAACTTAGACCTAGAAATGGAAAAAGGACTTCGTGATTAGTGATGTAGAAATGGATAAAATTTCAGAGAAAATCCCAAAAGAAGGGTGAAATTAAAACGAATTCAAGCTAATGGCGGAAGATAATCGCAAAATCCAAAGAACTAAATACGGTGCTCATTAAATAAGCAAAACAGGAATAGTAAAAACTCAAAGATAATGCTGTAAAACAATTTTAAAAGAAAACATGCTTACGCGCTTTCTCTTTTTCTTGGAAACAGATCTCCTGGAGGCGAAAAGAGAAATCAAGAAGGGTTGCACATGGCGGAGTGGGAGGGAGGGAGAGGCTTCAAAGGCAGGGGCGATGCAGGGCACCCGCGTGTCATTAAAGGTGGCAACTGGCGAGGGGACAAGTTGACTTATATGTGCCCTTTGCTTACCCTCCGAAGAAAACGAAACCCAAATTGGCGAATTTGAGTCCTATGATCTTCTCCTTCCCATTTGAAACCGAAAAATAAAAAAAAATGTCATTCATATTACTATTATCAAAGCCCATTTTTTAACACTAAAATTGGAAGAATTGGTTGATTCTGGCTGAAGTGGTTGTATTGACTGATTCTGCTGATTCATGAAAAAATAATATTTAAAATATTTGTTATTAATAAATTAAATAAAAAAATATATGAAAAATAGCTAAAATGATTCTCTACAGTAACTTCAGTCAATACAGCCAGAAAAGTAACTTCAACCTTACTTTTTCTGCTTACATGAAAAAATAGCTAAAATGATTATCTATGTGTTTGTTGAAAAAACAGGCTGATAAGACTGATGAGTCTGATAAACCGAAAAAAAAGGTTACCAAACAGACTCTAAAATTTCTCCGAATAAAAATATAATTAGTTATTGATGGATAGTCTACCCGGGGGTATATATCCGAAGGGTTATTGTTGGGAATAACTTAGAGAGAAGTCAGAGCAAGTAAATGTAGAGAGAGAGAGTATTATAAATGTGGAGCGTTTTTAGCGTGGTTACAAATGGGGAAATGGGGTGCTATTTATAGTAGCAATAAATGCCGGACAGGGACACGCGTCAAGCGCCTATTGGCCGAGAGGTCACCTCAACTGGTTGGCGTTGGCAGCCACATGTGGCCGCATTTAATGCGGCTGTTGGATGGGACGTCTGTACAGGGTACGATGATCTGTACGCATGTGAGGCGGATATCATGTCGGGAGAGGTGCCCTCGGCTGCAGAGGATTAGCCGAGGGCTCTTTGTGCCGAGGACCCCTGAGTGCCGAGGGCTCCAGGTGCCGAGGGCTACTGTTTTCGCCGTTTTCTCCCAGTCCCTCTGTTTGTTCGAAATATCCGTTCTGTGAGAGTTCGGAGCCTTCGGCCAGGGGGGTGAAGGCACCCCTGACGCGTATTGCGGGCTGCTTGGTACTCTGGGCGCCGTTATTTGGGCCTGTTGGGCCTTCTGGGCCTGTTGGGCCTCCAGCTGGAGTAGTAGGAGTCTGTGGCCCGGGTGTTCCCGGGTCATATACTCCATCAGTTATGCTTTTAGTAAAAATATGATTACTCATTATATATGAGTAATTGAACAACAATCACTATAGTGTTCGTCAGAGTGACAAGTTACTGATAGATGATAAATACTGAGAATTAGTCACTGAATATGTCACATTTTTGAAAAAAATTAATATAAATCATATTTTTGTCTTTTGAATTTGTTTTAGTAATATACATGGAAGAATGCCAAAAAAAAATATGAAATGACTATTTTTAGAGGTCTCCAATATCACAATATGTCAAGTGTATACGTGACACCAAAAACATGAACACATAAAATTAAATTAAATAAATTCTATTTCTCTTGGCTAAAAAAAATACATTTCTCTCTTTTTCCGCGGCATTTATATGTTTAATTTATTCTTATTAACAATGTAAAATATAATGCCTACATCTAAACGTTTTTCTTAACATTGTAGAAGAAAAGTTATCAAAATTTTGGTAAGATCATTCAAATAAGGAGACATGTATTATACTCCTATTCTTTAATTTTGATGTTAATTTTTCTCATACCACTTATGGCATTGGGAATGCTTTAAGAAGAGTCTTGTTGAATCGGAGGAAAAAAATAAGACAAAAAAAAACAAAATTAATAGTGTGCAAAATACTAAAATGTAACAATGAGAATGTAAAGATAGAAAAACAAAATAAAAACCTAAATGTATTACTCCATTCGGCTCGAATTATGTATTTCCTTGGATTTGACACAATTCTAATAATATTATTGAAAAACAAAGTTGTGATTGATATTTAATTATATATAGCGAAATGATATGAAGTCATATTTCTTTTCAAAAAAGTGTGGATGGTATTTATTTGGGAGAATTTGACTTTGTATCTCGTTTTGGATTATTTGACTTTGCACTTATTTTCAAAAATCACTAATATATGAGAGAATTCTTTAAATAGGAGTAAAAAGGTTTTGAAATTCCAAAATAAGAGTATCATGTTTTTTATTCCTTGAATAGGAGTACATTTCTGCCAAGTTTGGCATTACTAGGCTTTAAACATGGCATTTTCTTCCAAACTGGGGAGATTACTCCTGTTAAGGAAATATAAAACATGATACACCTATTTTGGAATTTCAAAACGTTTTTGCTCCTATTTAGGACAGAATACCTGCTGACATAAGCTACGTACATCCCCTGACCCTTGGTGCTGAAGCTTGACCCTCTTCAGGACGAACCACTTTCCGAACCAGCGGACGGATACCCCCATCGTCTTGGACCTCCAACAAGACATTCGTAAGAGGTCCTCGTGGGCCTTCTGGGGACGTTCATAGAAGGCCCTTATGGGTTGATGGGCTGACCCTTGTTGGGCCATTAACCCAACACTCATAGACTATAGACATGTATCAAACTAGATTGGACTTAAACAACCCCGACGAGATCAGACCAAAAAAATTCAATCAAATTTAAAAGATCATCACATTTCTTCTTCTAAATCTTTCATAGCTTCCTATCCATTTCCATATAACAAAGTAGACATATTCCCGTCCGATTTCAAAATTTCAATGTGATTTGTTAAATTCCATTTCTTGAAGTGGGAAAGTTCAAGAATTAAGAGATTTTGCAGGAGGCTGTTTTAAAATACGTCTATGTTAAAGTTGAAGTTTATTGGGGAACATCTCTTCCTATCAGTCTAAATTGAAACACGAAATTAAAAGTCATTAACTAATGATTGCGAAATAATTACTGATAACTGTCTGAACAAAGCACTACACTAACAAAAAGAAAGGATAAAAACACCACAAAATAATTTATGGCGGTGGTAGCATCACTACAAGTCTGGGCTGGGCCGATGAGACCCAACCACATCGGACCAACATGTGAATCCACTCAACGAAGCCCAAATAACTGTCCTCGTTCGGTAGTCCAACAAACCTACAACGCCAAAAATGAATGACAATTTTATTAGATTATTACTTTTGGGATCGTGTTGTAAAAGACACAAAGTTGATACGAAACACAAGTTGTCGGATAGTGACTTTGTACCTCAAAAAGGTGTCTAATTTTTCCTGAGGGACTTCTTGTTAAAGAATATACTCCCTCCGTCCCCTTTTAAATGTCCCATTTTACCATATTTAGATGTCTCTATTTAATTGTTCCATACCTTATTTGGTAAAGTTTGTGTGGCTCAAAATCATTCTTACTTTATTCTTACTTTATCTATTAATATCAACCACACAAACCTACTTTTCTTAAAATTCGTGTCACCCTCTTCCGGGACATTTAAAAGGGGACGGAGGGAGTACCTACTAACTAAAGTATACCAGCATTAGATGTTTTAGAAGGGTTTGCATTCAATTCTATTTCTATGAAATGATTAATTGGAGATTATATATAATAAAAATGATACGTTTGAAAAAAGTGATTTTGAAAAACTAAAATTGAGAGTAGTAAAAGTAATTTTTGTTTAATAGATAAAAAACAATAACTTGGATTGGATGAGAGTATGACTTTGGACGATTGATGTCTTCTCTACATCTCCTCTCTTTTCTTTTATCGTTTTATCTTCTATATTTATGTTTATTTTATCCGTTTTATCTTACTCCCCTGTCTGTAGCTCTGTTTGGCATCGATATCATATCAATTTCATGTTATCCGACCCCAAATTCTTTTGAAATTAAGATTTGGATATTGTTGTTATAGATAAAAAAAAATAACATTTTAAAACGCGCATTCACTTACTTTTAAGCTTTATAGTGCTCAAAATAAGCAAAACAAGTTGTTTGGGAACACTATTTTTTAACTATTTAAAAGCTAAAAGTTGGAAAACATTACTATTTTCTAACTATTTAAAAGCTAAAAGTTGGAAAACATTCTCACTGTTTGAGGCCACATTAACACCTATTTTTCGCTTATCAGTCACTTTTTTTTATCAAACTTGTATTTTTTATTTGGCATGTTAAAATTGTTGAAGATCACTACCCAAGATTCTTTTATTTTGTTAATACTTTTTTATGAATGTAATACTTTCACAACTCAACACATTACTCCATTAAATCGCTATAGTTATAATTTCATCAATTTCAGTCAATTCGGTCAATTTTAAGCACCTGGACTATTATTTGATGCATTTTGATACCTTAACTCTCAAATAAAACAAATCAATGATATAAATAACGTAAATGTTTCAATCGATAATGTTTCAACCAATAATACCATTCAACTTTCCCTCCAAAAAATTCTATGTGCAATAGGGATGGACCCGGGCCGGTCCAGTTCCGGTTCCGGGCCGGGCCCGAGCGGGCTTTTTTGCAAAATGTTGGGCCCGGAACCGGCCCGGGTTGATACCAAGTCCGGGCCTAACCGGGCCGGGCCAGGCTCGAGTCAAGTTCATTTTTTTTGTTTCTAATTAACACCCGACCCCCCCCCCCCCTTCACCCCCACCCCCCAACCCCCCCAAAACACCCAACCCTAACCTAGAAAAGCAAAAAAATTGAAAAAAAAAATTAAACCAGGCCTGGCCCGAACCCGGCCCGCCCAAACGGGCTAAAAGCCCGGAACCGGCCAACCGGTCCCGGTCAGGTTCGGGCCCAAACAGTAACGAGCTGGGCCGGTTCCAGGTCGAGCTAGGCCGGTTCCGGGTCGAGCTAGCCCGGTTTAGTCCATCCCTAACGTGCAACCAAAATTCCATGCATAGTCCACCCTACGGAGATGACATGAAACAAGTTAGGGGTGCTCATCGAGTCGGTTTCGACGATTTCAATTTTATCAGTTCGATTTTTAGTCGATTCGGTTTTTAACCAATCAGTTTAACAGACTTTTAGAAAAGGTGAATCTGAAATTAAGACAACACAACTTGAGTCGCTATCAATCAGTTTGTAACGATTCAAATCAATTTTCGCACATCCCGATCAATTTTTTGTGAATAGGTTTTTATTCATTGGTTTTTAACTCGAAAGTATAAACTATAAGCCGTAAACCAAACCGCCAATAAATTAGTCAATTTTGATTTCATTCAATTTGATTCGATTTCAATGGAATTTTCAATTGGTTTTGATTTTTCGATCTTTGTTTGCTTGTAATACCTCCTCCATTCGTAAATAAGTGCAATAATCAACTTTTTGTGTTTGTTAATGCATAACTTTGACCATTAATATATATTTTTCTCTATTAGTATAAAAAATTTAAAAAATCATATTTTTTTCCAGCAGGTCTAGGGGAGATTTGGGTTGCGCGAAGCTTTCTTCATCGACGATTTTAGAGTTTTCAAGAATCATGTTTCTCTCCGCTTCAATGGAAAGGCATAGGATGGAAGGTGAGAATATGAGTATGGTTCAGACCCTAACCAGAGATGTTGCTTCAATTACGAGTGGTCGTGATGCCATGACCAAGATGACGATGAGCAGCTACTCTAGCATGTACGAGGGGCAAGAAGGGTTGAGGTGCAACGAATATGGTGAAGGTCGGAGTTCAACCGATGATGGAAAATCAATCACTGTAGTACTATGGTTTGACCCCTTCCCAAACCACTGCCATAGGTTGAACAAGGTGCTAGAGTTCAAGAAATTTATTCAATTAATTATTGATAATTGTTGTTTGAATTCTTTTTAAAGTCTATGTTGCTAGGTTCAATGATAGTTGTTCGAAGTACGGAACTATAAGACCAATGATAGTTGTGTCAAGCTCATTTCAAGATTAACAATTCGTGTTACTCTTTCAAAGACGATCGTTTAAATGTCTAATCGTAAGGTTAGCCATCATAGTTGGTAGATGTAGTTGGTATCAGATATGATTTTTTTATTGATGTAACGACCCTGAAACTACTGAAACAAACATAGGTAATTTTCTTTCCAAAAAGAATACAATGAGACAAATTTAACTTTTATTTTTAAAAAATTATATATTAAGACATTAATAAATAAAACTTAGTCAAAGTAAAACATGTGAATAGTGTAAAATTTAACACGTATTTAATTAAGAACTGAGGAAATGTTATGTATTCTTGATTTCTAAAAAATGAAACTTTAGGTAGTTTTTTACAAAGTAAAAACACTATCGTGAAGTTTCATTTAAAAAAATAGAAATCAAGAATACATAATACTCCCTCTGGTCCCTATTAAAGTCCTCACTTTCCTTTTTGGGATGTCCCTTATTTAAGTTCACACTTCCATTGTAGGAAACAAAACAGTGCAAAACAGTGTTCAAACAGTGCCAAACAGTACACTCCATAGTAAAGTCAAATTTATTTTCTTAATCTGTGTGAAGTCAAACTGGGAACTTTAATAGGGACCGGAGGGAGTACTTCGCTAAAAGCAACTACAGTGCACCATAATGAAATATTACTTCTTTCCCAACTTAACCTTCTCATTAAAAAATGAAACAATTATTGAAAGAATAAACAAAAAACTATTCGAGTATAACTTGAGAAGAAGTTTTAATGAGAATATGATTTGATGAAGTCGATGATAATTGTGAGATTACAATACCACTACAATACTAAAAACCTCCTACTCATAAACCTATATTATTGTAGAAAAGCCTATAGTAGTACTAAGCCATAATAAAACGAATAACTTAGCATTCCTATATTCCTGAATCGACACACATATCTAAGCTACTTTAAAAAAAAAAATTGAAATACTAACAAACTTTCGTTTACTCAAACCTAGTACCTAATCTGAACAGAACTTGATGCAGTGGATATTTGGAATCTCATTAAGGTATTGGTGTCGAGTTTTGTAGTCGTTTTATTTAAATAAATTTTAAATAATATTTACTATGTTTATTTGTAGAGATTTACCCATACATTTTCTAGTGCCCACTAGCTTTTGCTTAAGAAGAATAAGCGAGATAAAAATTTGTACATGAAATCTGACTCCACGCATTGTTACTTCAGGATGAACATACTGATATCTGTGGTGTGACGTTCTCTCAAAAAAACACAAGGTGATTATTATCAAGAGTGTATGATTGAAATATATTAAACATGAACTGGTTAATGACATAACATATGCAGTTTGTCTAACGTTTTGTAATTTGTTAAATACGGAGTAATTATTATTGATGTCTTATATCTTTATTGTGTATCTAAAGCCGAGCAATGTTTTTATTTGTTCTGAAACTAATGTCTTCTGTAATATACCTTTACACATTCCAACTAAGCTACCGTTTCAATGAGTTTATAGTTTTCTAACCACGTCAACAATGAAATGTTGCAGTGATCATGTTTTGACCCCCAATTTTGGGTTGAGATCAGCAGATTCTAGTATGTTAAAATCAGCCAGTACCGAGTAAAAATGAAGTCGCATATAAGATGTTAGTACCCTCATTAAAACAATCACGTTATCTCCCATTTGTTGATAGACATTGTTGTCCTTTTGAGGTAAATCTATAAGTTACTTCAAAAGTTAAACTTAATAGACTCATGGTTTGATTCCATATGCGAGTATGTGACCAGAAGAAGCAATTAGGAGTTTCATGTTTTCAGAAAATATGATCCTTCTTTTACTTTATTACATTAATTATATTATTAATTAATAGGAGTACATAGTTTGTGCAATAATATTGCACACAGGTTTTAAATTTTGCCAAAGTTGTGAATTCGATACTAGTATGGAAGTTTGTCTATCAGTTCGCAGACAGACAAAATATTTGATGATCATTAGCTATGTACAGCAACTACGAAGTTTTTGTTTTTGTTTTTTTCTCCTTGGGGTAGGAAGGTTTCAAGACATCTTGGATAGTTGGATCAATCATTTAGTTTGCACAAACATGCAATATTTCACAACTCAGATGATATAAGATTTCAGTAGAAGTGCATCATTTCAATTTACATACAACTCAAATAAACTTGACCAGGTCCAAGCAAGACTAGAAAATGCTGTAAATATGTCTCCCTTAGGAACCCCAAGCCTGCTAATACTTCACTGACACACACACAGATAGAGAAAAAATGTGCACGCCTCTACGAAAAGTAAAAAATAATGGCACCCTTGTATTTCAAAGTACAACTATGTACAAGAATGCACATTACCAAAGGAAGCACATGCAATCCGCTTAATTACGAAGATATAAACATAGAACTAAAGACTTCAATTTTTATTTTTATTTTCTAAATAGCATGTTAATAATAAATCAGCTTATGAACCACAGCAATGCAAGATGACATCATATTAATTTTCATGGATTTAAAATTGTATAAATGGAGGGGGGTAAAGAGCAACCATTTATTTTCATGGAATTGTAAAAACATGACACGTCAACTTTTTTAAGATTTATTCGTCTTTGCAATATCCTAACAGACAAAAGTCTAAAATAAGTCTAAATAATAAATATATAAAATCTCATTTTCCACTCTTAATATGATGATGGTTATCTATTTCACTCGGAAACTAACAATGATGTGTATGAAATCTGTGCATTTAGACTTCCATTAGGCAGGACCGCAGGAATAAGAGATCAGAATATGACTATATGAGATAAATGTTGCAAGGATTATATGAGTTTGGTATTCATGGATACAGAAAAAGAGGACTAGCTCTGATGTGCAAGCGGTGGTTGAAAGAAATTGTCTATCAAAACCAGTGTAAATGGCTATGTAGAGAGACCAATTGTTTTGACTGGGTTCCTTTCTAGTGAGATGAAAAGGGGTTTTTACTCACTCCATCCGAGACACTATCTATATCTCCAACAGAGTCCAATTTGATCAAAAAAAGATAATTTTTTATGTAATTCCTCAATAGATCGAATAAAAAATAGGTACATATAGTTTCCCTGATAAACTTAGTTCGCCAAAAAATACAAGTACGCTTTAGAATTTATGGCAGCTCTACCCCACCCAAACAAATTTAATTTGGTTGAACATGACTCTATTTGGGGATGGATGTAGTATTATTTAAAAAATTGGTATCAATATTAATATAACGCTGAACTTTTTTAGCTCATATCGTTACAAGCTATAGCTCTAAAGAAAGAGGTCAGAAAAGAAAATTTCAGCTACCTACAACTTAGTTGCAGACTTCAGACAACAGAAAAATCAAACTAAGACAGATAATGCACACACCCTAAAGTTCAATCACAAGGACAATTAGAGCTCATCCAAACAACAAGGTGATGATAAATTACCTGAACAAATGGAAGCACCATCTGAATGTAATCATGATCCTTGACCAGTTTGACTATTTGGTTGTTGATGAATCTGCGATAGCAGATTTGCAGCAAATAGTAATGTTGTTCTGTACCTCTCATTCTTATTTTCCTCGGACTCACAACTTTCCTGTCCTGCCTCACAGTGAAGTTGTTGAGAGGGGGCAGCATTCCCTCCAGGTCCCGAAGCCTGGGGGGTTGTATTAGCATAAGGCTGGGGATTCATTGCCTGATTGGGCAACACAGTGGGCTGCTGAAGCACTGTGGAACCATACATTGAAGAAGAATCTGATCCAAAAAACCCAGGGTTCTGAATAAGTGGACCCTGAGAAGATCCATGTGGATTGTGTTGGTCAACATGCGATGGGCCTGCCATATTCCCACTTTGTACTGGGTTAGTCGTCGAGGCAAATGCATTACTTGACGCAGTTGGCCGCACTTGAAAGTCATAAGGGCGCTGCTCTTGAATTTGACTGAACCCAACCACTCCATGAGCAGAATGGCTGTGGGGGCCATTGAAGAGCGGATGATGAACTTGGGTTGGAGGTAAAGGGTAGACTTGGGGGTTATGGTGTGCCAGTTGATCATATCCCCACCCCTGTGTATCCTGTCTTTCTGGTGGTGCAACGGTCACATTATTTAACACAGGACCTAAAGTAGGAGATGTTGTGTTGTACTCGGAACCAGAGGAATTATTAAGTGGTAATAAAGAAGTGAGAGTTGCAATAAGTTCAGGCGTTAAAGTAACACTGCTTTGAGGAGGAGGTATTGATGTGTTATTATTTGGGGGAGCTGCATGCAATGGAACAGATTCGTTAGTAGCTATTTTTGGAGGGAGTTTCACGTCTTCTCGTAAGGCAACATTGTTATAGTCCATTTGTGAATCCTTAGGAGGCATCATATTGTATGCAGGCTGATGGTAGGATGTTATCTTCTGTGGAGGATCTACAAATGGAGGTGGTTGAAGTGTGTCCATTGGCAGTGGTGGTGCCTGTACAGACGTGGCAGGCACTTGTTCAAATTCCAATACTACCCCATATAAACGCTCTGGCCCAGCAATATTCAGAACATTTGTGAGAAAATCAGATGGAGGTACCAAGAACATAGTAGTACTGTCATTGAATTTTGCGACCCCAGCACGGTTCTTGGTTCCTAGGTACCTCAGGAACTCTGTATATGAACTAAAATCCTCTTCCCTATCCGGCAAGAAGAAGACAATTTTGAATCCAACGGCATCTGCATAGTGTTTAGTTAGCAAGTCCAACCCAGTCCGGGCTGAGCAATTGACTACATCAGGACTGCAGAGTTAAACCATTCAACATAATTAGTTTAATCTTGAAAAAGGGAACCTAAAAGTGTGCACTAACTACATAAATCAATCAAAAAATAAGCACAAATTACAGGGGGGAAACAACCACGGGAAGGAACAATTACGCACATCTGAGAATCGATCTCATCACCAATGGGAACACAACGAGCACGGCAAACTGGTGTCCCACCCTTGGCAATAAGGCCACGCCATATATAATCATGACCTGGGGTACCCCTTTCATCTGCTGGGTGATGCCTTCCCCTAATGTTACCAACTGAACCCATATTGTATCGTTCATCAATTTTTAATGTTTGATCATCCAATCTTTTAGGGGGAAACGGAACATCATAATGAGGCAAGGCATCATCAACTCTTGATCTTTTAGATTCCCTGTGCACTTGGGAAGCAGAAGCATCATACACGTCCCAACCACCAGATGCTGCTGGTCTGTTCAGTGATTTTGGCACACCTGTAGGAGAAGCTTCAGGTACAGGTGATGAGCGTCCCCACTCAGGTCCACCCATCAGATTATGAGGACCTGATTCTTGTAATTTGTGTATTGCTGCCACGTTTGGATATTCAAAGCCGGGAGTATTATGATCTAACCTGTTTTGAGGAGGGGGGCCCAAAGGCCTCCTCAGCATATTGAAACCGTGAATACCACGAGGCAATAGCCCATGAATGTTATTATTAGGAAGGAGTGAGTGATTGTGATCCAATATGCCTCCCATTTGTGATGGATGGTGTGCAAAATATTCTCTTGCTGGAGGAAACCCACTGTTTGAGTACTCGATGGATATTCTGGGATCATTAAAAAGCTTTCCCTGCAACCCTTCCTTGGCAAGAATCGCTTCTTCCACACTCCTAAATTCAACTAATGCATAATTTCGATCATCAAATGTTTTTATTCTCTCAATCTCACCAAACAAAATCATTGCATTGTGAAGCATGTCATCTTCAATATGAGCAGAGGGAGGATAGCTTATCCACAAGATCTTACTTGGCTGACAATCTCTGCCCCCAAAAGGCTGCTGGAATTGTGGTTCAAACTGTGTAAAGGACACACACACAAAAAAACATGTGTGTTAAAATCGACCTTTACAATTCTACGCTCTATTGATACAAAACCTAATAAGAACAGAAGGGGAAACATAACGTAAGTGTTACCATTCTATGGGGAGTGTTGTTAAAGTATTTCCATGTCTGGTCTTTCTTAGAGTGGAGGAAAAGGAGGTGGATTTAGCTTCCCCTCCAAATCCCCCATTGGAAGGATAGGGAGTACAGGGAAATGGAGGGACAACTTAAACATGTCTCCCTCTAAAAAAATTAACAGAAATAAGGCATGTAAGATTTAACCTCTCCTCCACTACAATAATGACCAAAAGGAACGAGCACATAAACAGTGCTGTAAATAGAAGTAAATTCAGCACGAAAATGAAAACCTAAAGCAGATAGAAGATAAAGGATGAAGCATTACGTGTTGCCTTTTGGTCCCAGCATGAAATGGCCCAGAGTAAGGTTTCATATAATCTTGTGTATGCGGAACACCCCTGTAAGGAAGCTGTCCCTCTTTCGGAATGTCAGGGCCTTGCTCCTGCAAAATTAAAAAGATGCCACAAGTTCATGTTAAATGGCCAGAAAGAATCTTACACAAGAACTAACAAAGCTCCTTCGCTTGCACCAAAATAGCGTTTCAGGTGAGCGAGGATAAACTCAAGCCGTAACCCAAAAATCGAATCCAGTGTTGTAAATCCCGGATAGCGGAGCGTAGCGGCCAACCCCGAAAACGCTATTGCGGCATACCGGATAGCGGGATGACCGCTATTTAGACAATATATATGCAAAATACATATTATATGTATGCATATATTACATGTCATGCACATATCAATTCCAAGAAATGGTAAATCACAAATATGTTAGCCACACGTCATGACATTTGTACTTACAAATTTACCAATAAAGAGGCATTAGAGTCTTAAACAAAAGAAACCAATAATTTAAGTACCTTACTTCTAAACATTAGAAATTAAGTTCCAAATAATTCTTGATAAATTTGTGTGATTAATATCTCATTGTAAGAAAATCGTGGGTTGTTGGGATGCTTTGAACTACCTAGTCTACCTTAACAAGGAGATGTATGATATAGGATATGTTTGATCTTGGTTTCAGTTTTGAGTTAATTTAGTAGTGTTTACAACTGTTTGGTAGGTTTTTCTCCCCCCCCCCCCCGGCCACACGTGTTTTGGAGGGTGAATTGAGGTTATTCTTTACTCCAAAAACATCTAAAAGTAAAACGTACTCCCAAATTCCCTCAAAACTAGCACTAAAGTAGCCCCCATAAATCATAGTGGCGCTATACCGTCCGCTATAGCGGCTATTCTTCTCACTATAGCGCCTGCTACAGCCGCTATTGCCAACCGCTCCGCTATAAGGAGTCCAATAGCGCCCGCCCCCCCGCCCCGCTATTCCGCTATAGCACCTCTATAGCCTGCTATTGACATCACTGATCGAATCCACTCTTGACATTGTTACGACACCAAAAATAATAATATCCATTGAGAAAATACTTTCCATAGATTCATCCATTCGTGAAAGATAACTTTGAAGATCAAATTTTATCGAGTGGGGGGTACATCAACAAATCAATGGATAAATCCACTCATAGTGCTAAGAGAGACCGAAGTGTATTTAAGATTACTATTGAGCATTTGTCTCATCGAGTAAAACTAACCCTCCTTGCAGGGTGTGACCTGAGATAATCCACACGAATCTGGTCTCCACGTATATGCTTTCCGTTCATATTTTTAAGAGCTTCAGTTGCATCTTCCAATCGAGCATAGTCAATATAAGCTGTGTTCCGGTCCCTTGTGAATTTGAATTCTATAACTTTACCAAATTTCTTAAAATGTTCCTCCAACTCTTCTCTAGAAACAGACTGGCCTACCCCAGCAACCCACAGGCTTTTGCATGGCTTAGCCTGCCAGAATGTATAGATGTTATCCACCATAGTGCCCATACATAAATATTTATCACGCTTGCAAAACAAATATTACTCTAATGAAGAAAAGAAACATGTATTAAAGATTTGCTACATATGAGACTTAATCATTGAATCATGTGATTATAAAGCTAGCAACTGAATTTTTAGCAAAAATATTCCTTCCGTCGGAACTTCCATACTCTTGTTGGAGCAAATCTTCAATGAAGTGTTGAGAAACTTGTTTCTTACAAAACGGTATTAATAGTACAGCAACAAAAGGGATTACTTCTGACGTAGTTATCTTCTTTACCCTATTTTTCTTAACAAGATATTCTTCTTAGCAAGACACTGAACCAATAACTAAACTTAAGTCACCAGTTAAACAAGTCAGGCAGAAAGACCATTCGAGTGACCATCCATGAGGAACAAGTTAAAGTAAGGGATTGTGTCCAGGATGAAAACATTGTCGTTCCAGCATTGATACAACAAAACAAAGATTACACAGGATTCCTAAAACAATGGTTGGCAATGGGTAGTTTTGTATTAGAGCAGAACCATCAAATGTACTAACAGAATTCAGAAATCTGCACCCAGCGGTAAGGATTGTGAAAGCGGCAAAGGTTACAAGAAAGAGACTTTTTGTTCCCAGTGCGAATAAAGTTCTTGTTGATACTGCACTTTAATTGCCATTAATAATACACATACTGCACAGATATGGTTCACAATCACAAAATGTCCTTTTGTTGTATTTGCTAATCTTTATATTCCCCAGCTAGAGCTACAAGGTGGCCTTATTAGCATTCCTTTTAGCATTCCTTTTAGCATTCGTTAAAAGAACAGGCTTTAGATTCTTTTAGACAATGAAGGCTCATTTCTCTATCAAAACAAGCACAAATTGAAGTTTCAAACTCTTTTTGCACAAAACTATATACACGAATTGACCGCAAAGGGATTCTGTCAAATATCGATTCAGAAGTGATTTATAACAGGTACAATTCTCTACCTTTATTTATATTTCAGAAACTGATTTCATTAATCTTTACGTGCCAGATCTTAACAACTAATAATCCAATATGTTGAGCGAAAATATAAACCCAAAAAACAAGAAAAAAGAACACGTCATGCGCATTTTTTAAAGGAAAACAATTCACTAAGTTAATGTGGAATGATTGTGAGGCTAAAACATGACTTCCCAAACGTTTTAATGTATTCTTTAACATTAGAGTTGGATTTGAAACGCTGAAAAGTTGTGCAATGTTAAATTTTATTCAGGAAAGGGAGGATTGACTATTATTGCTCGAGGAATGATTTTGACGGCACAACTCCACTGTAAGTTTTCTCAACACCGAGTAGATCCATCATCAGCATTGGAGGCATAACTTTTAAACAAGCATTCTAATTTTCACACACAACATACAGAATTATTATATTTATTTATGAGAGCATTGGCATTCTTCGTTTTCAAATTTTGGATTCCGAAACAAAAATTTTGCCTCTACATTAAAAAGGTATTCGATTCTCATGATTCGCAGGTGGTGGAACTTCGTGGTTTTCTTTCTCGTAATTCAGAATTAAAAAGAGTCGAATTTTAAAAGAAAAATGAACGAGTTCTTATCTTGTATGAGATATATGATATTTAACAAATATTCATTTGTGCGTGTTCTCGTCTGACTCACTGATAGAGGTGTGAAAACGAATAAATGATTGAGATTGTAATAAATGAAAGGTCATCATAAGCAGAGCTCTAAAACAATGTCAATTATGGTTACAGATCCAGAAAAAATCCATCACCAAAAAGCAAAAACATATGACCCGAATCAAACAACGGCTAGACACGAAAATACAAACCGGTTTCGCGAATTCAATCTTAAGAGGAATCCCACGGAGCAATGTTCCCTGCAGCGCCTCCTTGGCGGCCATGGCATCTTTTAGGGTTTTGAAGTGGACGAAGGCATAGCTGCGGACGGAGTAAGAGGATATGCTGTCAACCTGGCCGTACCTTTCAAACAGAGCGGTGAGCTCGGCTTCAGTCACGTCGGGGGTGAGATTGCCAACCCACAGATTGTTCGTGGGCGTGTCGAACTCTTGCTTCGCCGAGAAAGTTGTAGGCGACGGCGTCATCATAGAAACCCTAGGCTGCATAAATTATACCCCGTAGATTTCCTCAAAAGGGAATGAACACAAAAAAACACTGAAAACGCGATTGGAGAAAACGAATTAATATCTATGGCTATCTGTAGAGAGAGGCCGTGCGACGTCGTCGGAGGTATCAGAGAATTAGATCGAAGGGAGAGTGAATAAGAAGGTCGTGAAGGAGAGAACGCATAATCCTGAAACGGATCGGTTAACCGTATAACGCTTGAGATAAATAGATGGCTCTTGAGTAGTTCATAGTTCTTATCTAGGGTTACCCGTTACTCTCTCCCAAAATATGGTGTGTATTTTCTAAGTAGAATGTCCTAAAATGATGGTCTTGTTTACATTTTTAATTAGATATTTTCATTCGTTTACAACATTTTTTGCACTAAAATGATGTAAAAAATATTACATCATACACTATTTTATCTCTAATAGTTTACACCATTTTCATCACTAAAAAGGAATATCATTTACACTAAGTAGGAAATTAAAGTAGATTATCATTTATACATTTACTTTTTATGAACAGTAAAAGTAAAGTAATGAACAGTTTAATAAAGTAAGTTATATGAGTCATTCTACACCGCTTTCTAGATATTTGAACCCCAAAAGTATAGGACTATCAATTTGGGACGGAGGAAGTAGTAGTTACTGCGGCGGGACCCAGTTTGGAATGGTCCAATAATTTAGGGGAACAATTTTGGGGGGGGAAAGTACCGAATCAGCCATCGAACTAACATGGTCATATAGTGCAAAGCAACTCAAATGACTTAATTGATTGTATTTTAAAAGTAAACATACTTATATAATATTGTTTAGTTGAAGAGCTGAAGTGATGAATTGAAAATAGTACGTAGAAGGATCTATTTGATAATTTACCCTTTTTTTATAAATGGCGCAAATCAACTTTAATCGGTATATTACCGATTTACTGCTTAGGAAGGTCATTTGCACTACATCATCGAGTTGGAGAATTTGGTTGCATATTTTTTTAATTTAAGGTGTAATCTATATCGCCGAGTTGGAGGTCCTGGTTGCACTTTTTTATAGTTTAGCGGGTGATTTGCACTATTGGTGATTTGGTACTTTTCCCTAATTTTTGCTAAATTTGACAATTACCCGTAAAAATTCGGATTATGAAGATTAAAGATCGGAACAAGGCCCACTATATTTGGTTCGATTCGGGTTTTTTATAAATCGGGTTCGGGTAGGGAATGTGTCAATTTCTCATTCGGGTTTTATAATATTTTTTGCAAGATATCCTTTTATATTTTAAAACCTATTTTCAAATACAATTATTCAAAAAATATAATTTGTAAACAATAAGACAAATATTAATCTGATATTAACTTCATCGAGGATGCTAGACTTAGAGGGGTGTCCCCGACAAGGATTTTAAAAGATTTTAATGGAGTTTAGAATTCCATCCAAATCCAGGTGTCCTTAACTTAGATTTCTATAGAGTCTATTAAAATTTGGGTATCCCCAAACAATACATGGATTTTACTTATTGATTATTTTGATGGACTTTGATAGACTTTGATGAGATTTTAGGTTAAAAAATTGAATAACAGAAAAGAGTCTGATAGGCCTCGAACTTACAAAAAATGTCAAATAAGGCCTTATATAGGAGGTTATGTCCGGCCGACGACATTTGAAGGCATTCAAATAAATTCTTGAAGATAACTGCGCACTTATCTTAAAGAATTTATTTGAATGCCTTCCCGATTGAAGTCTTAGATGAAAGTTGGTATGAGTAAACTAGACTTAATGAATAAGATGCTCAAAAAGTTTCATTGAAAAATTCCACCAGGAACCGCCCTAAATGACGTTGGCCGGACATAACCTCTTATATAAGGCCTTATTTGACATCTTTTTGTAAGTTCGAAACCATTTTCCCATTGAATAAATCAATCCACCGACAATCTCTCAGACCCCTTGGATTTGCGAATCCATTTAAAACAACCAACGCACCTACGGGATTCGAAGACGCCCTGGGTATTCACTTCGATCTTCCAACTACACTCACCTTCTTCATCCTTCGAGTATTTTCCAGGTACGATTTTCTCCATATTTTTTTATGTCCTCACGTACGATTTTATATGCTGATAGTCTTTCCGAGTCGACCATTTCAGGAAACTTTGAATTCTTGATGGTTGAGGCACAAGTTGATTTAACACGCACAGAACACTTCATGGGTTTGAAACTAATGATTTGTCTGGGAACTCCCTCCTGTAAATTTATGTATATTGATTTTGACTGTTTGGTTTGCTGAGAAGTATGATGGCCGTTCCTCATTAATGATTTGCTGCCTGGAAACTCCTTTCTGTAATTTATGTATATTGATTTAAACTTGTTTGGTTGAGCATTAAACGGGAGTTTGACTGTCACCACTATTATCCAAACTTTGAATTCTTAAACTTGTTTCATATTTCAGAACCATGGGGACTTGCCAGGAAACTCCCTTATGTAATTTATGTATATTGATTTTTATGGCATACTACTACATATTTTTTATCAAAATATTCCGACGACTTTTCCGACGGCGGTTTGCAGCGGCTAAGCAAGTGTGGGGGCTGGGAATTAGGGCAGGGATTTGCACCGGGTTGTATTTCAAATCCATTAAAATCCATTAAATTCCATTGAAATCCATGTGATTCCATGAAATAGAATTTCATACAATTTCATATGAATCTCATGAAATCCGTAGAATTCCATTAAAATCCATAAAATCTACGATCCATTAAAATCATTTAAAATCCGTGTTAAAGAGGCCCATTAGTATTGTCCTAGGGTAAAAAAAGTGAACGGCCTAGCAATGTCTAGAGCTAGATTTGGTGGATGATGGCCGAACTTTCTTTCCGGTGGCGTGCGGTTCAATCTTGAGGCAGAGCGGCAAGCCTCAAACCTGCCTCTGCAGAGTTTTTTTTTTGTCTAGCTGTGTTTCACGGCAGAATGACAATTTACATTTTGCTATTATATCAACTTGGAAACATGGGAGTGGTAAGTTGGAATCGTCGAGGGTTGGAAAAATTGGCAGCCCCAGCCCAACCGCTAGCTCCAGCACCCCATCTCCCCAGTCTCATCTCCTCTGCCCTTGTCACCCAAGTCCTCGACCACCGTTGTCCCACCACTCCCTGCCATCGCAACATTGGCGTAGATTTGAAAAGCAAGAAGCGGAGTAGGTCGAGACCAGGCAGCTTCAAGCTTTTGTGTCTTCAAATCCGAGTCGTCGCTCATTGAGGAAGGCGGATCCGGAACTGGCGCCCTCAAACCTGAGTTGTCATCCATGGGAGGGGAGGCCATCAAGGACAACGGAGAAGCTAGCGTTGTTGCTGCCGTCGACGAAGCTGAGGGCGGAGGTTTAAGATCCTACCATCGAAGAATGTAGACTGCGCCAGAAGTGGAGGTTACGCGATGAAGACGAAGGGCGGAGGAGATAAGGTTGAAAACGGAAGGTTAGCGTTAAAAAGCGGAGGAGCAGCGGTCAATACAGGTTGGGAAGTTATATTGGTGGCTTTATTTGAGTGAGGAAATATCCTTAGAAGATATAAGGAGTCGATTGAAGTTGTAATTTATGTTGATTATACGGTCAAATTTAAAGATAACATAGACACTCAAAGGTACGAAGATTTGTATAATTGGGAAGAATGTGGTTGAGGCATTCATAGGGAGAATGAAATTTGTGGGAGGGGGTAGGAGGCAATTTATTAGGTAAACTGCAATTTGAAGTCCAGTAATGGAGAAGTAGGGAGGTTGGAAGTAAAGTAAGACCAGAGGTAAATCAAGGCAGGTTTCAACTATATGGCAGTGACAACGTTCAACATAACCCTTTCTTTCACAAGTGTGTGGTCTATGGAGCTGAAACAAGATGAGCTATGCAAAGGGTAGTGAGGTGTGGGGTTAGGATATCAAACTCTACACCATTATCCAGATAAAGGGTTTTGATTTTGTGATTAAATTTGCTCTTCACAAGAGGTCAAAATGCCTGAAAAAAGGGAAGACATCATATTTGTGTTTTAAAGGATACAACCGGATATACTTGGTGTAGTGATTATGAAAGATAGACACAGTATTTAAAACCGTCAAATAGGATACATTCATACAAAATGATTTTAAGTAGATGAGATGATTTTAGTTTTAGACAATACCAATGTTCTAAAAGGCGTAAGCGTTAGTCGAGCGCCAATCCAACGCCTAGGCAGCTAGGCGGGTGCCTAGGCAAGGACTAGTCAGAGATAGAGATATTATAGTTTTATCAATATTCTTGCATAAATATGATTATTAATGTTGTGTTTGTGTGTATAACAAAGGGGTTTTCCCCTTATTATTACTAAATTAAACTGAATTTCTAAAAATATGAGTACTTTTAAAAATTGACAAAAAAATGACTAACAAGGTCATATAGATGGAAAACATAATGTCACTGCACAATTTTGTCACTGCATTTTTATGTCACTAAAAGTGATTACCGTCAGATTTTTTTCAAATCAATTACACCGCTATAGTGACACCGCCACCGGTGACACCGCCGTAGTGACATTGTCACCGGTGACACCGCCACCGGTGACAACGCCGTAGTGACACCGCCACCGGTGACACTGCCATAGTGACACTGCCACTGGTGACACCGCCATAGTGACACCCTCACCGGTGACATCGTCATAGTGACACCGCCCAAATAGTGACCAACCGCCCCATCGCTGACATCTGGCCCTTGCACCTCTCCAGCGAGTCAGCGACCACCACCGGCCACAACCTCCGACAACCACCGGTCTCACATCTCCGGCCACAGAAACCTCACCACTGCCTCCACGTTAGGTGGCCATCCGCCCTCCCCTCTCTAGCCTCCCTCCCCATCCCACTCACAACCCCCGTAAAATTGCTACCCCACCGGCAGTGGGTCTTCTCCAGCAAGTTTGCCCAAAACCAACCCATACCACCACCACATTCCATAGCACCTTTCTCACACCCCTCCAGCCGCGGCAGCCTCAATTCGGAGGCAAATTGCATCGAGGATGGCAGATCTAGCATGTGACACTTCAAAAATTCAAATAAAAATAATTTTTATTAGTCAGATAAAATATTACGAAAATAACATTTTTATAATTAATTGAGTCAGACAAAAATTCAACAGTGGTAACGTGCTAATCAGATAAAAAAAATCAAAATTTATTACGTTTTAGTCAGATAAAAATGGTCCGATAATAGAAGTAACATTTTAGTATAAAATTAACTTTTATATATATCTATTTTAAGTATAATAATACGTATAGATTTTATATGTATAGATAATATAAAAAGTTAGTATTTTAAATAAACTAAACTAACTACTCCTACTTCTAATAAACCTACGTACGTATTATTAAGTAATACTAATAATACTCCTAATATATATATATATATAAATACGTACGTATACTCCTAATATATAACTAAGTAGTATACTCCTAATATATAAATACCTACGTACGTATACTTATATTATATATATAATAACGTACGTAATACTAGTTATATAATAAATATACTCCTAATACTCCTAAACGTGCAAAAGAATCAAAATTCAGCTCCAACTCTAACATCTCAGCCTAAAACCCTCGACCTACGCCTATAAATAATAGCCTAGGACTTGTGTTTTCTTCATCCCGAAATCTGCAACTTATATATACATATATATATATATATATATATATATATATATATATAGATCAGAATTTTCGACCCTTCGTTTTAGCCAGAACCAAACCCTGAAAACACTCTAGAAACCTTCCCCTTCGTAAGACGAATCCAACGGAGAAAGAATCGTAGAAAACTGTCGTGAAACGAGAGATATATTGCTCGCCGGAGTTGCAAGTTGTGGAAGCGGATCTTTATAAAAAACAGATATTTTGCCGTAGATAGGGGTGGAGGAGCTTCGTCTCGCCGCAAGGATCATTTTGCAACTTGAATCGTCGAAATCCGTTATCTGTAAGTCAAGTTATAGCTCGCCAAAGTTTTCTAGTTTCCGGCGAAGTCGCCGGAATCGACCTGGGGAAGATGACCCAGTTGTCTGGGTCAGAACTCTTGGGCCGGGTCGGTTTAATGGGCCAGTTCGGCCCAGTGTTAATAAAAATTAAAAATAAAATAGTAAATCAAATAAATAAAATCTGGAAAAATATAAATTAAATACCTAGTATAAATATACATATTCGGACCAACCAGAATTGAAAAATAAAATTTTTAACTATTTTTAATTGATTTAATTGTAATTGGGCCAATTTATACACATTTAGTAAATAATTAACTAAATAACGAAAATAATTATGAAATAAATATTGGAGTAAACTAGGATAAATATATGACTAACTAGGACCTTATGG
Organism: Cuscuta europaea; assembly: GCA_945859875.1. Classification (NCBI taxonomy): domain Eukaryota; kingdom Viridiplantae; phylum Streptophyta; class Magnoliopsida; order Solanales; family Convolvulaceae; genus Cuscuta; species Cuscuta europaea. Next base: position 23,828,766 of record CAMAPE010000038.1, read on the forward strand.
ACCATTTATAATTAATAAAAATTAAGATTTAGTATATTTAATTGTAATTGAACCGGTTAATAGATATATAAAATTAAATGAATAATTATGGAAAATAATTATAAAATAGATATCTGGACAACCTAGGTCAAATATAGACCCAAATTATAGTTATAGACGTTTATTAATTTATAAAGTCGATTCTAAATCTATTTTATTTAATTGGGCCATATAAAACTAGTTAAGTAATTAAATAAGGAAATATTAATATTAATGGTAAAATAAATAAATCACTGAGTTTGAAAATAATATTCTGGACTAAAAATAATGTTGGAATAAAATAAGGAAAATTAAATAAGGTTGGGTTAGCTAGCATAAATAATTGATTATATATAGACTTAATAAATAACTTAATTATGTAATTAGTGGACTAATTCAATTAATAATTTTTATGATTTATTATTAGATATTCGGACTTCATATAAATATTTAAAATATTTGAACTCATAAATTATTGGGTTAAGTAAAGTAATAAAATAATATTTTATGAGTAAAGTAAATTAATGGTGATTATTAAATTAAAAAATGGATGTTGTAGTTAATTATAGTCGGATATGTTATTTAGGTTTAGAATTCAAATATTGTAATTAATGACGAAATTAATAAGATATTTGATTAATAAAAAGTGATTAACTCGAATAATCAATTAATTAAATTAATAAATTCGAATAAAAGAATAAAAAGGAGAAAATCGGCTAAAATTGATGAATTAATGACTAATTATATCATCTTAATTAAAAAGGTGATTATCTAGAGACCGGATTAGAGGAGGATAACTAGGAGCATCAGGACTTAAGGTAAATTTCTCTGTCAATCCAAAATCGTTTCCTCATATTATATGCTTATTATGCATTACGTGATTAAGTGTGAATTTTAAATGTGTACTGTTTTAGGCGACTAAGAATTTGTGAAATATTGGAGATATATTTTGGGATTTAATCCCTAGTATGACTTTGGAGTGAATTTTTATGTAAAAGAATTTTGGAGTATTTATGAATGTGAATTTTTGGTGGACGTATCTATTAAATAGATATTCTGTAGGACTATATATAGAAAGATGATTTTTCAAGGAATAATGTTTTTCAATAATTATTGACATCTCGAGAGAAACACGAGGTGTGGGTGGTTAGAGCTATATACCGCGGGTTTAGTTTAGGTTTATGATGATTATTGGTGGCGGGAGAAATCCCGGTAAATATTGGTGGCGGGAGATTCCCGGTATTTCTTTTGAGAACTTTAAAATTTCTTTGGTGGCCGCGGTAGTAGTTTCTAATTACCTGGGTTTCTAACCCATTATGAGGTAGGGGGACGTTGTCCGAACTACTTGGACTTCTTACTACTCGGAGGGCTTGGAATCCCTTTTAGGGGGTGTGCACACTTAAGGGTGAAATTCAGTTTCCAATTGGTGGTCGGTGGGAGCCGGAATTCCGGGATGAGTCTTACGCAACAACAATTCATTGGGCTCGAGGAATCTTGAGTTTCGCCCATCTTAAAAGAATCTGAAAGTGACATTGATTTCGGAATGGTGATATTTTTAGCTACAAAAGTTATTTTTGAAAAGTGATACTTCTTTTGAGATATTAATTAATTGTTGGGAGCTTATAAATATTATTTTTTTATTATACGGGTATTTGAGATTATAAAGTTGATAAATGATGTTTTCGATTAGAAAAGAATTTCGGTGGTGTGAGTATTTTTATATAGTATTATATGAAAAATCTATTTTCACCAAACCTGATTATTTTACGGGGTTGGGTAGTACTTACTTAGCTCTAAAGCTAATTTTTGTTTCCTTTTCTTTGTTTCGTTTTCTGCACTTTATTTGTGCAGGTAATGATGAATACGAAGCTCATGATGTTTGATGAACCTGGAGAGCGCTTTAGAAGAATTTAGTGTAGTCTTCACTTAGATTAAATAATGCTAGTAGATTTTGAATTCAAGTTTTTAATTCGGTTGAACTCATGGTGGATAGCCTTAACATCCAGCCAAGTTGAGGGCTGGGTGTGGCGGTAACACACCCTTTTTCCATTACTGTTATTTCCGCTGCAAAACTACATCTATTTTTAAGGAATAAATCAAGATTGTTATCAATATATTATTATTTCAAGTATTATTTTGGGCGGGAAAAATGAGGGTGTTACAAATTGGTATCAGAACCTTAGGTTTTCCAAAGGGACTAGAACACGAGGTAATAGGTCGTAGGGAGAAATTCTGTCACAAAGACGATAACAGTCTAAGCTGGTTGGTGCATAATTGAGCCTTGCGCTCGTCCAACTAACTGGGAATTTCTCCTTGTGCTGAAACTTCGTTGTTCGAAATCTTTGACGAAAACTATAGTTTCGATGCGGGGATTTTCAAAATGTTTTTGTAAAATTAGGAGAATGAATATACTAGGAAAAAGACCTTTTAGGACGCGGTGAGAGGGAGAAACCTTTGCGAAGTTATTGAGTTATTGGAGTAAGTAAGATCCTTTGTATGTGTTTATCTGTTTGAAGATAGTAGAGAACTTGTATAACGTAGAAGCCTGATGCATGCCTTAGAACTTAGTACACGTTTTCTTTATTAAGAGTCATGCCGCCGAGAAGAGACACCCATGCGACCCCAACTGTCGACGAGCTGGCCCAAACTGTCCAGCGAATGGCGCAGCTCATCGGAGCAGCTCAACCCCAAAACCCTGGGATCGACTACGCAACAAGGGTAGCCGGACGGAACCCTCCAAAATACTTGGGCGAGGAGGACCACCTTATCTTGGAGGACTGGATCCGCACTTTCGACAAGCTCTTTGATTCACTGAATTGCCCGTCGGAGCAACGGGTGAATATTGCGGTGTATTATCTGCACCAAGAAGCGGACCACTGGTGGGCCGCCAACGGATCAGCACTTCTCGGGCAACCAGGCTTTGATTGGGAGGACTTCATAGTAGCATTGAGGGATCGCTTCTACCCATATCACGTGACGGAAGCAAATTATGAAGAATTTGTCAACTTTAAACAAGGTGACCTGACTGTTCAGGAGTACCACACGAAATTCGTTCAACTGGCACGATTTGCCAAGGACCTGGTGTCGACAGAGGCCAGTATGACCCGCAGGTTTGTTAACGGGCTTAACTTCGGGGCCCAAAAGTTCGTGACGGTAGCAGAGCCGCGGAATTTGAATGAGGCTTATAGAAAGGCTGGTAAGTACTACCTGGTACACCAGAAGGAAAGGGAGGCACACAAAAGAGACCGAAAGAATGCGGAAGTGGAGTAGCAACAGAAGAAGGCCAAGATTGATCGCCCTGAGCAGCGCCAGAACAACCAAGGCGGAGGAAGATTCCAAGGTCAAAATCAGAGGAGGGATCGTGAGAGACACTATTACTGCAAGCGTTGTAATAGAGATCACCCAGGCGTAAATTGTGACGGAAGTCAAACCAAATGTTTCAATTGCGACAAGCTAGGACACCGAGCTTTTGAATGCAATTCCAAAAAGGCGGACATACCGGCAAACCCGAATCAGAGGAGTGATGGAAACAATGACAACAACCCCAATAGAGGTCGAAACTACGTGATGAATCAAACTCAGGCAAACGCTCACAATCTCGACTCAGGTAATATTCTTGTTACGAGGACGTAACCTCTCGTTAAGATGGGTAGAATGTAATACTTTAGAATTTTGAAATTTAACTTTAGTTTATGTTTCGGGACGAAACATCTTTTAAGGAGGGTAGAATGTGACACTTCAAAAATTCAAATAAAAATAAAAATAATTTTTATTAGTCAGATAAAATATTACGAAAATAACATTTTTATAATTAATTGAGTGAGACAAAAATTCAACAGTGGTAACGTGCTAATCAGATAAAAAAAAATTCAAAATTTATGACGTTTTAGTCAGATAAAAATGGTCCGATAATAGAAGTAACATTTTAGTATAAAATTAACTTTTATATATATCTATTTTAAGTATAATAATACGTATAGATTTTATACGTATAGATAATATAAAAAGTTAGTATTTTAAATAAACTAAACTAACTACTCCTACTTCTAATAAACCTACGTACGTATTATTAAGTAATACTAATAATACTCCTAATATATATATAACTACGTACGTATACTCCTAATATATAACTAAGTAGTATACTCCTAATATATAAATACCTACGTACGTATACTTATATTATATACTATCGTATATAATAACGTACCTAATACTAGTTATATAATAAATATACTCCTAATACTCCTAAAAGTGCAAAAGAATCAAAATTCAGCTCCAACTCTAACATCTCAGCCTAAAACCCTCGACCTACGCCTATAAATAATAGTCTAGGACTTGTGTTTTCTTCATCCCGAAATCTGCAACTTATATATACATATACATATATATATATAGATCAGAATTTTCGACCCTTCGTTTTAGCCAGAACCAAACCCTGAAAACACTCTGGAAACCTTCCCCTTCGTAAGACGAATCCAACGGAGAAAGAATCGTAGAAAACGGTCGTGAAACGAGAGAGATATTGCTCGCCGGAGTTGCAAGTTGTGGAAGCGGGTCTTTATAAAAAGCAGATATTTTGCCGTAGATAGGAGTGGAGGAGTTTCGTCTCGCCGCAAGGATCATTTTGCAACTTGAATCGTCGAAATCCGTTATCTGTAAGTCAAGTTATAGCTCACCTGAGTTTTCTAGTTTCCGGCGAAGTCGCCGGAATCGACCTGGAGAAGATGACCCAATTGTCTGGGTCAGAACTCTTGGGCCGGGTCGGTTTAATGGGCCAGTTCGGCCCAGTTTTAATAAAAATTAAAAATAAAATAGTAAATCAAATAAATAAAATCTGGAAAAATATAAATTAAATACCTAGTATAAATATTCATATTCGGACCAACCAGAATTGAAAAATAACATTTTTAACTATTTTTAATTGATTTAATTGTAATTGGGCCAATTTATACACATTTAGTAAATAATTAACTAAATAACGAAAATAATTATGAAATAAATATTGGAGTAAACTAGGATAAATATATGACTAACTAGGACCTTATGGACCATTTATAATTAATAAAAATTAAGATTTAGTATATTTAATTGTAATTGAACCGGTTAATAGATATATAAAATTAAATGAATAATTATGGAAAATAATTATAAAATAGATATCTGGACAACCTAGGTCAAATATAGACCCAAATTATAGTTATAGACGGTTATTAATTTATAAAGTCGATTCTTAATCTATTTTATTTAATTGGGCCATATAAAACTAGTTAAGTAATTAAATAAGGAAATATTAATATTAATGGTAAAATAAATAAATCACTGAGTTTGAAAATAATATTCTGGACTAAAAATAATGTTGGAATAAAGTAAGGAAAATTAAATAAGGTTGGGTTAGCTAGCATAAATAATTGATTATATATAGACTTAATAAATAACTTAGTTATGTAATTAGTGGACTAATTCAATTAATAATTTTTATGATTTATTATTAGAGATTCGGACTTCATATAAATATTTAAAATATTTGAACTCATAAATTAATGGGTTAAGTAAAGTAATAAAATAATATTTTATGAGTAAAGTAAATTAATGGTGATTATTAAATTAAAAAATGGATGTTGTAGTTAATTATAGTCGGATATTTTATTTAGGTTTAGAATTAAAATATTGTAATTAATGACGAAATTAATAAGGTATTTGATTAATAAAAAGTGATTAACTCGAATAATTAATTAATTAAATTAATAAATTCGAATAAAAGAATAAAAAGGAGAAAATCGGCTAAAATTATTGAATTAATGACTAATTATATCATCTTAATTAAAAAGGTGATTATCTAGAGACCGGATTAGAGGAGGATAACTAGGAGCATCAGGACTTAAGGTAAGTTTCTCTGTCAATCCAAAATCATTTCCTCGTATTATATGCTTATTATGCATTACGTGATTAAGTGTGAATTTTAAATGTGTACTGTTTTAGGCGACTAAGAATTTGTGAAATATTGGAGATATATTTTGGGATTTAATCCCTAGTATGACTTTGGAGTGAATTTTTATGTAAAAGAATTTTGGAGTATTTATGAATGTGAATTTTTGGTGGACGTATCTATTAAATAGATATTCTGTAGGACTATATAGAAAGATGATTTTTCAAGGAATAATGTTTTTCAATAATTATTGACATCTCGAGAGAAACACGAGGTGTGGGTGGTTAGAGCTATATACCGCGGGTTTAGTTTAGGTTTATGATGATTATTGGTGGCGGGAGAAATCCCGGTAAATATTGGTGGCGGGAGATTCCCGGTATTTCTTTTGAGAACTTTAAAAGTTCTTTGGTGGCCGCGGTAGTAGTTTCTAATTACCCGGGTTTCTAACCCATTATGAGGTAGGGGGACGTTGTCCGAACTACTTGGACTTCTTACTACTCGGAGGGCTTGGAATCCCTTTTAGGGGGTGTGCACACTTAAGGGTGAAGTTCAGTTTCCAATTGGTGGTCGGTGGGAGCCGGAATTCCGGGATGAGTCTTACGCAACAACGATTCATTGGGCTCGAGGAATCTTGAGTTTCGCCCATCTTAAAAGAATCTGAAAGTGACATTGATTTCGGAATGGTGATATTTTTAGCTACAAAAGTTATTTTTGAAAAGTGATACTTCTTTTGAGATATTAATTAATTGTTGGGAGCTTATAAATATTATTTTTTTATTATACGGGTATTTGAGATTATAAAGTTGATAAATGATGTTTTCGATTAAAAAAGAATTTCGGTGGTGTGAGTATTTTTATATAGTATTATATGAAAAATCTATTTTCACCAAACCTGATTATTTTACGGGGTTGGGTAGTACTTACTTAGCTCTAAAGCTAATTTTTGTTTCCTTTTCTTTGTTTCGTTTTCTGCACTTTATTTGTGCAGGTAATGATGAATACGAAGCTCATGATGTTTGATGAACCTGGAGAGCGCTTTAGAAGAATTTAGTGTAGTCTTCACTTAGATTAAATAATGCTAGTAGATTTTGAATTCAAGTTTTTAATTCGGTTGAACTCATGGTGGATAGCCTTAACATCCAGCCAAGTTGAGGGCTGGGTGTGGCGGTAACACACTTTTTTTCCATTACTGTTATTTCCGCTGCAAAACTATATCTATTTTTAAGGAATAAATCAAGATTGTTATCAATATATTATTATTTCAAGTATTATTTTGGGCGGGAAAAATGGGGGTGTTACATAGCACCAGTCACGCTTTACCGAGGAGTGCCTTTGCTCTGTCACGACCAGCCCACCACCGAACATGTAATCCTAACCGTCAGCCCATCGCTCCTCACCCCTAGACTCCACCACCTACCGCCACATCATGTAACCCAAGCTGCCGCCTTTTGCGTGTGTAACTCTAGACCCATTACTTGCGGTGTATCCAGCAGCGTATCCATCAGCGGTGGTGCTCCAGGATGACCGAACCATCATCGGCAATGGCCATCGAGGATAGATCTTCGCCCCTGGTCGATTTCATTCAAAGATGTGAAGGAGAAGATGAGATATGGCGGTGGAGAGGCATTACAGCCGCGCATCGAAAAATGAGAAGAAATAGAACGGAACCTGTGGCGACGCCGGCCACGGTCGGAAGGGAGCAGGCGGACTGAATCGGACAGAGGCAGCGGCGATTGCGATTTTGGGTTGACGGAGACGATGAGACACATCGATAGAAAATCAGAGGGACAAAGGGGCGGCAACGATGGTAGAGCAAGGTTTCAGTGGCGACGGGTGTAAGAGATGGCGGAGGTGGCATGTAATGGTGATGGGAGAGGGAGAAGATTGCAGGGAAAGAAGAAGAGACGCAGGAGAGGGAGAAGATGGCGCTGGAGAAGATGAGATGTGCGCTGGCCTGAAGCCGTTTGAGATACTCCGTAAAAATTACTCCTTATCACTTTTTTGTCAAAATCAATTCTACTCATATTTTTGTCCACTTAAAGCCCATGAGTTATATTGTTGCCATTCTTTCTATAACAAACACACGCACATTAACATGCATCAATGATATATAGAGTTGTCACATTTAATAATATATAATACTCACTCACTTAACATCATTATATAATAAATATTATTAAATAATAATAACACTTAAGATTATATGTAAATATGTGAAGTTTTTATCTTAACATACAACTAGTAGTTTTCTTCATTGGCGTTGTTAAAGTTAAAAGTACATATATCTCTTAGAATACTAAAATAAAAAAGAAAAAAAAAATGTTCGATGAATCTAGATGCTTAGGTGGTCGATTAAACGCTCTGGGCGGGCAACTACACGCCCTAAATAGCCTACTAATTCACTTAGACGCGAATTCAATTAGTCGGAGCGCCTAGCCACTGCCTAGCCTAACGGGGACTAGTCGGACGCCTAGAGCGTTTTTAGAATAGTGGAGAATACCAAAGCAAATAAAAGTTGGGAAAACTGTCAAATCCACCCTCGAACTATATCAGAAAAGTCAAATAAGCCCCCAAACTAAATAAACATTCAATTAAACCTGTAAACTATACAAAAACGTTCAAATTTGTAATCTAGCGGGTGGCATTCAAGTTTCGTAGTTACCATGCTTATCTGGAATATTTTATTTTATTTTCATTTTTTGCATTTTCTCTCTTTCTTTTCCGTTTTCTTTGTTTTTTCTCTTCTCCCCATTTTCTTTTGGAGGATTTCCCAAAATAAGAGTAAATGGAGTTTGGAATTCTAAAATAGAACTATCATGTTTTTATTTCCGAAATAGGACTAACATGACAGTATTTACTGTCATCTTGTAGGCGTGACTATCAAATAGTTGCAGTACAATGCATTTAACATGACAATATTTATTATAATTAATGACAATATTTTTCAATCATGCTAGTATTTTTCATACATGACAGTAAAAACTTCTATTTAGAGAAGAAAAACATAGTAGTCCTATTTTGAAATTTCGAACCTCATTTTGAAAAACACAGTCCACACTCTTCTTTCTTCTTCCTACATGCCGTCGACCTTGGCTGCCGCCTCGCGTCGTTGTTGAAACCCCATTTTCCTTGACAACAGTTACCAACTAGGTGGCATTAAGAATAAGCGGGTTGAATATTGACGGGTCAGCATGCCCCAATGCCCCATTCCCCATTACCCACTTGTGTTGGGTTTGAACTTTGAAGAGGAAGAACATGGCCATCTCCCAAAGCTGCAGTGCTATAAAGATGGGTAGGACATGGACTGGAAGTGGCTTTAGGTTTGAGGCGGTGAACAAATGTGTGGACTGAGAGGGTAGGTGGATATGGATGAGGAGGAGGAGGATTTGAGAAAGGGAGCATGGGGTTTGCTGAAGAAGAAGAATGAACGGGAGAGGTAGCTGGGTAGGAGGGGCTGGGGCAGACCGCAGAAGAAAGAAGGGGAGGTCGAGACTCGAGAGAGAAGGGAAAAAATAAAAATAAAAATTGTAAAATTGACACTTGTACATCCACGTGTATCAAGTGACCGGCTAACTTGAAAAAAACCTGTTAAATTATAATTTTGAACATTTTCCTATAATTCATGAGTTTAATTGAGTATTTATTTAGTTTGGGGGTTTAATTGATTTTTTTGATATGCTTCGAGGCTAATTTGACAGTTTTTTTGAAGAATGAATAGAGGTAGTTGATCAGGGCATTGTTTTATCTTACAAATGTACGTCTACATTCAGCAACCCATGCGGCATCACCAGATACAAACAGCTACTTCTAAGTTCTAAGCATCTAAAATTTGCATTAGGTTGAAAGAACATACAGAAATACACATCAGAACCCTCAAAACCGAAAAACTTTATGATTTATTAGTAATATGTGATTCTATCAAAACTTTGGTCACTACTTTTACCAGTTCAGAGATTGGCTAGGTAAAACGTTTTTAATCAATTCTCTCATAGCCTTTTTGGCTTCTATGGAAAAAGAGTAGAAGCAGATGGAGCAATCGACCTCTCTCATTCTGGTTTCTCCCTACTTTTCTCTTACTACTAAGGGTAGTAATAGTGTTTTGTTTAAAAACTATAAAAGAAAATCACTTATATACAGTCAGACAACAGAATCAGTCACCCACTTCTCTTGATAGACGCTTCGAAGATTGAGAGTATGGACCCCAAGGGCATTGGCAAGTTCTGCGACAAAAATGAAAGGCCACTCATCCCATAGCTGAACAAGACATGGCACATTGCATCAACTTCAGTCTCATATTGCTCATAAATGAAGAAAACTGAGAACGCCGCAACTAGGGCTGCAAGCATTTGTACAGAGAGCAATTCCCATTAATTGAAGAACATAACACAATAGAATATTTTCACAAAACCATTGCCCCAAACATCAAATATACCTGTGGCAAGGGAACCGGCCAATGTAAGTGAAGCAATCAGCCTTAAACAGTACAGACACCCTGCCACCTTCATCAGAAATAAAATAATGTATTAATGTCACCAGAAAATCGACTCCATATTCTGTTTCAGTTGTTATTCATTATAGCTGGATTTAAATTCTCACTGCTTGCCAAATGTGGCATCCTACAAGAATCAAATTTTGATATATGTAAATTCCACTTTTGGTCAATCAACCTTGGTGGCTTTTCAACAATTTGTACATGACTTCAGTTTATTATATTGTGCTTTTGTCTTTCAAAATATTCCACTATCCGCATTTAGTATAAGATTGGGATGTTTTCGACTGGAAGCGAAAGCGTTTTGGATGTTTTGGACTGAGAGTGACAAATTGAAAAGAAAATAAAAATCAATTTTATTGGATAACAGAAATTGGAATTTAGTTGATTAGATATTAGTTTATAATAACACATCTTCAACTTTAAAATCTAAGGACTAAAATAAAATACTAAGATGCATTCACAGCACTACTAGGTATAGGGTGACTGAAATGGGACTAAGTTGCACTCACGGGAAAGGAGAACTTCCCCACATCCCAACAAAAGAACAGAAATAAAACAAACACAAGATGAAGAACTATTTGATTATTTCAGGAATTATTATCCCTAAAAAACTAGGTCTTTCTTTGAATAAGTTTAAATAATGACTTTCTATTGGAAGTAGTGTACCTTAAGAAAAGTACACCAGTCTTCTCCTTGAGCCAGCAACCTTGTTCCATGATTCATTCGATTCCACATATTGCCTATTGTTGAAACACAGTTTCTCATATCCACTTCAGAAATCTCAAAACAAGACCATGATATTCTTGGAACAGTGACCCCATATCTGTTGCAAACTTGCAACGTTAACATGATATCACAAATATAGCATTTCACAAAATGCCTCAACAAGAGAAACATGTATAAGATGCAAAAATCAAGTGCCGATTCCCTACAAGAACTGCTACTCTTTTTTAGTTGGGATAATCACTAGGATGGTTGGCCACATAAGTAAATAACACTATACTTTAAGAGGCAGTATAATCCCAAATCAGACAAAAGTATTGCACCAAAAGTACATCATAAGTACAAATAAACTTTCACACCAATACTTACACAACTGGTGGCAACATGCTGTACCCACAAAGCATAGCAGCAATTAGCAGCCAAAGAATGGCAAGAGATGAAACAAAAGTTCTCCCAGACAGGAAAAACCAGTAGTAGATCACAAAACATAACAGAAAATGAGCAAACGACACCTTCTCATCTCTCCAAAGTAAAACTTCTGCAACTGTAGCACAGGAATATAGAGTTACTCTCATCGCAAAAGAAACACTAGTATTACATTTAGAGTCTCAGGTAAAATGGAGAATGATTAGAGCATTATAACCTTCTACTAATTTCATGCAGAAGCCAACAATTAAAGGTGGTGAATGGCACAGTTAAGTAAAGAAAGTTTAAGACAAAAATATGTTCATTATAGAAAATACAAATTCAATATGGATCAAATTGCAGATCAGTAACAAGTCGGCCGAGTATAATACAAGTGGACTGGCCTTTGAAATTACACATTTGTGATCTACACATGGCACCTAAGAACCAAGAAGACCAAAGCTAAGGAATTAGGGAAAATAAATTATATCATGAGATCAATAATTTGTAATACTTGAACAAGACTTTCCTGAAAACAAAAAAATAGGAAAAAGAAAAGTAGAAAACCTTTTGCCCCACCCAAGCATAATGTATGACAAATTTTGAAAGTAACCAGCCTGCTAAAAAGTTTTATCCATATAATAACTAAAGGAATTAGTTTTACAGTCATTAGAATTAAGACTAAATCTAGTTTTAGTTCCACCATTATAGATATTTTGTCACTTATGATCCTTTTACTACTTTTCTGGTGAAAATCAACCTTAAATTGTACAGAAATTGACCAGATATAAGTGGTCAGAAGGAGCGTAAGTGACAAGAGATTTATATTCATGTCATGAGACCAAAAGTGAAAAAATGAAATTTGGGGATGAGAATTAGGTATTTGTGAGACCAAAAGTTGAATTAGTTCTTAAAATTATAATTCAAGTTTAAAACTTCTTCAAGTAGCCTAATGAACACAGGCTTTAAAACTTCTTCAAGGGGTCTGCAAACCACTCGTTGTGTCAAGATGACAACATACATAACTTAGATACTAACAACATGCATCCTCAAGATCTCAAAGGGTTCAATCCCATATCTATTCATTAAAATGATGCCACTCAACCTGATTCTTCAAGAATTACCCCAAATTGGAAGCAGGCATGTGTACAATGTCCCAGATTACAGATGCTTAATTTTTTTACAATGCGAATGTCTGGGATCTTTGGCCCGAATAATCCCACAGGTCTCAAGTTATAAAAGTGGCCTCACATAACTTTTTATTCCTGGACCAAACCAGTTGACCAAGCCCGGGAGGTTTACACAATTCAAACAAATACAAGGTTCACAAATTACAGTACCAACCTTTTCCACCTCCTAACAGTTTATGCACCTTTGTTTCTTCATCGTGGTCAGCATACCTTGCAAAAAAGGAGTCCTTGGCTAAATGAGATGAAGACTTCACAGTCAATGTAATTGCTTCCTGTGTTACAAATTGATCTAGCAATAAGTTGTTGGGTAACAGTTTGATAAAGGAACACGAGTACTAATGACAGATTAAAAATCCTCAAGTCCAATTAAAAGCATGATTTATCAATCTTGTATATTATCGTACGGCATTAGATGAAGACTGCATCAGAAGAAACAACAACTCCACAACAAGAAATGAAGCACTGAAGCACACCTAGCCTAGTATTAACGATGCTTGAACACACAACATGCTTGAAATTGTCATTCAGGTAATTGTGTAGCAGTCAGAACATTAAAACTCTGATAGAGACTTTACTAAACTGAAGAAAAGAAGATAAATACTCTAATAAAGTGTATTTTAGAAAGAAATAGGGTCTGTTATTAGTCTAGTTTGTTATGAGCTAATAACTACCGGGGGCTAGCCTTCCTTACTATAAATAGACTACAGTTAGAAATTGGGAGCAGGCTGTTTTTAGACTAATTGTCTGGAACTGGGAAGACTGAGATTATATTCTCTTTCTTTTGGGGGGCTTCGGCTCATCAGGGGCTTCGGCCAGTTTATTGTTACGATTACTGTTCTTGTTCTTCTTCATCAATAAAATTCCTTTGTTTCTTGTTAATTTTCTGTTAATCGTTTGGATTGCTGGAGTTCTCTATCATTGGTATCAGAGCCGTCGATCGCTGAGATAACCACGCCTGAAAATGGAGGGACGACTCACTGAAGTGGAGAGGAATCAACGTGAAATGCAAGCTAGGATGGTGAATATAGCGGCTAATATGGCCGTGACGCAAGCGGCGATGCAAGCTAGCATCGCAGAATTGAAGGTCAGAATCTCGAGGAGTCATTCGCATAGATCGCACCATGGACACGCAAGAAATTGCGATCAGGGAGAGAGTGGTAACATCGCACGTCAAGCGGAGAACCCTAGAAATCATCCATCTCAGTCGCTCACCAAGTCGCATAAGGATGTTTCGCACTCGCGAGAGGATTCACGCGGAAAACTGGGGAAGCTCGCGGAAGAGGTTGAGCGAGGAAAAGTGGAGAAAGAGAAGCGCGAAAAAATGGAGAAAGAGAAGTGCAAAAAGATGGAGAAAGAGAAGCGCGAAAAAGTGGAGAAAAAGAAGAGCGAAAAAGTGGATAAAAAGAAGAGCGAAAAAATGGAGAAAAAGAATAGCGAAAAAGTGGAGATAAAGAAGAGCGAAAAAGTGGAGAAAGAAAAGCCTTCAAACATGGAGAAGGGGAAGCCCAAGCTGCTGAAACAACGTCGGCGAGGAAGGTCAAGGACGGTACGTCACTGTATAAATTCGAAGAACAGAGGTTTGTCTCAGTCGCAAGAGATTTCTTCCGGTCCTCTGGCTTCGACTCAAGTAGAAAACCTTAGTTCGCAATCTCTATTTGAGTCCCCAGAGTCGCAGCAGAAGTTGGTCAATCAGCAACTACAGCCCACGGAGGATACACACACTTATGGCAAAGAGGAAAGCAAGAAGAAATCTTCAGTTAATCTTGGACTGGAAGATGGAGCAATTACTCGTTTCTTCATTTGTAATAACACTTCCAGGTACGAAGTAGTTAATTCAGAATTGGAAACCAATATGCTGCTGTCCCTTGAGCGTAGCCATTCAATTGGTGACTACATTCAAGTCAAGAAATACCAGACTGGGAAGTCAAATCCTATATCTCAAGGGAAGGAGAGGATTGCGGAGGGAAATGGAGGGTTATTCTTTTCCGATCGTAGAATTTCTTTTTGGAAAATTCTCAAAGGATGCGGCTACATCAATTTGGATCCTATGTTTCATGATTTCTCCAGCCTGAAGAATAGCTGCAAAGATTGGAGTGCTTTTAAAAAATATGAACTGCCTTCATCTGACAAGGAAGGATGGAACCAAAGAAGTAGGGATGATGTACTTGTTGATGCAGGAGCTGACTTTGTATTCTCAGCCGCAAAGTGTTGCTTGGTTTATGTGTTGCTTCATAGTAGCAAAGATTGTGCCATTTTAAAAATAACCTGGGGTCTTCCACTATCTGTTTCAAGGCACAAGGTGAAAATGGACTTTCCCATTGAGAAATGTACAGTTGCAGAGAGTTTTTGGTGGGGAATTTCTATGGAAGTTGTATGGTGGAATGATATGGGGAGTACTCAAAGTGTGGCAGAGGGTGGCATTGTTTTACTGAAAAGCATCATGGTTGTCAATCATAATTCAATGGGAGGAAAGTCAACTGGAGTGGAAGCAATTTGTAGTTCAAAAATTCTTGATGAGCAGATTAAAGAGGATGAGAATCCTGATGTTCAAGACAAAAACACAAATTCTGCTACCGTTGTAAGTGTTATACTTCAGGGAAGCATGAAAATAATTGTAGCCATTGAAGACCTGAAGACTGAAGAGAATGAAAGTTCACCGGAGACAATATATGTTGCAGTAACATATGTGAATTGGAAAGATCAAGTAATGAAGCTCATCTATCAGAAATTAATGAGATATTGGGAAGGACGAAGCATCAGGATGAAGAGGAAGCAGAAGATGGAATTGAAACCTGAGGGCATCAGACAACAAATTCCACCCTTCCAACTTGAGGGCAAGTTGGATTTTCAGGAGGGGAGATTTGATAGAGACTTTACTAAACTGAAGAAAAGAAGATAAATACTCTAATAAAGTGTATTTTAGAAAGAAATAGGGTCTGTTATTAGTCTAGTTTGTTATGAGCTAATAACTACCGGGGGCTAGCCTTCCTTACTATAAATAGACTACAGTTAGAAATTGGGAGCAGGCTGTTTTTAGACTAATTGTCTGGAACTGGGAAGACTGAGATTATATTCTCTTTCTTTTGGGGGGCTTCGGCTCATCAGGGGCTTCGGCCAGTTTATTGTTACGATTACTGTTCTTGTTCTTCTTCATCAATAAAATTCCTTTGTTTCTTGTTAATTTTCTGTTAATCGTTTGGATTGCTGGAGTTCTCTATCAAACTCACAAGACAGCATGTCATTTTACATTAAAGTAAGTAATTTGTATATAAGAAAATTAAAAGGGACTTCAAAAGCTAAACATATTGGTCCCCTTTGATAAGAAGTAACATCAGGATTGGTCTAGTCCTGCTTACAATAACATAAGCTAATGCAGTACCTAATAATCTAAGGTTTATTACCCACCAAATGTGAAGTACATACGCCTGGAAATTTAATACCGAATAATATTAAAAATAAAAGAATGAAACCAGAAGCGCAAAAAAGTTTTTAAAACTTACTTCCATTGGAACAATTCGTGAGTATCTTAAATACTTCTGTGATGCAGAGCAGTTAAATGTCCTGCTGCACAAGGCTAAGTCAAAAAAATTGTAAACTGACACATAGTCATCAAGCTTCCCACTGTTTATCTTTGAATGGATTCTTTTTACAACAGAAAGAATGTATTCAACCATACTAGACGGAAGCTTAAACATTGGCCTGCAATAAGAAAAAGAATGCACTTTCAGGGACAAGTGCCAGTATACCACAAAATGACCTGAGGAGTATTACTAATCCAAGAAATAAATATGATGGAGAACCACCTTTCCAACTCGAATATGAGAAAGGGAGAGGCAGCTGTGTATAGAAAGAACCGAATAGATGGTCAATAATACTTTGGATTTAAATTAAATTGAACTCAGTTCAGCACAAGTTTGCTTTTACCTAAAAGGCTAACACTAAAAGTTATTTTTTAATTCAAAAGATACTGACCACCATTTTAAGTATTTCAATCAAGTAAAGAATGAAAACCAAATACATAAACAGTTTTAAATAATATTTGACACTTCACACTAGAAATTCATTCCACTGGCCCCAATGCAGTTAGGATTAAGGTGACAATAACGATGAGTAAAGGCAGGACAGTAAGACCCATCACCAATGACCAACGCTAAGACAAAAAAGACTTGTATTGCAATAACGGAATGTTGTCACTGGTAAACTTGTTTGATCTCTTAGGACAAAGTTTAGTTTGATTCTTTTTGCACAAATCAGATGGTAATCGTGCCTTCTTTCCTGAAGGTTATTACTTTTAAAAACAAAAGATCTTGAAAATGACAATCGTGCCTTCTGGAAATATGATTTTACAAAAAATGAGGATGATAATAGTAGTATCTTAATACTACTTTCCATTCTCAAATAGTTAAAATCCTTTACCAGTGGATATATGGGGGGCTGTGTTTGTAAGGGAAGTGATGATAGTCAATACCATGCACATAATTGAAACATGTGAGCATGTGTTTTATTGGATCACCCTGCCTTGGTCTATCTCATTTCTCAATGAATCTTGTCTGCAATAATCAGAAGACAAATGAACTTGAGAGCAATCTAGGTTGCCTTACCTTTGATACCCCAATCCCTCCAGGACCAGAGATGCAAATGATGAGAATTTCATGGGCTCAAGATTATTGATGAAGAAGGCCTACAAAACATAAGTTGCAACATCTATACAGACAGATGTCTATGATTTGAGAACGAAACACAATAATGTAACATTTCAAGTCAGCACCTTGCCAGCTACAAGAGTCATCTTAGAATTTAGAGCTTCTTCAGCACAGATATGGGCATGGGCTAGATTTTCCACATAGGTGAAGTCCAATACATTATTGCCACTCCCTATAATAAACTGAAATGAGAATTTCTATTACTTATTCTAAAAGATTTAATGAACAAAATGCATAGCATGTAGCGTTTAGACTTTAGAGTATAACCAGCTACATGGATAAGTCCAGAGATAAGAAAGAGGGTTTTCATTAGAGAAATAAAGCATTGATTGATGATTAAAAAAATAGAGGAGTGGCGTCCAAACCTTAACCCAACATGACTTTGCCATCTTCACAATCATTGGCAAAAGCTTTTTATCGCCTGGTCCAAAAACATAGCTAGGACGAAGTGAACATGTAAGAAGGCCATCAACATTGTTAGCATTTAAGACAAGAGCTTCAGCTTGAGCCTTAAGATCAGTCAACATGTTCTCAAACTGCAACATGCAATCAAAAACAGAGTAAAATTGGATTTGAAGGAATGAACAACAATTAATGTGAGCAAGTTAAATGTCAAAGATGGGCGATAAAGAGTCAGGGACGTACTTTACCGGCATAAGGCACGGACTCTTCACCATTTTCAATATCACGTCCCTTTTCGAACACAACATCAGCACAACTGTTGTATATAAGTTGTTTGACTTTACAATCCTGACATGCCCGGATGACATTTTTCACTCCTGAATGACGAACAACTCTACTATGGCTTAGAATCATTTAGAATACCCAAATACATAGGATCACAATAGTTTATACGATCTCATTAAACAAACATAAATCACCTTGAACGATGACTGCATAGCAGAAGAACAAATCAGGAGGGTGTGAATCCATAATATCCATACAGAAAACAACTGTCACACCTTCAATAGCTGCATATGATGAATGAATATCATGAATATAATCATCCAGATCAATACAGTTTAAACAAAGTTGCAGGGAAGCAGTAGAGAGGTGTAGAAATTAATCTGCATATAAAAAGCCTCCACACTACTTTAAACCTTGCATTCCCCAAGATGAAACATAATACACTTAATATTTGTTGAAGGATAGGCGTTAATAGATCACCTTTCTCATTTATATTCATTTTCCTTGACAATCTAAAAAAGAGCCAAAACCAGCTTGTAGCGGACCAAATGAAAAATAAACCAAAAACGTTCACCATCAAAACTTAATCAAAACTTAAACAGAGATTACTTTCAAAGAATTTTATCAATAATTGTTTGTTTATGTGACAAAATAAACAAAATACAAAACTAACGGGAGGATCAACTGTAAGACGCTCACAGCGACGCCCTTAGAGAAGAATGTAGACAAAAATTGATATATGCAACACAACTTAAATGCCCTGCATTGCGCCTCGTGGATGTACCTTTGATGATCTGTGATTTATCGCGAAGATCGACGCGATGGTAAGAGGCACGGCCGGAGGCGAGGGCTTGGGAGAGAAGCGAGTCAGCTTCAAACTCGGCGTGGTCGAGGTCGAGGGATACAGATGAATCCGCAACTCGGACGATCCATTTGCCGAGACGCAACAGCCTTCCGACCAGCGATCGGCCAACGAAACCTCGCCCTCCCAAAACAACGCAAGTTTTCAACCCATCTTGATCCGTGTCCATAGTTCTCCCTCCTCCCGGATATGAAGAAATGCACAGAAATTGGAGAGAGAAAAGGTTTAGCGTGGGAAGAGTGCAAACTTTGAGATAGTAAATGGGTTTGGTGGAAAAATAATGAGGAGAAGAAAAAAAACGTTTTGACAACTGCAGATTCAGAAATGATGAGGAGGAGGCTTGGGTTTTGGCGGGTATACTCCGCTGCATGTCATTAGCCGGAAGGAGTGGAAAGGGTGCAGGGTGATACAAGAAGATATTGAGTTTGTTTATTTTGCTTCTAGCTTGTAGTTACAATTGATAATATACGAAGTTACATTATTTTATATTTCAGTTACAAATTATTATGTGTGAGTTATATCTTGTTATGTGTGAGTTACATCTTGCTATACACGAGTTACATACTTTTATACGTGAGTTACATGTAATTATGTGTGAGTTACATCTTGTTATGTGTGAATTACATCTTGTTATACACGAGTTACATATTTTTATGCACGAGTTACATGTAATTATGTGTGAGTTATATCTAATTATTTGTGGTTTTTTACTTATCTTTATCTTGAACTAATTCAATTATATCTGAATTAATCTTTTTCTTTGCCAATTTAATACAAAAATTTATTAATCCACATAAAATAAGTATTGATGGAGTATATGGTCCGGGAACCCCCGGCCCACAGACTCCTACTGCTCCAATAAAGGCCCAACAGGCCCAGAAAGCACGACAGGCCCAAATCACAGCACCCAGAGTACCAAGCAGCCCACAATGCGCACCAGGGGTGCCTTCGGCCCCCTGGCCGAAGGCTCTAACTCTCACAGGAGGGCCAAGACAGCAAAACAAGATGGCTCGGGAAAACGGCGAAAATCAGTAGCCCTCGGCACCTGGAGCCCTCGGCACCAAGGGGGTCCCCGATACTCAGAGCCCTCGGCTAGTCCTCTATAGCCGAGGGCACCTCTCCCGACATGATATCCGCGCCACATGCGTACAGATCATCATACCCTGTACAACGTCCCATCCAACAGTCGCATTAAATGCGGCCACATGCGGTTGCCAGCGCCAACCAGTTGAGGTGACCTCTCGGCCAATGGACGCTTGACACGTGTCCCTGTCCGGCATTTATTACTACTATAAATAGCACTCCATTTCCCCATTTGTAATCACGCTGAAAACGCTCCACTCTTTACAATATACTTTCTCTCTCTATACTTACTTGCTCTAACTTCTCTCTTATTATTCCCCGTAATAACCCCTCGGATAAGCTACCCCCCGGGTACACTATCCATCATTTGGTGCTCTCGTTGAGAGGTCGAACAATCAAGTAAGAAACCCTCCCCCTCGACCAAACACAAAAACATTCATCTAAAATGGTGAGAACAACTCGTGCCAACTCTAAGAATGTAGAGGACAGGAACCTGGCCCTCGGTGAGGTCGACGTCCCCGAAGCCTCCAACAGGGCTCCCGGGGGCGGCGTCATCGCCGGGATGGACCAGACGGCTGTCGACCTACGCCAACAGATTCAGCAAAATGCCCCTGATGCCCGCCTCGGCATCGAGGCCAAGAAAAAGGACTGGAGCGAAAATCAAATTAGCCCCCCGGTCATCACCATCAACGTTCAATCGGCGCTCTCCGCCTTCATCCAGACGCTCACTCAGAACCTGGGTGCCTTCGGCACTTTGGTTCCCCACCAGCCTCAGGTTGGGGAGAATATTCTGCCTCCCCCTCATCCACGACCCCTAGGTAACCCGGTCCTCCAGATGGGGAACTCCGAGGGGGTCGTGGCCCAAGATACGGCCTCCCAGGAAGTCCAGTCCCGGGACCGCCACGACGTGAATAAGGAGCACCCCCGGACCGCTGAGGGGTCCAAGACCACCTCGGGGGGAGGGCGTTCCAAAGGCCTCAGGAAAGTGGTGGGTCCGTTTCCAGGGCCAATGAAAGACGTCCCCCTCAGGACAAGGGCAAGGCACCTCTCCATGCCGACGACGCACGCCATCAAATTAATCAAGCCCACTCGGCCCGGGTCCATTCGCAAGGGGCGGAGGCCCTCCAGAAGGACCCCCAGGACGAAATCATTGCGGCCCTCCAGCGCCGGCTTAACGAGATGGAGGCCACCAAAGCCCATGCCACCACTTCCGCCCCTCATACAGACCTCAAGTATGAGGCGATGATGGCGAAGATGGAAGAAATGCAGAAGAAGATAGCCGAGGGCTCCGGGGAACCCACCATACAGCTCCGTACCCGGACGCCATTTACCCCAAGGGTATTGGCGGCCCGGATCCCGGAGAAATACCGAGGGCAGCTCATCAAGCCCTATGATGGAAAGACTGACCCCCAAGAGCACTACAGCAGGTATCAAAACAGCATGATGATGGTGGGGGCATCGGATGAATATCTGTGCCGCTGGTTCCTCTCTACCCTAGAGGGGCCAGCTTACGAATTGTTCAACCGATTGCCCGAGGGCTGTATTGACTCATGGAAAGAACTCGCCCAACGATTCTTGACGCATATTGCGGGAAGGCGCCGCACAAGAAAACACTTCTCCCACTTGCTAACAGTGAGGCAGAAGAAGGAAGAGACCCTTCGGAACTTCCTGGAGTGCTGGAGGACGGGGGCTGATAAAGTTGATGGCGCTGATGACGGGACCCTCCTGGCCCTCCTCCAAACAGTACTCCGCCCCGGGAACTTCTCAAGGAGCCTCATCATCGAACCCCCCCGTGATTATATAAGGGCCCTACAGCGGGGGGACCGATACGCCGAGGCCGAGGAGATGGAGAAACACCACCATGTCCCAGATCAACAGCGCCCTCGGCCGGAAGACAAAGGTAGCCGGGGGCCGGGGGCTCCCCGCAATCATCTCAGGGATTCTGCCCCCGCCGGTGATCGCCCCCGGCATGGCCAAGCCAAGCCCGGGGGAGGCTACAAGGGGAACCCGAGGGCTTGGGCACAGCCTGTCCTCCTGGAGCACCCTCGGACACCGTTGACGCACCCCGTCAGCGTCATCCTGGATTTTGCCGAGGAGAGGGGCCTCGTGGAGCGAGATTCACGCGCACCCTCGGAAGTATTTGCCATCAATCCAAACTACCCCTACTGTCGTTTCCACCGACATCAGGGGCACAGGACCGATGATTGCCATCAACTGAAGACGGCCATCGAGAAATTGATACAAGCGGGCCATCTGTCCCAGTTTTTCTAGGGCCCTCAGCAACAGCCCCCCCCTCATCAGGGGCCACCCCGAGGGCAAACTGCGAGAGGGAATGCATGGGTCAACCCCAACACCATCCCCCTCGGCAAGAAGAAGGAGATTGGAAATCTGGAGGAAGAGGAGGAGGAGTACCCCCGGTATCAAGAAAAGAAACGCCATATCCTCATGATTACGGGGGGAAATACCGGGGGTGACTCCACAAGTCAACGAAAGAAGTGGGCTCAGTCACTTTACGTGGGGGAAGTCACTCATATGCCCCCAGTAAAGCGGTTGAGGGAGGAACCCATTATCTTCACCAACGCTGATCTCCCCCCGGTATCCTCCCCCCACAGGGATGCCCTCGTCATCCGCACAGAGATCAACGACACCATTATCCACAGAACTTACATTGACACGGGAAGCTCCATCAATACAATGTACCTCAGCACCTTCAGAGAGCTGCATCTGGAGAGGGGGTCCCTTCGGTCCATCAAGACCCCTCTCGCCGGCTTCACCGGCGACACCATTGATTCCGAGGGGGTCATAACCCTCTCGGTCATCTTTGGCGACGGCCTCCATAGAGCCAAGCTCGAAGTGGAGTTCGTCGTCGTCAACATCGACTGCGCCCACAACATCATCCTCGGCCGGCCAGCCCTCGAGGACCTTGAAGCCGTCATCTCCAGGAGGCATCTTTGCCTGAAGTTCCCAGCCGAGGGGGGAATCGGTTACTCAAGGGGGAACCAAAAACTTGCCCGCGCTTGCTACCTTCAAGTTACGAAGAAGGTTAGCAAGACGGAGTTCCGCGTTGACACCATCACCAGAACTGTGGAAGCAGAAGAAAGGAGGCCGAGGGCTGAACCAGCCGAGGAGGTAGAAGACTTCGCGCTCGATCCGGCCAAGCTGGAGAGAGTCGTGAAGATTGGAACCAAGCTCCCCGAAGACTTGAAGACCGACATCATCAGCGCCCTCCGCGCCTACTCCATTGTTTTTGCATGGGGGCCGGAGGACATGCCGGGGATCAGCTGAAGGGTCATCACCCACCGCCTCTCGGTGGACCCCTCGGCCAAACCAGTACAACAGCGGAGGAGACCCTTCTCGGCCGAGAGAAGGGAATTTGTGAAGAAAGAGGTCGCCATGCTTCTTTCTATTAAGCACATCAAGGAGGTGAAATACCCCTCATGGTTGGTGAACGTAGTCCTCGCACAGAAACCGCCCTCATTCCGCATGTGCGTGGACTACACGGATCCCATCAAGGCATGCGGAGGAGGGGTAGTGCTCATCTCACCCGAGGGCTTCCGGGCCTATTATGCAGTCCGTTTCTCCTTCAAAGTCTCCAACAATGAAGCCGAGTACGAGGCTCTCCTCTGTGGCCTTCGACTGGCAGCTAACATGAAGGCCCGACAAATCCACGTTAAGTGCGACTCCAAGTTAGTCGTCGGCCAAATCTCCGGGGAGTACGAAGCCAAGGAAGGGAGAATGAAGCAATACAAAGAGGCGGCCAAGGAATTGCTTAAGGTATTTGAGGCACACTCTCTTACTCAAATACCGAGGGCTCAAAACTCCGAGGCCGACATTTTATCAAAGCTCTCGGCAGAATCCCCTGAGCATATCTCCAAGATTGCCAAAGTGGAAGAACTCAGCCTCTCCAACATACATGCTAGCCCCGTCATGAATATACAGCAAAGACAGGAGGACTGGGTCTCGGACATTGTTGCCTTCATCACCACAGGGCAACTGCCCGAGGACGAGGCCCGCGCCAAGCTGGCAAAGTTGAGGGCTCCCAGCTACCTTATCGAGGACGGGAGGCTTTACAAAAGGTCCTACAACGGGATGCTACTTCGGTGCCTTCATCAAGATGAAGCCGAAGTGGCGATGGAGGAAGTACACAGTGGCACTTGCTCAGCTCACCAGGGGCCCTTCTCCATGTCCCGAAGGCTAATAATCCAGGGCTACTTCTGGCCTACGATGTCCCGGGTCTGTGCAGACCTTGCCCGGAGGTGTTCCGCATGCCAACATTTCCAGAAAGCTCCCGGCAGGCCAGCGGTCAACTATGCCCCCATCAGCACATCCATACCTTTCGCTCGGTGGGGCATAGACCTTGTGGGCCCTCTGCCGAGGGGTACCTCCAACAACAGGTATATCATTGTCGCCATCGATTACTTCACCAAATGGGTGGAAGCGGAGCCCCTCGCCAGCATCACTGAGGCCAGGTGTCGTCACTTTGTTCTCAAGAACATCCTCACCAGGTTTGGCGTCCCTCAGCAAATCATCTCCGACAATGGGACTCAGTTTGAGGCAGCCCCCTTCTGTGCCCTCCTAGAGGCATGGGGCATCAAACACACCTTTTCATCCGTTGCTTACCCTCAGGGCAACGGTCAAGTGGAGAACGCCAACAGGACCCTGCTTGAGGGCCTAAAGAAGAAGCTGGAGGCCGAAGGAGGTGGTTGGGTGGAAGAACTCCATAACATCTTATGGGCCTACCGTACCACCCCTCGGCGGGCAACTGGCGAGACACCCTTCTCCCTTTGCTACGGATTTGAAGCCAAAGCCCCCACTGAAGTAACTCTCCCAACCCGAAGGGTCACACAGTATGATCCGGAGGCCAACGACACCAACATGGCCCTTGATCTCCACCTTATTTCGGAACGCCGGGAGCAAGCCTTCGTACGCGCAGAGAACTACCGAAGGCAAGTGAAAAGTTACATTGATGCCAAGGTTCGCTCCCGGGAATTCCAGGTGGGGGACTATGTTCTCCGAAGAAGAGAAGCTAGCCAACCGACCGAGGGCGGCAAGATGGCACCAAAGTTCGAGGGCCCCTACATCGTGGCAGCCATCATCAAACCGGGAACTTACAAATTAAAACGCCCTAACGGGACTGAAGTCCCTAGGCACTAGAATGTACATCACTTAGTTAAATTTTATCAATAACATCAGAGCGGCCAAGCCCTCATAACTAGTGAATGTATCATTTTACGGCCCAAGGCCTAAGAATTATGAAGAATGAAGGCATTTTGAAGACACCGGGAACACGGAACGAGATTATCACAAGGGCCAAGCCCTCATATCACCCTCAGGCCCAAGGCCTCACCACAATAGAAGAACCCTCAGCACCCAGTGCCGGGGGTAGACAATACTGTCACCTACAACAAAGTACCACCCGTCCTCAAATGAAGACCCCTCGGCACCAAGTGCCGGGGGTACACCATTATCAACTCTCAACCAATGGGAGGAAACAACAAGTGTTCCCACAGAAGACCCCTCGGTACCCAATACTGAGGGTAGACAAGACAATCACCTACAACAAATGGGAGGAAACACCAAGTGTTTTCACAGAAGACCCCTCAGGACCAAGTACCAAGGGTAGACACTGCAATCCCCTACGACAAGTGAAGGAAAAACGCCAAGTATTTTTACAGAAGACCCCTCGGTACCAAGTGCCGGGGGACATGCATCGGAACAAACACCAAGTGTTGTTTCTAAGCAGTACCCCTCGAGGACGCCTATACCGAAGGCGCCACCTATCGGTGCCGGCAGCACGTAGTGCACCCGGCCATTTCCAACTAGTGTGCAAATGAAAACCCTTCCCTGAAACGCTTTCCGCGTCATCACCCCAAAGGTATGACAGGCATGAGAAATGCCCAGGATTCGACTTTCAAAAACGGAACGCTTTCCGCGTCATCACCCCAAGGGTATGACAGGCACGAGAAATGCCCAAGATTCGACTTCCAAACCGAAACGCTCCCGCGCCACCACCCCAAGGGTGTGGCAGGCCACGGACTATGTCTAGCGCCGAGGGGACGACTTTCAAAACTGAGGCGCTTTCCGCGCCATCCCCCAAGGGGAGGCAGGTCATGGTGTATTCTACCCAGGAAACGACCCTCGATCCCCTCGGAACTCGGAAGGTTAACCCGAGGGGGGAGCTAATGGTGTATTTTGTTACCTCCCGATAGGCCAAGCCTTACCAAGAAACCAAGTTTCTTGATGCCTTCCCTTCACTACTCAAAAAAAATGGGGTGGTGAAGGGGAGTAGACTCGGCGAGAAATCAATGAGTACATTACTCCGACAATTTACTAAAACGTACCGAGGGCTCCCCACGGGAACACCTTCGGTACCTTGGAAGTTCACAAGTACAAAGGACACCATTCACAACAGACATCATCAACGAATGGCTGAGTCCACTCAAGGATTGCCTCCGGCTATACCCAAAACCGAAGGCTCAAACAACTCAAAACGTTCCCGAAGGGAACTATATGACAAACAACCGGAGGCTTTTGTTGCCACAGGCCAACATCACAAGGCAAAGGAAACTACCCTGAACCTACAACGCCTACAACCGAAGGGTCCCCACCCGAAGGCCAGCAACAGGAAATACTTAGAAAACAATCTAAGTCCTAGATGCTTTGCCCCTTGTGGAGCCACCAGCCAGCCGAGGGCATACCTCAAACAAGGTCCTCACAGTCATCCGAGGGCTCCTACTTCACACATACTACACTTAGAAAAAATTTCTAAGTCCTACAAATTTTGGCCCTCGGTCAAGTCTCCATGCTGCCCGAGGGGCCACGCAGTTGAAGGCTTGGTGAGGCTACACTTAGAAAAAAAATTCTAAGTCCTAACTATTGCTGGGCCCTCGGCCATACATCTAGCGAAGGGTGCCCAACTACCGAAGGCCAAAACTATATTCAAACACTTAGAAGAATTTTCTAAGTCCTAAGCACCTCACCTCCGGTCATCTCATGAAGGCTACATAGAACCAGAGGGAAGGATCAGCCGGGGTCCAACAGATGAACAAACACTTAGAAATATTTCTAAGTCCTGAACATTGTGCCCTCGGTGAAAGGCTCAACTGACTAAGGATTATTGGTAGCCGAGGGCTAGAAGAAGCACTACACTTGGAGGAATATATTCTAAGTCCTAAACATACATTCAGACGAGCGAAGGCATACATTCAAAGGAGGGCGAAGGCATACATTCAAAAGAAAATGATGGCATACATTCGAAAGAAATGAATTAAAAAGGACAAGTTATATACCAAAAACCCGAAGGCATATGTATTCATTCAGCCGATAAAAGGAAATTCAAAATATACATTACATAGTGGCCGAAGCCGAGAGCATACAAGTGATAGCTAGACAGGATTGTTCAAAACATTTTCTAAGTATTACACGATGACTACGTCATCAGCAGCAGCAGCATCACCCTCGTCGGCCGGCTTTGACGTAGCGTCCCCCTCGACATCCTCTTCTTCATCACTGCATTCAGCCATCAGGACAGTGTCCTCGAGATATGGCTTGCTGGTACCCTCGGGAAGGGGAACCCTGGTGTCCGGTTGAAGAGGGGGGAGCCCATAAGTCGCGGGGTCAAACGCCGATGGATCTGCCCCCAGGTGCCTGGCCAGCCTTCGGTAGATGAGGGCTTGAGTGAAGTACTCGCCCTCGTCATAATATTCCTTCCCCTTCTGGGCCAGCCACATTGCCCCAGGGCCTTTCACCCATTCCTCCACGGAGGACTCCACAACCGTGGCCACCCACGCTCTCTGGGCCTCGGCCTTCCACCCCTCGGCGATGAAGGCTGCCACCGCTTCCCCCACTACCTCCTTCTTGGCAGTCTCGACATCTTTGGCAGCCTTCTGGGCAGCCTCCGTAGCTGCTTTCTCCGCTTCGGCCCTCCCCTCGGCTTTCGCCAGGACCTTGGCATTCTCGAGGAGTTTCTCGAAAGCCGCCCTCTCCACCTTGGAAGCCTCCTCTGCCTCCCGGAGCCGCCTTTGGGCCGCAGCCAAGGACTCGTCATCCTTCTGCTTTTGAAGGGCATAGAGCTCCATCCGTTGGATAAGTTCCCCGAGGCTGAGGCTTGCCTACAAAGGAGATCACGAATCACCAAAATTTAGAACCATAGTGCAAACAGGGGAGGAAGAGAACGGAAGGAAAAGGAAGGAGAACTTATAGTGACCGAGGCCTGGAGGACCTTGGAGCAGAGGGTGTCGTCAGTTTGTCGGGAGAGCACGGATTTATCCGTCGGGGGGTGGCCCCCCTCAGGAACTCCCTCGGGTTCAGCGTGGCATGCATGATGGCAGTCCCCTTAGTGATGGAGAACTGCACGTTGTCTTGAGGCCATGCCATGCCGGGGGCTTGGGACGAGAGCTCGGGGGAGGAATGCTCCTCCACGATGACAACCGGGCCCCCTTTCGGGTCGCCCCCCTTCTTCTTTTGCTTTTTTCCCTCCGGAGGCGCCACGGCCTTCCCGGCTCTTTTCCTCTTCAGGGCCTCAGCTGGGGAGCCCTCGGCATTGGAGCCAGCGTCATCACCGACAGCAATCTTTTCCTTGGGCACGTTTTCCTGGGCCCCTTCGCTTGCACCCGCCCTCGGGTAGATCTCGTCCAGCCCCCTCTGTTGCGGCGAGGGGTCTTTCTTCTTGGTCTCCTTCGCCAGCTATTTCTTCAGCTTAGATAGGTTCCGGGCGTCCATGTCTGGTCCTGAAAAACAGAGAAAATGCAGGGGAGTTAGGAACATAATATCGAAAGGGAAAGCAAAAATAAAGAAGGAAAAGTATATTCTAAGTATAGAACGGAAGCCCTCGGAGACTATCTCCTGCCAGCACAGGATACTTCTCGTCTGTTTCGCCGAGGAAGCGATATCTTCGGAAGCCGAGGGCAAAAAGCTCCTTGTCAGCAGTGAAGTCCTTAATGGACACTTGCTTCGTGCGGCCCGCCGGAATCTTGGCTATTATCAAGCCATCCTTCTCCAAAGCTGCACTTCCGACCTTCGGATGCCGACGGAAGCGATCCCTGAGTTCCATCGGAAAAGGGCTCTCAGCAACCCTGACGTAGCACCACCGCTCCTTCCAGCCTTTGTTGGACGAGGGCGCTTCTGTGAATAGCTTCCACCGAGCCACCTGTTGCAGATTGGCGAACCCCTCGGCGTTCGCGTGACCCCCTCGGCAGAGGTTGAAGCTCTGGAAAAACAGGTCCAGGCTGGGGGTCACCCCTCGGGCCCGACAGAGGTTCAGAAAGCCCGCCACATATGAGTGGCTGTTGGGCGTCAGCTGGCAGGGGACCAAGCCCACATACCGGAGATACTCCCGAAGGAATGGGTGCAGGGGGAACCGGAGCCCCATTGACACCGATAGGATGTGCACAGCAATGCACCCCTCGGGGGCCCGGGAAAGAACGTCATTAGGGCCCGGCGCCACCACCACAGCCGAGGGCCCCACGTGCAGCTGGGTCACGTACAAGTCTTCCCTATCAGCCTTCGACCCTATCTCCAGGGCAACAGTGTTTAGCCAAGAGTACCCCTCGAGCACATCTACGGGCTTCCCCTGATCAGCGACAACACCTTTCTTCTTAGGGGCAGTCTTCTTCTCCACCGATTTTTTCCCGGGGGCCACTCTTATCGGCGTCGGGTTGAGGGGCCGAGAGCTCCCTGCCTCACCAGCACCCCGAGGGGGAAGGACGGCCACGATCACCTTCATCCTCTCCTTTTCTTCCTCCTCCTCTGCAACTTGCACGGCGAGGGCAAGCTCTTCGTCCTCCGCCTCCTGTTCGAAGCCCTCGGCTTCGGCTTCAACCACCAAGTCCTTCTGCACCTCCATCGCCATCGCGACGTCCTCCTGGGCCGAGGGCTGTCCGCTTGAGGACCACGCGTCTGAGAAGCTCTCCTCTTCCACCGAGAGATCCCTCGATATGTCCTGGGAATCGCTTTGAGAAGACATCTACGCATTAACTCGAGGACTTGGAAGAACTAGAGCTTTTCTAAAAATTCAATCTCCTAGCCTAAGGGCACAAGGCACAGCTAACTACAACGAGAAGAGCAGGGGGGAACTGACCTTAAGGCAAGGATTGATCGAGGGCTGCTGTTTCTCTCTCTAGAAATTTTGGCAGAGCTTCGCTACAATGATTTCGCACAAGGGGAAGGAAGCTGGCCATGGGGTATTTATAGGCGCTGGGATCCAGGCTTGGGTCTGAGAACCGGGCCTCCGGTTGGACTGCCATCATTACCAACCGAGGTTTCACCTAATCGGTGACGCCCGCCCACAAGCAGCCAATGACCACGCACCACGTGGCAACCCCCCCAACGGCTATATCCTGATGTTACATATTCCAACGACTATATTTCCAACGGCTATATTCTAGGAGCCCCCGGGTTTTTTTACTTCACCCCACTTCATCAAGGAAAGCCTCCGGGTACACTTACCCAGAGACGCTCCCGGGTTGTGCCCCACACAGTACATAACAGATGCCTTCGGGATCACTCCTTCAGAAGCCCAAGTCTTCATAACAGGCCACCCCTCGGGGATCCCCCCTCAGCACTGTAAGGGCCGGGTAGCCCCCAGGGGAGTATGCCTCATTGACGGATAGCCTACGGCACACAGGTAATGGGAGCCCTCGGATATCCTCATCATCAACTAATCAACAAGCAGGGGACACCCCAGTGACACTTCAACTACTACCATCATTCACTACGCCCTTGATCCCCAGATTGAGGGACCCGCCTTCGGCACCTCCCAGGACATCAACAACAAGCCTCCGGCTAATCAACACATGAGCCCTCAGAACGAGGAGAGCCTTCGGCATCATCATTATTCTCCGTTTTGAACCAATGTTTCACATTTTCGATTCATCGTTGGGGGAATTCGGTGCACTCTTTTTCCCTCATTAGGTTTTTTTCCCACAGGGTTTTTCCTAATGAGGTTTTTAACGAGGCATCCCCCCAAAATGAAACGAAAACCGTCAGCCTTCGGCCCAAAACAGCAACGCAACTACTCTACTCCTTTTCACCACTTTGCAAGTGCCTCAAGGAGTGGGGGACTGGAGGACCCCCTCAAGTCCCGACATGTGGGTAACTGAGGGACCGCCCTCGGTAGAATCAACAAACAGCAAACTACCCACAACTCTATAAACTACAAACGGAACAACGGCAGAGGACAAACACAATTACTCCTTTTCCCTCAAGTACCTTTCGGCAAAAGGAGTGAGGGACTCCTGATGGAGTATATGGTCCGGGAACCCCCGGCCCACAGACTCCTACTGCTCCAATAAAGGCCCAACGGGCCCAAAAAGCACAACAGGCCCAAATCACAGCACCCAGAGTACCAAGCAGCCCACAATGCGCACCAGGGGTGCCTTCGGCCCCCTGGCCGAAGGCTCTAACTCTCACAGGAGGGCCAAGACAGCAAAACAAGATGGCTGGGGAAAATGGCGAAAATCAGTAGCCCTCGGCACCAAGGGGGTCCCCGATACTCAGAGCCCTCGGCTAGTCCTCTATAGCCGAGGGCACCTCTCCCGACATGATATACGCGCCACATGCGTACAGATCATCGTACCCTGTACAACGTCCCATCCAACAGCCGCATTAAATGCGGCCACATGCGGTTGCCAGCGCCAACCAGTTGAGGTGACCTCTCGGCCAATGGACGCTTGACACGTGTCCCTATCCGGCATTTATTACTACTATAAATAGCACTCCATTTCCCCATTTGTAACCACGCAGAAAACGCTCCACTCTTTACAATATACTTTCTCTCTCTATACTTACTTGCTCTGACTTCTCTCTTATTATTCCCCGTAATAACCCCTCGGATAAGCTACCCCACGGGTACACTATCCATCAAGTATATTGTATTTCATATTCATACACTTTTTTTCAAATGATAAAAATGAAAGATGTAGCGGGGGTTTATTTCATGGTGTAACTCACATACATTAAGATGTAACTCGCGTATATTAAGATGTAACTCGCGTACCAATATTGGTCTCATTTGATAGATCATGAAAAATAAAAAAAATTGATATAAAATTTATAAAAATCGGATATCAAATAAAAAAGTTATTACAATTTTTAACAATAAAAGAAATAAAAAATAATGGAAGTTGCGTCGTTTTGGGATCGGGCGCACCATCCTTATGGTGCGCCGATCCCAGGATATAAATTGTCGTCATTAGCACATCCGCCTGCTCCATTTTTTACTCAACACGTACTCCATACCCCAGCTAGCCTTGGGCATGAGTTTTAATAGAAAAATAGAGTATGTTGATATAGAAGAAGTATTTGGTAAGGAAGAAAATAACAATTTTGATATAGAATAACAATTTTGATTATTTGATATAGAGTATGTTGTACCCCATATAAAAATTCTCCTCAACTTTTTTTCTCTTCTTCCTCTCTCTCGTGCATCGTTTTCTTTTCACGCAGCCCCCATCCCCTCCCCTTTCGTTCCGTTTTCTCCAAATCTTGATTTCTTCTCCATTCTAAGATCTCTCCCCTTTTTTTTAGATTTCTATTTTCTACCATTTCCCCCTCCAACCTTCTTCTCCTGCTTCTCTTGTCTTCTGCCTTTTTTTCGTTTCAAATGCAAGAGCTACGGTAATCAGACGAACGGGAAGAGCTCGGTGACGTTGGATGCAACCTCAAGGGAAGTCAACGATGAAGGTGCAGACCAAGAAGCTTTGAGTGACTTGAGAAGATCTTCTTTTCTTGATTTTGATTTCTTGATTTTTTTGTGTGTTTTCGAAATAAAAAGGTTGTCTGTCTCACAGACAACTTGTAAGTGCAGTGTCTGTATTTGTTTGTAAGACTCGTGAAGTTGTCTGTCATTTGAAAAATAAATGTCTATAATTGATATTAGTTGATTGTCATTTGCTTGTTTGTATTTGTTTTAAGTTCTCACCAATGGTCGGCCTCCTGATGCAGATAGTACACCGCAGTGTCGGCGCGATGCTCCAAAGGGCATTTCACCGCTTCAAAGAGTTTAGCAAACGTGCTGATCAAGTCCTTGAAAATTAGGGGGTCCTCTTCGCCTATCTATACAAGTCATTTCACTTGGTTCATGTTCAAATTCTAACATACATACAAATCATTCACTAAGTGAATATGGACTAAGTCATTCACTTAGTCTATATTCAAATTCTAACATATATGTCATTCATGCCGTTTCAAATAAACCATCATACTTCATACATTTCACACAAGCATGTATTTTCATGCATCTCACAATTCAATCGAATAAATAAATACCTTTAAAGTCTCACATCCTCACCACGTTTCTAAGAGGTCTTCTCCTAGTTATTTTCATTTTCCGGGTTTTTATAAAAACGTTTTGAAAATTCCTTTTTTTTACAGTAATAGTACAAAGGTTTTCTTCAAAGATTATTATCCTCCCATTTAGAAAAAACTGAAGCAAAATATTTATTACATTTAAAGTTAAGCACATCATTACCATAATGAAGATTTTCAATTATTTTGTCAACAACTATCGTACTGAAATATGTCATAAAATAGTATTTAAAGATACACATTATTTTAGTATCCATTAGGTCCTTAGTGTATTTAATTATTATAAAAATCATATAACTTCTATGAGTAACTTCTTGTACTTTCTAATTATTTGTGAGTGTATCACATTCAGAAGTGAAAATATTTACTCTAAAATATATTCTTTCTTTCGTCTGCGTATAAAGTAAGGAATATAAATATGAAGATAAAACCAGTTAGAAATCGGGGAGTTAATGTTTATCGGGAAAAAGAGAATCAATATTTACGATAAAATTGTTCAACTTCAAAAAATGAAAAATGTGAGAATAATTTTTTATGAATTCATTTAAAAAATTGTTATAAGGAGTGTTTTTTATTTCCATACAATCAAATTTTAGGCTTAACAACCCATTTTATGTTCTCCAAATGGCCACATAGTATTATGCATGTTGTGTTAATGTCTATGTTTGACCTAGTCTAGTCTTTTCTAGTCTAGTTTCATTTATTTAAGTGTGTTAAAGACCGGTCAGATGTGATTTGTCTTAGGATGTTTTTACTTGGACTGTAATTCCTCCCGGATCAGACCAGATCAGACCAGACCAGACCAGACTTGGATAGTTATAAAAATACAAAGAAACCAGACCAGACCAGACAAGACCATATCAGACCAGACCAGACCAGACCAGAACAGACAAGACCAGCAAATTATAGTCCAAGTAAAAACATACTTAGTCTGATTTGGTTGATCAGAGACAACAATTCGTCCAAGTGCATTGAAACATAACTACTCTACTCCGGACGTTATTATTATCATGTTATGGTACCATATTTACCCACAATAAAAATATTTACTTTGTATATCAGTGAACCTTATATTTTTCTTAATATATATTTGATGTACCCATGTTAAATATACAAAATATTTACTCTGTTACTTTATACTTCATACTAGACGAAGTACTCGTGCGATGCACGGTATATATCTAGAATATAATACGGAGTACATTAACATATTATTTAAAATTATATTTTGTTAAGATGATACATATTATGTAATTTTTCTAAATAAAAAAGACAATAGCTTTTATACGAAGTATATTGTAACTTTGATTATATCATAGAAGTTGTAAGCAAATGAAAATTTGGACTGTGTGAAAAAATGCAAGTAAAACTAAAATTAAAATTACAATTAATGATAAAGTGTAAGAGTAAGCTCTATGTTACAATGAAATGACACTGTAATACAATTATTAGTGGGTCACATGAAACTTTATAAAAAAGAATAATCATATATCTTCATAATATATAAAAAGTATCATAAATTTTCAAAAAAATCATTTAGGACACTGGTGTTGATAGCATGACCCTCATCATCAAATATATGAATCTTTAACCCACCCATTGAGGTGACACTTTACATGACAACATACAATTGACCATGCATATAAATGGAATTTGGATGTATATCCACTTGTACAGACATCATCTTTGATTGTTTTTTATGTCATGGACTCGTGGGAAATAAAACGATGATTGAGGATTTCCAACGTTAAAATGTGAAAAAACTCTGTCATATGATGGGACCAATGATAACTGTGAAATAAAAAGTGTTTGACCAATACTTTTGCCGGATATAATCTTCACCTCCAAAACACATTTACTGTTAGTCGCGTGAGCGAGAAATCATATTAGGTGCAAACTTTCATTTATCAAACTCTGTTTTAGTGCAAAGAATTGTTCCAAGTTTGCAACATTTAATAAAGTGCAAGGATAAACATATTAGATGGTTTACAAATAAATACAAAGTAAATATCCATTTATATTATTAAGATGTATATAATTCATACAAATATTAAAAACACTATGCCAATAAGAGGTTGCATCTAATTTACTCAAAAAGTGGAGAACAATCATATGTTAATGTGTATTTTGTGGTTTCAATCAAGCCTACACAATTCACATTGAATAAAGGGATGCAAATACAAAAAATATTTAAAATTTGGTTGTGATCTAATTCCATAGTAAAATATAATTATTCAAATTTATATTAACAATGATAATTCCATTGGTATGTGATGTGACATTTTAGTTATTACCGTTGTGGTTTAGGATGTTTTAAATTTGATAAAAAATTTATGGTCTAGTCTAGTCTGGTCTTAAGTGATTTGGCAAATGTCATATTTTTGTGTATTTTTGCAATTATCGAAGTATGGTTAATATAGTCTATTTAACTCTAGTCTAATCTGAGGTTGAACGCTATATCTTTTTCTTTTCAATTCAATTGTTTTCAAACACTCCGAATTTTACTATTAATCTCTTCTCACCTAATATTTAAAATAAACCACTTATGAAAAAAAGAAGCAAAAACAAAACTTTTGTGGTGGGATGGGCCCGTTTGGTGACCACACTTTTTTTAGGTTATCATGGTTTATCAACCATTTTTTCCCATCAAACGTGTAACTCTTGATTTCACGCATTAGAATGAAGGTTTCCTACACATAGTAAATAATATATACTTCATCAGCCCGTCTTGGATGTTTTTACTTAGCGAATCTAATATCTTGATTGCATATTTACTTACACTTTATTTTGATTTTTAGATATTCAATATTGGTGTCATATGAAAGATAATAAAAAACTATGATCTTTGATATGTTTTTTGTAACAATATGAATACAAATATAAAGTTACAGCACTTAAAAAAAACATGAGATTTTATTTTGAAAGAATGACGTTAATATAACCATCTTTTCCTTTTCGCTGCCTTATCTTCAGAGAGCTGCTCCACACATCCTAAACTTCCTGTTCCAGACTTCCAGAACTCCAGAAGTGTTTGTACTCATCCCCGATGATTTCTATTTGTTCCTCCAATCAATTAAATGGAAATAAAAAACTAACCACCGTTGATACATACTGTCCACCGCCCAAACGTTGCCCACTCACACCCCTGGCCGCTTACCGGTCTTCGGCTCAAATCTGGCCATTGCTCTCCACGCGCGAACGGGAAGAACATGAAGATGGAGCCGATGATCTGGAGAAGGTCGAAGCCATGGAAACGTAAAAGGAGGAAGACAACTTCGATTAATAGAGGCGCACTTCGACCTTGGCCGTAGCAGAGATGGCCTGTGTTAACGAGAGATGAAAAGGGGCGGGTTGTTGTGGGATTGTGGGGCAGGGGGCGGGTGGGCTAGTGGGGAAGGGTGGGGGCTGTTATGGGCTGGTGGGACAGGTCTAGTGTGACACGGGAGGGGCTGGGGAGGGGATAGGTGGTAAATATGGCGGCAGTCAATGGGCAGTGCCAGTGGCATCGGGTGTGTCACTATGGCGGCGTCACTGTGGCGACATCACTGTGGGTGCCGGCAGTGACACGGGCGATGGCGGCAGCAGTTACACGAGCAATGGCGGCAGTGACATCCGATCGTGATATGAAAATTGGGCAGTAACATGAATATTTGAGTGTCACTTTATCTTAGTCACATTTTTGTCCAAATTTAAATGTGGTCACATTTTTGGAAGTTAACTTTAATTTAATAATATTAAGGGAAAAATCCCTTTTATTTTTCTTCTTTGTTTTTTTATATTTTTTTTTATTCTATGTTACGTACTTAATTTTTTTGGAATGGAATTGTAACATACGGAGTACTTTATTATAAATCTGCCATTGTCATTCGTTAATGTAGTTAATACATTACCAAATTTAATTTTTGCATTAATTCACCATTATGTCTTCATTTTAGGCAGAATTTTCCCCTCCAAATATGACGCAGAAACTGTTATTTTATATTATATAAAGATTATATAAAGATAAAGATTTCATTGTAGTTGCAAGCATTAAGTTAAAATAAAGCTGATGAGAATGAAGTCAAGCATATAGTAACTTCAAACTATTATTAATTAAGCCTAAAATTTAAAAAGTAGATATTTATGTAAACTTGAAAGTATTGAAATTTTAATTAGAAGCTGATTAAATATGGCAAAATATATTTTTCATAACATGTCGTCCTCTTTTCAAAAAGAGAGAATTTCCCAAATGGGACTAAAACTTGTTTAAAACTCCAAAGTGGGATATTAAGTTTTTTATTACCTAAATAGGACTTTTAATTACCGATCGGACAAAATTGCCCTTTCTCAGTTCCGGCTGCAACAATTCACTGGGTGCGATGAAGGTCGTTTGCGAGT
Source organism: Cuscuta europaea (assembly GCA_945859875.1). Classification (NCBI taxonomy): domain Eukaryota; kingdom Viridiplantae; phylum Streptophyta; class Magnoliopsida; order Solanales; family Convolvulaceae; genus Cuscuta; species Cuscuta europaea. The sequence continues at coordinate 23,866,540 of CAMAPE010000038.1, forward strand.
TGCGATGCACGGATGAACGGCTCCCCAGGTAAGTTTCTTCCGATCTTTTTCTTGTACTTATCTCTTAATTTCTTCTCAAGCACCCTTGTTTTCTTCTTCTACATGTCTTCTACTTTCTTCTTCTTTTGGATTTCCAAGTTTTTATAATCCTGAGTAATTTATTTTTAAAAGATTCATATTATTATTCTAATCACTTCAATCTGAAAAATGACAATGTCACTTTCATGACATTACATTTGCTAAGGTGACAATTTCAAAGAAGAAAATGACATTTCCAGAGTAATAATGTCACTTTCATGACATTTTCAAAACAAAAGTGAAATTTTCAGATTGTCATCCCAGTACATAAACTGTCACAAACGTGACATTTTTTTCAAATAACCAATAATTTTGACATTCTCGGATTATAAAAGTGACATTTTACTGAATAAATAAATTCAAATCTACAGGAGGAAGAGATGTGCAGGGCTGCTACGAAGAATTCCGGTCGATGGCGAGAATGCAGCGACGAGTGCAGAAGGGTTAGAGCTATTTGGGGAAAAGGTGATTTAGGGATTAGGGGCAAAAAGGTAATGTGGAGTCCCATTTAGGAAATTTAAAACTTGAAGTCCTATTTTGAAGTTTTAACCATGTTTTAGTCCCATTTAATATAATTTCTTTTTCAAAAATGGATGGTTTTATAAAATGGATGGAAAATGTAGGCTCACTTAAAATTATAGAATTTGAAATCAAAAAGTCAATGTTATTGGGGTCCCATGTTCTTAATTAAAGTTTTCGTTGATAAAATGAAGTTACAAAAACAGAGCCGGCCTATTTCAAAAGTTTGATTCGTTTGAATTGAAAAACTATAGTTTAATAATAAAAATTAAAACCGAACATATAAATTTGTGAATAAATTAATACAAAGTTGTTTAAATTAGGCAAGTTTTAAAATTTAATAAAAATTAACACAAATTTATTAAACCGAACATTCATACATTTAATAAAAGTGACAGATTTCAAGTTTATTAGAAAAAATTATTTATGAAATTTAAAACAATAACTTATATTTTTGTATTTGCACCATGTTTTACTGCAATTTTGATAATTCACTCTTTACTAAACTGAATATAAAAGCTTAGAAGGTTAGAAAATTAATCAATCATTAACAAAAACACTTTGAAGAGTGCTTGAAGTAAATTTGACAAACTTGTTTAATCAATCATTCAATGCTACAATGTGCACGGTGCACATGTGACATCAGAGATAGCAACAAAAATATTAGTAAATCAATTATCTCTCTCCTTATTTGAATGATTTTATACAATTTTGGTAAGTTTTTCTCTGCAATATCAACCAAAATGTCAACAGCTAGATGGTCTTCTTGACATTGTGGAGAAAAAACTTATCAAAATTTTATAAAACCATCGATAATTAATTTGCTAATACTTATGTGGTTATCTCTAATGCCATATGTGCACCGTGCACATAATAACATTAGAGATGCTCTAAGTGCAATGACTACTATAAAAAATCATAATAATCTAGAAATGCATAAAAATTATTTATTCATGAGAAAATACAAGCATAGATAGGAGTAGTTCTTTTATTGTGAGAATTTATTTAGTAAAACATGTTCAAATTAAATAATTATTTAGTTTAACTATGAGCAGATTTTTTGGAATAAACTTGAAATTACTTTTTGATAGTAAAATCATCTTGAGCATAGTGTGAAGTTTTGTAACTTTTTTGTATTCATTAATTTGCCACAATCTAATCACACCTACATCAAACTCTCCTTTCAAAACACCTTTGATTGAATTTCATCAAGATCACTATTTTGACCAGCATTGTGGACGAAATCAATTACTCCGTATGATTTTTCTAATATGATTAATTTTTGTACATAGCTTTTTACAATGATTTGAATGGATGTGGTTGGTTATTTATATTCAGGAACATGTTGAATCATTGATTTAGTTCCGAAATTTCATTTTCTAATTTATGATCAAAATTACGATAAAGAGCTTATTATTGTCAGCATTAATTACAGGATTGTGCAAAACTTTCCATATACTACCAGACTACCAGTACATGCATATAGTATTCATTCATGTGTAATGCCGGTTGAAAAAAATCAACACCGTAGTAGTATTGGAAAATTTATATATGGTGGTATTGATTTCCAAATATATAGAATCTAGTAAATTATTGATTGCCTTATTGCCGCCTAAGTATAGACTCAATTTTGATGCAATAGTAATTTCCACTAATGCCCTTTAAATGGGTGAGATTTTTCCCTCCAATTGTCGTTCAAACACTGTTACTTTATACTATATAAAGATGTTATGGTACCATTTTTACCCACATTAAAAATATTTACTTTGTATATTAGTGAACCTTATATTTTTCTTGATCTCTATTTACAATACCTTTCATTCATATCTCGTATATTATCAAACATTGATCGATTTATTATATTCTGAATCAAACATCGAAAATTAGTCAAGAACTTCTTTATGAGATAAAGGGTGTATATATAAAGATAAAAAGATGCGCCTTTGATATTTGATAGTTCCAAATCTAAAGCAATACGCGGAGAGGCTAAGATGGTTCATTCGAAGACTGAACATATGGGTTCCATCACAAAATTCCACCTAAGCAATGATGTCAAGATTCCTAGTCCCCAACAGAAGTCAATGCTCTTTCTATACACTAAGCATAAATTCTCCTCACACAATTAACTCACCGCACGCTTCATATATATATATCGATCCAATGCGACTCTGAGACTATCTCATTCATATACTACCAGAAATATATAATCCATATAAGTAAAGTAGAACTAGTCTGGAACGAGAAAATGGAAGGAAGTATAGAGCTTGTTTTCATTCCCGCCCCTGGAATGGGCCACCTTCTCTCCGCCATCGAAATGGCCAAGCTCCTCCTTCAGAAACGCCGCATCAGCGATGATCTCTCTATCTCTGTATTGATGATGGAACCTTCCTTCGACTCACTTCTTGCAGCCCACGACGAACCGTCCTCCAGATTGAAGTTCGTGCTTCTCTCTGCTTCCACGACGACAGATAACACCAACAAGGCCACCTACTTCCGTTCCCTCATCGAATCTCACAAGCAAAGTGCGAGTGAAGCCGTTCGCACAATCCAGACCCGGACGGCTTCAGGCGGCACAAGGCTCGCCGGCATTGTTGTGGACATGTTTTGTACCGACATGATGGACGTGGCCGACGAGTTAGGAATCCCGGCGTACGTGTTCTACACTTCCGGCGCCGCCATGCTCGGACTCCATCTCCATCTCCAGGAGCTCAGGGATGTCCACCGGAAAGACGTCTTCGAGTTCAAGGAGTCAGACTCAGATCTGGAAGTCCCGACTTATTCCACACCTTTTCCGGTAAGGTTTCTACCGGCGAATACGCTGAACAAGACCGGCGGCGAATCCGACAGGTTTTTGGATATTGCAAAGAGAATCCGAGAGGCGAAGGGCATACTTGTCAACACGTTCCCCGAGCTTGAGCCACACGCTCTCAAAGCCCTATCCAAAGAAGAATCAAGGAAGATCCCGCCCGTGTACCCAGTGGGACCCGTACTCAACTTGCAAGGTGTAAAGAACAAAGAGTCCGACGAAGAAATATTTGAGTGGCTTAACGATCAAAAGAAGTCATCTGTGGTGTTCCTCTGCTTCGGAAGCGGCGGCAGTTTCACGGAGGAGCAAGTGAAGGAGATCGCCGACGCACTCGAGCATAGCGGGCAGAGGTTCTTGTGGGCCCTGGTGAAGCCAACGCCAAAAGATGTCGACCTCAACAAATCGAAAGACATCCTCCCAAAAGGTTTCTCAGAAAGGACTAAAGGCATCGGAAAAGTGATCACCGGATGGGCGCCGCAAGCCGCCATTCTAGCTCACGCCGCCGTGGGGGGCTTCGTGTCGCACTGCGGGTGGAATTCGACTCTAGAGAGCGTGTGGTTCGGAGTTCCCATGGCGGCTTGGCCAATTTATGCAGAGCAACAGGCGAATGCATTCCAATTGGTGACGGATATTGGAATGGCAGTGAATCTTAAATGGGATTACAAGAAAGCCCTAACATCTGAAAAACCTGCAAAGACGGTGAAAGCAAATGTGGTAGAAGCGGCAATCAGAAAGCTTATGGTCCACCCTTCTCCTACGAGGGATAGGGCTAAAGAACTTAAACAGAAGAGTAGAGAGGCTGTGCAGGAGGGTGGCTCCTCCAATGTTCTTCAGTCTTTCTTCCATGAAGTCTTTAACAACAACCTCAAAATTAAAGGAGCAAATGATGTTAAAGAGAAAACTTCTGAGTTGGTTTGGGAGGAGAGCAAAAAGCAAGTTATGGAATTAAGAGAGAATATTATGAAAGTTCATGGGGAAGTTGGTGACTTACGAGTTGCATTGCAATCTGAAATTCAAGGAAGGAGGAATTACATATTGTTGATTGCAATTGTTATGGTAGCCATGGCTATCAGGTATTACCGTGTACTATAAGAAGAGAACTACATTGTAATTGTGTGGTTCTTGTGACTACTAATTACAACTTGAAGTAACTGTGTATGATAATGTAATATGCAATTTGAATTTCTAAATTTCAATGTTTGTGTAAGTAAGTTTTATGTGTACATCATCTGTTAATGTACTTGGTAAAAAGTATCTTCCTTGAAATGTTGTTTGTGATAAAAATGAAAAGCTTTGAATGACCATGTATTTGTGAACAATATATCATTCAAGAGACATTATGGATTATTTGTCATTTTCGAAATAACATGTTTGAGTAGTTACCGTTAAACTTTGAAAATCATGGTAAACTTTAGACCATGATTTTGATTAGTATAATATTTGAAAAGTTATAAATTTTATAGTTTTTTGAAAGTGCTTTTAACAAAGAAAATTTTCATATCATTTTTATATTATAAATAATTTTCTATAAAAAATATATAATTGGTCAAATTTGAATTCGGTTGACCAAAAAATCAAAGATCGCAATTTAAAAGGACGGAGGGAGTATCATTTAAGATGATGTTATTAAATTTATAATAATTCTGGCATTTGCATCTCCATGCTACAGAGACAACATTTACTTGCTCCATGAGCCCATGTTGTTATATTCTTTTCTATTACGCCATGATTCATTGATATGTGAGAGAGATCTGTTATACCTTGAGCAATAATAGTCCAACAAAAATATACTACAATAGTAGCTCTGTACCGGTGTCACCATGAATTCACCCAAACACAGCCTTCAGATACTACTATGTTTTTATTCCCGAAATAAGACTAACATGGCAGTATTTACTGTCATCTTGTAGGCGTGTCTGCCAAATAGTTGCAGTACATTGCATTTAAAATGAAAGTATTAATTATAATTAATGACATTATTTTTCATATATGGTAGTATTTTTCATACATAGTAGTAACAACCCCTATTTCGTGAAGAAAAAATATAGTAGTCCTATTTTGGAATTTCAAACCTCATTTACTCCTATTTTGGGTAATTTCCCTTTAGTATGTTTATCTTATACCTAAAAGTACTCTACATATGACATAAATTAATATTACTGCGCTCAATTATTATTCCGCTTATTTTTTTATAACTAAAAGCACTACATATGAGAGAAAGAGTTCTCCCGCTCAATTATTAGTACGCTTATTTTGCGTTATACCTAACAACATTACTTATGGGAGAATTTTTTAGTCTGTTTATCTTATACCTAAAAAGGTTATGTATGAGAGAGAAAATTCTCCCGCTCAATTATTAATCCGCTTATCTTATGTTATACTCCGTATCTAACAGCATCACCAATGGGAGAGAATATTATTTCACTCTATTATTATTTATTAGTACACTTATATAGTTATATATATATCTTATACTCAAAAGTACTACATATGAGAGAGATAAGCTTCTCTCACTCATTTATTAGTCCGCTTATCTTATACTCTCTCGTCCCGAAAAGTTTTTTCCAAATCGACTTTTCTCGGTTAATGACAATCAACTTTGATCAATGATATTTTTTAATTCGAAATTATTTAGAATATGAAAAATATATCGAAATGTTCCTTAGCTCATTCAAAGTATTTTCATAAAATTATAAAATTTATAAAGTATATACAAATATGAGAAAAAAATCTCCCTCTCTCTTATTATTACGTTTATCTTGTTATACCTCAAAGTACTACATATGAAAACTACTATTCTCTCGCTGAATTGGTATTTCGTTTATTTTCTTATACCTAAAAGCACTACATATGCATGAGAGAAATTCTTCTTCCGCTCAATTATTAGTTCGCTTATTTTATACCTAAAAACACTATATATGACAAAAAGTTCTCTTTCTTACTTTTAACTACGTTTATCTTATAACTAAAAGTATTGTACATGTGAGAGACAAAAATTATCGCGCTCAGTTATTAGTCCGATTATCTTCTTATACCTAAAAAGATTACGTATAAGAGAGAAAGTTCTCCCGCTCAGTTATTAGTCCGCTTATCTTATACTCCGTATTATACCTAAAAACATTAGCAATGGTAGAGAATATTATTTCACTCAATTATTAGTACGCTAATATATATATATATATATATATATATATATATCTTATACTAAAAAATAATACATATGAGAGATAAGTTTCTCCACTCATTTATCGGTCCGCTTGTCATATACTCTCATGTCCTGAAAAGTGTTTTCCTAATCGACTTTTCTTTGTTAATGACAATCAACTTTGATCGATGATATTTTTAATACAAAATTAATTAGAATACGAAAGTTATATCAAAATGTTTACAATATTTTAATAAAAGTATAAAATTTATAAATTATACACAAATATGAGAAAAAATTCTCCTCTCTTATTAGTACGTTTATCTTCTTATACCTAAAAGTATTACATATGAGAGAGAAAATTCACTTGCCGAATTAGTATTTGACTTATGTTATCTTCTTATACCTAAAAGCACTACATATGAGAAAGAAAATTCACTCGTTTAATTATTAATCCGTTTATCTTATCTTATACCTATAAACATTACATATAGGAGAGAAACTTATTCCAATCAATTATTGTTTCGCTTATCTTATATCTAAAGGGCTAAAAGCACTTCATATGAGAAAAAAATTCTCACGTTTAATTATTAGTCTGGTCATCTTATCTTATACCCAAAAGTACAACATATGAGAGATAAAAAAAAATTGCTCAATAATTAGTCCGTTTCAGTTACATATAAAACTCTAAAAGTATTACATATGAGAGAAATAAGCTTCTCCCGCTCATTTATTAGTCCACTTATCTTATACTCACTTGTCTCGAAAATGTTCGCCAAATTGACTTTTGTTGATAAATGACAATCAACTTTGATAATGATATTTTTAAAACGGAATTATTTTGAATCAGCAAATTATATCAAAATGTTACTTATTCAAAAAAAAATCATAAAAGTATAAAATTCTTAATTTATATACAAATATAATAACTAAAATCATTGTTCAAAGTCAAATTCATTTTGATAATAACTTAAATTATTTATATACAAATATAAATTATAAATTTATAATATATATATATATATATATATATATATATATATTAACTAAATCTTATATACAAATATATACGGCACATGAAGTCAAATTCACTTTGATAAGAAATTATCTGATAAAGCTGATAAGTGGAAAATATAATTTACCAAATGAGAGATAAAATAGGATTGTGGCGGCTGAATCTTTTTTAATTAGAAAACACAAACTTGCAAAGTCACCCATGATTCACTTACCTTGCAAAAAAAAAAAGAAAAACTGGTGTAACTAAATTGCCGAAATAGGAGTAAAAAAGTTTGAAAATTCTAAAAAAGGACTGTAATATTTTTATTCCCAAAATAGAAGAAATTACTTACAAGTTTGGAAAATACTGTCATGTTTAAAGTCTGGTACTGCCAAAATATGGCAGTAATTAGTCCTATTTTGAGAATTAAAAACATGATAACCTATTTTGGAATATACAAACGTTTTTAGTCCTTTTTGGGCAATTCTCTTTTAAATTTTACATATGTGATATTGGTGTCATATGATATATTTTTTTGTAAAAATTGAAGAAAAAATGTAAAATTTATAATACTTTGATGTATAAAGATTTTTTACATTGGATCCCACGTTTTCCCACAACGCTACCTTTTTTGCTCTCTAATAAAGTAAACTCAGTAATAAATTCTTTCAAACAAATAAATGGTGAAGCCACGTGGCATTATGAGAGCAATTGTGTGAAGCATGGAGAGGAAGAGACGTTGTTTTAGTTTGGGGTAAAATGGTCTTTGAATGAGCTATTTATTTTTTTATATATAAATAGAATAGATTATTTGTGACAGTATCAAATTCTCAGTTTCATCCGTCAGATTTTATGCACCTCATCTATGGCTCCTGACTTTCTTCTTCCTGGATCCTTCTACACCTCAAATCGCCTGAAATCCCGTCAATCATGTCGTCGGTTACCTCTTTTGCCGCTCTTTCGATTTCTTCTACATCTAAAATTATCCCAAATGCCTAAAATCTCTTTACTCACATCATCCCGATCGATGAATTCTTCTTCTAAAATAACAACCTTAGCAAATGGATGGGGATGCTCCCTCATGCCAGATCGTTGGCGCCGCTCATTCCAATCCTCCGTCTCAGAGGTACACACTGACTGGTAATCATCTGAAACTTCTCAAATCCTGTCCATTCATATCATCCCTAGATCGACTAATTCTTCTTCAGTATGTTTCTTGGTTAAATTGACTCTTTGTTATATACTTTCTGTAGCGCCCCTCTCAGGGTTAAAGGAAACGCTACATAAACTTACTACTTTAAAAAAAACTGCAATATAACGGCCGTTTGTTTAAGAAATAACCCTGATAAAATCTCAAATATAACTAAAATATTACTCCAAATAAAACTCAATAAAATCTAGTTATCATCAGCAAATGTGATAACCACCTGGATCCAGGAATTTACTAAAACTTCAAATCCTCAAATAAAATAAAGTAATAATAATCACTTTAATATAACATCTGAAATACTAAAAAAATAATAACTAGCTAGAAGCCGCCAAGGTCGTTCCTGTTAACTCATTTCAGCACGCGTTCCACTCTCTCATCATCTTCCTAGGCCTTGGCCTTACCTTTAGTATCTGTACATGCGAAGAAAGAAAACTGATAAGCTTTACGCTTAGTAAGTCACTATGGATCCACAAAAATATCTGAGAAGTCTATGCTAATTTATCAATAGATAAATTTAGGCTATAAGCATGCACTAAACAAATGACTAACAAATAGCTTCTCAAATAAATTCTGAGAGAGATACCAAAAGAAAATATTTTCTAAAATAATTTCTCAAAATTACTGGAGAGATCTCAAAATTTCTCTCTCAAAATATCTCTGTAAAACTTTTTGAAAGAGATCTCAAAAACAACTTTCTGTAAAACTTTCTGAAAGGGATCTCATAAACTTTCTGTAAAACTCTTTGTGGCTAATTTTTAACTGTGGGCCCGTGATATGTACTCAAAGGCGCCAATCCGACAGCTCAGGGGAGCGACCCACTAAACATATCGGACTCTCTGAAACTGATAAACTGATAATCTGAGGGAACTTGTTCCCGAGTACATATCACCTGATCTTTCACTTTAAATATTAGTTCTTTTTATAGTGACGTTTGGGTAAAAACATAATTAAAATCTTGAAAAAAATACTGACATGATCTTGACTATGCCAGAATGATAAACATAACTAAATATGACAAATAAATAACTCATCAAATAATTCACCAAGTTCACATAATAGCAAATAGTCTAAAAATCATCTATTAAAAATCAACCAGACTTCTTTCTTTCATTTGGTTGAACAAACATGTACAGGTGGTAGTGAACTTACCTGCAGAAGCTGAACTCAAATTACTCAATTAAGTGTGGCACCTTTATAACGTCTTTCGGTAAGCTCTTCTCTTAAATCTTTAATTAAGTGAAAAAAATCCAATAAGAATATTACTTTCCCAACAAAGCCAACCCCCTTTATAAATTATATATGCTACTGCTGCGCTCTGATTAAAATTAAAAAAACGGAGATGACTTTTGCTAACTCAATCATGTACGAAGTAGTGTACATGGGTTCCAGATTGGATATAAAATGAAGTTTTACAAATTAAAGATCTGTAAGCACACCTACCCCAATTTAGGTATTAATTTCATAAAGGAAGATCAAATTTCTGCTTAAGCAAAATACAACTATGAGTTTGTTCTACTGTTTAGTTTAATTTGAATTTATGAAAATTTCCCAATGGTAGTTACATACACGGTAACCTATTGAACTACTCAAGCTCAACTTTAAAGCCATAGTTTTCTGAACAAACATACGTCTTCAAAACTATAATTAAATTCCTTAAAAACAATGAGCAACAGCAGCCACTTTGATTAGCGATTAGTTTGAAGTAGATCCAATGTTTATTAAAATCTATGTGAGGCAAGGAAATTAAAACAAATAAATTTAGCTATGCCCAGAAGCGATTGAATAAAAGATGAAAACATTCTTCCAAATATCAAGACTTATAAAATTAAACCAAGGAAGGATTGCTCAATAAACTTACAAGTTTGAGGACTTTGATTCAAGGCACAATTGAGAAAGAAGAAAGCTTAAGCTTATGCGCAGGGGCGGAATACGTAGCGCTAGAGTTAGGTTTTATTTTATTTTTTTATCAAAGCTGCTATGTATATACGTATACCTATATACTAAGTATCTTTCTAGGGATTTAGTCAAACATATTTATCTGGGCTTAGCTAACTGATTTGGGCTTCTCATCATCTCGAGAGAAAAAAATGTTTCTACACATTAAACGTGTTTTCTATTTCGAAATAAACTGATTAAACTTTAGAACATTACATATTTCTTCAAAAAATGATTAGAACTTATCGGTACGTTATTTGCCACAAACAAAACATGATAAAACAATAAATCACATTATTCATAACAAAAACTTATTTAGTTTACTAAAATAATAAAAACTAATTATTAAATAATTAGCTCATAAAAAAAATCGGGGTGTTACAACTTACAACCCCTCCCACCTTATAAAAGTTTCATCCTCGAAACTTAGAACAACTCAGGATAACGACGTCTCATGTCATCCTCAACCTCCCAAGTAGCTTCTTCAACTTTCTGATTTCGCCTCAGTACTTTTACTAGAGCTATCTCTTTGTTCCGAAGACGTCTAACCTCACAATTAAGAATTTGTACTGGCTTCTCCTCGTAAGATAAATCATTTTGCACTTCTATTGTGGGGGGTATCAAAACATGTTCCGGATCAGCAAAGTATTTTCTCAACATCGAAACATGGAAGACATTATGAATGCCAGAAAACTCCTCAGGTAGCGCGAGCTCATAAGCTACCTTCCCAACTCGTCTAGTGATCTCATATGGTCCGGTGAATCTAGGGCTAAGCTTTCCTTTCTTCCCAAATCGCATCACGCCCTTCATCGGGGCTATCTTGTCACAAACAAAATCGCCCACTTCGAATTCTAGAGGTCTCATTCGAACATCTGCATAACTTTTCTGTCTGCACTGGACAGATTCTATCCTTTGTCTGATAGTCTTAATAGCTTCTGAGGTCTCATCAATCAACTCAGTCCTTCCTTGTAACTCCTCTTCTAGAACCTTCTTTTCTCCTGTTTCATACCATGATATGGGAGATCTACATCTCCTCCCATACAACGCCTCATATGGAGCCATGCCGATGGTTGCTTGATAACTATTATTATAAGCAAACTCCGCCAAACTAAGGTATTTTGCCCATCCTCCTTGAAAATCTATAGCGCATGCCCGTAACATATCCTCTAAAATCCGTTTTGTCCTCTCCGTCTGGCCATCTGTCTGCGGATGAAAAGCAGTACTAAACTTCAACTTCGTACCCAATGATTGTTTTACACACTTCCAAAATTGAGACGTAAATCTGGAATCTCTGTATGAAATAATACTCTTTGGAACACCATGCAATCTAACAATCTCCTGTATATATATTTTTGCCAACTTCTCCAAAGAAATACTTGTTGAGATTGGGATAAAATGGGCAGATTTAGTCAATCTGTCCACTATAACCCATATAGCGTCATAACCTCCAGTTGTCTTCGGCAAACCCATAATAAAGTCCATTGATATCTCATCCCATTTCCACTCCAGAATCTGGATAGGCTGAAGTTCTCCACCTGGTCTTTGATGTTCAGCCTTAACCTGTTGACACGTCAAACATGACTGAACGAATTTTGCAACATCTTTCTTCATCCCAGACCACCATAAGTTTTTCTTCAAGTCGTGGTACATCTTGGTCGAACCAGGATGCATAGTGAATGGTGTCTCATGAGCCTCCTTCATAATCTGCTTCCTCAACCCCTCGATGTCCGGGATGCACAACCTGTTTTGGAGTAATAATCTCCCATTCTCATCCAAACGAAACTCAGGATATTTTCCCTCCTTGACGCACTCCTTTAACTTAAGTAACTCGGGATCAAGTTCTTGCTTCATAGCCATGTCCTCAAATATTGATGGAGTCACTGTCATAGCTGCTAGTCGCCCACCTACAATCTCCAACTCAAAATCTTCAATTTCCTTGCTCAGCCTTGGATCCATTACCATCATGGACATTAATGTTGCAGAAGACTTCCTACTAAGTGCATCTGCTACCTTGTTGGCTTTCCCCGGATGATAGAGGATCTCACAATCGTAGTCTTTCACTAACTCAAGCCACCTTCTTTGCCTCATGTTGAGGTCTTTCTGTGTGAATATGTATTTCAGACTTTTATGATCAGTGAAGATCTTGCACTGGACTCCATACAAGTAATGTCTCCAAATCTTCAACGCGTGTATCACTGCTGCCAACTCCAAGTCATGGGTAGGATAATTCGCTTCATAGTCTTTGAGTTGCCGAGACGCGTAAGCAATAACTCGTTCATTCTGCATAAGAACTGCTTCAAGTCCCATCTTCAATGCGTCTGTGTAGATAACAAACCCTTCCTTGCCTTCTGGGAGTGCTAAAATGGGTGCAGATGTCAACCTATCTTTCAGCTCTTGGAAACTCTTCTCACAACGATCAGTCCACTCAAATTTCTTACCCTTACGGGTGAAGGTAGTCAATGGAAGAACTATGGCAGAGAAGCCTTCCACAAACTTCCTATAATACCCCGCAAGGCCTAATAAACTTCGAACTTCTTTCGCATTCTTCGGCCTGCTCCAATCTCGGACAACTGCTACTTTTGAGGGATCCACCGAAACCCCCTGCTTTGAAACTACGTGGCCAAGGAATGCTACATGATCAAGCTAGAACTCACACTTTGAAAACTTGGCATATAGCTTATGTTTTCTAAGCATCTCCAATACTTCTCTCAAGTGTTCTTCATGCTCCTTCTTGGACTTCGAGTAGATCAAAATATCATCAATGAAAACAATGACAAACTTGTCAAGAAACTCCCTGAACACTCTATTCATCAAATCCATGAACGTCGCTGGAGCATTAGTTAAGCCGAAAGGCATAACCACAAATTCATAGTGTCCATACCGCGACCTGAAAGCTGTTTTTGGGATGTCTCCTTCTTTGATTCTTAGCTGATGATACCCTGAACGAAGGTCAATCTTGGAGAAAATCACCGCTCCCTTCAATTGGTCAAACAGGTCATCAATTCTAGGCAGGGGATACCTATTCTTGATAGTCACTTTATTGAGCTCTCTATAATCTATGCATAACCTCATTGTGCCATCTTTCTTCTTCATGAACAATACTGGAGCTCCCCACGGTGAGTAACTGGTCCGAATGAAACCCTTCGCTAGCAACTCCTGCAACTGTTTGTGGAGTTCTTGTAACTCCGCTGGGGCCATTCGATATGGTGCTCTAGATATTGGTGCAGTACCGGGCAGCAGCTCAATCTCGAACTCAATCTCTCTACTCGGTGGTAGTCCAGGAAGATCTTCGGGAAAAACATCACTGTAATCCTCCACAATTGGAACTTCACATAACTGAATGGGTTCTCCAGTGATCTTGTCTACAATGTGAGCTAAGAAAGCTTCACATCCACTCCGAATAAGTCTCCTTGCTTGCAATGCAGAAATCATCACCTTCCCTGATCCTTTTGGCTGCCCAAGAAAAAAGAAAGGATCAGACCCTACAGGCACAAAACTAACAATTCTTTTTCGGCATATAATTGAAGCACTATACTTATGCAGAAAATCCATGCCGAGAATCATGTCATAATCCCTCATGTCGAGCACGATCAGATCCACAAATAACTCTCTCCCTGCAATACTCATTGGCACTGCTCGTAACCAATGAGTTGACAACATGATCTCTCCCGACGGAAGTGCTGTGGTGAACTTATAATCTAACTTATCTTGATGTGTTGCTAAGGATCTAGCAAACTCAAGAGATACAAAGGAATGTGTGGCTCCAGTGTCAAATAGCACATTAGCATATCTATAAAGAACAACTATCTGACCTGTGACAACACCAGGATTTATCGATGCCTCTTCTTTTGAGATGGTGAACCTCTAGCAATCGGGGCCTCTGGTGGTGCCTCAAGACGTCCTTGCTGGATGGATGGTCCTTCTAGATAAGTCTGCATATTATGGACAGCCTCTGAAGGTGTTGGATTTCTCGGCATATGAGTGATCTGGTAGTTTTGCTGATTCTTTATTGGGCAATCTCTCGACATATGCCCCTCAAGGCCGTAAGTAGCAAGCTCTAGAACCCAATCTGCATTGGCCTGGATGATTACGGCCACAATTTGCACACTGTGGAAATTTCATCTGTTTATTCTGGTGTCCCTGATGGTGACCAGCTCCTTTGCCATCATTACCCATGAAGTTCCTCTTCTTGTTACTCTTCGAATTGTTCATGTGTCGTTGTGACTGATTCTGTGACTGCGAAGGCACAGGCTGTGGCTGAGCGGGTACTGGGCCGCTAGAGATGTAGTACTCCTTTTGAGTTGCTATAAAAACACAGTCAGCTAGTGTAGCTGGAGTCTGATTGCCATTCTCCAAGTGAACTGCTATATCCTTCCTAAGAGCTGCCAAGAACATCCTCACCTTATCTCTTTCCGTCGGGGCAGCTGTAGGACAAATACGTAGCAGCCTCTGAAATTTTGCCGCCAAGGTTGTAACATCCATGGTTCCCTGGCGTAGACTCTGAAGCTCATCCCAGTACCTACGTGTGACACTAGCGTTGAAATACTGGTTGGTGAACTCCTCTTTGAACTGCTCCCATGTCATCTGCACGATGTTGTACCTTGTTTCCACAGTCTCCCACCATATTCGAGCATCCATGGTGAGGCTGTAAGATGCACAGCGAACCTTGTCATTATCTGCTAGTTCCAACCCATTAGCAATGCCTTCCACGGTCTTCAGCCATCCCTGAGCAGCTAGAGGGTCTGGACCCCCTCGAAATCCGCGGGCTTGATCTTCCTCCATGTGATCATCAAAGGTTCTTGTCTCGGTGCTTCGTGCCCCCTAGCATGATCATTTCCAGCATTTCCCCCTTCACCACTGCCCCTTTGATTGTTCGCGGTCAAACGGTCGATGGTTTGTTGCTGCTCCTGCAACTGCCTCTGAAGTTGCGCTACTAATCCTGCCAAATCCTGCTCGTGATTGTTTCCTTGCTCATTGTTGCTACCAACTGGACGACCACGGGTTCTCCTCATTTTCTTAAGGCACCTAAATATAAACTTTTATTTATGTGCCATACACAATACAAAAGGCAAAACATTCTCACTTCTGTTCTCTATCTAATAAAACTCTTCTTGCTCAAGCACAGAAATTTAAAACTAACTTTAAATACTTACTTGGAAGATGATGAGCACGTGTACGGTGACAAATGAAGTTACGGGACAACCGGCCTCTGATACCAAATTTGTAGCGCCCCTCTCAGGGTTAAAGGAAACGCTACATAAACTTACTACTTTAAAAAAAACTGCAATATAACGACCGTTTGTTTAAGAAATAACCCTGATAAAATATCAAATATAACTAAAATATTACTCCAAATAAAACTCAATAAAATCTAGTTATCATCAGCAAATGTGATAACCACCTGGATCCAGGAATTTACTAAAACTTCAAATCCTCAAATAAAATAAAGTAATAATAATCACTTTAATATAACATCTGAAATACTAAAAAAATAATAACTAGCTAGAAGCCGCCAAGGTCGTTCCCGTTAACTCATTTCAGCACGTGTTCCACTCTCTCATCATCTTCCTAGGCCTTGGCCTTACCTTTAGTATCTGTACATGCGAAGAAAGAAAACTGATAAGCTTTACACTTAGTAAGTCACTATGGATCCACAAAAATATCTGAGAAGTCTTTGCTAATTTATCAATAGATAAATTTAGGCTATAAGCATGCACTAAACAAATGACTAACAAATAGCTTCTCAAATAAATTCTGAGAGAGATACCAAAAGAAAATATTTTCTAAAATAATTTCTCAAAATTACTGGAGAGATCTCTAAATTTCTCTCTCAAAATATCTGTGTAAAACTTTCTGAAAGAGATCTCAAAAACAACTTTCTGTAAAACTTTCTGAAAGGGATCTCATAAACTTTCTGTAAAACTCTTTGTGGCTAATTTTTAACTGTGGGCCCGTGATATGTACTCAAAGGCGCCAATCCGACAGCTCAGGGGAGCGACCCACTAAACATATCAGACTCTCTGGAACTGATAAACTGATAATCTGAGGGAACTTGTTCCCGAGTACATATCACCTGATCTTTCACTTTAAATATTACTCCCTCCGTTCCTAAATAAACTTCCAACTTTCCTTTTTCGTCCGTTCCAATTAAAACTTCCACTTTCACTTTTTAGTAAAGAATTTGTGGTTCACAACATTTCTTACACATTTCTCTCTCCTCTGCACAACTCTCCACCACACAATACCTACTATCTTAAACTCTGTGCCAAACCTATTTGGAAGTTTTAATAGGAACGGAGGTAGTAGTTCTTTTTTTAGTGACGTTTTGGTAAAAACATCATTAAAATCTTGAAAAAAATACTGACATGATCTTGACTATGCCAGAATGATAAACATAACTAAATATGACAACTAAATAACTCATCAAATAATTCACCAAGTTCACATAATAGCAAATAGTCTAAAAATCATCTATTAAAAATCAACCAGACTTCTTTCTTTCATTTGGTTGAACAAACATGTACATGTGGTAGTGAACTTACCTGTAGAAGCTAAACTCAAATTACTCAATTAAGTGTGGCACCTTGATAACATCTTTCGGTAAACTTTTCTCTTAAATCTTTAATTAAGTGAAAAAAATCCAATAAGAATAATACTTTCCCAACAAAGCCAACCCCCTTTATAAATTATATATGCTACTGTTGCGCTCTGTTTAAAATAAAAAAAACGGAGATGACTTTTGCTAACTCAATCATGTACGAAGTAGTGTACATGGGTTCCAGATTGGATATAAAATGAAGTTTTACAAATTAAAGATCTGTAAGCACACCTACCCCAATTTAGTGTTGGAATATTAGAGGTAGAGGCTAAGTATTTTAGGACGTTATGAAGATAATTGTGGAAGTAGGAAAAGCTTTTAGCTAATTAGAAGAGGATGGAAGAAGAGAGAACTTGTATTTTATTGCTTGAAGATTTCTTAGCTTGATACTTGATTACAAATGAGCACAACTACACCTATTTATACTACTCACATCCACAATAAATGGTGGAGAGTTCTCTAGAATTCTCCTTATCTAGAATACTCTATTATTAATTATTCTCTAGAATGACTCTAGAAGTCTCACACTCTAGAAACTTTCTAGAACATTTCTCTCTAGAACACTCCTAATTATTTTGGGTTTTGCCCATTACAACAAACATCAATTATTAACTTAGCCCAAAATCAAGTTTACATTCTAACATCCCCCCTTAAACTTGATTTCCAACTCCGAGAATTCTTCTCAATCGCTTGAAGTCTTCATGCTTGAGAGGTTTTGTAAGATTATCCGCAACTTGATCTTGTGACCTCACATACTTCACTTGGACCTCCTTATTCTCGACACATTCACGAATAAAATGGTAGCGAGTATCAATATGTTTAGTTCGGTCATGATAGACGGGATTTTTTTGCAAGTGCAATGGCCGACTTGTTATCAACATAAATCTCAGTTGCATCTTCTTGCGGCATGTGAATTTCCTTCAATAATCTTCGAAGCCAAATGATGTGACATACACATGACGTAGCAACAACATATTCAGCTTCACAAGTCGAAAGTGTCACAATGGGTTGCTTCTTTGAAGACCATGTGAAAGGCATATCCCCCATGTAAAGTACAAACCCGGTTGTACTCTTACGGTCATCAATATCTCCACCCCAATCACTATCACTATAACCAAACAACTTATAATCTTTAGAAGATGAGTAAGTCAATCCAAAGCTAATCGTACCTTTTAGGTAGCGTAGAATCCTTTTGGCGGCCTTCATATGGATAGATGTTGGAGCTTCCATATAGCGGCTAATAAGTCCCACTCCAAAAAGAATATCGGGCCTCGTACATGTTAAGTAGCGCAAGCTCCCAACCAAACTTTTGAACACAGTCGGATCAACTTTATCCCCTTCATCAAACTTGGAGAATTTTGTCCCATAATTGACTGGTGTGTCAATCGGCTTGCACCCATTCATCTTAAATTTATTGAGAATTTTTCTTGCATAACCTTCTTGGGAAATAAATATTCCTCTATCACTTTGATTGACTTCAATTCCGAGATAGTATGACATAAGTCCCATATCCGTCATCTCAAATTCACGACTCATTTCTTTCTTGAAAGCATCAAACATACTTGGATTGTTACCCGTGAATATCAAATCATCCACATATAAGCACACAATCAAAATATCCCCATCTTCATTTGTTTTTACATAAAGGGCATATTCATAAGGGCACCTTAGAAAACCATTTTCTTGGAAGTACTTGTCTATTCTATTATTCCAAGCTCTTGGGGCTTGTTTTAATCCATAAAGTGCCTTCTTTAATTTTAAAACTTTATTTTCTTGCCCTTTAATTATATAACCCGGGGGTTGTTCCAAATAGACTTCTTCTTCCAAATAACCATTTAAGAAAGCCGATTTTACGTCCATTTGGTATAATCTCCAATTATTTTGAGCCGTAATTGAAATAAGTAATCTTATAGTTTCTAAGCGGACAACGGGAGCAAATACCTTGTCATAGTCAATACCGGCCCTTTGCTTGTACCCTTTCGCCACCAACCTTGCCTTGTATCTTTCAATTTCTCCTTTGGCATTTTTCTTTGCTTTGTATACTCATTTAGTGCCAATAGCCTTGTGCCCCTTTGGTAGCGTAGCTAACTCCCAAGTATCATTCTTCATGATTGACTTCATCTCCTCGTCCATAGCATTTTTCCACTTCTTGTCTTCTAGCGCCTCTTGAACATCTATTGGTTCACAATCATTAAGAAGACAAACAAGAGTTATTTCATCCAAATTTTGTGTTACCTCATATATCTCTTGTAAGCTTCTATAACGGGGAGTTCTTTCATTTGAGCCTTCATCGTTGGTTGGTGGACTTCCTTGGATGGATGGTGAATGAGGTGGAGTGTTTGGTTCTTGAGCCGCTTGGTCATCATGGTCCTCTTGTTCTTCATTTTCTTCAAAGAGCGGGAAGAAGTTGTAATTCTCATCTTCTTGAACACTTCAATCCCAAGAGGCTTCTTCATCAAATTGGACATCTCGGCTCACAATGATTTTCTTCGTGACTGGATTATATAGCTTATATCCCTTCGAGTGTTTATCGTATCCAATAAACACAAACTTCTCACTTTTATCATCAAGCTTTGAGCGTTTTTCATCTGGCACATGAGCATATGCTATACTTCCAAAAACTCGAAGGTGATAAACATTTGGTTTCTTCTTCCGCCATGCTTCTTGAGGTGTCTTGTTGTCAAGACTTTTAGTTGGACAACGATTTAAAATATACACAGCACAATCAACCGCTTCGGCCCAAAATTCTTTTGGCATATTCTTGCTTTTTAGCATGCTTCTAGCCATCTCAAGAATAGTTCTATTTTTTCTTTCAACCACGCCATTTTGTTGTGGTGAATATGGAACCGTTAAAGGACGGCGAATCCCATTATTTTCACAAAATTCATTAAATTCATTTGATGTAAATTCACCTCCTCTATCGAATCTCATGGCTTGTATTTCATGCCGAACTTCCTTTTCTACAAGGGCCTTAAATTTTTTAAATGACCCAAAGACTTCCGACTTTTCTTTTAGAAAATAGACCCAAGTTTTTCTAGAATAATCATCAATGAAAAGAAGAAAATAATTATTCTTTCCATATGAACTTGGTTTAATGGGTCCACAAACATCGGCATGAATTAATTCCAAGGGCCTTTTAGCTCTAAAATTTGATTCTTTTGGAAAACCTTTTCTTGCATGTTTTCCTAAAAGACACCCCTCACACAATTGATTTGGATGATTTATCATTGGCATCCCTTCAACCATTTTGGTTCTTGATAATAAATTTAAGCCACCAAAGTTCAAGTGCCCAAACCTCAAGTGCCATAACCAAGAATCATCTTTTAAACATGAATGTAAGCATTTTGCTTCATCATTTTGAATCTCCAATAAAAACATTCTATTTTTCGTCATTGGCACTTTGGTTATTAATCTTCCTTCACTTCTTAGAAAAAGATTATTATCTTTTAGATTGATGTCATAACCTTTTTCTAGAAGTTGCCCCAAACTCAAAATATTATTTTTGAGATTGGGCACATAATAAACATCGGAAATAAATTGGTGGCTACCATCCTTTAGACGGATTAAGATGTTACCTCTTCCTTCAACCGATACCTTTGACTCATCTCCAAATGTGACTTTTCCGTTGGCTTGCTTAATTTCCGCGAACATGGTTTTGTCGCCGGTCATGTGGTTGCTAGCCCCTGTATCTAACACCCACATACTCTTTCTTTCTTTTTCTTTAAGATCATGTGCCATCAATAAGGTACGATCAACTTTATCCTTGATGGGGTTAAACTTTTCCTCCACTTCACAATAATTAGATTTGCAATTGGAAGCGTAATGACCAAATTTGTCACAATTATAGCATTTAACTTGTGATTTCTCATACCTTTGGTAACCGCCTCTTCCACGACCTCTTGTCGGCTTAAGGTGTTGTTTTTTTCTCTTCTTCGTGTTCTTGGTGATTTTCACCATGTCCTCTTCCTCGGCCTCGACCTCGTCCACGGCCCCTAGCTCGCCCTCTTTGACCATCACCTCTTTTGAATGAAAGTTGTGTATAAAGTGCTTGCTCCAACGGATATTGCACTTTCTTCTTTTTCATTTTTTCTTCATGGGCCACTAGTGATCCGTTAAGTTGGTCTATAGTCATCGAGTCTATATCATGTGATTCTTCAATAGCCACTACCACATGCTCAAAATTTGGAGTTAAAGAGCGAAGAATTTTTTCTACCACTCTTGTATCTTCCAAATTTTCTCCATTCCTCCTTAGTTCATCTACTACCTTCTCAACTCTATCAAAATAATCAGAAATAGACTCGGATTCCTTCATTTGAAGAGACTCAAACTCACCTCTAAGTGTTTGGAGACGAACGCGTTTTACCTTATCGACTCCACGATATGTATTTTGAAGAATCTCCCAAACTTGCTTTGAAGTAGTTGCATTTGCAACCTTCACAAGTTGATTGTCATCCAAACATTGATGAATGAGAGTCATTGCCTTTTGATCCTTCTCCCGAGCCTTCTCTAATGCGTCCTTTTGGAGTGCACTAAGAGTACTTTCATCCTCCGGTTCAACGTAGCCATTCAGCACCAAATCCCATACCTTTTGTGAACCTAATATTGCCTTCATTCGGATGCACCAAGTACTATAGTTGTCTTTGGTTAGGCGACGAAATTGAAAGGATTGCATCCCGTTAGCCATGGCTCTGATACCACTTTGTTGGAATATTAGAGGTAGAGGCTAAGTATTTTAGGACGTTATGAAGATAATTGTGGAAGTAGGAAAAGCTTTTAGCTAATTAGAAGAGGATGGAAGAAGAGAGAACTTGTATTTTATTGCTTGAAGATTTCTTAGCTTGATACTTGATTACAAATGAGCACAACTACACCTATTTATACTACTCACATCCACAATAAATGGTGGAGAGTTCTCTAGAATTCTCCTTATCTAGAATACTCTATTATTAATTATTCTCTAGAATGACTCTAGAAGTCTCACACTCTAGAAACTTTCTAGAACATTTCTCTCTAGAACACTCCTAATTATTTTGGGCTTTGCCCATTACAACAAACATCAATTATTAACTTAGCCCAAAATCAAGTTTACATTCTAACATTTAGGTATTAATTTCACAAAAGAAGATCAAATTTCTGCTTAAGAAAAATACAACTATGAGTTTGTTTTACTGTTTAGTTTAATTTGAATTTATGAAAATTTCCCAATGGTAGTTACATACACGGTAACCTATTGAAATACTCAAGCTCAACTTTAAAGCCATAGTTTTCTGAACAAACATACATCTTCAAAACTATAAATAAATTCCTTAAAAACAATGAGCAGCAGCAGCAGCCACTTTGATTAGCGATTAGTTTGAAGTAGATCCAATGTTTATTAAAATCTATGTGAGGCAAGGAAAACAAATAAATTTAGCTATGCCCAGAAGCGATTGAATAAAAGATGAAAACATTCTTCCAAATATCAAGACTTATAAAATTAAACCAAGGAAGGATTGCAGAATAAAGTTACAAGTTTGAGGACTTTGATTCAAGGCACAATTGAGAAAGAAGAAAGCTTAAGCTTATGCGCAGGGGCGGAATACATAGCGCTAGAGTGAGGTTTTATTTTATTTTTTATCAAAGCTGCTATGTATATACGTATACCTATATACTAAGTATCTTTCTAGGGATTTAGTCAAACATATTTATCTGGGCTTAGCTAACTGATTTGGGCTTCTCATCATCTCGAGAGAAAAAAATGTTTCTACACATTAAACGTGTTTTCTATTTCGAAATAAACTGATTAAACTTTAGAACATTACATATTTCTTCAAAAAATGATTAGAACTTATCGGTACGTTATCTGCCACAAACAAAACATGATAAAACAATAAATCACATTATTCATAACAAAAACTTATTTAGCTGACTAAAATAATAATAACTAATTATTAAATAATTAGCTCATAAAAAAAATCGGGGTGTTACACTTTCTTCGTTATTGGTCGTTCATTTGTCCTATAGATCCTAAAATAGATGCCAAAAAGTGTTGGAAGTTGGCGGTGTGCTCTAAACCTTCTAGAAATTGGCGGCCATACTGTAAGCCCAATTTTATCGAGATGGTACTTCTGACTTCCAATACAACCAATGCTCTTAGTGCACTTACATGGGCCATATGCGTACTTTTATGTGCCCTGCATTGTCTGAAAGATAGTTTAATTTAGCTTCTTAATTTGAGTTAAATAGGGTTTTTCAATACCATATACCATATTGACACTATTTCACATTATTTGAGTATGTTATTGGTTTGATTTTAAGAAAATGTCTTTCTTTGTTTCAGGTTTTTTGGCAGTGAGTTTAATTTCATTCTTTCTGGAAGGAATTTTGTTCACAAATGAAGTTTAGGATACCCAACGTAAATAGGAACTTCTTTAGTTTATCCTTCATCTATTTATTTTTTAAATTACATTTACTAATTGTGGTTTTATTTTCAATATATACTTCAAGGACTGTACCACTTTGACAGGGAAGATAGTTTGTTATCTTTCCGCATATCTTATTCAATGTTATTCATTATTTTTCAAAAACGAAGACTAAATTGGTATAGTCTTCTGAAGTTTTCTCAATTTTCCTACAAAAAATAGTTTTTTAGAAAAAAGGTCTTCTTTTAAGCTTCACGTTGTCTTCCTTAAGCTCAAAGGTTTGCTTATTATAAGCTTCTAGGCCTGACATCTTACTCTTCTTTCATGCTGAAGATTTCTTTGTCCTATTTCTTTTGTCTTATTTCTCATTTTGTGGATTCTTAATTGTTAGGGTTCAATGCTCGGTACTATTGTTGAACTACATGCTATTCATCTGTCTGATTCTGAAAAATAAAATTTGTGAACTATAGCCTCTAATCTCATGCAATTGTTTTGATAATCTCAATGTTCACAACTGCAATTACCATCTCAGGTTTACAATCTCATCTCACTTATTTTCTTTGGGAGATACATGAAGTACAAGGCCATTGTCTAAGGCCATGAACACCCAGGCAAAGGCAGTAAGTTGATTATAGGTGCGGACATGTATGTATTTGAGTATTTCTTATTGATATATTTATGATTAAAGGTTATGGTGAAACTAAACTATTAAAACTATTGAACTTATTTGTCAGTTGAGACATATGTTTGCTGTTTTTCCGGGATTGTGTAGCTATGAATCATGCTCGATTTGATATTTTTATTAAAACAGTATCTAAACTTATATATTTGGTAAAATATAGATTGTGCAACTATTAGATGGTTGATGTACTCTCTACTTTGCCTATGTCATGTTTGGTAAAATGCTTAGGTGGATATTCTAAAAAATTGTTAAGGTGAAGAAAACAACCCGGAAATATTTTGTTCGTCCAACTATTGAATCATTTGTTTTTCTTTTGTCTTTTGCATTCTCTTAATCAACAGTTTTTAAATTTTACTATATGGCAACTTGTGAGATAAAGGTGGTTGTGCAATATCTCTCATGATGGTGTTTGCTGTTTTTCCAGGTTGGAAATAAGAGAAGAATAAAATCTGCATACAAATTTATCAACTTTTGCTTAAAAAATCTGCATACAACTTTTGCTAAAAATTGCTCAGGGACTAAGAAGAAGAGTTCAGTTTGTATGCTTTAGCATCATATTTAATTCTAAACAATCATTTACAGTCAATTTTGATTACTTTCAAGAGTTGTGTTTTCGGCTTACCCATTGATTTCCTCCAATAATCATGCATAACAACTTTATTATATGATTTAGGTTCAACATGAGCTCCATAAAAACAGAGAAACCCCTATAAGCAGCTGAAATTTGATTATAATAAACTGCTGATAAAATAGAGTGAAGACTTTACTTTTGGGTTATGGGCTCAAGAACTAATCCTTAAGTCTGACTCGAGTTTTTTATATTCTAGAATACCTTGTGAGAGAATGATGCTGAGAGATTGACTCATGAATAAGCTTCAGTTCATCCCATGACATCTAAGTTTGATAGTTATGCTTATAGTTAGTTAAAATTGCACCTTTTTCCTATAAAAGAGTTTACTTGATTGAGATTGGAAAAAGTACAATGATTAATCTTGCTCATGACATTGGGGATTATTCCAAAAACATAGAAGGTAATGAAATTGTCTCTTATTTATACAGGATGGTTACAATCCATATTTGGAACTCACTTTAGGTACTAAGAAGAGAATATGGTCTGTGATCATGCATATAAATACAAAGTGGGGACATGAAAATGGTATGATTGGGTAGGTCCTTCTTTTCCCTTATGGACTATGGTATTATCCTGAAATTTCCTACACAGCTTCCTTAAAAAAAGAAGACTTAATTGATAGTCTTCAGAAGTGTCCTCAATGTTCCTACGAAAATTAGTTTTGCAGAAAAAAGGTGTTCTTTTAAGCTTCACATTGTCTTATTATAAGCTTCTAAGCTTGACGTCTAACTCTTCTTTCATGTTTTAAGTTTCTTTGTCTTATTTCTTTAGTCTTATTTCTCTTTTTGTGGATTTTCAATCGTTAATGTTCAAGGTTTTGTACTATTGTTGAACTACATGCTATTTATCCATCCATTTTTGTGAAATTCTATTACGTAAAACTGTAAAAGCTAAATTACATTAGGTAGTTTAAATGGAAGTAAATATATTTTTACTAAGTTTTAATTTAGGGGGAATTTGACTTTGCACCCACTTTTTGAAAATATTGGACTTTGCACCCCATTTTCAAAAAACTTTGACTTAGCACCCCAATTCACTTAAAATCCTTTGACTTTGTGCCCCATTCACAAATTTTCTTCACAAAATGTTATGTGATGGGGTGCAAAATCAAATTTTTTTGAAAATGGGGTGCAAAGTCCAATATCACCCAAAAAGTGGGATGCAAAGTCAAATTCCCCCTTTAATTTAAGGCAGTTTTTATAATATCGTAGGTATCAAGATTTTTAAAACATGGTAATCTTCTAGAACTTGAGGGGGAATAAAATTCACATTGTCTTATTATTATAAGCTTAAAATAAATATGTTTTAGACAAAGTTTTTATTTAAGCCTGTTTTGTGTAGAATTATATTATATTGGATAGAATGTGGAATTTATTGCGACAGTTTTAATTTAAGGCAGATTTTCTTTCTAGCAGTTATTAATCGCGGTAGTCGAGCAATATTAATGAGAGAAAAAACAGGCTTGGTCACAATTTATCAGTTTTAATGAAGTGATTCAATGAGAGAAAAAACAGGGTTGATTTGATGATATCAATTTTAATCAATGTTTCTATGGTATAGTCGTAATCTTTTATTATCAGATTTTCATCCTTATATGAAACAACCAGTGTGGTGATTAGCTTTAGGAAGTTTTTGTTCTTCAGTCCTTTAGTTTGCGATCACAAGATCAAACCTCTCTTGCAGGTGATCTGGAAATAAATGGTCACATTGATTAGGTATAATGCTACTCTTTTCTCATTCATATGATTTGTGGCTCCTGCTGAATGTTTAGTAGTTGGCTTTCCAAGATTCGGCCAAATTTTAACTTTGAATGTATTGAGATTTTTATTTAGAGACAATAAATATTTTACATATTTTGGTAATTAAGTAAAGAGAAGTATCTCTCAAAAAGAGTAAAGAGAAGTATTTTCATATATCAAGTGCAGATTAGAGCTTGACTATGTTGGTGTTTCTACACTCAAATCTCGACTAAAAGTTCGATAATATTTTGGCCTAAGCTTTGATTTTTTTTTAATTTGTCAACGATGGAATTGCTGAAATTGATTTTTATCTATTGATAATGATGTTTGTCTTTAAGATAACAATGCACTTCTTAAAGTACTAAATATAGATAGTTTTTAAGAAAAATAAAATGGGGAACCAATACTATTTCATAGTATTTGATGCCCAACGGTCCTAATCATTTTGAACTGGAGGGTAGACAGTTCATGGTTTAGAAGGCATTTTAGGCTTGCTTTAGGGATTTGAGGCAAACTAATTTAGACTTGAACTTTCCTATGATGTCTCTATTCTGTATTTTAGGTTGGGGTAAACTGGGATCAAATTCACTTCATTGAGTTGAGTATTGAACATTTGAACCCGGGACCTCCCATAAGGGAGAGTGAGTCGGCGGACCAGCTAAGTTGGATCGCTTCCTCAAACTCATCTTAGAATAATCTACTTCCATTCATTTATCTTTGACATCGTGTGAAACTCAAAACACTTTTGTTTAAAGTATGTTAATTACATGCTACTGGATATGTAAGTTAGTTAGAAAATAGCAGACATACTCAATCCATTAGGGTTTGTGTGAATTGATCACAATAAAATCAACTAGGACAAAATAACTACATATGTAATCTATTTTCCCTTAAAAGTTTGAATCACCGGTTTAATTTACCACTGGAGTGTGTAATTTTTTTCTGGAATATGTTTTTGCTGATTGTTTATTTCCTTGAATATATGTTTGCAGGTCATTCAATCTAATGGCACTAAGGGAGATCCTAGGGGAAGGTTTGTTGGCCATTGAGATGTAATTGTGGTGAAAGAAATAGAGTTGGTGGTTTTTTTGTCTTGATGTGAATAAGAAGTCGTTTTCTTTCTAATGTTCTCACATAGTTGGTCTATAACATTAGAGTTTGCTTTCATTCTTACTACAATTGAATCAGGGGCATTACTCAGTTATACAAGTGTAGTAAGAGTTTGAAATTTGCGAAAAACCACCAAATATGTCCAAAATATATTTCGAGTTGTATTAATTCACTTAGATTTTGCTTGGTATAACGGATTGGAGCACTGGATGGACGAAGGTGAGGTAGGATGCTAGAGTGATAGCTAGGTGGAGTCTTTCTATAAACTTAACACCGACAGTCATAACCTATTTCAACAAATGTGTTGTAAATGAGACAAAAGTGTTTAATAATGTAAGAACACTATTATTTCTAAATCACAATATAAAATATTTACTTGGATGTAGTTCACCTGGTAAAAGAGGTCTTGGATTTAGCTTCAAGTATAGATTTAGGATGAAACCCCACTCTCTTTTCATTAATGCGTCATCATATTTTAGGAAAACTAATGAGTTTTAGTAATATTGAAGTATTTTTCCCATCTTATTTTTGTCCATGATTTTTTATTAATAATATTTTTGGAAAAATCTTCATAAAATATTTAATTGATTGGTGTGAATTTTAGAAAAAAACCATCATAAAATCTTCAATAATATAATACTCCGAAAGTGTTTTCTCATTAAGCCTCTAATAATATTTTATAATAGCATGATATATATTAGAGTATATATATAGGGTTGGATTCTAATGAGAAGACATCTTAATGTGAGAAGTGAGAAGTTACACATTTACCTATTTCTGATGCACTTTTTTGCTAATCTGATGTATTTTTTGCGATGGCAGAAAAGTTCCGATTAATTACGGAAATGCCACCGCGTCTAGCATCACTTTTTAAATATTTTTTGCACTTTCCCGTGCACTTTTTTGCTAATCTGATGCACAGATTTTAAATTGAACGCACGAGATGCATTCTCACTTCTTACGATAAGCACTCTTCTCATTTGATCCTTATTCTATATATATATATATATATATATATATATATATATATATATATATAGAGAGAGAGAGAGAGAGAGAGAGAGAGAGAGGGAGGTTCAAATGTGACAAATGTGCATCACTACGGAGGAAAAGTGCATTAGACTAACAATAAAGTGAATTACTTTATGGGAAAAACATAACATTTATAAAGACCGTTCCTGATGTTTTTTAGAAGGTGAATGTGCACCATTACATATTTCATATGCACTATTGCTATTAGGTATTATTGATAGTCCCTGTTTCTGTAACAGCAATGAATAACAATCAAACAAAGAAGATTAAACGTAAAGATGAACACAGATGAATCGATGTAAAACCCTCTTTGATAGACCGTGAACTCGTACACAGAAAGATTTGTGTAAGGCTATAATGAACAAGTACGACGTTAACCTAATCTTGAACCCTCAGCTCCCTTTTTATAGGCGAGGTTCAGGTTAGGCGTGAAAGGCTTTTAGCCTGTTTATATGGGCCTAACACTTGGCCCACATTCTATCTAATATATGCACTTATTTAGTACAAGGAATAATAATAATAAAGCTAATTTATGACAAACTTGATTCACAATTAAAATATCTTCAACAATCTCCCCCTTTGTGATCAAGTTCCACTTTGTTATTGCTTCTATGACTTGAAATAGTGCTTCCTCATATTCAGTGCATGCTCGTATTGCCTTAGCATATTTCTCTTTTCTAGACGATCGTCGATGGCTTTTAAAATGGTCTCCACTGTAGAGTGTTCCTTTTGAACGTATGACGATGCCTCCTGAATATTTTGCTCTAGCTGTGCCTTCATCTTTAGAAGCTGTTCTTTGATTATCTTCAGCGTTCCATCACAATATTTCTCAATTTCATTAACCACCATCAGTCGTTTTTCCTTCTTGTGGTTGAGATATGTGACTGCTGGCGGTGTGAAGAAGATGTGGTAAGTTGGGAAGTCTTCGAGTTCTGGACCATACAGTCTTGGCTTTGTCAGATTTGTTTTTGTCAAGTTGCACTCAATAGCCATCTGTAGGTCGTGAGATGAGTGCACTCTGATTTGTCTGAGCATGAATCTCTTGATTGCTGCAAGACCTTCGCTGTATGTTTTGCTTTGCCTGACTGGAAGGTATCGATAAGCCATGAACATTTGATAGATGTCGTCTGGTTTAAGCATGATGAAATCATTTTCTTGGCAAGTAAATTCACTCCCGTCAGTGCGTTGAAGCCTGTAAGAATAGAATGTCACTCCGTGATAATCCTCGGCCTTCACTTGTAGAATTTGATGAATAGGGAGAATATTGGACTTCAAGTCTTGTTCCATCAGCTCTCTTTGAGTACCGGTTGACCTTTGCAACAACATATGTAGATGACCTCCAGCCTGCTTTCCTTTGAGATGGGTAAGGCCTCGTAGCTTCAGTTCATTCAACGGTTTGACTTTGTCTGGTCTACGCCAAATACGCTCTCTGATTTCCTCTTGGAAGGGGGCTTTGATTCGAACGTTGTCCCAAGGTTTCTCTGTCTTGGGAAGTCTTCACGCTGATTGTCTGACGACAGATTCAAGTGTTTTCTGAGATTCCTTGTAGTTCTCCCCTTCCTTTCGTTCATCGTCCTCGAGCCTGATGATATCTTCAGCACATTTGTTGATTAGCTCTCGTAGAAACCAGTTCCTCTGCATATCTTCGCACTCTTCATCCTGCATGATTTGATCCATCTCCGTCCACTGTCTGGACCATTTGTCGTGAATAATGATATCTTCTAGCTGATCAAGCATTTCATCTGACGACAGAATGGTAGTGGTAGGTTGACCTTTTGGAGACGGAGGCCTTTTAATCGAAACACCGGGTTCACTAGGATTTCCCGTTGTCATCAGCTTTGAACTAGGTTCTAACTGATGGCCTGATGTAAAAGATGTACCAGTGGTAGCATCATCAGGACTTACATCCCCTCCTCGGTTGGTATCTCTAGGAGATACGCCTCGGGATGTTGAGTCTAGCTCGACCAGGCTAGAGATTTTGGCTGCGGGTGGTGGCTGTTGGTTGGTAGAGGTTTCTGGTTGAATGGGCTGTGGAGTTTGGCTAAGTAAAGTAGTTTGCTCAAGTGATCGTGGGCGCTTGTTCTCCCCCTCATGAGGATCTGAATCATCGGGGTCCTCATGGGAACGTTTGCGACCACGAGGACTCTCCTTGCATTTGCTTTTGGTTTCCGGGGAAGAAAGGAGGGCTTCGAGAATGGCTTGCTGGTGGAGGGTAAGTTTGGTTTCAGGGATGTTTAGAAGGTTGTCCAGCAAAGCCGATGCCAGGGTTTCGAAGGGTAGTGAGGAGCGATCGATGGAGGGTGTGGTCGGGCGTGGGGAGAATACTAGTTCTGTATCCTGGGTTCCCCGAGAATGTGAAGGAACGGGTATTTGGTTGATGGATTGGTGAGATAGAGGGGTGGAGGGTACTGGTTGTGTATGGGAAATGAAGGGTTCGGGTGAAGGTTGGGGTGGGCGTTGTTCAGACTGAACCGCTTGGGTGGTCCTAAATTCCTGTGCTAGAGCGGTCATTGCATCTTGCACCCATGGTTTAATGGTGGAATCTAGGAAGCGATTGAGCAGAACATTGATGTCTTCAAAGGTTGGGTGTCCAGTTACGGGGGTTATAACTGTTGTCACGGAATCAGTGAAGATAGCTGATGTGTGGCCTGCGTGCAATGATGGAATCATTGAAGGCGTAACAGGGCTTCCAACCGTCATAGCTTGCGCTCTGGTTGTTGCTTTCAGGGTGTGTGCACCTGTATGTGCTGTGAATAGTGTAGGTGTCCTAGAAAAAGAAGAAAATGTAGGAAAAGTGACACCTAGACTCGATGTGATTGAAGAAGGGGTTTTGACCTTGGGCGATAGGTCAATAGTACGCTCAACTGATTCGAAAGGAACCAGTGAGGGGGTTGAGTCTCGTGCTTTTGAAACGATAGCCTGTTGAGAGGCTATCGAGTGGCTAGGTGAGGGTTGTGCTTGCGCAGTTGAGCCAGATGCTGTGACTTCTACCCGGGAACCGAAAAGATCGGCTCCTGTACTTAAGGATTCGGCTCGGCTTATCTGGATAAAGGGATCGCAGCCAGCAAATATGTGTTCGTCCGCCTTATCGATGAGGCTCTTTTGGACGCGAGGCTGGGGCTTTCACTTAGCAGCTTTGTCATTTCTAATTTTAGCCCTTTTCTCCCGGATGACGACATCTTTGGAATTCTTGATAGTATGAGCTGCTTCATCGTAGTCATCCTTGGAGCAGTTTGTCTCTCTGGGATCGGTTCTTGGTTTAGGCAGCTCTTTGATAGTGAAGACTTGGGGTCTGCCTGCGATTATTGGTGCTGCGTCTTCAGCAGTGATCTTCTTCTTCTGTGGAGATTCGACAGGCAGCTTTCCTTTTCGGATTAGAGCATAGGTGTGCTCAATGTCTTCACTGTCATTGTCGTCATCATCATCCGAGCCAGACTCCTCGCTATCCGTACCCACGCTCTCGGATGCCTCATCGTCAGTGTTTTGTTGGGCATCACTTGATGACTCATCGGCAGATTCCTCAGCGTCTGTTTCGGTGCCCTCAGCCGTCTGACTCGTCTCAAGAGAGTCGTCAGACTTTCCTTCATGGGGCGAACCGGCCACTGGTTTCTGTGGCTTTTGGGATATCTTAGGACCCTTACCTACACTCGACTTTGTCCCCGGGGTAGGTCTAGCTGGGTTTTGCTGAACCATAGGGACAGTTCTCTCAATGTTTTCCTTGTACTGTTAAACTGCTGGATTTGAGGATTTGACGAGTTTGAGTAGAAACCCAGGGATCCGCAGACCGAAGACAGCGTTTTTGTCTGCTTTGAAGTACTGCAGCTTCGGGGCGGTGTAGTGTGGATCTGAGATGCGTTTTGGGATTGAAGAGTGCTCTGCCATGCAATCGTTGATGATCAGCCCTAGCCACCTTGCGTATGGGATGGTACCTGACCTGTTTTTCTCCTTTGCTTTGACCAGGTCCATTAGCTCTGAGAAGAAGAGCTGTGCCATGTCGTAGTTCTTGTTGAATGCAATGCCATGAAAGATGAGCAGGATCTGCTTGTTGCACTTGTCGAATCCGGCATGCTTCGGCGACAGGCACTTGTTCACCAGCCCGAATAGGCTCTTCAACGGATGATGGAGATAGGCTCTGTTGAAGTTTGATAGTTGTGGCAGTAAGGAGGTGTAGCCGAGAGATGTCACGTGTTTGAGCAGATCGGGGATGGATGGCAGTGCATCATACGTGTCATGAATTGGCAGCGCGAGTGTAGTACGTAGTGTTGATGGTGTCAGAATCACGCGCATGCCGTTCAGTTTTGTCTTTATCTTGGAACGATCCTTCGGTGATTCCGTATGCATGTGACCCCAAAACTGTTGAAGGTATATCTCTGGCACTGGTTTTGCGTTGTGAAGTGCAGGTCAGAGATAGTGACCTTTCATTATTGCTGGAATGACTGGGTTCTGGCACTTGAAAACTGTAAGGTCTAGCTGGAAATTGTTGTCCAGCACCTTTATCCACTTGCCCTTGGGGTAGATGGCATCGTCGATCTGTGTTTGAGTTGTTCCTGCCATTATAAACTGTAAAAGCATGGGGTTAGCATATGAAATTCATCGGTTCGATTTTTCTGAGATTAGATTGAAAGAGTTTTGGTTTACAGGTTTCAGACAATTTATGCAGGTGGAATTTTTGAAAAACAATTACAAAGTCCAAATCTCGAGATCCGAATCTCGAGATCATGATTTCGAGATTCAAATCTCGAGATCTTGATTTCGAGATTCAAATCTCGAGATCAAGATGTCGAGATACAAATCTCGAGATCAAGATGTCGAGATGCAAATCTCGAGATCTTGATGTCGAGATTCAAATCTCGAGATCAAGATGTCGAGATGCAAATCTCGAGATCTTGATTTCGAGATTCAAATCTCGAGATCAAGATGTCGAGATGCAAATCTCGAGATCTTTCTCGAAGATGAATCGACGATCTCGAGATCTTGAAGAACAAAATCTCGAAATCATAGATTTCGAAGAGACGAATCCACCTGCAAAACATAAACAATAGATAAAAAAACGATAAATAACACGGTTTCGACCTACAATCAAACGAAAACCCTTTTTATTTTGATTTTGAGAAAAAAAACGATCGATTTGCGAGAACGATCGTTCGTTTTCGAATGATGTTGAAGATTATGATTTCGAACGAAGAACTACCTTCGTAAGTAGTTGTGAATAAGAAACGGGAGATGGAGATTGCGAAAACGGTCTGAGGAGATTTCGAAAACGGTATTTCGGGAAGAAGAAGGAGAAACGGTCAGGAGCTCTGAGATGTGAAAAGTCCGTGCCTTTGCGAAAAGATTTTAGAAACGTAAGTGATGGATTATAGGTATCCAAGTATATATAAAATGGGAGAGATTTGAACATGTAGAGAGGAAGATGAATGAATAGTGGTATTGAGAGTTATGTTCTAGGGTTACAAATGGCTCCAAGAGGAGTATAAATAGGGAAATAATGGGTCGGGCCGCTAATATGGGCCCGGTAGCCCAACTACATAAAAGACTAATCTAGTACATAGTTACATACAAATGACATATAAGCAGTACAATAATACAAATGATATCCGTAAGATGTGTGTGGGCCGCTGTCCGGGCCCAATAGTCATGAGACCCGGGGGTCCAAGTCTATATACTCTATCAGGAGTCCCCCACTCCCTGAGTCGAGAGTTTTCGAGGCGAAAGGGAGTAGAACTATGTGCCAATATGTCGTCGTCTGGTGAGTAAACTTCGTGAAAAAAAAATTGAATTTCTGCTTCTTTGGTTAACGGAGGCGCTAAGTCCCCCGCTCTTCCAGTCCCCCACTCCTTGAGGCGAGTGTAATGAGGTGAAGAGGAGTAGAGTAATGCGTGTCGGATGATGTCTTCAACAGGGGGGCGAGGGTTGACACCTTTTGATCCACGATGGGGAGATGCCTCGTTAAAAACCTCATTAGGAAAAAACCCGGTGGGAAAAAATCCTAATGAGGGAAAAAGAGTACACCGGATGCCCCCAAAATGAAGCAAAAGGGGTGAGCCCTTCGGCCTAGGTGTGGAGCTGCAACGGTGTCCGTCTCCTGAGGGGATGACCGAGACCAGTCTCTAGATGTGAGTAGCTTGGCATGATAAGTAGTCCTAGTCATCAAATAAAGATGACTAAGAGATAGGTCGAGTGACCGTCCATAATATGATGTCCGGGTCATCAAATAAAGTGACCGAGACGTGTGACCGAGAGGTCTATAAGAAGTCCAAGCCATCAAATAAAGATGACCATGAGAGACGGCTAAGTGGCCGGTATGATGTCATCATATAGTTGCACCTATGCATTCAAATAAAATTGTTATAATTTCTTGAGCTTATAATTTGCTTGTGGATTGGGGCCTAAATCAAGTTGCCTCAAATTTCCAAGCTGCAGCTCAAGCTAGGTTTCTATGCTTAGTTGGAGCGTGGCACGCATAAAGGACTGAACCTACCGCTGAAGGATTGCAGTTCATTTCCGATAGCTAGAGGGCACACATAACTCATACAAAACATAGAAACTAAAATATGCATTAGATAACATTTGGATTGGGAGCTTACTATCCACACTCGTTTGACGTGACCCGGTGACACGAGTATCTGTGCTCGCCCGGTGTACGCGAGTGCTCGGAATTTCATAAGTCCGTTTTTCAATGTCAAAAAAATACACACTATTTAAAAAAAAATAATGGTAATAAATTAATAATCTAGCTTAACTTGCCACTCAAGTTCGTAGCTGGGATCCGCTAGACGCTATTTACGGGTCTTTTCACGGATGACTTGCCCCTCGAGATTGAAGTTTGATGCTATATTATTAAAATATTTCATTTATGACCTTTTGGAAGTTTTCAAAAGTAATGATAGTAAATTAATAATCTAGCTCAACTCGTCACTCAAATTCGTAGCTGGGATCCGCCAGACATGCGCATTTAAGGGTCTTTTAACGGATGACTCGCCCCTCGAGATTGAAGTTTGATGCTATATTATTATAATATTTCATTTTATATTTTTTTTGCATTTTTGAATCAATTTGTGAAATTGACAAATTATATTAAAATTAGAGAGAAACACTTAGCTTTTGTTGGGCTGAAAATAAGGGGCCGTGAGGGCCATTGGAGAAATTGAATCCTTACTCCTTATTGAGGAGGCCCACCAATAATTTTGACCAACCTAACTTAACTCATGTTGATCGGCTGCTAAAGATTTGGCCCCCTAGGTTTGGTAAGTGCGCAGCAGCCGTGTCTCCAAATTAGATCTCAAGTAGCACTCTTCAACTGTAGCTCATCCAGGGCAGCAGCTCAGCAGCGACTGAGGATGATGACGGCGCAGCTCTCTCAGGTGGTACCAGCGGCGAAGTTTCCGCAAAGACTGTTACCCTCCTCAGGCGAACCCAGCGGCAAAGTGGAAACCACAGGGAACGAGGTTGTGGGACTCCGGCAGCACCTGAGAAGCTTCGTCAGGCGACGGCCGATACGCTCTTCAAGTTGAGTCATAGGGGCGCACTGATTTACAATCTGTTACTCATAGAGCTCGTAGCGGCCATTAATGGCGGGCAGAGATTTGGATCAGCGACTTTGTAAGGTGGATGGGTGAGGCGTGAGCGGGCCAGGTCGGGCCGAGACGCCTGTTGTACTGCTGTACTGTTTCATCCAGGAGTGGGTTGCTAGATCATCGCAGCGACGCCGCAGGTTGCCGGTCCGCATCAGGCCAGCTCGCTTCCGCTGGTTCGAGTAGGGACACTTCCCTTTCACTGTGACTGCTAGGGTTGACCAATTCTGCCGAAAGTCTGGATAGCCGGAAAGCTGCAGATCTGGAAAATTTTCTTTTTTTTGGATTTTCCAGAACACTTTTGGTGGAATTTGGGATAAATTTCTTGAATTTTTGGGTAGAATCTCACTTGATTTGCTCAAATCTCTCAATGAAAGCACCATTGATGGATTATAGGTATCCAAGTATATATAAAATGGGAGAGATTTGAACATGTAGAGAGGAAGATGAATGAATAGTGGTATTGAGAGTTATGTTCTAGGGTTACAAATGGCTCCAAGAGGAGTATAAATAGGGAAATAATGGGTCGGGCCGCTAATATGGGCCCGGTAGCCCAACTACATAAAAGACTAATCTAGTACATAGTTACATACAAATGACATATAAGCAGTACAATAATACAAATGATATCCGTAAGATGTGTGTGGGCCGCTGTCCGGGCCCAATAGTCATGAGACCCGGGGGTCCGAGTCTATATACTCTATCAGTAAGGATGAAGGGTTTCGCGAGGGCTTATATACGCGAGAAGATTAGGCCTTTTTCGAAATAGATGAGCCCGAAAGTATGGGCTAGCACAAAATGCCATTTTAAAGAGATTTTTGAGGCCCAATATCAGTAAAAATTAGAGCTCCCCCTCAAACAGTGAAATAATTTCTTTTTCTCCCCCCCAAAAAAATGCAACAAACAATATGTACAAATGCAACATACACACACTATTTTTTGTTCTTTTTCTGATTCCCCCCCCCCTCAACACACGCACACTATTTTTTGTTCTTTTTCTGGTTTTCTCCCCCTCAACACATGCAGTCACACACACTATTTTTTGGTCTTTTTCTGATTTTCTCCCCCTCAACACATGCAACGCACACACACTATTTACAGATCACACTCACACTCACTTTTTACAAGTCCCACACACACACACTTTTCAGACCAGGGATCTGAATCCAGTTTATTGTTTGGGGACATGGGGGTCGTCATGGAAGATTTGCCTTCAATGTAGAATCTCTTTAGCATATCCAGAATGTATTTGGACTGGTTGATGAAAATGCCGTCAGAGAGTTATCTTACTTGCAGGCCTAAGAAGAAGTTAAGTTCACCCATCATGCTCATCTCGAACTTTGTTTTCATCAGTTTCTCAAAATGTTGGCAAAGGCGCGGATTTGATGAGGCAAAAATGATGTCATCAACATAGATCTGAATCAGAATGATGTCAGATTTCTGTCGCTTGATAAATAGAGTTGTATCAATCTTTCCTTTGGAGAAACCTGAATCAATCAAAAATTCGGTCAAGGCATCGTACCAAGCTCTGGGTGCCTGTTTCAACCCATAGAGAGCTTTCTTGAGCTTGTAAACATGGTCTGGGAATTCTGGATCTACAAATCCTTCAGGTTGAGCAACATAGACTTCTTCTTCTAAAGTCCCATTTAGAAAAGCTGTTTTCACGTCCATCTGAAAGACGGTGAAGTTTTTGTGCGCCGCGTACGCAAGAAAGAGGCAGATTGCTTCAATTCTAGCTATGGGCGCAAACGTTTCATCGTAGTCTATGCCTTCCTGTTAATTATATCCCTTTGCGACCAGCCTTGCCTTGTTCCTTACAACTGTTCCTTCTTCATCCCTTTTATTTTTGAATACCCACTTCGTGCCAATGATTGTCTTTTTCTGAGGCTTGGGTACCAGTGACCATACATCCAGTCTATCAAATTGATTGAGTTCATCTTGCATTGCAATCACCCAATCTGGATCAAGTAGTGCATCGGAGACCTTCGATGGTTCTGACTGGCTTAGGAAGCATGCGAAGTGGCATTCATTCATCGTTGCGGATCTTGTGCGCACATCTTGACTCGGATCACCTATTATCTGATCAACGGGATGTGCTCTCGTCCACTTCCTCTCATGATCTAGAGGAGTTGGAGTAATGATGGGTTGATCCGAGTCCTGATAGGAGTTTGAGGGCCCTGGAGCAGCTGTGGTGTGCAATGGAGTTGATTCTGGACTTGTAGCAAAGTCGTGATCATCCACACCTCTGAGATTGGATTGAGGGGTTGAGGGTGTGGATGGTACATCTTCTGGACCTGTGAGGAGCGGAATCTCTGCTGTTGGAGTTGATGTTGAAGTTGGTGTGCATGGTGGAGGTGGAGGTTGTGAGTTCTCGTAGAAATTTCTGAAAAGAGAATCGAGAATCACATCTTCGTGTTCGGTGTTTGGTTCAGATTTATCAGAAGCTACTGGTACAACATGTGATGGATCAGCCTGTAGATGTTCGATCGCGAAGTCTGCCATTTCATAGAATGTAACATTTACACTCTCGATGACAGTGCGCTTGTCTCTGAGATAGACTCTGTAAGCTTTGGAATGCAGTGAGTAGCCAATAAACACGCCTTCTCTGGCTTTGGGGTCCAGCTTATTTCTCTCTGTCCGATCATTTAGTATGAAGCACTTGCAGCCAAACACCTTGAAGAAGGAGATGTCGGGAGTTCTGTTGAAGAGAATTTCATATGGAGTCTTGTCGAAGCGTTTATGAATGGATGTTCTGTTCTGGGTGAAGCACGCAGTATTGATTGCCTCTGCCCACATGAAGTGAGACAGTCTGGATTGGATTAACATGGTGCGTGCTGCTTCAACAAGGGTTCTGTTCTTTCTCTCAACAACTCTGTTCTGTTGGGGAGTTTTAGTTGCTGCAAATTGCTGAGTGATACCGAGAGATTCATAGAACTCAGTGAGAGTCTGATTTTTGAACTCGGTACCATTGTCAGTTCTTACAATTTGAACACTGTGCTGTAGCAATTTCTGGATGGTCCTGATAAAGGTCATAATGTTTTCTGCAGCCTCGTCCTTTGAACGGAGAAATTTCGTCCATGTGTACCTAGAGAAATCATCAACGATCACCAGAGTGTATTTGCGACCGTTGATGCTTTAGACTCTCATAGGTCCACACAGATCCATGTGAATTAACTGCAGCTGATGTGTAGATGATGGTACAGTTTTCGACTTGTGGGAGCTTCGCGTCATTTTGCCCATCTTGCAGGCACTACAATGATTTTCAGCGGAAGACTTTAGCAGAGGAAGCCCCTTGACAAGTTTCTTGGAGGACATGATTGATAGATGCTTGAAGTTCAGATGGGAGAGACGTCTGTGCCATAGGTTGTTCTGTTCTATTGAAGCTTTAGACAGCAGACAGATGGAAGTGGTGGATTGGACGCTTTTCAGATCAATAGTGTACGGATTTGATGTTCTGTAACACGTTAATAATGTATTCCCACTGCTGTCTAGAACACAGCATTGTTTTGTAAAGAACCTCACTTCCATCTCGTTGTCACAGAATTGCCCTATGCTTAGTAAGTTGTGTTTGAGCCCTTTGACAAATGAAACGTCTTTTATAGTGACACTGGCACAGATGACGTCCCCATACCCAAGAATAGGAGATGAGGCGTCGTTCCTGAATCTGACATTGCCTCCGTAACAGTTGATGTAGTTGCTCAATAGGTGTTTTATTCCGGTCATGTGGGTTGAGCATCCTGAGTCTAAGTGCCACACATGACCGTCATGCAAAATAATCAAACAGATTTAGGTACCCATCTTGGAGTGGGTCCTTCCTTATTAAACAAAAACACCTTTCTAATTCTTTCTTTTAGCTGTGATCCAAGGTCAGCAGCTCGTTCAACAAAAGATCTTTCTCTTGTGGACTCTCCAATAGCCAGATCTGCTTTTGCAGTGGGTCTGGTTTTTGGAGCCCACTTAGCAATTTCCATTTTGGTGGGTCTGATGTTGTGAACCCACCTTTCCGTTTTAGTCTTGGTGGGTCTGTTCTTGGGGACCCACCTTTCAGGTTTAGTGTTAGTGGGTCTACGTTTGGGGACCCACTTCTCTGTTTCAAGCTTGGTAGGTCTCATCTTGGGGACCCACCTTTCGGTTTCAGTTTTGGTGGGTCTTATCTTGGGGACCCACCTTTCAGGTTTAGTTTTAGGAGGAGAGTAGACATGAGCTTTGTGATTGAATGGTTGTTTCTTAAGTTTGGTTTTAAAAATATCCTCTTTAGAAAGCCGATTAAGATGTTTCCTTGAATGAACTCGAAGAGCATATTTCATATCAGGTATACAAAATATTCCCTTAGATGTTCTGTTCTCGGTTTCCCTTTTTGGTTTGAGCTTTCTTGGAGGCTTTGCTTTAACAACATTCACATCACATTCATAATTATGGGGGTCTGAAACATAATAACCATAAACAATACTGGAATTATGAATAGAACGATGTCTAGAAGAAGTCTCAGAAATATTCAGCTTGGGACTCAAGACTGAACTACTAGAAGTTTGTTTCTTAGAAACAGAATTACAATTAACTTTAGAGTAAAAAATAGAACTAGATCTAGGACTGGCACTATTCTCAAAAACTTTCTTTTTGCCTTCTGCGATTTCCTTCCTCTTTTTCCTCCACTCACTCTTCTCTTCTCCTTCCTTCTTCACTTCATTTCCTGTAAACAAAGGAGAAGAGAGATGAGTGGACGAACCTTTTAAAAACTTGGTTTTCTCAGGTGAGGTGTGTGAACTGTCAGACTTAGAAGTAGAAGGGGTTGTTTTAGCATGATACTGCTCACTTAGTTCATTGAACTTTTGAAGAAGTTCCTGCCAGTTGCTCTCAAAACCTCTCTTTTCAGTTTCAAATCTCTCTCTCTCGTTATCAAGAGTTTTCTGAAGGTTTTTGAGTTTTTGAGCCATAGGAAAAATACAAGGTTCCTCTCCAGTTTTAGAGATACCTACTCTTGGGGGTGGGTCTAAAGGATGTCCTATGTGTGGAATATCTTTTGCATAAGGGTCAAGACATTCACTAAAGCAGGAACTAGATTTTTCTTGTGAAAGTTGTTTTTCATTTACAGAGGGATAATCACAAGAATTCGCAGATTTAGGATTCTTTCTCTTTTCTTCTTCTGCTTCAGCGTTTTCTTCATCACTTCGAAAATACATTTTCTCACCAAACCCAAGTCCCATGTAATCTTTTTTATAGATTTGAAGACAGTTAACTTTCTTTAGATTACATGGGTTTTTTATGCCCAGTCCTATTCTAGGATTGTAAAATCGGTCATCCTTTATTCGATTAAGAAAAATTGTATGTTCAGACTGACCTCTTTTAGCAGCTAGATCCTCTAGTTCTTTTACTTTGTTTAAAAGTGTTCTTCTCTTATTATGCAAAAAATCGCATTCAGCCTTTGCTGTGCTTTTTTCTCGTTCACTATCCTCAAATTTCCTAGTTAATTCAGCTATCTTAAGTTCAAAACTTTCAAAATCTGAGGACACCTTTTTGACCTGATCTTTCGCAATTTCAAGTTGAACACTTAGAGAAGACTTTTGGTCTAGATTCTGTTTCAGTACCCTGTGATTATTGTCTAGTCTCTCCTTTAGTTCTTTAATTAGATTGTCCTTCTCAAGTAAGGACTGTATTTGATTATTTAAAGGAGTCTTAGAGGTACTTACAAAGCTTGTTGAGCATTCACTTTCGGGGATCGCAGCATCACCCTTTCTTTCATCTTCCTCCACTCGTGCCATCAGGGCATAGTTTTCTTCTTCCTCCTCCTCATCAGAAGTATCTTCTGCCCAGTTATCATTCTCAGCAATCATTGCAGAAGTTTCTTCTTCTTTCTGCACCATCAGCATTTTCTGCTTATTCCACAGCATCTTCTGCTTGTAGAAGTTTACATCCTTCTTCTTTGGGAGGCGGCAGTCTTTGATGACATGTCCAGCCTTTCCACAATTGTAGCATTTTGGAGCATCTTCAGCTGATGGCGCCTTTCTAGAAGATCCTTGTTCATGGTTCTTCTGTTTGTAGTTAGATGAGGAGGTTCTCAGCTTGTTGGAGGAGCTGTTCTTCTTTGAAAATCTCTTGCCAAGTAGTGCCATCTTTTTCTGTAAGTCTGCAAGCTCAGCCTCTAGATCAGATTTGTCATCATCACTTTCATCATCGTCTGATTCAACCACCACTTTCTTCTTCTTCTTCAGCAGTGTGGTTGTCCTTCGGGGCTGAGCTTCCATTACTAGAGCCAGGGGATTTGTGGTGTGATGATCCTCGGCACAAGCAACCTCATTGACAAATTGCTTCAGATGTTCATATAGAGTGCAGAGATCAATTTCATCCAAGTCAATGCGAGATCTAACATCCTTCACTGTCTTTTCCCACGCAGGATGCAGGCTGGATATAAATCTTATATTCAGTTCCAAGTTGGACCTGAATACTTTGATTTTTCTAAGTTCATTGACCAGTTGGACGAGTCTGTTGTAAGTCTCGTTGAATGGTTCTCCTGGTCCTGCTTTGAAGGAGTCATAAGCAATAAGAATTGTTGTCTTCTTGGTTTTAAGGCTAATGCTTGTGCCTTGGAGCAGTTTCTCTATCTCATCCCACATTTCCTTAGCTGTTTGCATGCTATCGATGAGAACGTATACTTCGTTAGGGATTGCTTGAAGGAGGTACGTTTTGGCCATTAGATCCCCTCGAAGCCTAAGCCTGTCAGCTTCCGTATATTCAGATGCCACCTTCCTTCTTATTTCTGGAAGAATAGGAGGGTTGTTTTCTGGATCATCACCAACTGAAATCATTAATTCAGCTGGTCCTTCAAGCAACGATTCAAGCATCGCAGCGGAGTTCTCTTTGTGCTCAAGGAAATTAAGGAATCGATTCCTCCACATTTGGTATTCTCCTTTCCTGAGACTGGGAGGAGTACTGCTGTTCCCTTGCGCATTGAATTCTGAGGCCATTGCTGTATAAAACTGACCGTTCGAGATAATTGATCAAAAGATTTTCAGAGGCAGAATGTCAAAAATCAAATGTCGAGATCTGAATATCGAGATCTAAGATTTCGATAAAGGAGGCCCGGTTTCGAGATTTGAGGTCGAGATTGGGATGTCGAGATTAAGGATCTCGAGATTTCAAATTTCGAGAAGAAGATCTCGAGATTTGAGATGTCGAGAAGTTAAAACTCGAAATCTTATTTCGAGAAGTCAAATGTCGAGACCAGATGTCGAAACCTTAAACTCGAAATCTTTGATCTCGAGATATAGATGTTGAAATCCTTAATGTCGAAATCCTGCAATCTGTAAAAATCAGATAAGCAAAATCTGAAGGTAGTTTCTTGTAGAGTAGGATGTCGAGATCCTCAGGTAAAGTTTTCAGCTCGAAATACTTGGCAGAACCTGTATAAAACCTAGATGTCGACAAGCCTATTCGAAATATCTCAAGTACAGAATTTGCGAAAAACACAATCTGAAGTATACCCCTTGATCGCTTTGAAACGAAGATTCTAAGGGTGTAACTTTTACAACTTTTGAACAAGAAACAAGATTACAGAGTAAAAAATCGACAGAAAGAACAACGTAAAGAAAAAAACAGAGTCTTTTGCAGACGTTCTTCTGATCGGCTCTCGATCGGCTCTGATACCAATTGATAGTCCTTGTTTCTGTAACAGCAATGAATAACAATCTAACAAAGAAGATTAAACGTAAAGATGAACACGGATGAATCGATGTAAAACCCTCTTTGATAGATCGTGAACTCGTACACAGAAAGATTTGCGTAAGGCTATAATGAACAAGTACGACGTTAACCTAATCCTGAACCCTCGGCTCCCTTTTTATAGGCGAGGTT
This sequence comes from Cuscuta europaea, assembly GCA_945859875.1. Taxonomy (NCBI): domain Eukaryota; kingdom Viridiplantae; phylum Streptophyta; class Magnoliopsida; order Solanales; family Convolvulaceae; genus Cuscuta; species Cuscuta europaea. Next base: position 23,910,845 of record CAMAPE010000038.1, read on the forward strand.
CAGGTTAGGCGTGAAAGGCTTTTAGCCTGTTTATATGGGCCTAACACTTGGCCCACATTCTATCTAATTGATAGAGTATATCTCTAGAGAGAAGTGAGAGCTAGAGAGAGAAGTGCTATAATATGCTTCAATAGAATGAATTTGTAACCCCTATAACTACTCCCAAGGGGAGTATTTATAGAGAAAATTAGGGTTGGGCTCCCAAGTCTTGGGCTTGGGAGGCCCATTTACAACTGGACCGCTACTGGGCCGAATACAAAGCCACTAATGGGCTGTACAAATGAATAAGTATAACATCCAATTCTGGGAGGTCCTCGTGGCCGACGAGGGCGTGGCCGACGAGGGCACGGCCGACGAGGGCACGGCCGACGAGGGCACCCGGGTTCCTTGGACTCAGAACCATAATCCGAGTTGGCCCATTTTCGGCCGACGGGGGCGTCTTGGCCGATGAGGGCGCCACTCTGTTGTCTTGTGCTTTCTGTTCTTCCGAGTATGTGGGTCCGGGGGGCTCAGACCCATATACTCCATCAGGAGTCCCCCACTCTCTAAGCTGAGACGTAGACGAAGTGAAGGAGAGTAGATTCCTATGCTTTGCTGCCCTTGGCTGTTACCTGTTCCTTGTTGTGGACAGGGAGGCCGTTGTTTACTTGATGTCTTCGTTTTGGGACGATGAGTGTCCTTCTTTCAATGGTGGCCGTTGAAAGGCACGTTTTGCTTGGGCGTTGATGGTTGAAGTTTGTGTTTGGGCCGATGAGGCCACTGAAGTTATTCCTTGCTTTGAGGACGATGGCGTCCTTTCCTTTGGGTGGCCGATGAGGGTGTTTGCGCACTCCTTTTGGCCGTTGCCGGTTGGCCTTCGTGTTCTTGGCCGAAGGGCACGTCATGATTAATTGTTGGCGGAGGACGATGAGTGTCCTTGCCTCTAGTGGCTTGTTGGCCGTCACTAATGACGTTATGGGCCTTTGGCCGATGAAGCTCCGTTGTGCTGCATGGATGATGTGGCCATGCTTTGTGGTCACATTCATGTTCTTTGTAGTGTTTCCTTTTTGTTTTGCTGAGGCCGGTGTAGTCCCCCAGTCTCCCACTGCTTCAGGCCGAGGAGTGTGAGGGGTGAAGGAGTTGCTTGAGTCCCTGGCCGAAGCGGCCTCTCCGTAGTCCCCCTGAATCCAACTCTCATGGCGATTTTCTGGCCAAGGTAACCCTGTGGGAGAACCCTTGTGCGCAGATCGCTTGTAGAGAGTTATCATCAAAGGTCATGACGAGGAGCTGATGGCTTGTGGGCTCTTGGGTCCTTTGATCTTGTGGCCGTTACGTTCCTGGCCGTTGCCGTCTCCTTATTGTTTGGCAGTTGTGATCTTGGCGAGCAAGTGGGACGTTGTGGGCGCTTGCTGGCATTTGTAAAGCCGGTGAGCGTGTGTAGGCCGTAGAGTCCGTCTTGCCAGTGGGCTGTTGATATTGAGTTTGGCCCGTTGGTGACGTGGTGGCCCCCCATTGGTGGCCGTTGGTGTGGCCATTGGGGGGGTGCCACGTGTAGTGACCGTTGGGTGGGGGGTTCTATAAATACCCCTCCCCCTCCGACGAGAAAACGTATTTGCATTCTGAATTTGTCGAAGTGCTGGCCGATTTTCTAGAGAGATAAACTCCCAAGCCTGTTCTTCGTTGTTCAAGGTTAGTGTTCATCGCGATCTTCCTCACTTTTCATACTTTGCTTCCTAGGTTGTTGATCTAGTGTTAGGCGTTTGAACACCCTTAGATCTTAAGTTAGTCTCCTTAGGCCCGTAGTAGTAGTTATGAAGAGCTTGAACGAAGACTACTACCCCTACGACGACCAGCCCTCCACGAGGTCGCTTGACTACGAGGTGCTCGAGGAGTTCGAAGAGGAGATAGAGCGTTTAAGTCCCTACAAATCCGGAGAACCGGTGGACGAGGAAGGCGAGGACGAGGAGTCCGCCTCCTCTTCAAAGGGTGAGGACGTAGGTGCGTCCCGAGTGGTGGACGGGGCGTCCACTTCTGCTGTCATTCCGTGCCCGAGGCCGGTGTCTGCCGTGAAGGGAGCAGCTAAGCCGAAGAGGGTGAGGAGGCCGAAGAATGGGCCGGGCCTCTCCTATCTGGACCTCACCAACATATTCCTGATCAAGCCGGAGAGCAGTGCGGCCGACTATCTTGTCGCCCAGATGTACGTGGGGCCGTTCGGGCGGGTTAGGGCACCCAGGCCAACGGACCATGTTCTACTTCCGCCACCGGGATACTTTGGAGTATACCCGATGAGTTTTGCTAAGGGGTTGAGGTTCCCCCTTCACCCTTTCATCATTGAGTATCTGGACATGGTGGGGCTTCCTCCGGCCTTGCTTACGCCGAACAGTTATTCCTTGATGGTGGGCTTTTTACTCCGGTGTGAGGAGCTGGGCTACAGGCCGACAACGGCCCTATTCATGAATTTGTACCAGATCAGCCGAGGAAGCCACAAGAATTGTGCGGCCTATGCTACTCTTCAACAGCTGCCGAAGAAGAGGAGCTTCACGGATTTGCCTACGTCCATTCATGGGTGGAAGAGCAAGTTCGTGTTTGTGTCCATTGGTGAGAGTGGCACCGAGTTCCCCTCTCTCGGCCATACCGGGAGGTTCAATCTCCATGACCCGCCGAAGAGCTCTATCTTGGACGCCTAGGTGGAGGCTTTCCTGGAAGGGGGGCCGATGAGCGTGAAGGATTACGTTACTGAATACAAGATGACCGCCCTCGGCTTCTTCAGATACCACCTGTATGGAGATAAGGAGGATGACCTCCAACTCTGGCCGAGGATGACCACCACATTTGAAGAGGCCGACGGCCCGGATTTGGGCATCCCTGCTGAGGCCGATGGTAATTATTTCTTCGGCTTTCTGTCTTTATGTTTTGTTCCTTTGCTTTGCTAATCCGTTGTGTTTTTTCTTTGTAGATTTTGCCATGGACCGACGTTCCATAATGGCTATTGCCAAGGCCAAAGCGGCCGAGGAGCTGGCTGCTAAGGCGGCCGAGGCGGCCAGACGTGCCGCGGCCGGTGGGAGCGGGGCTACTGCTGATGCGGCCCCAAAGCCTGCTCCATCGAAGAAGAAAAGGCCGGCCACTGACGGCCAGAAAAAGTTAACTGAGGCCGGCCTGAGCGTCTCTAAGAAGACGAAGAGGGCTCCTTCCCCTTCTCCGGCTACTGAGGCCGGTACTCTGGCTGTCCCCAGCGTGGACGATAGTGGTCCTTTTGTGGACCTGACCGCTGCTGGCGATGCTGCTCCATCACTACCTCTCGTCCAGGAGCCGCGGACGAAGAGGGCCGGCAAAGAGATTGCCGGTGTCACCTACCAGAGGATGGTAGAATACCCCGTCGGCGGGGGTGTCTTCGATGACGTCGTCCTTGGCCACGACGTCCTGGCACAGGCCATGCCGGCCAAGGATCGGGCTTACTTGAGGAAGCTCGGGGACGTGAATATTTATGAGGGCGGCATGGACCTCCTCGTCCAAGTAAGTTACATTCCTTATGCGTTGTCTTTCTCGTCGTCTGTGTAAAACCATTCGCCTGACTTTTGTTTCTCTTGTTTCTGCAGAGTGCCTTCATGCTAATGGAGAGCCACAAGAGGCAATACCGAGAGATAGCTCGCTTGAAGGAGCTGGAGCAGAAGGCCGCCTCGGCCGACGAGGCGGTTGCTTGCCTGGACCGGCTCCGGGAGGATGCCAGGGCGTTGCAGGCCAGGGCCGATGAAGCCGCCGCAGCCAGGGACGATGCCCTGGCCAAGCTCGAGGAGAGCAAAAGGGAGCTCGAGGAGTCCCAAAGGGCCCTGGAGGCCGAGCGGCGCAAGAGCGAGGAGGCCGTCAAGGCGAAAGCGGATGCCGAGGCCGCCGTTGTGAGGGCTGCTGACGAGGCCGTCGAGAAATTCCTGGCCGAGGGGTGGAAGGCCGATGAGAGGCTCCCCTGGTGCTACGAGGTGGTGGCCGCCAGGCTTGAGAGTTGGGGGATGAACTCCCCCGCCGTCCAGGAGTATTTCAGCCGAGAGATGTCCGTGTATTATAACCTTGGCCAGGAGCGGAGGCAAAGGCTCCTGTGTCGGCGGCTCTCTCGTGCTTTGAAAGCCATGAACTATACGTCTGGGTGGGCTAGACGGAACCTGAAGCTGCCGAAGCTGATGAAGGATCCAGAAGAGCAGGCAAAGCTTCCGTTGTCGGAGCGGGAGTCCCCAATTGAAAGCTCCGGCCTTGGCGAGCCGGATTACATCGAGTTTGATTTTTTGGACGACGCCACAAGTGCTGCAGCCGCCGCCGGCCAGGAGATTGAAGCCGAGGAGGGGGCCGACGAGGCCGAAGAGCCAGCCGCAGATGGAGGTGCCCCAGAGGCTTGATCGGCTACTCTGTAGTTAATTTTTATTTTTGCCAAATGTTGTAACGGCCGTAGCGCCCCCCAATTGTAATGAACTTGACTATCAATGAAAAAAAAAATTGCCGTCCTGTTCGGCTTTGAATCCCTTGTATGCTTGTTTGCTTTTTGTCATTTCGTTTTTGAAATTTTTTCTAAGTGTCAAGGTCACAACTTGGGTGACCCGGGAGTGTCCGCTACGTCCGTGAGGTCGTCCACCCTGTCCGGTGGCCTGGTCGGCTTGTTCGTCGTTGCTTTACTACCATAACACCTAGGATTTTTTCAGAAAATCTTCTAAGTGTTTTGGGTTCACTTGGATGCCTTCTTCCCGGTCTGGTGGCTTGGTCGGCCTGACCGTGTTGATGTAGTATCATAACACTTAGGATTATTTCGAAAAATTTTCCTAAGTGTTTTTGGGTTTTTACAGTTGCTTCCTTGTGGCATGGTGGCCTTGTCGGCTTGACCGGTGGTTCTTGGCTACCGTAACACTTAGGATTTTTTCAAAAATTTCCTAAGTGTTTTGGATCCACGAAGTTGCTTGCTTTCCGGGCTGGAGGCTTTGTCGGCTTAACCGGTGTTCCTTTGTTATCATCATAACACTTAGGATTTTTTCAAAAATTTGCTAAGGTTTTTTGGATTCACTTAGGTGCTTTCCCTTCGGTCTTGACCGTGGTGTCTGCTCCGTCCAGGCGTTGGATTTCTTCCCTTTTGTTAGAATTTTCTCAAGTGTCTAACTTCAAGTGGCTGAGTGTTCTCGTCGTCCTGTCATTGGGTTTGTCATTGTTGATAAATGCTCTGAGAGATTTCCCCAAGTGTTTGAACCTGTGTCGTTGTCGGCCTGTATCCTCTGCGTTGTGGCCGATAAGGGCGCCGTTACCTTGATATTTTGAATTTAAAATTCTTCTAAGTACACATGCAGAGTTGTAGATAGCTAACGGCCTTGGAGTATACTGGTACCCGCTTCGGCTATAGTCCCTTCATTTGAGTACTTAGATAATTTCCTAAGTATAAAGGTTAGGCATTTACTTTCTTTGCGGTGCCGCTGTCGGCCAAGGTCTGGCTTGTGGCCGATGTGGGTGCTGGATAAGGAATGGCTTGTCCAAGGAGATGGTCCTGCCTTCGTCGGCTAGCCATGGTTCCTTGTTGAGGAACCCTCTTTTCTTAGGGTTTTTCTAGGTGTTTGGGGAACACAAACAAATTCCCAAAGGACTTTCGCTCGACCAACGGCCTTGGTTTCAGTGCCTGCATCGGCCATCCGAGGTGTTGTGGCAGGTAGAGGTTGTTTTTTGATTGCTTGATCCTTTCGCGGGTGTGATAAATGCCCGCTTCGTCCTGGTCATCCTCAGGATTGCGATGCCTTGTTCCATACCAAGCGTTGGTGCCTCAAAGGACTATGGCCGATGAAGGTCACCTCTCGCGTCTCACCCAACCAATGCGGTTAGGGTTTTATAGGCGTGTGTTTCGGCCTTGGTCATTTCCTTGTAGTGCGTGGACGTGTCGTCCATGTTACCTGTCAGTGGTACTACACCTGTGTTCAACTGATATGTACTTGGCCAAATTGGGCCTGAATTGTGGGGATTTTAATTTTCTTTGCTCGGGGCCGGCTAGTGTGCCCGGCCGTCGGCTTCCCTCTTTTCCCTTGTATATATATATTTTTTTGTTTCGGGGGGTATCCTTCTTTCAGGCTTCGGCCGAAGGGTGTGCTCGTCCTTCGGCCGGTTCGGACTTCGTTTATAACGTCCGTGGTCTCAGGGCGGGTCCCGTCGCCTATTTATGACGCGGGCTAGACTTTTGGTCGGTTTCCAACGGCTGTCGTTGCCCATCCCTGAGTTTTGGGATTTTGTCACCTCGGCCATGATTTCAGGCCTGTCGTCCTGCGTTCTGGCACGTGGACGACGCGGTGAGCTTCCTGTTTCAAGACGTGGGCCGTTTGCGGGCCCCTCGTCCTGGGGACATCGTCGGCCATACCTGAGCGTTTCACTTCTAGGCTTACGGGGCCAGGACGATGTGCTCTCTCAGCTAGGCCTGAGCCCTTCGCTGATACAAAATACAATGGAGTGCCTGAGCTTGTTGCTCATAGGCTGCAAATGCAAGGGGCCATGTCGGCCAGACCTGAGCCTTTCGCTCTAAGCTGGCCGACGGGGGCAGCTGCGAATGTTTTACTTTGAATTTCCAGAGAAAATCAGAACATGATTTTATTCATAAGTGGCTCGAGGCCGAGGGTGGCGTTCAATCAGTAACCCGTGAAGGGGTGAGGGCTTCGCCGTCTACACCTCCTTCGGATTACTGATAAAACTTCACCAGATGGTGTACATTCCATGTTCGTGGTACATTGGACCCATTCGGGCGTTTAAGCTTGTAGGTGCCGGGTTTGACCACGGCACTGATGATGTAGGGCCCTTCGTACTTCAATGCTAGCTTGCCACCCTCTGTCGGCTGGCTTGCTTCCCTTCGGCGGAGGACGTAGTCCCCCACCTGAAATTCTCGGGAACGTACCTTGGCGTCATAGTATGATTTTACTTGACGCCGGTAGTTTTCTGCTCGGACGTAAGCTTGCTCACGCCTCTCATCGACCAGGTGCAGGTCAATCTTCATGCTTTCCTCATTGGCGTCAGGCTCGTATTGTTCCACCCGTCGGCTGGGGATGGCAACTTCCGTGGGCGCCTTTGACTCGAAGCCGTAGCATAGGGCGAAAGGCGTTTCACCTGTCGCCCTCCTCGGCGTGGTTCTGTAGCACCACAGGATGTTGGGGAGCTCGTCGACCCAACTACCTCCTGCGGCCTGGAGCTTCTTCTTCAGCCCCTCCATAATTGTTCTGTTGGCGTTCTCGACTTGCCCGTTGCCCTGAGGGTAGGCGACGGAGGAGAAACGATGCTTTACCCCAAACTCCCGGAGGAGTTCTTGGAAAGGGGCTGCCTCGAATTGGGTGCCGTTGTCTGATATGATCTCCTGGGGGACGCCAAAGCGTGTGATGATGTTCTTGTAAACAAATTTCTGGCATCTGGCCCCCGTGATGCTGGCCAAGGGCTCCGCCTCGACCCACTTGGTGAAGTAGTCGATGGCGACGATGATGTAGCGGTTATTCCCGGCGGCTCTGGGCAGGGGGGCGACCAGGTCAATCCCCCATCTGGAGAATGGAATTGCGGTGCTGACGGGGGCGTAGTTGACAGCTGGCCGACCAGGGGCCTTCTGGAGTACCTGACATGTGGTGCACTTCCTTGCCAGGTCAGCGCAGTCGCGTGCCATCGTCGGCCAGAAGAAGCCCTGGACGACGAGACGCCGGGACATGCTGAAAGGGCCCTGGTGTGAGGAGCAGACGCCACAATGAACTTCCTCCATGGCTGTGTCGGCCTCGTCCTGGTGCAGGCATCGGAGGAGGGTGCCATTATAGGACCGTTTGTAGAGTTTGCCATCTTCGATGGTGTAGCTTGGGGCCCTAAGTCTGGCAAGTTTGGCCCTCTCCTCGTCCGGGGGCAGCTCCCCCGTTGTGATGAAGGTGGCGATGTCGGAGATCCAGTCCTCTGGTCGCTGTTGGACGCACAAGGCGGGGCTGGCATGGATGCTGGACATGCTCAACTCCTCGATCTTGGCCAACTGGGAGATGTGCTCCGGGGTGTCCGAGCTGAGCTTGGAGAGGATGTCGGCTTCGGCGTTCTCGGCCCTGGGGATCTGAGTGATCTCGTGGGTTTCAAACGCTTTCAGCAACTCCTCCGCCGCTTGTTTGTACTGTTTCATCCGGCCTTCCTTTGCTTCGTACGATCCCTCCACCTGGCCCACTACCAGTTTGGAGTCGCACTTGATTTTGAGGTGCTTGGCCTTGAGGCCGGCGGTGAGTCTGAGATTGTTGAGGAGGGCCTCATACTCGGCTTCGTTGTTGGATACCCTGAAGTTGAAGCGGATGGCATAGTAAGCTCTGAATCCTTCAGGGGATATGAGGACGACGCCGTCGCCACATGATTTCGCGGCTGACGAGCCGTCAGTGAACAGGGTCCACGTATCGTCCGGCTCCGGCCCGGAGTTGGCGACGGCCGTCTCCCTTGCTGTGCATTCAATGACGAAGTCGGCCAAGGCTTGCCCTTTGATAGATGGCCTTGGCTTGATCTCAATTTGAAATTGGCTGAGGAAAATTGCCCATTTCACCATCCTCGAGGAGCTGGTGGGGCTCCTCATGAGTGCGCCGAGAGGCTGCTGGGTCAGCACATGGACGGTGTGGGCCTGGAAGTAGTGTCCAAGCTTCTTCACTGTATGGACGATGGCCAGCACCGTCTTCTCGATGGGGGAGTACCTTAGCTCGGCCTCCCTGAGTGTCTTGCTGATGTAGAAGATGGCCTTCTGCACCCCTTCGTCCTCACGGATGAGCACGGAGCTGATGGCCGACGTGCTCACCCCTAAGTACAAGAAGAGGGTTTCGCCGGCTTTGGGCTTGGAGAGCACGGGTGGGGACGACAAGTACCTTTTCAATTATTCGAATGCCTCCTGGCACTCCGTCGTCCACTTGAAGCTGCTAGCTTTCCGCATGATCTGAAAGAAGGGGAGTGCCCTCTCGGCCGACCTGGAGAGGAACCGGTTTAAGGCCGCCAGGCGCCCCGTCAGTCGTTGTACCTCCTTGACATTGCGGGGCGGCTCCATGTTGATGATAGCCTGCGTCTTCTCCGGGTTTATCTCGATGCCTCTCCGGCTGACCATGTAGCCGAGGAACTTGCCGCCCTGGACGCCGAAGGCGCACTTCTTGGGGTTGAGACGGAGCCTGAACTCCTTCATTATTTCAAAGATTTCCCGGAGGTCGTCGGCGTGGGAGGTGGCCTGCCTGCTCTTGACGATCATGTCGTCGACGTACGCCTCCATCGTCCGGCCAAGGACCGCTCTGAAGATTTTGGCCACCATCCTAGTATAGGTGGCGCCGGAGTTTTTGAGTCCGAAGGCCATGACGAGGTAGCAAAAGATTCCCTCTGGGGTCATGAATGCCGTCTTCTCGGCGTCATCTTCATGCATGGAGATCTGGTGGTACCCTCTGAAAGCGTCGAGGAACGACATCAACTCGCACCCCGCCGTCTCGTCCACCAGCTGATCAATGTTGGGGAGAGGGAACGGGTCCATGGGGCACGCCTTGTTCAGGTCAGTGTAGTCAACACACATTCTGAACGTCGGCGGTTTCTGTGCGAGGACGACGTTGGCTAACCATGTTGGGTACTTCACCTCTTTGATGTGTTTGATCGATAGGAGCATGGCGACCTCCCCTTTGACGAAGTCCAGTCTGTCGGCGGACAAGTAGCGCCGCTTCTGTTTGACGGGCGCGGAGGCTGGGTCGACGGTCAGCCGGTGAGTGATCACCTGGCGGCTGATGCCTGGCATATCGTCCGGGCCCCACGCGAAGACAACGGCGTACGACCGTAGGACGAGGAGGATGGCGTCTCGTTAGTCCTGGGGGAGTTGCTTTCCGACCCTGAGAACCCGCTCCGGCCGGGAGGTATCCAGAGGGATTTCCTCGACCTCCTCGGCCGGCTCCGCATGTGGCCTCTCCTCGTCCATGGCGACGGCGGCCGTAATGGTGTCTATCCTCTGTCCTTCCCTTTCGGCCGGCCTCGTTAGCTTGAGGTAGCAAGCTCTGGCTATCCTCTGATTTCCTCTGGCGTAGCCGATGCCGTCGTGGGTGGGGAACTTCAAGCACAAGTGCTTCATGGAGATGATGGCCTCCAAGTCTTGTGCTTTCTGTTGTCTTGTGCTTTCTGTTCTTCCGAGTATGTGGGTCCGGGGGCTCAGACCCATATACTCCATCACTAATATATGCACTTATTTAATACAAGGAATAATAATAATAAAGCTAATTTATGACAAACTTGATTCACAATTAAAATATCTTCAACAATTATAGTATTTGTCCTAAGTAGGACTAAAACATAATGAAAATTCACTAATAGAACCTTAAGCTTTTTATTTCTTAAATAGGACTTTATTAGTCCTATGTAGAAACATAATAAAATTCCATAGCATTAATACCCTTCTTCTAATTAATCCCTAAATTCCTTACTTTTCCATCTCATTTCTCTTTCTCCTGGCAAGATCGATGGTTTTCTCCTGGAAAGATCGATGGTTTTCTCCCTCTGCAGCTTCTCCCTGTGCATCGCATCCATCGCCACCACTAACTCTGCCGCCTCACTCCGCCGCCGTCACTACCAACTTCACCACGCCCCATCGCAGGTTTCATCTACTTCTTCTTCTCTTCTTCTTCTCCTCTTCCTCTTCTTCTTCTTCTTCTTCTTCTTCCTCCTCCTTCTCCTATTCCTCTATTTTAATGAGATTAGACATTGATTTTTATGATCTTCCTCATATTCTCACGTTTCTCTGGAATTTGGCATTGATTTTCTCAATTTTTTGGAATTCTGTTTTGTATTTTCTAATTTTTTATTTCGGATTTCTTAGTTTTTTTTCAAGTTCCGATTTTCCAAAAGTTTGGATGATGGTTTCAGATTCTGACAAGTTTATGGCAGAAATATGTACACAGACCATCGCATTATGGCAAAAACGCTTTTGTGTAAATCGATTTCTCTAAAAAAATCAATAACTTCTTATTTTTATTTTTTGATTGAGTTAAAGTGCTTATTTCATTTTTTTTGAGTTTTTGAATATTTAGTTATTGACTTCATTTTTTTGCCAAATTTATGACATTTTTGCGTTAAACTTCCAACACAAATCTGCCAACTTTATGGCAGATATGAAAAACCTTGTTCTTGGCAGATTCCAAATACTCTTCAAAGCTAAACCTGCCAACCTAATGGCAGATGTATGGCATCAAAGTTGTGATGACGGCGCTGTGCTTGGAGTTGGAGCGACAGCGCACCAGAGATGGCAAAGGATGGTGATGGCGACAGGTTGCAGCTCTGGTTGGGCAACACCACCCGGCGGCGATGGATGGTGACACTGGCGAGGAGGCGGTGCGGGTGGGGTGCATCGACAGACTATTCCAGCAAGGGTGCCGCTGGTGATGGCGGCGGCAGGCTGGGGGCAGGGGGAATGGTGCGACAGCAGCGGCAGTCTTACTACTATGTTGAAATTTTTAGGGTTTCTTCAATTTCTAGTTTACTTTTAAATTATAAATTAAAAAAAAGTTTCATTAAGGGCATTTTTGTACAAGTAGGTGATTTTAAGTCCTATGAAACATAGTTTCAAATGAAGTCCTATTTGAGCAATTATCTTCTATTTTAGTCCCATTTAGGGAATTCACTCTAGGTATTACACATTTTGGTTGATCGTGAGTTTTGATCTATACCATCCATTTTTAAGTAATCAAGGGCTTGAATTACTTCTCACTTTTCATGGGAAGACCTCTTTGTATTAGAACTCACCCCTAAGAAGACACCTTAACGTGAGAAGTGAGAAGCTTCACATTTTCCGCTTTCTGATGCACGTTTGCGCTAATCTGATTCACTTTTTGCGATGGCAAAAAAGTTCTGATTAATTACGGAAATGTCACCGCGTCTTGCATCACTTTTTTAATGAATCGGAACTTTTTTGCGATCGCAAAAAGCGCATCAGATTAGCGCAAACGTGCATCAGAAAGTGCCAAATGTGAAGCTTCTCACTTCTCACGTTAAGTAGTTTTCTCATTTGATCCTATATATATGCATTGCTACTATATATATGCATTGCTACTATATATATGCATATTACACTTCGTGCAACGCACGGGTGGAATACTAGTATAAATATAAAGATAAAGCCAAGTAGAAATTGGGGAGTTAATGTTTATCGGGAAAAAGAGAATCAATATTTACGATAACATTGTTCAACTTCAAAAAATGAAAAATGTGAGAATATTTTTTTATGAATTCATTTAAAAGATTGTTATAAGGAGTGTTTTTTATTTCCATACAATCAATGCCTGATCGAACTAAATTAAATTCTACAAATCCTGTTTTTATCAATATCTGAATTGAATGTACTTATTTCAATCATTTATAAATTTATGTGGACCTATAATTTATGAGTATTCACTTCAAAATTTAAGAGAGTCAAATTTATGCACTCATATTATACTTAAGCACTAATACAAGTTATTACACATTGTTATTTTACACATGTTTCTAGTTTTAGGATGTTTTCACTCGAACTGAAATTACTAAATTTGATTGGTTTGATCTAGTGTGATCTATTTAAATATGCTACAATATGATCTGATTCGTTTAAGCTTCGTTTGATTTGATTAAACAGTTCAAGTGTAGTCTAGTATAGACATATATGGCCCGTTTGGAGACGGCTGAAAGGGCTGAAATTGCTGAAGTGAAGTGTTTGGTAATATTATGGCTGAAATGGCTGATTGAATATAAAAATATCATAAAGGGTATAAACTTGTTTCAATTCTAAAGGAGATTACTCTAGTGTTGAAGAAAAAAAAGTAATCAGACCACTTCAGTTGAATAAGATATTAGCATAGATTAGAAAACATGTATAAGACACCTTCACACTAAAACAATTTATGAACACGTGGAGGGCAACAAAACTGCTAATAACCATTATCATATATGTAGGGAACTCGTGGAAAGGAAAAACCAGAGAGCTTTAGAAACGAGAATGAAGAGGTCGTGCAAGAACTCCAAGAAGTCGTCAATCAGACACGAGAAGTTATGAAGCAACTGACGATGTATATTCCAGGAATAGAAGAAGGATAAGATGGTCTTATTGTTCGCCAACAGTGAAATAATACATTTCAGCCCAAAAATTAGCCATATACTTGTTTTTTCAGCTAATAATAATAATCAGTCAAAACAGCCCATTTGTTGGGTGTTTGGCGTTTTTCTTTCAATTTTCAGGCTTAACAACCCATTTCATGTTTGACATAGACTAGTCTATGTCTAGTCTTTTCTAGTCTAGTTTCATTTATTTAAGTCTGTTAAAGACTGGTCAGATATGCTTTGTCTTAGTTTGATCTGGTTGATCAGAGACGACAATTTGTCCAAGTGAATTAAAACATTACTACTCTACTCTGGACGTTATTATTATCATGATATGGTACCATATTTACCCACAATAAAAATATTTACTTTGTATATTAGTGAACCTTATATTTTCTTGATCTCTATTTATAGTCAGTACCTTTCATTCATATCTCGTATATTATCACGTGAAGGTCTTATATTAGATCGAGCGTGAATCATCGGTATTTAAATATGTACTCGATGTTTGTCAGTGTCAATGATACTTGTTTTTATGAAATTAGGAAAATATGGTCTGGCCTTTATACGCATTTGCATCTTTTTTGGTCCTCTTTCACGATAAAGAAATATCAAATACTCTATTTTTTAAGTTGATACAAATATTATCGTGCCAAATACTAAAAGTAATCATATCAAATCAACATATAACATGCATAACTTCAAAAAACATTGAGCATTTTATTCAACCGTGCAATGCGCTTATGCACGTGTAGAAAACTAGCACTACCTCCGTCCTAAAATGAAGTTCCCGTTCATTACTTACTTGGTCAACTTAATTACTCTTAATCTTTTACATTATACTTGTATATCAATTTTTTAATCAAATTTGAATTTTCTTTTTGCGATTTTAAAGAAATTTTAATGTAAATTCTGAATATGTAAATTTTATTTACTAAAAATAATCATAATGTTGACATTGATTGATTTATTATATTCTGAATCAAACATCGGAAATTAGTCAAGAACTTCTTTATGAGATTGAGGGTGTATATATAAAGATAAAAAGATGCGCCTTTGATCTTTGATACTTCCAAATCTAAAGCAATACGCGGAGAGGCTAAAATGGTTCATTCGAAGACTGAACATACGGGTTCCATCACAAGATTCCAGCTAAGCAATGATGTCAAGATTCCTAGTCCCCAACAGAAGTCAACGCTCTTTCTATACACTAAGCATAAATTCTCCCCCTCACACAATTAACTCACAGCGTGCTTCGTATATATATCGATCCAATGTGACTCTGAGACTATCTCATTCATATACTACCAGTAATATATACTCCATATAAGTAAAGTAAAGCTAGTCTGGAACGAGAAAATGGAAGGAAGTATAGAGCTGGTTTACATTCCCGCCCCTGGGATGGGCCACCTTCTCTCCGCCATCGAAATGGCCAAGCTCCTCCTTCAGAAACGCCGCATCAGGGATGATCTCTCTATCTCTGTATTGATCATGGAACCTTACTTTGACTCACTTCTTGCAACCCACGACGAACCATCCTCCAGGTTGAAGTTCGTGCTTCTCTCTGCTTCCACGGCGACAGATAACACCAACAAGGCCACCTACTTCCATTCCCTCATCGAATCTCACAAGCAAAGCGCGAGTGAAGCTGTTCGCACAATCCAGACCCGGACGGCTTCAGGCGGCACAAGGCTCACCGGCATTGTTGTAGACATGTTTTGTACCGACATGATGGACGTGGCTGACGAGTTAGGAATCCCGGCGTACGTGTTCTACACTTTCGATGCCGCCATGCTCGGACTCCATCTCCAGGAGCTCAGGGACGTCCACGGAAAAGACGTCTTCGAGTTCAAGGAGTCGGACTCAGATCTGGAAGTGCCGACTTATTCCACACCTTTTCCAGTAAGGTTTCTACCGGCGAATATGCTGAACAAGCTGGCGGCGAATCCGACAAGTTTTTGGATATTGCAAAGAGAATCTGAGAGGCGAAGGGCATACTCGTCAACACATTCCCTGAGCTTGAGCCACACGCGCTCAAAGCCCTATCCAAAGAAGAATCAAGGAGGATCCCGCCCGTGTACGCAGTGGGACCCGTACTCAACATGCAAGGCGTAAAGAACAAAGAGTCCGACAAAGAAATATTTGAGTGGCTTAACGGTCAAAAAAAGTCGTCTGTGGTGTTCCTCTGCTTCGGAAGCGACGGCAGTTTCACGGAGGAGCAAGTGAAGGAGATCGCCGACGCACTTGAGCGTAGCGGGCAGAGATTCCTGTGGGCCCTGGTAAAGCCAACGCCAAAAGATGCCAACCTCAACAAATCGAAAGACATCTTGTCAAAAGGTTTCTTAGAAAGGACTAAAGGCATTGGAAAAGTGGTCACCGGATGGGAGCCGCAAGCCGCCATTCTAGCTCACGCCGCCGTGGGGGGCTTCGTGTCGCACTGCAGGTGGAATTCGACTCTGGAGAGCGTGTTGTTCGGAGTTCCCATGGCGGCTTGGCCAATTTATGCAGAGCAACAAGCGAATGCATTCCAATTGGTGACAGATATTGGAATGGCAGTGAATCTTAAATGGGATTACAAGAAAGCCCTAACATCTGAAAACCTGCAAAGACGGTGAAAGCAGATGTGATAGAAGTGGCAATCAGAAAGCTTATGGTCCACCCTTCTCCTGCGAGGGATAGGGCTAAGAACTTAAACAGAAGAGTAGAGAGGCTGTGGAGGAGGGTGGCTCCTCCAATGTTCTTCAGTCTTTCTTCCATGAAGTCTTTAACAACAACCTCAAAGTTAAAGGAGCAAACGATGTTAAAGAGAAAACTTCTGAGTTGGGTTGGGAGGAGAGCAAAAAGCAAGTTATGGAATTAAGAGAGAATATTATGAAAGTTCGTGGGGAAGTTGGTGACTTACGAGTTGCATTGCAATCTGAAATTCAAGGAAGGAGGAATTACAGATTGTTGATTGCAATTGTTATGGTAGCCATGGCTATCAGGTATTACCGTGTACTATAAGGAGAGAACTACATTGTAATTGTGTAGTTCTTGTAACTACTAACTACAACTTGAAGTAACAATGTATGATAATGTAATATGCAATTTGAATTTCTAAATTTCAATGTTTGTGTAAGTAAGTTTTATGTGTACATAATCTGTTAATGTACTTGGTAAAAAGTATCTTCCTTGAAATGTTGTTTGTGTTAAAAATGACAAGCTTTGAATGACCATGTATTTGTGAACAATATATCATTCAAGAGACATTATGGATTATTTGACATTTTCGAAACAGCATGTTTAAGTAATTACGGTTAAACTTGGAAAATCATGGTAAACTTTAGACCATGATTTTGATTAGTATAATATTTGAAAAGTTATAAATTTTATACTTTTCTGAACGTGCTTTTACAAAATAAAATTTTCATATCATTTTTATAATATAAATAACTTTCTATAAAAAATATATAATTGGTCAAATTTGAATTTGGTTGACCAAAAAATCAAAGATGGCAAAGTCTAAAATGACGGAGGGAGTATCATTTAAGATGATGTTATTAAATTTATAATAATTCTGGAATTTGCATCTCTATGTTAGAGAGACAACATTTACTTGCTCCATGAGCCCATGTTGTTATATTCTTTTCTATTTCACCATGATTCATTGATATGTGACAGAGATCTGTTATACCTTAAGCAATAATAGTCCAACAAAAATATACTACAATAGTAGCTCTGTACTGTCGTCACCATGAATTCACCCAAACACAGCCTTCAGATAATAATTCTTGAATTTGGCGTTTCCTCATTTCCATCTGCAGGCACATTGGGAAAATAATTTCAAGTAGATGTAAGCACAGGGGATCTCCGCTGCTACAGAAATAAAACACTGAAAGGAAAAAAAGAGGGTCAAACTTAATATATCAGTTTTGGGTGATATTTGACTTTGCACCCTATTTTCAAAAAACATTAATGTATGCACCCCAATTCACTATAAAATCATTTGACTTTGCACCCCAATTAATATTTCTATTGATTTCTATTATGTAGAGATAGAGAAATAGAAATATATGCTTTTGCATATTTGATTTTTCTAAATAAAGCCAAGGCTAAGGGATTATATTTGCTTTAGGGTGTTCTCATTTGTGATTTACACATTCTTTATCCAAACGAGAAATAATAGTTCATTGAGCATTTCATTTATTCATGTTGGTCAACTACGAAAAAGCAAACTAATTTTTTTTATGAGCCCTCGGGAAAGCTCAAGGATTTGTTTTGAATGTGATTCACAAGGTCTTTCCAAAAGTATCTATTTTTTTAAGAATAGAGAACAATAAACGGAAACCATGTATTCTTCCAGCTTTTTTCAAATGTAAAATGATTTTCAAAGATTCTTTAAAGATTTTGAACATAAACTTTCACATGTTATCCCATAAATGGGGGAAGCATATCTCTAGCTCAAATGTCATGTTTCAAGTTTCATTGCTTATTCAGTTATTCCCTATCTTTTCTGCCTTTACATTTTCTTTTATTTTCGCTTAATATAAGGTCATTTTTCATTTTCACTTGTTGTTTCTTTTGTTCCTTTTCACCTTTCTTGTTACTTTTCACCTATGGTAAACTTTTATTTTGTAGTAACATAATACAAATTGCCATTTAATATATGTGTAACATTCCAATTTTTTAGTATAAGAATATTGTGTAAGGTTTTGTTTTATAACTTTTACACCATTCTACTTTTTTTAGTCATAACATGAAATATCATTCAGGAATACTTGTAACATCTTAATTGATTAGTATCACAATATTAATTTGATATGTATAATTTAGAAAAATTCTAAAGGTACACACTTTTTTGTGTACACACTTTTGACACATGTCCGTGTAAGGTTTTTTTTGTCTGTACAGACAAAAAAAAAAACTTACACAGACATGTGTAAAAAGTGTGTACACAAAAAGTGTGTACCCCAAGTCCAACTCTATAATTTATATCCTATTATTTTTTGTATTATCATAATTTCATTCAGAAGCATTTGTAACATTTAATTTAATTAGTATACTAGCACAAAAGAATGACATTTATGCAAATTCAAACTGCAAGTATAACTTAGGGGATCAGTGTTATAGATATAATGTGTTAGATATTATACATGCGAATTCAAACTGCATGTATAACTTAGGGGATGAGTGTTCTATTAATGAGTTTGATGTTGAAAAGAGCTGATATGCTAAGCAGAAAAGAGCACTAGAAAAGAGTTACCTAGACAACACTGAGTTTCAGAGTCTAGAGACTCTTACCATCTTACATCTTAACCTAAGATCCATATCTTTTGAAGAGTCTGCGTTCTTGAATGAACCAAGATAACCAATCAAGAATGAGGAATGCAATTGTATGTTTATTATACCAGAAAATACATTATGTAATTATTCTTGTAAGATAAGAGTAGAATCGAGAATGGACTAGAAGGATAGCTAAAAATTTGAGCCAAAACCACTTTAAATATACTGATGCGTTAGAATATCAACAGGAGGTATAAGAGTTGAGCCGAATTCTGCCAACTACCTTGCAAGTCGGGGTTCATTATACATCTTCATTAAAGAGCTAAGAGCCCTTTTGGTAAAGTAAATTTGATCAAACTGGCTGGAGTTGTATAAATTGTGCTGAAATGTGTAAAGTTGATGAGCTTGATGAAGAATTATACTTTCGTAACTGGCTAGGGTAAAATGTCATCATTTTTAATCACTCTATCAACTTTGGACAAAAAATACATTGGGCACCACTTTTCCTCATCATGAACCAGCATGTGTAGCCAGATAAATTAGTGTTTAGTAAATGGTAGTTACAGTATAGTTCATAAACCGAAATATAGGGTCTTCAGATGGGCACTAAAGGTGCGTTTAGTCCCTAAAATTGCAAATAAATGTGCACTAAAGGAGCATGTAGCTCCAAAGAAATGTAAATTTTCCATTTCCTATGATCGATTACATGGAGAATGACTGATTAACCTTGAATGGGAGCCTAAACAAACGTTGTCATCTGTGTCATTAATCATTACAGAGTCGAGGTTTACTTGTATCGAGTGAGTTATTTATTACAGGCTAGACAGAAGTTAAGAACTCAATTCTATGCTAGTAATTCTCTTAGAATTGCATGAAGCCCTAAAAGACTGAAATCTTCAAATGCAAGTATAAATTATAACGTTGCTAGAATACTAGTTGGAAATAGAGTGATGTGTGGTTACAACGCAACATCTTAAATTTGGAGTGTTTGGGCGAAAATGAAGAAGTGATTCTGGGATTAAAAATAAGAAGCGCAGAATCAGTTCCAAACACCCCAAGTTCAGATTAGAACAAAAAGGAATTCACCTGAAGAAGGGAAGGTCAGGGCATCAGGGGCGGCGGTTTCCTTGTCTCCAAAAATGGATTTGAGTTTGGAGAGGGGAACGATGGCTTGAGAGGAAAGCGCCTCGACATCCGCGTAGAGCTGCTGCCTCCATTCCCACATGGTCTTCCTCATTTCCTTGTTGGATTTAACAATAGAGTTCTTCTCTGCCTCCAACGCCTCGATATCCCTCTGCTGCTGAAACGACCTTGCACTCAGAGCCCCGAAAACGCTCAACAGAAATACGTTCACCACCGTGTTGCTACTCGCCGCCTTGTTCACGGCGGATATTGCCCACTCCATTTCGGATATTGCCCACTCCACCTTAGAGCAGCAGAAAGAGCTCAGGGTACGGATCGATGGTTTAAATTCGAAGTAATATCAGGTATAAATTTAGGGCGGTCTTTGGGCACCTTCAAATTTACTATGGGCACCATTCTTTTTCTACTATCCGACAAGTTTGCCCTCTTGCCTTACGAATTTACGTAGCTAGCGTCTAACGAATTTACTATGGGTACTCTTTCATCAAAGTTCAACAAAATTGCTCTTTGTACACATAATTTGTACACTCAATGTACACACTATTTAAATTCAAAAAAAATTACCCCCCTCTTTTCCCCTCACTCCCCCACCCGGCCCACGCTTCTCACTCGCTCCCCCCGCTCCTCGAAAATCAAAAGTCCCCCACCCGGCCCACGCGTCTCTCTTCTTCCTTACAACGGCGAAATTCAACGAGCCGCCTCCTCGCTGCGGACTTCCTCCTTCTCGAAAATCAACGAGCAACTTCCTCCTTCTCGAAAATCAAACCTGCGGCGACATCCCCTTCCTTCTCTCCCACATCCCCACGAAACCGGCACCCCCACTTACACTGTGGACTGAGGTTGGACCACGACGCACAACAATGGTGCGAACCCCACTGGCAGAGATGGCCGAGAGGTATGTATCATTTCCCAACCTTTGTTTGTTTTTAGGTTTATTATTTAATTTGTTGGGTTTTTTGCAATCTTCGAACATTTGTCTGTGGACTGGTTTAAAATTTTGTCTATGATATAGTGTAAATCCTTTGTTGATGTGCGCAAGTTGTCTGTGTGGTGGTGTTAACTTCATTTTTTTGTTATTTATTGCTTGTGAATGAAATTATGTCTATGACATAGTGTAATTCCTTTGCTGATGTTTATAAATTGTCTGTGTGGTGGTGTAAAGTTCTTGTGGAGTGTTATTTATTGTCTGTGAATATACTTTAGGTCTATGAACGTCACCTTTTGTCTCTCTGCCCTAATAATTTATTGTTCTTCCAACTGCCAGAGCCCTGAAGTTACGCATTCCCAGTCATGACTACTTCCCTGCCCAGTATTCGGTGTGTTCAAACTTTAGAAATGCTGCCAAATGGGTACAAAGCAGCTTATCTGCAACAGAAATAGAAATTTTTCGCGCTTTACCATGGGGCCATCTTATTGACATCCCACCCACACAATTCTCTGGCCAAGTCTTTCACATGTTGGCCTTACACCTTGTGCAGGAGCAACCTGATGAGGAGCTGTGGTTTGCCATTGGGGGTACACTGTATAAGTTTACTTATGTGGATTTTTGCCGCATAAGTGGATTACCAGCGGGTGCTAAACCAGTAGCTGCTGCAGGTGATGTTTCGGGACAAGAATCTGGCGATGAAGCTGAACCAGTAGGGGCCATTGCTAAGAAGTATTTAGGTGGCTCAGTCGACATTACACACGTCAATTTGAAGAACAAATTTGAGAAACTGAAACTTTCCAAACATCGTGATCAGATGGATGCTGTAAAGTTGGCCTCCTCGTTCTATATTGAGTGTGTGTTGCTTGCTAAGGACAACACTACGAGGATAAATGTATCCTCTATCAGACTGGTGAATGATTTAGAGGAATTCAAGAAGTGTCCGTGGTCACTTCGTTCGTACAAGTTATTGGTGAGTCATATGAAGGGTCTGATGGATGGTCAACCTCAGAAGTTCAAGGACCAGAAGGAGAACAATCCAAACTATAGAAATGCCAAGCTATCTGTCTACGGTTTTCCACTAGTTTTGCAGGTATATATGACAACTTCCCTATTGTGCTTATTTATTTGTTCATATATAAGAGAACAATATCTATTACTTATTTCTTATTGCGCGAACTAGAAATGTATTCTTTGGTTATTATAGGTGTGGGCTTATGAAGAAATTAATGAAGTTGGGAAGAACTTTGCAAACAAAGTGGGTAATCATGATGTGCCATTACTCAATTGGAAGGTTGAACGAAAATTTCATTACTCTAAGCTTAGACGAGTAGTATTTCCAGAGGTAATCTGTCATTGATTTTGTTAATGTTATGTATTTTTATCATTTGACAATAAATCTTCAATGATTTTTAAGGAGGAGGAAAAGCTTTCTGATTCAGAGGGGGGAGAGGAAGAAGAGAACCAAGAAGAAGAAATGACTGAGGAAGACCTGCGCTTGTTCGAAAAGGTTAAAATATTGGAGGAGCTGCAGGACCTACGGAAGTATGTTCAAAGGGTTGAAAACAAAATCACTTATGTTGAAAAAAGTCTTTCAGAAATAAAGGTACTACTTCTGAAGTTGGTTGGCAAACCGAACCCATCGGTTGAGGAAGAGGTATGATCAAACTTACTTGTATGGCCATTTGCATTATCTACGCGACTAACACATTAAACTATATGCATTGTAGGTTGATAAGGATGCAATTGGGGATGAACGAGTACCTGCCGGTGAAGATGTTTTGAAGACAAGTGTTGTTAATGATGATGGTGTTGCTGATGATGCGGCTGCGGGTGACGGTGAGAAGAACGTACAAGAAGAGGAACCAAATGTAGCCACTGAAGAAGTGTCGATGCAGGTTGAGGTTGTGAAAGGAGATGCTGACCATGTTGCTGATAGTGAAGATGGTGAAGATGCCACACGGGCAGATGTAATCATCTCCGCTGTAATGACTGAGGTATGGGTTTTTATCTATCTTTATTGTTATTTTTGTAGAATTACAAATGAAGTTGTGAATTATTCAATAGGTGAATTGGGAAAGTGAGCAGAATAAGGTAGCAAGCAACTTCCCAGATCTTATGATGTCTTTAAATGAGGTAAAGTTGTGTTGTTCTGTTTGTGATTGTTTGTGTATGAGTCTCAATGTTGGTGTCCATTAATAGTGTTTGTCTGTGTGTACAAAGACATAACAATGTATTATATTTGTTGTGAATAGGACAACTTACCTCCGTTAACAGCCCCCGGTCCATTTGAAAATTTGGATTGGGATGGAGATGATGTTGGGAGTGCGCCAATAGATGTTGAGGCCATACAAGTTGTGAGCAGGAAAGAAGTGAAAAAAAGAAAACGATGTCGTTCCAAATACCAGTGCTCACCATATGTTGAGCCCATTGTCTCCATTCAACCTGCTATATTTCACCCAACTGATAATCATATTGCATCTCTAAAAGCTTGGATACAAGAAGCTGACACTGTTGAACCTAAAACGTTTGTTCTTAATCTGTCATCATTTGATGAAGTGGACAGGGACTTTTTCCGTGAGCTCGTGGAACCAGATGAGTCTTTATGGTCATATGTGAGTGCCTTCTCATTTTCATATATTGTCATGTATAAATATATGTCTGACATTGCTTTTTGTTAGCATATGGATGCTCTTTCCTACCTGCTTCTGAAAGATTGTGCGTCGGACAAGCCGTATAAGCTAATAAGCCCTTACTTTGTTGTATGTGTTGTTTATCTGTACAGAACTTACATAATTATTTAAGATAACATTGCCATAATAACTTTTTGTTTGTGTAGCATCAAGTCATGACTAAGGATTATAAGGATGAGAATGCATGGACTGCTGATAGGTGTCTACCTAGTGTTGACTGGAGAGGTTTACAAAAAGTAAGTGATTACCTTCGTTATTCAATTGTTTGTGTGTTAACTATTTTTTGTACGTATACAAACATAGCGCATAAGTTTTTTATTTATTTATTGTGTTCAGGTTTTTGTACCTTTGAATGTTGATGGGATGCATTGGGTTTTAGCGGAAGTTGACCTACGTGCAAAATTGGTACGTGTATATGACTCCATGAGAACAAGTAGGTCAATGTTGCATGCGGCACATTTGTGTGTGAGACTTCCGCTACTCTTCTGATTCATACAAGCCCACCCAGATCTTTCTAAGGTAGAGCATTGGAATGCTCAGCTAGCTGCAGATGTTCCACAACAAGAGGGAGGGTAATGTTAATCTGTTCACCTACAAATTTGTTTATGTGTAGTGTACTAATTTGTCTGTGAATACATATTAATTCGTTGTTATGTCTGTGTGGCAGAACTGTTTGCGGACTGATGGTTGTTTGTTATGCTGAGGCTTTGTTGTTGGGACTTCCCTTGACGCCACATTGCGAGTATGCGAACGTGGCTACAAAGAGATGGCACTTTGCGCTACGCCTTTGGAGTTTGAGGAAGCCAGTTTCTTAGAAAACATGCAATGTACATTTTTTTGCTAATCAGCTAATGTATCAAACATTATGTAGCTGTAAATATCTTTTTTTTTGCCAACGGTTTAGGTTTTGGTAACCGTTTTTTGAATGGAATGTATGATAATGTACATTGTTGTGCTATGATCAACCTTTTACAATGTCCTACAAGGTACTTCCACAGGAGGGTACATATGAAGGTTGTAGAAAACATTACTCTGCTGATTTTTGTGTAACGAAGTAACAATTTTGTATGGAATGCATCATATTGTTTTTTTTTTGTAAACCCTTGTGTCTGTGAGTATATAATATTGTCTAGGCGAGGTAATACGTATGTCTGTGACTAAATTATATTTCACAAAATATTGTTAGTGACAAAAATCAGACAAAAAACTATACAATTGTGCCACCAGTAGCTGCACCGTTTAACACCAAATAATTCACATCAAAGATAGATTCAAATCTAAACCAGTAGAGTACACAATTGGCACATTAGCTACACCGTTACTTTGGATCGTTGTGGCAGCGGCTCGTGCATTATCCTTCTTAGCCTTTCCTTTCTTCTTCCCCTTTTCTAGTGGACCCTTTTCTCGGTTTTTCCTTGGAGCTCCCTTGCGCTTCGTACATTTAGGATCTCCAATAGGTAGAACTTCGACCTCGCCACCTATACTTGTGGTTGGGTCTTCAAGTGGTGTCATGTTGCCACCAATAGAAGAATTGTTAACCGGAGGAGTATATGTGGACAATTGGGTGTCCAACCAAAGGAGGACTTCGTTGTATTTGGCCTCATCATCTGCTATCATGTTGGCAAAACTCTCAAAGGTCTTACATAACTTGTCAAAGCGGTGTTGTTCAACCGTTGTAATCCACCCGTCATAATTGATTTTCACTCGTTGGTACGCTCTTTTCATGTCTTTCCTCCATCTTTTCATTAGGTACACCTCGGGCAAGAGTTGTATATCAAGCCGAATTAGGACCACAATTAAGTGTTTACATATCATTCCCCTAAACTCAAACAAATGACAACTACATATTCCAAAACAAGTAATTGGGTCAAACTCAATATAGAAGTTCACATTCTTCTTAAACCCATTAATATCCATACGCTCCTTCACCATAAAATTTTTACCATCTTCACATACTAGGAGATCACAATAAAGCTTTCCAAGTAATTCCTTTTGAAACTCCGCAAACTTGGAAAGAGTGTAAATGTGTTGCACTTGTTTTTCCATTGGATATGTAGTCACACATGGAATCATTTTGGTAAATGAGTTAGTATCCGCTTGAAATTCTTTTTCCACTTTATCACGCAAAGCACATCCGTATTGTTCAACAAATTGTTTGAGAGTGGTTTTCGAATTCACATACTTGTCAAAAAATGCGTTCATGCTCTCACTTCGTTGAGTTGTGGACATGCCCGCCCAAAAGGTTGGCTTTAAATAACATGGTACCCAACGCTTTCTTTCATTGTACATCACCCCTAGCCATTCATGCTCTTCAAGTGAAAACCTGAAAGCATATACACTACAACAGCTCAGTTTCACAATAAATGAAAAATAAGTTGTTCACTGCCCACAAACACTTTTATGACTGTGAACTACAAAATTTATTGTCTATGACCGATACACATGTCTATGAGCCAGAAAACTTACTGCCAGTACACAAAATTAAGCATACAAATTCATACCTTTGAACCATGTCAACCCATTTCTCCTCAAACTCTTGGGTGTATTGGGAATCATAAATGCAGTCATGCAAAATATTCAATATTTCATCTTTTTGTGCATCCCCTCCGAGTTTTTCGGGTACCTTTTTCATGATGTGCCATAAACACCATCGGTGGTTCGTGTTTGGGAAAACAAGTGCAATGGCGTTTTGCATAGCACGATCTTGGTCGGTAATAATCCCAATTGGAGCAATGCCATCCATACATTCAAGCCATGCTTTAAACAACCACACAAAGGTTTGTGTATCTTCATTAGAGACTAATCCACATCCTAGTAGCATTGATTGCCCGTGATGATTTACGCCGACAAATGGTGCAAATGGCATGTCATACCGATTTGTAAGGTAGGTCGTGTCAAACGTTATGACATCTCCAAATTCTTTGTACGCATATCTACACCTATTGTAGGCCCAAAAGACATTACACAATCTTGACTCCTCATCTAAGTCAAGTGCAAAGAAAAATCCGGGGCATTGAGCTTGCATTTTAGCGAAGAACCCTTGAATGGCAATTGCATCCCCACTACCTAACCTAAGTTTTCTAACTTTATCTATATAGTTCCTACAATCTTTTTCAATGAAGGGAAGTTGATCATACCCACCGGCCTCAACAACGGCCGCGGTGAAGCTTTTATTAAGTCGTATTCCCGCAACATCATTTATTGCAAGTTTCCTCGCCATTCCATGAGTTAACTTCCGATTGCATCGGAATAGGCGAGCCTTTGTTGGACTCATAGGATGTGAATGTTGTAAAAAGACTTTTTAAATTTGCCAAATTCCTGCATAATTTACGTGCGCTCGTAGTCTAGCTTCACACCCTATTTGCATTGAAGGTTGGGGCTTCAATTGATTTTTTGACTGACTACATCTTCGACCAGCCCGCGAACATTCTAGTAGAATTGACACAATGTGTTCTCCTCTTTTGTCTTTAGTTGTGCTCCTAGTTCTTATAGGAAATCCCAAACGCTTCCCGTATGCTTTGTAAAAATCATAGACTGCTTCTCTACTTTCAAACTCCATACCAACTTCCGGATCTTGACCAACTTCATTCTGTTTTGGCAGCTCTTCTCCATCTGTTATGTTACATGATTCATTTATTAATGTGTTCTAACCAACTTACAATATCACACAGACAGTGATATATGCACACAGACAATTCAAATCTTTCACATACTAGTTGAAATACTACACAAACAAATAAATCTTCCACTGTCTTCATACACAAACAAACACACACATAAACAAATGACAGCTCCTACGACTTGCATGTGTCACCAAACGTATGCATGCTTATGTGTCACAGACACGTTGAATACTACACAAACAAACATGTTTATGACATTCTGCAAACACTAACAACCCACATAAACAAGCATAAACCCACTAAAACTCACATAAACAAATAAATTAACACATAAACAACTTCCACCTCTAACAACATGCCTGTGAGAGTAAACGTATTTCAACGTTCAAGAAGATTACGTCACTATACCAAGGTCAGAAACGACGTCCATGGCCGCCGGCGACGTCAGCCCTTCATCTACCCCGGCTAGGTTCGTGTGATCGTCATCTTCTCCGGCTCCAAGAGTGCGTCCAACAACATCTCCAACTCCGGTGTTATCTCCAGACCCCTCTCCGCCTCCATCCGTCATCCCGTCACCTTCTCCAGCTCCGGCCGTCTATCCTTGAATTTCTCCAGCTCCGGAAGACATCCCAACTTCACTGCCTCCGGGATTCTCATCCCATGAAGCCCAAAAATCGTCGAAGTTAGTCACCAACGTGTCGTCGTACGGATAATCCATCGAAGAGGAAGCTTTGTGAAGGTTGATGAAGGTGGAAGCTTGTTTGTTGATTTCGTTGAAGGGAAGAAGAGAAAGGAGTGGCCGAGTGGGGAGAGAGTGAGAAGCGTGGGTCGGGTGGGGGAGTGAGGGGAAAAGAGAGGGGTAAATTTTTTTGGGTTTAAATAGTGTGTACATTGAGTGTACAATTGTGTGTACAAAGAGCAATTTTGAAAGTTCAATGCTAAGATTTTACTCCGTATTAATTTAAAAAGTAATACACTCATTGGCATTACTGCGTTAGATTAGATTTCCTAAAACTTTGTTTACTTTATTCCTAAAAAATAAATACCTTTAAAATATACTCACAATTCAATAGATTACAAATTTCAGTCAAGTACACTGTAATCTGATAACATCAATGTGGCACTTCGAAGGAAGAGGTCACATGTTCGAATCTCATCCAAGTTCAATGATGTTAGTCTTAACATAGAACATATATTATAATAGGTTAGAAAGAATTGCCAAAAAAAAATAGATTACAAATTTCAACTACCACCAAATATATAAATATTTGTAATACGGTATAATTAATACTCATATGATTTTTTTACAATCTTCTTATATAAATATACTTTTCATTCATCTTTGTATTGGATATTGTCTTTATTCTATTATCAGTCACGATAATACAAAGTAACTATAATTTACACTTTTTAGGATGTTTTTTAATTTGACTCTATATGATCCCCGACCAAACCAGACTACATGATATATACGATTAGAAAATGATTTATAACATAAAAATTATACGAAAATACTTCTTTCAAAAATACTTTCATAAAATTATAAAATTTATAATTTTCATAAAATTATACTAATGAAAATTATTGGTAACAAATTATCACCATTGAATTGAAAAATCAAAGATAAAAAAGTTTTAAGGGACAAATATAGTAAGTTAGGTAACAAAAATAGGTGAATGATATTTAGGATGTTTTTAATTTAACTGATTTTGATTCAAATAGATTTATAGATGTAAGCCAATCATTTCAGATAGATTAAATTTAAAAAATAGTAAGGCTATGTTTGGCACGCATACATGGGCGGAGGTGGAGGGGTGGTAAACCGGGCCGGCACGCATTTATGTGTAAAAACTTATCTGTAAAAATTCTTTGTACTGGCCGAATCCAACTATTACTCTTGGCTACGCCCCCTGCACGCATAAGTCTCTGCCTTCTAGCCTTTGTACTATTTAAAAAGTCTTTAAAAACTTCTAGTTGTATGTTTGGCATGCTAATTATTAAGAGCTTTTATAAAAATAAAAGATTATTTTGAGATGCTCGAATGAGTAACATCTCGGATAAGTCTGTAACTTTTAGCATCAACCAGTCCCAACAGCTTGTATACCAAACATAACTAAATCAAACAGTCATCTTTTTATCAAATTGCTATTAACTTTTTCTTTTAAGATTTTATAAGCCACTAAAAGCTAATAGTTACCAAAACACTCATAAGAGTATTTTTTCGGTTAGTTTTTCCAAACATATCATAAATACACATTTATCGGCCATTCAACAGACCAAACTTTAACGTATCTAATCAAATATTTAACGTATCTAAAACTTTAACGTAATATGGATGTCATATCGTAGATCATAAAAAGTTATTTAATTTGATATAATTTTTATAAAATTTGAAGTACAATTGAAAGAGTTATAACATTTTATAAAAAAAGAATAATTTACCACATGGCAGCAAATTATTGGATGGAGAAAGAATTTAAAATTGATATAGTATAGTATTCCGTATATTCCTCCGTATAGTACACCGTATATGGCAGGCCGTGTGAATGTGTGATCTTGGAGAACTTAGTACTAACTACTCAGCATCAATTTTAATTAATTTGAATTTATCAACTACTAAGGTCAATAAAGTCATTGTAGGGTTACGTAAAGTAAAAATGGGGGTGTGCAAAGCAACACCCATTTACGAGAGCATTATTTAAAATAACAAATTAAAAGTGTTAGCAATTATATAGACAAAAAATCCTTTTGTACATTTTCTTTTACACATCAGTACATCCTCGTGTTTGTGAGAGTTTTTTTTGTCTGTGAAAAATTTTACAGACAAAACAAGCCTGTTTTTGTCTGTGGACTGAGATTCACAGAAAAAAACTCTCATATACACGAGGGTGTACTGATGTGTATAAGAAGATGTACACAAATAATTATTGTTATATAGATTGGGGTAACATTATTTATTTCGCAATGAAAGTTTAAAATGTTAATTGTGTATTAACCCCATAAATTTACAGTTTTGAAAAAATAATAATACTTGGCTATGTGCTAAAATAACTTTTTATATAAAGTTTGGATTATTTAAATTACATATGAAAGTTTGAGGTGTTTATCTCACACCCCTTCAAAGTTTGGGGTATTTTAATTCCCCCCCCCCCCCCCCCCCTCCCCCCCCAAAAAAAAAAAATATTGTTGGTGTACACGCTCTTATACACACTGGTACACCTCCGTGCCGTGAGAGATGTTTTTTTGTCTGAATCCCAGTTCATAGACAAAAACGGCTTGTTTTGTTTGTGGAAAATTCTACACACAAAACAAGCCAATTTTTGTCTGTCGATTAGAATTCAAAGGCAATTAAAACTCTCACAGATACGAAGATGTACTGGTGTGTATAAAAACGTGTACAAAAGGATTTTTTTCACCTAATATTAGAGGCACCCTATAAAAATGGACACGTCATTGATGTGCTGACGTGCACGGGGCGAATGGGCAAATTATACCATGCAACCGGCGCACCATGAGGATGGTGCGCCCGGTTGCAAAACGACGCAGTTCCCAGTTTTTTTTTTGCTTTTGTTGTTTAAAAATGATGATAACTTTCTTATTTTTGATCCGATTTTTATAAAATTTATATCAACATTTTTTATTTTTCATGATCTTTCAAATGAGACCAATATTGCTTATGTAATGTTAAGAAATTATCGAACTATAATATTAATGAGTATTGGATTTTAAGGAAAATCGAATCTGTTTGGGAGATGATAGGTTTGTGAAATAGAAGATTGAATCTGTTTGGGAGTGGATCAGTGGCCTCAATTACATTTGATAATACATTGAGTTACATCTTTTTATGAACGAGTTACATCTTTTTATAAGCAAGTTACATCTTTTTATAAGCAAGTTACATCTTTTTAAAAGCGAGTTACATATATATAAACACGAGTTGCATTTGACATGCCTGAACGCGACTTACATATATTTACACGTAAAGTTACATATTTTTACACGTAAAGTTACATATTTATACACGCGAGTTACATATTTATACACACGAGTTGCATTTGACCTATCTGAACGCGAGTTACATATTTTTTTACGTAAAGTTACATATTGTTACAAGTAGAGATACATATTTATACACACGAGTTGCATTTGGCCTGACTGAACGTGAGTTACATATTTTAACACGTAAAGTTACATATTTTACACACAAATGTTAATATGTTAAAATTACATAAGCAATATTGATCTCATTTGAAAGATCATGAAAAATAAAAAATGTTGATATAAATTTTATAAAAATCGGATCAAAAATAAAAAAGTTATTACCATTTTTTAAAAACAAAAAGAAAAATATATATATCACGGTGGTACGGTATAGGCACTCGGGCGAATGAAGTTCAAGTGGACACACGAACGGTCATTTAGACTACTGAATTACTATGTACTACGACTTACACGAACGGTCATTTAGACTTTTGTTGAGCTTTTGCTATCAATTAGACCTATGAAAAAATCTATTGGTACACATTATTGGTACACACTCTTACACACTGATATCTGTACAGGCGTTCTTTTTGTCTGTTCCAGACAAAATGTATTTGACAAATACGTTTTGTCTGGGATAGACAAAAAAAACGCCTCACAAACATGAGTGTGTAAGAGTGTGTACAAAAACTGTGTATCCCAAATCTGATTCTTAGACGCATTGAAACTAGAAAGAGGGATAAAAATTCTCCATTGTTTTCCGTTTCAGTTCAACGCCACAAACCATATGCATATTGTCCTTGGAGACAAAAAATTTAGGCTAATGTGATGTGGCATTGCATTTTGACAAATCCATCACATCACTAAAGATGCTCTTACCTTCCTCGAATTAGGTGAGAAATAGAAATACTACCTCTCATTGGTCATTGTACGAAAGAAATAAATAAGCAAAACCACAAATTAGTTACGTTAATGGGAAAATCATAAAGTTTTTTGAAATAACCTAAAAAAGAAAGTAGACAAAGTTCAATGAGACGGAGAAAGTTTAAAAGGGTAGTTTTTACAAACATGTCACGTATTTTACCCGAGGAAGGATATTAAAATAATTGCATGTTTTTGTAAAGTAGAGTAATGTTTTTGTGTGCAATTTAATAATAAATTACAGATCTAATCAACTAGCGTAATCTATTTTACATTCAAAGTGATTATATCCCTAAGCTTTGCATCCAATCAGTTCATGTGCAAAGATTTAACGTGGAAAATACCAAACAAGCACTCTAGGTAAAGTAGGACACATAAGAAAAGCACTTTAATATAATTTGAATTTGATAGATTGTGTGTGTTCAAAACATTACCAAAGGTGTTTAAGGTCCACAACCTCCATTAATGAACATGGCTATCTAGAGTATAGGATAATTAAGGAACACTACAAAGGCAATCATTCCATTGATAATAGATTCGTAGTGCCATACAATCTCACTCTTATTGTGACACCGCACCCGGATGTACTTGAATTTAAGATTTAGTATGTATTTGAATTTTCTAGCGAATAATTGTGTGTAAAAGAATGATGGATTTAATTAATGAATGATTAATTAAATTATTTATCAGGCCCATAATATTGAGAATGGGCTACCAAATAATTAAAGTTGGGAAAAATGTTTGAACAACCCAAGTGTTATTTTGACTCAACCTGCCAGAAATAGCAGGAATAATTGGGAGGGACTTCCTACACTCACTTGGGGGTTTTTCCTACATGAGTTGGACACTCAAATTAATCAAATGGACAACTTGGGATAGGGTGTTGCGGACAAGAGGATGAGGAGGAGGAGGAGGAGGAGGAGGAGGAGGAGGAGGAGGAGGAGGAAGCCTCCTAGAGAAAAAGTCACACCTTCCATGACCCTACCCCTTGTTTTATTGGTTGACTTAGAAGATAGAGATGTTTTCCTATCTTTGCACTGATTCCAACCAACCACAAGTCTAGGAAGAGCTCTCAAATTCTTTTAGCTGTAGGCACCAAGAAGAAAGGAAATCCAAGGAGAAAAACTAAAGTTTGAGGTAAGAGCTCAATAAGTACGGAGTATTTCTTTTAACTAGTTTGATGTTGTATGTTTTTTTAGAAATCATGTGGTGGATTAAACAAGAGATTCTACACGTTTAAAAAGTGTAGAATATTGATATAAAGTGGTGGTAATTAACTTAGAAGAGTTGGTGAATTGATAGGAGTCGAAATCGCCGGAAACCGCCACATAAAGGGAGCTACCCGAAACTGCATAAGACGAACGCCGCCCGGCTTGTGGAGAAAGCCGCCCGGTTTTCGCTTGGCAGTCCAATTTTTCACATCCAATCGGTTTGGAACGGGGATTGATTGAAGGGCTTAACAAAGGCAAATAATTTAGCACATCACCAGGTGAGGATGGCTGACTATATTGCTTATAATTAGTGAGTTAATTTCATAAGATTACCTAAGGTAATTTAAATGTGATTTTTAGGGATTATTAATGATTAATAATGCCTAGATGAAAATACTATTGCTTATGAGTAGATGAAGCATGATATACAAATTTAGAGGAAATTGTGTATGATTATGTGTTATGAACATGATGGCATGATGATGGAATTAGAAGATAGAGACGTTTTCCTATCTTTGCACTGATTCGAACCAACCAAAAGTCTAGGAAGAGCTCTCAAAGTCTTTTAGCTGTAGACACCAAGAAGAAAGGAAATCCAAGGAGAAAAACTAAAGTTTGAGGTAAGAGCTCAATAAGTACGGAGTATTTCTTTTAACTAGTTTGATGTTGTATGTTTTTTTAGAAATCATGTGGTGGATTAAACAAGAGATTCTACACGTTTAAAAAGTGTAGAATATTGATATAAAGTGGTGTTAATTAACTTAGAAGAGTTGGTGAATCGATAGGAGTCGAAATCGTCGGAAACCGCCACATAAAGGGAGCTGCCCGAAACTGCAGAAGACGAACGCCGCCCGGCTTGTGGAGAGAGCCGTCCGGTTTTCGCTTGGCAGTCCAATTTTTCACATCCAATTGGTTTGTAACGGGGATTGATTGAAGGGCTTAACAAAGGCAAATACTTTAGCACATCACCAGGTGAGGATGACTGACTATATTGCTTATAATTAGTGAGTTAATTTCAAAAGATTATCTAAGGTATTTTAAATGTCATTTTTAGGGATTATTAATGATTAATAATGCCTAGATGAAAATACTATTGCCTATGAGTAGATGAAGCATGATATACAAATTTAGAGGAAATTGTGTATGATTATGTGTTATGAACATGATGGCATGATGATGGAATTAACTATGAAATATTGTGATAAAATATACTTTTACTTCATGTAAGGAATTCATGAATGGATAAAAGTGATATTTTTTATATTGAGATTAAATCATATTTGGATTGGAAAATCAATTGAAATGATTAAGAGCTTGGTTGTTCTAAGATTTCTCGTCTAGTATTGAAATACTAGTTGGGAGATTTATATGAATAAATGATGGAATTAATCCTAAGAAATAGGATTGTGAATAGAGATGCCTTAAGTAGTCTTAAGAGATACTTTAAGGTCGAACTGTATGAGCTCTAAGATATGTTAGGAGTAGGCCTTAAAAGCTACTCAAAGTGAATGGAGGAGTCTAGGCATAGAAATTGCTTAGAGACTTAGTAACGTGACCAAGAGCCAGGCTCTAGCACGGAATAGTGGTGACTACGAGCAAGACTCTAGCCCAATGTAGAGTGATTATGAGCGAGGCTCTAGCACAAAGTAGAGTGACTAAGAGCCAGACTCTAGCACTATGAAACGTGACTACGAGCGAGGCTCTAGCACAGTGTAATTATAATAAGTGAACGGGGTTCCGAAATAGTGAAGTAACTCATTAAGGTAAATCCTAGAACGGCGTAATAATTCACTATAAATATATGATAATTGTGACTAGTAGTCACGTGGGATGAGGATAGGCGTTTTAAATAAATATGGGCCCACAGGTCGACTACTTGACTTTATATATAAAGTAAGTATATTTTCAAACAAGGCAACCGAGGGTTACGGCTTATAATATAATATCACCCTAGATTGAGGGTCTTAGAAATTGAAACATTGATTATATTCAGTGTAGTTGTCATTGTACTTTTCAAATGCTTCAAAGTACTGACCTTCCCTTCACGAGGGAGGCCACCTCACAATTTTAGGTAGAACTTGAAGTTGCTACCACCGCCAGTTGCTTCGGGAAGATTGAAGGAAGAAGACTTGGTTCGTGCTTCTTCTGTTCCTGTTTAAAAACAATTATAATAATGCTCATGGACATTATTTTCTGAATAATTATATTGGGGGCTTGTATGCCTAAGATTGCCAAGTGTGGCTTGAATGCTTGAATTAATGTTTCCGCTGCTTTAATAAATATTTTACATTATGTTTGTTTATGGATGTACTACGTGTGAATGATATTTCAGACGCCTTGTATAGTATGGATGTGTTGGACTGCGGTTGACTATTCGTACTGTACGGCGGGTTGTTGACGTGTCCGGGTAGGTCAGGGGCGTGACACTTACGGATGTTACATGCCCATATCAACGTTGAGTGGTGAAATCCGTAACTTTCAGTTAAATACTTATTTAAGTATGTGGATGATGTGAGTTTTCTCGCACTTAAAAATAGATCGGAGTATAAGGTGTAAGTACGAGTATCGTCTCCACAAGGACGGATAAAAGGGAATTAAGAATTAATTAAATTCAGCCATAAAACTAAATAAAAAAAATGTGATGTGCGAGATTTGATTGATTGGGAAAATTAAATTGCAGGCTAACGAATAAAATAAAAATTGGTTTCTTCTTAATTAACGACGAAGGGAGCATGGATTGATTCCGAGGTAATCAGATTTCTGGCAAATCAGGCTTAATCACATGAAATTAATTTAATTGAGCCTAGCTGATCATTACTAAGTTCTTACCGCTCTCGCGGCGTAGAGTACAATAATTTAGGGGACCAGACTGATCTCTCGTGCGACAGGATCCTAAAATTATTGCCAAAACGAGCGAGCTTGTGGCCTCTTAATCGCTACTAATCTCCTAGCGAACGATTAAGTGTGTGTGAATGTGTCCTATAATAAACTAGATCTCTCTTAATTTATTTTACACACAATTGTAATTCTAGCCGCGGTTCCAGGTTACAAAAGATATCAATTAAATTACTCAAACACGAATTAATTAACATCCATGCAATTAATCCATCATAAAACTAGCCATACATCATGATTAACCCCTTGATCAATACCAAATCCGTAATTAAACTACTCACAACTCATAATTGAATAATCAATAGAATTGGGAAGAATAGAATTAATTGCCATTAATTAAAAAATGAGAACTTACAAAGAATGTCCAAGAATTGAAGAACAAGGCTCAAGAACTCTCAAATTTTCGTGCTATATCTTCTCTCTAAGCTCCACCGCTCAAAATAGGGATTTAAGGGTGATATATATAGAAAACGGTCAAATCCGAGCGAAATCGAGACTTCTGGGGGCATGCTTGGCACCCACGCTCGCCGAGCATGGAGCTGAGCGTCCGGAGCATAATTTCACGTTTCGGGTCCACGCTCGGCGAGCGTCCCTGCCACGCTCAGCGAGCGTGGACGGCAGTAGCTTCCCTGTGATTTCCTTCAACGGGCACGACGTTCCTGAATTCGGGCGCACGACGCGCGCTCTTCTCGTCTGAATTTGACAATACTTCCTTCATGAAAGTTGTGGACAATGAAGTCCTTTATCTACAACTACTTGCATTACTTTATTTGAATAATCCAATCAAAAGATATGAATAAAATGGTGGAAGGTTGCATTCTGAAATCGCAACAGCAATCATCTGACTTCTTCGTTTATTTTCACCTTTCTCCTCTCAGATTCTCGCATGGTGTCTTCATACGATTTGTAGCCCTTGAAGTTGGCTTTCATATAAAACTTGAATCGTGTTCTTTAAATGTTTTTGCAAAAAGATAGGCTTGAATGATTGACTGAACGTCATCCTGATCGATGTTTTCAAGCTCTGTTCGTCTTCTTTTGATCCCGTAGCCAATCCTAGAGCTCTTTTATCATCGAATCTTCATCGTGAACCTCCCGGTGACCTCCAAAGCTCTCAATTCTCTCTCGAATGCATCTTCAACTCATCCTGATTGCTTCTCAAGCGCTGATGCCGGATTCTAATTCCTGATTTTGACTCCAAACAATACAAAACTCGAACCAACACCTGGTAACTATGACTTGAGCTAAAAATGAGACTTGTGACACAAAATAAATAGGAAAACCATCAAAAGTCGATCTAAACATGCATCAAATGCGTGTCTAAATACAGACTTATCAGATTCCCCCACACTTAAGCTTTTGTTTGTCCTCAAGCAAACTGAACATCGGGACTTACGATAATCATCACACAAAATTAAGACTATTAGCATGCACAAGTAGTTAAAGGGATATTCACAGAACAAAAAGAGTAAACTGAGAAAATTCTTCCCTAAACTACATCTTTGTACTCTAGCTAACATATTTGACAAAATTATTCACAACATCCTCGAAGTAATGATAGCATACACTAATAAATTAGTTACTGATCAAAAGGACTTGTGAAGGTGGTGGTGAATGGTAAAAGAATGAATAGTCTCTTTTCTTTGAGAGTTTTGGAACAACCTGACAAGGCCTCAATGCATTCAAGAATTTCAAGGTTATTCTTAGGATCAGGGAATTCAGTAGGACACAAATTAGGAACTATCATCTAAACATATGTAAAGAGTAGACATGGTGTACAACTAAGCTAAACCGCCGTGGAACATTAGTGCTTTGACGTGTACTTGAAGTACGCGAAGGACTAATGCTAATTTTGCAATAGCCTCCAAGTTCATTTAATTAGGTTTAGTTTTCCTTGTCATGTTGGCACGAGAACGCCATTTCTTTCGAAAGATACCCAAGTCTCATCTTATTGTGGGAACACTTACGCTTTTTGACCGGGTCTCCCATCTCTTTTTTGCAAGGTAAAAGGTCTAGCTATATTAATTAATTTTTTCAATTTTTTCAGATTTTCACTAGATATTACCCCATTCTAATCTCGGCCTCACCAAGGAAAATTAGCAATTAAATTTCATTTAAACAGGTGAATCCATGCTTACAATGCAATCCTCGAAAATATCAAATTCCTAAAAAGTGATTGTTCTTACCCCATTTAGGGCATATGAACAGTGCTAAAAGTGGCTCCTACCAAAACTCCCTGAACTTAGCAAATTAATCCCCTAGTTCCCTAAACACCAAGACTTTGTCAGAATCATTCACGGGTAAGGAAACACATGTCATTTGACTATGTAGCTCAATTAATTGGGTAAAGAACAAAATAGTCAGACTCAAAATGGCTTCTCCTAAAGGACTTATTCATGTGGGGTGGATGATTGGATGATTTATGTATTCAATGGGTTACTAATGCCTTCATCCTTTCAAAAAAATAGGTTATAGTGCAATCAATTTAAGCCTAAACATTTCAAAGATGTTCTAAAAGCATAGTCAGCATGCTAGCCAGCTCACAAAGACACAGTTTAAGGAAAAAATTTCAAAAAAAATTGACATGACTTTCCTATGAATATACAACTAATACCTGTGCATGCTAACTCTAGTAATCCCACGTAACAACTACTGTCTGAATGCCCAATTCACTCTCCCACACTTAAACTTTGGCATCGCCCTCGATGACAAAAAATGCACTATGCACAAGGGGGTAAAGAGGAAAGGGTCACACGTGCTCAACTTAACTCAAGTCAACATATTAAACATGCGTAAAGAATAGTCATGAAAACTTCCCTAGTGGCGTTGGTTGATGCAGAATTAATATGAGTCAATGTAAACCGCTGCGCATCATCTCGAAAAGCACACACTGAGTTGCAACAACAAAGCACAAAAAACAAAAACACACAAAAACAAAAAAAACAAAAACTAAAACACAAGTGCAGAAATAAGCTTGGGTTGCCTCCCAAGAAGCGCTATTTTTAACGTCGTGTGCCCGACGCAACAACCCCACAAAAAACTCAATTAAACACACTTTCACTCAGAAAATTTGTCCTCCACATATCAAACCTCTTGTCAACAAATGTCCTAAGATGGCGCAAAACCTCAAATTCATGAAACCACATATTTAACAGAGGATCACAATTAAAACAAAAGGGTGGTTCCAGGCCTTTATCGGGCCCTTTATCAAAGAATGGGTCAAAATGGTCTCTTTAAGAGGTGGAGGTTTCCCTCCCTCCTCTCCTGGTGGCTCCAAGACATTTTTAAAATAACACTCATTTATGAATTGACATGACTATTTTGCCAGTTTGGCTATGCAAAAAGTTACTCTTTTCTCACCAACTCTCAAAATCAATTTCCCTTCCCCAACATCTATAAGGGTCCGAGCAGTGGCCAGAAACGGCCTTCCAAGAATTAAGGGCACATCAAGATCTTGGGGCATATCCAAGAAAACAAAATCAACCGGAATCACAAACTTGTCCACTGTAACCAACACACCTTCAGCAATCCCCTGGGGATATTTGACTGGTCGATCAGCCAATTGTATGCACATACGTGTTGATTTAAGTGGACCGAGTGCAAGCTTCTCAAATAAGGAATAAGGCATCAAATTAATGCTTGCACCCAAGTCAGCTAAGGTATTATCAAAAATCTCACTTCCTATGGAGCAAGGGATAGTCAACTTACTTGGACCCTTGAGCTTTTTCTGCATCTCCTTTAGCACCACTGCCGAGCACTCTTCATTCAGCACCACCGATTTTGGTTCTCCCCACTTTCTTTTGTTAGAGAGGAGTTCTTTCATAAATTTGGCGTACCTTGGCATTTGTTGCATCGCATCCATGAATGGTAAGTTAAACTGAACCTGTTCAAAGAGGTTCAGAAACTTATTGAAGTCTTCAGTATCACTCTTTCCCTTCAAGCATTGTGAGAATGGGAGGGGTGGGCAGTAAGTTTTAACTGGAACAGATTGCTTTGAGGCTGCCTCCTTCTTCTCTTCTTCCTTCTCCTTCTCATGGACAACTTCAGCAGGTTCAACTTCTGTGGGCTTCTTCTCCGGGGCAGCAGGTTCAAGATCCCTTCCACTCCTTAGCGTGATAGCGTGGACTTGCTCTCTTGGATTATTCTCAATGTTACTCGGGAGGGATCCCATAGTCCTCTCAGATATGTCCTTTGCTAGCTGACCGATTTGAGTTTGCATGTTCTGAAGACTTGTAGAAGTTGTCTGTATGAATTTCTGGAGCGCATCTTCCAAGCTAGCAAGTTTTTGGTTGGTCGCCTTCTCGTGATTCCATTGACCTTGTTGAGGTGCTTGCTGTGGGGCTTGAGATGCTTGAGGTTGATTGTAATTTCTATACTGCTGCTGATTTCCATGCCCGTAGTTCCCATACTGCTGCTGGCCGTAGGCTGATTGTAGTAGCCCTGCCTCTGAAAGTTTATAGCATCCACTTTCTCCACTCCAGGGTCTGCTGAGTTGTATGTCATCATATTGCATTCATGCGGCCAATGGAGTCCCCCACACGTAGTACAAGAAAGACTAATAGGATCGAGGGCTACCATATTCACGCTCGGCACCGAGTGAGCAAGTTCCACTTTCTTTCCTACATCATCCATTTTGGTGGAGATCTTTTGAATCATGCTTGCCAAAGTATCCACCCGTGCAGAGAGGGAAGAATTATCACTGATCTCATAGAGGCCCGGAGCTTTCTACTGAGGTGTATCCTGTGAGCTGTACCAGGATGCATTATTAGCAACAATCTTCTCTACAAGTTCCTCTCCATCCTCAGCCGGTAATTGAGGAAAAGCCCCATTCGCAGAGGCATCAAGCATCATCTTCCCTGTATTATTGACCCCACTATACAAGAAGAATAGAACCTCACAGTTACTCATCTTGCCTTGAGGGCAAGCTCTTCTTGGCACCTTGAATCTCTTCCATGCTTCAGCCAATGTCTCCAGAGGTCCCTGCTTGAACTCTTGCAGTTGCTTCTTCAACTTTAGTGCCTTTGATGTAGATAAGTACTCTTTGATGAAGGCACTATGCAGTTGGTCCCAAGTATGGAGGTGGTGGTTAGGATTGCTGTCCAACCACCTCTCCGCATCATCCCTCAGTGAGAAAGGGAAA
The DNA here is from genome assembly GCA_945859875.1 of Cuscuta europaea. Classification (NCBI taxonomy): domain Eukaryota; kingdom Viridiplantae; phylum Streptophyta; class Magnoliopsida; order Solanales; family Convolvulaceae; genus Cuscuta; species Cuscuta europaea. The sequence continues at coordinate 23,951,683 of CAMAPE010000038.1, forward strand.
AGCATCATCCGCACATGGTCATCAGCTACTCCAGGTATCTTGAAAGTCTGGCACATTCTCAGGAATCGGGTAATGTGTGCCACTGGATCTTCTGTAGGGCCTCCTCCAAACTGGTTATTGGACACCATGTTAATGATTTCCGGCTTGATCTCGTAGTGGTTTGCAGTAATTCCTCGCACTTGAATGTTGTCATACTCTGAAATCTTCGGAGTAAGGACCTCTACAATTGTCTGGCCTTGGTAGAGCTGATTATTGTGCGGGACGTAAGCATTAGGTGGAGGAGGCTGTCGTCTAGGCTGAAAGCTAGTTGTGGCTAGGTAGGGGGTACTTGGGGCTAGTTGTGGTGCTGGTTTTGATAAGGATTTTGGTATTGGGGATGATATTGGAAGGGATTTTGGGTGACTGATGGAGTGTTCTGTCTTGGTTGAAAGATGTGGTTGTTCTGACCTGCTCCTTGCATCCTAAAGATTTGATTCTGAAAGGTGATTTCAGGAGCAGTAGAAACATTTTGGAACATTTGATAGAGTGGAGGAAGATTTATCTATGATGTAGATTGATTTTGAGAGAGAAAGGGCGGAGTATGGCAATTTTGGAAACCCGGTTGGCGGTTTCTAGGAGAAATTGGCGGGGTAGATTGCGGTGAGGTGTTGTAATAGAAATCAGGCTGGGAGTTAGGGTTAGGAACTCCAGATGTGGACGGATCCATGGCTAACTTCTTCTCTCTTTGAGCCTTGTGGTTCTCTCTAGCGAGCTTTTCCATCTCAAGATTAAGAAGGATTAGCGGTTTTCCCCTCTTAGAAAGTCTATGCATAAAGATATCTGACGTGCAATGTTAGCAGACAAAAATCCTACGCAAAACTAAAAACAAATCACAGAGTATAGGTTGTAAGTTCAATTAACCCTTAAGACCGACACCGTCCCCGGCAACAGCGCCAAAAACTGATGTGAGTTTTCTCGCACTTAAAAATAGATCGGAGTATAGGTTGTAAGTACGAGTATCGTCTCCACAGGGATGGACAAAAGGGAATTAAGAATTAATTAAATTCAGCGATAAAAGTAAATAAAAATAAATGCGATGAGCGAGATTTGATTGATTGGGAAAATTAAATTGCAGACTAACGAATAAAATAAAAATTGGTTTCTTCTTAATTAACGACGAAGGGAACAGAGATTGATTCTGGGGTAATCAGATTTCTGGCAAATCAGGCTTAATCACATGAAATTAATTTAATTGAGCCTAGCTGATCATTACTAAATTCTTACCGCTCTCGTGGCGTAGAGTACAATAATTTAGGAGACAAGGCTGATCACTCATGCGATAGGATCCTAAAATTATTGTCAAAACGAGCGAGCTTACGGCCCCTTAATCTCTACTAATCTCTTAGCGAACGATTAAGTGTGTGTGAATGTGTCTTAGAATAAACTAAATCTCTCTTAATTTATTCTACAAGCAATTGTAATTCTATCCGCGGTTCCAGGTTACAAAAGATATCAATTAAATTACTCAAACATAAATTAATTAAAATTCATGCAATTAATCCATCATAAATTTAGCCATACATATTAAGCTCTTCATCAATCCTAAATCCCTAATTAAACTACTCACAAATCATAATTGAATAATCAATAGAATTGGGAAGAATAGAATTAATTGTCATTAATTAAAAAGTGGGAACTTACAAAGAATGTCCAAGAATTGAAGAACAAGGCTCAAAAACTCTCAAATTTTCATGCTATATCTTCTCTCTAAGCTCCACCACTCAAAATAAGGGTTTAGTAGTGATATATATATATACATATATATATATATATATATATACATATACATATATATATATATATACATATACATATACATATATATACATATACATATACATATATATACATATACATATACATATATATACATATACATATACATATATATATATACATATATATATATATATATACATATATATATATATATACATATATATATATATATACATATATATATATAGAAAACGGTCAAATCCGGGAAAAATCGGGACTTCTGGGGGACACGCTCGGCACCCACGCTCGCCGAGCGTGGAGCTGAGCGTCCGGAGCATAATTTTGCGTTTCGAGAAAGTGGCCCCATAGAATCCATCCCAGAGACAAGGGGAAATCAACACACTACTTTGACAAGTTGGTTTGAAGCGAATAAACAATATGATGAGACAAGAAGTTTGACTTATGTGGATTTTCCTAACAAGTTTGTGTGGTTGCAAGACTAGGAAAAGAGGAAGATTCAAAAACAAGGCTACACAATAGGTAGGTAGGATACATAACATTCGAGAATGCTATGTGAATCCTACTCAAGAGGTTCAAAGGGTGCATGATCTTTGCAGCCATTCGCACGATTGATAGGGTTGATTATTCAAATGATAGGATGTGTGCTATGCGCTAGGATTGATTAACGGTGACTGTGAGTACATAGAAGCAAAAAAAAAGGTCAATATTTGGGCATCTTCTAGGTATTTGAGGTATTTATTTTCTGTTATGCTACTTGCATATGCAGTCCATAGACCTCACAATATCTGGGAATCATGTTGAGAGATGATGATCGAAGATTACATTTACCACCTTTCTACAGGTTCAAACCGTGCATGTAGAGTAATTTAAATTATTTTTAAATCTAACTACAAAATAAAACACTATATAATGTCTAAATAACTACTCAATGTCAACACAACCGTAGAGCATAATATAGAGGACTCCAAGAATAAATATTTCTTAGATGTTGAAAGAATATTTCAATGGAACAGAAAATGTCTTACAAATTTTGAAGGTATGTCAAAACACGATGCAACATGTGTAAGTTATGATGAAAATGCACTTATAAATGAAGAGATGAAATATGACAGAGCAGACGTAGCACGACAGCTATCACATCTCATTGACCAGTTAACAGATGAGCAAAAGGATATTTATATGGACATTGTTATGTTGTGCGTAGAAACGCCGAAGGTAAGTGTAATTTTTAATTTTCAAACTGTGTGTTAATATGGACATGGTTAAATTGAAAATAAATATATAAATTTTAACATGTTTACTATTTGTCACATAGTAAATCGCACTTCCTCTTTTATATAGGGGTTTTCTTTTTCTACGGTTACAGTGAAACTAGATAAACGTTTCCGTGGAATACTGTGACAACATCTATTAGGAGTGAATGAAACATTGTTCTTGCAGTTGCTTCATGCAGAATAATGTTGTTATTATTGTTCGAAGGTAGGACAACACATTCTAGATTTTCTACCCCACTGAACACCGCTGAAAACTCCAGCAGTAATATTAATCAATGAAGTCCCAAGGCAAAACTCCTCCAATCCACATCCCTAATTATATGGGATGACGCGTCAATGATGTACAACATTGTTTTGAGGCTTTAGAAAAGACTTTGAAAGACATTATGAGCCCGAGTTGTCCAAACAACGAAAATCGAACATTCAAAGGGAAGGTTGTTATTCTTGGAGGAGATTTCTGGCAAATTTTGCCAGTCATTCCAAAGAGGGGAAGAGCCGACTTGGTGATAGCAACAATCAACTCTTCTTATCTTTGGAGTGATTGTGCACTTCACCGTCTCACGCAGAATATGAGATTACTTTCAACTGCTCTTGATGAAAAAAGTGACATTGAAACGTTTGGTTCATGGAATTTAAAGGTTGGGGACATTGATATCGGACAACAAGTAGATGAAGTTTGAGAAGTGGAATCCCCAGATGAATTTATTATCATGGCGGAAGATAACTACCTAGCCAGTAGCTGTCGTTAATATCACTTATCCTAACCTGCAAGAACACTTCAGCGATCCAACTTACATACATGAAAGCGATATTTACACCTATTTTAGACGTGATTCAGCATATAAATGACTACATGCTATCTTTCATTCTTGGTGACCAAGTCACATACCTCAACTGAGATAGCATTATTGGTTCAGATGTTGGTTTGTGGCATGAGAATGGCTTGTATACACTTGAATTTCTTAATAGTCTCTCAAACTCGAGAATGCCTAATCACGAATTGCGTCTAATAAAGGTTGGTACTCCCATTATACTCTTGAGAAATATAGACCAAATATGGGGGCACTCTTCACATTTCTAGAGTGTCATTATTTCTATATGAAGTAACATTCCCTTTTAGTTTTCAAAGGAAGTAATTCCTGATTATGGTATGCTTAGCGATGAACATTAACAAGAGCCAAGATCAGTGTCTATCCCTGGTCAGACTATATCTTGAGAAAAATGTCTTCACTCACGGCGAATTATATGTTTCCATATCAAGGGTCATGAGCAAAAAAGAATTGAGGATTTTAATTCGCTCTACATATCGGGGGGTTTCCATCAAGATCATAAATGTTGTCTATAAAGAGATTTTGCAGAATTTAGAAACACGACCTTTCAATTTTTATGTATTTTAGTCATTCTAATGTGTTACGGAGCCTAATTAACTTCTTTATTATTATATCAAATTAATAAATATTTCAATGCTTTCAGCAATGAGAATTAGAAAATTCATAAGAAATACGTAGTATATATTTCACTCATATACAAAATTGGTAGTTGCACCTGGGGCAACGCCCGGGTACAAAACTAGTAACTCATTAAAGAGAAGGAAAAAATATGACATGCCTTCCTTTGTAGTTCGTCTCCTTGAATGGCTGGATTTTAAAATGGGGTTTTTTTGAAGCGATGAATGATTTATTGTTCTTCTCAAGCTCGAAGATAGAAATAATGATATTCTTTACTATTTTCTGTCATTAAAGAAAGTACGATATTTGGGAAAAAATGATAAAATCCTAATCGCTAAAACCAAAACGCTCCCCCGTCTCGCTTTTAACATTTCAAGTTCTTATCTAGCAACTGAACAAACCAGCTAATTACCAAACATTATTTGTAGTCAAACAAGCTAAATGTTAACTCATCACCCATCTTCCAAACAACTCCTATATTTATTTAAGGGGATGTATTCATTTGGGACTTCTTATGACATTTTAAGATTTGTAGGGGGGTTTAATAGACATTTTAGTATTCCCACAAATCTCATGTGTAGAGGTGGGATTAGTGGTGGACTAGGCCGGGTCTGGACTAGGCCGGGTCTGGACTAGGCTCTGGGCGGGCTCCGGATCCGGTAAAAATAGTCTGGATACTAGCCCGGTTATATACCTGGACCGAGCCGGGTCAGGCTACGCGATCGGGCTTCGGGTCAGGTCCAGGTCGGGCCGGGCTAAATTAATTTCTTTTTTAAAACTAATTCGCAAGTGCTGCAAATAAAATCAATGTATATTTCACTAGTCGGCAACGGCTAGGAGCCCCAAGAGCCCAAAACAATTCAAATAAAAAAATTAAAAAAGTGGTCGTTATGGCCCGTCCAGGCCGATCCACTATTTTTTAACCCCGTAGCCCGTCGTCAGAATTCCCGGTTCGGGCCCCAGTCCCGGTCCCGATACCGACTCACCGGGCCAAGTCGGGTCTGCACAGTACCTGTTTGGGTCGATCAATCCCGGTCCACCCCTAGGTGGGATTCGAAAATAGGATTTCCCTTTTTGTTTTGCTTGTAAAGTCTCACAAGATCCCAATTTTAAATGAAATCCAAAGCTTCAAGGACATTTAACTACACCTCAACATTTTAGTATTTCAAAAATGTTTTGAAATGTGTCATTTAAATACATCATGATTTGGAAAATCCTCAAATGTTCTAAAAAGTCCCAAATGAATACATCCCCTAAGTTTTGCAAGTCAGCTTTTGGTTATTAACATTTATTAAAATATAAAGCTATGAGTAGACTACTAAATCATATTTTTACAATTTCATAATGTGATCGTAGATTTTAACTTCTTTATCTTTTAATAAGATTACGATAACATTACAAAATTGTAAAAATATAATAATTTAAACGTGTAGTCATAGACTCATAGCTTTATTTTGATAAATCTTATTAACCAAAAGAAATAAAACAAGGTACTAAAATGAACGATATCATAAAAACAAACAAAGTCTGCAAAAACAAATAAATAAAAAGGTAACTATTTATTAATGTATCATCAGGCCTCACCTTCACCTGATTCTGGGGTGGGAAATAATACCGTAAAATCGGTATACTGCACTTACAGTACCGAAAAATACCGAAATATTGGTATATCATCATTTTCAGTACGGTATCATACCGTACCGATTTATTTCGATACGGTAACGATATATGTTTTCAAATATCGCGGTATACCGGAATGATACCGTACCGACTCCCTACCCAACAATTAATTTCTAAAATATTGTAAAAGTCCATTACAATTTTGAAGTCCAAAATTAATACTTCGGTTGGTTACAAATACCAAAATACAAAAATAAAGGCTCAATTCCCCAAACCCGCTACTCCCTCCGTCCCGAAGTGAATTGCAAACTTTGACCGGCACAAGGATTAAGGAATGACAATAAATGATGCTTGCTTTTTACACTTTTGCACATCTTTCTAAACTAGATGCCTTTAAGTTAATGGAGAAAAAGTAAAAACAAGGGTAAATTTGTCACTTTATTCTTATTTACATACCTAAAATAGAAAGTGGAAAACCATTTTGGGACAACCAAAATAGGAAATTTTGCAAATCAAATTGGGACGGAGTGAGTATAACTTTCTACGCTTCTACTACGTAAATTCAAACAAACTTCAATGACTAATGAATAATGTACTAATATCTAGAAAAAGTCCATCTTATTCCAATAGCTTGCGAGTCGCAATGGCTGAGCCGCTGAGTAGCCAACAAGTGAAGAGGGATATACTTATGAGTTATGACGAGTGTATCTGCATAGGGATTCCACGAGTCAAGACACACAACTCTGTTCGAAAGTCTTATTCAAATATGTTTTTTAAAATTATAAAAATGACTAAATACACAATATCATATTAGAAATTTAAGATTTAATATTTATATTGTTTGAATAATTTTGTTAGAGATGACTATTATTTAATTATATCTATATTGTTCACGTTATTTTAGGAGAATGTGTTATTTTTTAACACGTGGTATGTTGAACTACTTAAATATACTAATAATCATTATTGTTCAATATTGAGTATTAGGAAAAATTTCACTTTTGGTCTCATGACTATTATACCACTTCCACATTTAGTCACTTACTTTCAGATTGTCCACATTTAGTCTGTGTTCATTATCCCCTCACCACCACTTGTCCTTCGGACCAAAATTCCGGCAAATTTAGTCCACTTATCAACCTCAAAATCAGTCTTTGCATTAAATTTTATATAAGGTTGGGTTTTTCATATCAATCTTTGCGTTAAATTTGGTTTTTCATACCTGAAAAGTGAAAATTGCATTAAATTTGCCGAAATTTTGGCCGAAAGGACAAGGGGTGGTGAAGGGATAATGGTCACGGACTAAATGTGGACAATCTGAAAGTAAAGGACTAAATGTGAGTGGTATAATAATCACGGGACCAAAAGTGGAATTTTTTCTAATAGATTATTAATTATATTTTGTAACATTTTAATAATGGATTAAATATGTCGCTAGTAACACCGATTTAGTATATTTCATTAGTAACACCGATTTAGTAACATCGAACCACCCCTACCTGTCTGAACATCAATTACGTGTACAAAATTTTCATTGAATCATATGTTACTCTCTTATGGCGTTACATTGAGTATATTGGGATCATCTTCACCACACATCATTTTAGTGGAGGTCTCCACTAAAACAATGTGTTGTGAAGATGATGCCAACATACCCCATGTAATTCCAGTCACATATGGCTCTATAAATCTACTCAAAACGTGTATAAACAAAAAAAATATAGTACTACCCTCCCATCTCACGGTAGTCATGGACTCGGGCCAGGTCGGGCCTGGGCCGGGTCTAGGCCCAGTGCCCCGGTCGGGCCACCGGTTTGTATGACATGGGCCCGGGACCGGCTCGAGGGTTAGACAGGTCCGGTTCGGGCCAGGCCACCCGCCCGGGTCACGGGTCAGGCCACCCGTCGGGTCAGGTCGGGCCGGTTAAAGAATTTTTTTTATAATTTATCTTTTATAGTTTATAATTTTATACAAGTATTAAAAACAAACTTCAAGTGCTTGAAATGAAATAGGAACTACATTTGAAAATTAAAAACAAACTTCAAGAGACAAACATTTTGTAAATTGTAATCAATCGGAACTTCCCGCACCTCCCGATCCTTTGGCTTTGTCACATGACTTCATATGCTTCATTGTCATCCCGTATCCGCCTAAAACCTCCATGCTACATTTTTTCCCGCACCATTTGCAAGTTGCGTACCACATCCCGGTCTTCGGGTCCTTCTGCTTATCAAAATTATACCGTATAACGGCATCTTGACTTTCCATCTTAAGTATAAAGTAGATATATAAATTATAAATATAATATATTGGAGAATAAGAGAATTAGAGAGTAGAGAGTTAAGAATAGGATTTATGAAAAATTGAAGAAGAGATATGAAAAAATGTTTAAGATTATTAGTATTTATAGGTTTTTTTACCCCCCACCCCCTCCACCCCCCCAACCCCCCCCTCCACCCCACCCAACGGCTATATAGCCGTTTGGGTTGTCCCCAGCTCACCCCCCAAGGGCCAAGGCTATAACGGCTAGTTTGGGGCCCAACAAAAAAAAAATAAAATGGACCGTTGGACCCAGACCTGGGTCACCTTTTTCAAGAACCGTACCCGCCCCGCCCATCCCTGCCGGTTCGGGTCTACACCCGGTCCCGGACCGCCAGACCGGGCCGGTCCTGGGCCCACACAGTAGCAGGCCAGGCCGGGTCACGGGCCGGGTGGCCCGAACCGAATCCAAGCCTATCTCACCCCGTAACAGTAATTGGTTTAAGAGGATGGTCATCGGTACCAGCATATACAGTAATTGCTTTGAAAAAACAAATCTACTTTGGAGGAATGTTGTAATTTGTAAAAAGCAATTGAACAATAGCACACAACCCTAGACTGCCTAGAGGCTAGAGCCACCGACTTTAATTGATTTGAGAAGAAATCACTCATAAAGTAACTATCAAATTGACAGAACCTAAGGAGTAAAACATCGGCCATACGTGTTCCCAGGCCCCAGCCCACTTATTTTACTATAATAAACGCGACGAAGATGCAGACAGGATATAAATAACGATATAGTGTGCAATTGTAAAAGACAATTTTATACATAAAACGTATCACAAATAATTGCCAAAAATCGTACTTTATTATTTATACATGACACTGTTATCCATCTAAAATATTCCTTGTAGGGTAACCAAGCAAAACATATACACACCCCAGCCAATCTCATTCTAAGTGGAATTGTGGAAATAAAACGTTCTGTGAACCAAACGCCCACTAATTGCTTCAAGTTTGCTTCAAGTCTGCATACAAAGATAGCCTTTTGCACCAACTTGCATCTTTAGACACTCATTTAAAAAAACTACTTCTAGGAGTGGATAACATAAAAAGCTATACATACATGAAAATATGTAAAAATATACATGAGATCTTCCAATAGTTCATCATCTATGACTTCCTATACTTCATTCCAAATAGGGCCCAATACTCAAAAGCTAAATCTCATGACAACTTGGAAATAAATAAAGAAAGAAACAACACAGCAATATCCAGCATCATTCGGTAGCCTGCATGTGTTACATAATAAAATATATCAGCTGCCAAAAACTCCATCTGTATTTCATTTATACGCGTCCTACTTTCCTTTTTAGTCCATCTCAGAATAGTGTTCAATTTCTCATTTCACATATTGATTTGATGTTGTAGTACATAGTTGAGATTTGAGGGGCATTTTTTCAAGTGCATTAGCACATTTCAAAGAGTGATTGTTTTTACTTTTTTAAGTAATCCCCGTAAAGAAACACAAATGAATTCAACTTAGGAGGTAGGGCATCACATATTAGGTCTCAACTGTATATTTCAATAATACTCCCTCCGTTTCAATTTGGATGACATAGTTTGACTTGTCAAAAATTAAGGAAAAAAGTTACTGAGGGGTAAATTTTACTGTAGAGTACACTGTTTCGACACTGTTTTGCACTGTTTTGCACTGTTTTGATATAGATTTGTTTAACAAATAAGGAAAGAAAGGAAGTGTGGCATTCATTTTGAAACATCCAAAAAAGGAAAGTGTGTCAAACAAACTGAAACGGAGGGAGTATATATAATAAATGAAATCCACTTGTCTACAAAAAACAAGCTGCATAAGATATAGAGTACTATCAAATTATCCAAGCAACTAAGATAACTCAAGACATGACTTAAACATACCAGCTTCTGAAGATGTCGGTAATGCTGGTAAGGACATCTCTGCAAATTTTAATGGAATTCAATATCACAAAGTGAGTATATCACAACCATTTTGGAGATGAACAAAAACAATAGCAATAAGAATAATGATGATGATAATGATAATAGTATAGCAATGAATTGATAGTGTAACGTAAAATAAGTTGCAAAGTTGTAATAACACAATATTCATCAACTTACCAGGTGCACAAAAGGAGAATGTACCAGATGATGATGAAGGCCATAGAGCTGCAGTATCATCATTCAAGTCACAGTTAAAGCTGAAACCTGCTGAGTTGTCGTATACCATATCTGTAGGCAAGCTTCGAAGCAGGCACCCTGTTTTATTCATTTCAAATTTTAGTCTACGCATCTCTAACCTTGTAAATTCACTGAACTCTTTTAGAAAACAACTTAGATAGATAGTTAGTGCATCAAGAAGAAGGGTTTTCTTGTTTCACTTTTTTTAATTGTCCAGCGATCATCCATATGATGTCAAAAGTTAGCTTAAATTTAAAAAGAAGACAATAATGAAAAGGAGGTAATTAAGTACCTTCTTGTCCACCATATGCTGCTCCAATGCCAATTCATGTGAATAAAAAACGGTGAAACGTAAGATCCAGAATAAGGAACCATTTAAAAAAAGATTGAATAAGCAAACAATATCTATCGAGTATTACCTTGAAGGCTAAAATCTTTTAAATCAATATCACAAAGCTCGTACACATTTGTCATCACTCCCCCCTTCTGTAACATTGATCCCAATAGAGTTGCACACATTATCGCCTGTCGATTAGTAATCAACATTTGTTTTTGTATATCAGCAATGTATGAGTTCAGTGAGCTACAACATGATGAACCCGGTGCTGCTAAGTTTCGACATTCTTTTATCACTTCAGATGGTTGCTTGAAATGTAAAGGGCAAACTGCAATACAAATAGAGAGATGTCTAAGAGCCTGACAATATACAATAAATCAATATATAATTTGATTCCACGATACTAGCTTTAAGCATGGGATGACAAATTGAAGATGTAAAAAAACATAAACATACACATTTAGATATAAAACAAACTACAAGTTCTTAGAGATGGTGGGAATAAAAAATTTGTTCAAGACTAGTCACTTCCCAATAGCATAAACTACAAGTACAAGACATTTTTCTCTACTAAATATTAGTAATACTTCATAACACTTCAACTATGAAATGAAACATGATCCACAAACACATAGTAGGATCTCAATTGAGTCAAATAACATATTCAGAAAAAGAATAACGACCCAACGCTCAACATTGGGAAGCACCAAGGTTTAATGCATAGTTTCTTTTGATCGTTTAAAGAAACAGAGCATGTACAGGGGGGCAATATCAACAAAATTAATATGCTAACTGTTTATAATTTATGAATGGCGGAGGAAAAGAATACCTTTGTTAACTTTGCATGAAGATAGTAATCGAAATATTTTATTTGCATCTTCAAAAGGCAAGTTCCTGGCAAGCCATGAATGCACAACTCCTTTGCAATCATCAAGGCTATCAAACTTTCCCGGGGATTCTATTAAATTCTTATTATCAACCATATTTGATTGATTTGGTTTTATCCCATAGATTTGAAGTGAAGCCTCTGAAATTGCACGCTGGCAAATCGGCCTGCAACACTCCTTAAGAGAATCAATTGTGATGCAAGACTCCAACAACTTGCTGGTATTCACCACCTTCTCAAAAGTAGCTATATCTTTCACGGGGCAAGATCCTCCAGTAAGATTCAATGAGTTGGTAGAGCACATTGTAGATACGGATCCATTTGCCCCTCTACTGGCTAATATGCTGATGATATCTTTAAAACAATCATCAGCGACAGCATTTTGTAAAACTAAAGTGTTAGAACTGGAACTGTAGAAGCCCTGAAATATGTGAAGCAAGCTATTGAATTGTGGGCAGCATATAACATTTCTTACTACTTTTGAGAGGGGTGCGGTACAATCAGACGCTGTTTTTTCTGTTATGTTTGAAATCATAGAGAAATTTACAAGGCATCTTCCGCTCAAGATGGGACTATATGTGGTAGGAAAAGAAGGGTACATCGGCGACAAAGCTTGATCAGGAAATGAATGATGTGGGAACACAGCCGGTGATATCTCAATGGGTTCAAACATTCCACTTATGGGTGGGGCAGGAGGAGGCAAGTCACTGCTTCGTTCGAGCAATATCTGCAGAGTCTCTACATTCAAGCAGCTCAACACCCAGATAACACCCAGTATGAGATAATGGCACAGACTACCTGCCATCAAAATAATAATCTATCATTAGCAAATGCAAAAAATGTGTATCGCATAAAATCAAGTTGATTTCTTCCACTATCCTGGTTTCAACGAACTAAATCTTCAGGTATGTTTCAATGAAAGGAAATACTAGGGAAATGGAAAAATGCTAAATTATTGCTTGTGTTTGATTCTATCCCAAAAAAATATAAAATGAAAACAAAGATGAAATAACGATCAAATTGGACACTATGGTTATATGTGAATATCATATTTGACACTAAAGTTCCAAATGGACCAAATTGGACACCAAGGTTCCAAAAGGACCAAATTGGACACTATGGCTATATGTGAATCTCATTATAGACACTAAGGTTTGAAATGAACCAAATAAGCACAAATTTAACGTTTTCTGATTATTGCTTGTGTTTGATTTAAATTAAATCATTACTACAACAACAACAACAACATCCAAACCTTAGTCCCAAATGATTTTGGGGTCGGCTAACATGAATCGATCCATGATATCGATGCCAAAAAGACAATTACATGAATTTAAGAATTACATTAGATCATTAGATCTTAAAATTAAGAAAATCTATTATAATGTAACTGAATTCTTTAATTTCGTTAAATGAATTTAACAAATCAATAATTTCAAAAGTTCCAGAAAAATCATATGAACGAAAAGTTCTAAATATATTTTGAACTTCTTAAATATAAGTTCTTAAATAAAATCGAATTACTTGCTCTAAAATCTCCAATTTAATATTCTAAAACTATATACATCAACTAAGTTAGTTTATTGACATCACAAAAAAGAAAGAAAAAACAAGATTAACGGTTTTTATTAACAAAAGAAGAGAATCATAAGTTAGTGTCCAAAAACGACAGACTATGAAACCTTAGTGGCCAATATGAGATTCACATCTAATCATAATTATCATATTATTCAATGTTAGGAACCCTCTTATATTAGACTAATAATAGAAGTCTTAATAAGAATATTAGCAATGGGTACTTGAGGTATTGTATAGTATAAATAGACGGGAGGGGGGAATTAGTAGGGGGCTGTTTAGACTTTGGACTGGGACTGGGAAAGATTAGAGAGTTATTCTCTTCTCTTTTGGGAGGCTTTGTTACTGCTTCTCTGTGTAACCGATCTTCTTCATCAAATAAGAATTCAGTTTGGTTTTCTTGTTAATCTACTGTAATTGTTCTGTACTGCTGAGGACTCTAACATTGGTATCAGAGCAGTCGATCGCTGAGATAACCACGCCTGAAAATGGAGGGACGACTCACTGAAGTGGAGAGGAATCAGCGTCAAATGCAAGTTAGGATGGCGAATATAGCGGCTAATATGGCCGTGATGCAAGCGGCGATGCAAGCTAGCATCGCAGAATTGCAGAACCGACTTCAAAGTCGTTCGCGACATACATCGCACCATTCTCACCCTTCGCATAGGTCGCACCATACTTCGCACAAGGGACGTCCAAGAAATTCCGACCACAGAGAGCATGGCAACAACGAACTTCGAGCGAGGAGCCCTAGATATCGTTCGTCGCAGTCGCTCACAAGCTCGCAGGCTGAGTCGCGAACTACTTCTCTTGACTCGCAATCGCGAACTTCTTGTCACTGTTCACAGTCGCAAACAGTTTCTTTCAGTTCGCAGACTTCCTCACCAGCCATCCATTCACTTACAAGAAAGACGCGAGTGAGAGGACCTCTGGTTTCTAGGAAAACAGAAGACCCCATTTCGCAATATCCCTCTGAGTCCCCTGAATTGCTTCAGGAGTTGACTAATCAGCGGAATGGTGACAAGAAAAACAAGAAGAAATCATCAGATAACTTTGAACATGAAGCTGATGCCGTTGCTGAACTCACCAGAAGTTGTCAGTCATCAAAGATTACGTTAGAAGGAATGAACACTTCTGATAGCCTTGGAGTGGAAAGGGTTACTTCTAGGAAGAATTTTCAAAAAGAATTGGTGAATGATGTGTCTATGGACAAGTATGTTGCTGATTCTGACAGCCAGGATCAAGTTATTGGGGATAAAAAAGGGGTAAAAGTCCAGAGTATCGTAGCAGGGCAGTTGGGAAAGAATGATCCACAGAATTGTACATTTGAAGGATCGGTCTTCATTCACTCCAATGTCAATTCTGGGATGGGAGTTAAGGACTGCAGATTGACACTTTATGCAAATTGGGACTCATGTAATTATAGATTGAAAAGGGCTGATGAATTTACTTTTGAATATCAGTAGGATAAAATCAGTGTGGTCCTGGATCTTAATACTCAGAGTATGGTCGTGGGATTGGAAGCTGTAGCAAATGGACAGTTGAAGCTGAAACAAGGCTTGAAAAGTGAATTGTTTTCTTCTAATGAAGAATCTGTCTACCTTCAAGAAAACCTACTTTGGAAGTTTTGCATGGATAATAGGCTTTCCTGTTCTTCAGTTGGGGGAAATGCAACTGGAATAGTGGATATCCTTACCTACCTGCTAAAACCTTTGAGGTTTTCCTTCTCAAATAAGTTGGCTAATGAAGATGCTGAAAATTCAAGGAGTGAAGCAACTGAAACTCAAAGATTTGAGTTATATCCTGTAGCAAGAGCTATTAGCACATGGAAGAATGAGAAAGGGATGGTGGATTGGTGGGTAAAGATCAGTACCAGCATGATCAAAGGCACGGGCCTAATATTGATGATTGGAAGAAAAAGGAGCTAATGTTGTTTTTGCGAGAAGCAGTGAGAAGGAAGATTCAAGTCAAGAAGTTAAGGATCCTGACATTTGGAAGATATTGGGAAGGAAGGGGTGCAAGGAAGAAGAAGAAGCAGAAGATCTGGGCTGTCTCTTACCGACCACCTTGAGGGCAAGGTGGATCTTTAGGGGGGGAGTATTGTTAGGAACCCTCTTATATTAGACTAATAATAGAAGTCGTAATAAGAATATTAGCAATGGGTACTTGAGGTATTGTATAGTATAAATAGACGGGAGGGGGGAATTAGTAGGGGGCTGTTTAGACTTTGGACTGGGACTGGGAAAGATTAGAGAGTTATTCTCTTCTCTTTTGGGAGGCTTCGGCCTTTGTTACTGCTTCTCTGTGTAACCGATCTTCTTCATCAAATAAGAATTCAGTTTGGTTTTCTTGTTAATCTACTGTAATTGTTCTGTACTGCTGAGGACTCTAACATTCAATTTGGTCCACGGAAAACCGCAATGGCCAATATGAGATTCACATGTAACTATAATGTCCAATTTGATCTCTCTCCCTTTATTATACATATATTTAGATTCCTTAAACCTTGTGTGATAGACATAAATAAATAAAACAAGTACCAACAAGTAGCTAAACATATTCATTGAATTTCAGCGTATCTTCCCGTTGTAAATTCCAGATTTCAAATAGACCCTTCGAGTCTCCAGCAGTAAAAGAATAGGAAGCAACTAAAACAGTTTATTGATTGAAGGAAGCCATAGTCATACCATAAAAAAGTTAGTAATTTACCCTTAAGATGAGTGACAGCCTTCACGCAAGCCATAACTGCACTAACCCTCTGGCAACATTGAAGTGCTGATCATATAGACAGAATAACTTACTAAACCTACACGGACAGAAGAATAAGGTCAAAATCAATGGTATAAACAAGTAGGGCCATGGTTTAAGAAATGACCCAAGGGTAGGAATAACAATATATGAAGAGACTAATGGAGCATAAGAATCTTAGATACTCAGAAAGATTTGTGCATTAATCGTACTCTATTTAAATAAACAAAAAACATTAATGCAAGAGAAGTAATAATGCGAGTATGAGTTTGATTTGTTCATTCATGATGTGACAAAAATGCATAAAACTACAAAAGTGGATATCTCACAAGTTAAGCAAAATCTCACAAGTATGATTGCATGACTGTAGTCTTTATAAGTTAGAACAGAAAGTGCTTGTTTTTTAGTTTCAACTTATACATGCACACGAGCTCGATTAACGAGCTTTCTATGTATCTAACATTTCCTGTTGAGTATGAAGAAGGGGATGACTTTGACGTTCTAAAGTGGTGGAAGGAAAAAGAAAGAACGTTCCCGGTTTTATCAAAATGGCTAAGCAAGTGCTAGCAATGCCGGTATCAACAATTGCCGTGGAACAAGAATTTAGTGTGGCCGGCAACGTGCTAACGGATTATAGAACTAGATTGAGCGCAAACTCTATTGAGACGCTTGTTTGCTTCCACGATTGGTTGAAAGCCCAACGTAGAACTCAAGAAGTGAGCATCGCCCCCACCCGCCACTTTATGGAAGAAACAACCGAAGATGACGGAGATTCCGATTGATTATTATTTATTAGAAAATGTATTTCATGTTTTAAATTTTTCTCAATTCTCAATTGTACTACATATTTCAAATAAATATACTTTAACTTTTGTATATCCAACAATTCTTGAATTAATTTGTAAACAACATAAAAAATAGCCCGACCCGGTACCCGGTCGTGTAGACCGGCCCGACCCGGACCCGGTAGCTACCCGGGCCGGTTCCAGGTCTCAACAAAACAAAAAACTCGCACGGGCCCGACACGAGGATTCACCAAAATAAAGCCAGGATTCACCAAAAAAAGCGCATTATCAGATAATATGTCATAATTCATAAAAAAACAGGATAAAAGTCATGATTCACAAAAAATAAAACACCAAATTCAGAATTCATGGCTTTAATACTAAAATTAAAAATAAAAGACAATCAAACTGGAGCCTATTTCCCCTTGTTAAACTTGGGAAGGACCATTCATCATCAAAAGAGGAGTTGATTTTTTCTCCATATCTGATTTATATTCTCCAACATCCTCTTCAATTGCTCCCTCACTTTCCTCATCTACAAGCCTACGAGTAGTACTTGAACTCGGATTTTCGGACTACGTATTATTGTTACTTTATGGGATAAGGGTCAAATTGGACACTATGTTAGTTTGAGAATCTCATATTGGACAATAAGGTTTCAAATGAACCAAATTGGACACTATGGTTTCTTGTGTGTCTCATATGTGACACTAAAGTTTCAAATTGATCAAATTTTACGTTTTTTCTTATCATTTTCAGACACTAATCAAAGATTTTCACCTTGAAAGATATAAGTATTCCCTTTTCTCCTGATTTTATGTACCTAAAAAATAAAAATAACTTAATTTGTGTATTTAGATTTAGAATATCTAATTAGATTCCCCAATTAAGAAAATCAATTGAATTCTTTAATATTTTTAAATCAATTTAACAAATCGATATTTCTTAAAGTTCCATAACACTCATATGAATGAAAAGTCCTAAACATATTTTTTAATTGTTAAATACAAGAAGTTATTAATTAAAATTAAATTATATATTCTAAAACTTCAAATTAAATATTCCAAAATTGTATACGTAATTAAATTGGTTTACTTTCACAAAAAAAGAAAGGAAATGTAAGACTAACGATTTTTATTAAAGGAAGAAGAGAATCATAAGTGGGTGTCCAAAAACTATGAATTATGAAATTTCAATGTCCAATATGAGATACATATGTAATCATAGCAAGGTAGTCAAAGTCGAAAGGCGCACCTGAAGCGCTAGGAGTCTTCTAGCGCCTGAGGCGCAAGGCGCAAAAAAGCGCTCGCCTGACTCGGGTGAACAGCATTACTTATATAAATCACATATACTATTCTATAATTACCAAATATGATGTATGTAACATTATATTGAACCAAATGCATATAAAATCCAGGATTCACCAAAATAAAGTCATGATTTACAAAAAATAAAACACCAAATTCAGAATTTATGGCTTTAATACTAAAACTATAAGTAAAAGACAATCAAATTGGAGCCTATTTCCCCTTGTTAAACTTGTGAGCCTACATAGTACTATTACTTTATTAATAACATAGCAATATACTAGTGTTGTGAGTAACATAGAGTAATACAGAGTATTATGACTATTATATACAAAGCAATATACTAATGTTGTGGCCTGTGAGGAATATAGAGTAATACTGAGTACTATTACTTTTTAATATACATAACAATATACTAGTGCTATGAGTAATATAGAGTAACGCAGAGTATTAATACATTATTATGAGTAATATAGAGTATTATATACATAGTAATAGAGAAAAGTGTCAAATAGGTCCATGTACTTTTAAGAAAAAGTCAAATGAGTTCTACTACTTTTAAGCGAATCAATTAGGTCCACGAAGTATCAAAAATTGATCAAACTAACTATTTTACCGGTAATGAGCAAGTTTCCCGGTTGACTGGTGACATGGACATCCAGCTGGTTGTTTTTTTACTGTTTTGTATTATTTTTATACTTTGTAGTTTTCTTTTAGTTTTTCTTTTTCCTTTCTCCTTCTTCTTTCTTTTTCTCTCCACTCCCACAGTCCACAGACTTCAGACCCCGTTCTTCCCCATTTGACCCCGTTCTTCCCCATTTGACCATTTCTTCATTTCATTCCATTTATTCATTTCATTTTCTTTCTTTTTTCTTTCATATTTCTTTTTTTTATTTCTTTCATCTCTCAATCCCTCCTTGCCCTTATTTCGGTCTCCGTCACTGGTCATAGAAGGTGACGACTGTCTGGGAGGCTGTGGCTATGGTCTATGGAAGGTATACTGAGGTAGGGGCGATGAATAGGAGGTGGGGGGTATGAAGGTAGGAGCAGCGGAGATGGTGGGTATGTATGTAGGGGAACCGTCGCGGTGGAAGTGGTGGGTTTGGAGGTAGGGTCGGCGGAGGTGGTGGACATGGGTTGCCGGCGCCGGACGGCGAGGGTGGACCACCTAAGGTGGTGGGTTACCGTGGGTATGTAGGTCGGGGCGGCGGAGGTGCGTGGTGGGTACGTGGATGGTGGCGCCAGAGATCTCTCTGGTGGAGCAGTCGGAGATGGAGGCCGGCACGCCGGAGGTGGAGGTCTGAAATTTCGCCGGAGAAGAAAGAAAAGGAATTGAAAGGAAATGCAGTTGGGGCCTGCGGGAGAAGAAAGTGCGGACGGGAAGTGGGAGAAAAGGGAAAAGAAGGAAAAAAAGGAAAAGAATTCAAAAAAAAATTTAAAAATGACAGATGGACATACATGGACATCCACGTCATCCGTCAACCGGGCAACCAGATTATTACCTAGAAAATGGCTAATTTGATCAATTTTTGATACTTCGTAGACCTAATTGATTCGCTTAAAAGTAGTAGGACTCAATTGAGTTTTCGTTAAAGTACATGGACCTATTTGACACTTTTCTCCATAGTAATATACTAGTACTTTATTATATTGTGTTATATAGTAATATACATAGTAAATAAAATGGAAGATGCAGGACAAGAACGCTTACTTCGATCGTTGAGCAGAGCAGGGGGTTTACGTTATGCGTTTAGCTAAGGTTAGTTGTTTTGACCTTATTTACATGGGCTTTAGTAAAAAAAAATGGGCTTCTTAATGGTCTTATTTGACCGCACATGTGAAGTAAAACCGGAAATAAACCCTCCCTTCTCAGGCGCGTTCAGCGAGCGCTGTATAGCGCATCTGCGCTTCTGCGCTTTGCACCACTTACCTGCGCCTTAGAAGGGAAGGTGCGACTGGCCATCCATAGGGCGCTGGACCTCTCTAGCGCTGCGCCTGCTGCGCTTAAGCGCTCAGGCGCACGACTTTGACAACCTTGAACCATAGTGTCAAATTTGGTCTATTTAAAACCTTAGTGTCCAATATGGGATTCTCATGAAACCATAGTGTCCAATTTGAGCCTTATCCCTTACTTTATTATATACATAGCATTATACTAGTGTTGTGAGTAATATAGAGTAATGCAGAGACGCAGAGTTGTATTACTTTATTACATACATAGCAATATACTAGTGTTGTGACTTGTGAGTAATATAGAGAGTAATACAGAGTATTATTACTTTTTTTTAGAAATATTATTACTTTATTACATACTTCCTACATTCTTTTTTAATTGCAACAATCAACTTTTCACGTTTTCCAACGCACAAGTTTGACCATTAATATCTTTCATTCCTCATTAGTATAAAAAATAAAAAGTTCAGATTTTGAAAATTTAAAATGAGAGAAGTTTAACAATATTTTTCAAAAATTAACTTTACAATGCATTAATAAATAAAATATAGTCAAAGTAGAATATGTGAATAGTGCAAATTCTTCAATGTTGCAATAAAAAGAGAACGGAGGTAGTACATAGCAGTATATAAGTGTTGTGAGTAATACAGAGTAATTCAGAGTATTAATACTTTATTATGAGTAATATAGAGTATTTTATACATAGTAATATAGTAGTACTTTATTATATACATGGCAATATACTATATCAGTATTTGGATGAGGAGGACTGCATGAAAAAGAACACATATTTTGTTTAGTTCTGTGAGGGAGAACTGAGTTTGCTTGAGATGATAAGAAAACTGAAAGAACTGGCCGGAGTAGAGCAGCTTAAGTGAGGAGGGTGAGTAGACTGAAGAGCGATGATGGCTAGCGATGATAGCTTAGTGTTTTACGCAAGGTTTTACGTGTTTATGTACTTGACTTGAGGTTTTACGTGTTTACGTACTTGACTTGAGGTTTTACGTGTTTACGTACTTGACTTGAGGTTTTACGTAGGTTTCAATCCTTTTAGTCTATTATTTAGATGGGCTGAGTTTTATTAAAGATATGGGCTAATTATTTTTGAAAGTTTTAAACAAAAAAAGGTTGCCAGCCTTTTCCGGATTGGGCGACCCAGGCGTGCACCTCCCTGCGCTTCAAGCGCTTATGCTGCGACTAACACAGGTGTATGCGCCTACCCATCTCCCAAGCGCTGGAGGCCCTGCTCGCTGAGCCTGGTGCGCTTAAGAGCTGGGGCGAGCTCTTTTGACCACATTGCCAGTACCTAACCAGCAAAAAAGTGAAATTGGGTGTTTTTTATAACTTGAGGGCTTGATGGAGTGATTTGATAGTACGAGGACTTAGTTGACTTTTTTAAATAGTATGAGGACTTATTTGATACTTTTCCCTAGAAAATAATAATAAATTACATCAATGCATTTCTTGTTTAGCATTGCAAAGCGAAATCATCAACAATGGCTTCATAATCAAGTCTTTCTAACATCCAATTTCGAAATCGTCAATAATAAAATTTCTGTTTTCCCTAATCATTTATTTTTTCTTTCTTCCATCTAGATTAAACCATTTTTATTACACCATGAAATTACATAACTTTATAAACAGAAATTGTTCAATATAGCACCAAAATATTGACAAAGTTCAAAAATAAGACCAAATATGTTTTATTTCTCAAACAGGACTTATTTAGTCGTATTAAAATAATAAGTTAGATTAAAACATCCTAAAATAGGAGTGAATGAGCCCTGTTTTGGGCATAATATAACGATAGTCTAATTTATGAATTTTGTCTTTTTAATTCTATTTTAAGGAATTTTTTCATAAATAACTTTAATTATAAAAATTTTCAAACACATTAACACTAATAAAGATTGAGATGTAATTATATGACAGAAAAATGAACTAATCATTTAAAATTCAACAAGTGAACAACTATAAACTAATCAACTAATAACTTAAAAAAAAAGGCTGGACCGCATCATCAACAGAGCAACTAAAGCAGTTTCAACATTCAACATATGAATTAATTAAGAAATCAAGTAACCTCAGCATCAATAAAAGCTCAAGGCAGAACAAATCAACAGAAAACAATCAACAATTATGATTTATGAATATAATAATATGAACTAATCGAGAAATCAAGTAAACATTTGTAACAGCTATGAAGTAATCGATAAAAGAGTTAAAGAGGATTAGAGTACCAGTCTCCAGAACTCCTGAGAAGCCTGAAGGGGCAAAAGTGTAGAAACGCAGGGCCTGAAACTGGAAGCAGAAGAAGAGAAGCTAGGCGGCAGGCGTGCCGCGTGCAGCGCACCAGAAGGCTGAGGCCGCTGACCACTGAGGATGGATAGGGCGTCCAAGCGCCGCTGCGTCGGCCGTCGGCGACTTGGTGTTCGTGACGGTTCGTCGATGTCGATGTCGATGTCGATGAGTCGGTCCTCTCTGCGGGGCTGAGTTTCCCAGTTCCTCGGTCAGATCTGAATAATTTTACTCGTACGGCATGAGATGCTCCGTATTAAGACTTAAGAGTGTGTGGATTGCCTATACCTTTAAAAGTTAGATATTTTAAAGTTGTTGTAGACGAAAATTTTTAAAAAATGTTTAAAACTGGCAGTAAAAATTGGTACAATTTGAGAAAAAAAAAAATGGTTTTTTAAATAATAAAAAGGATAGAGAATTCGAAATTTTCTTTTGCAGTTGTGTTGGAAACTACTCATATCAATTCATTTTATGGCGTTACACATTTTTTAACAAGATCAATATTAAAATGTAGCACATGTTAAGATATGATGAATATTAAAGTATGACTAGTATTTAAATATGACTAATATTATGATGTAACTAATATTAAAATATTTTTATTAATATGAAAATGTGAATAATATTAGTAATCCAAGATATTAGTGCGTAATTAATATTAAAATGTGATTAATATTAAAATGTAATTAATATGAAAATGTGATTAATGTGAATAGTATTAAAATTTGGTCACTATTAAAATGTAACTAATAATAAAAATATGGCTAATAATTGAAATGTAACTAATACGGAGTATGAAACTATGATTAATGTGAGTATATGTTTGGCTTGTCTGATCAATAATATGAAAATATGATTAATGTGAAAATATGATTAATATGAAAATAATATTAGTAGTTATAATATGAAAATATAACTACTATTAGAAATAATGGCTGAAATACTACTCCTAAGGTTTTATTAGACAAATATATGACTAGATCTCAAATTTGACAAAAAAAAATGACTAAATAAGGAATGCATGGGTCAACCCCAACACCATCCCCCTCGGCAAGAAGAGGGAGATTGGAAATCTGGAAGAAGAGGAGGAGGAGTACCCCCGGTACCAAGAAAAGAAACGCCACATCTTCATGATCACGGGGGGCAATACCGGGGGTGATTCTACGAGTCAACGAAAGAAGTGGGTTCAATCACTTTACGTGGGGGAAGTCACTCATATGCCCCCAGTAAAGCGGCTGAGGGAGGAACCCATTATCTTCACTAACGCTGATCTCCCCCCAGTGTCCTCCCCACACAGGGATGCCCTCATCATCCGCACAGAAATAAACGACACTATTATTCACCGAACTTACGTTGACACGGGCAGCTCCGTCAATGTAATGTACCTCAGTACCTTCAGAGAGCTGCATCTGGAGAGGGGGTCCTTTCGGCCCATCAAGACCCCTCTTGCCGGCTTCACCGGCGACACCATTGATTCCGAGGGGGTTATAACCCTCCCGGTACTCTTCGGCGACGGGCTCCATAGAGCCAAGCTCGAGGTGGAGTTCGTCGTCGTCAACATCGACTGCGCCCACAACATCATCCTCGGCCGGCCAGCCCTCGAGGATCTCGAAGCCGTCATCTCCATGAGGCACCTCTGCCTCAAGTTCCCGGTCGAGGGGGGAATCGGTTACTCAAGGGGGAACCAAAAGCTTGCCCACGCTTGCTACCTTCAAGTGACAAAGAAGGTTAGCAAGACGGAGTTCCGCGTTGACACCATCACCGGAACTATAAAAGCGGAAGAAAGGAGACCGAGGGTTGAACCAGCCGAGGAGGTAGAAGACTTCACGCTCGATCCGCCCAAGCCGGAGAGAGTCGTGAAGATTGGAGCCAAGCTCCCCGGAGACTTGAAGACCGACATCATCAGCGCCCTCCGCGCCTACTCCATTGTTTTTGCATGGGGGTCAGAGGACATGTCGGGGATCAGCCGAAGGGTCATCACCCACCGCCTCTCGGTGGACCCTTCGGCCAAACCAGTACAACAACGGAGGAGACCCCTCTCGGTCGAGAGGAGGGAATTCTTGAAGAAGGAGGTTGTCATGCTCCTCTCTATCAAGCACATCAAGGAGGTAAAGTACCCCTCATGGCTGGCAAACGTAGTCCTCGCACAAAAACCACCCTCATTCCGCATGTGCGTGGACTACACGGATCTCAACAAGGCGTGTCCCATGGACTCCTTTCCTTTGCCAAACATTGATCAACTTATATATGAAACCGCGGGATGTGAAATCATGTCATTCCTCGACGCATTCCACGGATATCATCAAATATTTATGCATGAGGAAGACGCAGAAAAAACAGCCTTCATGACTCCCGAGGGCATCTTCTGCTACCTTGTCATGGCCTTCGGCCTAAAGAACTCAGGCGCCACCTACACTCGGATGGTGGCCAGGGTATTCCAAGATGTCTTAGGGCGTACCATGGAGGCATATGTTGACGACATGATCGTCAAAAGCAAGCAATCAGCAAGCCATGCTGACGACATGAGGGAAATCTTCGCCATCATGCAGAAATTCAACCTTCGGCTAAACCCAAAGAAGTGTACCTTCGGCGTTCAAGGGGGAAAATTCGTGGGCTACATGGTGAGCCGAAGGGGTATCGAGGCCAACCCCGAGAAGATCCAGGCCATCATCAACATGGAGCCCCCACGCAACGTAAGGAGGTCCAACGATTGACGGGCCACCTGGCAGCTCTCAATCGCTTCTTATCAAAATCGGCGGAGAAGTCCTTACCCTTCTTCCAGATCATGAGAAAAACCACCGGTTCCCAGTGGACCTCAGAGTGTTAGGGGGCCTTCGAGGAACTGAAACGGTACTTATCTTCACCCCCAGTGCTCTCTAAACCCAAGGTGTCACGCCCCGGACCTACCCGGACACGTCAACAACCCGTCGTACAGTACGAATAGTCAACTGCAGTCCAACTCATCCATACTATACAAGGCGTCTTGAATACCATTCACACATAGTACATCCATAAACAAGCATAATGTAAATCATTCATTTAAAACAGCGGAAGCATTTAATAAAGATGTCTTAGCCACACTTTGGCAAACATGGGCATACAAGCACCCAAATAGTTATTCAAAAATAGTATCCATGAGCATTGTTATAATTGTTTTGAAAACAGGAAACAGAAGAAGCACGAACCACGTCTTCTCCCTTGGAAATCCCTGAAGCAACGGGCGCCGGTAGCAACCTTCAAGTCCTACCTGAAACTGTGAGGTGGCCTCCCCCGTGAAGGGGAGGTCAGTACTTGGAAATATTTGACAAGTACAATAGCAACTATACTAAGTATAATCAACGTTTTAATTTCCAAGACCCCCGTCTTAGGGTACTATTATATAATAGGCCATAACCCTCGGTTACCCCTTTTTACCCTTAACTGTACTTACTTTACATAAAGTCAGTAGACGACCCGTAGGCCCATATTCATTTAGAATTCACCGTTCCCATTCCCCCGTGACCGCGAGTCACGATAACCCCGTGGGGTCCCATCGAGCCCCAATTGTATAGCATGGGCTCGGCCCAACTACATCTCTATACAATCCTCTAACTCGATGTATCATATCAACATTTGTATGGCAAGGGCTCGGCCCAACTACGTTTCCATACCAACCATAACTTCGTGGCAAGGGCTCGGCCCAACTACGTTTCCACGGAGGTCACATATACATGGCAAGGGCTCGGCCCAACTACGTTTCCATGCTAATCATATTACATGGCATGGGCTCGGCCCAACTACATCTCCATGTCATCCTAGAGTCCAACTCTATTTATTTTCATAATCAAATTCTCAAGCAAGTCCTATGCCTAGAATCAATTCCCGGAGGTGGCCGTTAGGCCTACCTCTAATCACTCCTTAGTGTTCATACCATTCATCCTTAAGTATCTCTTGAGACTACTTAAGGCATATCTATTCACAATCCTACCTCTTAGGATTTATTTCATCATTTATTTATATTAATTCCCCGACTAGTATTTTGATACTAATTGGATAGCCTTAGAACATGCCAAGTTCCTATTTCCCAAATTGCATTTCATTTCCATTGATTTCTCAACCCAAGTATAGTTTGATCTCAATATCAAAAATATCACTTTAATCCATTCATGGATTTCATACATGTAGTAAAGTATATTTATCACAATGTCATCTTAGTAATTCCATTAACATGCCATTCCATTCATTTCACATAATCATACACAATTATTCTAAATTTGTATGTCATGCTTCACTTACTCATATTCATATTATTTTCATTTAGACATTATTAATCTTTAATAGTCCATGAAAATCCCATCTAATTACTTTAGGCATTCTTATGAAATTAACTCACTAATTATAAGCAATATAGTCAGTCATCCTCACCTCGTGATGTGCTACAATAGTTGCCTTTGTTAAGCCCCTCGATCAATCCCCGTTCTAGGCCGATTGAAAGTGAAAAGCTGGATTTCTGGGCCAAAGCCGGGCGGCTTTCGTAGTCTGCAACTACGAACAGCTCCCTATATGTGGCGGTTTCCGGCGGTTTCGACTCCTATCGATTCACCAACTCTTCTAAGTTAATTAACACCACTTTATAACAATATTCTACACTTTTAGACGTGTAGAACTCATGATTTAATCCACCATATGATTTCTCAAAAATCATACACAAAAAACTAGTTACAAGATTGTTTGTTGAGTTCTTACCTCAAGAACAACCCTCTTCTCTTTGGATTCTCTTCCTTGCTGCTTGCACTAGGAGAGGAGACTTCCCTGGAGCTTCTCTCTCTGCTTTGGTCGAGTGAATGGTGTCAAATGGAAGGGGGGAGGTATCTATCCTCACCCAAGCCAAAAACAATGAAGAGGTATGGCCAAGGGAGTGGTTGGTTGTCTCCAGCCATCCCTTCATGCACAGCCCATGTTTATTTGACTCACTCAGCTCCCAATGTGTCCATTAGATCACATAAAATCGTGGGGTGGCCCCCACTCATGTGGGAGGTCATCCCATTACGTCCCGATGTGTATAATCGGCCCCGAAAGTTGTATTTCTCGGCCCGTTTTAATCATATTTTATTTTATCGGACCAAATAAAATATATCACGTGTTCCCAATAATTATGGGCCTTTAGAATAGATGTACTATCCCCAACATTAATTTAGGAGTCTCCGAAACTCATTTCGGGCTGTTATCCGCTAAATTACCAATACCGGTAATTGGGCCCCGTTTGACCAACCGGTCAACTCTATGCCTTTCTTATGGCCCAAATAAAATATCCATCATCATATAGGTGTCATCTACACCAAGATGAATATAATATGTGCTTCGGGAATTATCGGGCGGTCCCCGTTCCCGCTGTGGGCCCCACATGCAATTTACTATTCACGTAAAAGAAATAATAAAAATTTACGATTACGCAAATTCATAAATCATCTTTCAAGGTTTATTACATAATTTACTAAAAGTAAATATGCTCGGGGTCGGTGTTACACAAGGTGGGGGACATCCTATACCTTTACCTGGGTGTTAGCCCGGCAGCCATCAGCTCAGTACTCATCCGGGAAGAGGATGGCATCCAACACGCCATCTTCTATGTTAGCAAGACCCTCAGGGAAGCGGAGCTCCGGTACTCCCCTGTGGAAAAAACGGTGTTGGCTATCGTGTGGACCGTCAAGAAGTTGGGCCACTACTTCCAGGTCCTCACTCACCAACCCCTCGGCGCTTTGATGAGGAGCCCCACCAGCTCCTCCCGAATGGTAAAATGGACTGTCTTCTTGAGCCAATACAGCATAGACATCCGTCCTAGGCCCGCCATCAAGGGCCAAGCCCTGGCGGACTTCGTGACGGAGTGTACTGCAAGATCAGCCACAGACGAGGAGCCCTCGGCCCCTTCGGATGATTGGTGGACCCTCTACACCGACGGCTCCTCCGCCGTCAAGGCATGTGGAGGAGGGGTGGTTCTCATCTCACCCGAAGGCTTCCGGGCCTATTACGCAGTCCGCTTCTCCTTTAAAGTCTCTAACAATGAAGCCGAATACGAGGCCCTCCTCTGTGGCCTTCGGCTGGCAGCTAACATGAAGGCACGACAGATCCACGTCAAATGCGACTCCAAATTAGTTGTCGGTCAAATTTCCGGGGAGTACGAAGCCAAGGAAGGGAGAATGAAGCAATACAAGGAGGCGGCCAAAGAGTTGCTTAAGGTATTTGAGGCACACTCTCTTTGTAACACCCCGGCCCCGTAGGCCCCGAGGTAGTTACTTCTGACCTCTAGTACTGTCCTCACAAACCGCCACTAGCCTTTTCCGCGCACTTTGTCCTCACTCGTGCGCGCCCTGAGAAACTTCCCAGGGGGTCACCCATCCCAAGACTACTCCCGTGCAAGCACGCTTAACTTTAAAGTTCTTGGCTAATGAGCTCCCTTAAAAGGAGATGCATCTTGTTGGTATGAGTAGTACTATTAATCCATTTAAATTAAATCTCAAGTGTTACAATCACCCCCACTTAGGAACGCAACGTCCTCGTTGCGCCCATAAACCAATCTCAATCATATCCCAGAATCTTTTCCCCTGCTAAGTGCCCGCCCGATATCCAACGGATCAGCACACTGTCGCAGGGTTGCTCTGATACCACCTGTAACACCCCGGCCCCACTGGACCCGAGGTAGTTACTCCGGACCAATAGTACTGTCCCCACAAACCACCACGAGCCTTTACCGCACACTTTGTCCTCACTCATGCGCGCCCTGAGAAACTTCCCAGGGGGTCACCCATCCCAAGACTACTCCCGTGCAAGCACGCTTAACTTTAAAGTTCTTGGCTAATGAGCTCCCTTAAAAGGAGATGCATCTTGTTGGTATGAGTAGTACTATTAATCCATTTAAATTAAATCTCAAGTGTTACACTCTTACTCAAATACCGAGGGCTCAAAACTCCGAGGCGACATTTTATCCAAGCTCTCGGCCGAATCCCCTGAGCACATCTCAAAGATTGCCAAAGTAGAAGAGCTCAGCCTTTCTAGCATACATGCTAGCCCCATCATGCACATACAACAAAGGCAAGATGACTGGATCTCAGACATTGTCGCCTTCATCACCACGGGCAACTACCCGAGGATGAGGCCCGTGCCAAGCTAGCAAAGCTGAGGGCTCCCAGCTACGCTATCGAAGATGGGAGGCTTTACAAAAGGTCCTACAACGGGACATTACTTCGGTGCCTTCATCAAGATGAAGACGAAGTGGCGATGGAGGAAGTGCACAGTGGCACTTGCTCAGTACACCAGGAACCCTTCTCCATGTCCCGAAGGCTAATAATCGAGGGCTACTTCTGGCCCACAATGGCCCGGGATTGTGCAGATCTTGCCCGAAGGTGCTCCGCATGCCAACACTTCCAGAAAGCCCCCGGCAGGCCAGCGGTCAACTATGCCCCCATCAGCACATCCATACCCTTCGCTCGATGGGGCATAGACCTTGTGGGCCCTCTGCCGAGGGGTACCTCCAACAACAGGTACATCATCATTGCCATCGATTACTTCACCAAATGGGTGGAAGCTGAGCCCCTCGCCAGCATTACTGAGGCCAGGTGCCGTCATTTTGTTCTCAAAAACATCCTCACAAGGTTTGGTGTCCCCCAGCAAATCATCTCCGACAACGGAACTCAGTTCGAGGCAGCCCCCTTCTGTGCCCTCCTAGAGGCATGGGGCATCAAACACACCTTCTCATCCGTTGCCTACCCCCAGGGCAACGGTCAGGTGGAGAACGCCAACAGGACCTTGCTCGAGGGCCTAAAGAAGAAACTGGAGGCCGAAGGGGGTGGTTGGGTAGAAGAGCTCCACAACATCTTATGGGCCTACCGTACCACCCCTCGGCGGGCAACTGGCGAGACACCCTTCTCCCTTTGCTACGGATTTGAAGCTAAGGCCCCCACTGAGGTAACTCTTCCAACCCGAAGGGTAACACAGTATGATCCAGAGGCCAACGACACCAATATGGCCCTCGACGAACTCCGGCGACAGCTCCGGAGACCCTTTCAACTCCGTGAAAGTTCCTTGAATACCTTAGACAAGTTACTAACAAGGTTTTATCATCATAAAACCCATAGTAATACAAATAACCTCAAAAAGGTTATTTTCCGGCAAACCGGTCACTTTGGCTTCTAAGTCCGTTCTTGGACTTAGAACTACCTTCCAACCCCTCATTCTACACTTCCAAGCATGTAGAACAATACTAGGGTGTGAAATATGATTGAATAATCATATAAGAGGATTGAAGAACAAGAAATGGGATTAATGGAGTCATTACCTTGTTAAACACAAGTTTTCCTCTCCAAAACCAACTTTTCTCTTCTCTTTTCCCCTCCTTCTTCCTCCTTTGTTCTTGGTGCGTGTTTGGATGGTAACAATGGAGTTTTGCAGACCTTCTTTCCTCCAGGATGATGGTCTGTCCGAGCATATGGGTTGAGGACTGATTGAGAATGCCTTTTTGGCATTTCTCACCAAATAATATGGGAGGGGTCCCATTTCATTTATTTGTTTTGATCCCAGATCACTTCATGCCTCTCCCCCATGTTTTTGTGCGGATCTCCCTCATCTTGTGAAATACTAAAACGTGGGTTGGCCCCCACTTATGTGGGAGGTCAACCCTTTGTGTCCCCGAGTGTACAATCGGTCCCGAAAGTTGTAATTTTCCGGACCGTTTCAATTATATTTTATTTACCAGGTCAAATAAAATATAGCACTTGTTCCCGATCATTATTGAACCTTAGACGGAATGTGTATTCCTCAACTTTAATTTAGAAGTCTCCGAAATCCCCTTTTTGGACTGTCACCTGATAATTTGCCGATACCGATAATTTGGCCCCGTTTGATCAACCAGTCAACTATATGCCATTGTCATGACCCAATTAGGATATCCACCACCATATACATATTATCTAGTCCAAGATTAATATAATATGTGGTCCCGATAATATCGGGCGGCCCCCACTTCCGGTGTGGGCCCCACGTGAATTTTTCTATTCACGTAAAAGAAATGATAAAAATTTACAATCACGTAAAAATGCTTTTATACATTTCTCATGGTTCAATACATAATTTGATGAAGTACAAATACTTGGGGGCGGTGTTACATTCCGCGTCACTACCCCAAGGGTATGACAGGCACGAAATATGTCCAGGATTCGACTTTCAAAAACGGAACGCTTTCCGCGCCATTTCCCCAAGGGATTGGCAGGCATCTAAACTGCCCAGGATTCGACTTCCAAATCGAAACGCTCCCCGCACCACTACCCCAAGGGTGTGGCAGGCCACGGACTATGTCTAGCGCCGAGGGGATGACTTTCAAAACTGAGGCGCTTTCTGTGCCATCCCCCAAGGGGAGGCAGGCTACAGACCACCATATCTTGTACCCAGGAGACGACCCTCGATCCCCTCGGAACTCGGAAGGTTAACCCGAGGGGGGAGCTAATGGTGTATTATGTTACCTCCCGATAGGCCAAGCCTTACCAAGAAACCAAGTTTCTTGAAGCCTTCCCTTCACTACAAAAAAAGGGTGGTGAAGGGGAGTAGACTCAGCGAGAAATCAATGAGTACATCACTCCAACAAATTCACGAGGACATACCGAGGGCTCCCCATGGGAACGCCTTCGGTACCTGGAAGTTCATAAGTACCAAAGACACCATTCACAACAGACATCATCAACAAATGGCTAAGTCCACTCCATGATTGCCTCCGGCTATATCAAAACTGAAGGCTCAAACCCTACAAAAACTGACAGGCTCACCCAACAACAACTCAAAACGTCCCCGAAGGCTACTATATGACAAAACTATCAGATGTTGGCCAAATCAAAGCAAGAATCACCTCCGGCACCTCACTAGAAGTCGAGGGGACACACCCAGGCAGGGTCCGAGGGAGTCTGTCTTTTCATGCTGGACTTGGATTACAAAATTTCCTAAGTCAAAATGTGGGGACATAACAACAGCCGAATGCGTTTTGTTGCCACAGGCCAACATTACGAGGCAAAGGAAACTATCCTAAACCTGCAACATATACAGCCGAAGGATCCCCGCCCGAAGGCCAGCAACAGGAAGTACTTAGAAAAATTTTCTAAGTCCTGAGTACTCTGCCCTCTGACGAGTCACCATTCAACCGAGGGTACACCTACGACGAGGCTCTCACATTTCACCCGAAGGCTCCTAACTCATACAACCACACTTAGAAAAAATTTCTAAGTCCTAAATATTTTGACCCTCGGTCAAATCTCCATGCAGTCAGAGGGGCCATACGGTTGAAGACTTGGTGAAGCTATACTTAGAAAAATTTTCTAAGTCCTAAACATTTTGAGCCCTCGGTTATATACCCACGCAGCGAAGGGTACCCACGCACCGAAGGCTGGACAATGTCCAAACACTTAGAAAAATTTTCTAAGTCGTGAGCACCTTGCCTCCGGTTATCTCATGAAGGCTACACAGAACCAGAGGGAAGGAATTAGCCGGGGGCCAACAGATGAACAACACTTAGAAAAATTTCTAAGTCCTGAACGTTGGGCCCTCGACAAAATATTCAGATGACTAAATAGGCCTAGTGGCCGAGGGCTACAAAAGGCACTATACTTAGAGGAATATATTCTAAGTCCTAACACACATTCAAAAAAAAAGATGAAGGCATACATTCAGAAAAGACGAAGGCATACATTCAGAAAGGATGAGGGCATACATTCAAAGAAAGACAATCGAAGGGAACGAATTGTATACACAAGGCCCGAAGGCAAGTATTCATTCATCAAAGGAATGGAAGAGTTAAAGTACATATTACAAAATGGCCGAGGCTGAGAGCATACAAATATCCATTACAACAAAATTGTCAAA
Organism: Cuscuta europaea; assembly: GCA_945859875.1. Taxonomy (NCBI): domain Eukaryota; kingdom Viridiplantae; phylum Streptophyta; class Magnoliopsida; order Solanales; family Convolvulaceae; genus Cuscuta; species Cuscuta europaea. The sequence continues at coordinate 23,985,044 of CAMAPE010000038.1, forward strand.
ATGTGCTAAATACAAATCAGATATTGTCAGCCCCAGTGGCAGCCTCTTCCACGGGCTTTGAAATGACCTCTGTGCTGGCCTCTCCTTCATCTCCCTCGGCCTCTTTCAGAAGCTCAGAATCCTCCAATTCTGGCCTTTCAACGCCCTTGGGAAGGGGGACTCTGATATCAGGGTGGAGGGGGAGGCCATATGCCGCCGGGTCGAAGGCCTTCGGCTCGATCTTCAGATGCCGCGCAAGCCTTCTGTAGATCAAGTCCTGGGTGAAGAATTCCCCCCGACATAATAATCTTCGCCCTTTCGGGCTAGCCACATCGCCCCAGGGCCCTTCACCCACCCATCGGCGGATCCCTCCACGACTGAGGCCACCCAGTCTTTGTGGACTTCTGCCTTCCATCCCTCGGCCATGAAGGCAGCAACAGCACCGGCGGCGGCCTCTGCTTTGGCGGCCTCTGCGTCCTCGGAAGCCTTTCTTGCAGCCTCAGCAGCGGCCTTCTCCACCTCAGCTTTCTCCTTGGCTGCCTTCTCAGCTGCAGGCCTCGTCTGCTGGAGGTCCCCTTCCAGCTGGGCCATCTGCCTCATGGCCTCGGCGTTGTCATGAATGAGTTTTTTGAGAGACTCATCATGTTGCGCCTTCTGGAGGCGCCACTCGTCAAACCTTCTGGCATGTTCGCCGAGGGCTATGCAAGCCTGTTAACAACAACAACGTAAGGGGGTAAGCTACAATCACACAACAGATGGGATAATAAACCACTATGCAAAAAAAGAAAAGAAGGAGAAGAACTTACAGTAAGGGAGGACCGAAGGATCTTTGACTCGAGAGCTTCGTCATCAAGCTTCCCGAGGGCCCTCCTATCCAGTGCAGGGGTAGCCCCGCTCAGGAACTCCCGGGGGTCCACGATGCCATGGGTGATGGCAGCCCCCTTCGGCAGGGAGAACTGTATATCCTCCCGGGGCAGGCTTACCTCACCCACTGACCCGAGGGCAGGTGAGAAGAAGTCGTTGCCATTTGAGCACAGGGCTCGGAAGTGGAGTGCTAATCCACAACCACCACTGGGGGAGCCTTCTTCCCAGCGTCCCTCTTCTTTTGCCTCTTCCCCTCGGGTATTGGGGCTTTGCCGGCGGCTTTCCTCTTGGCGGCTTCCTCCGAGGGCTCACTGTCCTTCTTCGAGAACTCCCCGAGGGGCTTCTGCTCAGTGGGCTCCTTCCGGTCCGGGACTTTAGCCTTCTGTTTTTTGAGGGCGGCGAAGGCGTTGAGATCCATGTTAATACCTGCAAAAGATAAGGGCGGTTAAGACCGGGGGAGAAAAGATGCAACAAAAAAATGTCTACGCCTAATAAAAATATCCATAAGTCTAAGGATTGGAAGCCCTCGGCCCTACCTCCTAAACCCCTGGAGGCTCCGTCGAACACCGGGTACTTTTCGTCTGTTTCCCCCAGGAAATGGTACCGTCGGAACCCGAGGGCGTACAGATCCCCCTCCTGGGTGCATTCCTTGATGGTGATGTTCTTATCCCGACCCTCCGGGATCTTTTCCAGGATCCTGCCATCTTTCTCGAGGGCGGCGCTCCTCCTCTTTTCATGGCGCCTGAACCGGTCGCGTAACTCCCTCGGGAAGGGGCTCTCGGCCAGCTTCACATAGCACCATCGGTCTTTCCATCCCTTGTTGGAGGAAGGCGCTTCAGTGAACAGTTTGAACAATGCCACCTGCTGCAAGTTAGCGAAGCCCTCGTTATTCGCATGCCCCCCCCCCCCCCCCCCGCACAAATTGAAGCTCTGGAAGAATAGGTCCAGGCTAGGCGTTACCCCCGGGACTTGCAGAGGTGGAGGAAGCCCGAGATGTATGAATGGCTATTCGGCGTGAGCTGGCATGGGAGCAGGCCAACGTACCGAAGGTACTCACGCAGAAAGGGGTGCAGGGGGGAATCGGAGGCCCATAGACACCGACAGGATATGGACGACTATACACCCCTCGGGAGCCTGGGAGAGGATATCATCAGCTCCCGGTGGCACTACCATCACCGAGGGCCCCACATGGAGCTGAGTAACGTAGAGGTCCGCCCCATCAGCCTTCGACCGTATGTCAAGGGCGGCGGTATTCAAGTAGGAATACCCCTCGGGCATGTCAACAGGCTTCCCTTGGTCGGCAACACTGCCTTTCTTCTTTGATGTTGCGCCCTTCGTCTTCTTTTTCCAGGGGGCCACCCACAGAGGGACTGCGTTCAGTGGCCGAGAGGTGCTGGCCTCACCAGCGTCGCGAGGGGGGAGAACAGCGACAGTAACCCTCGCGCTCTCTCTCTGCGCCTCTTCTTCAGCTGCTTGCCAGGCGAGGGCCAGCTCCTCATCCTCGCACTCTTGTTCGAAGCCCTCGGCTTCCACCTCAGCGACGATGGCTCTCTGCAACTCCATCGCCACAGCAGCATCACGCCCCACCGAAGGCTGCTCACTGGAGGACTCCACATCGGAGGCAGTTTCATCCTCAACCAAAGGGTCCCTCGAGATGTCCTGGGAATTGCTCTGGGACGACATCTTGGTACAGCTACTAGGACAGTACTCTTAATCGAGGGTTACCTACGGAATTCTAACTCCTAATCTAAGGACACGGGGCACAGCTAACTAAGAGAGGAGAAGAGCATGTGGGAACTGACCTTGGAACGGGAGTTAGATCGAAGGCAAGTGTTTCTCTCTCTAGGAAAAATCCGGCAGAGCTTCGCTACAATGATATCGCACAGATAAAAGTGGCCTCGCCTTGGGGTATTTATAGGCGCCCAAATCCGGGCTTGGGCCTGAAAACCGGGCCTCCGGTACGAAATCATCATTGCCAACCGACGAGTTGCCCAATCGGTGACACCCGCCCACGGGCGGCCAACGAGCACGCACCACGTGGAAGCCCCCCTCAACGGCTATATTTTTGACGTTAGGTATTCCAACGGCTATATTTACAGCGACTATATTCTGGGAGCTCCCGGCTATATTCAGCAGACCACTCCTTCATCAACCAAGAAACTAGCCCCCGGGCTTTTTACTTCACTCCACTTCATCAAGAGGAGCTCCCGGTTTATGCCCCTCATACTACATAACAAATGCCTTCGGGCTCACTCCTTCAGAAGCCCACGGCTTCATAACGGGCACACCCCTCGGGAATTCCCCCCTCAATACTTTGAGGACCAGGTAGCCCCCGGGGAGTACACCTCATTAACGGATAGCCTACGGCACACTGGTAACGGGAGCCCTCGGATATCCACCTCACCAACTGATCAACAAACAGGGGACCCCCCCAGTAACACTTCAACTACTACTCACATTCATCACGCCCTCGATCCCCAGATTGAGGGACTCTCCTTCGGCTAATCAACACACAATTACTACTCATATCCCTCAGAACAAGGATAGCCTTCGGCTTCAAAATTGTACTTCACTTCAAAACCAGGGCTTCACATTTTCGATTCATCGTTGGGGGAATTCGGTGCACTCTTTTTCCCTCATTAGGATTTTTCCCACAGGGTTTTTCCTAATGGGGTTTTTAACGAGGCATCCCCCCAAAATGAAACGAAAAGCGTAAGCCTTCGGCCCAATACAGCAACACGATTACTCTACTCCTTTTCACCACTTTGCAAGTGCCTGAAGGAGTGGGGGACTGGAGAACCCCCCTCGGGAAAAATCACAAAAAGTGCAAAATGCTAAAAACTCCCGCAAAACAGCAAACATGACCCCTCAAGTCCCGACATGTGGGTAACTGAGGGACTGCCCTCGGCAGAATAAACAAACAGCAAACTACCCACAACTCTACAAACTACAACGGAACAACGGCAGAGGACAAACACAATTACTCCTTTTCCCTCAAGTACCTTTCGGCAAAAGGAGTGAGGGACTCCTGATGGAGTATATGACCCGAGAACCCCCGGTCCACAGACTCCTACTACTCCAATAAAGGCCCAATAGACCCAGGAAGCACAACAGGCCCAAATCTCAGCACCCAGAGTACCAAGCGGCCCATAGTGCGCACCAGGGGTGCCTTCGCCCCCCTGGCCGAAGGCTCTGATTCTAACAGGAGGGTCAAATCAGGAAAACAGAGTTACTGGGAGAAAACGGCGAAAATCAGTAGCCCTCGGCACTAAGGAGGTCCCCGGTACTCGGAGCCCTCGGCTAGTCATCTACAGCCGAGGGCACCTTTCCGACATAATATCCGCTCCACATGCGTATGAATCACCGTACCAAGTACGACGTCACATCCAACAGCCGCATTAAATGCGGCCACATGCGAGTGCCAGCGCCAACCAGTTGAGGTGACCCCTCGGCCAATGGATGCTTGACACGTGTCCCTGTCTGACATTTATTGCTACTATAAATAGCACCCCATTTCCTCATTTGTAACCTAGAAGCAAATACGCTGAATACATTTCTAATATACTCTCTCTCTCTACTTACTTACTCTGACTTCTCTCTAGTTATTCCCCGTAATAACCCTTCGGATAAGCTACCCCCCGCGTACACCATCCATCAGTGGAAGACTTTCAAAATTCTCCACTTCTTCCCATTCTAAACCCCCCAAATCGGGGTATTTCGGAGGAAACGTGTTGATAACCACAAACTATTCATCTCCTACGTGAATGAACAAAACGTTATAATATAAAAAGGTAAAAAACAAAAAGTTTTGAAAACTTAAAAAATTTAATAATTAAAAAAAAATAGATTAAAAAATTTAAAAATTAAAAAATTAAAAAATTTAAAAATTATAAATTAAAAATAATAAAATTCTAAAAATAAAAATTAAAAATTAAAAATTCCAAACTGAAAAATGAAAATTATAAAATTAAAAAAGTAAACAATCAAATAAAATAAAATTATGACTCATGACCATAGGAATAATATTCACAATAGTTAGACATGTATCTATTTTTTTAAGTAAGCTATCAAATAAAAGTAAATTGCAAAAATATTTTCATTAAACCTTTCCTCCTATTTCCTCCAACCAAACATAATTTTTAATCAAAATACTTCTTTCCCCTTCCCTTCCCTCCTTGACTCTCCCCTTCCCTCCCCTCCTTTGAACCAAACAAGGCCTTAGTAGTTATAATATGAAAATATAACTAATATTAATATGAAAATATGAAAATCTGGTCTTGTCTGATTTGGTCAGTTTAAGTCTATGATCTGGTCAGTTTAAGTCTAGTTTGGTCTGGTCTTATCTAGTAGATGTTTGGTTTCTATGTATTGACACGAAAAAGACCTCTTGAAGAATAAGATAACCAGACAAAAGGTGAAATTAGCACTTATAGAAGACAAGTTGTAGGAGTCTCGATAGCCGTAATTTGGTCTTGTGCATAGAAACCGGGTGTTGCACCTTTTAGACAAGTGGAGAGATTATGGATGGACTCGGGTCCGGGCCGGGTCCGGGTCGGGCCTAGGCCCGGGCGGGCCGGCGGGTCAGAAATGGTGGACCCGGGACCGGCCCGGGTAACCACCGGGTCCGGGCCGGGCCGGGCCCATTATATATATATATATTTTTTGTTTTCCTCTTCCTAATTAACCCCCCTCCCACCCCCAACCCCCCAAACCACACCAAATGGCCCAAAATACCCAGCCCAACCCGAAAATTGAAAAAAAATTGAAAAAAAAAAATAGTTTTTGGCCCGGACCCGACCGGGTCGGACCTTGTTTTGGGTGACCCGAGCCCGGACCGGAAAACCCACGGGCCGAGCCTACCCGGACCGGTCACTGACCGGGCCACCGGGTCGGACCGGGCCGGAACAGTACCGGTCCCGGGCCGGTTCCAGGTCGGGCCACCCGACCCGAGTCCATCCATAGGAGAGATGGAGAGAAGAGGTGAGAAGGAGAGGGAGACTGAAACAGGCATGAATTCAAGGAATAAGAACTTATATGGTTCTTCTTGGATTGTAAGAAAATATGACTTTGTATAAAACAAAGTGAATGACGGAAATTCGTGTGCAAGATTAGTGTCTTCTCTCTCTTTTTTTTTGTTTATCTTTCTGATGTTCTTATGTTTTTTTACCTTTTACCTTTCTTATGTCTTATTATCTTATATTTATCTATGTTATTCTTTTTATCTTAGCTTCTCTTTTTTATTTTCTGTACTTTTTATTTTAGCCGATTTCAAAATCATTTAGGAATAAGGCTTGTATATTTTTGTTTTATACCGTCCCTCCGATCACAAATTCCTACGCCCCATTGCATATAAAATATCCAATCTAGAAAAAAGATAGAGTGATTTACCGTCACAAATGCATAACCATTCATTCATAGGGCTGCTGAGATTGGAGAAATAAATTATTCTGTGCTAGCACATGTATGGCATCTTGAACAACAACAACAATAATAATTAACACTGCCATTTAGAAGGAAGAAGAAAATAAAACAGAATCTTGTAATGATGGACAAGTTTCTGCAAATTGATGAGACACATGTATGGCATCTTGATGTTACAACAACAATTAACACTGCCCATCTAGGAGGAAGAAAATAAATCAGAATCCTGCAATGATGGACAAGTTTCTGCAAATTGATGAAGCACTCATAATTCATCCTGCAAATGACAAATACAATAAACTGGTTCATTATGCATGGAAGTGTTGGAAATAGAAGGGTGAAGGTTACCCAAAGAAACATAACCATCATTTGGGTTTGTGCAGATAAGCCATACCATAAACAGAAAATATTTCAGTGCTCTATAAGAATAAAACATGCAGAGCTCCGAGCCTCCAACCTCCAAGTAGTTGTCATCATTTGTATAACTAACCTTCTCTCGAGTCCATGTTTACATTCTTAAAGGGGTCAATGGTATCTTTTGCAAGACCATTTTTTTTTCATTTTCATTTACCCCAGTGCCGCAAAGGCTCCCACCTACGGTGGGGTAAGGGGGGGTCGGATGTACGCAGTCTTACCCCTGTACTAAAGCATAGAGAGACTGTTTCCGGATGACCCATAGTGAAAATCGCGTCCAAGATTGCATGGACTGACTGCTGCTCCATAACAAAGAAGCGCAGACAGTTTAGTGAGCCATTTTGCTTTATTCCATCATAATCTCAAGCCAAAAAATAATGAATCTTTGGCTCCATTGCAAATGATGGAAAATATCTTTTGCAAGACCACAAGGTTTTATTTCAAAAAACTTATTTTATTTTTCACTGATCTTCTCTATAAAAAAACTTATTTTATTTTTCACAATATTAGCCCGGACATATATTGTGTTTATGTTGATTCCATAAGGTACTTTTTTTGGCTTGTCGTGCACTTGTATTAAGAGGTCCATAGGAAGAAGTATAAGTAGGGAATTTAGTGGCGATGGGGGTTGATATCGTGTTAACTTTTACAGCAACCCATGATCGTATAACTGGACCCGAGGTGTTTCAATGAAAACTACTCGATGGGAGTCGATGCTTAAAGCATTGAAGTTTTGTAGCAAATAAACTTGCAAAAGAAGAAGTCAAATTTAATCAGAATTCAGATTTGAGATCACACCAAAGAATAGTAGACTTACATGATAGTCATCCACATAATCATGCCGATCATACTGCAAGTCCAAGAGCCAAGTGTCAGAAACAAAAAAGAATCTTAATTCAGTTTTAAATGAAAGATTATCATGTTGAATTCATATAATTATGACACATCACCAGCACCACCCGCACCAGTGTACATAAGCAAGGAGCCTACTATACTGCTATATATGGAGTAATTGTTTATTGAATAAGTTGAAGCATTAAGAATTTGCAATCAAAAGTACTCAAAGGAAATTCATGCTTGATCTAAGACAACTAATAACTCTGCACCACTATACCTTAGATCCTCATTGAAAATTTATAAAGGATTAATGACTTATCAAAATGCACTGTTATTATCCATCCTTCTTACTTGTATTGTAATCTTAGCCTGTAAAGCTGTTTGCGCTTACTAGTATTCATAACACAATTTAACAGGTGCACTAGTTGATTATTGTTAAAATATTCAAGCCATGACTCACTACCCACTAGTCATGACTCATGAACTAGTTAGTCATGAACTAGTTAAAGGCACTAAGCCACTAACCAAAACCATAAGCCCATCTTGGACAAGAATATTGGCTTCAGAATTCTCTTAACAGTTCTCAAAAGGTATAATGCAACTTGAAAAAGACCTTTGACCTACATTACTAGGTAAAAACACAAGCACCTCCGAAATTAACCAATCAATTTTCATGAATAGACACTGTCATATAATTATTTTTTCTATAACTGTAAATATAATAATATATATTAATAATGTAGATGTATGACAATGTTACTGTAGACCATATTTGATTTTAAAAGGTCAAAAGGAAATTAGAAAAAAAGATTGCCCATTCAAAAAGGTAAATAGCTTCTCCACCCACCCCACCTCACCCCAACTAGACATACAAAATTCATCCAAATTCATTCCATTACTCCAAAGTTTTCCAACCAAACAAGGTCTAAGGAATCAAATAATCTGACATAATTAAATAAAAATAAGAAATAGCAAGGGCGGATCAATCAGACAAACACTTATTCTTGAATCAAAACAGCACAGTATTCAAGTTTACTAATCTACTTCTTAAAATTTTCTAAATAACTATGGCACGATAGACTTTTCATTTTCATTTTCATTTACCCCAGTGCCGCAAAGGCTCCCACCTACGGTGGGGTAAGGGGGGTCGGATGTACGCAGTCTTACCCCTGTACTAAAACAGGGAGAGACTGTTTCCGGATGACCCATAGTGAAAATCGCGTCCAAGATTGCATGGACTGACTGCTGCTCCATAACAAAGAAGCGCAGACAGTTTAGTGAGCCATTTTGCTTTATTCCATCATAACCTCAAGCCAAAAAATAATGAATCTTTGGCTCCATTGCAAATGATGGAAATATATGGCACGATAGACTAAAAAGTAAAAACAGATATAAAGTAAGACGGATACCCTTCTCCGGCGCTTGTAGCGAAGGTCTCTCTCTTTTCTTCTCTTCTCACCCTCTTCTCTTGCTCGCTTTGCTTCCTACATACTTCATTATTCAGATAAACTCGAGAAAATATTGCTAAAAAATTGGTGTCTCAAGGATAGAAGGCATAACCCCATGAAGATACACGGGTAACTACCTCCTCTTCTCGAACTTTTCTCACTTTCTCTGCCTCCTCAAATGCCTCCTTTTCAGCCTGGAGTAATCAGCATTTAACAAAAATATATCAGGTTCTTCAGTGAGTCCATTGAAGAATCCCCCAAAAAAATCTCACCTCCCTAGTTTTTGCGAATATCTCATCAACAACTTCTTTGGCATACTGTGGATCATCACATATCAAAACGTTATCGAACAACGAGCCAGCTTTTACCTATATATAATGGCAATATTATTTAGAGCTGTTGCAATATCCACAAACATGAGAATAGATTGTCATAGGCACAATGTAAGAACTTAGAAACGTATAACTGAAACTTTGACACATAAAGCTCTTATCGAGTAACTTGTATATCTTACTTGCCAAACTTCAATGCCAACATATTTTACAGGCTTTAATACATAGAGATCAGGATCATCTTCAAACTCTGCAGAGAAGAATACACACATGATACCATGAAAAGTAGTTCTGAGCCCTGATGTAACTAAATGTGCTCTTTACTCTGCCAGAGTTACTCAGACACACACTTGGAATTGTTATATCCGTGACAAGCCCCCCCCCCCTTCTGTTCACTTAATAGGTCACCTATTGATATTGTGAAGTGAACTTTTTCTTCTGCTAAACTAGTAAGACATCTTCCTAGTCACTTTTGTCAATCAGGCCCTTATTGTAAAAGAGTATTAAAAAAGAGAGAGAAAATTGAACAGATATTACTGCGGCAAGAGAGAATATTTAATTTAAACCTTTAAATAGCACTAGATAGTACTACATAAGCTATCTTGACCAAAAAAAGATAGTATTAGCTATTAGAACAGATACTACTGATGGTACTGTTGAGTAGGAAGAATGGGATTACAGCTCAGAAAGTTTCTGGTTTAGCTGTTAGTGCATGGAGTGCTTGGTGTGTGCCTTTTATCAAAAGTTATGTACCCTGAAGTTATGAGAAATTAGAGTCAACAGCATTAGGCTCACCTGGGTTATCAATCCAAGGAGTCCTCCATTTACCCTTGTAGTTAGGATTCTTGATTTTCTGTAACCGCAACCAAAAGTGGAAGTTATTAAAAGCTTAGAGAGCATCATAATTCCAGTGTGAGATTACATTATCCATAATTGCAGACAGACGAAACCTTGTGCTTCCAAGGCCCTTTATATGCTGGATTTGGCACCTTGGATGGTTTCCATGTTCCGTCCTCTTCATCATCCCAATCAGCAGGCTATGTGAGATAATAAAATTCAATGTCAGAGTTAAGGACGGTTCTCCCAATCTTGTTTGGGTATAGCAATTTGTCCAACTTTGTAGAAAAGACTAACAAAATCAATAGCGAGGTTTACTCATTCCAGTATTAACTAATGCAATTATATGCAGCCATAGTTCTTCCCATTCCCAGCATATATAAAATCAGAGGATATTCACTTTAAAAACTTCATTAGAGAGTATAAAATGGTGGAAACTAAGTATTTATCTATAAGAAGAATACTAATCATTTAGAACAACTATGAAGGGAAAGAAAGGTAAGGAAAAAAACAGACCTGTTTAGCTTTTGGATCAGGTATTTCTGATGGGATTTTATCATATTCCTGTAGCATGAAACATGTTATTCGCATAAGATGGTCACTCTAACATACACATCACCACTATCATATAATAAAGAGAGGAGATCAGATCACTTACAACTGGTTTTTCATCATTTGGATCATTAATAAACTCATTGTCATCCCAATCTGCAGGCTGGAAAAGAAATGAAGAAAAAGTTGACATTTATCATTTTTAGGTACAGCATAAACATTCATAATAGTCATAGATGTTAAACATTCATATTATTCATATCATCCTCACTTTCACACATTATGATTCATAAATTGATATGATGTACTCTGTAACTTCTGACATTTTTACCCAGCATTACAAGGTGAGATATGTGAAAACTGAAAATTTAGGACGTGATAAAGTGTTACAGACGACAATTGTTGCAACTTGAGAATAGATCAAGTGGTTCGGTATGTGACTACGGACACATCCAGGATTTATTACTAGGGGGGAATCAGTTGCAGTAGTACTCTGTGTACCTTTTCAATTAAAAATAAAAACTTATTTTCATTACATATAGCAGGACATTTAAAAGTACTACACCTTAAATTCACACAATGAGGTAAAAATAGCTCAGTTTTCATAATCGAAATAGTCTAAAAATTGGCATCGGAAAATCAAATGCAGTGATTCCAAAAAGTACTCCATATTTGTTTATCAAAAACTTGTTAGAAAGTTATTAACTTGTTTGATGATAAAGTATTTAATATGCATAAATAATTTTTTCAACAACATGAATCTGGCTAGAGTGAATAACCAAATTCTTGAATTACACTCTTCTTGTGTTTTAGTTTGTGTGTTTGTAGGCCACGAGGTGTGTTTGTAACTTTACAGTAGTACATATGACATTATTTGATTATGAGTATAATATTATGTTGTATTATTTCAATACTATCAATTTATGAAATATGTGAATATTTATGTGTACTAACGGTAGAATACTTAAAAGGGTTTACTTAAAATAAATATGGTCTTTTAAAGAAATTGGAAACTACATTTATTGTGCTTCAGTTGCAAAAAGCTTTAATATTTGGATTAAGGCTTGGATGTTGTTGTTGTTTGTTGTTGTTATTTGGACTGTTTGAACTTTATATGAAACTAGTAAACTAGTATCTATGTTATTCTTCCATATTGCCTGAAGTTTTACAAAAAATAGCATTCTATTTTTATAGATTTAGTATCCGAAATCTCAGATCAATACGTTTTTCTATTATTTATTTGTTCAAATCAAGAAATAAATATGGAGTAGCTTTGATATTCATCAAGAAAACAAAAACTAGACTAAACTGTTTCATGTTTTCTCTTATTAAAAGTTTGCAACTAAGTACTATATAAAACTGTAAAATCAATTTTCAAAACTAAGTGTGTATCTAATAAATTTATGAAAGTTTCATGAAAATATTTTATATACTAGGTATAATTTTTTTCCAATTTCCAAGGGGGGCAATCGCCCCCCGCGCCCCCCTAAGTCCATCCCTGCGTGAGTTGCACGGTATACCTTTTTTGCATGGACGTCTTTGATTTTACGAGGTGGTAGGATATCCCAATCCGTGTATAAGCTTCCAGATTCTCTCTCACGGTTATCAACGAGGATAGCATATGTTGCATCCGGCCTTATAATGAAGGTGTAAAAATGAGTTAGCTTGTCTGTCTCACAAGCTAAATCCTTTTTGATGGGATAATTTTGTCCCTGGTAGGATACTATGGCGTGGAGCTTTTTTGTCTGTGTGCCGCATAGATCTGGTCCAAACATTAGACTGCACAAAGACAACAATGACTACATAAATGTTGTGTTTGAAATCTTACAAGATCAATTTATGGGTAGTAAACAAGGTAGTAAAAATGGTTGATGATACAACTGCATAGAGACAATGACTACATAAATGTTGTGCTGGAAAATCTTGGATCAATTTATGAGTAGTAAAAGAGCAAGTAAAATGGGCAGCTGAATGACTACATTCACCTCTCTAGTCTCCTGCCTATCAAATTACTAACTACATTGCTTTCATTGTAGGTTATAGGTAAATAAGCACAGGGAGGCTTGTCGAAATATCATATTATGATGAAGCATCACTTTTACTGCTTTCTACACGTTTACTTGGCAACCCCATTCAGAAATATCCCATTTGAGATCATTGATAAACTTGTAGGAGATTAGATTCACAACCATGGAAAACTTATGCATTATATCTCTCGTTAGTCCATACAAATAAGGAAACATCAATCAAAGAGAGAGAGAGAGAGGTTGTGATCCAAAATTGAAATCCGGGAGACAAGCCACGAACCTGTATGGTGTATCACCTCCAAACTTCTTTTGATTCACATAAGCAGATAGCAACTTAATATATCCACCACCACATTCGATGTCTTGTTCAAATCTGATTGAATACTGGACGACTAGGGTTCTGTTCTTGTTGCTAAACTCCGGTATCTTAGCAGATATGGCGAAATGCTTCGCGTCATTGTATGTTTGGATACCTGTAAACGTTCAGACAGAATATACAAAGTCAACACAAGGTCAACACCTCTTTGATCCGAGCTAATTTGAGCTCACATGATCGGACAATGAACTCCAATTTGCCGAAAAATGTATAAAACAAGGAACAAAACTGCAGAAGACGGTGGCACACCTTTATCGTCAGGGTCACCCCCCCACCTTCCGGCGGTGTGTTTGAAAGTTCCAGCTTTGCCTTCACTCCTCTTCCAATCTGACAACACCCATCTGTCTCTCCATCCGTCTGAAATTCACCCGAAGGAATACATACAGAATAATAATGACAACTAGTTGAAATACCAGCAAAAAGTTCAAATCTAAGATATTAAAAGAATGACAACTATTATTCACCATCAAATCTTTCTTCAAAAACGATTTCTGAAAGTGCTGATTGAATGATATTGAAGAGAAACAAAAGCTTGAAACAACAGTGAAAATAAGCTTCCATGAAGTTTTACGAATCAGAAGGCTATGAGCAAGAAGTTGGACAAAAGGCACTCCAATTTTTGCTTGTTGGCGAGAAAGTGGACCCGATTTTATAGTGCGCTCTCTTATTTAATTTGATGCCACAAGCATGGATAAACTAGAAAACACAAAACAGGAAACGAAAATGAAAACACAAAACACGAAACGAAAATGAAAACCGTTTTTAAAACGAAAAAAATGAGACATTATCTCTTTTCTTTAATGATTTAGAGAAGTGACTTTTACAAGTTTTTCAAATTTGGAAAACGCAGATGCTACGGGCCGCTGCAATGGATTTGCATATTTACACCTAGTGGTGGGTCTGGTCCCGCTCCGATGTCGATTCCATTCTAGTATTTCCATCCTCGTATCTTACCTCTTACCCCTACCCTACCCTACACACCCAACCCCGACCTCGCATACCCTTTTCCTTACAATGACCCTACCTCCTTACCACATGCCCCTACCTCGGTCCCACCCCGATCCACCCTACCCTACTGCCACCCCTACCACCTCAACCCCACCTTACCCTACCCCCACCTCGTATATTACCCCTTACCCCTACCTTATCCCTTCCCACATGCCCCTACCTCAGCCCCACCCTACCGCCATCCCACCCCCACCCTCGTACCGCCATCCTACCCCCACCCTACTGTCATCATATCCTACCCCTCACCCTACCCCTTTCCCTACCTCGGCCCCACCCTGATCCCGGCCCAACCCTACCGCCATCCTATCCGAACTCCCTATCATACCCCTACCTTACCCCAACCCCAACCCTACTAACTACCCCCATTCTAACCCACCCACTACCCCACCCCAACCCTGTACCCCTAGACCTTACCACCCACCCCGACCATACCCCTTACCCCCACCCCACCCACCACATACCTTCCTTCCCTACCCTGACCCCTACGAGTAGGTATGGGTGGGTATGAAGGGGTTTAGGGGAGTATGGGTAGAGTGTAAGATCTTGGTAATGGTAGGGGTAGGGGTCAAGGGTGTGGAATTGGGTGTAGGGTGTAGGGTGGGGGTACGAGGTATAGGGGCAGAGTAGAGGTTAGGAGTATGGGTACACGTACGAGGTGATCGCCCCCACATATTATATTATATATTTGTGTTCATGAATGTTTGTGTGTCTATATATGTATAACATGATCTTATAACATTGCTTATTTTATGCGTCGCTTATTAACGCGGGTCTTAATAAGCACCATTTAGTAACCCGTGAAGTAAACATGCTAGTCTTCTGGAAGATCACAAAACTGGGTAAAAAATTGATGATCATGTTTTCAGATTTGAAAATGGAAAACTAGAAAATAGAAACAGAAAACTGAAAAATAAAAACAAGAAATTGGAGAACTAAAAATAGAAGTAGAAAATAGAAAAATATATATGTCAGTAAATACTACTAGTACGTATGAGAATATATGATGAAAAAATATTTTTGTTCACACTGTTGGTGTTGTACACTTTTTTTACATGTTTGTGAATGCTTTTTTCATCTGTCACAAATAAAACGTGTTTTGTCTATCATGGACAAAACATTTTTTTATCTGTCACAGATAAAGGGTGTTTTGTCTATCACAAACAAAATACGTTTTGTCTGTGATTCACAAAAATGAGAAAGTCTTCACAAGTATTGTGTATAAGTATGTAAACAGAAAAGTATATATAAAAAGAATTGTTGACACCGACTACATAGATATAATAGTATTAAAGTTCATTTATATGAGTACGTTTATATAACAAAACATCACCTCCAACAATATATCATCCTAAATATCCATTCCTGAAAAGTGAAAAGAAGATCAATTTTCTATATTAGATGGGCGGGCATGGGCCAAATTATTTCACCAAACAATCAATAATAACTTATTTTATTAATTTATTGAGTCAAAAAAACAATGCAAAGTTTACTTGTGTTATTTTGATACAAATTTTGATATTTTTAGTGAACATCTATTTTTAGTATTCTTTTTCATAAGTTCTAAGTTAGTAATCATTATGTTTTACTTTTCTTCCGGACATTAATTCTATTTTAACATCTCAAAAGTCAAAAGAATGTTGATAATCTTTTTATTTTGTGGAAATTCCCCACTTGAACTCCTTTTTCCCTTCGCATTTCGTTTATGACCCATGAGTACTTTTTTTTTTCAATTTTAGACTTTGGCCTTTTTAGTTCAATGGTTTTTATTTCAAAAATAGTCTCCCTCAGATCTTAAATTCTTCCGACGCAGGCATGCGGCTCACTTCCTTCTTTCGGAGAAAGCCCGACATGGCAAAATCGGTAAGCACGGAGCATCCAAATTCCCATCTATCGCACACAAATCGAATCCAAAATCAATTTCTATCGCAGACATGGAGATCTAAATCGGGCGGTCATCTTCGAGATGATGACCACACACTTAAACATCTCAATCGAGCCTAACCTCTTGCAATCCGTTTCTATAGTGGTGTGAAGAAGGCAAGGAGTGACCTACACAAAGTCAAATAAGAACAAACTGGGAAATGATCAAACTCTCCCGCGTGCAGTCCAAAATGATAGATGATTCTGGAAAGGTGCGAAGGTTTCATAAGGAGTGCCCTAACATCGACTCAGTAAGCATATCTTTAATGAAACATTTACTTTGTTATTACTACTAGATCTGGATTATTATATTCAACTCTCAATTACAGGTTTCAGTTGAAATATTGTGGAATTCTTTCCATCTGAGATTTCATTATAGTTTAAATTATCATTGTGACTGATTTTTTCCTTAATTTTGCTTTGAGCAAAATTAATAATCCTAGACAAAAACCCCTCTCCTTCCACGTCGTACAGCCTCTTGATAGTATTATAGTTTTGCTTGGACAAAAAATTGTAGTTTTAATGCTAATTCATAGAAAAGGATTAACTGTATTAACATTGTGTTTAATTCTTTTAAGAAAGGCTTTTCTAAGATGTAGGAGAAAAGCTCTTGGTTGGAGGGCTATTTCACTGCTTTATTATCTTATGTGCTAGTTGAGAGATCCCAATTCAACCCTGAATTCTATCATCTGGGTTTATGACTTTGTGTTATTGTGAGTGTTGTATGTCACGACTTATCACATTTATAAGTGAAGTTGACCTTTTAATTCTTCAAGATTATGAGTATTATGTTTATGTAGTTTAACATTACCAAATATATCATAAATATATTAATTTTGAGTAGAACTAATCATTGCCAATTCAATCAATGATTATAATATTTACCGGTTCAATGGCTAGTCTGATTTTGAAAACTTTCCCCCAAATATAAAATCACAGAACATGTTTACTGCCATCTATTTTTTCAAATTCTTAAAACGAAAAAGACATCACCACTCACTTACTCCAGTGTAATATATATGCATTTTTTCCATAGCTTTATCATTATGTGACAAGGTGGATTAGAAAGTGAAATCTAGAGAGCTAGATATTGGTGAGGGAAAACTATATATTTCCACAGCACCCTCTGCATCCTTGACCTCCAAATATGCTCCCTATTATAGCAACAACTGAAAAAATGGAAGTTGGTCATACAAACAGGAAAGATGCAGAGTTGTGTCTCCATCTTCTACTGGTTCATTAATGCTACTTAAGTTGGCTAGATCAAGGCGAAGGGAGTCAGCTGACTGTGCTTGGTCGCAATGGCAACTTCGCAAAGGTGAGGGTAACAGTTAGCATTAAGTGGTTGTAGCTCCATTTCTTCTCCGATGAATATATCTTCATCTTTGTTTTCATCTCCCAAGCCATTAGGTCTCTTACAATTATAATAATTGTATGCTTCCAAGTGTTGTAGTGAATTGGTATAGACAGTTAGTACGCTAGTTATTTTATTGTCATATTTTAAAGTACTTTGCATTTTTATTTGCAGACGCATAAAAGGAAAAGAAGCACGTGATGGTGATAATAAGACTGAGAGGATCAATGAGAAAAAGAAGACAAGAGAGCAGAATCTGGGGAACTATGTACTCCGTATTAATTAAGATGTATAAAAAATATATGATAAGAAGCAAAGGAAGCAAAGTCAAATAACATACTCGATAAATGTAATAAATTGAATTATATATTTATTATGATAGATCGATTCTTTGTGTTGCTTTTTGTTGCATTATATTTGTTTCTTTTTGTTGCGTTTTGTTTTTTGTTGTTGCATTGTGTTTCCTGTTGTTGCATTGTATTGCATATGGTTAATGTTTATACTTGAATTTGATTTTAGTTGTTTATTTAGGTTCCTACTTATCCTTGCTCCTTCTTGAAATAAAAAAAATCATGTATTGATATACAAATAATTAAATTGATAAATTTCAATATGTGAATATCAACAATAAAACTTGATGAAACAATAAAAAACACATATGCAAAATATGCAAAAAAAATAAACATAAAGAAACACAAAGCAACAAAATGCAATTTGTTGCATTATATTTGTTTCTTTTTGTTGCGTTTTGTTTTTGTTGTTGCATTGTGTTCCCTGTTGTTGCATTGTATTGCGTATGGTTAATGTTTATACTTGAATTTGATTTTAGTTGTTTATTTAGCTAGGTTCCTACTTATCTTTGCTCCTTCTTGAAATAAAAAAAAATCATGTATTGATATATAAATAATTAAATTGATAAATTTCGATCTGTGAATATCAACAATAAAACTTGATGAAACAATAAAAAACAAATATGTAAGATCTGCAACAAAAATAAACATAAAGAAACACAAAGCAACAAAATGCAACAAAAAATAACAATAAAATGTGTGATATTTTCCAATGTTTTACGTTTTTTACTAATTAATTTTTTTTGGAATTATAACCTTTTCTGAAATTTTTAATACTTTTTTACATTTTTTGTTTTCTATTTTTGTTTTATTTTTTATGTGTTTTTTATTTTATTTTGTTTTATTCTTCTATTTTTATTTTTGATTTTTTTATTTTATATTTTTATTTTATTTTATAGAATATATGCTCTTTTTTACACAATTAGATATTTGTGTTTTTGTATATTTTTTAATTTTTTTATAATTCATTTTTTTGTACATTTATTTTTTCATTTTTTTATTTTCTTATTTTGTTCTTTTTCTTCCTTTTCAGTTTTTAAAATTTCCTTATACATAATGTTTATTTTAATTTTATTATTATTTTTCTGACTTTTTCATTTCTTCAACATTTTTATAGTTTTTTACATTTTTTTTCTAATTTTGATTTTCAATAAAATAAAAAAAATCAATTTGTTTTCATGTTTTAGTATCGTAAGAAATAAAAAAGTTACCTACAACTTTCATAGTTCTCTTTTTTAAAGTTACATATTTTTTGTTTTGTTTTATTGTAAACATTTTTACAGTTATTTTCAGATTTTGAAATTTACGATTTTTTCCCCCAAAGATCACAAAAAATCCATATTATACAGATTTGTTTATGTGTGAACATTTGCCTTTTTTTAGTGGTTCAACGAAAGTGATATGGAGTAGTATATAGGATTAGTAAGTTATACGTAGTAATATATGGTTACGGTCTACGGAGCAAGCAGTAAGGTGCAAGGCTAATTTTGAAAACAAAAATTTTTCTTGTCTATTTTTGAAAACAAAAATCAAAGATGATAAAAGTGATATTATTTTTGTTTTTCAGCCTACTTCTGAAAAAATCCCTTTTATTTTGGACCTAAAAGATCCGTCTAAAAGATCAAGCAACTGTTGGGCCTTCTTACGAATTTGTTAAAATCGTGGATCGTAGACAAGCACAAAGACGATTTGGGTAAGCTATTTTCTAATTTTTTTTCACTTATATTGGTAATATAGGTCCGGCCCGACCCACAGGAAACACGCCTAATCACATATCCATACCATAAAAGCAGGTTGGGTAGTCCACCGAGCTGTCCGGCCGGGGGACGGGGGGTTTAATTTTTTCAAAATTATACACACTTTTTAACACCTTTTAAACAATATTACAAAATTTTAATAATTGTTAACATGTTTAATTATAATGTTTATAGGCCGGTAAGGCCGCTCACCACTTACACAAAAAATATGTACACAAAAATAATCATGAAAAACAATAACCAAAACTTAATATTCAAGCACATAATATTATCTTTGAGTGTGTGTGTGTATAGTATATATTATACTAGTTGGACTAGTTGTTTAGAACTAAAAATTTGAATTTAAAGATCGTGAACCATAAATATATATAAAGATAAATAAGCAAATGTAAATATGCAAGTGTAAATAAATAAATAAATAAATAAATAAATAAATAAATAAATAAATAAATAAAGGTGCACTTATATACATTTTATACTTTATTTATGAAACAATGACACTAATATTACTACCCGAGTTTCTAATTCCAAAAATAGGACTACTTTTTGTTTTCCCAAAAAAGTGACGCCCCACTCTCGTCTTACGTGAGAATTAGACAGGTCCCCCGCATGTAGGGATGGACTAAACCGGGCCGGCCCGGCCCGCAACTGTGCGGGCCCGGATCGGACCAGAACTGGTTGGCCGGTTCCGGGCTTTTAGCCCGTTTGGGCGGGTCGGGCGGGTCGGGCTCGGGCCCAGTTTTGGGCGAACCGGTCTGGGCGGTTCGGGCTCGGGCCAGGCCTGGGTCATTTTTTTTGTTTTTTCATTTTTTTTCTTTTCCTAGGGTAGGGCTGGATGTTTTGGGGAGGTTTGGGGTGGGTGAGGGGGGGTTAGAGGATAACAAGAAAGCAAAAAAAAACATTGAATCGGGCCCGACCTGACCCGGTTAGGCCCTGACCCGGTATCAACCCGGGTCGGTTCCGGGCCCAAGGATTTGCAAAAAAAACCCGCCCGGGCCCAGCCTGGAACCGGAACAGAACCGGCGCGGGTCCATCACTACCCGCATGGCATCCGGATCTTCATCCAAGATCTACCAGCTCTGCGCATATGCATCACATATCTTCTTTCGTCACCGGCTTTGCCAAAGACAACAAATCTCACCGTCTACACCAGCAGACGCCGCCCGCTTCACAAGCTTTGTTCATCTTCTGTCGTGTCTGCTCCATACCCGCTCAACTCCAGATGAGTCACCACTTCGGCGAGCTCAAAATAAAGGATGAAGCTTGGGAGATGGCTCCAATGACGACGAGCGAAGCTTGGAATCCATTGACGACTGGTGGGAGATGGCTCCAATGAACGACGAGCGAAGCTTGGAATCCATTGACGACTAGTGAAGCTTTGTGATTTCATTCCTCCTGCTATTTCATCCCTTCTTCTTCGATTTATCCCTCTGTGATGGTCTCCATTGCTAGGGTTTAGAGGATTGGCCGCTGGGGCTGGGTGAGGCAAGGGAGGGGTGATGCAAGGAGGGGGCAGGGAGGGGGGATGGGTGAGGTTGGGGGGTGGGGTGAGGCAGGGGAGTGGGGGTGGGTGAGGCAAGGGGCTGGGGTGTGGTGGTTGACAACGGAGGTTGCAGATGTTGGCCGGAGGTGGTGGTTGCCAGTGGTGGCTGACAACCGTAAAATTCAGTTAACCACTGGGGAGGCGGTGGTAACTGACCGGAGGCCAGTGGCCGGAGGTGGTGGTTGCCAGTGGTGGTCGCTAACCGTAAAATTCAGTTAACCGCTCCCGATGGTAACTAACCGGAGGCTAGTGGCCGGAGTAATTCTGTTTCACTATGGCCGTCAGCGGCGGTGGCCATACGACAGAGGTGTCACTATGACCAGAGTTTGGGTAGAGATAAAACTACAGAAATGTCACTGTGGAGTTGTCACTATGGAGGTGTCACTGTGACCAGCGGCGGCAGTGACACGCACGGTGATAGCACTGACACAGGCGTCAGTGACACAAGCGACAGTGACACGTGCGGTGGTAGTAGTGACATCCGATAGTGACATGAAAATTGGACGATTACATGAATATTTGGTTGTCACTTTAATTTAGTCACATTTTTGTCCAAATGTAAAATTGGTCACATTTTTGGAAATCAACATTAATTTAGTAATATTCAGGAAATAACCCCTATACTTATTACAATAATCACTTTTAAATGCACTTTGTGCATTGCCCATTGCAAGTTCTTAATATTGTGTGCATCATGCAGTATACAATGATGCATATGATGAGTTGTATATTCTCAATTTGATAGGTATTACTAATTTTAATGATTTTTGTATTACTAATTTGATCGAAAAGAGTCATGACATTTGTTGGGATAATAGGTTCCGACCCATTAACCCGACCCAAAATATCCCTAAAGCCCAAAGAAGTAGCAGAGCCCAACAAACACCAGACAGAACAGTAGACTCCTGGACGGGCTCTTCGCAATTGGATATTTCCCGAACGGGTTGAATATAACACTTGACAGCAAAAAACGAAATTCATGGTTGCTGATTGGATCAGGCTAAAGAGCTGATTGGGAGGTCTTTCAAGTGACAGGGGCGCATTTAATGCTGGAGTATGAGTGCTCAAGTGGAAGCATGGGTGCTCAAATGGCAAAGGGGTCAACCACTCACGGTTGGCCACGTCATCCATTCCACCTACCTATTTCTAGTATAAATAGTAACATTTATTCCATTGTAAGAGGTTAGCATTTTGATACTCACTAGCAATATAATCATTCTCTGGCTCTTGGATTAACAACTGGTCTGTACTCTCGTTCGGCCATTTTCTTGCAATCTGCATCTTTACTCTAATTCAATTGGGCTGTTGAACCATTTTTGTGGAGGACAAATCTTTCCCATTTTACTTTCCTTCATAAGCATATTAAAGATATTCAAAAGGCTGTGTTGGGCGTTTGGATCTAGACGAATTAACCTGAACACCAGCGTCGTATGTGGGAACCTTGAACTAAAATCCCAAGCAACATACTCTCCCCAGCGGTATCTCACAACTCGACAACAACATGGTTAGAATTTCATCTGAGCATGCTTATGACACCTCTGAGGAACCGGAAAGCAGTAGGAGAGATGGAGACGTCATGGACCTAATTCCCTCATAAGCTAGAAGAGACCCATGTATCATGCGGGAACTGGCGGAGACCATGCATCATCTAGCTGACGAACAAGACGATGAGCATACCGTTTACATAGCAGAGACCATATGTACATCTCCTTCTCCAATTCGCCGTATGCAATCATTTGATGCACGAACTAGTGAGGCAGAGTCCTTCCGAGCCTTGATTCACACGCGAATGGGCAAGGGATGTCACATGAGGGCAATTTCGCCCAGACAAAGGCAACATACTTCCACAGATCGATCGTCATTCGTACCCAAGGATGGGGCACAGTTCAGGGAACCAAATCCCGTGGTGAACCCCGTGGGCCAACGTTTCCAATACGTTGAGGGGATGGTGATCGTTTCATACAAAGACGCCAGGAAACCGCTGCAGCCCGAACAGAGTTTGCCCCAAAGATGATGGAACCTGTGACACCTACCCGAACGACACAGGATGTGGCGCTGGCTGCAATGCAAAGACAAATTGACGAACTGACTCCTCAACAGAACAAGACGCCCTTGCAGCCTCGTATTGGGAAAACTTCTCTCTTCACGGAGGAAATCATGGCCGCTGAAATTCTGAGGGATTGTAAACCTCCGACCGGCCTGGTTTCATAATGGGGTAGGAGACCCCCATGCACATCTAATGAGTTATCAGGGTGGGCTTATGCTGTTGGGAGCCACCGATGAGGCCATTTGCAGATTGTTTTTCTGTGCGCTCCGAGCCCCCGCTCAGGAGTGGTTTAGTCGGTTGCGGCTGAGTTCCTCACTCGGTTCTTGACGAACTATCTACGTTATTCTTAGCGCAGTTCGCCTCAAGAACCACCCCAAAGCGGCACTTTAGTTACCTTGCTAGTGTCCGTCAAGGTCCAAAGGAGTCTGACGGAGTCAGTGGCGGAACCAGGACTCGTGACTCGCAGGGGCACAATAACAAAGAAATGATATACTAGTCTAGAAAAAAATCATATGCATCACGAGTATAGCAATAAACAAAACTATAAAATTTAAATAAAACCACTGTTTTTGGAATGATCTGTTGCACCCATTAAAATTACTTTGTGGAAATTTAAAGTCACGCGGTTGGCAAGGATCTTTTCTCAAATAACGTCTCCTCAACTCATCTCTAATATTAACATCATAAGTCTCAATCGGCATAACTTTTCTGTCCAGCACTTTTCTGTCCGAACGCCGTCCGAACACCGGCTTTTGGGGCGGTTCCCAGCGGAATATTTTGATGCAATTTTTTGAGCATGTTCCTCATCAAGTCTAGTTTATCCATACCAAACTTCAGCTCAAAATTCGATCGGGAAGACAGTCAAATAATTCGTTGAAGTTAACTGCGCCAAATTATACATAGAAAAACGCAGTTAACTTCAACGAATTATTTGACTACCTTCCCGGTCGAATTTTGACCTTAAATTTGGTATGTACAAATTAGACTTGATGAGGAACATGCTCAAAAAATTTCATCAAAAAATTCCACCTGGAACCGCCCCAAACGGCGGTGTTCGGACGGCGTTCGGACCGGGAGGTGCTGGACCTGAGAATTTTCCAATATATATATATATATATATATATATATATATATATATATATATATATATATATATATATATATATATATATATAAATCACCGCAGGGGCACGGGCACCTCCTAGACCTAGGGTGGGTCCGCCCCTGGACGGAGTATATGGGCCTGGACCCCAGGGCCCACTGTAACACTTGAGATTTAATTTAAACTCATTAATAGTACTACTCATACCAATAAGGTGCATCTCCTTTTAAGGGAGCTCATTAGCCAAGAACTCCAAAGTTAAGCGTGCTTGCACGGGAGTAGTCTTGGGATGAGTGACCCCCTGGGAAGTTTCTCAGGGTGCGCACGAGTGAGGACAAAGTGCGCGGAAAAGGCTAGTGGCGGTTTGTGAGGACAGTACTAGAGGTCAGAAGTAACTACCTTGGGGCCTACGGGGCCAGTGTGTTACAAATGGTATCAGAGCAACCCTGCGACAGTGTACTGATCCGTTGGATATCGGGCGGCAATTAGCAGGGGAAAAGATTCTGGGATATGATTGAGATTGGTTTATGGGCGCAACGAGGATGTTGCGTTCCTAAGTGGGGGTGATTGTAACACTTGAGATTTAATTTAAATTGATTAATAGTACTACTCATACCAATAAGGTGCATCTCCTTTTAAGGGAGCTCATTAGTCAAGAACTCCAAAGTTAAGCGTGCTTGCACGGGAGTAGTCTTGGGATGGGTGACCCCCTGGGAAATTTCTCAGGACGCGCACGAGTGAGGACAAAGTCGGTCGGGTCTTCATCGGCCATGCCCTCGTTGGCCATAGACAGTCTCCAGGACAGGATTTACACTTAATCTTTTCTATGTACTTTGTATCCGGCCCATTAGTGGCCCTGATTTAGATGGGCCTCCCAAGCCCAAGACTTGGGAGCCTAGCCCTAATTTTTCCTATAAATACTCCCTTTGGGAGTAGTTGTAAGGGTTCACGATTGATTAATACAGAGCAAATATACTACTTCTCTCTCTAGCTCTCACTTCTCTCTAGACTTATAGTCCATCATTTGGTGCTTTCATTGAGAGGTAGAACAATCAAGATAGCCTCCTTCGTCGCTACCAAGCACAGGAAAACCGAGAGCATGAGGAGGACGCTACGGCCGACAAGGCCGCCGAGGGGGATGTCTTCCAGGAAGCCATTGACCTCGCAGGAGACCTACGCAACAAGCTCAACGGAGGCGGCCCTGACGCCCGCATCGACATGGACAAGAAGCGTGCGGAGAAAGGTGACAATGCCTCGGCGCAACCAGCCTCTTCTGCTGTTGACCCTCAGCTTCAGGCCGCGCTCTCGGCCATCATCGCCAGCTTGGCCCAGAACCCCACCGTCCTCAGCGCACTAATGCCAAGGACGGGGGAGAACACGCCGCCGCCTCCTCAGCCCCAACCATTGGCCGTCAGGCTAGGCAACGATGAGGGGATGGTGCCCCAGGACACGACGTCGTCCCACTCCCACCCTGCTTCCCCACTTCGAGTTGGACCGACCCCAGCGCGTGGAAAAGCCTCAACCTTTAACAGGCTAGGTGACACGTACCGTCGGCCTGCTTCGGAGAGGATGGCGGGGCGGATTGGGCAGCGTGAGCCTGGCTCACCCAGGGAAAGCTTGGGGTCGGTATCCCGGACAGCGGATCGGCCCCGCCTGGACAAAGGCAAGGGGAAACTGCATGAGGATGATGCCCGTCACCAAATCAACACGGCTCATGCAGCCCACTTGCAGACTCAGGGCGCCACCATGGCCGCCAGAGACCCCAGGGACGAGGTGATCGCCCAACTCGAGCGAAGGCTTGCCCAGATGGAGGCCAAACAGCTGGCCGCCACACCCACCGGCAACTCATCGAGAGATCCCGGTTTCAACGCCCTTCTGAACAAGGTCACTATCCTTGAGAGGGAGTTGGCCGAAGGATGAGGGGACCCCATCATCCAGGTCAGAACGAGGACCCCCTTCACCGCCAGGGTACTCTCGGCACCTATCCCCGAGAAGTACCGGGGAAACACCATCAAGCCCTATGACGGCCGCTCCGACCCCCAGGAGCACTTCAGCCGCTACCAAAACAACATGCTGATGGTGAACGCGTCAGATGAATACCTCTACCGCTGGTTCCTTTCCACTCTTGAAGGGCCAGCGTATGAGTGGTTCAACGCACTCCCCGAGGGGAGCATAGACTCATGGCAGGACCTTGCCCAGCGCTTCCTCACTCACTTTGCAGGAAGGAAGCGCGCGAAGAAGTACTTCACCCATCTCCTCTCCGTCAAGCAGCAGCATGACGAATCACTCCGGGCGTTCATCGACCGATGGACGAGGGAGACTGATGAGGTCGAGGGGGCCGATGAGCGCACCCTCCTGGTCCTGTTTCAAAGTGCCCTCCGCAGCACCCCGTATGCGAGGAGCCTCATCACCGACCCACCGAGGTCTTATCTGAAGGCGCTTCAGCGAGGAAACTTGTACGCTGACGCCGAAGAGCTTCACAACCACAAGAAAGACGGGGGACACCCCTCCAAGAAGACAAATGCCGCACCAGCCACATGTGCACCCTCGGCCGGGGACCGAGGACAGGGAGGACAAGGCCGCCATGGTTCTGGCGGAAAGAACAAGGACCGCGTATCGCGGTCGAGGATGGAGAGGCCGAAGATTCCACTCACTCATCCGGTCAGCTCCATCCTCGATTATGTCGAGGAGCACGACCTCATCGAGCGAGATCCTCGATCGGCAAAGGAGATCTACGCCGTCCATCAGGGCGGCACCTACTGCCGTTATCACAGGAACACCTCCCACAACACAGACGACTGCGTCACGTTGAAGCGAGCCATCGAAAAGCTGATTTGCCAGGGGGGGCTCTCCCAGTTTGTTAAAGGTGGCCCACGCAAGAATACGTGGGTAAACACCGGCAAGCCTGGGGGCGAACCCTCTACGAAGAAGCGAGAGATCGGCAGGCTCAACGATGATGAGGAGGACTTTGAAGAGCCTCACCCGAAGAGGAACCACATCAATCTCATCGTGGGGGGTAATACAGGGGGGACTCGGCCACCCAGAGGAAGAAGTGGGCCCAATCCCTTTACATTGGGGAGGTATCCCACGCTCCCCCCCCCCCATCCGAAGAAGCAGCAGACGGAGGCGATCACCTTCACCGATAAGGATCTGCCTCCGGGATGCGCGTCGCACAGAGACACCCTCGTCATCCGGTGCGAGATAGGTGACTTCATCATCCACCGCACCTACATCGATACGGGGAGCTCCATCAACGTCATGTACCTTGACACCTTCAGGCAGCTAAAGCTGGACAAAGCTCTGCTCAAGCCGATATGGACACCGTTATCCGGCTTCACCGGGGACTCTATCGACGCCGAAGGCACGATAGACCTTCCCGTTGAGGTCGGTGACGCCTCCCATCGCGCCAAAATTGACATGGAGTTCATGGTGGTCAACCTCGAGTGCGCCCACAATTTGATATGGGGGCGGCCAGCACTAGAGGATCTGGAGGCCATGATATCCATGAAGCATCTGTGCCTGAAGTTCCCTACCATCGACGGTATTGGCTACGCCCGGGGGAACCAAAAGATAGCTCGAGCATGCTACCTAAAGCTTACAAAGCCGGCAGCTAGCACCGGGCAGAGAGTAGACACCATCACAGCCGCCGCCAAGGACGAGGAGAGGCCGCATACTGAGCCAGCCGAAGAGGTCGAGGAGGTCCCCCTAGATATCTCTCGGCCGGAGCGGGTCCTGAAAATCGGGAAACAACTCCCACAGAACCAACACGAAGGCATCCTCGACGTCCTGCGGACATATGCGGTCATTTTTGCGTGGGGGCCGGACGACATGTCGGGCATCAGCCGAAGAGTGATCACTCACCGGCTGTCAGTCGACCCCGCCTCCACACCGATCAAGCAAAAGCGGCGCTATCTATCGGCCGACAGACGTGACTTCGTCAAAGGGGAGGTTACCATGCTCCTCTCAATCAACCACATAAAAGAGGTGAAGTACCCGACCTGGTTGGCCAACGTCGTCCTCGCCCAGAAGCCACCGACGTTCAGAATCTGCGTTGATTACACTGACCTGAACAAGGCATGCCCTATGGACCCGTTCCCTCTCCCCAACATTGATTAATTGGTGGACGAGACGGTGGGGTGCGAGTTGATGTCATTCCTTGACGCCTTCAGGGGGTACCACCAGATATTCATGCATGAGGATAATGCCGAGAAGACGACCTTCATGACCCCGAAGGGAATTTTCTGCTACCTCATCATGGCCTTTTGGCTCAAGAACTTAGGCACCACATACACCAGAATGGTAGCCAAGGTCTTCAGAGCAGTCCTCGGCCGGACGATGGAGGCATACGTCGACGACATGATCGTCAAGAGCAAGCAATCCATTAGCCACGTCGATGACCTCCGGGAAATTTTTGAGATAATGAACAAGTTCTAGCTCCGCCTAAATCCGAAGAAGTGCACCTTCAACGTCCAGGGGGGCAAGTTCCTCGGTTACATGGTCAGCCGAAGGGGCATTGAGATCAACCCAGAGAAGATACAGCCTGTTGTCAACATGGAGCCACCGCGAAACGTGAAGGAGGTACAACGGTTGACGGGACGCCTTGCGGCCCTAAACCGTTTCCTCTCAAAATCGGCTGAAAGGTCTCTCCCTTTCTTTCAGATCATGCGTAAGGCAAATGGCTTCAAATGGACGACGGAGTGCCAGCAAGCATTTGAGGAACTGAAGCGGTACTTATCGTCCCCTCCCGTGCTTTCCAAACCTAAAGCCGATGAAACCCTCTTCCTGTACTTGGGGGTGAGCACATCGGCCGTCAGCTCCGTGCTCATCCGCGAGGACGAGGGGGTACAGAAGGCAATCTTCTACATAAGCAAGACGTTGTGGGAGGTCGAGCTCAGGTACTCTCCCATCGATAAGACGGTACTGGTCATCGTCCACACAGCGAAAAAACTAGGGCACTACTTCCAAGCCCACGCCATCCACGTCTTAACTCAGCAACCCCTCGGCGCACTCATGCGGAGCCCCACCAGTTCCTCACGGATGGTGAAATGGGTGATCTTCCTCAGCCAGTTCCAGATCGAGATTAAGCCGAGGCCATCCATCAAGGCGCAGGCCTTGGCCGATTTTGTCACCGAGTGCACAACCAGGGAGACGGCCGCTACCACGTCAGGGCCAGGGCCAGATGAAACATGGACTCTCTTTACTGACGGTTCATCGGCCACCAAAGCTTGTGGTGGCGGCATCGTCCTCATTTCCCCTGAAGGGTTCAGAGCTTACTATGCCATCCGCTTCAACTTAAGGGTATCCAACAATGAAGCCGAGTATGAGGCCCTCCTCAGCGGCCTCAGACTCGTCGCCGACCTCAAAGCACGGCACATCAGAATCAGATGCGACTCCAAACT
This sequence comes from Cuscuta europaea, assembly GCA_945859875.1. NCBI lineage: Eukaryota > Viridiplantae > Streptophyta > Magnoliopsida > Solanales > Convolvulaceae > Cuscuta > Cuscuta europaea. The sequence continues at coordinate 24,014,611 of CAMAPE010000038.1, forward strand.
AGTGGTGGGCCCGATCGAGGGCTCGTACAAGGCTAAAGAAGGGAGGATGAGGCAATACAAATAGGCGGCCGAGGAGTTGCTCAAGGCGTTCGAAACCCATGAGATCACCCAGATCCCAAGGGCCGAGAATGCTGAGGACGACATCCTCTCCAAGCTCAGCACAGACACTCCAGAGCACATCTCCAAGATAGCCAAGGTCGAAGAGCTGAGCATGTCCAGCATCCATGCCAGCCCAGTCATGTGCATCCAACAGCGGCCGGAGGACTGGATTACCGACATCGTGACCTTCATCACCTCGGGAGAATTGCCCCAGGATGAGGAGAGAGCCAAGATAGCCAAACTCAGGGCCCCGAGCTACACCATTGAGGATGGGAAACTTTATAAAAGATCTTACGACGGCACTCTCCTCCGATGCCTGCACCCGGATAAGGCCGAGGTGGCCATGGAGGAAGTCCACTGCGGCGTATGCTCCTCTCACCAAGGCCCCTTCAGCATGTCCCGGCGTCTCGTCGTCCAGGGCTATTTCTGGCCGACGATGGCGCGGGATTGTGCCAATTTTGCAAGGAAGTGTACCGCATGTCAGGTCCTTCAGAAAGCCCCTGGCCGGCCAGTCGTCAACTACGCCCCGGTCAGCACAGCGATCCCATTCTCAAGATGGGGTATTGACCTGGTCGGCCCCCTGCCCAGAGCCGCTGGCAACAACCGCTACATCATCGTCGTCGTAGACTACTTCACCAAATGGGTTGAGGCGGAACCTTTAGCCAGCATCACAGGGGCCAGGTGTCAGAGATTCGTCCACAAAAGCATCCTCACCCGCTTCGGCGTCCCTCATGAGATCATATCCAACAACGGTAACCAGTTCGAGGCCGCACTCTTTCAAGAGCTCCTCCAGGAGTGGGGAATCAAGCATTGTTTCTCCTCCGTTGCCTATCCCCAAGGCAACGAATAGGTCGAGAACGCCAACAGAACCATCCTGGAGGGCCTGAAGAAGAAGCTCCAGGACGCAGGGGGCAGTTGGGCCGATGAGCTCCCCAATATTCTGTGGTGCTACCGGACTACGACGAGGAGGGCAACGGGTGAAACACCCTTTGCCCTTTGCTATGGTTTTGAAGCAAAGACGCCCACAGAGGTTGCTATACCTAGCCGACGGGCGGAACACTATGAGCCTGAGGCCAATGAAGAAATCATGAAGATTGATCTCCACCTGATCGATGAGAGACGGGAGCAGGCTTTCATCCGAGCAGAGAACTACCAGCGTCAAGTAAAATCCTACTATGACGCCAAGGTACGTTCCAGAGAATTCCAGGTGGGGGGCTATGTCCTTCGCCGAAGAAAGGCGAGCAAGCCGACGGAAGGTGGCAAGCTGGCACTCAAGTATGAAGGCCCCTACATCGTCAGTGCCGTGGTCAAACCCGGCACCTACAAACTAAAACACCCGAATGGGTCCAATGTACCACAAACGTGGAATGTACATCACTTGGTGAAATTCTATCAATAATCTGGGGACGGCGCAGCCAACAAAGCCCTCACCTTCCCACGGATTGTTGGTCGAATGCCACCCTCGACCTCGAGCCACTTATCAATAAAAGTATTCTACTTTCCTAGAAAAGTTCAAATGATACTATAATACACCGACCCCTCAGAGCGAAAATGCTCAGGAAAGGTCGACAGAGCACACCGGTCCGGTCCCTCAGAGCGACAATGCTCAGGAAAGGCCGACGGTGTCCCCAGGACGTCTTGAAATGGGAAGCTCACCGCGTCATCTATCCACGCAATCAGCAGGACGACAGGTCTGAAATCATGGTCGAGGTGACAAAAATCCCCAAACTCAAGGATGAGAAAAGGCAGCCGTCGATAACCGACCAAAAGCCTTAGCCCGCGTCACAAATAGGCGATGGGACCTCCTTGAGATCATAGGACGATCCAGTAGGACTCCTTACCGCCCGAGGGACTATCGACCCCCTTGGCCGAAGCCTGAAAGAAGGATACCCACTCCTCGCTCAAAAGAAGTAAAGAGGATGAAAATAAAGGAGGGACAGCCGAAGGACCGCACACTTGCCGGCCAGAAGCGATATCCCCAAAAACAAAAGAGGGACAGTCGAAGGACCGCGCTCTTGCCGGTCTAAAGTGATATCCCCAAAGTACAAAAGAGGGAAGCCGATGAGCTGTGCACTCTCCGGCCTCGAGCATTAAAAATAAGATCCCCAAAATTGTCTAAGTACATACCAGGCAAATATTACGCATTACAGACGAAAGCGCTCAAAAAAGAAAAGGAAAAACCTGGGATAAATAATACCAAGGCAAACTCCCATGGCCGACGAGGTCATCCGGCTCTTCCCAGTGGTGAGCCTTCATCAGGGCACACATATAGCCGGTAGCGGACTGTAACACCCCGGCCCCGTAGGCCCCGAGGTAGTTACTCCATACTCTCTCCGGACCTCTAGTACTTTCCTCACAAACCGCCATTAGCCTTTTCCGCACACTTTGTCCTCACTCGTGCGCGCCCTTGGAAACTTCCCATGGGGTCACCCATCCCAAGACTACTCCCGTCCAAGCACGCTTAACTTTGGAGTTCTTAGTTAATGAGCTCCCTTAAAAGGAGATGCACCTTGTTGGTATGAGTAGTACTATTAATCCGTTTAAATTAAATCTCAAGTGTTACAATCACCCACACTTAGGAACGCAACGTCCTCGTTGCGCCCATAAACCAATCTCAAATCTCAATCAAATCCTAGAATCTTCCCCCGCTAAGTGCCCGCCCGATATCCAACGAGTCAACACACTGTCGCAGGGTTGCTCTGATACCATTTGTAACACCCCAGTCCCGTAGGCCCCGAGGTAGTTACTCCATACTCTCTCCAGACCTCTAGTACTTTCCTCACAAACCGCCACTAGCCTTTTCCGCACACTTTATCCTCACTCGTGCGCGCCCTGACAAACTTCCGAGGGGGTCACCCATCCCAAGACTACTCCCGTAGTCCCGTGCAAGCACGCTTAACTTTGGAGTTCTTAGTTAATGAGCTCCCTTAAAAGGAGATGCACCTTGTTGGTATGAGTTGTACTATTAATCCGTTTAAATTAAATCTCAAGTGTTACACGGACAACCCTAGTGGTGAGCCTTCATCGGCCACCCGTGAAGGAAGAAATCACCTAAGTCTGTCCAACACTTAGAACGATTTCCAAAATTTTCTAAGCTACACTTAGAGAATTCCACAAACATCGCATAGATGAAGCAGACATCCCCCCTCAGCCGAGCAAAGGACATGTCCCTTCATCGGCTACAACTACAGGAATCAGGCTTATGAGTTCTTGTTTAAACACTTGGAAAAATTACAAGTGAAACAAAAAGGAATGAGGAATGACACAAGATGAAGAATACACGGTGGCCAGAAAAGTACACATGCCGATAAAAACACCTCAGCGTAGGAAGCTATCCACACTGGCCGTATTGACCGACGAAGGCCCTGAACTAGAGGAACTACTTAGTTTGACACTTAGAAAATTTTCTGAAGTGTGAAAAAGGGGGGTAACGCCAGGACGAAGTGAACACTCAATCACTTGAAGTCTAACACTTAGAAAAAATTCTAAGGTCGTGCTAGAAGCAAGGGGTGTTCCTTATAGACGAAACATGCCCACCTAAGCTACCCGCTTCGGCCGCAGCCAGAGAAAACAACCAAAGAGAACAATTATCCAAGTCCCAATCTCAACACTTGGAAAAAATTTATAACACTTGAAAACAAAAGAAAAAGGAAAGAGCAAGACGAGGAGGACATCATAATATATAGCCGGAAGCAATGAATATTTTTCATTCATATTGAAATTCATTACACGAGGGGGGTCAACGGCCATTACAAAACCTGCCTAATTTACTAAACCACATGGCGAAAAGGCAGCCGATCAGCTCTCTGGGGTGACTTCATCAGCAACTAGCCCCGCATCGGCTTGCCCAAAAGCAACTTTGTTGCCCTCTTCCGCCCTTCCATCTCCACTTGCCTCGGCTGCTGAGGAGACATCGGTGTCAATATCGGGTCCTGCCTCTCAGAGGGGGGGGGGGGGGGAGCTTTGCTTCGGCCTCCGGGTCCTTCATCAACCTGGGAAGCTTCAAGTTCTTCTTGGCCCATTTCTGGGTAAGCTTCAACTTCTTGAAAGCCCGGTGCAGCCTCCGGTAGATCAGCCGTTGCATCCTCTGCTGGCCCATGTTGTAATAAACAAACATCTCCCGAGCAAAATATTATTGGCCAGTAGGGTAGTTCTGGCCCCAGTCTTCAAGACGATCCGCCATTACCTCGTAGCACCAGGGCCGACGGTCTTCAACCTTCCAGCCTTCGGTCAGGAATTTCTCAATAGTGCCGTCAACAGCCTTCTCAGCAGCCCTCTCAGATTCAGCCTGAGCCTTCGCGGCGTCCTCGGCCCGGAGCAGGGCTTCATCACGGCTTTTCAGGGCTTCATCCTTGGCTCTTAGAGCATCATCACTGTCGGCCGCCACCTGTCGATAGGCCACATCGGCCTCATCAACACCCTTCTACAGGGCCTTCACTTCTTCCCGGAGCCGATCCAGGCAGGCCATGGCCTCCTCGGCCGAAGCAGCTTTTTGCTCAGCCTCCTTCAGCCGGGCAATCTCCTGTTCTTGCCGCTTATGGCTCTCCATCAGCATAAGGGCACCCTGCAACAAAAAAAAGAGATTAGGACGAGGCGAAGACTCATGACAAAAAAATGCGCACGATACAAGGAACTTACTTGGACGATAAGGTCCATTCCGCCATCATAGATCCTGACAGGGCCAAGCTTCTTCAGGTAAGCCTGATCCTCGACCGGGACAGCTTGGGCCAGAACATCATGGCCGTCAACGGCGTCATTGAAGACGCCACCCTTCACAGGGTACTCGACTTCGAGCTTGTACGTCCCAACGGCTAGCTCCTTGCCGACCCTCTTTCTCCGGGGCTCTTGGCCAACAAGGGCGGCTGGGACATAGTAGTCGAGGAAGGGACCGAAACCGCATCAACAACGGCAACGGCATTGGAGCCCCCGACATCATCGGCCGGCATGGTCAGACCCCCGGCGTCAGCATCAGCTAGAGGGGAAGCCCTCTTTGTCTTCTTGGACTGCATTGGAGCCCCCGACATCTTCGTCTTCAGCTGCGTGGGTGGCTTCTTCGGCGCATCGGAGCTTGGCTGCACGCCGCTTGCAGCGGCCAGCTTTGCGGCCATTTTTTCCTTCGCCTTCGCTTTGGCAAGGGCCATAATGGATCTGCGATCCATTTCGAAGTCTGCACAACAAGGAAAACAAAAGAGGACAGTTAGTAGAGGAAAAACAAAACAAAGACAAGGACACCATGGAGGGTATTACCATCGGCTTCGGCGGGCACACCCATATCGGGGCCACCGACCTCTTCAAAAGTGGTGGTCATCCTCGGCCACATCGCGGTGTCGCTCTCCTTGTCACCATAGATGAAGTACCTGAAGAAGCCGAGGGTGGTCATTTTGTACTCCGTAATGTACTCCTTCACGCTCCTTGGCCCTCCTTTCAGAAATGCCGCCACCTGGGCATCCAAGATGCTGCTCTTCGGCACATCATGAAGGTTGAATCTACCGTCATGGCCGACGGAAGGAAACTCCGTACCCCCCTCACCCAAAGATACAAAGACAAACTTACTCTTCCAGCCATGAATGGACGAAGGAAGATCAGTAAAGGACCTTTTCTTCGACAACTTTTGAAGATTAGCATAGCCGGCACAATTCTTGTGGCTCCCTCGGCCGATCTGGTATAAATTCGTGAAAAGGTCCGTCATCGGCCTAAAGTCCAATTCATCGCATCGAAGGAGGAAGGTGACGATGAGTGAGTAGCTATTCGAGGTCAGCAAGGCCGGGGGGAGACCCACCATGTCCAAGTACTCCGTAATAAACGGGTGGAGGGGAAACCTAAGCCCCTTAGCAAAACTCATGGGGTATACTCCAAAGTACCCCGGAGGTGGATTCACCACATGATCTGATGGCCTGGGCGCCCTAACCCTTCCATACGGCCCCACATACATATGGGCCACCAGGTAATCAGCCGCGCTGCTCTCCTGGCCTGATCAAATAGATGTTCGTGAGGTCCAAGTAGGAGTAACCTGGACCCTTCTTCGGCCGACGCCTTCTCGTCGGTGCAGTCCCCTTCACAGCAGACACCGGCTTCGGGCAGGGAATCACAGTCGAGGTAGACGCTCCATCCACAGCGCGGGAAATCACTACGTCCTCACTCTCAGACGACGAGCCAGCCTCTTCGTCTTCACCTTCGCTACCCTCTTGCTCCCTTGATTTGAAGGAGCTCAAATCCTCTATCTCCTCACAACACTCCTCTACTACCCGGTAGTCAAGGGATTTAACGGAGGGCTCATCATCATATGGGTAATACTCATCGTCCAAGGGCTTCATCATAACAACTAACTAGAGCCTAGAGGGTTTTACTTTGGATCTAAGGGTGGTTCTCCACTAACAGCGGATCAAAGACTAAAAGAAGCAAAGTATGCAAGGAAGTGGAGAAAAGTTCAATGAATTGACCTTTGAAGTTTTGAAGAACGGAGGAACACACGGAAAGGCTCTCTCTCTATAAAATTTGGCAGCACCTCGTTATCTCAGGAATGCAATGAGGAGCCTCTTCGGAGGGAGAGGGGTATTTATAGACCCCCCCCCAACGGTCACTACACGTGGCACATACCCGTTGGCCACATGAACGGCCACCACCCCCAAGGCCCATTGGGCTGGTACCGTTTCAGGAGGCGGGCCAGGCCCACTTCCACAGTACCAGCCCATCGCCAACATGCCAGCAATCAGCACCCGCAACGGCCAGCCACTCAACGGCCACACTAAGAAAGCGCGCCTACATCGGCCTCAACACAAAGATAACCTCAAAAGGGTAGGTCACATCTCAAGGTATGTCCATATCGGCTTAAACAGAATGCCAACATCATGGCCTTTTCAACGGCCACAACGGTAAAACAAAAAGAAACCCCACGCCATCAGCCTTGTGTAAAACCCTGATGATAATTTCTTGAAAGCGACCCGCGTCCAAGGGTTCTCCCACAGGGTTACCTTGGTCAGGAAATCGCCAAGGAACTGGATTCAGGGGAATACAAAAGTTCGTTTCGGCCTAGGGAAATCCTTTACTCCTTCACCCCTCGATTACTCTTCGGCCTGAAGCAGTGGGGGACTGGGGGACTACTCCGACCTTTGAAAATCAGGACAAAATCAAAGAAATCCGAAAATAAACTAAGTCCACAACTACAACATCAGATCATGTATGCACCACAACGTCCATAACCTTGTCGTGCACCATCGGCCACAGCAAAGTAAGCAGACAAAGAATTCCCTCCAAAGATGCAACACCCAAGACCACAGTGCACTCAATGGCTTTGAGACCGCATACTCCACTCTCGGCCAGAAATTAGGACGGGAACTCATCGTCCTCAAAACATGGACACCAAGCTGCGAACACCATCACTCAGCCAAAGACACAAAATGAGAGCCACAACGGCCAAATAAAGCAAACATCACCCTCACCGGCTACCCGGAGGAAGAAGGACACTCATCGTCCTCGAACAAGAAATAACCACAATGGTCTCCTCGACCATGAATGCAAAGTTCAACCATCAACGGCCACTCGCGTAAGAGAACGCTCATCGTCTCCACCAAGCAAAGGCACTCGTCGTCTTTAAAAACCAAAACATGCATCATCTAAGGCCCTCTTCGTCTACAGCAAAGACCACACAACGGCCAGAACGCAGTACACCCGTAACAATGAAAATCAAGGACTAGAGCAAAGGGTGCCCGTAACGGCCAGGACTCCATAGCGGCCCCACGACGGCCAGGGAAAAGTCAACACCAGGGACTCTACTCTCCTTCACTTCATCTTCATCTCAGCTCAGAGAGTGGGGGACTCCTGATGGAGTATATGGGCCTGGACCCCAGGGCCCACATACTCGGGAGAACAGAAGGTACCACGACCCTCATCGGCCAGATGACCCCCATCGGCCAGAAAGAAGTCCACTCAGAATGTGATCCAGAAGTCGGGAAGAGCCGGGTGACCTCATCGGTCGGGTCTTCGTCGGCCATGCCCTCGTCGGCCATAGACAGTCTCCAGGACAGGATTTACACTTAATCTTTTCTATGTACTTTGTATCTGGCCCATTAATGGCCCTGTTTTAGATGGGCCTCCCAAGCCCAAGACTTGGGAGCCCAGCCCAAGACTTGGGAGCCCAGCCCTAATTGTTCCTATAAATACTCCCTCTGGGAGTAGTTGTAAGGGTTCACGATTGATTAATACAGAGCAAATATACTACTTCTCTCTCTAGCTCTCACTTCTCTCTAGACTTATAGTCCATCAGAGTCCCTCACTCATTTCTTGACGAGATGGAGAGATGAGACCCTGAAGGCCGAACAGCTGTCTGAATGCACTGATATCACTCTCTTTACCAATGCCCTCCAGACCGGGGAGTTGTATCGAGATTTGAAGAAAGATATGGGCACCAGTTACGCAGAGGTACTAAACAAGGCCCGGAAGTATGATGCCATTGAGGAAGAAATCACGATAAGAGACAAAATCACTCCACCTGCACCTTTGAAGTTGGCCGATTGGCTTGGGCCGATCCCAGCAATTGCACCATTCCCCAAGCCTAAACGCTTTACCCCACTTGTCCTCTCAATCGCCTCCATTTATCATTACAATAAGGATATCATTCCACCCCCATCGGACCTTAATGCCTATATGGGGAATGATGATACATACTGTCAGTATCACAAGCAAAAGGGACATGCAACCAAGTAATTTCGTGCCCTCCAAATAGCCATTGAAGAACTCATCCAGCAAGGCCACCTGGGGAAGTATGTGAATCATAACCCAAACGGGCCTGTGTCAACCCGTCGCCAGAACAAGAGACCTTATAGCTGGAGGATGCATGATTGACGGGAGGCCGAACCACGAAATGATGAACACATCTAACACAATGAGAAGGCCAAAGGATCGGCGGCCCAGGGGAAGAAACCGGGGATACCCCGGCCGAACGGAAACAGTTCGAACGGTCACTATATGTTGCTTCTATATCCACCCCTCCCCAGAAGAGAAGCAGAATTGAGCCTATCACCTTTGGCCCCGCTGACCTGCCTAGCTCACTTAGTCCACACATGGACGAGCTCGTGGTGAGCATGGATATTGATAATACCCTCATCCGTCGGGTTTTGGTGGACACAAGAAGCAATGTAAATGTTTTATACCTACATGTGTTTGAAAGGATGGAATTGAGCAAAGATTAGTTAACCCCCTTGAAAACACACTTGACCAGTTTCACAGGAAATTGCATTGACGCAGAAGGCACCATATCTCTCTCGGTCGAGATCGGGGATGGAGAACACTGGGCGGCAATCCACATGACGTTCGTGGTGATGGACATCAAGTGCGCCAACAACGCCATATTAGGTGGGCCTGGATTGGAAGATTTGGAGGCAATAACCTTCGTTCGACATTCATGTATAAAATTCCCAACAGGCACGGGAGTGGGGGTGGCCCGCACAGACCCCGCCACAGCCCGAACATGTTATCGGGAAGCATTGGAGTTGATCAACACTCACGACTTGTGGGTAAACAACATTATAGAAACAACACGACGGACAGAGTTTGTAGCACGACCTGGACCTGCCACTAACTATGCTTGAACAAATTGAACTTGAACCTGCCACTATGCCGAACTTGAGGGAGTGTTCTACTAAGGGAGGCCAAAAACTTGTAGGTTTTAGGCCTCTTTCATTTAAAGTGCTTCCGAGTCGAATTTTGTAATGAAATTTTGTGAGCATATTCTCCATGAAGTGTAAGTTATGTCCACCAAATTTCAACTTAAAATTCAATCGTGAAATTAGTTAACTAAATTGTTGACAAAAAGTGCATGTTATATGTATAAAAAACTGCCCAATTTTTTTTTAAAAAAAATAAGTGACTTCCCGGTTAAATTTTAATCTGAAATTTGGTATATATTATATATACTTCAGGGAGAACATTCTCACAAAATTATGAATATTTTCCTCTATATATACCAAGTTTTATATATATAGAGGGAGAACATTTCCCTGAAGTATATATTATATATACTTCAGGGAGAATTATGAATATTTCTCTGAAGTATATATTATATATACTTCAGGGAGAACATTCCAGTATATATATTATATATACTTCAGGGGTTATATATATATTCAAGCCCGCCCATTTTTGCAGGCGGGTCGGGTGCATTCCAGTATATAAGCCCAAGTTTTATATTCACAAAAATTATGAATATTGCCCTGAAGTATATATTATATATACTTCAGGGAGAACATTCCAGTATATATATTATATATACTTCAGGGGTTATATATATATATATATATATATATATATATATATATATATAAGCCCGCCCATTTGTGCAGGCGGGTCGGGTGCGGCGGTCCTTTTTTATGCATGTCTACTGGGTAGTTACAAGAGAATAAGTAAGAGATTCAAAACATAGTCCATAAAATAATTGAAAGAAATCACATATTAACAACTCTTATGTTCGGATTCTCTATGTTGCATGCGATAGAAATCAAATTACCAGTTCAAAGAGAACGCCTCCAAAAGAATTGCTAGATTTGATTAATGGTAAAGACAAAAAATCTAAACACTTCTCACATAATATTCGATCATATAACCCCCGAATTACTTGAAACGGTCCTTCTTCAAGGCCAGGGCCCAAAAATCTGAAAAAATTAAGGGTCCCAAATTTTATAGATACGTATTTGGTGGCATAAAATGTCCACGACCCGCTAAACCTCATGTGACGATTTGAGAATGAACTCGAGCAATGCGATCTGCGAAGGAGTGAGGGACGACTGAGTCATCGGAAGACGTGGATAGAATTGGAAGGGCTTCGAGCTTGATTTTTTGGAATCGGCCAAGCCCGGGCCCGGTCTGGCCCTAACCACTACTTTTCCAAAAAAAAAAAATAGAGGGTGGGCCTAACCCTTCACTTTTCCAGTACCGCAACCCGTCGGGCCCAACCCAACCCGAATCCAACTCTACTTCTACCATCCACAATCATCTTGGGTCCCTCTTTCCCCGAAACTCCTCTTGCCTAGGGTTGGACCGGTTCCGGGCCGGGCCGGGCCTAACCGGGCTTTTTTTGGAGGAAGTGAGGCCCGAAACCGGCCCGGGTAGCCAGCGGTTCCGGGCCAAGCCAGTCCGATTCAATTTTATTTTTTTTTCTTTTGCTTTTCTAATTAACCCCCAACCTCCCACCCCCCACCCCCCACCCACCCATCCCTACCCGAGAAAAACAAAAAAAACATTGAAAAAACAAAAAGAAAAAAGAAAAAGGCCCGGGCCGGGCCGGTTCACTATATTTAATGCCCGTACCTGCCCCCCCCCCCCCCCCCCCCCCCAAATCCCCAGGCCGGACCTAGGCCCGGAACCGGTTACCCAAAACCGGGCCGGGCCAGGCTTGCACAATAGCGGGCCGGGCCGATTCATGGCCCGCGCGGCCCGGGCCCGTTCCATCCCTACTCTTGCCCCAAAAGGGCCCACCTTACCCCCAACCGTGGGTTCCTCCACTGCCATGGCCCCCATCAGGCTTCTCTCATTTATTTAATCATTACATTATTCATCGCTGTCAAAAAAATAAGGGTCCATATCTATAAAGAAAAATACTGAATGAATTTCACTATAATAGAAAATATGACTGTTCGTCAGTCTAAAATTTAAATGAAACAATTAATCAAATTCAAACAAGAAATCCAGTCTCTAGCAGGAGTAGCAGCACTGATTCAATATCACACGAGGAGATGTTTTACTTTTCCTCCCTTTTGGCCTCTTCTACACAGTTTCTTGTGAATGATAGTTTTATAAGACAGAAAACTGGGTTGTTTGTGAAGGTAAAAAGCAAATATAAACACTTTTGATGACAATAATTAATAATTACTGCGACTCACTTCCCCACCAAACTGTATTTGGGGGAATCTATGTACATTTCATGCACTCTTAAATATGGGCAACTAAGCAATTAGTTCAAGAACAGAAGGTATGAACATGTAAACAAAAAAAATCATCTTCTCACTTTTGTTTCTAGTGTTGCCGATGGCTGCTGGGAACCTGTGCCACCAAGTGCAGCAGCGGCTGATTCCACATGTGTAAGCAAATACTCATATATCTTCTTTCTTATCCTGTCGATAGTATCGGAGGAGATACGGGATGCTTCCTCAACGTCATCGCCCGCTTCATTTCCTCCAATGATCTGATCCAACCAGTCATTCACACTCTTAAGCTGAGTCAGCATGCCAGCTATTTGTCCATTATCTGACAGAGCCGCGATGTCCACATCGGCATCAAGAAACTTCTCGACAAATCCTAAAAACCAGTCTTGAGACTCAATCCGCAGCATCTGGGCCAAATCAACTGCCTCACCAAGCCCATCCCCTCTCGCCCATTCTCTTGGGGGCAATGTGGGCTTTGGTTTCTGGCCAACATCGGATAGCCGACGTGGAGTTGTTCCTGAAGGAGCGTTCTTTGACTGACGGGATTTGGGTTGTGACTTTGCAGCTGAAGCTTTGGCAGCAGTGTTGCCAAGGACTAGTATTGAGGTTGGAGAAGGGTTTGCTGAAGTGGTCGCTTGCTTGGTTGTGGTGGGGGTGTATAGCGAAAAAGGTGACAAATTGGTGGCTAAAGCAGCATTGATCCATGAAGAAGCTGCTTGTTTGCGTTTCTCTGATGTTAACTTCTCTGCTTCTTCACAAGGCGGTTTTTCTTCCTCTTCGTGATCTGCAGCAGTAGTGCTCTTGGCTAGAGCATCAGCAACCTGCCGGGCACTATTCAGACTAGAATGTAGGGCCAAGAACTGCTCTACCACTGGTTGTGGGTTATCCTCTCTTGCAGTTGTGCTCAGTTCAGAATATGTACTGCCACCCATCACAATGGCAATATTACATTATTAGGGTTTCATTTAAAACACGGAAAATGCTAGTGAAATAAAATAGGGAGGATACTACGGTAAAACTTAGAAGGAAATCAAATGCGAGGAAAAAATGGTTCTCAGTGTGTCAAAAGTCATTTTATTTTTACATTTCTACGGTATAAAGTACTCTATAGAGACCAATTTTACAATACATTTCCTAATAATAATATTGTAATAGAATTAAGGTTACTCTACTAGACCACCAAGACTCTTGGGACTAGTATAAATAGAAGTGACATCAATCTTTTGGAGAAATAAAGATCATCAATTAAATTGGAGAAGTGACTCTAATAGAATTAATGAAAGATCGTCAATCTTTTGGAGAAATAAAGAAAAGTACGCTATAGAGACTAAGTAATTCGAAAGTATGTAGCATTTTAAAAGCTCCAATTAAATTGTATTTTCTTTAGTACATCTCCGCCGCATGGCCCTCACCATCTTTGGAACATGAGGAAGTGACATAAATAGTAAGGAAGTAGAAATATGATATTATATTGGATTTGTATAGGGTGAACGAGTTTTAACGTCACAAGTATTACTGAATGTAGTATGTGAAAAACCTTGCAGGAAGGGCGAACAAGTAAATATTTTGATATGGTGGAGCGGAGAGTAATTCCTAAAGTACAATAAAAAATGTAAAACTAAAAACTGTTTTCCTTAGCATCGCTTTCCTTTACCTACTATTTTCTGTGTACCAAATATAGCTTTAAGGTTTTTTCTAAACTTGGGAACAGCACATAAAGGAAAAAGAGAGAAATTGGATTCAATTTTTGAAGGAAGACAAAACAAGGTTCGAACTTCAAACTCAATGAATCAATTATATATTCACGTTCATTAAACTTATTTCCAAAACTCACTATTTTGGAGTCAAAGACTCACTATTTTTTGCCTTGGGAATATGATGGAATAAAGCAAAATGACTCACTAAACTGTCTGCGCTTCTTTTTTAAACTATACTACAGCGGCACAGCCAAGCAAGGTCAAGATTATCTCCTATAAGCTTTTCTAAGCTCCTGATTGAGACTTACAGGAGCAGAAGAGCTGAATGCTTAGGAGGGGACAGTTGGAGACGAACGTAATTGAAGGCTGAGTTGTGACAGTAGTTGTCGAAGAACCAGAGAAGATACGACGTATTTTTTAAGCTTGGGATGAGCTTTACGTACTTAGGTTTTAGTATTGTTACTTTTTACTATAAAAACCCTACTTTACCCCTTTAAAACTGATAAAACCCAAAAATACCCCTAAATATATTGTGCAGACCATTCAAATTTCAGTAGCACCGCTATAGCGTCTGCGACAACCGCTATTGTGCCCACTATAGCGGCTGCTATTTCGGCAACAGCCACCCGCTCGTGACAGTCTTGTAGCACCAGGATAGCGCTCTGCCCCGCCCCGTTGCTATAGTGCCGCTATTGAGCAGGAATGGGCATTATTGACATCACTGCATTATAAATGTAGAATCTTAAATTATTTTTATCGTAATTAATTTTCATATTTGATTATTTTCCAGGGTAAAAGCAAACTTAAGAGAATACTTTCCATCAAGATGTTTTTCCTTCCTACTATTTACCGTGTTCCTAAATGGTTGCGAGATCATAAACACTTTGAGCCAATTAGCACAAGGAAACATCCATGGCACACAACAAAACAATCAAAACCCAAATATATATGGCAATGTAAACAAAAAAAAAATGAACAATTCAAAGTACCATTGACTAAAACCATGCATCTCACAGACTTCAAATATGTACATGCAAAACCAAACTTTAATATATCAGACTCGTTAAACAACATGTTCAAAATGTTGCTACTCTAACAGGGAAAGAACAAAATCTAAATGCTAAAAGACTCATGCATGAGGAGATGCTTTACTTTGAATAGGAAAAAGCAGTCCAACGAAAGAATATTATAAGCAGTAGGAATGATTTCAAACTCTGAGATAGATAGAGATACCTTAAACATCTGAGCAAATTTTCAGCAACAGAAGCCTCTTGTATTGCTTCAATTGCCGATATCTGAGCAGCATCTCTGTACTTCATAACCTCCTGTAATATTTATATGGACTCATTAATTATAGCATGCAAAACAATAGTATAACCATGCAAATGTGCAATATCAAATATGAAGTAATAAATTATATGTTCAATAATAACTCCATGTTATATAATATTTTTTTACGTTTCAGAATAATTGTCATGTTATTTTTCAGCTTTGTTCCCAAACATCAGCCAAGGAGTACCCAAACAGACGTGGATTAGAGGAATCATGGGCGATATGCTTCTTCTTGGGTTGCATGATAGTATGGCTTTAGAGAGAGCAAAGTAGAGGGCTCATCAGTGGCAGACCCAGAAACTCAGAATCACGGGGTCCCTACTGTAATGTAACTCTAATTAATAACAAGAAGAAGTAAAATATTAAAATAGCATAACGTTTCATAGTTAGGGTATACACCAATTTTAAAGATATTCCAAAATTTTAAAGAAATGTCTACTATCAACCAGAGCCCGTTTGGTAACACTGAAATCGGCTGAATCGGTTGATTCTACTGAAATTTATAAAGTTCTGACTGAAGTGGCTGTATTGGCTGTTTCTGCTGATTATGAAAAATTATATTTAAAATATATTATATTAATAAAATAAAGAAAAAATGATATGAAAAAATAGATAAAATGGTCAACTACAACAACTTCAGTCAATACAGCCTGAAAAGTTACTTCAACCTTATTTTTCTTATTATTACATAATTTAGCGCACAAAATCAAAAGTTACATGTTTGGTTAAAAAGTTGGTTGATAAATCGAAAAACAGAGTCACTAAACGGGCACTGAAATTTTACAAAGTTAATGTCCTCTATCAACTAAAAATAATGGGCATGCATATGAGAAATCAAATTTAAAAAGCCTACATTTGAAAATTTCGATCCAATTACTTCGCAATATTTTATTTGAATTTTTATTTAAAATATATTCATTAGCTTTGTTTCTATTTTAATTTAATACAATTACCAATTTATTTGTTTAACTTTAAGGACTTTGTTATTGGACCGATTTTAGTCTTAGATCAAACCACATCAAGCCAAATTATACGATTATGGCTCAAGCGACTGAATCTGCTATATTAGGAAAGAATGATATTTAAATTATATGTTATAAGATATGAAAAAGTCATATGAAAAGGTGGCTAAGATGATGCTCTTACGGTAACTTCAGTCATCTCACCGAAAAAATGTTTTTAACTTGCTTATTTTAATTATTACAAATTTAGTGTGTGAATTCAAGAATTACGTGTTTCATGATCAAATTAGTTTATAAAACAGATAAGTTGAAATTCGGGGATACATACTGGTTTTGTAGTAGTATTTGTTATGAAAAAAATTGGGCAATAGGATAACAATAGGTGCGCACGTACAAAAAAGTGGCCATAATTTTATTTTCAAAAAAGTGGACGCCTGGGGGGAATCGATCGTTCGACCTCCGCACGTACAAAGCCTTGGAATTGGGCCTCCTACCATTGCTCTAGCTCCGTAATTGTGTTCTTAGCCAGTTTTGATTGTATAAATACTTATTTCTTAATTTTATATAAAATATATACAAATATATATAGGTATTTTTTTGGAGGTCCATGGGGTCCCGGGACCCCGTGGGACCCTTAGTGGGTCCGCCACTAGGGCTCATATTAGCGTGGAGGATTGATCACTTTTCTCTCTCTTTTTCTTTTAGCTTTTTATCTTCTTTATCTTTCTTATTTCTTTTATCTAATATTTATCTTTATTTTTATCTTCACACTTTTATCTTATCCTTTTTATTTTACCTTATATTTTTTTTTTCTTTTTGGCTCCGATATCTTGGATAGGTTCATGTTAGTTGAACCCAAAATCTTTAGGGAATAAGGCTTGGATGTTGTTATTGTTGTTCTTAAGCATCAGTCGTGTAATAAATTCATGCGTAATAAAAATGATTTCAAATAGTTCCAAGAAAACTAGTTGAGGGTGATTGAGGTGTAATACTTACTTTTTGCAAGATTATAGATATTCAATGAGTTTCTTAATATGTGTTTATTCCTTAAAAATAGTTAATGTGAAAATGGAGGGTGAAACAAACTAAAAATAGAATTACATAACTAAAGTTGTTTACTCAAATATAATATTTAAATCTTCTTTTTCTGCAAACTTTGATTTTTCTCCAAAATATCCATCATATCATTACATGAATCAAATTGAGGTGAATAAAAAAGGGAAAGACATCCAAAAAAATTAATGCTGTTCTAGACAAGTATTATTATTGTAAATTTTATCACAAACTTAAGCCTCCACAGAGTATATACTTCGGGAACGGTAGAGTAAGAAACTACAACAAGAATTCTAAGGCGCAAATATTCAGTTAGAACTTAGAAGATGGAATGAATGTGAGATGAAAGTAGCTGCAAACAAAAAGTCTAGCAAGTACAGTGACACTACCTTTCCAAGCTTTGTGAGAGAAGATGGCAGGGGAGACCAAGAAATGCTTCCTTCGGTCATCCTCCTATTATTGATGGGAACTTTTACCAAATTTCCAGGCAATCCATTAGTGACCTCCCCACATAACTTCTTCACAGGAGAAGTTTTTAACTTACTGGAACTCTCTAAATGTATAGGGTCTCCTTTTGTAGAAACCTTTTTAGTGCATGGACTTCCACTTTCCTCTTTTAATGACGCCTTTACAGAAAGTTCTTTGTTTTCTTCCCTTGATGGCATCCTCTCACTTGTTGGTTTTCTTGGAGCCTGATCAGCAGGAAATATTACATGCATAATATTAAGATTCTAGGCTGAGTTCTGACATATTTTTTTATAGCCAATATAGTACTTTACAATTGAAACAGAGTCACACTTTTCAAGAACAAACTAAGGTATTTAAAATTTTAATATCTAACTGCTCAATACCCAGTAGAGACTATGAGTGCATTTGGGATAATTTATTTTTGAATAATAAGCCACTTCAGATGAAGATAAGTACTTTTACTTCAAAATTAACTGTTGGGTGGGAAATTTGAAAAAGTGATTTTAGCTGTAAAAACACTTTTCATGCTTTTTTAAGAAAGTAACATTAAGTGTGTTTAGATGATATATCAGTACATCACTTTGATCAAGAGCACTTATACCACAAATTATTCTGAACATGCTCTAACCAAAGTTCCAAACAACATGAGAACATCATAAGAAAATTAAAAATTAACCTCTTATGCTACAAGGAAAACACTTTTCATGCTTTTTTAAGAAAGTAACATTAAGTGTGTTTAGATGATATATCAGTATATCACTTTGATCAAGAGCACTTATACCACAAATTATTCTGAACATGCTCTAACCAAAGTTCCAAACAACATGAGCACATCATAAGAAAATTAAAAATTAACCTCTTATGCTACAAGCTTATAGAAACTGATGTGTCAACCACTCTCACCTAATATTGCATATAAGGGATACTTCGAACCAATGTACCCACAATGAATGCTTCGATGTAACCAAGAACGGAATTAAAAAGCATTTTTTGGAAGATTAATAAATTACTACTTTTAGAATATACAGAAAGTGACTAACCGAAGTACTCCGAGTTTCAGGCTTTGAGTCGCGCTTGATAACCTTCAGTCTGGGACTTTCTCTACCTCCCTTCACTTCCATGTTCCCTCCTTCCCAACTCTTTCTCAAGGCCTTAGGCCCTAAAAATTCAATTCCTAGTCCCATACTCTTTGCAGAGGGATTCCCACGCAACACCTTTTTTGTAGTTGGACTGGTCCCTCTAGTTGAGCTTGACTTCTCCAACCTTTCCAAACCCTTGATTTTTGCTTGATGTTTAACTCCATTCGCAAACTTTTCAAAAGAATTTGGTAATGAGTAACAGCTTGTCGGGGATGAGGGTATTGATTTCGAACTAGATGACTTATTAGACTTCATTGGAGAATCCTTCCTCTTATCGCCTATTAAATTCAACGTCAGCTTAGACAATTGAGACTTTGATTTAGACAATGCAGGAGCTCTTTTCTCCCTTTTCTCTTCTTTAGCACCACCACCACTAGATCTTAAAACGCCAGATTTACTCACCACAGAATGAGATTTACTAGCCTTGTCTTGAAATATATTAGATCCAGGATTATTATTATTGAGGAAACCTAAAGGATTAGCAGCAACTATATCCTCAGGGGTGCCAACACAAGGGTGTCGACCCGGGAGAGGCCTAACCCCCTTAAGAATAGGCACGGGTGAGGAAGCTTCAAGCCTCTCAACGTGAATAAACTGGCCCAATTGGATCTTATCACTGAGTATGAGATCATGTTCTTCATCAGGCAAAGAAACATAAGTGGCGTGAGAGGAGTCTGATACCTTTAGGTAGAAGCCTTGGTTTGGGAATAGATCTCTGCCTGCAAGCGCAGGAACAATGCTCACAACTTGCAACAGTGATGATCGGTGCTCTCCTGCAACTTTTACATCGGTGTTCATATGCTGAAGAAGCTTCAACAGAACCCCGGGCACTAGGGTCGCCATTGCTGAACCAAGGAGCAATTGATGAAGAAATTATACCCAGATTGGCTTACCGAACTACCGGATTTCAGATGTGGGTACACGCAAAAAAAGGATTTTGAAAGGAGATTTTACACTCCATACCCTATTACGAGAAAAAAGGGGGTTGTCATACACCTATGGATTCCTAAGAACTAAAATCATGCAAGTACAACTCAAACAAGTAGGAAAGTCGTGACTTTTTTAAAGTCCCAACGGTGTTTCTTTATTAACAGAATACAGTAAAAGGATAGGAGAATAGTAACTGTAGAGAGATTTGCTACCAAATCAGACTAATGATTCGAGCTCAAGAAAGCAGTTTTTGGGTAATACTTCGTATTAAAGGGGTCAATGATGGCGCAAGGAGAATAGTAATCTTCATTTATTACTACTACGTATATTATTATTCTATACTCCTTTTAAAAAAGATCCTAAGTTGACTAAGAAATAACAATACGTATGGCTTTTAACATGTCTTTTGTGTTAGGGGTTTTCCAAAAAATAATGTATAGCTTTGACATCAATATTACTAAAAATAGAAAATGAACAAAAAATAATAATTTTTAATTTCAAAAATTGTGGCTAAAAAGACTAAAGGGACTGTTACACTCTCATTAAGTTCAAGGGACTTGAGAAATGACAGATGATACAATAACCAATTGTCTCAACAGTGACTAACACCGGAGTGATCAATGACTTAGTGATCACCACATGTCATAGTGACCACTGCTGGTCAAAGTGGCTCTTTCCGAGCAGTTTCGGTTATAATCGTCGAATAACCTAATTTTCAACCGTCTACGCCGCCTCAACCAGTCACCACTGTCGATAGCGACTCCAGTGATAACCGCCTCGATGGTGTCCACCGTCACCCAGTGCTGACCACCCCACTCAGGTAATGACAGTCACGACCCTCTCTTCCACCACATGCACAGTCCTGTCCCAGCCCCCTAGCCTCAGTGACACCACCATGATTTGAACTGGGTGTGCCTACCTTAAGGCCAATGATGTCATTGACTCAGAGCTCCATAAAAATTAGAAACATATGGAAGCCAAAATTTATAGGTATACATGCATATGTTTATCACCTTTAACATAATTTCACTCCTTTTCGTATCTGATGGAGTATATTCCCATATACCCTAGAGGTATCATAATCGCCGATGAGAAAGCATCACAGAGCCACATCAGAGTACGTGAAAAGACTAAGTCCATAATCGGACCGATCCCGACCCCAACCGACCAAGGTCAGGAATGAGCGTCAGACAACAAAATAACCACGGGCCAAAAGGTCATCCCGACCCCGACCTTGAGGTCGGGAAAACACCGGGCTCAGAAATGGGCCCAACTCGGCAAATTATGAGCCCGACCTCGAATGTTCGACCTCGGTATCAAGCCCGACCTCAGAGGTCAAGCACATAGGCAGCCAGAGTCAAAGTATCAAGCGGCTAATCACCTCAAAGGAAGAACAATAGACAGAAGGCGGGTCCCCTCACGATGAGCCCGAGTCTCCAATCATTGGCCCCGGTAGGGCTCAAGGTCAGGCCAAGGTATTATGTACTTGTACAAATCCTCAAGGAGCAGCACCGCAAGGAAGTGCTGCCACGTCATCACCAGCAGTGGGTAAAATGCCAGGATGCACACGCTTAGCCACATGGATATTCTGGTAGCAGTTTGTTAGAGATTATTTCAATCACCTAGTTGTCCAAGACTATCTCTCCAATCACCTTTACACGTGGCGGCTCCCCATCGAGTTAGACTGGTAATTTGTCAGAATAGATTTACACGTGTCTCCTTCCCATTAGATCAACATCTTTTTACTTGGGTACCAAGTATTGCCTTTTATCTCTTAGTATAAATATCACCTTCCAGCTTGTGGAAAGAGATCGCATTCTAAATTCCCTTACTGTTATACTGCCGGATTTTCTACCTACATTTTCCGATCAATTCACTCTCTCATTTTACTTGGATTCTGACTACCCATGTCCGGTGATCCATCAGTATCTAACCGTTTTCTTAAGTATATCAGAATTTATTATATACATCTCCCAACCATAATATGTCAATTTTTGAAATTAGTAATTATTGTACCATTATTTGTTGTTGGCTTGTTGTCGATTATTTGTGACTTTTAATCGAAAGATGCATTTGTTTCTATATATACAAGTTAGATGCTCGCATTTAGTTGATTATTTTTATAATTGGTCAAAATGGTACACGAATTTGTTTCAAGTGGAGTAAGTAGTATTCCATCTTACACTTGAAACTACAAAGTACATGAACTTGCATTTCTAAAGTCGATTAAGTACATTTGCTCTGTTAAAGCGTTAAAGTAGTTGATCTGGCCAAACTATCAGTTTGTAATATATCGTCTCAGTGCAAGTCTTCAAATAATTAATCTACAAACTCTAATTTCTTCCAGTTCACTTGTTTCCACCTTCGCTCTTCATTTTATATTTCTCACATTTGCTCTCCCTTCTCTCGCTCTTCATCTTATATTTCTCTCGTCTCCTCTCCAAGAGCGGAGCCAGGGCACTAGACCGGACTGGAGCAATACAAAGAATATTTTTGAAAAAAATACACCAAGCCATCGAATCGCCTTGATCACCAATTGATGGAGTATATGGCCCGGGAACCCCCGGCCCACAGACTCCTACTACTCCAGCAAAGGCCCAACAGGCCCAACAGGCCCAAGTCACAGCGCCCAGAGTACCAAGCAGTCCGCACAACGCACAGGGGTGCCTTCGGCCCCCTGGCCGAAGGCTCCAAATTGTCACAGAGCGGGTGTCTCAAGCAAACTAAGAAACTGGGAGAAAACGGCGAAAACAGCAGCCCTCGGCACTGTAAGCCCTCGACACCAGGGGTGCCATCGGGAGGGAGAGCCCTCGGCTACTGCTCTATAGCCGAAGGCATCTCACTCGACAAGATATCCGCTTCACATGCGTACAGATCACCGTACTCTGCACAGACGTCCCATCCAACAGCCGCATTAAATGCGGCCACATGCGGCTGCCAGCGCCAACCAGTAGAGGTGACCCCTCAGCCAATGAGCGCCTGACACGTGTCCCTACCCGGCATTTATTGCTACTATAAATAGCACCCCATTTCCCCATTTGTAACCACGCAAAATACATATTGAATATACACTCTCTCTCTTACTTGTTCGCTCTGACTTCTCTCTAAGTTATTCCCCGTAATAACCCTTCGGATATATACCCCCGGGTAGACTATCCATCATTTGGTGCTCTCGTTGAGAGGTTGAACAATCGAGTAAGAAACCCTCCCCCTCGACCAAACACAAACACTAGCCCTCTATCAAAATGGTGAGGACAACACGTGCCAACTCAAAGAACGTAGAAGACAAGAACCTGCCCCTCGGCGACGTCAACGCCCCCGAAGCCTCTCACAGGGCTCCCGAGGGCGGTGTCCTCGCTGGGCTGGAACAGGCGGCTGTCGACCTACGCCTTCAGATCCAACAAAACGCCCCCGATGCCCGCCTCGGCATCGAGGCCAAGAAGAAAAACCGGAGCGATGACCAAGTCAGCCCTCCGGTTCTCACCATCGACGTACAATCGGCGCTCTCCGCCTTCATCCAAACGCTCACCCAGAACCCGGGTGCCTTCGGCACCCTGGCTCCAGCTCACCCTCAGATCGGGGAAAATATCATACTTCCCCCTCTGCCACACCCCTTCGGAAATCCCACCCCTCGGGTAAGGAACGACGAAGGGGTGGTGGCCCAAGATACATCCTCCCAGGAAGTTCAGTCCCGGGACCGCCATTATGACAACAGGGAGAGGCCCCGTACTTCCGCCCTCAACCGGCTCGGAGGAGGGCCAGACCGCCGAGGGGTCCAAGACCGCCTCGGGGGGAAAGCACTCCAAAGGCCCCAGGAAAGCGGGGGATCTGTTTCGAGGGCAGACGAGGAGCGTCCCCCTCGGGACAAAGGCAAGGCACCCCTTCATGCCGATGATGCCCGGCACCAAATCAACCAGGCCCACTCGGCCCGGGTTCGTTCGCAGGGGGCGGAGACCCTCCCGAGGGATCCCCGGGACGAGATTATTGCGGCCCTCCAACGCCGGCTCGACGAGATGGAGTCCAACAAAGCTCACGCCACCACCTCCACCCCTCACTCAGACCTCAAATACGAGGCCATGATGGCCAAAATGGAGGAATTACAGAAGAAGGTGGCCGAGGGCTCCGGGGAACCCGTCATTCAGCTCCGGACTCGGACGCCATTTACCCCAAGGGTATTGGCGGCCCGGATCCCGGAAAAATACCGAGGGCAACACATACAGCCCTACAGCGGGAAAACGGACCCCCAGGAACATTACAGCAAGTACCAGAACAGCATGATGATGGTGGGGGCGTCAGACGAATATTTGTGTCGTTGGTTCCTCTCCACCTTAGAGGGACCAGCATACGAATGGTTCAACAGGCTGCCCGAGGGCTGCATTGATTCGTGGCAAGAACTCGCCCAACGATTCTTGACACAATTCGCCGGGAGGCGTCGCACAAGGAAGCACTTCTCCCACCTCCTAACAATACGCCAAAAGAAGGATGAGACCCTTCGGGATTTCCTAGAGCGCTGGAGGATGGAGGCCGACAAGGTCGACGGTGCTGACGACGGGACCCTCCTGGCCCTCCTACAAACCGTCCTTCGCATCGGCAACTTTTCCAGGAGCCTCATTATTGAACCTCCCCGCGACTACATAAGGGCCTTGCAGCGGGGGGACCGGTATGCTGAGGCCGAGGAGGTGGAGAAATATCACCAACATTCGGACCAGCAGCCCCCGAGGGCTGACAACAAGCATAACCGAGGGCCGGGGGCTCCTCCAAATCGCCCCAAGACTTCGGGACCCTCTGATGACCGCCCTCGGCAAAGCCAAGCCAAGCCCGGGGGAGGTTATAAGAGCAACCCTAAGACTTGGGCCCAGCCCATCCTCCTGGACCGCCCTCGGACACCATTGACGCACCCCGTCAGCATCATCCTCGATTTTGCCGAGGAGAGGGGCCTCGTTGAGCGCGACTCTCGCGCACCCCCGGAGGTACACGCTATCAACCCTCAGTTCCCCTACTGTCGCTTCCATCGGCACCAGGGGCACAGGACCGATGACTGCCATCAGCTGAAGACGGCCATCGAGAGATTAATACAAGCGGGGCACCTGTCCCAATTTGTCCAGAGCCCTCGGCAGGAGGGACCTTCTCATCAGGGGCCTCCCCGAGGGCATCACACGAAGGTAAACGCTTGGGTAAACCCGAATACCATCCCCCTCGGCAAGAAAAGGGAGATTGGAAACTTGGAAGAAGAGGAGGAATACCCCCACTACCAGGAGAAAAAGCGCCACATCCTCATGATCACCGGTGGCAACACAGGGGGCGATTCCACCAGCCAGCGAAAGAAGTGGGCTCAATCGCTTTACGTAGGGGAAGTCACTCATATGCCCCCGGTAAAGCGATTGAGGGAGGAACCCATCACCTTCACCAACGCAGATCTCCCTCCTACTTCTTCTCCTCACCGGGATGCCTTGGTGATTCGAACGGAGATCAACGACACCATCATTCACCGAACTTACGTTGACACGGGCAGCCCCGTCAATGTAATGTACCTCAGCACCTTCAGAGAGTTGCATCTGGAGAGGGGGTCCCTTCGGCCTATTAAGACCCCTCTTGCCGGCTTCACCGGCGACACCATTGATTCCGAGGGGGTAGTAACCCTCCCGGTGATCTTCGGCGACGGGCTCCATAGAGCCCAGCTCGAGGTGGAGTTCGTCGTCGTCAACATTGACTGCGCCCACAACATCATCCTCGGCCGGCCAGCCCTCGAGGACCTCGAGGCCATCATCTCCATGAGGCACCTCTGCCTCAAGTTTCCCGCCGATGGGGGCATTGGCTACTCCCGGGGGAACCAAAAAATTGCCCGTGCCTGCTATCTTCAAGTCACTAAGAAGGTAAGCAAGACGGAACTCCGTGTTGACACCATCACCGGAGCCGTCGACCAGGAGGAAAGAAGGCCGAGGGCTGAACCGGCCGAGGACGTAGAAGACTTTGCGCTCGATCCGGCCCAGCCGGAGAGAGTCGTGAAGATTGGAGCCCAGCTCCCTGAAGATTTGAAGACCGGTATCACCGACGCCCTCCGCGCCTACTCCACTGTCTTTGCATGGGGGCCGGAGGACATGCCGGGAATTAGCCGAAGGGTCATCACCCACCGCCTCTCGGTGGACCCCTCGGCAAAAGCAGTGCAACAACGAAGAAGACCCCTCTCCGCCGAGAGAAGGGAATTTGTGAGGAAGGAGGTCGCCATGCTCCTCTCAATCAAGCACATCAAGGAGGTGAAATACCCCTCATGGCTAGCAAATGTAGTCCTCGCCCAGAAGCCCCCTACCTTCCGCATGTGCGTGGACTACACTGATCTCAACAAAGCATGCCCCATGGATCCATTCCCTCTACCAAACATTGATCAATTGGTGGATGAGACCGCGGGGTGTGAAATCATGTCCTTCCTCGATGCCTTCCGAGGGTACCATCAAATATTCATGCACGAGGAGGACGCCGAAAAAACTGCCTTCATGACTCCCGAGGGCATCTTCTGCTACCTAGTGATGGCCTTCGGCCTAAAGAACTCAGGGGCCACTTACACCCGGATGGTGGCCCGGGTCTTTCAAGCCGTCCTAGGGCGCACCATGGAGGCCTATGTCGACGACATGATCGTCAAGAGCAAGCAATCTTCCAGTCATGCTGACGACCTCCGGGAAATTTTTGCCATCATGCAAAAATTCAACCTTCGGCTAAACCCGAAGAAGTGCACCTTCGGCGTCCAAGGGGGCAAATTCTTAGGCTACATGGTGAGCCGAAGGGGTATTGAGGCCAATCCCGAGAAGATCCAGGCCATCATCAACATGGAGCCCCCACGTAACGTGAAGGAAGTTCAACGGTTGACGGGCCGCCTGGCAGCCCTCAACCGCTTCCTATCTAAATCGGCAGAGAAGTCTCTACCCTTCTTCCAGATCATGAGGAAGACGGCTGGCTTTCTATGGACTCCAGAATGCCAGGGGGCTTTCGACGAGCTCAAAAGATATCTATCTTCACCTCCTGTGCTCTCCAAACCCAAGGTAGGGGAGACCCTCTACCTCTACCTTGGGGTTAGCCCGGCGGCCATCAGCTCTGTGCTCATCCGGGAGGAAGACGGCATCCAACATGCCATCTTCTATGTTAGCAAGACCCTAAGGGAGGCCGAACTCAGGTACTCCCCTGTGGAAAAAACGGTGTTAGCCATCGTTTGGACTGTCAAGAAGTTGGGCCACTACTTTCAGGCTCACCCGGTTCAGGTCCTCACCCATCAACCCCTCGGCGCCCTCATGAGGAGCCCCACCAGCTCCTCCCGCATGGTGAAATGGGCTATCTTCTTGAGCCAGTACAACATTGACATCCGTCCAAGGCCTGCCATCAAGGGCCAAGCCCTAGCGGACTTTGTGACGGAATGTACCGCAAGAGCAGCCACGGATGGGGAGCCCTCGGCTACCTCGGACGACTGGTGGACCCTCTACACTGACGGCTCATCCGCGACCAAAGCATGCGGGGGAGGGGTAGTCCTCATTACTCCCGAGGGCTTCAGGGCCTACTATGCAATCCGCTTCTCCTTCAAAGTCTCCAACAATGAGGCCGAATATGAAGCCCTCCTATGTGGCCTTCGGCTGGCTGCCAACATGAGGGCTCGGCAGATCCACATCAAATGCGACTCCAAGTTGGTCGTTGGCCAAATATCCGAAGAATATGAGGCCAAGGAAGGAAGAATGAAACAATACAAGGAAGCGGCCAAGGAGTTGCTTAAGGTATTTGAGGCACACTCTCTCACTCAAATACCGAGGGCTCAGAACTCCGAAGCCGACATATTATCTAAACTCTCGGCAGACTCCCCCGAGCACATCTCCAAGATTGCCAAAATCGAGGAACTCAGCCTCTCAAGCATCCATGCAAGCCCCGTGATGAACATACAACAACGTCAGGAGAATTGGATTTCAGATATCACCGCCTTCATCTCCGCAGGGCAGCTACCCGAGAATGAGGCCCGCGCTAAACTGGCAAAGCTGAGGGCTCCCAGCTACACCATCGAAGATGGAAGGCTCTACAAACGATCTTACAATGGCACGCTACTTCGGTGCCTTCATCCAGATGAAGCCGAGGTCGCAATGGAGGAAGTGCACAGTGACACTTGCTCAGCTCACCAGGGACCCTTCTCCATGTCCCGAAGGCTCATTCTCCAGGGCTACTTCTGGCCAACCATGGCCAGGGATTGTGCTGACCTCGCCCGAAGGTGCACCGCATGTCAACATTTCCAGAAAGCCCCCGGCAGGCCAGCGGTCAACTATGCCCCCATCAGCACATCTGTCCCATTTTCTCGATGGGGGATAGACCTTGTGGGCCCTCTGCCGAGGGGTACCTCCAACAACAGATACATCATTGTGGCCGTCGACTATTTTACCAAGTGGGTGGAGGCTGAACCCCTCGCCAGCATCACAGAGGCGAAGTGCCGTCACTTCGTCCTCAAGAACATCCTCACAAGGTTTGGCATCCCCCAGCAGATCATCTCCGACAATGGAACACAATTTGAGGCAGCCCCCTTCTGCGCCCTTCTGGAGGCATGGGGCATCAAACACACCTTCTCCTCCGTTGCCTACCCTCAAGGCAACGGGCAGGTAGAGAACGCCAACCGGACCTTGCTCGAGGGCCTCAAAAAGAAGCTGGAGGCCGAGGGTGGTGGCTGGGTGGAAGAACTTCACAACATCCTCTGGGCCTACCGCACTACCCCTCGGCGCGCTACAGGTGAAACACCCTTCTCCCTCTGCTACGGTTTTGAAGCCAAAGCTCCTACGGAAGTCACCCTTCCTACCCGAAGGGTGATCCAATATGACCCCGAGGTCAACGACAGCAACATGGCCCTCGACCTGCACCTCATTTCAGAACGCCGGGAGCAGGCCTTCATCCGGGCAGAAAACTACCGAAGGCAAGTTAAAAGCTACATCGACGCCAAAGTTCGAACCCGGGAATTTTAAGTGGGGGACTATGTCCTCCGGAGGAGGGAAGCCAGCCAACCAACCGAGGGAGGAAAAATGGCACCAAAATTCGAAGGCCCCTACATCATAGCAGCCATCATCAAACCCGGGACTTACAAACTCAAACGCCCCAACGGGAAAGAGGTCCCTAGGCACTGGAATGTACACCATTTAGTTAAATTTTATCAATAATGTAAGAGCGGCCAAGCCCTCATAACTAGTGAATGTACTATCCAATGGCCCAAGGCCTCCAATTTCGAAGAATGGAGATACATTCAAGACATCAAGCCCTCATACTGACTACAGGCCCCAGGCCTCACCACAAGGAGAACCCCCTCCGGTACCCAGTGCCGAGGGCGGACACCATCAACACTTACAGCAAACAATAGAAACACCACGTGTTTTCAGTCAAGACCCCTCGGCACCCAGTGCCGAGGGTACTTCCCCACCTTCAACATCAAAAAAGAAAAGATTAGAACACCAAGTGTTCCTACAGAAGACCCTTCGGCACCCAGTGCCGAGGGCACACCTCCCTCATCAAATATCGAAACGAAGAAAAAACACCAGGTGTTTCAAAGAAGACCCCTCGGCACCCAGTGCCAGGGATATGCTCTCCTAACAGCTTCCAAACATCTATTGGGAAACACCAAGTGTTTCATTTGAAGACCCTTCGGTACCAAGTACCGAGGGTAGACGCCTACATCAACTACAACAAGAGAACACCAAGTGTTCCTACATAAGACCCCTCGGTACCAAATACCGGGGGGCTACACATCGAAACTAACACCAAGTGTTGTTTCTAAAAGCCGTACCCCACGAGGACGCATATACCGAAGGCGCCACCATCGGTGCCGGCGGCACGTAGTGCCCCCGGCCATTTGCAACTAGTGTGCAAATGAAAACCCTTCCTTGAAACGCTTTCCGCGTCACTACCCCCAGGGTATGACAGGCATGAGAAATGCCCAGGATTCGACTTTCAAAAACGGAACGCTATCCGCGTCACTACCCCCAGGGTATGACAGGCATGAGGAATGCCCAGGATTCGACTTCCAAACCGAAACGCTCCCCGCGCCACCACCCCAAGGGTGTGGCAGGCCACAGACTATGTCTAGCGTCGAGGGGACGACTTTCAAAAATGAGGCGCTTTCCGCACCATCCCCCAAGGGGAGGCAGGTTACGGACCACCATATCTTGTGCCCAGGAAACGTCCCTCGATCCCCTCGGCACTCGGAAGGTTAACCCGAGGGAGGAGAGCCATTGGTGTATTCTGATGGTCTCCTAATAGGCCCAGCCTTACCAAGAAACCAAGTTTCTTGATGCCTTCCCTTCACCACCAACCAAAAAAAAAAAAAAAAAAAAAAGAGGGGGTGAAGGGGAGTAGACTCAGCGAGAAATCAAAGAGTACACTCCAACAAAATCACAACATGCCGAGGGCTCCCCACGGGAACACCTCCGGCGATTGAAGACTCCTATTTCCCGAAGGATACTACTCAAGGAAATATCATCAGGAAACGGCTAAGTCCACTACCTGGTCAAAAGAGGGGGTGAAGGGGAGTAGACTCAGCGAGAAATCAAAGAGTACACTCCAACAAAATCACAACATGCCGAGGGCTCCCCACGGGAACACCTCCGGCGATTGAAGACTCCTATTTCCCGAAGGATACTACTCAAGGAAATATCATCAGGAAACGGCTAAGTCCACTACCTGGTCACCTCCGGTCACAAAGACACCGAAGGCTTCAACAACACAAAGGGACTGGACTGTCCAAAGTCCACTAAACGGTACTTCAAACAAACACCGAAGGCATCCGTTACGCACAAATACCGAGGGCCCTTTCCCCATGACAAGGATCAAATTCTACGACTTTTTAAAGTGTATGCCGAGGGCACCCGAAGGCTACACAGGGAAGCAGCACTTGAAAAAATTCTAAGTCCTAAAGGTGGAGCCCCCGGCCCAATCAATATTACAGCCAAGGGAATATGGTGGCCGAAGGCCATGCAATACAACAACACTTAAAAAAAAGAGGGTATTCTGTCCTAAATGAGTAGCCCCCGGGCATCTCGCAAAGTGATGTGGAATCAGAGGGCACCCATCACCCGAAGGCACCCAAGGGAAAATTCACACTTAGAATATTTTCTAAGTCCTACATGTATTTCCCCCCCGGTCAACTACTCTTACATCAGGGAGGGATGCCATCTACCGAAGGCTCCCAAGGGGGATTTTACACTTAGAATATTTTCTAAGTCCTACATGTTTACCCCGGTCAACGACTCATACATCAAGAAGGGATGCCATCTCCCGAAGGCTCCCAAGGGAGACTTTACACTTAGAATATTTTCTAAGTCCTACATGCTTTCCCCCCGGTCAGCTACTCATACATCATGGAGGTATGACACCTCCCGAAGGCTCTCGAGGGAAACTCTACACTTAGAAGATTTTCTAAGTCCTGCATATTTCACCCTCATCTCGAGGGACCTCATTGCCGAAGGCTACCTATCAATCGAGGGCTACAGTTCACAAGGAATCAACACTCAAGAAAATCTTCTAAGTCCTAAAAGAATTAGCCCCCGGCCTATTCAATATTACAGGTGGGGCTCCACAGTAGCCGAAGGCTACATGGCATACTACACTTGCAAAAATCTCTAAGTCCTGTGCATTGGGCCCTCGGTCCAACATTCACACATCAGGAATGGGCGCCGTATCCCGAAGGCTCTCAAGGGGGAATCTACACTTAGAGATTTTTCTAAGTCCTAGGAGGTGGGTTACTACAAACGCCCGAAGGCCTCATGCTGTGCTACACTTAGAAAAAAATTTTCTAAGTCCTAATTGCTGCCGAACCATCGGTTGCATAATCCAGCAGAGGGTGCCCAACTACCGAAGGCTCCTAAGGGCTAGCTACAATCGAAAAATATTCTAAGTCCTAGACATACATTCAAAAATACCGAAGGCATACACTCAAGGAAAACGAAGGCATACATTCAAGCAGAAAGGAATTGGAAAAACAATTCATATATACAAAGCCCGAAGGCATTCAATCATTCATCACAACAAAGAGTGAATATAGTTATTACATTGATTAGGCCGAAGCTATTACAAAATTGTTCAAATTACAGATACATATCAAATCATGTCATTCCCGGGGGCTTCGAGGAAACTTCTGCATCTGGATCGTCGCCCTCGGCTTCCCTTCGGAGCTCGGAATCCTCCAGGTCTGGCCTCTCGACATCAGGGGGGAGGGGGATACGGATATCTGGCTGCAGAGGGGGGAGCCCGTACGCCGCCGGATCAAAGTCCTTCGGCTCAACCTTCAGATGGCGGGCCATCCTCCGGTAGATGAGGGCTTGAGTAAAGAACTCGTCCCCATCATAATATTGCTTACCCTTCCGGGCCATCCACTCCTCCCCCGGGCCCTCGGACCATTCATCAACCGAGGCCTCAACGACCGAAGACAACCATGCCTTGTGCCCCTCGGTCTTCCACCCCCCGTCCAGGAACCCGGAGATGGCCTCCTCCCGGGCTGTGGCAACAGCTTTCGCCTTGATGGCCTCGGCCTCCTCGGCTGCTCTCCTTGCGGTCTCCGCAGCGGCCGCCTCAGCTTCTGCCTTCTCCCCCCTGAGCCTCTCGGACTCCGCCCTCGCTAGCCGGAGTTCCTCCTCGAGCTGGGCCATCAGCTTCGTGGCCTGGGAGTCCCTAAGGATCAGCTCCTTCATCTTGGCTTCTTGCTTAGCTTTGAGGAGGCGCCATTCCTCCAGCCGTCGGAACTGCTCCCCGAGGGCAACGCAAGTCTGCGGAGATAAGCGGGTTGTCAGGGCCAAACGTGATTTCTCAGTTCAAAGTGGGAAACAGAAAGACAAACTACAGTGAACTCACCGTGAGGGAAGACCGGAGGATCCTGTCTTCAAGGGCTTGATCATCATCATCCCCGAGAGCTGCCCTGTCAATATCGAGGGTTATACCCTTCAGGAGCGCCCTCGGGTCGGCCGTGCCATTCAACACGGCCGTACCAGCCGGAAGGGAGAGCGTGAGGACCTCGAGAGATGGCTCCCGGACCACCCCCGGCACCTGCGCCGTCGGCATCACCGGAGGGTCATCTACAATCACCACCGGGGGGTCATCCTTCGCGGCATCCCCCTTCTTTAACTTCTTAGGGGCTTGGGGGGGCTCCTTTGCCGACGGCTTTCTCTCAGCCACAGCAGCATCGCCCTCGGGCTTTTTGAGGGGCGCACCGAGGGGCTTCTGGCCACCTGCGTCCGGCCCCTTCGGATCCTTGGCCGGTTTGTTCTTGAATCGGGCGAGGCCTTTGACGTTCATCATACTTACTGGGACACCTGCAAAAAAAAATAAATAAGGGGTTAGGATCGAGGGGTCACCATTAAGTGGCATAAAAGATTAACAAAACAAATGGACAAACGTGCTAAGATGAGGGTGAGAATGCCCTCAGCTACTACCTCCGGAGGCTCCCTCAAACACTGGGAACTTCTCATCAGTTTCCCCCAGGAACCGGTACCGCCGGAACCCGAGGGTGTAGAGATCTGCTTCTTTGGTGCAGTCCTTGATGGAGATATTCTTATCCCGGCCCTCCGGGATCATGGCCAGAATCCTGCCGTCTTTCTCGAGGGCGGCGCTCCTCCTCTTCTCGTGCCTCCTGAAGCGGTCGCGTAGTTCCCTCGGGAAGGGGCTCTCGGCTAGCTTCACATAGCACCACCGGTCCTTCCACCCCTTGTTCGAGGAGGGCGCCTCGGTGAAGAGTTTGAACACGGATACCTGCTGCAGATTAGCGAATCCCTCGGCATTCGCGTGCCCCCCCTCCCCGGCACATGTTGAAGCTCTGGAAGAAGAGATCCAGGCTAGGCGTCACCCCCCGGGACTTACAGAGCTGAAGAAAGCCAGTGATATAAGAATGGCTGTTCGGGGTCAGCTGGCAGGGAACCAGGCCAACGAACCGAAGATACTCCCGGAGGAAGGGGTGCAGGGGGAAGCGGAGCCCCATGGATACTGAGAGGACGTGCACCGCAATGCAGCCCTCGGGAGCCCGGGAGAGAACGTCATCCGGACCCGGTGTCACCACGATGGCCGAGGGGCCCACGTGAAGCTGGGTGACGTAGATGTCCGCCGCATCAACTTTCGACTTGATCTCCGATGCGGCGGTGTTGAGATAGGAGTACCCCTCGGGCATATCGAGGGGCTTCCCTTGATCTGCTACGCTGCCCTTCTTCTTGGGAACAGCGGCCTTGGCCTTCTTCTTTCCGGGGGCCACCCGGAGGGGGACCGCATTCAGCGGCCGAGAGGTGCTGGCCTCCCCGGCACCCCGAGGGGGGAGCACAGCAACGGTGACCCTCCCGCTTTCCTTTTGTGCCTCCTCTTCAGCTGCTTGCCAGGCGATGGCCAACTCTTCGTCTTCACATTCCTGCTCAAAGCCCTCGGCCTCCGCCTCCGCCTCAGCTGCGAGGGCTTTCTGCAACTCCAAGGCAATGACGGCATCCTGTCCCACCGAGGACTCCGCACTTGAGGACTCCACATCTTGAGAATCACTCTGGGACGACATTCTCTAGTTCGAAGGCTCGTACAACTAGTGATTTCTAAATATTCTATCTCCTAGCCTAAGGGCGCAGTACAGGTAGCTAAGAGGTGAAGGGTAACTGGAGAACTGACCTTAAGAACAGAGGATTCGACCGGGGGCTGCTGTTTCTCTCTCTAGAAAAATGGGCAGAGCTTCGCTAACAGGTTTTTCGCACACGGAGGAATGCCTGGCTTTGGGGTATTTATAGGCGATAGAATCCGGGCTTGGGCCTGGATTCCGGGCCTCCGGATGGACGCCATCATTACGCACCGTCGTTTCACCCAACCGGTGACGCCGCCCACGAACAGCCAGCCATCACATGCCACGTGTGCCATCCCCCCAACGGCTATATTTCCAACGGCTATATTCTGGAAGCCCCCGGGTTTTCTACTTCACTCCACTTCATCAAGGATTGCCTCCGGGTGCTCTCACCCAGGAGTGCCCTCGGGTTGTGCCCCACACAGCACATTACACATGTAACACCCCTAAATTTCCCGCCCAAAACATTGATATATTTAAAAGAAATACTTTATTCATTCATCAAAGAGTTGAAGAAATAAAGCGGAAGTCTAAAAGGGAAATGGGTGTTACCGCCACATTCGGTCATCTCTTAACCGAATGCACAGGCAACTCAAAGTAAAACAATAAAACTAATGTAATAATAAGTAAATGTTAATTTCATGACTAGATTTAACTAAGGCATCTTCTAATTCGCACTCAAGCTCGAGCAATCCATCAATCCACATAGGCATCCAACTCATCACCTGATAAAATTTAAAGGAGAAGAGAGAGACAAGAGAAATAACAAAAATTAGCTTTAGAGCTAAGTAAGTACTACCCAACCCCGTAAAATAATCAGGTTTGACTAAAAATAGATTTTTATATAATATCATATAAAAATGACGCACTCTTCCAAAATACTTTTCTCTTTGATTTTTCTTAAAATCACTTCTTTGCTAAAATCTGAAACTTCTCTTGGAAAATCTCTTAGTAATTCTTCTCTTTAAACTTCTTAAGAAAATCACTTCTTCTCTAACTTCCTAGTAATTTAGAAGGGCGGTGCTCAACCTTTCGACGGAGCCCGGTGGACCGCGGTTACGGACGGCCACCCCGAACAAGTGCCGGTACCACAACTGCTCTGTTGGAAACGAAACGACTACCTTAAGTGTGCACACCCCCTAAAAGGGATTCCAAGCCCTCCGAGTAGTAAGTCATCCCGAGTGGTCGGAACCCAACCACCCCAATTCTAAAATTCTTGAATGATTAGGGACTACTACTATAACTTCTTCTTAAAAGGGATCATAGATCCAAATCTTGCTTAAAAGGGATCATAGATCCAAATCTTGCTTAAAAGGGATCATAGATCCAAATCTCACTTAAAAGGGATCATAGATCCAAATCTTGCTTAAAAGGGATCATAGATCCAAACTGTACTTCTTAGTAGTAGTAGCTCTAATCACCCTCCACATTTATCCGGATGTGGAAAAACCGACACCTCGGATTACTCCCGAGATGCTATCTTCTTTATGAAAAGGTAATTTTTATCTTCGCTTAATAATACTTCAAAAATACTTCTTAATTTCTCTAAAAAGTCTCGAAGGTATTTAAAAATATTTAATACCCCAAAAGTACTTGATTTATACTTCTTAACTACCATATATATAATATCTTCTCAAAATCACATACACAAAATTCACAATTCACACTTAATCACATAATGCATATAATAAGCATATAATACGAGGAAACAATTTTGGATTGGCAGAGAAACTTACCTTAAGTCCTGTTGCTCCTAGTTATCCTCCTCTAATCCGGTCTCTAGATAATCACCTTTTTAATTAAGATGATATAATTAGTCACTTATTCTATTTGTAATTACTTTACCCGCTTTTCTCCTTTTTATTATTCGAATTTATTAACTTAATTTATTAATTATCCGAATTTATTTGATTACTCACTTTCTATTATTAAAATTACCTTAATAATTTTATCCCTTAATTTTCAATATTTGAAATAAAATATCTGAATATAATTGACTACAACATCCAATTTTTATTCAATAATCACCATTAATTTTCTCTAATTATTATCTAATTACTTTATTTACATAACCGAATATATTTATTTTCCTTATTTTATTCAAACATTATTTTTAGTCCAGAATATTATTTTTCAACCTCACTGATTTATTTATTTCACCATTAATACTAATATTTCCTTACTTAATTACTTAACTAGTTTTATATGGCCTAATTTAAATAAATAGACTAAGAATCGACTTTATAAATTAATAACCGTCCATAAATATATTTTGGGTCTATATTCGACCTAGGTTGTCCAGATATCTATTTTATAATTATTTTCCATAATTATTTCTTTAATTTCATATATCTATTAATCGGTTTAATTACAATTAAATATACTAAACCTTATTTTTATTAATTATAAATGGTCCATAAGGTCCTAGTTAGTCATATATTTATCCTAGTTTACTCCAATATTTATTTCATAATTATTTTCGTCATTTAGTTAATTATTTACTAAATGTGTATAAATTGGCCCAATTACCATTAAATCCATTAAAAATAGCTACAAAAATTTATTTTCCAATTCTGGTTGGTCCGAATATGTATATTTATACTAGGTATTTAATTTATATTTTTCCAGATTTTATTTATTTCATTTACTATTTTATTTTTAATTTGTATTGCAACTGGGCCGAACTGGCCCAAATTAAATTATTCTGGCCCAAAAAAATCAGGCCCAAGACAGACCCCAGCCTTGGCTGGGTCGTCTTCTCCACCAAGTCGCCGGAAAAACGGGAATTTAAGGGGGGGGAGGTGTTACCTCGTCGGACGAGCGAAACGGCCGGCTATTGGCTCCGTTTGGGACGGCGATTGACGTTGGTGGGTTGGCGGCAGCGGCAGCTCCTCCCTCTTCTCCGTTTTCCGTCGAAAAGTTTTTCTCCGGCGAATCTCCGGCGAGGCTTTTCTCCCTCGTTTCACGACCGTTTTCGACGATTCTTTTTCCGTTGGATTCGTATCACGAAGGGGAAGGTTTGAGAAGTATTTTCAAGGCTTGGTTCTGGCTAAAACGCTGGGTCGCAATTTTTATATATATATACGTATATGTGTATGTATATTTCGTAGTTTTTTTTTGGGATGAAGAAAACGTAGGTTCTGGCCTATTATTTATAGGGAAAGATGAGGATTTTAGGTTGAGATGTTAGAGTTGGAGTTAAATTTTGATTCTTTTGCACCTTTATGAGTATTAGGAGTATAATTGTTATATAATTAGTATTACTAATGTACGTATGTAGGAGTATACTCCTAATACTAATGTTAGTATTTGAGTATAATTAGTATTACGTATTTATATATCTATTAGGAGTATAAGTAAGTAGTTAGTTAGGAGTATTATACTTACGTAGGTTTTTATATTATTTCCGTACTTAGTTTATATATCATAGGAGTGTATATATATATTATACGTACTTAGTTTATTTATCGGACCATTTTTATCAGACTAAAAATGTCGTAAATGTAAATTTTCTGTCTGGTTCACTTGTTTACTAAAATGTTGTTCTTATTACTGAAGTATTTTTATCTGACTAAAACGTCATAAATTTTGAAAATTTTATCTGATTAAAATGTCACATCTGTTGAATTTTTGTCTGACTCAATTATTTATAAAAATGTTATTTTCGTAATATTTTATCTGACTAATAAAAATTATTTTTATTTTTATTTAAATTTTTGGAGTGTCACAACACACGCCTTCGGGGTCACTCCTTCAGATCCCCACGGCTGCGTATCAGGGGCACCCCTCGGGGTTTCCCCCTCAGCACTGCAAAACCGGGTAGCCCCCGGGGAGTGCCTCATTGACGGAGGGCCCATGGCACACAGGTAATGGGAGCCCTCGGGTATCTTCATCACCAACTCATCAACAAACAGTGCCCCCCCCCCCCCCCCCCCCCGGTAACAACTTCACTGCTGCCCTCATCTGGCAGGCCCTCGGTCCCTGGATTGAAGGGCTCCCCTTCGGCACCACCAGGACATCAACAGCAAGCCTTCGGCTAATCAACACAGGAGCCCTCAGAAGAGAGAGCCTTCGGCATTCCCGCCATTCTCTATTTTTTGCCAAGGTTTGACATTTTCGTTTCATCATTGGGGGAATTCGGTGCACTCTTTTTCCCTCGTTAGGATTTTTTCGCAAAGGGTTTTTCCTAAGGAGGTTTTTAACGAGGCATCCCCCCAAAATGAAACGAAAAGCGTCAGCCTTCGGCCCACAACAGCAACGTACCTACTTTACTCCTTTTCACCACTTTACAAGTGCCTCAAGGAGTGGGGGACTGGAGGACCCCCTCGGGAAAATCATTAAATTACAAAATCTGTGAAAATCCAACAAACAACAAAGCAAGCCCTCAAGTCCCGACATGTGGGTAACTGAGGGACTACCTTCGGCAGGGACATAAGAGCAACAACTCCTCACCAACTTCAGAGATCACGACAGGACAACATCAAAGGGCAAGCACAAATTACTCCTTTTCCCTCAAGTACCTTTCGGCAAAAGGAGTGAGGGACTCCTGATGGAGTATATGGCCCGGGAACCCCCGGCCCACAGACTCCTACTACTCCAGCAAAGGCCCAACGGGCCCAACAGGCCCAAGTCACAGCGCCCAGAGTACCAAGCAGTCCGCACAACGCACAGGGGTGCCTTCGGCACCAGGGCCGAAGGCTCCAAATTGTCACAGAGCGGGTGTCTCAAGCAAACTAAGAAACTGGGAGAAAACGGCGAAAACAGCAGCCCTCGGCACTCTAAGCCCTCGGCACCAGGGGTGCCATCGGGAGGGAGAGCCCTCGGCTACTGCTCTATAGCCGAAGGCATCTCACTTGACAAGATATCCGCTTCACATGCGTACAGATCACCGTACTCTGCACAGACGTCCCATCCAACAGCCGCATTAAATGCGGCCACATGCGGCTGCCAGCGCCAACCAGTAGAGGTGACCCCTCAGCCAATGAGCGCCTGACACGTGTCCCTACCCGGCATTTATTGCTACTATAAATAGCACCCCATTTCCCCATTTGTAACCACGCAAAATACATATTGAATATACACTCTCTCTCTTACTTGTTCGCTCTGACTTCTCTCTAAGTTATTCCCCGTAATAACCCTTCGGATATATACCCCCGGGTAGACTATCCATCACCAATGTTACCCAACCCACCGCACACCAAGCCATCGAATCGCCTCTCGATCGAAGAGAAGAGACGAAGGTTATCAACGAGATGCTCCAGATCAAGGGGCTACCCTTCGGATCTTCGCCATTGCTAAAAAGGAATGACAAGAAGATGAGAGGATATGCAGATCCGATGTGGAGGCAGCATGGCATCCAAGCGCGACGCGACGAGAAGCGCAATGACGGCGGCGGAGGAGGTTGCGTGACGGTGGCAATTTGACGGCGGCGGCAATCTGAAATGGAAGACATGGAAGAGAAGAAGAAATGCTTGTCTGATGGATTGTGATTTTTAGGATTGTATTTTTATCAGGGGCGTTTTTGTTAGTTTATATGTAAGCGATCTCTTTTGTTCAATTTTTTTTATCATTCTTTTGTTCAAATTAAAAAGAGTTTTATGTTTGTCTAATCTAAAGGTTCTAGAATTACTTTTGTTATTATAAATTCAGATTTATTGACAAAATATGATCAAATTTACTATGCTTATAACATCATAGTCATTGAAGTGTAAAATTAAACATAAAATAGTCACTAAAAGTTATTACGATAGTCACACCACTCAAGATGGCACATTTTTATCCATCACTTTTATTTTAGTCATAAATAGAAGTGTGTAATTATTTCTGTTTTAGTACTATAAAATCTTTCATATTGCATAATTAGAGATTTTCCAAAATATTACTTAATTAAATTTATGTATAAGTTTGTGATAACTTGCGAATAAATTTATTGCAATGACTTTTTATAATAGAAAACAAATAGTTGAGGATGCAATGACAACATTTGAAAATAGATGTTAATAAATGTATAATTTCTTGAAAGTGTTGGAGAATTGTGTGAAAGTAACCATGAATACTGATAATTGAATAACATATACCCTGTAGTAATCAATTTTTAGTGACTTGTTGTTTTGCTCTAAAATTTAAGGACAAGATGAGTCAATACACTTCAAAACGTTTAAGGTGTTTTTACACTTCAAAACTCATTAGGGTCAATTTACTTCTTAATTTATCATCATTTCTCTATAAACTAAATTAAAAGCATAAGTTCATTAGCATCATTAAATATAAGTTTAAAGTTGCTTTAAAGGTGGCAAGGTAGATCTTTGAACTCCACCACTCGATGATCGTCATACATCTAATTTGCAGGGGTTACAATAGTCAATGAGGAGGTGTTCACTCTTCAATTGGCGATTCAGATGGCACGTCCCCCTCCTGAACTAACGTCATGGAGTGATTGAGATGCTAGGGTTTGGAAGAGGACGTTCCGTGTTGGAATTTGGCTACTTGCGAATTTTGCTTTAATTTAACCCAAGTTCTACAAATATTTCGTTACACAATTCCTCTCGTTTTTGGATTGGGTGTTTATGTGAGTCTTGTGATGTTTAGTTTTACTAAGATTGGAGGTATTGAGATTTCTAATATCAAGAATTGCTTTGAAGCGTTCGTATATTTTGCGAAAAGTTTTGCTAAGTTTTGAATAAACTTTTCTATGTCTAGTCAAAGAGTGATGAGACCTTTTGATCTATATTAGTCTAGATGGAAAGAAGGATTGAATTATGAATTTAGGATTCATGATTTTTATTATATCAATATTAAGTGATTTACTTTCAAAAAAACTTCAAAGTACAAAAAAGCATAAAGCACTTTTGAGCCTTTAACACTCTTAAATTGTGAAAATACTGGAATGGTTTACCCAATCGGGAGCCCTAGATGTCATATATATAATAAAGAGTCTCATGAGTACAATAGGAAACATAAGGAATATGGAAACCTAATTAATAGTGTTTAATTACTCTATTACACCCCCTCAAGATGTGCAGGGGATACAATGCGCAGATTGTCTCTAAGAAAAATAAATCGGTGTGGAGACAGACTCTTGGTAAAAATATCTCATAGCTGGAACTGTGTAGGAACATACCGAAC
Source organism: Cuscuta europaea (assembly GCA_945859875.1). Classification (NCBI taxonomy): domain Eukaryota; kingdom Viridiplantae; phylum Streptophyta; class Magnoliopsida; order Solanales; family Convolvulaceae; genus Cuscuta; species Cuscuta europaea. The sequence goes on from CAMAPE010000038.1 coordinate 24,055,906, forward strand.
AACCAGATCTCCATGTGAGACTCTCTCACGAACAAAATGGTAATAAATGTTAATGTGCTTACTCCGAGCATGCTGAATAGGATTAGATGATAAGTAAGATGCACACACGTTATCACACAATAGCCGAACATGTTTGTTAATGGGTACCCCTAATTCGAACAAAATGGAGCGGATGTGAAGAGTATCCTGAACTGTGTAAGCAATTGCCCTGTACTCGGCTTCTGTTGAAGAGCGGGAGACAGTTGGTTGCTTCTTGGATTTCCACGAGATCAAATTAGGACCCAAAAAATAGCAAAGTCTGAAGTGGACCGACTGCTATCTGGACAACCAGCCCAATCACCATCAGAACACGCCTGTAAGATAGGAGAAGAGGAGCTCGGCTGAAGGAGTAAGCCACGATTTGGAGTTCCCTGAAGGTACCTGAAAATACGCTTAACAGCCAAAGAATGTGAAGTACGAGGGGCATGTATAAACTGAGAAACCAAATGTACAGCAAATGTAATATCTGGTCGAGTCATGGTCAAATACTGTAAAGCACCTACCATACTTCTGTACTCCGTAGGATCTGCGAGGAGATCACCATCAGTGAGAGATAGCTTAGTGCGAGTAGGAAGTGGAGTACGAACAGGCTTAAGGGTGTGCAAATGAAACCGAGTTAATAGATCAGACACATACTTCTGTTGAGATAGGAAGAGACCTGATGACAGTCGAATGGCTTGGACACCTAGGAAAAAAATTAAATCCTCCAAATCTTTCATGGCAAAGCAGCGGCCAAGACAAGAGATAAAAGCAGAAATAAAAGAAGGGGAATTACTGGTAATAATAATATCATCAACATACAATAGGAGATGAAGAACAGAAGACCCATGGTGGTAGACGAACAAGGAATTATCAAGCTTACTACAAACAAAACCATGAGTCAACAAAAAACTACTGAATCCATAAACCAAGCTCGTGGAGCTTGTTTAAGACCATAAATAGCCTTCCTGAGTCGACAAATATGATTAGGAAATTGTGGATGTACAAAACTAGGAGGCTGACGCATATATACTTCTTCAGATAGATGGCCATGCAAAAATGCTTTTTTGACATCTAGCTGACGAATGGTCCAACGACACGAAACCTCAACAGACAAAACAATACGAACAGTAGTAGGTTTCACAACAGGACTAAAAATTTCAAAAAAATACACACCAACTTGTTGAGTAAAACCTTGTGCAACTAAGCGAGCCTTATAGCGCTCAACTGACCCATAAGACTTAAATTTTGTTTTATAAATCCATTTAGACCCGACCACATTCTTATTAGCATTAAAAGGAACTAAATCCCATGTATGATTATCAATGAGTGCATTAAACTCTTCTGCCATAGCAGCTCTCCACTTAGCATCTTTATTGGTCATAGAAAAATAAGTAGGATCACATGATAAACATATTTTAAATGGATAGGTCTGGGCATAGTAGATAAGTGCAAATCACCAACAATCATAACAGGAAGATTAGAGCCATTAGCAACTCTAATATGTAGTGGTCCAGAATAAATAGACTTATTTTGCAAAATACCTTCATTTGCGGTCATATAAGCAGAGGCTCCTGAGTCAGGATACCAAACGGCTGGAGTAGATTCTCCAGTAGGCACGGTCAAGTCAAGGGCTTGAGTTTGAACAAAGCGGGATGGACACGAGACAGTTGAATGACCTGGAGAATGACAGATGTGACAAACAACGGGTGGGGGGGGACTGAACCAAAACTATTCTCAACTGATGGAGAGCCTGCATAACCATAATTAGTACAAAAAGTAGAGAGAGCAGGATTATAAAATGATGACTTAATTGAATTATATAGTACTGTACCCGGTCCCCATGGATTGAACTGTTGTGCTCCTCGGCCGCATGGGAACTGTTGAAAAGCTGGCTGACCGTGACTGCCATAATATGGAGGCGGGCCGGGCGCTTGATTTTGTTGGTTTCTGCCTCGGCCACGCCCTCTGTCGCGGCCACCGCGACGTCCGCCACGTCCACTGCGAGAAGCTTGAGCCGGCTGTTGTTGCTGGTCATCAGAAGCTGGAGCCGCACGTCCACCCCCTGCCGAATTAGGGGCAGCAAACGCCGTGCAGTAGGAGTGTTGTCCAAAGACTGTTGGTAGCGGAGGCGAGCATCTTGATGAACCAATTTTGTGCCTAAGGAGTCAAAAGTGAGTCCTTCAGGAAACAAAGTAAGGGGTACCACTAGCGACTCTATCCCGGTCCCAAGTCTAAAAGTGTGTACTGAATGAGATCGGCATTGGAGACCAGTGAATTAATGGCGGCTAAATTCTCAACAATATTTTGAATTCCACGAACATAGTCCTCCATGGATTGATTCTCCTTCTTCTCATTGTGAGTCAACATCCGTTTTAATTCCATGGAGCGTGCTAGACTGGCAGCCATAAATCGGGATTCCAAACGTTGCCAAATTGCCAAAGAATTCTTCAAGCTATGAACTTCCATCAAATGTTCACGTGAAAGTGTGGCAAATAACCAAGCACGCACCGTTTGATCCAATTTGAGCCAATGATAATATTCAAGATTCGGGGACTGAGTCTGATATAAATCATAGGTATACAACGGTGGAGCAGGAAGAGATCCATCAAGAAAGCCCAAAAGACCGTTAGCAACCAAATAGAATTCAAACTGAGTACGCCAGGGCAAGTAATCCTCAACGGCCACTAATTTGGAGGTCACAGTTTGAGTAATGGAGGCCCCAAAAGTCATGCCCTGAGCAATAGAGGGGAAGGAGGTGGGCAGCGAAGGGGCGGTGAGTGCTATGCCAATCGTTCCTGCGTGCGGCAATTGCAACCCCAGGCTACCGACCAACGTGGGCCTAGCAAACCAAGGCCCGCCAGTGTTGCTGGAGACATCCTGAGGCGCGTCTTGGCTAGAATATGGCGGCTGGATGAACGGACGAAGGGTTGGTGTCGTCGGATTCCAAGAGAAGATGGGTGGAACCCAGGAGGACGTCAGAACCGAAGAGGAATACGCCAACCATGACTGCGAACTGAGCGGTTCTGCCATGGAGGAGAACGTCGTCGTCTGCGGAGCTGAGGAGAAGGGCGGCGTGGCATTCGCGCTCTGCATTGTTTCGGTCACCGGAGCGGAAGCGGCGGTGACGGTCGAAGAGGCGGCAACGGTGGAGCTGTCGGATGCCAGTGGACCGAAAATTAAAAATTGACTAAAAACCCTAGAGCTCTTGATATCATGTGAAAATAATGGAATGACTTACCCAATTGGGAACCCTAGATGTCATATATATAATAAAGAGTGTCTTGAGTACAATAGGAAACATAAAGAATATGGAAACCTAATTAATACTACCTCCATCCCACTAACATTGGGACAGAAGAAGGTAGGATGATTATTAAGAAAAATGGGTTTATGTGGTTGATATTGAATTGATAAAGTAGAAATGATTAAGAGCCACACAAACTTTACCAAATATGATATGAGACAATCTTAGTGGATTTCTCGAAAAGGTAAAATGGGACAGGACAATCTTAGCGGGACGGAGGGAGTACAATGACCAAATCACCAAATATACTGTAGAATTTTTGGGGGGAAATTTTCCAAAGCTTTTAAATCCTGAATCCTAATCTCTAAAAAGCCAAAACTGAATGGACCGGGACCCGATCAGGTTCCAGGCGGGCTCAGGCCTAAAAAATTCAAGCCTGGAACCAGTCCGAGTTTGTACCAGGACCGAACCGGGCCTAAACAGTACTTGGTCAGACCGGGATCCGGGACGGGACTAGGCAATAAATTTAAAAAATAGTGCAATCAAGCCCGGCTGGGTCAGGGCCCAAAAAACGACCCAAAGCCCACCCTTATAGCCATCAACCGGGACCGAGCCTCGACATTTGTGGGCCGGGCCAAGCCTTGACAGTACCGGGCCATCCTTAAATAGAATGTGACATTTAAGACCGGTCACCTAGAATGTGCCATTTAATGAACTGTAAATACATTTATGACCAGTCACCTAAAATCCTGTCAAACACACGCTGAGACAGCCAAAATAAAGTACTGTTTGGAAAACGATTCCAAACAATATGAAAGTACTTATTATTTTTTAATTTGAGAGAACTATCAAATAAGCTCTCAAGGGGGTGTTTGGATTTGATTCTTAAAACTGCTTCTGCTCCTTCAGGGAGCAGAAGCAGAAGTTGGAGTGTTTGGATAAAAGTGCAGAAGTGATTCTGGTGCTCTAATTTACTCCTAGAATCAGTTTTTTTAGAAACTGGGGGTGACCAGCTTCTGAAAACTGATTCTGATTCTGCTTCTCCTTAAAAAAGAAGCAGAATCAGAATCAATTCCAAACACCCCCCAAATAGTCAAATTTACATAAAAAAATGCAAATAACCCTTTTATTGGAGGCTCTATTCGACCATCACCATTTGAAACGATTTCCGATTTAATTTTTTGATGATTTTTTTTGAAAATCTTATTCATTAAGTGTAGTTTACCAATTACTCATACCAAATTTCAAGTAAAAATTAAATCAGAAAAGCAATCAAATAAATTTTTGAAAATAACTGCGCATTTAAATGCCTTCTCGGTTAAATTTTTAGCTGAAATTTAATATGAGTAAACTACACTTAATGAAGAAAATGTTCAAAAAATTAATAAAATTTCCAGCAGTGTTGCTAGGTAAGTTCGAGGACTTGTATCAATTTGAAAACGATATGATGAGTTGTGTAACTAACTAAAATTAGTCACATAGGTATATGTGTATAGTACGGAGTAGTAGATGTGAAAACTGCAATAAAAAAAATTAAAAAGGTTTTCACGATATCATAGTTTTGTTTTAAATTTAAACAAACGTCCAAACGAGCACTCTAGGCTCTAGCGGGTATTGTCTTTTGAAAGTAACTGTCAAACACAAGTCCTGCTATTGATATGCAGAGACTGCAGGGAGATATAATAGCTCAAAGACTTCAGCTATCAGGGAGAGACACTACTAAAATGTCAATGTTTTGGTACGCAGTGCAATTATAAGGAAAAGGATAAATAATATTATAGCTCAACACTTCAGCTATCAGTGAGAAACACTACTAAAATATCAATGTTTTGGTACGCAGAAAACTAAAACAAATAATGGAAAAAGAAAAAAAGGGTCCTTCAAGGGTAAACAGTACTTCAGAAGTCCTTTAAAGGTCTTGCACACTCAAACCTGAGAAGGGTAAACATGACAGGGTTAGTATATAAGGAGAGGCTAAACAAAAGTTTTAGGGGAGAAAAACGGGATGCCATGCAACAAATGCAGAGGTTATTTGGTGGAGCATAAATCAATTTAGGAAAACTAAAGGGTAGATAGGATTAGAAAAAGGTTCAAGGAAAAATGTGTGTATTTGAGCCTTTTGTAGTTGCCCACTCTTTAAGGGGCAAGTTGAGCAATTTTGAGCCATCCACACCCGTCATTACTCATGCTATACTGCATATGCAACTACCGCTGAAACTAACATGCTCAAATAAGAGTTTATTGATGATGAGTTGCAAATAAAATTTTAAAATCTTAAATATCACATCGAAGTTGATGAGATCTAATTATGGTTGAATAGTTTTCCTTCCCAAAGTATTAAGAGAAAATACTTGGGAAGGAAATTATGGTGGAAATTAGAGGGGAGATTTCGAGGTAAGAAAATGTGGAGGGGGTTGATAAAACCTAAGTAAAAAATTCTTAAAACCCATTTTTCTGCATACTTTTTTCGGCTCTTTATTATTTCCACACTCTAAAAACTAGCCTATAGCTTACAAACTACAATGCTTCGTGTCCTTACCTGGAGGGAGAGATTGCTTCAACTTTTCAGCTTTCTCTGAATCAAACACACACAGGGTGTAAAGATACTTGGAACAGCGAACCTTGAATTTCACTACATCCTTTCCTCTCTTGATCTTCACAGATCTAGCATCTTTCCTTCTAGCAGTAAGAAGGAAATCTTTGATCTCGTGAATTTGCTTCGGCTATAATTTAAGAGAATAAAAATACATAAAAAATGTTAAGAGGCAGCAATTGTTCAATTAGCAAACTTCATAAGAGGCCACATTAATGTAGCCTGATACATAGTGTGTTACTCCATAAAAAACTATCAGATAGCACTTTTTATAGACAAGTGGCAAAACATAGAATAGGAATGATTAAGGATTAAATAGTGGCACAAGCAGCAAAACACACAATTAATCGGAGTAATGAACTAATGACATTTATGTGGATAATCAATTGTTCAGGATGGGGTAAACTCACTCCCAAGCTCATATATTGCAGTCAATCCATGTCCCAACAAGGCATACTACAATCAAATGACTGACTGGAAGACCTTGAAACTAGAATACGAACACTTTCTGAAATAATTAAGAGAACTGCAGATTCTATTTACAAGCCTCTTTAAGTGACATGGTCCTAGAGGAATGCACAGAAGTGCTTAAAGCCTTAAATGAGGATAAAGAAGCTGTCATGAAGCTGAGGAAGAAAATAATTTATTCAGAAGTCTCAAAAGAATGTCATTTTCATTAATATTTGTTGTGGTTTTTGTTAAGAAGATGGTTGTTTCTTCTTATGTTCTTATGTAATAATAGAATTATACAAAATAAACAATTTAAGAGGCCAAGGAATTTAAGCCTTTTAAATTGTTTATTTTGTATAATTCTATTATTACATAATACGTAATATAAATAGCCATGCCTAATACGGAGTGCCATATTAAATCGAAATGGGAATTACTCCATACACCTAGTTGTTCTAGTGTCTTTGTTCTCAGTTAACTATTTTCTTTTCATCTCTAAGTTCCAGCTATATTTGTCAGATCTATCATTACACAAATCCACTGATTCATAGATACAATCATGTAATAAAGTTAAACGCATCTGGCGTGATCTTCTTCATCAATCAAAGAATTCCGCACGCCAATCAGGCTAAGGAAAAACGTGACTAAGCCTAAACATAATTCTTAATATCTGTTGAGGATATATATCAAAATGCGGTACAGCAAGAACAAAGTCGAAGAATAAAAAAACCATATGCATTTATCGTCGTAGCAAATACGCAAATAAGTGTAGGTTTCAGCGTACCATTTTCTCCCTTTTTCCAAACCCTGCTGCTCAACAATTCAAGAGAGACTCAAATCCAGTAAATCTTATGTTAATATACGTGACAGAAACCCTACTTTTAGTTCTTTGACCTTTGAGAGGCCCAGCTTCGAGGTTCTGGTTGAATTGGGCTCACAATTAACCAATGTAGCAACGGCTTACAAAGCCCATGTATAATTTGAAGCTAAGAGCTAAGGGTGTTTTTTATTAGATTGAAAATTTTAGTTTGATAAGATTTGGTTTAATTACATTCAGTCTTGATTTGATAAATGATTATTCTTTGTATATTTTACAGAATTGGGAGTCTGGTCTGGTTTTCTTTATTTTGTTATGGTCTATTTTAGTTTAGCTTGTTTGAATCTGTATTGGTTTGAGATTGAAACTAGTCCAGTTAAAAACATTCTTACACTCAAGTCCTCGATTCGATTTGTTGGATGAAATTCGGTTGTTGTTAGTTTTCCCGATGAACATCTTTCCTCATTTTAGCCACATGCTTGCTTGAATGATTCAAATTAAATAAATGATTCAAGTTGTGGTGGATAGAAAATTTCATTTTGTACAACTTTTGTGAAGGAGTCATAGTGAAATTCGAAATATATAGAAGAATACTCTAATCATATTCTTTTTTTAGCACGAGCCACACTTTATTACATTTGAGGGGGCCTATGCCTTATATGTCCTAAGGGCAGATCCGCCCCTGACTAGGGTCCACCATTGATAGTAATCATTCAAGCGCATGTTTATGTTCTTACATCTCAAGAAATCGGTTTAAGAAGTGTTGTCTTGATTTTGGATAGTTTTTGTAAAAAGAAAAGAAACGAATTCAGATAGTTTTTTTAAAATAAAAAGGTTTTTAAAAAGGGACACGTTTCCGGCTTTTGTTTGTAAAAATATTTTTGGTCTCATACAAATATACAATTATTTTACTTTTTATTTTTATAACTAGAAATATTCCTTCTGCAAATAAAACTAGAAATATTCCAAAAGCGATGGTGGAATTCTAGCCTTGTGTAAACCTTGTTTAGGTCTCAACATTTTTTGAATGGAATTAACTTAGACAAAAACAATAAGAGCAGCTGCAATCATATACTTAAAGACTACAATGAGAATTATAAGATAAGCAATAGAAATAGACCATCCAAATGAAAAACGCCAAAACACTAATCACATAAAGATGATCGATAATTGAGATTATTAAGAGCGAAAAAGTAATAGTTGGTATCATTGTTTTTAGTTTTTCCTATACGTAAGTGACTTATTGTTTATTTTAGGTTATTCAATGTCGAGTGGTGAATGCAAAAAATGATAGGTATTTCTCAATATATTTAATCTGATACCAAAATAAATAAAATTACTCAATAAATTGAAATATCTTATCATGTATTTAACACATGCTTTAAATTTGGTAAAGTACATTCAAATTTACTGATAAAATAATTTGTGTGAAGATCTTTAAAAATCCTCATGGATGATTCTTTTACACTTCATGTTTAGTTCCAAACCATGGGCATCTTCTTAAATACGAGTAATTTACTTCGTCCTATTTTGCAGTGCTACCAAAGTCTTGACTCGTGAGTACTAAAAGGGAAGGTATGTTTAAAGCATTTTTCGTAAAGTATGAATTGACTAAATGAATTCAAAGACTAAATTGGGGTTATATACAAGAATTGAAGAAATATTAAGAAGTAAGAATATAATAATATATTGATGACAATTGCGTATGTATATATGTGTATTTCAGAATAATTGTGATGTCCTTTATGTCAAGAGTTATGCTATTTCAAATAGCAAAAACGAGTCTCTTCCGCCCAATTCATCACTTTTCCGATGAATCCAGAACCGCTTCACAAAAAGAGGGTCCAACTGAGCTACTAACATCTATTTCCGTAAACCGAATATGGGTCCTCTGTTTTTGATATTATCTTGAATGCGTCTTGTTACCATGACATGGCTCAAGTTGTCTCGATCATTTCAACACCGTTATGACGAATCTGAAAACTCCTTCGTGAAATTCGACAACAATTGGACAGTTTAATCTGTCTTTACTCTCCATGCCTTTTCCGAGTCATCAGACCTTATCTTCTTTCTCCCCGAACGTTTTGACCGTTGTCTGACGGTTTTGGATTTAATATTAAAAACTAGGGACAACTCAACTAACTAACCTTATCATCCTCCCTTACATAGACTTAGTCATAAACGTATAAAATGTACATATGAACTAATTAATACATAATTAATAAATTTCACAATTGTTGAGTTAATCCCATAATTAGTTCCCATTAACGTAAAAATAATTATTCAAGTATTTGCGAATATTGCCATGGTAAAATATAAGGGGTTATTCCCTTAATATTACTATATTGGACTGAATTTCCAAAAATGTGAGTACTTTTAAAAGTTGACAAAAAGGTGATTAACAAAGCCACATATTTGGGATTAGAAAACATGATGTCACTGCAAAAAATTTATGTCACCGTGTTCATTTTCCTTGTCATCGAGAGTTATCAAAGCCAAAATTTTCACGCCAATTACACCGCCACCACCACCGCCACAGTGACATCGTCATAGTGACGCCGCCACAGCGATGTCGCCGCAAACCACACTGACACGCTACAGTGACAAATACACATTGTTATCCACAACTTCTTCGCACTGGTGATCGCCACTGCCTGAAAACCGCCACCGGCTATAGTGACACCGCGACGAGTGACACCGCGACACCGCGATGAGTGACACCGTGACACCGCGATGAGTGACACTGCCTACTGCCCTTACCCTTCCCGGCCAATCCCCCATGCCCCTGCCACCGTAGCTATGACCCGCTCATTGTCGGTCGTCACCAGCGATCACCACCCGCCTTCACCACTACTAGGGCTGAGCACGGGTCGGGTTCGGGGGGGTCGGGTGTGTGGACCCTTAACCCGTTCGGGTTTTTTTTTTAATTTAAATACTAGGCCCGACCCTTTGATATTTTAAATCAGATATTTCGGATATTTTTAAGTCGGATATTATCTAATATCAGATCGGGTTTCAGATATTTCGGTTATATTAAAACCATTGTTCTAAAAATCGTTCTAGGCGCCCGACTAGTCCCCACCTAGGCGCTAGGCGGTGGCCGGACATCCCGATTTTTGTTTAGGCGCTCCGACTAATTGGTTTGCCGTCTAGGTGAATTAGTTGGCTGCTTATGGCGTCTACTCGTCTAGTTGCCTGCCTAGAATGCCTAATCGGCCGCCTAGGCCATTTAGATTTGCCGAACATTACTTTACTTTTTAATTTTTTAAAAGATATAAGTACTTAACTTTAGCCACGGATATAAAAAAATGAAGTTGAAAATTAAGATAAAAACTATATAGGTTTGTATATATACCTAAATTTTATTATTATTTATATTTATAACACAATGAAAATAAGTGATTAGCTATCACATACTAGCATTACGTATGATTAAATGTGACAATTCTATCATTTATGTTTGTTAATGTATGTGTGTGTCTATATATATATATATATATAATACACACGAAAATACAATATTGTTTATCATATTTACGCAAAAATATTGATAAGAATGCAATTTTTATGTCTCCGACTAGTTCCCGTCTAAGTGCCCGCCTAACCGCCTAGGCGCTAGGTGCTGGGCTGGCGTCTGACTAGCGCCTAGCACCTTTTAGAACATTGATTAAAACACATTATAATTGGATAATTAAAGTGTTGAAATGTCACTTTGACAAAAATTATACACACTAGTCATTATACATTTAAATTACACACATAATTGGACACAAGTATTAATTTAACATATTCAAATTACACAGTACATAATTTAATATATTTTGGATATTTTGTTTATATTAAATCACAATATAATTGGATAATTAAAGTGTTGGAATGCCACTTTGACAAAGATTGTACACACTAGTGCAATACACATTCAAATTACACAATTAATTTAACATAAATTGCACAAATAATTACACAAATAATTGAACACACGTATTAATTGAACATATTCAAAGTACACACTACATAATTTAATATATTTCGGATATTCGGGCGGGTCGGGTTGGGATTTTACAAAACCTACCCGACACACGGTCTAGGCCCAATACTAATCGGATTTTCGGGTTTCGGGTTTTCGGATCGAATATCCATATCCAATCGGATATTATCCGCAAAAAACTTCGGGTTTTGCGGGTCGGTTCGGGTTGTGCTCAGCCCTAACCACTACGGCAACCGCCGGGCAGTGTCCAACGAACCCCAAATTTCTGACACCACCCTACCCTGCCCCCTTGCCCTGTTAGTCTACCCCCAGCTCCAAGTGCCAGCCAATACCCCATCCCTGCACCATAGATGCCCCCATCTCCCATACTGCTGTTGCATCTCCCCAATCTTGTAGCGTCACTGCCCCCATAGTCGTCGCCCTACGAACCCTAGGCAATTGATTCGCAGTCACAAAGGGATGAAATACACGAAGGGGAAAGGAATCGCACTTCGTTAGTCTCCAAATCTAAGCTTCGTCAGTCGCCAATGAAATCCAATCTTCGTCCGTTGGCCACACAAGTAACAATGAAGCTCGCGATTAAGCCGAATGAAGGAGGAAGAGGCGACTTCGACGGAGGCAGAAACGACGGAGACCAATCAGCAATGGAGACGGAGACCATATGGAGACAGAGAGCTATCAACGATAGAGAGGGGCGTTTGAAGTGGACGACACAGTCTGGCAACGAAGGAGACGACGCGATGGAGGAACGATGGAGAAGGAGAATAGATCCAGCGGAAGAAGGAACGAAGCAAGTGGGTCTGGGATTACTCACTTTTTTGTAAATTTCTAAAATGGTCATATTTTTATCCATTCAAACCTTATGAGTAACATATTTTTGTCTTTCTTTCAAAATATAAACGAGGATTGTCAACTATGTTTATTGCAAGGAATCATGTTGGATCTTTCATAGCAGCTACCGAGTTTGAAGCGGAGCTCAAATCCCTTTACATGTTACTTGCATGGAGTATGAGACCGGTAATTACAAAATTGGAAGTAGAATCCCATTCTGTAAGACTCATAAGTGCGATAAAAAGAGCAAAGGTCACCCCACTGGAATCTGGAAGCCTTGCTTAAGTAAAAATAAGAGAATATTACCCCATATTTTTATTCTCAAAATAGGACTAATTACTATCATGTTTTAGCAGTATCAAACTTCGAACATGTCAATATTTTCTAAACTTGGCAGTATTTACTCCTATTTTGGGAATAAAAAACATGGCAGTCCTATTTTGAAATTTCAAACTGTTTTAGTCCTATTTCAAGAACTTTCCCTAAAAATAATTGTAGAGTTATGCTTGCATTTTACCAATAATGTGAAATATAAATGGCGTTAAAAGAATCCAACCTGACTGCAATCGGATTAGCTCAAGGTGACATTCATATTATCATATACATAGGAGTGGACTCGGGCCGGGCCAACCGGCCCGGAACCGGACCGGCCCGCTACTGTGCGGGCCCGCACCGGCCCGGTTTGTCGGTTAGGTCACGGTTCGGGCCACCCGGCCCGGTCATGTAGCGGTTCGGGCCCGGGCTGATATTTTGGTGAACCGGCCCGGGCCTCAACGGTCACAAAAAAAAAATTTAAATATTTGAAGGCTCTACTAGCCGTTGGGAGACCTCCCAAACGGCTCTATAGCCGTTGGGAGCATAGGAGGGGGGGGGGGTCTGGGGGGTTAGGGGGGTGGGGGTGGGGTATACAAAAAAAAAACTATTTATACTCCTATTTTCTATACATTTTTTACACCTCTTCTTCTACAACTCTTCCTACTCTCTAAATTCTCTATTCTCTCAATCTCTCATATTCAATCATCTTCATTCTTCATCTTCTCCAAATTCTTTCTACATATATATAATTTATGCTTCTTTTTTTCCAACTCAAGAGTTCGATGATAATCTCATCGACCCTAAACAAGAATTCAACGAGGTTAGTAATTTATTTCATCAATTGTATAATGAATTTCATGCACAATATGGTAATGCACCCCCTCCCATGCAACGAACATCTTCTTCATCTAAAGGAAAATCACTTTTAAAATCCGCTTTTGGTTCTCTTTTGAAAAAAAGTAGAGCAACTCCCGCTACTGAACAAAGCTCAGGTAACGAGCTTTCTTTGTATCTAACATTGAATGTTGATTATGAAATTGGTGATGACTTTGACGTTCTTAAGTGATGGAAGGAAAATGAAAGAACATTCCCGATTTTATCAAAGATGGCTAAGCAAGTACTAGCAATGCCGATATCAACCGTTGCCGTGGAACAAGAATTCAGTGCGGCCGGCAACGTCCTAACCGATTAGAGAACGAGGTTGAGCCCGAGCTCTCTTGAGACACTAGTTTGCTTTCACGATTAGTTGAAGGCCCAACGAAGAACTCAAGAAATTACCATCACTCCCTCCCGCCACTTTATGGAGGAAACAACCGAAGACGGAGAGTCCGATTGATTTTTTATTACAAAATGTATTACATTTTTTAAATTCATCCTAATTCTCAATTGTACTTCTTATTTGAAATAAATATACTTCAATTCGAATATAATATATTGTAATTGTAATAAGAATTATTCTAATTATATAATATTTAAAAAAAATAAATAGGCCCGGCCCGGCCCGTGTACCGGGCGGGTGACCCGAACCGAACCGGACCCGGGGTTATCCGGGCCGGTTCCGGGCCTGCCTTCCTAGAACTGAGGCCCGGCCGGTTCTAGGCCCGAACCGGGCCCGCCCCGAACCGAGTCCACCACTACATATACATATTACATACATGCAACAGTTTCACAACCCTCTGGGAGAAAGATCAAGAGAGCGGTTTATTTGGATTCTATAGGTTGTGCTTACTTAATCCCGTAATTGAGTTTATTTTTTCATTTACGCTTCAAGGTGCTTTAACTTTGTATTTCTGAAAGGGATGCCTAGGTTTCGGCCTAGTCCTCTCTCACATTGTCCTCTTCTAATTTATTTCTGAAATATAAATAAAAATTGCTACAAACAATGTACGGAGTATTACTGAAAACTCAGTCCAGTACAGTAGGCTTTGCCCATATTGTAAAAAAAGGATGACACTCCATCCCTGAGGGCCCCCAAACCCGACCAGACGATACGTTAGGAGGCTTTGCCCATATTGTAGTTTTTATACATAAAATACATAGGAATTAGCCTAGTCTATCCAACAAGCAAACACAGAAAGGATGTTTATGAGGCAACACTGCAACAAATATGATATGATTAGCCGTTTTAGAATGACGTCAGGGCTAAATTCATCAGCATTGTTCCGACCTATGTGCAACATCTAGTAGGCTCTGAAGGCCTCCGAGGCTTAAATCCTGAATGAAATTTCAAAGTTGTGGTAAGACCATATTGCCATGAGCTAATATATACAGTATACTTGAGCTAAAGAAAAAACATTCTAAAGCATTTACAATTCCATGGTACAGGACTTTTGTCCATAGAGAAAAAATGAGTTTGATTTTATGTCTAGAAAGAAGAAGAAAATACCAAAACCCATTACCAACAATTTTTTTTGCTCTCACTGTCTCGCAACATAAAATCACAATGACAAGAGTATCTCTTGACCTTGTTGACATAAATCCTGTCTGTTGAACAAAGAAACTTGTTTTACAGTGTGTTGTACAAATTGGTTTTATATATAACGTTTCTCTTTACAAATACACACACATCACTGAATGCATCCAACAAGTGAATCTGTGAAATTAAAAGTTATCATGAACGCCATGTGAAGTTCACCTGTGCTTGCCAGAAAGGCAGTTTATTACTATGTTTTTAACAGCAGTTGAATATATGGTATAATTACTGATATTATTGAGGCCATTGCAAGATAAGGCTGCCACATTGGTTTCTTGATGCATATAGCAAGAACACCATTTGACATTTCCTTCTCCTCTGAGTAGAAATTTCTATAAACTTGAATTCCTGAAAATTTCATGTTGTAAAGTATTGAGTATATAATCACCGATCGAACACTCTCTTTGATTTAAGTCCTCACAAACATTGTAGAGCTCATGTAGAACAAATTAACTAAATAACACATTATAAGTTGCCACTTAATGAATGGAGTACTGGTTAACAAGTTTTACAAGGTTGCAGTTGGATAGAAATAAGAGTGAAAAACAAGCCATCGATCCTCTGAAAGATTAAAAGAAAGCAGAACAAAATGGGAAAATGACAAGGAACCCAACATGACGAATATACGGAGTACGTAAAAGTAGGACTATGTAATACGGAGTAGTATGAAGTACTACCTCCGTCCTGGCTTAAGGTCCCATTGCAAAATGACACGGTTATTTAGAAAATAATTAAAATAAAGTAATTTGAGTATATTTTGAGAAATAGTTTTGATGGGTATATTATATAAAGGGGTCATTGATGATAACTGCGATATTATAGATATATATTATTTTTTAATATTTAATGATTAAATTGTCATTTAAGAGTGCTAATTATTTCATAAAATAAAAATGAGAACCTTTAGCTGGAACGTCCATAAAAGGAAAGTGAGAACCTTAAGTTGGGAGGAGGGAGTGCTATTTAATAAGAGCGACTCTCCAGCCCTTTTGACATTGCAGAAAAAGGGACTGTGAGTGACAGTAACTAGATTTTTTTGGGTTGGGGGGGAGTAGATAGCTGAAAAATGTATAATATAGGCTAATGAAAATAATTTTTGGGGGATAAATGCAAAATAGTGAAAACCAACATCTTTAGAACACCATTATAATCCTGTCATAAGACTAACTACATTACTACTTGTAAATGGCAACATAAGATATCAAAACATGATCATTTCACCTGGAAAACATTAAATTTCTGTTACCTTCTTCTATGGTTTCAACTCCTGGAAGTACTTTGTAGAGAGGCTCTGCTTCAAGCATCTCGCGAAATGAAGCATAATAATGAAGATCCTGCAATTTACTTCTGCAAATTACCATTCTTGCATTTGCATAATGATAATCTCTGTGATCAGAAATAAAAGCTGTGATTCGCATTTTCACCTGAACCTGAAGAAGTAAACATTTGTTGAAAAGGATTGACGCTCCAACTTCAATTCTTAACAACAAAACATATTACGATGAGAAGCTCATAAATGACCAATTGCTGGGTACAACGTGGTTATGTGTGACTTCATAATTGGGGGTGAAAAGATCACAACTTGTCACAAATGAGACAACTTTTTCCTTTACTTTTCTTCATTCACATACTAATATGCACCAATAAGTAGGAGAGCTTTACATTTGGCAATTGGCATGCAAACTCTGGCAGGTCAAGTTATGCATGCAAGTGATGAGGCAAAAATCTTACTTTTTGTAGTGATCGGTAGCACACCTTCCTTCAATGGTTTTCTCTCCACCTTTCAAATTTTTAACAGTGAGACAATACATACAAGCAAGTGGTGCCATCAAATAAAGAGTAGTCAAATTCAAGAAACATTTGAGCACATTTATGAATCAAAAAGCAGATGCTTCATAAATACTTTTAAGATGTGAGAAAAAGGGCTCCTGAACATGAAGTTCAAAGTCCGTGGTTTCCAGCATCTGCATTAGGAAAACGAAAAAGCTGATATGATTTCAGGATACAAATGAAATCAAGATACGAAAAAGGAAAAGAAAACGAACATATCATAGCCGTGCTTACATTGAGCAACTCACATCCTTTTTCTCTCACCAACTTAAAATCGAACTCTTCTTCCTCCTGTTTCAAAGAACACGTTTTGTTCATCACCATAGCATCACTATCTGACCTTGATATACTTTCAGATGATATCAACCGATATATTGAGGCAGCTAGAGTTTGGTACAGAGGAGCTGAGATATGCCAAGATCGTACAGCAAATAAGGCACGGTGTACAACAGGCTTACAACATATATCAGGTCATCAGGAAAATCAAGCTCCGAGTGGCGAGAGAAAACGGATTTGACCTGTGGAATTGGAAGAGTCTTCGTTCAATAGATTGGCGCAGAAGTCATCGGAGAGGCCAATGTCTGCTTCCAGATTGCCGGCGACGGATGAAGCAATCGTGTACCTCAGAAGCTCTTCTATACACTGCTGGAGTTCGATAGGAGGTCTCCCAGGAGACGGCGGCTCTTTCAAAGACTCCGAACTATTCTTCTCGTTATCCATCTTCACCAAGTCTGCAATTTTGCTCCTCACAAGTCATAAGTCATCCTTCGTTGAATACATGAAACGAAATGTGCACGAGGCAAATTCCAAGCAACCGTGTGTTTGAAACCTCTGATACTTACAGTGTGTTTGAAAACACCCATTCTTTTGGAATGGTTAGGACCTCTTTACTAAAGAAAACAGAACACACGTTTATCAAAGAAAATTGCTAGAAAATTAGAGAAAGAAAAACAGAAAAACGTATTGACCAAATCGTTTTCCGAAATGAAAAAAATGAGACATGTCTCTCTTTTACTTAATGATTTAGAGAAGTGACTTTTACTAATTTTCCAAATTTAGAAAACGCAGATGCTACAGGTCGCTGCAATGAGTTTGCATACTTACACCTAGTGATGGGTCTGGTCCCGCTCAGATGCCGATTTCATTCTAGTACCTTCATCCTCTTACATTACCTCTTACCCCTACCCTACCCTACCCACCCCAACCCCCACCCCGCATACCCCTTTTCCCTACCATGATCCTACTCCCACCCCCTACCACATGCCCCTACCTCGGTCCCACCCCGATCCACCCTACCCTACCGCCACCCCCTACCACCTCAACCCCACCCGACCCACCCTACCCTACCCCCACCTCGTATATTACCCCTTACCCCTTCCCACATGCCCCCTACCTCGGCCCCACCTTACCGTCATCCTACCCCACCCTACTGACCCCCACCACCATCCTACCCCTACTCCCCTACCTCGGCCCCATCCTACTGTCATCCTATCCCATATATTATATTACTTCCCCCGTCCCAAAAACAACTTCCCACTTTCCTTAAATGGATGTCCCAAAATTAACTTCACACTTCTTCCCACTTCCTTACATGGCAAATTATCTACATCAAAACAGTGCCAGACAGTGCCAAACAGTGCTAAACAGTGTTCAAACAGTGTCAAAACAGTAAATTTTACCTCCAGTAAGTTTATTTTCTTAATATGTGTGGAAAACTAAGCGTGACGTTGTTTTTGGGACGGAGGGAGTATATATTTGTGTTCATGAATGTTTGTGTGTCTATATATGTATAGGGTTATTTTGGACATCTTAATGTTAAACGGTGTTTTAAACCTTTTGAAGTAAACATGATATTATAATATTGCTTATTTTATGTGTTGCTTATTAACGCGAGTCTTAATAAGCACCGTTTAGTAACCTATGAAGTAAACGTGTCAGTCTTCTGGATGATCACAAAACTGGGTGAAAATTTTGATAAACATGTTTTCATATTTGAAAATGGAAAACTAGAAAATAGAAACATAAAACTGGAGATAGAAAAACTGAAAAATAAAAACAGAAAATTGGAGAACGAAAAACAGAAGTAGAAAACATGAAAATATCTCTGTTAGTAAACAAGCTCTTAGTGTTTTTTAACGGAATGGCTGAAATCAAGAAGCTGTTAACAAAAGTGTTCTGGGCTTGTGCTAAAGAGTACAGTCAAAATAAGGGATTTTCGGCTTTTGTTTAAAAAAAGGTTGAAATGAGTGTTTTAAAATGACCGTGTTTGCTTAAATTAATTAATCACTCAAAAGCTAAAAGCTGTAGGTAGGGTAAGAGCTGCTTTTAACTGCTTTTCACTTTTTATATCACACAAAAAACACTTATTCTATCAAACATTACCAACCTTTACTTTTTCATAATCATTTTTTCTCAAACACTACTAACTTTTACTATTAATCACGTTTCCCAAAATCACTTAAGAAAATCACTTATTAAACGTAGAAACAATCGCACACTTCCTTAATTCGAGATTTGTCCGTTTTGGTGAAATATGTTCTCCTCTTAGTAATGTTTAGTAATGTTTTGAGGTTGAGCACTCTTTATCAGTGTAACCGATAGAACGATGAATTTCCATGGTTGACAAGTCTTGTTGGACATAATTCTTTTGAGCTTTCAACTACTCGTCCTCCTCCCAAATCACTATCTTGCTCGAGAAAACATCAATTCTCAAGTAGGACTTCTTTCAATAGATAGCTGGTCAACCCGATGATTCTGCCAAATTCTGTTCGATTGAGTTTTCTTTGTTGATTGCTGGACAAATCAATTATTTCTTTCTAGTGATTGGTGAAGCCAAACTTTTTATTTTTTATTTTTAGAGTATGTAGCAAGTGCACTAAGGATGTTAGACTATAGTACATTATATTAAAGCGGATTTAAAGATTTTGTAGTGATTCATGGAATCTTTTACATTCTATATTTCTTCGTATTGAAGCATTAGGCTTAAATGATAATTTAGTTGTCATATATTACGAGTATTACATCCATAAACTATCATACTCAAATTATCTAATTTAATCATTATCTGAAAATTATATCATTTTTAATGGGAAAATATTCCCAGGGATCCTGGACGCAATGTATTATTTATTATAATTATATAACTCAAACTGATTATAAAATATTGAAATTGACATATCCTTTAAAGTATGGATTAATAATTCAAAGTCTCAACCTTTGAATAAATGTGATAGAGTATATCTAGAGAGAAGTGAGAGCTAGAGAGAGAAGTGCAATAATATGCTTCAATAGAATGATTTGTAACCCCTATAACTACTCCCAAAGGGAGTATTTATAGAGAAAATTAGGGTTGGGCTCCCAAGCCTTGTGCTTGGGAGGCCCATCTACAACTGGACCGCTACTGGGCCGAATACAAAGCCACTAATGGGCTGTACAAATGAGTAAGTATAAAATCCGGTTCTGTGAGGTCTTCGTGGCCGACGAGGGCGTGGCCGACGAGGGCACGGCCGACGAGGGCGCCCGGGTTCCTTGGACTCAGGACCATAATCCGAGTTGGCCCCTTTTCGGCCGACGGGGCGTCTTGGCCGACGAGGGCGCCACTCTGTTGTCTTGTGCTTTCTGCTCTTCCGAGTATGTGGGTCCGGGGGCTTGGACCCATATACTCCATCAGGAGTCCCCCACTCTCTAAGCTGAGACGTAGACGAAGTGAAGGAGAGTAGATTTCTGTGTTTTGTCGCCCTTGGCCGTTACCTGTTCCTTGTTGTGGACAGGGAGGCCGTTGTTCACCCGATGTCTTCGTTTTGGGACGATGAGTGTCCTTCATTCAATGGTGGCCGTTGAAGGCATGTTTTGCTTGGGCGCTGATGGTTGAAGTTTGTGTTTGGGCCGATGAGGCCACTGAAGTTGGTCCTTGCTTCGAGGACGGTGGCGTCTTTCCCTTTGGATGGCCGATGAGGGTGTTTGCACACTCCTTTTGGCCGTCGTTGATTAGCTTTCATGTTTCTGGCCAAAGAGCCCCTCGTGATTACGTGATGGCGGAGGACGATGAGTGTCCTTGCCTTTGGTGACCCGTTGGCCGTCGCAGATGACGTTGTGTGCCTTTGGTCGACGAGGTGCAGTGTGATGCGTGGTCGATGTGGCCATGCTCTGGTTACCTTGTTTGCATTTTCTTTCGTTTTGGTGAGGCCGGTGTAGTCCCCCAATCCCCCACTGCTTCAGGCCGAAGAGTGTGAGGGGTGAAGGAGTTGCTTGAGTCCCCGGCCGAAGCGGTCTCGCCGTAGTCCCCCTGAATCCAGCCCTCATGGCGATTTTCTGGCCAAGGTAACCCTGTGGGAGAACCCTTGTGCGCAGATCGCTTGTAGAGGGTTATCATCAAGGGTTATTACGGGGAGCCGATGGCTTTTGGGCTCTTGGGTCCTTTGATCTTGTGGCCGTTACGTTCCTGGCCGTTGCCGTCTCCTTATTGTTTGGCCGTTGTGATCTTGGTGAGCAAGTGGGACATTGTGGGCGCTTGCTGGCATTTGTAAAGCCGGTGAGCGTGTGTAGGCCGTAGAGTCCGTGTTGCCAGTGGGTTGTTGATATTGAGTTTGGCCCGTTGGTGACGTGGTGGTCCTCCATTGGTGGCCGTTGGTGTGGCCATTGGGGGGGTGCCACGTGTAGTGACCGTTGGGTGGGGGGTTCTATAAATACCCCTCCCCCTCCGACGAGAAAACGTATTTCTAGAGAGATAAACTCCCAAGCCTGTTCTTCGTGTTCTTCGTTGTTCAAGGTTAGTGTTCATCGCGATCTTCCTCACTTTTCATACTTTGCTTCCTAGGTTGTTGATCTAGTGTTAGGCGTTTGAAAACCCTTAGATCTTAAGTTAGTCTCCTTAGGCCCGTAGTAGTAGTTATGAAGAGCTTGAACGAAGACTACTACCCCTACGACGACCAGCCCTCCACGAGGTCGCTTGACTACGAGGTGCTCGAGGAGTTTGAAGAGGAGATAGAGCGTTTAAGTCCCTACAAATCCGGAGAGCCGGTGGACGAGGAAGGCGAGGACGAGGAGTCCGCCTCCTCTTCAAAGGATGAGGACGTAGGCGCGTCCCGAGTGGTGGACGGGGCGTCCACTTCTGCTGTCGTTCTGTGCCCGAGGCCGGTGTCTGCCGTGAAGGGAGCAGCTAAGCCGAAGAGAGTGAGGAGGCCGAAGAGTGGGCCCGGCATCTCCTATCTGGATCTCACCAACATCTACCTGATCAAGCCGGAGAGCAGTGCGGCCGACTATCTTGTTGCCCAGATGTACGTGGGGCCGTTCGGGCGGGTTAGGGCACCCAGGTCGACGGACCATGTTCTTCTGCCACCACCGGGATACTTTGGAGTATACCCGATGAGTTTTGCTAAGGGGTTGAGGTTCCCCCTTCACCCTTTCATTACCGAGTACCTGGACATGGTAGGGCTTCCTCCGGCCTTGCTGACGCCGAACAGCTACTCCTTGATGGTGGGGTTCTTGCTCCGGTGTGAGGAGTTGGGCTACAAGCCGACAACGGCACTATTCATGAATCTGTACCAGATCGGCCGAGGAAGCCACAAGAACTGTGCGGCCTACGCTACTCTGCAGCAGCTGCCGAAGAAGAGGAGCTTCACGGATTTGCCTACGTCCATCCATGGGTGGAAGAGCAAGTTCGTGTTTGTGTCCATTGGTGAGAGTGGTACCGAGTTTCCCTCCCTCGGCCACACCGGGAGGTTTAACCTGCACGACCCGCCGAAGAGCTCTATTTTGGATGCTCAGGTGGAGGCTTTCTTGGAAGGGGGGCCGAGGAGTGTGAAGGAGTACATTACTGAGTACAAGATGACCGCCATCGGCTTCTTGAGGTACCATGTCTATGGTGACAAGGAGGATGACCTCCAACTCTGGCCGAGGATGACCACTACTTTTGAAGAGGCCGACGGCCCGGGTTTGGGCATTCCTGCTGAGGCCGATGGTAATTACCTCTTCGGCTTTCTGTCTTTATGTTTTGTTCCTTTGTTTTACTAATCTGTTTGTTTTTCCTTTGTAGACTTTGCAATGGATCGTCGTTCCATAATGGCTATTGCCAAGGCCAAAGCGGCCGAGGAGCTAGCTGCTAAGGCGGCCGAGGCGGCCAGACGTGCCGCGGCCGGTGGGAGCGGGGCTACTGCTGATGCGGCCCCAAAGCCTGCTCCATCGAAGAAGAAAAGGCCGGCCACTGACGGCCAGAAAAAGTTAACTGAGGCTGGCCTGAGCGTCTCGAAGAAGACGAAGAGGGCTCCTTCCCCTTCTCCGGCTACTGAGGCCGGTACTCTGGCTGTCCCCAGCGTGGACGATGGTGGTCCCGTCGTGGACCTTACTGCTGCTGATGATGCTGCCCCAGCGCTTCCTCTCGTCCAGGAACCACGAACGAAGAGGGCCGGCAAGGAGATTGCCGGTACCACCTACCAGAAGATGGTAGAGTACCCCGTCGGCGGGGGCGTGTTTGACGATGTCGTCCCTGGCCACATCGTCCTGGCCCAGGCCATGCCGGCCAAAGATCGGGCTTACTTGAAGAAGCTCGGGGACGTGAAGATTTACGAGGGCGGCATGGACCTCCTCGTCCAAGTAAGTTACTTTCCTTATGTTTTGTCTTTCTCATCGTCTGTGTAGAGTCATTTGCCTGACCTGTGTTTTCCTTCTGCAGAGTGCCTTTATGCTTATGGAGAGCCATAAGAGGAAGTATAGGGAGATAGCTCACTTGAAAGAGCTGGAGCAGAAGGCTGCCTCGGCCGACGAGGCGGTAGCTTGCCTTGATCGGCTCCGGGAGGATGCCAAGGCGTTGCAGGCAAGGGCTGATGAAGCCGCCGCAGCCAGGGACGATGCCCTGGCCAAGCTCGAGGAGAGCAAAAGGGAGCTCGAGGAGTCCCAAATGGCGCTGGAGGCCGAGAGGCGCAAGAGCGAGGAGGCCGTCAAGGCGAAAGCTGAGGCCGAGGCCGCCGGCGTGAGGGCTGCTGATGAGGCCGTTGAGAAGTTCCTTGCCGAGGGGTGGAAGGCCGATGAGAGGCTTCCCTGGTGCTACGAAGTGGTTGCCGCCAGGCTTGAAGATTGGGGGATGAACTCCTCCGCCGGCCAGGAGTACTTCAGCAGGGAGATGGCCGTCTATTACAACATGGGCCAGCAGCGGATGCAAAGGCTCCTGTGTCGTCGGCTATCCCGTGCATTGAAAGCCATGAACTACACGTCCGGGTGGGCCAGACGGAACCTGAAGCTGCCAAAGCTGATGAAGGATCCAGAGGAGCAAGCCCAGCTTCCTTTGTCGGAGCGGGAGTCCCCAATTGAAAGTTCCGGCCTCGGCGAGCCGGACTACACTGAATTTGACTTCCTGGACGATGCCACTAGCGCTGCGGCCGCCGCCGGCCAAGAGACGGAGGCCGAGGGGGGAGCCGACGAGGTTGAAGAGTCAGCCGCGGATGAAGGTGCCCCGGAGGCTTGATCGGCTATTCCCGGTTGTAATTAGCTTTTCAATTTTTTGCCAAATGATGTAACGGCCGAAGTGCCCCCAATTGTAATGAACTCATTATGAATGAAAAGTTTTTTGCTGTCCTGATCGGCTTTCAATTCCTTGTATGCTTGTTTGCCTTTTGTCATTTCAATTCTAAAGTTTGTCTAAGTGTCAAGGTCATAACTTGGGTCACCCGCGAGTGTCCGCTACGTCCGTGAGGTAGCCCACCCCGTCCGGTGGCCTGGTCGGCTTGTTTGTCGTTGCTATCATAACACTTAGGAATTTTTTCAAAAATTTGCTAAGTGTTTTGGGCTGACTAAGCTGCTTTCTTCCCGGTCTGGTGGCTTGATCGGCCTGGCCGTCGTTTCTCTATTATCCTAACACTTAGGATTTTTTCAAAAATTTCCTAAGTGTTTTGGATTCTTGTAGTTGCTTCCCTTCCGGCCTGGTGGCCTTGTCGGCCTAACCGGTGTTGATGTAGTATCATAACACTTAGGATTCTTTCGAAAAATTTCCTAAGTGTTTTTGGGTTTTTACAGTTGCTTCCTTGTGGCATGGTGGCCTTGTCGGCTTGACCGGTGGTCCTTGGCTACCATAACACTTATGATTTTTTCAAAAATTTCCTAAGTGTTTTGGATCCACGAAGTTGCTTTCTTTTCGGCCTGGAGGCTTTGTCGGCCTGACCGGTGCTCCTTTGCTATCATCATAACACTTAGGATTTTTTCAAAAATTTCCTAAGTGTTTTTGGGTTCACTTAGGTGCTTTCCCTTCGGTCTTGACCGTGGTATCCGCTCCGTCCAGGCGTTGGATTTCTTCCCTTTTGTTAGGATTTTCTCAAGTGTCTAACTTCAAGTGGCTTAGTGTTCTCGTCGTCCTGTCATTGGGTTTGTCATTGTTGACTAATGCTCTGAGAGATTTCCCCAAGTGTTTGAACCCGTGTCGTTGTCGGCCTGTATCCTTTGCGTTGTGGCCGATAAGGGCGCCTTTACCTTGATATTTTGAATTTAGAATTCTTCTAAGTACACATGCGGAGTTGTAGATAGCTAACGGCCTTGGAGTATACTGGTACCCGCTTCGGCTATAGTGCCTTCGTTGGAGTACTTAGATAATTTTCTAAGTATAAAGGTTAGGCATTTACTTTATTTGCGGTGCCGCTGTCGGCCAAGGTCTGGCTTGTGGCCGAAGAGGGTGCTGGATAAGGAATGGCTTGTCCAAGGAGATGGTCCTGCCTTCGTCGGCTAGCCATGGTTCCTTGTTGAGGAACCCTCTTTCCTCAGGATTTTTTCTAAGTGTCTGGTAAACACTTGAACCAATTCCCAGAGAACTTTCGCTTGACCAACAGCCTTGGTGCCAGTGCCTGTATCGGCTATCCTGGGTGCTGTGGCACGTAAGGATTGTTTCCTGATTGCTTGATTCTTCCGCGGGTGTATGCAGTGCCCGCTTCGTCTTGGACATCCTCAGGATTGTGATTCTTTGTTTCATACCAAGCGTTGGTGCTTCAAAGGACTGTGGCCGATGAAGGTCACCTCTCGCGTGTCACCCAACCGATGCGGTTAGGGTTTTATAGGCGTGTGTGTCGGCCTTGATCATTCCCTTGTAGTGCGTGGACGTGTCGTCCATGTTACCTGTTTGTGGTACTACACTTGTGTTCAACTGATATGTACTTGGCCACATTGGGCCTGATTTGTGGGGATGTTATTTTTTCATTGCTCGAGGCCGGCAAGTGTGCACGGCCGTTGGCTTCCCTCTTTTTCCCATGTTTTTTTTTCCGGGGGGTATCCTTCTTTCAGGCTTCGGCCGAAGGGTGTGCTCGTCCTTCTGTCGGTTCGGACTTCGTTTATAACGTCCGTGGTCTCAGGGCGGGTCCCGTCGCCTATTTATGACGCGGGCTAGACTTTTGGTCGGTTTCCAACGGCTGTCGTTGCCCATCCCTGAGTTTTGGGATTTTGTCACCTCGGCCATGATTTCAGGCCTGTCGTCCTGCGTTCTGGCGCGTGGACGACGTGGTGAGCTTCCCGTTTCAAGACGTGGGCCGTTTGCGGGCCCCTCGTCCTGGGGACATCGTCGGCCATACCTGAGTGTTTCACTTCTAGGCTTACGGGGCCAGGACGATGTGCTCTCTCAGCAAGGCCTGAGCCCTTCGCTGATACAAAATACAATGGAGTGCCTGAGCTTGTTGCTCGTAGGCTGCAAATGCAAGGGGCCATGTCGGCCATACCTGAGCCTTTCGCTCTAAGGTGGCCGACGAGGGCACCTGCTAATGTTTTACTTTGAATTTCCAGAGAAAAAATCAGAACATGATTTTATTCATAAGTGGCTCGAGGCCGAGGGTGGTGTTCAATCAGTAACCCGTTAAGGGGTGAGGGCTTCGCCGTCTACACCTCCTTCGGATTACTGATAAAACTTCACCAGATGGTGTACATTCCATGTTCGTGGTACATTGGACCCATTCGGGCGTTTAAGCTTGTAGGTGCCGGGTTTGACCACGGCACTGACGATGTAGGGCCCTTCGTACTTCAATGCTAGCTTGCCACCCTCTGTCGGCTGGCTTGCTTCCCTCCGGCGGAGGACGTAGTCCCCCACCTGAAATTCCCGGGAACGTACCTTGGCGTCATAGTATGATTTTACTTGACGCCGGTAGTTCTCTGCTCGGACGTAAGCTTGCTCACGCCTCTCGTCAACCAGGTGTAGGTCAATCTTCATGTTCTCTTCGTTGGTGTCAGACTCATATTGTTCCACCCGTCGGCTGGGGATGGCAACTTCCGTGGGCGCCTTTGCTTCAAAGCCGTAGCACAGGGCGAAAGGCGTTTCACCTGTCGCCCTTCTCGGCGTGGTTCTGTAGCACCACAGGATGTTGGGGAGCTCGTCGACCCAACTACCTCCTGCGGCCTGGAGGTTCTTCTTCAGCCCCTCCATAATTGTTCTGTTGGCGTTCTCGACCTGCCCGTTGCCCTGAGGATAGGCAACGGAGGAGAAACGGTGTCTCACCCCAAACTCCCGGAGGAGCTCCTGGAAAGGGGTTGCCTCGAATTGGGTGCCGTTGTCTGATATAATCTCCTGGGGGACGCCAAAGCGTGTGATGATGTTCTTGTAAACAAATCTTTGGCATCTGGCCCCCGTGATGCTGGCCAGGGGTTCCGCCTCGACCCACTTGGTGAAGTAGTCGACGACGACGATGATGTAGCGGTTATTCCCGGCGGCTCTGGGCAGGGGGCCGACCAGGTCAATCCCCCATCTGGAGAATGGAATTGCGGTGCTGACAGGGGCATAGTTGACAGCTGGCCGGCCAGGGGCCTTCTGGAGTACCTGGCATGTGGTGCATTTCCTGGCCAGGTCAGCGCAGTCGCGTGCCATCGTCGGCCAGAAGAAGCCCTGGACGACGAGACGCCGGGACATGCTGAAAGGGCCCTGGTGTGAGGAGCAGACGCCACAATGAACCTCTTCCATGGCTGTGTCGGCCTCGTCCTGGTGCAGGCATCGGAGGAGAGTGCCATTATAGGACCGCTTGTAGAGTTTGCCATCTTCGATGGTGTAGCTTGGGGCCCTGAGTTTGGCAAGTTTGGCCCTCTCCTCGTGCGGGGGCAGCTCCCCCGTTGCGATGAAGGTGGCGATGTCGGAGATCCAGTCCTCTGGTCGCTGTTGGACGCACAAGACGGGGCTGGCATGGATGCTGGACATGCTCAACTCCTCGATCTTGGCCAACTGGGAGATGTGCTCTGGGGTGTCCGAGCTGAGCTTGGAGAGGATGTCGGCGTCGGCGTTCTCGGCCCTTGGGATCTGAGTGATCTCGTGGGTTTCAAACGCTTTCAGTAATTCCTCCGCCGCTTGTTTGTACTGCTTCATCCGGCCTTCCTTTGCTTCGTACGATCCCTCCACCTGGCCCACTACCAGTTTGGAGTCGCACTTGATTTTGAGGTGCTTGGCCTTGAGGCCGGCGGCGAGTCTGAGACCGCTGAGGAGGGCCTCATACTCGGCTTCGTTGTTGGATACCCTGAAGTTGAAGCGGATGGCATAGTAAGCTCTGAACCCTTCAGGGGATATGAGGACGCCGCCGCCGCCGCATGATTTCGCGGCCGACGAGCCGTCAGTGAACAGGGTCCATGTATCGTCCAGCTCCGGCCCAGGGTTGGCGACGGCCGTCTCCCTTGCTGTGCATTCAATGACGAAGTCGGACAAGGCTTGTCCTTTGATGGATGGCCTTGGCTTGATCTCAATCTGAAACTGGCTGAGGAAGATCGCCCATTTCACCATCCTCGAGGAGCTTGTGGGGCTCCTCATGAGTGCGCCAAGAGGCTGCTGGGTCAGCACATGGACGGCGTGGGCTTGGAAATAGTGGCCCAGCTTTTTCACTGTGTGGACGATGGCCAGCACCGTCTTCTCAATGGGGGAGTACTTGAGCTCGGCCTCCCTAAGTGTCTTGCTGATGTAGAAGATGGCCTTCTGCACCCCTTCGTCCTCACGGATGAGCACAGAGCTGATGGCCGACGTGCTCACCCCTAAGTACAAGAAGAGGGTTTCGCCAGCTTTGGACTTGGAGAGCACGGGTGGGGATGACAGGTACCTCTTCAATTCGTCGAATGCTCCCTGGCACTCTGTTGTCCACTTGAAGCTGTTTGCCTTACGCATGATCTGGAAGAAGGGGAGTGCCCTCTCGGCTGACCTGGAGAGGAACCGGTTTAGGGCCGCCAGGCGCCCCGTCAGTCGTTGTACCTCCTTGATGTTGCGGGGCGGCTCCATGTTGATGATAACCTGTGTCTTCTCCGGGTTTATCTCGATGCCTCTCCGGCTGACCATGTAGCCGAGGAACTTGCCACCCTGGACGCCGAAGGCGCATTTCTTGGGGTTGAGGCGGAGCCTGAACTCCTTCATTATTTCAAAGATTTCCCGGAGGTCGTCGGCGTGGGAGGTGGCCTGCCTGCTCTTGACGATCATGTCGTCGACGTACGCCTCCATCGTCCGGCCAAGGACCGCTCTGAAGATCTTGGCCACCATCCTAGTGTAGGTGGCGCCGGAGTTTTTGAGTCCGAAGGCCATGACGAGGTAGCAAAAGATTCCCTCTAGGGTCATGAATGCCGTCTTCTCAGCGTCATCTTCATGCATGGAGATTTGGTGGTACCCTCTGAAAGCATCGAGGAACGACATCAACTCGCACCCCGCCGTCTCGTCCACCAGCTGATCAATGTTGGGGAGAGGGAACGGGTCCATGGGGCACGCCTTGTTCAGGTCAGTGTAGTCAACACACATTCTGAACGTCGGCGGTTTTTGTGCGAGGACGACGTTGGCCAACCATGTCGGGTACTTCACCTCTTTGATGTGTTTGATTGAGAGGAGCATGGCGACCTCCCCTTTGACGAAGTCCCGCCTGTCGGCGGACAAGTAGCGCCGCTTCTGTTTGACCGGCGCGGAGGCCGGATCGACGGTCAGCCGGTGAGTGATCACCTGGCGGCTGATGCCTGACATATCGTCCGGGCCCCACGCGAAGACAACGGCGTATGATCGTAGGACGAGGAGGATGACGTCTCGTTGGTCCTGGGGGAGTTGCTTTCCGACCCTGAGAACCCGTTCCGGCTAGGAGGTATCCAGGGGGATCTCCTCGACCTCCTCGGCCGGCTCCGCATGTGGCCTCCCCTCGTCCATGGCGACGACGGCCGTAATGGTGTCTATCCGCTGTCCTTCCCTTTCGGCCGGCCTCGTTAGCTTGAGGT
This sequence comes from Cuscuta europaea, assembly GCA_945859875.1. Lineage (NCBI taxonomy): Eukaryota > Viridiplantae > Streptophyta > Magnoliopsida > Solanales > Convolvulaceae > Cuscuta > Cuscuta europaea. Next base: position 24,085,641 of record CAMAPE010000038.1, read on the forward strand.
AGCAAGCTCTGGCTATCCTCTGATTTCCTCTGGCGTAGCCGATGCCGTCATTGGTGGGGAACTTCAAGCATAGGTGCTTCATGGAGATGATGGCCTCCAAGTCCTCCAGCGCTGGCCGGCCCAAGATCAGGTTGTGGGCGCACTGGAGGTTGACCACCATGAACTCCATGTCAATTTTGGCATGGTGGGGGCCGTCACCGACGTCCACGGGGAGGACTATCGTGCCCTCGGCGTCGATAGAGTCCCCGGTGAAGCCGGATAACGGGGTCTTGATCGGCTTCAGCAGAGCTTTGTCCAGCTTCAGCTGCTTGAAGGTGTCCAAGTACATCACATTGACGGAGCTCCCCGTATCGATGTAAGTACGGTGGATGATGGAGTCACCGATCTCACATCGGATGACGAGGGCGTCCCTGTGTGATTCCGTACCCGGAGGCAGATCCTTGTCGGAGAAGGTGATCGCCTCCGTTCGCTGCTTCTTTGGCTGGGGGGGAACGTGGGATACCTCCCCAATGTAAAGGGATTGGGCCCATTTCTTTCTCTGAGTGGCGGAGTCCCCCCAGTGTTCCCGCCTACGATGAGGTGGTTGTGATTCTTCTTTGGTGGAGGCTCTTCGAAGTCCTCGTCGTCGCTGAGCCTACCAATCTCCTGCTTCTTCGCAGAGGGTTCGCCCCCATGCTTGCCGGTGTTTACCCAAGTGTTCTTGCGTGGGCCACCTTTGACAAACTGGGAGAGTTCCCCCTGGCGAATAAGGCGCTCGATGGCCTTCTTCAATGTGATGCAATCGTCGGTGTTGTGCGACGAGTTCTTGTGGAACCGGCAGTATGTGCCGCCCTGCTGGATGGCAAGGATCTCCTCGGCCGACCGAGGAGCCTGCTCGATGAGGCCGTGCTTCTCGGCATAATCGAGGATGGTGCCGACCGGGTGAGTGAGGGTTACCCCCGGTCGTTCCAGCCTCGGCCGCCAGTGGCGGTCTTTCTTACTCTGTCCACCAGAGCCGTGGCGGCCCTGGGCACCCTGGCCGGCCGGGGATGGACCCGGGGCCGGCGAAGGATTTGTCTTCTTGGGGGGATGGCCTCCCTCTCTCTTGTGATTGTGGAGCTCGTCGGCGTCGGCATACAAGCCTCCGCGCTGGAGCGCCTTGGCGTACGACCTCGGGGGGTTGGTGATGAGGCTCCTAGCGTATGGGGAGCTGCGGAGGGCTCCCTGGTACAAGGCAAGGAGGGTGCGCTCATCGGCCCCCTCGACCTCCTCGGTCTCCCTCGTCCACCGATCGATGAATGACCGGAGGGACTCCTCGTGCTGCTGCTTGACGGAGAGGAGGTGGGTGAAGTACTTTTTCGCGCGCTTCCTCCCGGCAAAGTGAGTGAGGAAGCGCTGGGCGAGATCCTGCCATGAGTCGATGCTTCCTTCTGGGAGCCCGTTGAACCACTCGTACGCTGGCCCCTCGAGAGTAGAGAGGAACCAACGGCAGAGGTATTCGTCGGACGCGTTCACCATCAGCATGTTGTTCTGGTAACGGCTGAAGTGCTCCTGGGGGTCCGACCGGCCATCGTAGGACTTGATGGCGTTCCCCCTGTACTTTTCAGGGATGGGGGCCGAGAGGACCCTGTTGGTGAAAGGGGTCCTAGTCCTGACCTGGATGATGGGGTCACCCCGCCCTTCGGCCAGCTCCCTCTCCAGGGCGCTAACTTTGTTCATGAGCGCGTTGAGGCCGGGGTCATTGGAGGCGCCGGCCGTAGGGATGTTGGCCGACTGCTTGGCCTCCATCTGAGCCAGCCTCCTTTCCAGCTGGGCGATGACCTCGTCCCGGGGGTCCCTGTTGGCCGCAGCGGTGCCCGGCTGGTTCCTTAGGCGCTCGTTGTGAGCCGCGTTGATCTGGTGACGCACGTCATCCTCGTGCAACTTCCCCTTGCCCTTATCCGGGCGGGGCTGGTCCGCTGTCCGGGACATAGACCCCAAGCTTTCCCTTGGCGAGCCAGGACGAGGATCACCAATCCGTCCCGCCACCCTCTCCGAAACCGGACGACGGCGCGTGTCACCTAGCCTATTGAAGGCAGAGGCTTTTCCACGCGCTGGGGTCTGCCCGGGCCGAAGAGGGGAAGCAGGGTGGGAGTGGGACGACGCCGTGTCCTGGGGCACCACCCCCTCGTCGTTGCCAATCTGGACGGCCAACGGTTGGGGTTGAGGAGGTTGAGTGACGTTCCCCCCAGTCCTTGGCAAGAGTGCGCTGAGGACGGTGGGGTTCTGAGCCAAGCTGGCGATGATAGCCGATAGTGCGGCCTGGACCTGAGGATCTACGGACGGAGAGGCCGCGGCCATAGGCTGGGCCGGGGCGTGATCCGTCTTTTCAGCTCGCTTCTTGTCCAAGCCGAGGCGGGCATCAGGGGGGCCGCCGTTGAGCTGGTTGCGGAGGTCCGTTGTGAGGTTGAAGGCCTCCTGGAAGAGATCCCCTCCGCCGGCCTGGTCGGCCGTGGCGTCCTCATCGTGCTCCCTGGGCTCTTGGTCCTCAGGGATGACTTTGCTGACGAGGTTGCGGTTTGACTTAGTTCTCCCCATGATCAGTGGTTAGCTGTGCTTGGTAGCGACGAAGGGTGCTAACTTGATTGTTCTAGCTCTCAACGAGAGCACCAAATGATAGAGTATATCTAGAGAGAAGTGAGAGCTAGAGAGAGAAGTGCAATAATATGCTTCAATAGAATGATTTGTAACCCCTATAACTACTCCCAAAGGGAGTATTTATAGAGAAAATTAGGGTTGGGCTCCCAAGCCTTGGGCTTGGGAGGCCCATCTACAACTGGACCGCTACTGGGCCGAATACAAAGCCACTAATGGGCTGTACAAATGAGTAAGTATAAAATCCGGTTCTGTGAGGTCTTCGTGGTCGACGAGGGCGTGGCCGACGAGGGCATGGCCGACGAGGGCACCCGGGTTCCTTGGACTCAGGACCATAATCCGAGTTGGCCCCTTTTCGGCCGACGGGGCGTCTTGGCCGACGAGGGCGCCACTCTGTTGTCTTGTGCTTTCTGCTCTTCCGAGTATGTGGGTCCGGGGGCTTGGACCCATATACTCCATCAAAATGAGTTGAATATTTTAAATTGATATATATATATATATATATATATATATATATATATATATATATATATATATCAATTTAAAATATTCAACTCATTTATTCAAAGGTTGAGATGCACAATGACATTGACATTTTTTCAAAATATATATATATTGTGAATTTTACGATAACATTTAGTTTAGTACAATGACATATATAGGTTAGATGCACAATTTAAATACTTTGAACATTTAAATGGGTGTACTTAGGCTATCCACATCCTAGTACCATAAATAATCTAAATATCAACTCTATTTATATGAAAGATGAATATTCTCTATGCTAGTTCACTTCCCCTACATCTGTGTAAAAGTTAGTATTATTTACTCACTCCATCCGTTTCACAATCTTTGACACACTTTTCTTTTTTGGCTGTTTCACAATCACACATTTCCTTATTTCCTTATTTGGTAAATAAATCTTTAACAAAACAGTGCCAAACAGTGTTCAAAAAGTGCCAAACAGGATTCAAACAGTGTCAAACATTGTACTCTGCAGTAAAATTTACCCCTCAATAACATGTTTTCCTTAATTTTTGACAAGTCAAACTGTGTCAAAGATTGTGAAACGGAGGGAGTATTTCTTTGCATGTGATAATAAACAATTATATTATTTTATTAAAAATAGCACTCCCTCCGTCCCGAAATAAATGTATTGCTTTCCCAAAATGGATGTCCCAAAATAATTGTCCTACTTTGAAACTTTCCTTATTTGGTAAACAAATTTATACAAAACAGTGTCAAACAGTGCAAACAGTGTCGCTACAGTGTCCAACAGTGTCGCTATAGTGTGAAGTCAGCTTCATTTTCTTAATCTGTATGAAGGTCAAAGTAGGACAATTATTTCGGGACGGAGGGAGTATATTTTTATGAAAAAATGTTATGAATAGTTATATAATACTACCTCCGTCCCGCTATGATTATCTCATTTTACCTTATCGGTCCATCCCACTAAGATCGTCTCATACCAAATTTGGTAAAGTTTGTGTGACTCTAAATCATTCTTACTTTATCAATTCAATATCAACCACATAAACCACTTTTTATTAATTTTCTTGCCACTCGCTCTTGTCCCATTGTGATAAACAGTGTCCAAACAATGCAAAACAGTATCAAACAATGTCCCAATAGTGTCCAAACAATGCAAAAAAATAAATGTGAGTTTACCCACACTTATTTTTTTTCCCCTTATTGAAAAGAGGGAGGAAAATTGAATTCTCCCTTGTTTTAGAAACTGAGGGAGTACAATGTCGGGATTTGGAACATTTGGGACTTGGGAGTGCCTAGCGGTAAAGAGGGAGGAAAATTGAATTCTCCCTTAGCAAACAGAGAGGAAACAGAAGGCGACAGAAAGAACGATGATGAGAACAAGGTTTTTGTGGTTTACACTGGGCTTCACCTCCGTCTCGGCGCTGATAGCTCAATTCGTTGCCAGGGATCTGCTCGTTGATCGCCGCTCTCTCTCTTCGGAGGTACTCTGCCCAATCCATTCAGACACGTCCCAAATCCCAACCCCTTACACGCTCAATATATACGTGTAATGTTGGTGCTCATTCGATTTTAACTAATTCTCGATTACCTTTTATCCTTTCGTTTCCATTTTTGGTTGAAAGATGGAAGGGAAATTCGGCTCCTTGAAGGGTAGAGTCTCGAATCTCGAAACAGCTCTTCAAGAGCATGACCAGCATCGCCAGGTACGAACTTTCAGTTTGCGTGTCTTTGAAAAAAAACTGTATCTTCAGTTAAAGTTTCAATTTTAGTGTGATATTTGAATAATTGCATGAATTCACATGAGTAGAAGATGAATGTTGAAAGAAACTGCGCTTTATCATGATTTTATTGCTCCTTTTGCAGGAAGGAGGCAATTAGAAGTCAAGAACTCAATCTTAATCATTGTTTCTTTTCAGAGATTGTTGTTAAGTAGCTAAATTACGAGTCTACTCCATTTGCAACTGGTCTTGTAAAATGATTTCTTCTCCTGGATCTTCTCTTGAAACTTCTCTGTCTCTTTCCAACTAATAATGAAAACAGGGTGGTGCTGGTTTGTCTTCAAGCAGAGAAGGTATGCATGGTTTGTTGGTCTTTTATACTATAACTTATGGAATTGAAGAACGTTTGGCATTTTCTGTTACCACTAATGCAGTGTAGACATTAACCTTGTATTTGTGCAAGAATGCATTGATCGTTTAGTATAAAAGTACCCTTAGTATAGTTGGTTTAGAAAGAAAAAAAGTTGTTTCTTTTTGCCATGCCCTGATGCCAGTGGCGGATCTACCATGTTAGTTTTAATTGTTCAAATTTATTTTTCAAATTTTAGGTGTTCAAATTTATTTATAAAAAAAATTCTAGAAAATTTATATACTCCCTCCATCCCTAATAACTTTGCCAAGTATGACCGGTACGGGGAATAATAAAGTAAAAACTGTGTGGTTGAGGTTTGTGTAGAGGAGAGAGAATGAACTGGAAACACAAATTCTTTACTTAAAAGGGAAAGTGTCAAAGTTAGTGGGACATCCAAAAAAGGAAAGTTGGCAAAATTATAAGGGACGGGGGAGTATGTATTTTTATACAAAAAAAAATCTTTGGGTGTTCACAAGAATAGTTTTGAACACATACACGTCCGCCACTACCTGATGCCCCTATATTACTTCTATATAGAAAAACAATGCAAAATTGGTGTATGAATGTTTTGATATTTTCTATTTAGCGTCCAATCTTTTTTATATTTGAATCACTGTATTTTGGTTTGTAAAATGAATTCTAAATCATTCAAGGTTAACACTTGCAAAGACTGATCACCTTGAGCCCATCATTGATGCATATCATTACATGAAATGTTTTGCCATTCAGGGCTCAGGGGTTTGTCCACCTCATAGTTGGCTTGTTTATATGCCTTTGATGTCATATATTTTAAATCTGGTTGGGTGTGAGGATAGGTGAAATGTGTTTATCTCGGACCATACTCAGCTCTACGAAACATACATTAAATGAAATATTTTTCCGTTCAGGAGTTCATGTCCACTGTTGGCTTGTTACATACATGTATTTTATTTCATATAAGGGCTAGAATGTGTTTGTATATCATCTCTCATTCTCTATACTCGACTCCAATTTTTGGTACAAAAAGACAAAAGCAAAAAAGAATGTTTGGATTCACTATACATTTTATTGGATTGTTGCCAAGCTACAATATATTCCATTCTCTGGCTGCACACGCAGAATATAGGTTCCATTTGGTTCGGTATACATTGGCTCATTATCCTTTTCAGAAAATTGCAACTTCAACCTTGAGTCAAATTTAGGGGTGGACCCTGGTCAGCTCTGGTTCCCAGGCTCCTTCTGCCGCCACCCGCAACTGAGACCACAAATTCCGGGTCAGATATGATTTAAGGTCCAGACCAGTTAAACAAATAACCAGGAATGGAACCTAACCGGTCCGGTCGAATTCTGAAGGAGACAGATCTGGGTTGGAACGATTCCAGTCTGCTCCCAATTATGGCCGTTCTGGAGCTGGGCTGATTCTGTTCCACCCTAAGCCTAATACACCTTACCAAATGAAACCATAATGCTGATTCACTATGCTTATAGCCTCCTAGCTAGAGATAACCGGACACCTATATTATGCAATTCTGTTGTCTGAACCAATAGATTCAATGCCACCTTCTGTTGAAGCTACTCCAAATTGCTGCTCTTCCTCATGATGTGGGTTCACAGAACCATCAAGGGATTCATGATGGGTTTGCTCTTGGGCTACGATAACAGCCCAAATTACCACCAGAGCCACCATTACCACTGAAAGGAAAAGCAGTGCTCCCCATACTAAATGTGCATTCCTCTTTAAAGGTTTGCAGTGATTTTCAAGAATTTCAGAAAATGCATCTTTCACTGTTTTACATTCGACCAACCTCTCCATTCCTGGGTAAACATTCAGTATGTTCTGAATTGATGTTGTGTAAGCTTTTATTGTGTTAAAGTCACTCACGGACATCAAAATTCCTCCGATGCAATCAGGATCAGTACAAGTCAACGTGCTCAATAACTTCAGAAAATAAATAATGCAATTATTGTTATATCATGAAATTACAATAAAAAGAACATGTTTTGGTTCCCGGGATGTGATACTATTGAGGTAATTGATTTGAGGTAACACAACATAAGCTTGTCTATTCATAATTCATGCAACCTAATTGCCTCAATGATGTTTTATTACAATGTTGTGGATTTAAAGCAAAAGGGAGTATGAGATTGTCTCAATTTTCTCAGGTATTGTAAATCTATGTTGGCATAGATAAATATTGTAGCCTACTCCAGTGTGTTTTTCTTGATGATTGGCAACACAAGTAATACTCCTTCCGTACTATTAAACTTTGCTAACTTTTCTAATTTCACGTTTTCACCATTCCAAAACGCTGCCACTTGACTTAACAAATTTGTGGTTAGTAATGTTTCTCTTTTCTAAAGAAACCTACTGTACAATTTGTACTTTCTTATTTAGCAAGTCAAACTTGGTCAAGTTTTGTCACGAGGAATGGAGTACTCCATTTAAGAGAATCATATATTCCTAGCCAACAATAATCCTAGCCCATCAACTCATCTCATATCCTATGAACCAAACAACACTAATGATAATGATAAAGTTTAGGTGAAAAGGTAGTTTTAGCATACCTGAGGTATGGCTCCGATCCTAACTGCATTAGACGAGCAATTATTTGGCCGGTATGCATACTCCGGTGGACCTGAAAATGGCTGGCAGATTTGTGCTAAATTTCCATACGATTTGGTTATATTTTTGTTCACCTAAATGTTTTAGATTTGAAGAAACTATGTAAGTAAACTTCCATGGATTACCAAAAAACAACCAATGTAAATGCCATATACTGGTCGTGTTGCTCACCTGATTGACAAGTCTATAAATGCCACTGCTAACAAGGTCTAGGACAGATCTTGCTGAAACTAGTTCATCACAAGGAAGAATTAAGCTGAGACTATTATTGTAGGGATCTTGTTGGAAACTCTCAAAAGCTGTGCATGTGTCACCTGCAAATCTGGGTAACATATGTTACATTGTTTAGCAGTTCTTCATATGAAAATCTAGTCTAGTCTCTATAAACACTAAAGGAGGAACATATCGGGTCCTGGAGGAGGGACAGGGGGGGGGGGGGGGGGGGGGGGGCTAATATGGGACTGGTGGCTATATGAAGATCCTAGTGAAGGCCTGGGATAGGTCATTAGAATCTAGTGACTAGATTGGGGTTTTAATTTTAGAACAAAGTTAAGATCAATAATAAAATGTTAACATTAAAGTACATCAAGAGGGAGTAAAGGGTGGGCATACTTGTTAATGAAGAAGTAAATACCAAAAAATAACCAGCAAAGTATTGTAAGTATCCAACAAAGAACAATTAGCCTGCCAACACATAATGAAAATGATTCAGACAAAAAAATAGTATATGTTGTAAACTTCATCTCTCTTTATTCAGCCGTAAGTATGGTGAATTGGTGATCATATCATATGCTCCTATATATATATACTTACCAATATAGAGTCCTCCTGAATTTAAGGATTCCACACACTGAAATAAAATTTGTGCATGAGTGTTAAGTCATTCTATGCTCTACATATATAAAGTACTTCATACCTTCTCAAATAACCGTTCCATAACATGAATGTAATGTTTTTAAAGTGATCATTAACTTTGTTATTAATTGTAAAAGGAAAATGGTGTTTGTATCATTGTACATAGCTTTTGTACACCTTCACATAAATGTGAAATTATCTCCTACATTGATCACATCAATTCTTCCCACTGGCAACTAATGTGTGTGAGAAAGTTACAGACACTTTTCTATGAGTACATCGAGAATTCGAACTTTCCTCACCGACGTGTCTTATCTTTAGTTTGAGCTAACTTGACAAATAAGAATTGTCTTTACAAAAGATCTTGAGGTGTGTACAAAAAGTGTACAAATTGTGAGATGTGTGAATGATGGTCTACTCTTATAAGTGATTAAAGCTACATAAACACACCTGAGAGGGCAATGAGTGCAACCAAATTAAGGGAAACAATGACAGTAGTGATTATGTATACAATCCTGAGACCCATCTCTATGGCCTCACGGTGTTTTCTGGCCTGTCTTTCTATATCAGCAGCTCGAATGTCGAGGCTCTTGGAGGTCGAAGTCAGGAAGCCAGTAGCCTCGGCAGCAGCTCCTCCTCCCCCTCCCCCTCTGCTAGTAGCTGCACTCATTTCTTTCATGGCCTTAGTAGTGTTGTATATGGTGTCTGATGCTCCATCCGCCGTGTCAATAATAATGTCCACAACCCTATCCGCTCTCCGATGAAACCTCGCGTTCCCTCCCAGCACTAGACCTGACGCTATCCTGAATTTTTTTATTCATTTCAATAATAATTGAAAAATGCTAGAAGTACAAACACACTTACAAAAAAACTTACAAACAAGTGATGTGGCTATTTTAATTACCATTGATGTAAAAGTGTTGTAAATGTGATGTGATGTGTTAAATAATGTGATGATGCCACATACCCCTTTTGTAAGACTTTTTGTAAAAGTTTTTGTACCTCTAGCATAACTCATAATAATTTCGTACATTAGTTTAGCACAGAGGGAGTAAAATGAATTTTGGGTATATGAGTAAAAAATGGAGTGCTTGGAGACATACACTGCTAGGATTGTGATGAAGATTGCAGACGTAAAAGGCCAAAGATAACACTGCTTCTGACAGGGGACTCTCTTCCTCAGCTTCCTTCTACTTCTTTTGCAACAAAATGTGGTTACAAGAAGGAAGAGTCCATAGAAGAAGCCACACAAGAACCACACAACTGCAATGACATAGCCATATTTACCTGTAAACACAGTTGACTGCACCAAATGTTACATGCTCAGCACTTATTTGCAATTTGAACTTATGGAAAGAAATGACATTTTTAGTCTTTGTGCTTATACTCTTGTCACTTTTTTAATCAAAATATTGTTGGCATGCTTACATATCAATTCTTTCGAGGAATAACTCTATAGCTGCGGTGAAGGAAAAAAAACCCGACCGAAATCCAACCAATCAAAATCAAACTGATCTAACATTCTAACCATAGCGGTTCTATTTACAATTATAGTTGACGTTTTAAAAACCAATTGAACTGACAAAACAGATCAAGATGTGTCAAAATCGATCGAAACTGACTCAAAACAATCAAATCATAACGATTGAAAACAAGTGTCTACATAAAAGAGTCACTTCAGGGAGAAGTGGAAAATGAAAATGGGGAGGGGTAATAAATAATCTCATGAATAAATATATCTTTTTCTTGTAGAAAATACTTCATATTAATGTTTAAAATAAAACTCACACTCCAGTAGTGTATGTTTCTAATATCATAGCCTCCTCTGTATTTCTTCAACCTGTCCAAAGGATCAACTCTAACTGTGTCATCAGATTGTGATGCATTTCTTACTTCAATCAATTGTGTTTCTGCAGTGGTATTTTTTTCATTTAATGAACAAGATAGGTGGATGAATGCTGGTAAAACGCGAATTATTCAATTGTAAATATATTATTGAGTTTGACCTGGTCCAAGTTTGAAGGCTTCCAAAGAAGTGCAGTTGAAGGCAATGAAAGCATATAGGATAAACAGGAGGGACAACATAGTCAACTTTCCCATCTTCAATCCTGCAAGTCATCATTAATTAATAAACCAAACCTCAATCTCCAAAGTTCTTAGCAATTGCAGGTATTATGCAAAGTGTATTTACATACAGGCCCCTGTCAGTATGCAGAATGGGTGGTTCCTTGTTACCCCATACTCCCATTCTATATACATGAACAATACAAAACTTATATAATCATTTCCATTATATCTATCACAAATGAGAGTTAGTTTAATTTATATTTATTCTAAAATTAAAAGATGGTTAGAAACTTACCGGATGAAGATCTATTAATGATCACTTTATCTGTTAATAATGTGTGCCTGCTGTTTTCTCAAGAACTGAACAATTTGGTGGGAAGCTGAAATAAACCCCACAGCAGAAGATATATGTCTCTTTGTACTTCTATTTGCATATACAGAGAGGAGGGAAAAGTCCAGCCGCCTTTCATCTAGAAATGAAAGCAAAATGTTCAACACCTGACTTGGAAGGCTACAGATTCAAAGTCATACCACGAAGTTATCTTACATATAGATTATATATAAAATATAAATGTTGAACACAATTTATAACGAAATTGTACCAAGCGTTATGACTTATCAAAATTCCAAAAACCGGTTTAGTCCTATATTTAGTTTTAGGCCTAAAAAAGTAGTAATCCATCACACACAAAACTGTTTTAGGCAAAAACAATGTTTTAGGCCTAATTCACAAAAATTGTTAGGGTTTTTTTGAAGTGGGCCTCTGGTGTATTATTCTTTATAAACTTATATGATATATACAATTTAGCATATATACTTATTATTCTTATATATAAAAGTTATAATTTATTAATAATGTTACGGATCGGGTAACGGTGCGGGTACCCGCACCATTAGTGAACGGGGCGGTTTCGGGGCGGATTAGTATAGAACCATAACTGCACCATTATCCATTTAAAAATTTCGGGTATTCCCCGCCCCGTATCCATTCCCCAGTCAAACCGGTTTTCCCCAGTTTGACCAAATCGGTTCGGTGCGGGTATCCAACGGGTCGGCCAAAATTACCATCTCTTGTGGTGAACTTATTTTAAGCCATAATGCGCGGGTAGTTTATTTGTTTACTTTTTTAAGCCAAGTATCTTATGGTCAATGCGGTCTGGTCGCATACGGTAACACTCTCAAAAAGTATGTCACAAGTTCAAATCTCATCCAAAGATCTTGACGTTTAACGTGGAAAAGTATTTTGACAAGTATTTGTATACATGTCACATATAATAAATTTGAAGCACAAAAAAGAGAAAATTGAAATATGATTGAACCAGTTCAATTATTGATAATTTTTTTTAAAAAAAGAATACATCACATAACATCTAAATGATCGGAAAATTATGACCAAATTTTTTTTCGGTTGAGCTATAATACTGAATCAAACTGGGCCGATACAAAGATTATTTTTACATGAAATTTTTTACACTAAAAAATAGACATTTTTTAACTTTGAAGTGAGCCCGGACCTTTCAAACAAGTAAACATTTACTACGGTATTATTATTAGGTAAATATATATGGGGCATGACAAACGGTCACCATTTGGAGTGATTTTTTTAATCTAAATTCAGAGCAGGCAAACTTTTCATTAGCATTCTCAAAGCCGGCCAACTACTTCAAAGAAAAGTAGAAACCACAAATAATACTTTTCTTCAAAAGTTAAACCCAATTACGTACGTACCTTTATTACTTTAACTTTTTTCAAATTTATAAATGAATTAAGAGAAGACTTTTGAAATACTCCCTACGGTCCCAAATGAAATTCACACTTTCCTTTTTGGGTAGGTCCAAAATAAACTTCACACTTCTTCTCCCTTTCTTATTTGGTAAATTATCTAAATCAAAACAATTCAAAATAGTGCAAAACAGTGTAAAATAGTGTCACGACAGTGTATTCTACAGTAAAGTCAAATTTATTTCCTTAATTTGTGTGAAATCAAAGTGTGAATTTCATTTGGGACCGGAGGGAGTAGTTAATAGTTTCTTATGCTTCTTAGCAAATAATTCAAATATAATAATCCCTCCACATACAGGAAACTATACCTTAATTCCTTTTATTTTTCAATGTTCCCTTTTCTGTTTTTTCTTTATTAAAAAATTAAATGAACAAAATCAAAGGTGTTGAGATTATTTGACAGTTGATGAGTTGGCGGTTGGCGTTATTCTGTGAAATTTACCAATGCTGCCGTAGAAATATAATTGTTGGGAATATATAGGGAAGAAAATGAAAAGGTATGTAGACAAGTATGAAAAGAAAAGAAATTGTTGTTAATAGAAATAACACCGACAATGTTCACAAATATGGATAAATATGTGTTATTCTTGAAATTGGACTCATTTATTTATAATAAAAGAGTAAAAGAAGTTCATATTACTCGTATTTGTTAGTAGTGAATGAGGTTCATATTACTCGTATTTTTTAGTAGTAAATAGAAATAACACCGACAAAGTTCACAAATATGGATAATTATGTGTTATTCTCAAAATTGGACTCATTTATTTATAATAAAAGAGTAAAAGAAGTTCATATTACTCGTATTTTTTAGTATTGTAAAAGAAAAAATCATCATCTTATTCGAGAAAATATAATACTCCGGATATTCTTTAATCTTTTTTGGAGAAATAAATAGTAAGTTGTGAAGAATTCAATTTCTAGCAACATCGATGAAGCTTCCCCCATATTCATGATGAATGGACAAAGGATGTTTTCACACACTTAGGAGTCACCTTCATCTCATCCACTATTGAAGCTTCATCCCAACTTCTACACACTTTCTTCCTAGCTTCTCTTACCTGGTTTTGATCATATAAATAGACAAGCTTGTAAAACTTTCTATTAAGTAGTATTAGATATGAGATCATATAGCACAATCAAGAAAAGTTGTATAATATTCATGAAAAATATGTGATTTGTTTTTTAGAGTTTTTAAGTTAAAATTTGTGTGTCTCTTATTTCTATTCTGAAAGTAATAATTTTTTTCTTGATATCAGTTCCCACATTTTATTCCAAACAAGTTGATCGTTGATATATATAAATAAAAAACCTAGATTTGGGGAACTGTTAACAAACTTCCCCATGACATATGTGCAACATAAAAAGAACGAATACAGTACAAAAGGTCAACAAAAACCAACTGATTGAAACCTCAAAAGTCCAATGAAACAACATTGACCAAAATAGATTTGGCCAATTTGACTTTGGAAAGATAGATGGCTTCCCATTTTATTAATCGCTTGAAATATGAAATAGTACGTGATTATATGACCAAAAATATGAAGAACAGTAAATCTTTATTAAACTCTAACTATAATGAGTTTTTTGAAGGGACTATAACAACCATATATTTTCGTATATAAGGATTAAGACATAACAGATTTTACATTTTTTGTGCATGTATTTCAGCAAAGACAATTTTGACGCACTCCATTAGAGCTCAAACATTTCTATTCACATCTAACGAGGCTACGAGCGCTTGCGTGCAACATTGTTGAGTCTATCATATTGGAAAAACAAAAAAAATTGAACCGGTCCCGGCCCGAACCGTTGGGCCGGTTGAACAAAAGTTGGGACTGAGTCCGGCCCGCCCGACCCGTCCAAACGGGCTAAAAGTCCGGAACCGGTCCCGGTCCGGTCCGGGCTCGCACAGTAGCGGGCCAGATCGGTTCGGGCTGAACTAGAAGTGTGATTGCGAGTCTTGAAGTATGTGGTGTCTCCCCCTTCATTAAGATTCCAAAAAAGAATTTGAACAATGTAGTAGGTAGATTGTACGAATAACACACACAAACACACGCACACATGTACATATACATGGGCATATCAATTTTTTTATCTTCTAATTTCGAATACCAAAATTTAATTATTTTGGGATATAGTTTATGTGATTCAATAGAAGATTTTGTGTATTTAAGGTGTTTATCTATTTGTCCATTTTCTAGTATTGCTCAAAAGCTATTCAAGGGTTCACAAGATCTTTGGGTTGACGGGGAGACATGTAAAATTGAGATCCATAAATCCCGAATCATAAAAGCAACCTCTTTTTTTAAATACAAAGAGTTCCAGAGTGATTCCATTTGAGTTTAAAAACAAGTTTCTTCCTCTTCAAGCTGCCATCTTTGCTTCACAACTTTGAATCTTGTTTCCACATTTTCTTCAACGTGGCTTTGAATCTCGGTGTCTCTGGAGGATTTGAGCGACTAGAAATGAATAATTATGGAGATATATTAACATCGGTCTCATCCATAGCAGCAGTATTAAAGGAGCAACAAAGTTTCTTAGGTGCTGAAGAGAAGCAGGAAAAAGTTCAAGCAGTGGTGAATTCGAGAGGCTTTAAGATGAATCAAACAACATATTCTTGAATACATGAAAGTTGGAATGGATGTTTTCAGTCTTGAAGAGTATTAATTCAATGACTACTACTCCACCCTTAGGTTTGAAACAAGAACTCTTCTGCTAATGTGTGTTGCCTTTATCCGGTCCGGCCAGCCTAGTCCACCCACACAAGTGGCGGGCTTGGTCACACACACACACACACAAGGCTGACCCCGACCCGCAGCAACATATGGGCGGGCTTGGGTTAGGGTGTAGGCACATTCGGGGCCAATAAGTCTGGTCCTCTACATTGAGTATATATACATACATATTTATATATATATTAATTAATTTATTTATTTATTTATTTTTTGAAAGGAAAATAACTTATATTAAATCAAACGATCCAAACCAATAACAAATCCCAAGATCTGAATCCCCTTTATCCAACCAAAACCAAAGCTCATCGGCCTCCTCACATCATGACTAGACATAGAATAGTCCACCCTAAAAAGAACGAGACTAATCGCTGAAGCTGTGAGAGCATAGAGACTATTAGCGGTTGAATCAGCCCGATTGCCTCCAACTAGTAATCTATAACCTAAAGCAAAACAGAACACCCACCTACCCCGCTTATTGTTTGTCATAGTAGAAACAAAATAGAAATGATAAAACAGTCTGGACTTAAAGTAAAAGACTAGAAATAGTAAAACAGTCTTCCAAACCCTAGTCGCACGATTCCTCCATTGCGGCGGTTCCGGAGGGGGACGAATTTCCATCGCTTCATATTCTTTCTTCTTCGCTTGGATCTGCCATGAGTCACCTCCATCTCTTGACCAAAAGATTGCACGAATACAACCAATCCGAAAGCGAGCCGCCTCCACATCCCTATCCACATCAAGCTTCTGCGTCCTCGTTCCTCCATGGCCTCCATCTTCCCCTTCCGACTTTGATCAAACGGAACCGCTCCCCTGCGCAGACGAAGCAGCCCACCAACGAAGCAGAAAACTAGCCAGAATCGATCGAATGGCCAGAAGAGAAGCTGGTCGTCGATCAGCCTAGGGGTGAGCATTTCGGTTTTCGGTTCGGTTTTCTTCGGTTTCGGTTTAATCGGTTTGATAGAAAATGTACCAAATACAAACCGATTAAGTTTCGGTTTGGTTTCGGTTTGGTATGGTTCGGTTCGGTTTGGAGTTTGGTTTACCAAAGTATTAAGGTTTGGATTGAAATAAAAAAAATAACTCAAAATAATGAACCAAGAAGCGATAGTAATGAACCAAATATAATGTTAGATATAAATTTGCAAACAGTAACAAAACACATGTGAACCCAAAATATATAAGCATCACACATTTGCAAGAAACAACAACGGGAATGAATCAAATTATACGTAGTATATAAAGCTGAAACAAAAACAAAACTGGTGCGTGTAAGTAATGAACCAAATATATAGTAGTAGTAGATAATAAATTCTACCCCATAGTTAAATACTATCTACTTAAACCACTATAGTTATTGTTGTGAATGTAACTCTTGTAGTAAACTCTAGTCGTGGACACTAAAATTAAAGAACTAAAGCTTCAAAAAGATTAACATCAATTAAATTAATGAGAGAAATCTTATATTTTGGTTTGGTTTAGTTTGGTGTAAGTTGGTTTTGATTTGTTATTTTAAAAAAATAAGAAATTGTTTCTGATAGAGTATATCTCCTGAATTCTAGAGAGAAGTGAGAGCTAGAGAGAGAAGTGCAATAATATGCTTCAATAGAATGAATCTGTCACCCCTATAACTACCCCCAAGGGGAGTATTTATAGAGAAAATTAGGGTTGGGCTCCCAAGCCTTGGGCTTGGGAGGCCCATTTACAACTGGACCGCTACTGGGCCGGATACAAAGCCACTAATGGGCTGTACAAATGAGTAAGTATGTGATCCGATTCTGGGAGGTCCTCGTGGCCGACGAGGGCGTGGCCGACGAGGGCGTGGCCGACGAGGGCACGGCCGACGGGGGCACCCGGGTTCCTTGGACTCAGGATCATAATCCGGATTGGCTTCTTCTCGGCCGACGGGGGCGTCTTGGCCGATGAGGGCGCCACTCTGTTGTCTTGTGCTCTGTTCTTCCGAGTATGTGGGTCCTGGGGCTCAGACCCATATACTCCATCAGGAGTCCCCCACTCTCTAAGCTGAGATGTAGATGAAGTGAAGGAGAGTAGATTTCTGTGCTTTGTTGTTTTTGGCCGACGCGGGCATTTCCAGGCCGTTAGTTGTTGCGGCATTGGCGCTGTTTCCATTTTGGTGATCCTGTTATGTGCTTTGGCCGTTACCTGCTCCTCGCTGTGGGCGGGGAGGCCGTTGTTTCCTTGACGTGTTCGTTTGAGGACGATGAGTGTCTTGTTCCGATGTCGGCCGTTGAAGGCGTGCTTTCCCTTTCCTGGACGTTGGTGGTTGAAGTTTATGTTTGGGCCGGTGAGGTTGTTCCTTGCTTTGAGGATGATGGCGTCCTTTCCTTTGGGTGGCCGATGAGGGTGCTCGCGCACTCCTTTTGGCCGTTGCTGTTTGGCCTTCGTGTTCTTGGCCGAAGGGCCCGTCAAGATTAATTGTTGGCGGAGGACGATGAGTGTCCTTTCCTTTGGTGGCTTGTTGGCCGTTGCTAGTGACGTTATGGGCCTTTGGCCGATGAAGTTCCGTTGTGCTGTATGGATGATGCGGCCATGCTTTGTGGTTACCTTATTCGCACTCTTTTGTTTTGTTGAGGCCGGTGTAGTCCCCCAGTCCCCCACTGCTTCAGGCCGAAGAGTGTGAGGGGTGAAGGAGTTGCTTGAGTCCCTGGCCGAAGCGGTCTCGCCGTAGTCCCCCTGAATCCAACTCTCATGGCGATTTTCTGGCCAAGGTAACCCTGTGGGAGAACCCTTGTGCGCAGATCGCTTGTAGAGAGTTATCATCAAGGGTTATTACGAGGAGCCGAAGGCTGTGGGCTATTTGTCCCCTTTGTTCTGTGGCCGTAACGTTCCTGGCCGTTGCCGTCCACTTATTGTCTGGCATTTGTGATATTGGCAAACAGATGGGACGTTGTGGGCGCTTGCTGGCAGTTGTAAAGCCGTTGAGCGTGTGTAGGCCGTAGAGTCTGATTTGCCAGTGGGCCGTTGATATGGGTTGGTCCTGGTCCGTTGGTGACGTGGTGGCCCCCCAGTGGTGGCCGTTGATGTGGCCATTGGGGGAGTGCCACGTGTAGTGACCGTTGGTGGGGGGTCTATAAATACCCCTTCCCCTCCGACGAAAAATCACGTTTGCATTCTGAATTTGTCGAAGTGCTGGCCGATTTTTTAGAGAGATAAACTCCCAAGCCTGTTCTTCGTGTTCTTCATTGTTTGAGGTTAGTGTTCATCACGATCTTCCTCACTTTTCATATTTTGCTCCGTAAGTAGTTGATCTAGTGTTAGGCATTTAAACACCTTTAGATCGTAAGTTCTCCTTAAGCCCGTAGTAGTAGTAATGAAGAGTTTGAACGACGACTACTACCCCTACGACGACCAGCCCTCCACGAGGTCGCTTGACTACGAGGTGCTCGAGGAATTTGAGGAGGAGATTGAGCGTTTAAGTCCATACAAGTCCGCGGAGCTGATGGACGAGGAGGGCGAGGACGAGGAGTCCGCATCCTCTTCAAAGGGTGAGGATGTAGATGCGTCCCGAGTGGTGGACGGGGCGTCCACTTCTGCCGTCATTCCGTGCCCGAGGCCGGTGTCCGCCGTTAAGGGAGCCGCCAAGCCGAAAAGAGTGAGGAGGCCGAAGAGTGGGCCCGGCGTCTCCTACTTGGATCTCACCAACATCTACCTGATAAAGCTGGAGAGCAGTGCGGCCGACTATCTGGTTGCCCAGATGTACGTGGGGCCGTTCGGGCGGGTTAGGGCGCCCAAGCCGACGGACCATGTTCTTCTTCCACCACCGGGATACTTTGGAGTATACCCGATGAGTTTTGCTAAGGGGTTGAGGTTTCCTCTTCACCCTTTCATTACTGAGTACTTGGATATGGTAGGGCTTCCTTCGGCCTTGCTGACGCCGAACAGTTACTCCCTGATGGTGGGGTTCTTGCTCCGGTGTGAGGAGTTGAGCTACAAGCCGACAACGGCGTTGTTTATGAATCTGTACCAGATAGGCCGAGGAAGCCACAAGAACTGTGCGGCCTACGCGACTCTTCAGCAGCTGCCGAAGAAGAGGAGCTTCACGGATTTGCCTACGTCCATTCATGGGTGGAAGAGCAAGTTCGTGTTTGTGTCCATCGGTGAGAGTGGCACTGAGTTTCCCTCCCTCGGCCACACCGGGAGATTTAATCTGCATGATCCGCCGAAGAGCTCTATTTTGGACGCTCAGGTGGAGGCTTTCCTGGAGGGGGGGCCGAGGAGCGTGAAAGAGTACATCACCGAGTACAAGATGGCCGCCCTCGGCTTCGTGAGGTACTATGTTTATGGTGACAAGGAGGATGACCTCCAACTCTGGCCGAGGATGACCACCACCTTTGAGGAGGCCGACGGCCCAGACTTGGGCATTCCTGTTGAGGCCGATGGTAATTCTTTCTTCGGCTTTCTGTCTTTATGTTTTGTCCTTTGCTTTACTAATCTGTTTGTGCTTTTCCCTTGTAGATTTTGTCATGGACCGCCGTTCCATGATGGCTATTGCGAAGGCCAAAGCGGCCGAGGAGATTGCTGCTAAGGCGGCCGAAGCGGCCAGGCGTGCCGCGGCCGGTGGGAGCGGGGCAACTGCAGATGCGGCCCCAAAGCCTGCCCCATCCAAGAAGAAGAGACCGGCCACTGACGGCCAGAAAAAGTTGACCGAGGCCGGCGTGAGCGTCTCTAAGAAGACGAAGAGGGCTCCTTCCCCTTCTCCGGCTAGTGAGGCCGGTACGCTTACTGCCCCCAGCGTGGGCGATGGTGGTCCCGTCGTGGACCTTACTGTTGCTGGTGATGCCGCCCCAGCGCTGCCTCTCGTCCAGGAACCACGGACGAAGAGGGCCGGCAAGGAGATCGCCGGTGACACCTATCAGAAAGTGATAGAGTACCCCGTCGGCGGGGGCGTGTTTAATGAGCTCGTCCCCGGCCACGTCGTCCTTGCCAAGGCCATGCCGGCCAAAGATCGGGCTCATTTGAAGAAGCTCGAGGACCCGAAGATCTATGAGGGTGGCATGGATCTTCTCGTCCAAGTAAGTGATTGTCCTTATACTCTTGTCTCTCTTCGTCTTATGTAGAGTTTTTGCCTGACCTTTGTTTTTCTTATGCAGAGTGCCTTCATGCTTATGGAAAACCATAAGAGGCAGTACTGGGAGATAGTCCGCCTGCAAGCGCTGGAGCAGAAGGCCGCCTCGGCCGACGAGGCGGTAGCTTGCCTTGACCGGCTCCGGGAGGATGCCAAGGCGCTGCAGGCCAAAGCTGATGAGGCCGTCGCGGCCAGGGACGATGCCCTGGTCAAGCTCGAAGAGAGCAGAAGGGAGCTTGAGGAGTCCCGAAGGGCGCTTGAAGCCGAGAGGCGCAAGAGTGAGGAGGCCGCCAAGGCGAAAGCTGAGGCCGAGGCCGCCGTCGTGAGGGCTGCCGATGAGGCTGCTGAGAAGTTCTTGGTCGAAGGGTGGAAGGCCGATGAGAGGCTCCCCTGGTGTTACGAGGTGGTGGCCGCCAGGCTGGAGAATTGGGGGATGAACTCCCCTGCCGGCCGGGAGTATTTCAGCCAGGAGATGTCTGTTTACTACAACCTGGGCCAGGAGCGGATGCAAAGGCTCCTGTACCGGCGGCTATCCCGGGCGTTGAAGGCCATGAATTACACGGCTGGATGGGCTAGACGGAACCTGAGGCTCCCAAAGCTGATGAAGGATCCCGAAGGGCAGGCCACGCTTCCGCTGTCGGAGCGGGAGTCCCCCATAGAAAGCTCCGGCCTCGGCGAGCCGGACTATACTGAGTTCGATTTCTTGGATGATGCCACCAGCGCCGCTGCCGGCCAGGAAGCTGAGGCCGATGAGGAGGGGGCCGACGAGATTGAAGAGCCAGCCCCGGAGGCTTGATCGGCTAGTCCCTATTGTAGTTAGCTTTTCATTTTTTTGCCCAATTATGTAATGGCCGTAGTGCCCTCCAATTGTAATGAATTTTATCAATCGAGGAAATTTTTGCTGTCCTGTTCGGCCTTGAATCCTTTGTGTGCTTGTTTGCTGTGTCATTTCAATTCTGTAAATTGTCTAAGTATCAAGTCATAACTTGGGTCACCCGCGAGTGTCCGCTACGTCCGTGAGGTTGGCCTTCCCGTCCAGTAGTCTGGTCGGCCTATGCCTCTTTGCTTTTACTGTCAACACTTAGGAATTTTTCAAAATTTTTCTAAGTGTTTTGGGATCCACTTAGGTGCTTTCCTTTCGGCCTGGTGGCCTGGTCGGCTTGACCGGTGTTCCTTTGCTATCTTAAGGGGTTTTTTCACAAAATTTCCCAAGTGTTTTTGATTCCTTTTGGGTGCTTCCCTTTTTAGCCCTGACCGCAGTGTCCGTTCCGTCCAGGCGTTGGCGTCCTTATCGTCCTGGCCTTGGATTCATCCCAGGTGTTTTATCCAGGGTCGTTGTCGGCTTGTATCCCTGTGTTCTGGCCGATAAGGGCACCTTCACCATAGTCTTGTGGACTTTGAATTTTTCACGAGTACACATGTAGAGGTGTAGGTGGTTGACGGCTTTGGAGTATGCTGGTACCCGTTTCGGCTAGAATTCATTCATTTGAGTACTTAGATAATTTCCTGAGTAGAAATGTCAGGTGTTTACGTCTTCGCGGTGCCACTGCCGGCCAAGGTCTGGCTTGTGGCCGACGAGGGTGCTGGATAAGGAATAGCTTGTCCAAGGAGATGGTCCTATATTCGTCGGCTAGCTATGGTTCCAGTGCCCGCGTCGGCCGTCCGAGGTGCTGTGGCAGGTAGAGGTTGTTTCTTGATTACTTGATCCTTTCGCGGGTGTGATAAGTGCCCGCTTCGTCCTGGTTAGCCTCAGGATTGCGATGCTGTTTTATACCGAACGTTGGTGCCTCGAAGGTCCATGGCCGATGAAGGTCACCTCTCGCGTGTCACCCTACCGATGTGGTTAGGGTTTTTAAAGGCGTGTGTATCGGCCTTGATTGTTCCGTTGTAGTGTGTGGACGTGTCGTCCATGTTGCCTGTCAGTGGTACTACACTTGTGTTTAACTGATATGTACTTGGCCAAAATGGGCCTGAATTGTGGGGATTTTATTTTTTCATTGCTCGAGGCCGGCAAGTGTGCGCGACCGTCGGCTTCCCTCTTTTTCCCTCATGTATATTTCCTTTTTTTTTTTTTTTTGTTTCGGGGGGTATCCTTCTTTCAGGCTTCGGCCGAAGGGTGTGCTCGTCCTTCGGCCGGTTCGGACTTCGTTTATAACGTCCGTGGTCTCAGGGCGGGTCCCGTCGCCTATTTATGACGCGGGCTAGACTTTTGGTCGGTTTCCAACGGCTGTCGTTGCCCATCCCTGAGTTTTGGGATTTTTTCACCTCGGCCATGATTTCAGGCCTGTCGTCCTGCGATCTGGCGCGTGGACGACGCGGTGAGCTTCCCGTTTTAAGACGTGGGCCGTTTGCGGGCCCCTCGTCCTGGGGACATCGTCGGCCATACCTGAGTGTTTCACTTCTAGGCTTACGGGGCCAGGACGATGTGCTCTCTCAGCTAGGCCTGGGCCCTTCGCTGATACAAAGTACAATGGAGTGCCTGAGCTTGTCGCTCGTAGGCTGCAAATGCAAGGGGCCATGTCGGCCAGACCTGAGCCTTTCGCTCTAAGGTGGCCGACGCGGGCACCTGCTAATGTTTTTACTTTAAATTCCAGAGAAAAAATCAGAACATGATTTTATTCATAAGTGGCTCGAGGCCGAGGGTGGCGTTCAATCAGTAACCCGTTAAGGGGTGAGGGCTTCGCCGTCTACACCTCCTTCGGATTACTGATAAAACTTCACCAGATGATGTACATTCCATGTTCGTGGTACATTGGACCCATTCGGTCGTTTAAGTTTGTAGGTGTCGGGTTTGACCACAGCACTGACGATGTAGGGCCCTTCGTACTTCAATGTTAGCTTGCCACCCTCTGTCGGCTGGCTTGCTTCCCTTCGGCGGAGGACGTAGTCCCCCACCTGAAATTCCCGGGAACGTACCTTGGCGTCATAGTATGATTTCACTTGACGCCGGTAGTTCTCTGCTCGGACGTAAGCTTGCTCACGCCTCTCATCAACCAGGTGTAGGTCAATCTTCATGTTCTCTTCGTGTGTGTCAGGCTCATATTGCTCCACTCGCCGGCTGGGGATGGCTACCTCCGTGGGCGCCTTCGCCTCAAAGCCGTAGCATAGGGCGAAAGGTGTTTCGCCTGTCGCCCTCCTCGGCGTGGTTCTGTAGCACCACAGGATGTTGGGGAGCTCGTCGACCCAACTACCTCCGGCGGCCTGGAGGTTCTTCTTCAGCCCCTCAATTATTGTTCTGTTGGCGTTCTCGACCTGCCCGTTGCCCTGAGGATAGGCAACGGAGGAGAAGCGGTGCCTCACCCCAAACTCCTGGAGGAGCTCCTGGAAAGGGGCTGCCTCGAATTGGGTGCCGTTGTCTGATATAATCTCCTGGGGGACGCCAAAGCGTGTAATGATGTTCTTGTAAACAAATCTTTGGCATCTGGCCCCCGTGATGCTGGCCAAGGGTTCCGCCTCGACCCACTTGGTGAAGTAGTCGACGGCGACGATGATGTAGCGGTTATTCCCGGCGGCTCTGGGCAGGGGGCCGACCAGGTCAATCCCCCATCTGGAGAATGGAATTGCGGTGCTGACAGGGGCATAATTGACAGCTGGCTGACCAGGGGCCTTCTGGAGTACCTGGCATGTGGTGCATTTCCTAGCCAGGTCAGCGCAGTCGCGTGCCATCGTCGGCCAGAAAAAGCCCTGGACGACGAGACGCCTGCACATGCTGAAAGGGCCCTGGTGCGAGGAGCAGACGCCGCAATGTACTTCTTCCATGGCTGTGTCGGCCTCGTCCTGGTGCAGACACCGCAGGAGAGTGCCATTATAGGACCGTTTGTAGAGTTTGCCATCTTCGATGGTGTAGCTTGGGGCCCTGAGTTTGGCGAGTTTGGCCCTCTCCTCGTTCGGGGGCAACTCCCCCGTTGTGATGAAGGTGGCTATGTCGGAGATCCAGTCCTCTGGTCGCTGGTGGACGCACAAGACGGGGCTGGCATGGATATTGGACATGCTCAACTCCTCGATCTTGGCCAACTGGGAGATGTGCTCCGGGGTGTCCGAGCTGAGCTTGGAGAGGATGTCGGCTTCGGCGTTCTCGGCCCTTGGGATCTGAGTGATCTCATGGGTTTCAAACGCTTTCAGCAATTCCTCCGTCGCTTGTTTGTACTGCCTCATTCGGCCTTCCTTTGCTTCGTACGATCCCTCCACCTGGCCCACTACTAGTTTGGAATCGCACTTGATTCTGAGGTGCTTGGCCTTGAGGTCGGCGGCGAGTCTGAGACCGCTGAGGAGGGCCTCATACTCGGCTTCGTTGTTGGACACCCTGAAGTTGAAGCGGATGGCATAGTAGGCTCTGAATCCTTCAGGGGATATGAGGACGACGCCGCCGCCGCATGATTTCGCGGCCGACGAGCCGTCAGTGAACAGGGTCCACGTGTCGTCCGGCTCCGGCCCGGGGTTGGCGACGGCCGTCTCCCTTGCTGTGCATTCGATGACGAAGTCGGCCAAGGCTTGCCCTTTGATAGATGGCCTTGGCTTGATCTCAATTTGAAACTGACTGAGGAAGATCGCCCACTTCACCATCCTCGAGGAGCTAGTGGGGCTCCTCATGAGCGCGCCGAGAGGCTGCTGGGTCAGCACATGGACGATGTGGGCTTGGAAATAGTGCCCCAGCTTCTTCACGGTGTGGACGATGGCCAGTACCGTCTTCTCAATGGGGGAGTACCTGAGCTCGGCCTCCCTAAGTGTCTTGCTGATGTAGAAGATGGCCTTCTGCACCCCTTCGTCCTCACGGATGAGCACGGAGCTGATGGCCGACGTGCTCACCCCTAAGTACAGGAAGAGGGTTTCGCCGGCTTTGGGCTTGGAGAGTATGGGTGGGGACGACAGGTACCTCTTCAATTCGTCGAATGCTTCCTGGCACTCCGTCGTCCACCTGAAGCTGGTTGCCTTGCGCATGATCTGGAAGAAGGGGAGTGCCCTCTCAGCTGACCTGGAGAGGAAACGGTTCAAGGCCGCCAGGCGCCCCGTCAGTCGCTGTACCTCTTTGACGTTGCGGGGCGGCTCCATGTTGATGATGGCCTGCGTCTTTTCCGGGTTTATCTCGATGCCTCTCCGGCTGACCATGTAGCCGAGGAACTTGCCACCCTGGACGCCGAAGGCGCATTTCTTGGGGTTGAGGCGGAGCTTGAATTCCTTCATTATCTCAAAGATTTCCCGGAGGTCGTCGGCGTGGGAGGTGGCCTGCCTGCTCTTGACGATCATGTCGTCGACGTACGCCTCCATCGTCCGGCCAAGGACCGCCCTGAAGATCTTGGCCACCATCCTAGTGTAGGTGGCGCCGGAGTTTTTGAGTCCGAAGGCCATGACGAGGTAGCAAAAGATTCC
Source organism: Cuscuta europaea (assembly GCA_945859875.1). NCBI lineage: Eukaryota > Viridiplantae > Streptophyta > Magnoliopsida > Solanales > Convolvulaceae > Cuscuta > Cuscuta europaea. The sequence continues at coordinate 24,111,367 of CAMAPE010000038.1, forward strand.
CTCTGGGGTCATGAATGCCGTCTTCTCGGCGTCCCCTTCATGCATGGAGATCTGGTGGTACCCTCTGAAAGCGTCGAGGAACGACATCAACTCGCACCCCGCCGTCTCGTCCACCAGCTGATCGATGTTGGGGAGAGGGAACGGGTCCATGGGGCACGCCTTGTTCAGGTCAGTGTAGTCAACACACATTCTGAACGTCGGCGGCTTCTGTGCGAGGACGACGTTGGCCAACCATGTTGGGTACTTCACCTCTTTGATATGTTTGATTGATAGGAGCATGGCGACCTCCCTTTTGACAAAGTCCCGCCTGTCAGCGGACAAGTAGCGCCGCTTCTGTTTGACGGGCGCGGAGGCCGAATCGACGGTCAGCCGGTGAGTGATCACCTGGCGGCTGATGCCGGGCATATCGTCCGGGCCCCACGCGAAGACAACGGCGTATGACCGTAGGACGAGGAGGATGGCGTCTCGCTGGTCTTGGGGGAGTTGCTTTCCGACCCTGAGAACCCGCTCCGGCCGGGAGGTATCCAGAGGGATTTCCTCGACCTCCTCGGCCGGCTCCGCATGTGGCCTCTCCTCGTCCATGGCGGCGGCGGCCGTGATGGTATCTATCCGCTGTCCTTCCCTTTCGGCCGGCCTCGTCAGCTTGAGGTAGCAAGCTCTGGCTATCCTCTGATTTCCTCTGGCGTAGCCGATGCCGTCATTGGTGGGGAACTTCAAGCATAGGTGCTTCATGGAGATGATGGCCTCCAAGTCCTCCAGCGCTGGCCGGCCCAAGATCAAGTTGTGGGCGCACTGGAGGTTGACCACCATGAACTCCATGTCAATTTTGGCATGGTGGGGGCCGTCACCGACTTCCACGGGGAGGACTATCGTGCCCTCGGCGTCGATAGAGTCCCCGGTGAAGCCGGATAACGGGGTCTTGATCGGCTTCAGCAGAGCTCTGTCCAGCTTCAGCTGCTTGAAGGTGTCTAGGTACATCACGTTGACGGAGCTCCCCGTATCGATGTAAGTGCGGTGGATGATGGAGTCACCGATCTCACATCGGATGACGAGGGCGTCCCTGTGTGACTCCGTACCCGGAGGCAGATCCTTGTTGGTGAAGGTGATCGCCTCCGTTCGCTGCTTCTTCGGCTGGGGGGGAACGTGGGACACCTCTCCAATGTAAAGGGATTGGGCCCATTTCTTCCTCTGAGTGGCGGAGTCCCCCCCAGTGTTCCCGCCCACGATGAGGTGGATGTGATTCTTCTTCGGCGGAGGCTCCTCGAAGTCCTCGTCGTCGCTGAGTCTACCAATCTCGCGCTTCTTCGCAGAGGGTTCGCCCCCACGTTTGCCGGTGTTTACCCAAGTGTTTTTACGTGGGCCACCTTTGACAAACTGGGAGAGTTCCCCCTGGCGAATAAGACGCTCGATGGCCTTCTTTAATGTGATGCAATCGTCGGTGTTGTGCGACGAGTTCTTGTGGAACCGGCAATATGTGCCGCCCTGTTGGATGGCCAGGACCTCCTCGGCCGGCCGAGGGGCCTGCTCGATGAGGCCGTGCTTCTCGGCATAATCGAGGATGGTGCCGACCGGGTGGGTGAGGGCTACCCCCGGCCGTTCCAGCCTCGGCCGCCAGTGGCGGTCTTTCTTACTTTGTCCACCAGAGCCGTGGCGGCCCTGGGCACCCTGGCCGGCCGGGGACGGACCCGAGGTCGGCGAAGGATTTGTCTTCTTGGGGGGATGGCCCCCCTCTCTCTTGTGATTGTGGAGCTCGTCGGCGTCGGCATACAAGCCTCCGCGTTGGAGCGCCTTGGCGTACGACCTCGGGGGGTCAGTGATGAGGCTCCTGGCGTACGGGGAGCTGCGGAGGGCTCCCTGGTACAAGGCGAGGAGGGTGCGCTCATCGGCCCTCTCGACCTCCTCGGTCTCCCTCGTCCACCGGTCGATGAATGACCGGAGGGACTCCTCGTGCTGCTGTTTGACGGAGAGGAGGTGGGTGAAATACTTCTTGGCGCGCTTCCTCCCGGCAAAGTGAGTGAGGAAGCGCTGGGCGAGATCTTGCCATGAGTCAATGCTTCCCTCTGGCAGCCCGTTGAACCACTCGTACGCTGGCCCCTCGAGAGTAGAGAGGAACCAACGGCAGAGGTATTCGTCGGACGCGTTCACCATCAGCATGTTGTTTTGATAACGGCTGAAGTGCTCCTGGGGGTCTGATCGGCCATCGTAGGACTTGATGGCGTTCCCCCTGTACTTCTCAGGGATGGGGGCCGAGAGGACCCTGTTGGTGAAAGGGGTCCTAGTCCTGACCTGGATGATGGGGTCACCCCGCCCTTCGGCCAGCTCCCTCTCCAGGGCGCTGACTTTGTTCATGAGCGCGTTGAGGCCGGGGTCGTTGGAGGCGCCGGCCGTAGGGACGTTGGCCGACTGCTTGGCCTCCATCTGAGCCAACCTCCTTTCCAGCTGGGCGATGACCTCGTCCCGAGGGTCCCCGTCGGCCGCGACGGCACCCGGCTGGTTCCTCCGGCGCTCGTTGTGAGCCGCGTTGATCTGGTGACGCACGTCATCCTCGTGCAACTTCCCCTTGCCATTGTCCGGGCGGGGCTGGTCCGCTGTCCGGGACACAGACCCCAAACTCTCCCTTGGCGAGCCAGGACGAGGATCACCAATCCGTCCCGCCATCCTCTCCGAAACCGGACGACGGCGCGTGTCACCTAGCCTATTGAAGGCAGAGGCTTTTCCACGCGCTGGGGTCTGCCCGGGCCGAAGAGGGGAAGCAGGGTGGGAGTGGGACGACGCCGTGTCCTGGGCCACAACCCCCTCATTGTTGCCTATCTGGTCGGCCAGGGGTTGGGGATGAGGAGGTGGAGTGACGTTTCCCCCGGTCCTTGGCAAGAGTGCGCTGAGGACGGTGGGATTCTGAGCCAAGCTGGCGATGATAGCCGATAGTGCGGCCTGGACCTGATGATCTACGGACGGAGAGGCCGCGGCCATAGGCTGGGCCGGGGCGTGGTCCGCTTTCTCAGCTCGTTTCTTTTCCAGGCCGAGGCGGGCGTCGGGGACTCCGCCGTTGAGTTGGTTGCGGAGGTCCGTCGTGAGGTTGAAGGCTTCCTGGAAGAGGTCCCCTCCGCCGACCTGGTCGGCCGTGGCGTCCTCATCGTGCTCCCTGGGCTCTTGGTCCTCAGGGATGGCTTTGCTGACGAGGTTGCGGTTTGACTTAGTTCTCCCCATGATCAGTGGTTAGCTGTGCTTGGTAGCGACGAAGGGTGCTAACTTGATTGTTCTAGCTCTCAACGAGAGCACCAAATGATAGAGTATATCTCCTGAATTCTAGAGAGAAGTGAGAGCTAGAGAGAGAAGTGCAATAATATGCTTCAATAGAATGAATCTGTCACCCCTATAACTACCCCCAAGGGGAGTATTTATAGAGAAAATTAGGGTTGGGCTCCCAAGCCTTGGGCTCCCAAGCCTTGGGCTTGGGAGGCCCATTTACAACTGGACCGCTACTGGGCCGGATACAAAGCCACTAATGGGCTGTACAAATGAGTAAGTATGTGATCCGATTCTGGGAGGTCCTCGTGGCCGACGAGGGCGTGGCCGACGAGGGCGTGGCCGACGAGGGCACGGCCGACGGGGGCACCCGGGTTCCTTGGACTCAGGATCATAATCCGGATTGGCTTCTTCTCGGCCGACGGGGGCGTCTTGGCCGATGAGGGCGCCACTCTGTTGTCTTGTGCTCTGTTCTTCCGAGTATGTGGGTCCTGGGGCTCAGACCCATATACTCCATCAGTTTCTTTTTTAGATTAGTTCGGTTTTATTCGGTTTTATGATTTCGGTTCAGTTTGGTTCAGTTTAATACGGGTTGGGAGGAATACTACCAAACTCAAACCAAATTACAAATGGTTCGGTTTCAGTTTGGTTTAATTCGATTTGGTACGGTTCGATTCGGTCAAACCAAACCGTTATGCCCACCCCTAGATCAGCCAATCATCGCTTAGGCCCGACATGAATTTGGAGTTGAAAACTCCGCTGCACCTATTCCAAATTGTCGAGCGAAAGCAACCCGCCGGGCGCCGGCCCCAAAACTTCCGCAGACGAGGGCGAGAGAAACCCTAGTTGCGCCAATTTAATCTAATATACGAAGTATAAGTGTGGATAGACTCGGGCCGGGTGGCCCGACCCGGAACCGGCCCAGGACCGGCACTGTTCCGGCCCGGCCCGACCCAGTGGCCCAGTCACTGACCGGTCCGGGTAGGCCCGGCCCGTGGGTTTTCCGGTCCGAGCTCGGGTCACCCAAAACAAGGCCCGACCCGGCCGGGCCCGAGCCCGGTTCGGGCCAAAACTTTTTTTTTTCAATTTTTTTTTAAATTCCCGGCTTGGGCTGGGTATTTTGGGCCATTTGGGGTGGTTTGGGGGTTGGGGGTGGGAGGGGGTTAATTAGGAAGAGGAAAAAAAAATTGATAATGGGCCCGACCCGGCCCGGACCCGGTGGTTACCCGGGCCGGTCCCGGGTCCACCACTTCTGAACCGCTGGCCCGCCCAGGCCTAGGCCCGACCTGGACCCGGCCCGAACCCGAGTCCATCCCTATATATAAGTAACTATATTTTATGTTTTATTTATTTATTTATTTATTTATTTATTTATTTATTTGTAAACGTGTATATTTATACCTAGTAATTACTAATTTATCTTTATATATTTATAGTTTATTATGTTGAGATTTAAGTTTTTAGTTCTTAACAACCAGTCTGACCAATTTATTATTTTTTTGTTTTCATTTTTGGGGTTCCACCCGGGTTGGGTTTGATGGTTAGGATGGGTTTGGGGGGGTTTTGGAGGGTGGGGGGGGGGGGGGGGGGGGTGAAGAGGGGGTAACACTTTGTGCTTGACTTTTAAGTTTTAGTTATAATTTTTAATGATTATTTTTGTGTAAGTATTTTTTGTGTATGTGATGAGAAGCCTATAAACATTACTCTGTACAAGTGTATTAACAAATGTTTAAATGTTTTAATATTATTTCAAAAATATTAAAGGAATTTTTATAATTTTGTAATATTTTACATTTTCCCGGGCCGGGCGTGGACTACCCAGTCTGCTCTTACAGGTAGGGGTGGACTCGGGACCGGGCCGGGTCCGGGTTGGGCCTAGGCCCGGGCGGGCCGGCGGTTCAAGAATGATGGACCCGGGACCGACCCGGGTAGCCACCGGGTCCGGTCCGGGCCTCCGGGTTTTTTTTTTTTGCTTTCCTAACCCCCCACCCCCTCTTCACCCCCCCCCCCCCCCCCCCCCCCTCCAAAACCCCCCCAAACCCATCCTAACCATCAAACCCAACCCGGGTGGAACCCCAAAAATGAAAACAAAAAAATAATAATTTGGCCCGGGCCCAGGCTGGTTAGCCAAATGTGAGACCCGAGCCCAGACCCACTCTACCCCCAAGCCTAGGCCGGACCCGGACCCGAACCTGAGAACCGGGCCGATCCCGGTCCCGCACAGTAGCGGGCCGGGTGGCCCGACCCGAGTCCACCCCTACTTACGGGCGGCCATGGACATGTGGTTAGGCCTGTTTTTGCGGGACAAGATGGGCCCACCCAAACCAATGGGGCAAAAAAATTGTAAAAAGCCTACTGGCCAGATTCTGTATGGAAGAAGCATTACATGTTTCCGCTATGTTCAATTTACGGAGGTGGTGTAATTACTCCACCAGATCAAGACCACGAGTTTAAAGTTTTAAAGTATAGAACAAGGCATGTGAATCAAGGCAAAATCTACTCGCATTCAAAAGCACATTGAGACGAGTTCAGCAGTCAAAAGCCATTAGATTACAGTTTTGTATCTGTTCTTTTGCTAATCAAACTAGTATATCAGAGACCACCGACAAACCTAAAGCTTCCAATGAACAAGAGAGAGGGAGATTATATAAAGTTCACGCCTCAACCATAGGTTCCGGACCAGAGGGCTCTGTCCTAGATCCGTTAGATTGACGTACGGTGTTGAAAAGGATGTCCTTGATAACCTAAAAACGTACAATGGCAACTTTGTCAAGGTGCATCCGATGAACTCATTGTAGATGTCAAATGCAAGGGTGGCTAGGTAATAAAGATACAGAGAGAGTCCGGAGATAAGCAACAACAAAATACAAATGTATGGATACCTGTGACATAAGTCCATGAACCTGCTCAACTGTTATCTTCGAACTATCACAAGTAATCTTAGCAAGTTGCGATTCCTCCTGCACCCACAGCAATGTTGCATATAGCACACAATATGCAACAAGAAAATTGATAAATGGAAACCGGAAAATAAGAGAGCAAATGCTGTTATCCTAGAGAGTACCAGGTCCATTAGATTTTGTGTGTGCGTGTGTATTGGGAGGGCAAGAGGGGGTATTTGTCTGCCTTTTCCTTTCATCCTTTCCTTTCCATTGATAATCGTTATCAATGATTAAAAATAGAAGCCAGTGTACTAGGGTCTAGGCGACTGAGGCGACTAGCCAGCCTACACTGTCAATATCAATGACAAATAAAAAAGGAAAAATTGAAAATAATAATCTCAACTATTGCCGGTTCGCTAACAATAATCCGAACTATTGATTATTTTTGTATAATCCCAACTATATGGACCGTCCGCCAATAATGGTCCATGACCGCTTATTACCTGCTTTAACAAGTGAATTTTTAATAGAAATTAAGCGTAAAAATTAAAATTTGGGATTATTTATAGGGATTACCTGCTATATCTCTTTAGAAACTATAGTAATTTATTTATAGTCGGTCACGTCGGACCATTATTGGCGGAAGGTCCCTAAAGTTAGGATTATTCTGAAATAATAGACAGTTGGGATTATTATGAGCGGATAGCCAATATTTGGGATTATTATGATCAATTTTTCCAATAAAAAATGATGAAATCAAAACCATTTACACCATCACGGCTACCACTTAAGTGGACATTCTGTTAGCAAAGGGGATTAGTTTAGGTATGGTATGGGATTAAAGCAGCATCCTACAGATGGGGCATACTCAGAACACCTAGTGCTCTTGGTGAGCAGAAAATAAAAACAGTTCCTAAAGGAGTCAAAGTAGAACAGGAACCTAGATGATAAGAACTCTGACATAAGAGTAAAAATACTTGTCATTATACAAATTTCAGAATCATGTTTCCAGGAAAGACTTTACCATGACGCTTAGCACTAACCATGGTGGCTGGTGAGATGAATTACCATACCACCAAAAAAGAGTATCAGGATGAGGTGTATATTAGAGGTAAATGAACAGAGATAAGGTGGCAAATTTATCAGCGTAATCCACAACTTATCAGAAGGCTGGGGAAAAGGGCCAACATAAGGACTAGTCATTTATCAAATGGGTAATGTTTTTTCAAGCTTTAAGAAGCTCAATAGCTCTTTGGGATTTGATCACAGATCTGACTGATTGAATGTGGAGTATTTGACAATTTAGTTTTAGATTCTACGTTGTAATTTCTTTCACCATTGGATGCTTTATGGCATGCTTCAGTCCAAAGTCTTAAGTGTTCCCTCCGAAACACAAACAAAAATAATTACTGGGCAAGGCCAAACTATTCATTTTTAGTAAACTTAATCAAGGTACGAGGTTTTAGAAGTTATGATCAGTTATGACACTAAAAGTTATTTCCAAGATTGTTTAGCCTAATCTACTGAAACCACTTGCCTTTTCTTTAAAAGAGTTTAACTTAGAAGCAATTGACTTTTAAACCACTATTTTTGTGTGGGGGGATTCTTGAAAGAGCATTCTTTTTTGGGGGAGGAAGGAGTAAAAGTTTGGGGATTCTCCAAAGATAGTTTATAGGAAAACATCATACATATCCAAGAGAATATAAGAAACATATCAAAATATTGCAGATTTCAATCAGCAATTCCAAGTAAACTTCACATTTCTACAAAAAATAAGCGATGGAAGTACCTCTCTTTTCCTTTGTGAAGGAGCCATTAGTGGTCCAAATCTCGAATGGGATAGTTGGTTCTCAGCTTGTTCTAACTTTTCAGCTGTATTACATTACAAAAAACATATAATATTAGTTTGCCTGACCCATACTAAAGTTCAACACCTAAGCATGCTTTCAATAGAAAGAGTCGTACAGGAAGTGTGTGGCAAACATTAGTCATAGCCTCATAGGTCTTACCTAGATCTGAAATCTGTCCTGCAACATAGTCTCCATTACCAAGTAAAGGAGATGAGGAAAGTGTGTTCACCCAATACTTATTCCACAGAAGATCCAAAAGATGAGAGTCCAAAGAGGATTTGAAGTATGTGATGTCCAAAGAGTAATACTGCAGTCAAGGGAAAACATTACGACTCATGTTATCCTCTATTTGGACTGTGATTGAAAATTGTGGACAAGAAATATAAAATGCCATATAACCTGTTTGCAGTGCACTCCAAAATCTTCAATTTTGTTCAAGGGGATAGTCTGATACTCAGAGACTGGTTCATCTGGCGGCTTATATCCCTCTGGGTATGTTCTGAACGCACCAATCTCAACTTTCCCAGCAGAGACTGTTCTTGTTGGATCGATAACTACTGCCAGAAAGGGTTCCTGAAATTGCTGGTTTAGCATTTGCGTAGAAACATCAATACCAGACAGCCAGCATCCATAACCAGGATGGGAATGATACCAGCCAACAACATTCTCCAATCGACCAGCCTATGCCACCAAAAAACCTTAGTAAGAGAAAGCTAAAAAGGTAAATGCCACAAGACCGCTTGCCTAAAACAAAACTAAGATAAAAGCTAAAAAGACACCAAACCAATGGAAGCATATTCCTGCCAATCCAAGCTTTTGGGCTAAAGTACAACATTATCCTTCAGGAGTAACTTGGAATAAGTATGAACCACCAATTTAGAATTGGCAAAGTAAGAATTCCAGGTATCCTCAATTAAGAATTTTGTGCATACCGTTAAAACTAAAGAGTCCTAAATTTTCAGTAGATTTTTTTATGGATTCACTAGAATATTGAAATTATACACACACACACACATATTCTTATGGATTTATAACCTAAAACAACAATACATACATGCTTATCACAATCCATCCACTTAATCCCAGATTCTCCCGGATTCTCATGAATCTCATAGAATTCTTTTGGAATAGGTAAAATCAGCCGGTTTAAAATCCAAAGACTATAATCTTCAAAAGTCCTTCAAATTTTATGTTGGGAACACCCTAATAGAGGATACATAAAGTGATTCAGTATTTCAGTATAAAGAAAGGTTGAAGCTAATTATTTGTTTCCATAGCAATGTAGGAATGGAGAATAGGCAACACAAAACATTGACCCTTATGAGATTTTATAGTTCAATTGTGAGGATTGAAGCACTGCTCCAAAACTATGAAGCCTGGTTTGGAACATTAATACGCACTTATTGAAATCCCCAATCGACTCATCTGAAGACTTAGAATCACGGACGGCACCATGCTTTGTCCAACTCTAACAAATTCGGAATTACAGCCACATAATTCGCTCTGTAAAACTTCAAAAAACCATCCTATACTCATAATACATTTTAATGGTGTCGCTTCAAGGCAATATAAGCATCTTAAAGACAACTTTGCGTACAATCAACCCTAACCTGTTTATTGGTTTGGGAATAGTCGACCATGTACTCATAGGCATCGGCCTGGGCATTAACCCTAGTCTCTGTGCCTTCGACCGGGAGAGCAAAAGCATCCATGACAATTATGGCGTCGCCGTCGGTTTTACCCTGCATAAGGCCCATAACCTCGATGGTGCCACCGGAGCGCGCGTGTACGACCATCTTGAGGAGGGCGAGTGCGGAGACCTTGACGCGCTTGAAGTAGTGTGGATCGTTGGTCCATGGCTTCTCCTGTTGGAACTTGGTCTGTGCAGGGTCGTCGTAGTAAAATATGGCGTCCGACGACGCCGATGCGGAGGAGTCGGCCGACATTGGAGGCAACTCCATTGTCTCGACGTTGTTCTCTATCTCCCAGGTTTTCTGGGCTATTGCCGCCGACGAGGTGAAAGATTCCATTATTAGGTCTAAAGTCTAACGCTTGGAGAAGCTCCAGAAACAGAGATGAGGAGTACAGTCCTCGCTCACTGCTGAAGGCTGATCTTCCAGACCGGTCCTATTCTAAACCGCGCGTTGACCACAGTCAAAACCACAATGAGGAGTGTGTTTTCCTCAAAATTTTGTTATTAAGTTGAGAATTTTACCCAAATAAGACCAAAACTTGTGGAAATTGCAAGAATAGGACACCCATGTTTCAGCTCACGCGCGTAGGACTAATTATGCGTTGAAATGTCAAAAATGACCTTCAAACCGCTACACGTACTCTGAGCTCATTTGACGGTTACACAACTCCCATTACGGCACCTCCCGGTTTCCAATTTCCCAGTATCATTACCCCTGAAAAAAAGATTCCAAAAATTAAATGAAGATATATTGGAAGCCTTACCGTTGAGAGATTGCCGCTTCCTAGTCGACGTAACTTCCTTGAGGAGAGTTTCAGTGAGGAGAGCCGCTTGGTTGAGGATAGTTGAAGGACGAAGCCATTGACGACAAAACTATGGATTTATCAAATACAGTTTCCGTTAGAATCAATTCCAAAATGGTATGTACTCATTTCTTATCATAATGCCTGCAATTGAATGTCGATTGGTAGTTAATAAGGTTTGAAACAAATTTGATGAATGTTAATACGTTTTAAATTAGCCGCGCAAAAACTCTTATGATGAATACTATTGCATTCGCAATAGAGTAAATGACATGTTTACTCTCATGACAGTTTAATAAATTTTACTTGCTCATATAGTGTCATTTTGTATGTGGTTATGTACTGCAAATGTAACCTTATATGAATGTTATCATGACATTATGCATTAAATAATGACATTGTATGAATATGTGTTAGGTTGAAAACAAAATGACATCACATATAATGAGAAATTGAGAAACTGATGCAATAATGACAGTTTAATAAATTTTACTTGTTCATATAGTGTCATTTTGTATGAAAGTGACATTCCATGAGTATGTGGTTATGTACTGGCAATGTAACCTTATATGAATGTTATCATGACATTATGCCTTAAATAATGACATTGTATGAATATGTGTTAGGTTGAAAACAAAATGACATCACATATAATGAGAAATTGAGAAACTGATGCAATAATGACAGTTTAATAAATTTTACTTGTTCATATAGTGTCATTTTGTATGTGCTTATGTACTGGAAAAGTAACCTTATATGAATGTTATCATGACATTATGCCTTAAATAATGACATTGTATGAATATGTGTTAGGTTGAAAACAAAATGACATCACATATAATGAGAAATTGAGAAACTGATGCAATAATGACAGTTTAATAAATTTTACTTGCTCATATAGTGTCATTTTGTATGTGGTTATGTACTGGAAATGTAACCTTATATGAATGTTATCATGACATTATGCATTAAATAATGACATTTTATGAATATGTGTGAGCTTCAAAGCAAAATGACATCACATATAATGAGAAATTGAGAAACTGATGCAATAATGACAGTTTAATAAATTTTACTTGTTCATATAGTGTCATTTTGTATGTGGTTATGTACTGGAAATGTAACCTTATATGAATGTTATCATGACATTATGCCTTAAATAATGACATTGTATGAATATGTGTTAGGTTGAAAACAAAATGACATCATATATAATGAGAAATTGAGAAACTGATGCAATAATGACAGTTTAATAAATTTTACTTGTTCATATAGTGTCATTTTGTATGTGTTTATGTACTGGAAATGTAACCTTATATGAATGTTATCATGACATTATGCCTTAAATAATGACATTGTATGAATATGTGTTAGGTTGAAAACAAAATGACATCACATATAATGAGAAATTGAGAAACTGATGCAATAATGACAGTTTAATAAATTTTACTTGCTCATATAGTGTCATTTTGTATGTGGTTATGTACTGGAAATGTAACCTTATATGAATGTTATCATGACATTATGCATTAAATAATGACATTGTATGAATATGTGTGAGCTTCAAAGCAAAATGACATCACATATAATGAGAAATTGAGAAACTGATGCAATAATGACAGTTTAATAAATTTTACTTGCTCATATAGTGTCATTTTGTATGAAGTGTCATTATTGTTAGTCATTTACATGGTGATTAAAGTGCATATATATATATATATATATATATATATATATATATATGTGTGTGTGTGTGTGTGTGTGTGTGTGTGTGAACTTGACAGACAATAACAAGAGCTTTTAAGAAGTCAGTGTTACTGAAGTTGGAAGACTTGCGTGTCAACTCCTACTGTAATGTTGCTGAGGTTCTTAAGAAAATAAAGACATATCTAAGCACAGAGGAACTGACAGAGTTCAAGAATACTGTATTTGGTTGGATGTTAAGAATAGAAGATATTCCTTGGCTGAGTGGACAATTGATTTTGGGATTGATTGGAAACTTTGTGACTGAAGTTAATGGAAAGACAGATGACAGTGTCATCAGGTTTAACATTAAAGACAGTGTGATCAGTTTTCAGAAGCATGATCTTGCAGTAATGTGTGCTTTAAAGTTTGGAGCTGTGAAACCAAATATTTCTGAAGAGCTTGAGGGAGATATATGGACAAATTATTTAGGAGGCAAGACAACTGTGACTCGTGCAGATATTCAGAATGCATTGAAGAATTACAAGAGCACTGATGATAGCAGACTGACAAATGATGGAGTGAAACTGGCACTACTATACATAGTTTCACACTGCTTATTTGAGAATCAAGCTGCTAGACCCATGAAGGCATACTACATAAATTTAGTTGATGACTTGGATGCATTCAATGCTTATCCATGGGGTGATGACGTTTGGGTGGACTTGGTTAACAAGGTGAAACAGAGCTGTGAGGCACTAGATAAAGGAAAAGCAGACAGAGTAACATTCCCTGGCTTCATAATGACATTCCAGTGGTGGGCATTTGAAACTTTTCCTGGTTTAGCAAAGGCTGGCTTATGCAAAGTCATCAAGGGGACAAGACATATCATACCAAGGACTCTAAAGTGGGAGTTTAAAAAAAACCTACACTGGAGGTCCTTTCTGAAATTATATTCAAGAATGACAAGGTATGTTATTGATTAATATGTAAATTTTTAAATGTTTATGTGCACACATTGTTTACTAACATGGTTTTTTGTTTTAGTTTGAATGGGCACAGATAGTACCAACTGCAGATGAGATTGCTATGATAGAAGAGGGAAATGACATAAATGAGGAGGTGATGCACCTTGTGATAAACAATGTTGGCAGGATTGATGCTCAAAAGCCAAATACTATTGTAGCAAAAGGGAAACAAAAGGTGATGCAGGCCAAAGTATTCAAAAGGAAAAAAACAAAAGCTGGGAGGAGCACAGGTAAAGCAATCAAATCTCAAGAAGGGCTTTCTAGAAGAAGAAGAAACAATACTACAGTAGAGAAGGAGAGTGATGATGATTCAAGTGATCAAGAAAGTGATGAAGGTGAAGAGACCGATAGTGATGATTCTAGTGAGAGTGGAAGGGAAGCAGATAAGTATGTATTCTTCATGAGCAAAGACAGCAAAAGTATTAAAAAGAGCATCAGAAAACAAGCAAAGGAGACTGCCAGATTAGTGGCAGAAATGAAAAATATGAAGAAGAATAAAAAAAAGCAAGAGGATCTTTTGAAAGATGTCATTCTGATGCTCAACAAAATGTCACACGGTGTTGAGAAGAGTGAGCCTACAAAAGCAACTGCAGAGGGTGATACAGATGAAGAAGAAAGTGGAGAAGAAAAAGAAGAAAATGAAAAAGAAAAAGAAGATGATGTGATAGCCATGACTGGGCCAGATTCTGAGAATGATGTTGCTGATATGGTTGTGGAAGAGGACACTAGGTTGATGAATGCAGAGGCTGAGGATGGTGTTGTACAGAATGATGATGTTGTAGAGAATGAGCATGCTAGTAAAGAGAAACAGGCAGCAAATGTTCAGAGTGAGGATTCATGTGTGAATAAGGATGCTGATGCAGAGGTTGAGGATGATAAAGAAGAGAATGAGGATGCAGAAAGAAATGAAAACGAAATGCAAGAGAAGAACACTGAGGAGATAGAAAAGAACACTGAAGAAGCAATTTGTGACATGCCTACATTCAAAATACTCACTCAGTCTCAAGGTAGTCAGAAAAAAATTGAAGACAGTGTCCAAATGCAAGAGGAGGGACTACCTGCACAGGAAAATAAAAAAGACACTGGTGAGTCTGCTTGGGGGATGTGCTCACAGGAAAATAGTCAGTTTGTCCAAGAGATGTGCAGGAGTGCAGATGAAGTGGCAAAAAAGGCTTTTGAAAGCTATTCTTCTAATCCATGCAGAGCACTCATAATAACTGATCAGGTAAATGCAAAAACTCAGTAAAATGCCATTCATGTGGCATTTTCAAGTGTTAAACTGACATTCAACTGCCAATGTTTATGAACATTTTGTACTATGACATTGACTGTATCTTACTTCTTTTAAATAAACATATAACAACATAGTAAATAATATATATTATGCCAATGCCTTAGGAGGATCTTCCCAAACAAAAGCGTGTTGTTAGGTCACCAGTGAAGTACATGGGAACTGAGCATGCATCAAAGAGGAGGAAGAGAGAAAAGGGAAAGAAAAGAGAAGATGATGAATTTCTGCCACCTCTGAAGCAAATAATTGGACCTTTCTCTGAAGATCCAACAGAGAACCCACCGGTTGAAGAAATACAGAAGGTGAAAGAATACTTAGAAGTTGGATTGCTGAAGAACTTCACAAAAAACAAAACTGGCAGAAGGTACAAAAAGGACGAAGACAGAATGACCAACAAACCATTCTTGCTAGATACAATGAAAGTTGAATAAAAAACATGGTTATATGACCTGTTTATGAATCGCCAATGGATCACTGACAAGGTAAGCATACAAATGATCATATAGTTGTCAGTTTAATGACAAAGTGTAAATTTAAATACATCTGAGTCAGTACAGAATGACATTATTAGTCAGTTTGCTTTACCTTTAAATGATAAATGTGTATTTTACTTCTTACAACGTGTTGAGGTAGTAATGTACTATTTGGGCATGAAAAGGGTGCATTACAAACTGCCACAGAAGTATACCACAACTGGCCCTTTTTTCTTGCAAATACTCAAGCGTGAACTTGACACAATATCAAAGGGGCACTACACATACCACAAGTCAGCAGAACAAGATAACATTGTGCGTGAAATAATAGGTGCTAACAACTATAGCCTACACTGGAGCAAGGCAGACTATGTGTACTTTCCTCTGAATACTGGCAATCATTGGGTGTTGTTAGTACTAGATATCAAGCAAAGAAAAGTTAGGGTGTACAATTCAAATGCTAGAAGAGGTGATTCACTGAGGGATATCAGATCCTATTATGCAAGCATAACTATGCTCCTGCCCAGAATTATGGATTATCACAGAGTCTACGAACTGATGGGTGAAGAGATTATGGGTGAACGGTATTTGGAAGTAGATCCTGTAGAAGGATGTCCACAACAAGATGATGGGTAAGAGCATATAAATTTACTTAAACAGATTGCGTAATAGTGAACTTCTTTATTATTTTTAAAAAATGTTTTTTCTTTATGTTATGCATCAGGGGAAACTGTGGAATATACATGTTGAAGATGGCAGAATTTCTAATGGTAGAGATGGACATGGATGCCATATATCCTGAAGCAATACCTTTGTTTAGGGAAAAAATGGCAACTGAGCTGGTTCTATACAGCCAGAGAAGGCAGGCTGAGAAAGAATGAAGTGCAGCTTTTAATATGTAATAGTACTTTTGGAACATCCAGTACATTTGTTTTGAAACAATTATGCTTATCCTTTGTTATTGTTTTGAAACAATTATGTTTATCATTTGTGATTGTTTTCGAACAGCATGTTGTTTGACTTTGTTATTGTTTTTCGAACAGAACCTATGAATGTATGTTTCAAATGGTAATAGTTCATAGGATACTTGTTTTCATCTATACTTGTGTTAATTTTTAGATGACATTTGTGGTATCATCAATTGACATGATATATAAACATATGTCATTTTTAATAATTAAAATGACATCAGAGAATTGATCTGCGATTGTGAGTAAAGAACATTTGAATGATAGAATTTTGTTTATATGCAGAATGGCTAAATCAATACCTTAAATGTTTAAGGAAATTATAACTACTTCCAATGAGTTGGCAAAGGTAAATCACTGGGTATTCATTGGAATGGGATTCCTGCAAGTTTATTCAATTATGTTTATGTACAGGATACTTGTAGTTTCATATGCAAGGATTGTTTGTGGGGTCAGATTTGAGTACATGCAGCATGTAAATGACATAAAACGACAGTTACATGACATTTTTTTAGAAACCCAAATGACATCAACAATGAACAATATCAATTACGCATATACAATAGGACATCACAATATTGACATGCCATTGTGGGCAATGGAAATGGCTAAATTTATTACACTGACATCAAATGTCAAATACATCATTGACTTCTATCCATAACAAACTGTCATCAATGGTGAACAGAAATTGCCATCAAATCTGACATATGTCAGTTACGACTAAACAAAATGCCAAAACACAAGGCCTGAAAACTAAATGGCAGAACATTTAAACAAATGATAACTGTGTCCAAACCACATAATAGAATTCTTAAAAGTACTTTATAAAAACAAAAGACAAAATACAATGAATTAGCCATGAGTATCACTGGGTATTGATTGGAATGGGATTCCTACAAGTTTTCTTATTATGGCCAAGCACATGGCATCTAGAACATTTTTGTCTTTTTGAACCTCTATATTCTCCAATGGATGGAATCCTGGATTTCTTCGGGCGACCAGGAGGACGCTTCATACAAATTGGTGGCTTGCATAGTTGGTTTTGAATAGTAGCAGGAACAGACCAACTGTCACGATCAACAATTGGATGCATAATACCAGACCATGTAGCAAGCCAAGCATCTCTAGTATAAAAAGGAGAAATGTAAGTATAACATGACAGATGTGGGCGTATAGCATTTGCAGCAACAGCATGAACACAAACAAAGTGATCTAGTTGAAAGTGGCCACAAGTACAACTTCTAGAGTTGAGATTGACCACAAAGGACGTGCATCTGCTATCAACAACTTCAAATTCATATGCACATGATGGTTTCACCTAGGAAATGGCCAAAATATGAATATCAAATTAGAATAAAAATGAAGTACCTAAACAATATACTAACACAAGAACAAAACTGACAGATATGCAGAATCAAAATGACATAGTGATAAACAAAGTGGCATTATATAACCAGATAAAAAACTGAGAACTGACTTATGGTTAAAAATCAGCTTTGACATACCTTCATACGTGTAGCTTCAGCTTGCAAAGCTACAAGACGTTTCTCACATTTCCGTGTGAGTATAGTACTTGTTTTCTCAGCTTTATCTTTCCTCACTGTGAACCATTGTTGCATCCTTTCACGCAAAAAATCAACAAGTTTAGAGACTGAATACTCTCTTGCACATACATTGACTTTGTTCATAGACTCAGCACAATTGGAGGTCATAATATTATATCTCTTTGGTCCAGAAATTACTTTTGACCATGTGTTAGCACCTATTTTGTCTAGCCAAGTCCTTATCCTGGAGTTTTCAGAATCCAACATGGATAAGTAGTCATCATATTCTTTAACAGTTGCTGCCATATAGGCAGCTTTGAACTTCCATCCCAAAGTAGCTGCAGATCCTCTAAATTTGTGTGTCATGTTACGACGCAGATGAGCAACACAAAAACCATGGCTAGCATGTGGCAAGATTTCAGAAACAGTCTTTATAAGACCTTTATGCCTATCAGATACTACATAAAGGTCATGTCTGTACTGTATTGACTGACAGACTTTGGATAAAAACCATTTCCAAGAAGATTTTGTTTCAGACTCACAAATACCAAATGCAATAGGAACTATGTGATCATTGGCATCTTGACAACAAGCTGTAAGAAGAGTGCCTTTATAGTAAGCCTTCAGGAATGAACCATCCAGTATAAGAACAGGTCTACAGTGAGGCCAAGCTTCTATCCATGCTCTGAATGACATAATAAAGGTACAAAATGCATCATCCTTCCCTGTGACTAGATCAAACATAGAGCCATGATTCGCCATCTCAAGCACATAAGCCATAGAAGGCAAAACCTGATAGGATTCAAGATCAGAACCAAATTGCAGCTGCATTGCTTTCTTCTGTGCTTTCCAAGATTTTTTGTATGACATGGAAATTCCATATTGCATACTCATGTCTTCACGAATTTGTTTTGGTGGGTACGGTTTATTGGAAGCATCAAGGTATTTGTGTGCAATAAGTTTTGCTATCACAGTAGCAGTTGCCTGTCTATGTTTGCCTTGTCTATAATCAATAGAGCATGTGTGTTCTGGACAGAATCTAAAATGACAAAACAATGGCATTTTTATACAAGTGAGTAATATACAATTGGCATTCTTGGACAAGAATGTCACCAATACATGGCATTCTGATAAACAAGAATTAACAACGAAGTCAAACAAAAAGAATGAAATAAGAAGTTACCTTCTAATTTGAAACATTTGTACGCCAGGTAGTCTTACAGCTCGAACAGTCCAACGACATTTTGGATCTAAGCAAATAACATGTAAAGATATTTTCCTAGAGGTCTTTGTTCTGTATTGAAAGTGGTTTGTGATAGCATACATCTTCAGATGGTGGATAAGGTCTGTTTTACTTTTGTAAATAGCATATAGAACAAGACAAGTAGGATGAGACTGTGTGATGACTTCAAAATTGTGGAGAAATGACAGTGACTGAGATGATTCTATTACTAAGCCATCTGACATGTCATCCATGCCTTCATCACTGTCTTCAGATGTTTCAATTTCTACAGCTCTAGACACAGTGTTACTACAAGAAGCAACATCTTGAGAGTGTCTACCAGAGATGTTAACATTTTCAGTGCAAAAAGATGAGCTATGATCAAAAGAGAGTGCAGGTGAGGAGGCATGTTGTTGGGAAGAAACAACAACATTCTCATCAACAAAAAGTGAATGAGTTGAAGAAATGACAACATTTTTTGCTGAAGGAAAAGCAGAAGGTTCAACACCAACAAAAGATGGATATGAAGAAGAAATAGGATAAAACTCAACACAAAGTGGATACTTTAGAAAATCTGGTTGAAGAGACTTGATATAAAGATAAAATGTTAAGGTAGATTGATCATTTATAGTTACAGGAGGAGGGAATCCATCTCTCATATAAGAAAGCCTGAAATTATGATTAGGTTTGTACTGAGAAAGGATGGCAGTCAACATATCAACAAAACAAGCATATTGAACACCATAGTTAACATGAAGCCCACATGTGTGCACATTGGTGAACACATAGTCAGAATCCCAAAAACCATCGACCTTGACCATAACAAGTAAAACATGATCCATTGTGCAAAAAGGTTCCTAAAAATTGAAGGAAAAACAAATATTTCAGTATAACAGAAGCATTAAAGAAGAAAGTTGGTTATACTAAAATGACAGTTTGCGTGAATATGTGACAGTCTATAAGGATGTATAAATAATATTTACCACACAAAATGGCAAATCAGCAAACAATACAAAACGACAGTTAGAAATACAAAAGAGCCAGTTATGAAGAACCTAATCTAGTACTTACAGCAAGACGCAATTTAAACACCAAGATTAAACGCAGAAATAGCAACATACGAAGAAATTTCATGAAATAAAAGCATTGGTAGAGTTGATGAAAAGCAAACGAGCTAAATTATTAACAATAATGAATTTGAAATCGATTATAAAAATTTTGAATTTTTTGTTAATATTGTAGAAGCAAAATACAGAGGAATAAAACATATTGATGATTGCAGAACGACATGTGTACAACGGACGAATTGACATATTCTAGAAGCAAAATGAGAGCAATTGCAACATAAATTTAACCATGATTGATGAAGAAGGACTATACAGGAAAGTTTCGGTGAACATACTCTGCAAACGAACGAACAATGGCGGAAGAAGATGAATGCAGAGGAGAAGGACGAACAGATCAAACAAATCGCGAAGAAGATGATTGACGAAGAAGAAGAATAACGCGAAAAAAAAAACAGAGTACCTCAACTGACTTCCCAACTGATTTAGGAAACTAATTTTCTGGAAAGAATCTCGATCAAAGAGGGAAACTAACGGAAACTCATAAATGGTTTCACACATGGATTACCGAAAATAGCCGGTAACACCTGCGGCGTAATGGCAAACATAGGCAGGGGTATTTTGGATATTGCTTAAAGCGTTAAACATACCCGTAGAACCGTATAACTCCTATTAGGGGGAATAAAACATAGTAAGTCCTATTATGGCTTTTTAAGTAAGTTTTAGTCCTATTATGGACAATTTTTTCTATTAAGTTTAATACTTCCTCCGTCCCGAAATAATTGTCCTGCTTTTCTTTTCAGTTCGTCCCGAAATAATTGTCTCCTTTCCTTATTTGGTAAACAAATCTATACAAAACAGTGTCAAACAGTGCAAAACAGTGCAAAACAGTGCAAAACATTGTCGCTACAGTATGGAGTTTTGATTTGTTTAGTCTTAATATTATATTTAAGACCCCAAGTGTGATAAATAAAAAATTAATGGGAAGATGAACTGACAGTTGGCTTTTGTTAAGGAGTCGCCTAAATGATACGGAGTAATAAATTCATCAAAAAGATGTTTTTTTGCTCCTAAAATTAGCTTAGTTTCTTATTTGCTCTTAGAGGTTTACCTTAGTGGTTGAATTGCTCTTAAAATTAGCTTAGTGTCTTATTTGCTCTTAGAGGTTTATCTTAGTGGTCTAATTGCTCCTTCTTCCAAGAAAAAATAATGAAGTTTTGGGATAACAAAAAGGAAAGATGATAAAGTTTTAAGTGACGGAGAGAGTAAGATATAAGTGTGATATTGAGTTTTTTATCGCATTTATCCCATCCGCATATTTTGTTTGTGTCATAAATATATCTTTTAATTATTTTGAATGAATTGTCCGCGATGCCAACAAAAAGTATAGAGTTTGTACAAAACGTGTACAAGACATGTATAAATTGTTTATCCAAAAAAAAACTATGACGAATTGAAATTCTTTCATTGATTTCTTTAATTTAATGAAAGTCTATTGCCCGGAAACAAGGAGTTATTAAAAAATGTAAAACAAGAATGGACATCATTTAAAAGAAAAATTAATGGTTGTCTATCACATACTCTTTTGATTTCATGTTTTACTAGTATAGTACCCGTGCATACGCACGGGAAAGAGCAGTTGATGCATATATTTGTACTCATTATCTAATTACAAATTAATATGTAAATATTTCTCGCTTAATAATTAGTAAGATTATCTTCTTATATCTAAAAGCATCACATATGAGAGAGAACTCTCCTGCTCAATTGTAAGCTTACATATCTACATATACATAAAAACAATACATATGGTAGCGAAAATTCTCTTGCTCAATTGTATGTTGGATTATCATCATACTTAAAAGAAGTACACATGAGAAAGAAAGTTTGTCCACTCAATTGTTAGCAAGCTTATTGTCTTATCTTAATATATCTAAAATCGCTATATATGAGAGAGAAAATTATATTGTTCAATTTCCCCGTTCAATTGTTAGCAAACTTATATTGTAATATGTAGAAGCACTACATGTGAGAAAGAAAATTCTCTCGCTTAATTATTAGGAAGCCTATTTTCTGTTACTCAGAATCACTGCGTATGAGAGATAAAGTTATCACGCTCAATTGTTAGTCGACTTATCTTATACGGAGTACTTGAAAACACTACATATGAGAGAGAGTTTCCACACTCAATTATTAGCAAAGTTACCTTCTAACAATACCTAAAAACATTACATATGAGAGAAAATTTTCCTAGTCAATTTGTCTACTCAATTGTTAGCAAGCTTATTTTCTGATACATTGAAGCACTACATGTGAGAGAGAAAATTTTTCCACTCAATTATTAGCAAACTTATTTTCTTATACATAAAACCTGCCACTACATATGAGAGACAAAATTCTTCTACCCAATTGTTAGTCGGCTTATCTTATACTTAAAAGAACTACATATCAGAGAATTTTCCCGCTCAATACCTAAAAGCACCACATATGATAGAAAATTTTCCCGCTCAATTTCTCTGCTCAATTGTTAGCAAGGTTATCTTCTCATACCTAGAAACACTATATATTAGAGGGAAATGTTTTCCACTCAGTTATTATCAAACTTAATTTGCTAATAATTGAGCGATGAAACTCTCTCTCTCTCTCTCTCACACACATATATAGGATGTTTAGTTGTTTGATTTTTGAATTTAATATAAGCGTTTTCCAGCAAAAAAATTATATTTTAGTTTTATAATCCGTATCAAAGTAACTATAAGGAAGAACCTCTCCAATATATAGATATTTCTAAATAAAAACAAAATTAAATTGTCTATGAACTTTTATAGTGACTTTGATATAATTTTAAACATAATTATAGTAACTAAAAATTAATAAGTCGTACTTTTAGTCAATATCTAAAAGACTACATAAAAGCCTATTTTCTGTTACTCAGAATCACTACGTATGAGAGATAAAGTTATCACGCTCAATTGTTAGTCGACTTATCTTATACTTGAAAACACTACATATGAGAGAGAGTTTCTCCACTCAATTATTAACAAAGTTACCTTCTAATAATACCTAAAAACATTACATATGAGAGATAAAATTTTCCAAGTCAATTTGTCTACTCAATTGTTAGCAAGCTTATTTTCTGATACATTGAAGCACTACATGTGAGAGAGAAAATTTTTCCACTCAATTATTAGCAAACTTATTTTCTTATACATAAAACCTGCCACTACATATGAGAGACAAAATTCTTCTACCCAATTTTAAGCCGGCTTATCTTGTAACACCGCCCCCGAGTATTTGTACTGTACCAAATTATGTATTGAACCTTGAGAAATGTATAAAAGCATTTTTACGTGGTTGTAAAATTTTATCATTTCTATTACGTGAATAGTAAAATTCACGTGAATAGTATCATTTCTACATGTGATATTAACCTTGGGCTAGATAATATGAATATGGTGGTAGATATCCTAATTGGGCCATGGCGATGCCATATAGTTGACCGGTTGGTCAAACGGGGCCAAAATTATCGGTATCGGAAATTATCAGATAACAGCCCAAAAAGGGATTTCGGAGACTTCTAAATTAAAGTTGGGGAATGCATATTGTTACTAAGGTCCAACAAGGATTGAGAACAAGTGTTATATTTTATTTGACCCGATAAAATAAAATATACTTAAAACAGTCCGGAAAATACAACTTTCGGGACCGATTGTACACTCGGGTACACAAAGGGTTGACCTCCCACATGAGTGGGGGCCAACCCACGTCCTTGGTCTGGAAAATAGCCAGGGGATCCGCATCATGGAGCTGAGAATTGGCTGGGGAAGTGATTGGGAGACCAATCAATATGAGGGTGGGACCTTTGCCATATGATTTGGTGAGAAATGCCAAAATGGCATCCTCAATCACCCCTCACCCCATATGCTCGGTTCAATCATCCAAGGAAGGGAGAGAAACTCTGAAAATACTCCATTTCCTCATCCTTTCACGCACCAAGAACAAAGGAGGAAGAAGGAGGGGAAAAGAGAAAAGAAAAGTTGGTTTTGGAGAGGAAAACTTGTGTTTAGCAAGGTAAGGACTCCATTAACCCCATTTCGTTTTCTTTAATCATCTTATATGATTATTCAATCATATTTCACACCCTAGGATTGTTCTACACGTTGGGATGTGTAGAAAGAGGGGTTGGAAGGTGGTTCTAAGTCCAAGAACAGACTTAGAAGCCAAAGGACCGGTTCGCCGGAAAATAACCTTTTGAAGGTTATTTATATTACTATGGGTTTTATGATGATAAAACCTTGTTAGTAACTTGTCTAAGGTATTCAAGGAACTTTCACGGAGTTGAAAAGGTTGCCGGAGTTGTCGTCGGAGTTCGTCGAAGTTCGCCGGAGTTTCACCGAAGCTAAATCGGGAAGGCTAGGACTTCATAAGCTTCATTAAGGTGAGAAGACGGCTTTATGCTTTATAACTTTTGCGTTAGGCATGAGATTACCTAAAGTAATCAAGGATATGTTTTGTGGAATGATTAAAGATAATCAAGTATTTGCTTATGCCATGATTTTGCATAAAACATAGTTGAAAAGCATGTTATGTAGGTTTGGTGATTAAAAATGTGATAAGATATTTTGTGTGATGATCCAGGGGTCCAAAATGGTATTTTTGGATCTAGGACATCAAGAAGTATATGTGTATAAAATTTCAAGTTAATCGGACTCCGTTTGGGTGGTCAAAAGGGGCGTTGACCGCCAAGTCAACTGCCATACCCGACCGGGTATTGACACATACCCGACCGGGTATTTGCTGAAGAATTGCCCGGGGGGCTACTGTCTCCTATACCCGATCGAGTATAGGTAGATACTCGATCGAGTATACATTGAAAATTAGCTTTGGGGGCTACCGCCTCCTGTACTCGACCGAGTATGGGTAGATACTCGATCGAGTATTGGTTTATGCTCAAAACGGGCAGCTTTGAGCGGGTTATTGTGGGCCGTTCAGGTGGGACCCGCCAACGTTGGTTCCTAAGGATGGTTATATGACTATAGGGTTAGGTATTGTCCATAGTTGAAGGAACGAAAGGTTAGCCATATCCAGGTTAGGGTTTGGTAAGGATTTAGTTTGGGGTTGAGTATCCTCGGGACATTAGATGATCCTGAAACTCGGTTGGGGTTGAGCATCCCCGGGACTATAAATGATCCTGAAACTCGGTTGGGGTTGAGCATCCCCGGGACATTAAATGATTCTGAAACTCGGTTGGGGTTGAGCATCCCCGGGACCATACATGATCCTGAAACTCGGTTGGGGTTGAGCATCCCCGGGACTGCAAATGATCCTGAAACTCGGTTGGGGTTGAGCATCCCCGGAACATTTAATGATCCTGAAACTCGGTTGGGGTTGAGTATCCCCGGGATGCTAAATGCTCCCAAAACTCGGTAGGATATTATGAATGTAGAATGTAGCTGGTGAGCTAGGCATTCGGGAAAAGGGTGAGAAAGGTCAGGTAAGAACTTTATCTCTAAAAGACTCCTTGAATGAAATGACCTATGGGTCGAGTATTTTACATATATATATATATATAGTATGTATCATCGGATGAATGAGTCACATATATATATATATATATATATATATATATATATATATATATATATATATATATATATATATATGTATCACCCTATTTTTGGGTCTCGTGTCTGAAACATTAGTTATTCTTCATATAGTCTGCTTGTCACTAGTACTTCTATGGAGTACTGACCCCTCCGGGGGCCCTCACATTTTTCAAGTTGAGGCTAGAGTCCTACTACCTGCACCTTTGCCTAGGGTGATTGATCGAGAAGGAAGACATGGTTCGTGCTTCCATTCTTATTTCAAATGTATAAACCGCTCATGGATTTTTGAACAATATTTTCATTAAAACAGTTGGGGGCCTGCGTGCCCGTGTTTGCCACGTGTGGCTAAGTATCAAACATATTATTATTTCCGCATTTGTTTGGTTATGATATTGATGTTGATTGTATGTGTTTACTAATCGGTTTGGCAATAGAATCAATCGAACGCCTTGTACAACTCAATATGGATGAACTGTTGTTGTTCTTATCGGGTTGTACGGCGGTTGTCTACGTGGCTCGGATGCGGTCCGGGGCGTGACAATTAAGTGGTATCAGAGCCATCGATTTCTAAACTATATAATTAACCTCTCAATATGGTTATCCTCAAAAAGTTTTGAATAAAACCATGAGCAACAGTTTTTGTACTTAAGGAACCGTTGGAAACCAAGTTATTGACCTCTTATTGTTAAGACGGTACCCTTAACAGTTTGTTGGCTATAATGTTGGACCAAGTGGTGTCTTTCGTACTAATCCGTCAATTGACATTGAAACGAGTCTAATGACTCATTCCTTATTTCTTTCAGAAATGGAGGGTGGACGCGGGATAACTAGGAGGAACCCGACAGGGCATGTGCCGGGGGCCACCGGGCATGCCACTCGGGCGGAATCACGGACCTCTAGAGGTAGAGGCCGGGGCCAAAGCCGAGGAGGAGGCCGAGGCAGGGGTCATGGGCGTTCTACCACGCCGACGACAAGTAGCACACGCGTCGGTTCCGTGCACCCGTCATGGGCCACCGAACCGGACGACTTCACCTATGCTCCAAGCACGGAGCAAGAGGAGACCCCGTACAACGGGGAGGACTTTGAGGAAGAAGATGAGGATGATGATCCTCATTATGACCATATGAGTGAGGTACTAGAGTGGTACCTCGAGAATAAAGCAAAGAGAGAGCAGCGGCGCCAAGCTAGACAGGCTAGGCAAACCATGGGGCAGGGAAGCCGAGGTGCTTCTAGTGCTCCATCTGGAGCATTTGGGGGAGACACGATGGTGCGTATCTCCAAGTATCTCAAGGAGGCCAGGGCCTTGGGGTGCAAATCATTTGATGGCAAGGGCGACATATCCGAGGCCGCCGACTGGATTAAGAAGCTGAATGATGCTTCTAGGGATATGCAAATTGGACTCGACGTGAAGTTGAGGGTTGCCACCAGGCTACTAGAAGGGGTAGCTGTTGTATGGTGGGAAGGCGTGGAAGGAAAGTTCCACGGTGAGGCCACTTGGGAGAAGTTCGAAGTGGAGTTCTATAATCAGTACTACTCAACTTTTGAAGTCAATCTCAAAAGAAGAGAGTACACAAACCTGAAACAGGAGGATGGTTGCTCGGTGAGGCAATTGGAACAAAGGTTCCGTGACTTGGCTCGATTCATCCCAGAATACTCTTTGGATGAAAATCGTATGGCCAATCATTTTTGGGATGCTCTACAGTTGGACATCAGTGACCGGGCTACTTACCATCACAACATGACATTTAGCCAGATTGTCGATCAGGGGCTCGTTGGGGAAGCCCAATGGAACGAGAGGAAGTTGAGGGACGCCGAGGAGGCGAAGAAGAGAAGATGGGGAAACTCGGGACCCCAAGACCACTCCCGGAAGCATCACGCTGGGGGTGGCAATTCATTCAGGGCGCCGGCACCACCGGCGAAAAGGAACAAAGGTTCAGGAGGGCAAGGGCCCAAACCGGGGGGTGTGGGACCACCCAGGTGCGCAAACTGCGGTAAGAACCATGGGGGAAGGTGCAATGAACCACCCCGGTGCTTCAAATGCGGTAGCACGAGCCACCTCAAATCCTCTTGTCCAATGCTGAATGGGGGAGGGCCATCGGGAGCCATGGGAGGACCTACGACTAGTAGGGGACGTGCGGGGCCGTCTCAGGCCGGCACGGGAAGGAGCGGACCCACGGCTAGCAACGCCACGTCCGTTAACCAAGGGAGGACCCAAACACGGGTGTATGCAATGACCGAGGCTGATGCTCGGGCCAACCCGGACTCCATTGCAGGTAATCTCTTGATTTCACACGTATTTGATTATGTAATTGGATGAAAAATCTTCAAAAATATGAAGGACCCGATCGGGTGCCCCTATAGACCCGACCGGGTATAAGCCACGCTTCGAGTTTGAAGTATGCACCCGTTCGGGCAGCCAAGGCAGGATGCTTTATTTTTGACATTTCGAGCAATACCCGATCGGGTATGGCTATATACTCGATCGGGTATGTGTAGATTTTGAGCTTCGAAGTGTGTACTCGATCGAGCGTAGAAGACAGGGAGCTTTTATTTGAAGATTTTGAGTGATACCCGACCGGGTATAGGTATATACCCGACCGGGTATTGACATTTTGCCCGAATTCGAGGCTGGTACTCGACCGAGCAAGGAAAACAGGGGGGTTTCTCCTTAAGAACTTGAGTGATACCCGACCGGGTAGAAGACCCTACCCGACCGGGTATAGGGTAATTCTAGGCTGAAATTTTTCATCTGGTCCTTTTTAGTCGGGATGTCGAATAGGGTGCCTTACATGACTTATATATGTAGGAACACTAAAGATCAACGATAGGGATGCGAGAATTCTCATCGATACCGGGGCACAACGTTCATTTGTGAGCGAAGCGTTTGCCAAGGGATTGAACATGCCTTTGGTAGCAATGATGCAACCTTTGCTGGTCTCTACGCCATTGGGAGATGATGTAGAGCGGAAACACTACTATCCCTCGTGTGATGTAGGGATAGGGGGGCACTGTCTAACGGGTGACTTTGTGCCATTAGATATGCTCGAGTTTGATGTCATACTTGGCATGGATTGGTTCGAAAAACACCATGCGAAGGTAAATTGCTACACCAAGGTGTTAGAACTAAAGGATGGAGAAGGAAACACTCTATGCTTCGAGGGAGATAGAGGGAAATTCAACCCTTGTATCATATCGGCCATAAGAGCAAGGCGTATGATGAGGAAAGGGTGTCAAGCATACTTACCCTATGTCATAGGCAAGGAGGCCAAGGAAAAGAGTCGCACTGAGGTGAGAGTGGTGAGTGAGTACCCAGAAGTTTTCCCTGAAGAACTCTCGGGACTCCCACCAGATCGAGAAATTGAGTTCACCATTGAAGTAGAACCCGGTACAAAACCCATCTCGATTCCTCCATATCGGATGGCACCGGCTGAACTTCAAGAGTTGAAGGTGCAATTGGAAGAATTGCTGGACAACGGATTCATCAGGCCGAGTCATTCACCATGGGGAGCACCGGTACTATTTGTAAAGAAGAAGGATGGTACACTCAGAATGTGTATCGACTACCGTCAATTGAACAAGGTCACGATAAAGAACAAATATCCTTTGCCAAGGATCGATGACTTGTTTGATCAACTACGGGGGGCAACGGTGTTCTCTAAGATTGACTTGAGGTCAGGCTACCATCAACTGAAGATCAAGGAGAGTGACATACCCAAAAGTGCATTCCGTACAAGGTATGGTCACTATGAGTTTCTAGTAATGTCGTTTGGGCTTACGAACGCCCCCGCGGCATTCATGGACCTCATGAACCGAGTATTTCACCAATACTTAGACCAGTTCGTCATAGTGTTCATTGATGACATTTTGATATACTCCATGAATGAAGAGGAACACGAAAAACATCTAAGGCTTGTGCTTGAAACACTGCGGGAGAAGCAACTCTTTGCCAAATTCTCTAAATGTGAATTTTGGCTTGGGGAGATCGGTTTTCTCGGGCATGTGGTATCGGGCTCGGGCATTTCAGTTGATAACTCAAAGATTGAGGCGGTCACTAATTGGGAGAGGCCCAAGAACGTGAAGGAGATAAGGAGTTTCCTCGGTTTAGCGGGGTATTACCGCAAATTCGTGGAAAAGTTCTCGGTGATAGCATCCCCACTCACGAAGCTCACTAAAAAGGGGGCTAAGTTTGTGTGGGATGACAAGTGTGAGAAGGGGTTTCTTGAGCTAAAGAAACATCTGACCGAAGCACCAGTGCTTGCCTTGCCCGTGCAAGGGTTAGGGTATGACATCTACAGCGATGCTAGCATTCAGGGACTGGGATGTGTACTGATGCAATTAGGGAAGGTAATTGCTTATGCTTCTCGGCAGTTGAGGAAGCATGAAGTAAACTACCCCACACATGATCTGGAGCTAGGTGCTGTGGTATTTGCATTGAAGATTTGGAGGCACTACCTCTACGGGGAGTTGTGTCACATTTACACCGACCACAAGAGCTTGAAGTATGTGTTCACTCAGAAAGAGTTGAACATGAGACAGAGGAGATGGATGGAGTTGATTAAGGATTACAACTTGATCATTGACTATCATCCAGGCAAGGCTAATGTTGTAGCTGATGCACTGAGCAGGAAGAGCTCATCATCAGGGGTTTTACTCACATGCTTACGGGCACTGAGGGCACGCGTGGAGGTATCCACGGATGGGGCGCTATTGGCCAGATTTGAGGTGAGACCCACCTTGTTAGATGAAATCAGAACATGTCAAGGCAATGACAAGGAATGTCAGAAAATCCGGGAACGGATGCTTGTGGGGCCCGTCGAGGGTTTCCGGGAGAGAAAAGATGGACTTCTACTGTTCAAGGAACGAGTGTGTGTTCCATCGGATGAGGAGCTCCGAAAGTCTATCCTTGAGGAGGCCCACTCATCTGCGTATGCCATGCACCCGGGCGGTACAAAGATGTACCGGGACTTGAAGGAAAGTTACTGGTGGTCGGGGATGAAGAGAGAAATTGCAGAATACGTGAGCCGTTGCCTTACTTGTCAACAGGTTAAGGCAGAGCACCAACACCCAGCAGGGTTACTACAACCACTTACCATTCCAGAATGGAAGTGGGAGCATGTTACCATGGACTTCGTGGTGGGTCTACCACGGACGGTTAGGAACTACGACGCAGTATGGGTGGTAGTCGATAGGCTAACCAAGAGCGCTCATTTCCTACCTATCAACACTACCTATACGCTCGAGCGGTTGGCCAAATTGTACACAGATGAGATTGTGAGACTGCATGGGGTTCCGGTTACTATAGTATCGGATAGAGACCCACGGTTCACATCACGGTTTTGGCCTAAGTTCCAGGAATCCATGGGTACGAAATTGAGGTTTAGCACCGCGTTTCATCCTCAAACGGATGGGCAATCTGAACGGGTGATTCAGATCTTGGAAGACATGTTAAGGGCATGTGCCTTGGAGTTCCAGGGGAGCTGGGACAATCAGTTGGCTTTAGTGGAATTCGCCTATAACAACAGTTATCAGGCAAGTATAGGCATGCCTCCATACGAAGCATTGTATGGGAGGAAATGCAGGACACCATTGTGTTGGGACGAGGTCGGCGAGGCTAAGCTCGAGGGCACCGAGTTAGTTGAGATCACTAAGGAGAAGATAAAAGTCATACAGGATAGGTTCAAGGCTGCCCAAGACCGGCAGAAGAGCTATGCTGATAAACGTCGAAGGACGTTGGAGTTTGAGGTTGGTGACGAGGTATTTCTGAGGGTATCACCTTGGAAAGGGATCATCAGGTTCATCAGTCGGGGTAAGCTTAACCCACGTTACATAGGTCCGTTCAAAATCCTTGAAAGGATTGGGGTTGTAGCTTACCGACTTCAGCTGACTCCGGAGTTAGAAAAGATTCATAAGGTATTTCATGTTTCTATGCTCAAGAAGTATGTGCGGGACCCGTCACATATTCTTGAGAAACCACCGGTAGAAATCCGAGAAGACCTACATTATACGGTACAGCCGGTAAAGATCATAGACCGACAGGTAAAGAAGCTAAGGAGCAAAGAGGTGCCGATGGTAAAAGTACTTTGGAAGAGTGATCGTGTCGAGGAGCAAACGTGAGAAGTGGAGACCCTAATGAGGGAACAATATCCATTTCTGTTTGATTAGACACGTGGATTTTGGGGACGAAATCCCAAATAAGGGGGGTAGAACTTGTAACACCGCCCCCGAGTATTTGTACTGTACCAAATTATGTATTGAACCTTGAGAAATGTATAAAAGCATTTTTACGTGGTTGTAAATTTTTATCATTTCTATTACGTGAATAGTAAAATTCACGTGGGGCCCACACCGGATGTGGGGCCGCCCGATATTATCGGGACTACATGTGATATTAACCTTGGGCTAGATAATATGAATATGGTGGTAGATATCCTAATTGGGCCATGGCGATGCCATATAGTTGACCGGTTGGTCAAACGGGGCCAAAATTATCGGTATCGGAAATTATCAGATAACAGCCCAAAAAGGGATTTCGGAGACTTCTAAATTAAAGTTGGGGAATGCATATTGTTACTAAGGTCCAACAAGGATTGAGAACAAGTGTTATATTTTATTTGACCCGATAAAATAAAATATACTTAAAACAGTCCGGAAAATACAACTTTCGGGACCGATTGTACACTCGGGTACACAAAGGGTTGACCTCCCACATGAGTGGGGGCCAACCCACGTCCTTGGTCTGGAAAATAGCCAGGGGATCCGCATCATGGAGCTGAGAATTGGCTGGGGAAGTGATTGGGAGACCAATCAATATGAGGGTGGGACCTTTGCCATATGATTTGGTGAGAAATGCCAAAATGGCATCCTCAATCACCCCTCACCCCATATGCTCGGTTCAATCATCCAAGGAAGGGAGAGAAACTCTGAAAATACTCCATTTCCTCATCCTTTCACGCACCAAGAACAAAGGAGGAAGAAGGAGGGGAAAAGAGAAAAGAAAAGTTGGTTTTGGAGAGGAAAACTTGTGTTTAGCAAGGTAAGGACTCCATTAACCCCATTTCGTTTTCTTTAATCATCTTATATGATTATTCAATCATATTTCACACCCTAGGATTGTTCTACACGTTGGGATGTGTAGAAAGAGGGGTTGGAAGGTGGTTCTAAGTCCAAGAACGGACTTAGAAGCCAAAGGACCGGTTCGCCGGAAAATAACCTTTTGAAGGTTATTTATATTACTATGGCTTTTATGATGATAAAACCTTGTTAGTAACTTGTCTAAGGTATTCAAGGAACTTTCACGGAGTTTAAAAGGTTGCCGGAGTTGTCGCCGGAGTTCGTCGAAGTTCGCCGGAGTTTCACCGAAGCTAAATCGTGAAGGCTAGGACTTCATAAGCTTCATTAAGGTGAGAAGACGGCTTTATGCTTTATAACTTTTGCGTTAGGCATGAGATTACCTAAAGTAATCAAGGATATGTTTTGTGGAATGATTAAAGATAATCAAGTATTTGCTTATGCCATGATTTTGCATAAAACATAGTTGAAAAGCATGTTATGTAGGTTTGGTGATTAAAAATGTGATAAGATATTTTGTGTGATGATCCAGGGGTCCAAAATGGTATTTTTGGATCGAGGACATCAAGAAGTATATGTGTATAAAATTTCAAGTTAATCGGACTCCGTTTGGGTGGTCAAAAGGGGCGTTGACCGCCAAGTCAACTCCCATACCCGACCGGGTATTGACACATACCCGACCGGGTATTTGCTGAAGAATTGCCCAGGGGGCTACTGTCTCCTATACCCGATCGAGTATAGGTAGATACTCGATCGAGTATACATTGAAAATTAGCTTTGGGGGCTACCGCCTCCTATACTCGACCGAGTATGGGTAGATACTCGATCGAGTATTGGTTTATGCTCAAAACGGGCAGTTTTGAGCGGGTTATTGTGGGCCGTTCAGGTGGGACCCGCCCACGTTGGTTCCTAAGGATGGTTATATGACTATAGGGCTAGGTATTGTCCATAGTTGAAGGAACGAAAGGTTAGCCATATCCAGGTTAGGGTTTGGTAAGGATTTAGTTTGGGGTTGAGTATCCCCGGGACATTAGATGATCCTGAAACTCGGTTGGGGTTGAGCATCCCCGGGACTATAAATGATCCTGAAACTCGGTTGGGGTTGAGCATCCCCGGGATATTAAATGATTCTGAAACTCGGTTGGGGTTGAGCATCCCCGGGACCATACATGATCCTGAAACTCGGTTGGGGTTGAGCATCCCCGGGACTGCAAATGATCCTGAAACTCGGTTGGGGTTGAGCATCCCCGGAACAATTAATGATCCTGAAACTCGGTTGGGGTTGAGTATCCCCGGGATGCTAAATGCTCCCAAAACTCGGTAGGATATTATGAATGTAGAATGTAGCTGGTGAGCTAGGCATTCGGGAAAAGGGTGAGAAAGGTCAGGTAAGAACTTTATCTCTAAAAGACTCCTTGAATGAAATGACCTACGGGTCGAGTATTTTACATATATATATATAGTATGTATCATCGGATGAATGAGTCACATATATATATGTATCACCCTATTTTTGGGTCTCGTGTCTGAAACATTAGTTATTCTTCATATAGCCTGCTTGTCACTAGTAATTCTATGGAGTACTGACCCCTCCGGGGGCCCTCACATTTTTCCGGTTGAGGCTAGAGTCCTACTACCTGCACCTTTGCCTAGGGTGATTGATCGAGAAGGAAGACGTGGTTCGTGCTTCCATTCTTATTTCAAATGTATAAACCGCTCATGGATTTTTGAACAATATTTTCATTAAAACAGTTGGGGGCCTGCGTGCCCGTGTTTGCCACGTGTGGCTAAGTATCAAACATATTATTATTTCCGCATTTGTTTGGTTATGATATTGATGTTGATTGTATGTGTTTACTAATCGGTTTGGCAATAGAATCAATCGAACGCCTTGTACAACTCAATATGGATGAACTGTTGTTGTTCTTATCGGGTTGTACGGCGGTTGTCTACGTGGCTCGGATGCGGTCCGGGGCGTGACATATCTTATACTTAAAAGAACTACATATCAGAGAATTTTCCCGCTCAATACCTAAAAGCACCACATATGATAGAAAATTTTCCCGCTCAATTTCTCTGCTCAATTGTTAGCAAGGTTATCTTCTCATACCTAGAAACACTATATATTAGAGGGAAAATTTTTCCGCTCAGTTATTATCAAACTTAATTTGCTAATAATTGAGCGATGAAACTTTCTCTCTCTCACACACACATATATATAGGATGTTTAGTTGTTTGGTTTTTGAATTTAATATAAGCGTTTTCCAACAAAAAAAAATATATTTTAGTTTTATTCTCCGTATCAAAGTAACTATAAGGTAGAACCTCTCCAATATATAGATATTTCTAAATAAATAAAAAATAAATTGTCTATGAACTTTTATAGTGACTTTGATATAATTTTAAACATAATTATAGAAACTAAAAATTAATAAGTCGTCTTTTTAGTCAATATCTAAAAGACTACATATGAGAGAGAAAATTCTCCTGCTCAATTATTAGATGGCTTGTCTTATACCTAAAAGAACTACTACATATATATGATAGAGAAATTTGTTTTCTCAATTGTTATCTTATACCTAAAAGCACTGCTTATGACAGAGAGAAATCTATCGCTCAATTGTTAAACAACTTATGGCTTAATCTTTTTCATATTTAAAATCTTATTCCTAAAAGCATTGCATATGAGAGAAAAACTTCTTCCGCTCAATTGTTAATCGGCTTATCTTTATATTAAAAAGCAAGAAAGAAAGCTCACTTGTTCAGTGGTTAGCAAGCTTATCTCCTTAGCTTCCTTTAACTAAAAGCAATACAAATTAATGAGCGAGAATATTATCATACTCAATTGTTAGTCAGCTTATCCTAATCTTAAACTTAAAAGACCTACATATGAGAGAGAAAATTATTCTGCTCGATTGTCAAGAAGCTTATCTCCTAATACTTAAAACTTTAAAAACACTACATATGAGAGAAAACTCCCCTCCCCGGTTCCTCCACTCAATTGTTAGCAAGTCTATCTTCTAATACCTAAAGCACTAAATATGAGAGAAATTTTTTCCTCTCAACTATTAACAGACTTATCTTTTACTTGAAATTAAATAACTACAAATGAGAGACAAATTTTTCTCACTAAATTGTTAGGTGGTTTATCATCTTATACCTAAAAGCACGATATATGATAGAAAACATTATCCCGCTCAACCGTTAACCGTCTTATGACATAATCTTCTTATACCTAAAATCTTATATACATAAAAATACTACAATGAGAGGAAAAAAAGTCCACTCATTTTTAATCGACTTATCTTACCACTAAAAGCATCACATAATTAGAGAAAAAATTTGGTTGCTCAATTGTTAGCCAGTTTATCTTATCTTATCTTATACTTAAAAACACTAAATATGAGAGAGCAATATTCTGTTCAATTATTAGATGGCTTATCTTATACATAATAACACTTATGTATACGCACGGGAAAGTGCAGTTGCTGTATATATCTTTATTCATGATCTAATTAAATATTAATTTTTTTTGAGGATTCTACATTTTTGAAAAATAAGAGTACAATGAGCTAATACTATAAAGTATAAGTCATACAATAAATATTTGATGAAGAGTCTATTAGGAATAATTCATCATCACTACTCATTAGAATTTGTTGCTTATTAATTTTCATGATTAAATTAATTTTAAAATTAAATATGATTCTTAAAAGTGAGTACTATAAGTGAGTGACATAAAGTTGATAAATCCAAAAACATGATCACAGAACAACACATAATTTTAAATGAAAAATGAGCATATAAGCATCTTTTTATTATATAAGGCTAGTTTGTTATTATAGTCACTAAATGTCAATAAAATGTGACTTATTAACTTTTAATGGTTATAACTATGTTTTAGTTTTATATCAAAGTAACTATAAAGAACTTGTCCAATAGATAATTGTGAATTAAAACTGATTAAATTGGTTATGAGTACACTTTTATGATCACGTACATACATATGAAATACCTTTTAAATATACTTATATTCGCTTATAGTTAATAATTCGTATTTTATCTGCCAATCTTATTCGAATCATACATTAGAAATTATTTACTTATCTAATACAGAACTATCTACATCGATGTTGGAAAATAGAAATGCTGATTAATAAAATTTCAGATTTTTTTAAAATTTTTTATATTACAATATTGATGTCAAATGAAAGATCATAAAAATCATGAAATTTGATATATGGTTTGTAAAGTTTGAAGTAGAAACAAAAAAATTATTTCACTTTAAAGAAAAATTGGTTTTTATTATGGCTCACAAATTACATATACTCGGCCTTTACTTTGGTGTGTTTAGGAGAAGGTGTAGGAGTTGCCACGTGTCATTATATAGTATGGGGAGTAAAATTTGGTGAGGATGACACGTATCATTTGTAGGGGTAAAAATGTATTTTAATGAGCTATTTCTTTTCTTATATATAAATAGAATAGACAAGCGTATATATTAACTTTTTGAAAATGAGTGAATATAATTTTATTCAAAAAGTTAGGTTCAATGTCAAATTCTACTTTATTTTCCCAAAGAACAAATTCTTCTTGATAGATTTACTAGAGAGCCCAACTTTTGCATTAATTAGATTGACAACGAAATAACTGAAATAAAGGAAATAAAACATTTTATGCCTTCAAAATGTCGTCTAATTTTCTGGGTCATTTATATCATCAAATACTTTGTTACTGTTCTCTCTATAATAAATATGTATCCTCTCAACCATCTTAATTCTTTGAAGCTTTATACTAACAGAACTTACGCCTCTTTGACAAATTATGCACAATTTTAGTGTCGAAATATGTTACATGTATTATAATCAAATGCTTTTTTTGAAAGATGTATTATAATAATAAAATGCTATTCATCATTTTCAAACTAAAATATTTAAATGTTTTTAAATGAAAGAGAATATATATGCTTTATAAGATATACTTTGGACTTTCAAAATCTTACTTTTTTACTTTAAATTTAGTGTTAGAGCACTTCCAACACACCTTATTGGGCAGCTCTTCATATCATCCTCACTATTACAAGTGATATTGGGACCATTGGGTATCCATTCTTGAAATGTAACTTGCCCAAGTGCTAAAGATGATTTATTCCCATTGCGGTTCTAGTTCAAAATCCGTACTGTTGAGGCTTGTTTTTTGAACCGCTACCAGAAATGATGCACAGTATCAGCCCAATCTTCATAACAGACCATCCAGGTTATTATTATTTTTAATGAGGCAAAAATCACACAAGAACCAGCATCTGAAATTGGAACTGGTTTGGGACCAGACTTGTACATGGAAACCAGGTCGCACAAGCATATCCAGAACTGGCCCAAGCCAGTCCCTACTGGGGACAATGAAAAAAGAATAAGGGCTTCACATTATAAATCCTTCATGTGGCAAAGAAATAAAAATGCTATAAGGACTTCAAGAATTAATGGAGTCGGGGTTATTTTTCATGCGTATGGTGCAACCAAGGACTTGCGAATGATGTCGCCATCATAATTTTTGTCACAAAATTAATATTAATTGCAAGAATGAATGTACATGTCATTGGAACATGAGTGAATTGTGTATATTTCTTGCTCCTACATGTACATTTTTCTTCTCAAACAATAGACTAGATGATTACCTCTATCTGAGGAGGGTTCTGGATAAGTTTATTACTGCTATACATACTTGTAAACTGAGCTGCTTGACTCATTCTAATATGAACCCAAAGAGCATTTATATGTAAATTATCATGGTAAAAGTATATATCCTACACAAAGCTACTCCAATTGGTGGTGTTTTTTCTCCCCAAACCAACAAGTCAATCACTTTGATGAACAAGGAGCAATCACTTCCACATGAAGCAAGTGGGAGCAGGGGCAAGGATGGAATTAGCCAGTTCCTCGTTCAACTCAACCGGGAGTGGTGGCATCCGAGATATGAAACTTTGTTGCTCATTAAGGCTGCATGCACATCAGATTTTCAAATCCACAGTAAAAAGAATACTCCATTCATCCCAAAATACGGTTTTTGATTTGAAATTCTAATTATGTGGTTGAGATTTATTCAAAGGTAAGTGAAATAATAAAAACCACACAACTCTTTCCATTAAAGAAAAAATGAACCTTAATTTGGGACAGGAGGGAGTAATAGAATAAATTCTGATTCTATGAGGTGGCAAGCTTCCAACTTTAGTAGCCAAATAATGGAAGGAACAAAGAAAAGGGCATGCTGTAGTATGTATGGGATTTGGGGGAGCTATATTATCCATATTTACTTGGTTAATACACTGAAGAGATTTTCGCGTGCATGACGCAAGAGAATAATGTTGTCCTGTATCTGCAAGAAACAATGTTTAAAAGAAAAATAATGGATTTAGAATAACTAAAGAATTTTCAAAAAACTTGTTGGGTTTAATGATGTAGGAATATAGAGAAGAGCCATATGCATCAATCAATAATTCAATATATTCTTCCTACTAGTGCTTAGAATAACTACCTCTAACTGGGCCTCCGGGGAACTTTCTTTTATAAACTTGAGTTTAGTGTAAGAATATTCTGATTTGCAGTAGAGCTCAATATATTCCTACTACTTTAGTTTGATGACGTTCAGTACTAAAGTTCATGTCTAACTATCTTTTCTAGAACAAGAGAACGATATATTGCGTCCATCCCACAGAGCATATTCTGATATGGAGCCATGGAGGTGCCACTTTATAAATAATACTCCCTCCGTCCCATATTTAACTCCGGTTTTGACCGGACACGGGTTTTAAGATAGTGGGATTTGTGTGGTGGAGAGTTATGCAGAGGAGAGAGAAATGTGTAAGAATGGTTGTGAACCACATATTCTTTACCAAAAAGGGAAAAAGGAGATAAATTTGGGACGGGCCAAAAAGGAAAGAATGAAGATAATTCTGGGACGGAGGGAGTACAGAGTATGATTTTGTACAAAATAATTTACAATATTAATGTGAATCACTGAAAATACACTTTTCATTAAAAATACGCTCATTAAAGTACACGTATATTATTTTCACCAAGATAATGCTGGTTAAAAACATGTGTAAAAATTCAGCATCTTTGACCAAAATACTCAATTGTGGCCTATCTTTGTGGAAAAGGGGAGTAACCTTTTTCTTTTTAGAACTACCTATATGAACAACATATGGTAAACTAACTACATTCATATGAAGCCATTGTAAGGGAAAAAAACTTGAGAGAGAGAGAGAGATGCCTGATTTGAAGTGAGATTTGTGGAGATCTGATCAAAGACCCTGGAGTTATGCTGAAGAAGCTGTACAGTTGCTACAAAAAACAGCCTTTCTTTCATTAGTACAAAAGAGTTTTGCAATAATATTACTGCTACAACAACAGCTGAACACTATACAGCTCAGAAAGTCACCCTCCCAAGGGATGGATGATACTACGTATATAATTAACTCAACTTACATACGGAGTACAACATAAGTACTTTGACCATATCTTTACCTGCTCCTCACAAGTCACAAGTAATAATAAAATAGACCTGACTGCTAATTGCACCATATACAGATGCTGAGCTGCCTATGATTCTGTCCATACTTTTATTTTTGGGTGGGTGGGGGTGAGTTCAAGAGCTAACATAGGCAGGTAGCGTGATCTCAATAATGGTTAGTCGGCTACTAGATAACTTCTGGAAAATAATATACTTTTATAACTGGTAAAGTAAAATAGAAGTTGAAATAATTTGGCTTACCATTGAACAAGGCTGGATTTCCGTTGTTATTGCTTGCTGTCCATCCGGGGGAGTAAATCAACTTAGCCTGAGATATAAGAATTAAAGTTTCTTAAACCTGAAGACGTTTTAATTTATTACGAAATAATACATTTTGAGCAAGGCAAGGGAACAACTCAAAGAATTAATGATTTTATAATACTAAAAAAATAATCTCTTTAGGAGTGATTGTGTTGAGTTCTGCTTTTTTCTTAAAAACTTATGGCACCAGTCTGTCTAGCATTCTCATTGGATTTAGATTTTCCAATACATACAACCACTATATAGCATAAAGATGACATAATAATGAGATGACTAGCTGACCTTTTTATCAGCGGTCATCTTCCTAATTGGAATCGAATCCTTTTCCATTTTTTTCTCGCTCTCTCTTTTCTACATAGAAAGGGCAAACAACTCAATCAGCCTTATTATTATTATATCTACCCATCTTTAATAACAGAAAAACTTTAAAACTTTTCTTCTCGTGAGGGCAGTAATAATTGAATAATAAATTTATTATCCAAAACGGTGGGCGTGAAAATTAAAACCACTTACAGCCATCCATCTACAACGCA
Source organism: Cuscuta europaea (assembly GCA_945859875.1). Lineage (NCBI taxonomy): Eukaryota > Viridiplantae > Streptophyta > Magnoliopsida > Solanales > Convolvulaceae > Cuscuta > Cuscuta europaea. Next base: position 24,152,154 of record CAMAPE010000038.1, read on the forward strand.
ATGCCACATCACGGACTGTCTTGTTATTCAGCTGCAACGAAATTTTTGCATAGCGAGCTATGTTTGTCGAATTATATGCTGCATACCTGCAGCGAGTATATTGTATAAGGCTTTTTATCTAAAAAAATACTTGTGCATGCATAGTGTTTGCCAAAGATGCAGATGCAGCAGAGGCATTTAAGTGGCATGCACACATACCAGCAAAAGTGGCTTAGAGAGCTACTTGCTGTAAGAGTTCCCATATTGTTGCAACTCATTTCATGTTTAACCATCAAATTCACTGGTTCTATTTTTTAACAATTCCATAATAATAATAAATGCTCATATAGCAGTATGAACCACATCTTGTGTGACAAGCCTTATTAGGAATAGTAATAATACTACTATAGTACTATGTAAGGAATCATATACATTAGTAATATCCCTTGATTATGCACTGTTTATTTTCAAAACAATAATATAGTTCTTCATTCTATCATACAACTTCTACAAGCCCAAATTTAAGCATACATATGAGGCTCATCATGCAACATCTAAGGCAGGACAGCTAATCTAGTAATCTGAACTGTAGAGCTAGATAAAAGGAAGGATATATTGAGTGGGTCCCAAGAAATTTATGAAAATCTAATGGCGTCACACAAGATTCCCTCATTATGAGTGGAAGGGCGATTCTCTCCCTGGAAAACTAAGAATACAACCTTAAAGTATAAAATAACATAACAGTTGACAGAAGTATGCTCCCGATCTCCCATTCTTATAGAAGAATGGATATATTCTCATATTCCTAAAATTTAATAATCCAAGAAAGCATTTTAAACAATCAAACACAAACAATCAGAAACTACACATAAGCCAAGACAGAAACAGAACTTACAATCAAACATGAATTGAAGCACAAAAACCCTCATACATACGTGCATACCTACACCCATACATGTTTTTATATACTCATTATAAATTCAATAATACCATGAAGAGAAAAGCATGATGGCTAAACTGCAGTATTTAATTACACATTCAATACCAGACAATACAAACAAGTTAATCCCAAATAAGCTCACATAAACACGCTGCTCTGACAGGCACAACCTAAATCCCAAAATTCAAGATATGAAAGATAACCAAAGCAAAAGAAAAAGAACAAGAAAAACAAGACATTTACTTACTTGGCAAGACACTGTTCCAGTATAGCCTGCTCTTCATCACTCCAGTCCGAATTAATCTGCTGGTTATTCTGGAATTTCATGGGCCGGGCTTCAAACCCACCCGAACCCGAACCAGGGCTCTCCACTCCGCCCGTACCCATCATCACCCCATTACTTACACCCTCCATTCTTTACATCCCAATAAATAAAAGAGGCGGCTTTTTCATACAACCTAAAACCACAACCCTTTGTTTGTTTTCGCTCTGTATCTCTGTGATTCAGATTATTTTACACACACGACAAGTGCAGGCATAATTCAAGAATGACAGAAAGGGCGCCAAGAAAGCCCCGTTTTTGGAGAAATCTGAGAGAAAAGGGCAGAAACAAGAAAACAACAGCAAACAGCTGACAAGTCAAACCAGAAAATTGGGTCTTGAAATTAGCTGAAGGGAGCATGGGATGTATGGAGTTTTGTTTGTGTCTGGGCGGGGTTGCATCCTCAATGGAAAAAAGGAGGGAATCTGAGGGAGAACGTAGAATAGAGTTTATATGAAAAAAGAAGAACTATGTATACGCGTAAACGCGTGCGCGTATATGTATAGGCTTGGGAATGCACTGTACATGATTTTGTACTGTGTACTGTCTATGAGTGTGTTCTGCGGATGTACGGGCGTCCAGCTAGGCCGTGTTCAGGTTTTTAAAATTTCAACGCAGCACAGATTAGTGGTCCTCCTTTAGGGTTTAAAGCGAATCTAATAGTTTGAGAGGGTGTTTTTATTTTTTGAGCAAGTGTTTGGATCTACTTCTTGAAACTCTTTATGTTCATTCAGAATATAAATGTATAAATTAGAGTATTTGGTTTAAAATGAATATGTATTTAATTTTTTGAGTACTCCAAATTGCTCCTAAAATAAGTTTTTAGAAGTTAAAGGAGATCAGTTTCTGAAAAATTGATCATGTTTATAGTTTTTAAAAAGAAGCAGAAACATAGTCAATTTCAAACACCCCTTAATGTGATTGAAATATATGGAGAGGAAAAAATTATAAGTAAATAATATTTTGCAAATAATGGCTTACCCTATGGGGAGCCTTGAGCATATATTTATAATAATAGAAGTTTACAAGAATTACAAATATGTCCTGAAACTATGTATTATTAAACACTCTCTCAGTCTGTGCAGATGAAACAACGTGCAAATTGGATCTCAAAAACTCAAATCGTTGACAAGACAAGTTCTTTGTAAAAATATATGTCAGTTGGTGCTGAGTAGGAACATATTTGACAACAAGGTCCCCATGAGCCACATGTTCACGAACAAAGTGGTAATCACTTTTTATATGCCTTTTGCGATCATGTTTGATAAGGTTGAATGCCAGGTAAGAAGGTGAGACATTACCACAATGCAGTTGAACTGTAGCTAAAATAAAAGTACCCATGTCATCGGCCAGTAAGGATTGAATAAAAATAATGTCCTAGACAGTATAAGCAATAGCACCGTATTCCGCCTCTCTAGAAGATTTGGAAACCGTGGGTTGCTTATTGGAACGCCATGAAACAATGTTATTGCCCAGAAATGTTGCATAGCTAGTAGTGGACCGACTAATATCCAGACAACCTCCACAATCCGCATCAGATAAGCAACAATAAGGGAAATACAATGATCGGACTGAAGCCAAAGACCATGCATCAATATACCCTGCAAGTACCTGTAAATTCTATTGATAGCAGAAAGATGAGAGGTATGTGGAGCATGCATAAACTAAGAAACCAAATGTACGACATAAGTAATATCAGGTCTAGAAATTGTTAAATTTTGTAAGACACCTACCATGCTCGTGTACTCTGTGGCACAAGTTAAGAGTTATCCATCTATAAGAGATAATGTAGTACGAGATGGTAGGGGTGTCACGCCCCAGACCTACCCGGACACGTCAACAACCCGCCGTACAGTACGAATAGCCAATCGCAGTCCAACTCATCCATACTATACAAGGCGTCTTGAATACCATTCACACATAGTACATCCATAAACAAACATAATGTAAAATAAACATTTATAGCAGCGGAAACATTTAACACAAGTGTTTATGCCACACATTGGCAAACATGTGCATACAAGCCCCCAAATAATTATTCAAAACAATATCCATGAGCATTATTTAAATTGTTTTCAAAATAGAAACGGAAGAAGCACGAACCACGTCTTCTTCCTTTGATCTTCCCGAAGCAACGGGCAGTGGCAGCAACCTTCAAGTTCTACCTGAAAATGTGAGGTGACCTCCCCCGTGAAGGGGAGGTCAGTACTTGGAAATATTTGACAAGTACAATAGCAACTATACTAAGTATAATTGACGTTTCAATTTCTAAGACCCTCAATTCAGGGTGATACTACATTATAGGCCATAACCCTCGGTTACACCCTTTTTCTGTTTAAATTATACTCCCTTATTATGAAGTCAAGAAGTCGGCCCGTGGGCCCTTATCCATTTAGGGTTTATCATTTCCATTCCCCCGTGACCGCGAGCCACGATAACCCCGTGGGGTCCCATCGAGCCCCAATTGTATAGCATGGGCTCGGCCCAACTACATTTCTATATAATCCTCTAACTCAATATAACATATCAAAATTTGTATGGCAAAGGCTCGGCCCAACTACGTTTCCATACCAACCATAACTTCGTGGCAAGGGCTCGGCCCAACTACGTTTCCACGGAGATCACATACACATGGCAAGGGCTCAGCCCAACTACGTTTCCATGCTAATCATATTACATGGCATGGGCTCGGCCCAACTACATTTTCATGTCGTCCTAGAGTCCAACTCTAATTATTTTCATAATCAAATTCTCAAGCAAATCCTATGCCTAGAATCAATTTCCGTAGGTAGCCTTTAGGCCTACCCCTATCACACCTTAGTGTTCATACAATTCAACCTTAAAGTATCTCTTGAGACTACTTAAGGCATATCTATTCACAATCCTACCTCTTAGGATTTGTTTCATCATTTATTTATATTAATTTCTCGACTAGTATTTTGATACTAATTGGATAATCTTAGAACATGCCAAGTTCCTATTTTACAATTGGCATTTTCATTTCAATTGATTTTTCCAACACAAGTATAGTTTGATCTCAATATCAAAAATATCACTTTAATCCATTCATGAATTTCATACACGACGTAAAGTATATTTTATCACAATGTCATCATAGTAATTCCATTAACATGCCGTTCCATTCATTTCACATAATCATACACAATTATTCTAAATTTGTATATAATGCTTCACTTACTCATATCAATATTATTTTCATTTAGGCATTATTAATCATTAATAATCCATGAAAATCCCATCTAATTACTTTAGGCAATCTTATGAAATTAACCCACTAATTATAAGCAATATAGTCAGTCATCCTCACCTCGTGATGTGCTACAATAGTTGCCTTTGTTAAGTACCTCGATCAATCCCCGTTCTAGGCCGATTGAAAGTGAAAAACTGGATTCCTGGGCCAAAGCCGGGCGGCTTTCACGAAAGCCGGGCGGCTTTCGTAGTCTGCAACTACGAACAGCTCCTTTGGAGTGGCGGTTTCCGGCGATTTCGACTCCTATCGATTTGCCAACCCTTCTAAGTTAATTACCACCACTTCATATCAATATTCTACACTTTTAAACGTGTGGAACTCATGGTTTAATCCACCATATGATTCCTTAAAAATCATACACAAAAACTAGTTAAAGAAAATACTAGTTGAGCTCCTACCTCAAACTCAAGCCTTTTCTTTTTGGATTTCCTTCTTCCTTTGGTTCTTCAAGCTCAGGAATATTCTGAGATCTTCTCAAGTCTCCTCCCTCTCCCTCTCTTGTGTGAGTTATCCGAATGATTAGAGTAGGAGTGGGGGAGTAATCTTTACTCTCAACCCAATCACTCTCATGAAGAGTCCAAAGGAAATTAATGGGTGAGGGTGAGTTTGTCTCCATGAGGCTTCCCCTATTATTTGATCAATCAGCACCCCTAAAACGTGGGGTGGCCCCCACTTATGTGGGAGGTCATCCCATTATGTCCCGGTGTGTACAATCGGCCCCGAAAGTTGTATTTCTCGGCCCGTTTTAATCATATTTTATTTTACCGGACCAAATAAAATATATCACGCGTCCCAACAATTTTGGGCCTTTAGAATAGATGTACATCCCCCGATATTAATTTAGGAGCCTCCGAAACTCATTTCGAGCTGTTATCCGCTAAATCACCAATACCGGTAATTGGGCCCCGTTTGACCAACCGGTCAACTCCATGCCTCTCTTATGGCCCAAATAAAATATTCAACTCCATATAGATGTCATCTAGACCAAGATGAGTATAATATGTGGTTCGGGAATTATCGGGCGGCCCCCCGGTCCCGGCGTGGGCCCCACATGCAATCTACTATTCACGTAAAAGAAATAATAAAAATTTACAATTACGCAAATTCATAAATCATCCTTCAAGGTTTATTACATAATTTACCTAAAGTAAATATGCTTGGGGACGGTGCTACAAGGGGAGTCCGGGCTGGCTTAGTTGTGTGAAGGTGGAACCATCACAACAAATCAGTGACATAATTATGTTGTGAAAGAAAGAGGCCCTGAGACGTGCGATGAGCCTGAATCCCCAGAAAGTAGGGAATGTCCTCTAAATCTTTCATAGCAAATTGAAGAGGAGGTGTCATCCATCTTGTGTGAAAAAACCTAGCATTCTGATACCATATACGAAAACAATATTTTGCAAATAATGGCTTTCCCTATGGGGAGCCTTGATCATATATATTATAATAATAGAAGTTTACAAGATCTTTCAAAAAAAGAATAGAAGTTTACAAGAATTACAAATATGTCCTTGAACTATGTATTATTAAAAATTAACAAGAACCACAAAATTCTTTATTTAAAAGAGAAAGTTACAAAGTTAATAGTACAATCAAAAAAGGGAAACTGACAAAGTTATATGGTACAGATGTAATATTAATATTAAGATGTATGTATGAACTAGATGATATTATTTGTATATGAGTCGATTTATGTTGCACGATGAATAAACAAGTTGAGTTGAGTTATTATGGATTGTTGAAACTCGTAATGTCCTTTTTTAAAGAAAGAGGTACTTTCGTTGCTTGAATTATATGAGCCGATTTATGTTGCACGCTGAATAAACAAGTGTGTGTATACATACACACACATATATATCCAAATATATATATATATATATATATATATATATATATATATATATATATATATATATATATATATATATATATATATATATATATATATATATATATATATATATATATATATATATATAGACACACACACAAAAATTAAAAGTGGAGGGTGGAGATGTGACTATATAACACAAGTTGAGTGTGGAAAAGGGAAAATAAATTCTCAAACTAGGAGTAAAACAAGGTAAAAGGAGAAAAATAGGAGTACTTGTTTAAAATATCCATAATAAGAGTAAAAGATAGTGAGTGGATAAAATATCATTTTAGTGTACATGAAGGACAGTAGCTCTTGAACAACGGTCACGGCTAGATCTCATTTAGACCTATGCGCCGCTCCCTAAATGAGATTATTAGAACCCTTGAAGGAGTACTTCTAAATCCTAAGGGGTTTCACAAACCATAAAACCTATCTCTAACCCAAAATCCTAAGTGACAAAAAAGTATCTCGAAATTCATATTTTGAGAATTTAGCATATGCACTTCTATTTGGATAGTCTGACAATGTTTTGCTCATGTTAAAGATTTTTGTCCTAGCAAAGGGAAATGGAGATTGATGAAATGACTGCTTCACAGGCAAGCCCGATACGTGCTAAGATTTACTCCCGGTTCTGAAAGATCTTTACACTTTCCATTTTTAGCAGTACTAAAAAGATCTTTACACTTCCTTATTTGCCTTATTTGGCAAATAAATCTACACAAAACAGTGCAACATAGTGCCAAACAGTGTCAAACAGTGTCAAACAGTGTCAAACAATGTTTATTTCCTTAAAAACTGTGAAGTCAAAGTGTTAAGATCTTTTGGAACCGGAGGGAGTATTAATGCTCTCGTATAGTCGTATATCACCTTTGTTTTTTGTTTCTTTTTTGTTTTCCCTTTCCCTTTGCTTATTTTATATGTTTATTATAGTAATACTTTTGTTCCTCTAGATTCTTTGATTAGAACAATATATGTATGACATAATAGTTTCTTTTCCTCCACTTTAATTGTTATATGTGAAACTTTCCCAGACCCCTTCAACCAGTGCCGGAGCGAGGAATGACAAGCTACAGGATCTGGGGCTTAAAAATTTATATAACAAGAGGTAAAAGCTTAATTCTCACTATATTTTTTACTACTTATAAATATTTATGCATATGTATATACATCACAATTTTTTGTTGCACGGGCCAAAGGCCCCCACCAGCCTCCCCGGTCTTCACCACTGCCTTCAACTCTATAAGTTCGTTGTGGTGGGACAAATTTATTTTGACTTGAAGAAATTACAATGCTCTTTCTATTTGTCATGGTGTTGTGGTTAATTTGATACAAGATTTATGTATGAATCTAGAATAAATCCACTCAAGAACATGAAAGGGTGAAATCCACCATACTTTTCACTATATATAATCCAAATTAGCACTCATTTATCTACGGTCCCACCATTTACATGTACAAAAATTAAAGTAGGCTCTAGTGGTAGCCATTATAGGGGATTAGGAGCTTTTATAGAAGAGAGAGAAGGAGGAAACAAGGAGGAAAGAACACTTTAAATACAAGACACTCCCTTGTTATTTATTGGAGCTGATTATGGCATTTTTTCACCCTATTGGGTCACTAAACGGGCCTAGAAAAGGGGTAAATAGTGAGCTAACTGCCATACCTTATTCGTTATTTTGGGTTAGGAGCCCATGTGGACTTGCATATTGAATTGTGGAAAATGCTAGTCCACTATTATCAATAATCTAAACAGATAATATGTATTTTTACTATTAGTAGGTAATAGACTATGAACTAAAAATAATAGATTGTAATGAATGGTTGATAATTGATGACATAAAATGAGTATATAAGTTTATAAATTTCAGTATTTTACATTATTGTTGTTGTTGCTGTCACGATATATTATTTAGATGTTATTTGAAACATTTTTTAACAATTTATTTATTATTATGTACTTTGAATTTAATTATATTTACTGTAGCAAACGTGGTTAATATACCACCTACCGTACACCCCCACACCAGCATTTTGGTGAGGTCCATCAAATTTTTTGTGTATTATTATACTTTTAAATTCATTTGGACTAATTTCAATTGTAAATCACATCACATCAATCTTGATCAAACTTAAATAATGATAATTCCTCTGCACAAATCTCAACCATACAGTTTTTACTATTCTTATTTCTCACTTACTTTGCACTTGACAAAGTATACCGGAACGGAGGTAATAGTAAATAAAATTTTATAGATTTAAATAGACTAGAATATATTAGATCAAATCAGATCATATAAAAACATCGACAAGTGGAACTGAGTCAAGTGGTTGAACTCTCACCCTTGAGAGTCACCAATGAGATGAATTTGAGAGGATTTTTTCTTTCTAGCCCTTCGAGGCTAGCTTAAGGGTCACATATCATTATTTCGTCTTACTTGAAGCAAGCGTGGGAGTTAGCTTGATGGAAATTGTATACTGTTATGTTACTTGGATCCCTTTTCTAGCTTTACAAAAGCATCAATTGCCTTTTATGACATAAGTATACAACATGCCAATATTTAATGGCCATCCTACGTGGAAGTATGAAAAATGGTGAAAATTTTAAGTCCCCTTATATAGTATATACATTTTCTTTGTTTGCATATTAAAGTTTTCTACATTTTAGATGCTTGATGTCTCTCATACTACTAGCGTTTGCACAAATGTAATATGCCCAATTTGTAATTGTTTTGAAATTCCTATGATGTTTTATCATGCATAATTCAGTTATCTTTATTTTTGTTGATCGAAATGTCTTCATGTAGTGTGTGCAAACACAATATATGATAAAACACATTTAAGATAATATATGAAGTATTATACTAGCGGCTTATAGTTTGATGAAAATAAATAGTCTGATTACATGTACCAAAGAAATATAACAATAATCCAAGAGCCTGTTTGGTAATCACGTTTTTGGTTTTTCATGCTTATCAACCAATTTTTTCACCAAAACACATAACTTTTGGGTTTGCACATTAAATTGTGTAATAATAAGAAAAAGTAAGGTTGAAGTTACTTTTATGGCTGTATTGACTGAAAGTTACTGAAGAGGAGCATTTTAGCTATTTTATCATATTTTTTCTTTATTTTGTTAATAAAATATATTTTAAATATTTTTTATAAATCAGGAGAATCGATCAATACAACCACTTTAGCCAGAACTTAATAAATTTCAGTAGAATTAGTCAAAAAAGCCGATTTGGATATTACCAAACGGGCTCCAAGTGTGTTACGTTGCAGAAGAAACATTTTTCTCTTCCAATTCGTGTGTAAAGGACTAAAGGTAGTTATCTTGATTTGAGTGGAAATGTAGGTATAGTTTACAGTGCATAAATGGCATGAGAGATAGCCAATGAAAAAACAATAAATAGAATATATCTCTCATTATTTGAAGGATCTATCATTTTGGTAAGTTTTTCTTCACAATGTCAAGCACAATGTCTAGATGTAGACATTGTGGTTAACATTGAAGGGAAAAACTTACCAAAAACACATAAGATCGTGGAAAGACGGAGAGAGAAATGTTATAAAAATCAATCTTTTGTGTCTATCTCTCTCATGTCACATGTGCACCGTGCACATTGTAGCATTGGAGATGCTCTAAGTTGTAACTAAATGTCATTTAGTAAACTATACCTAATATGATTAAATGCTTAAATAAGAATTGAGCAAAAGGTAGTTTTATATGGGTTTGATTTAGGAATATATTTGAACGCACATGTACATGTATTTGGAAATTGAGTGATGTGTTAGTATTTAATAAAATATTGTATATCATAAAGTCATACAAATCAAACCAAACTTCAATAATTATTAATTACACATACAGTAGATATTTATCAAACCATATTTAAATAGACCAGATCAAATCAGATGAGACTCGATCAAATAAAAAAAATAAATAAATAAACTTTAATTTCACCGATGGCTTAGCGAAAAAACAAATTGAGAAATGTATTTTTGTGTGAACGAACTCCGTTAAATAAATATAAAATCATTAGAGGTTGTATATAATGGTGCAATAGCTAAATTTACCGGAAGTGAAATAGTACACATGTTTTTTTATAAAAAGAAACATGTGAGGTGAAAATAAACAATAAGAGAAGCAACATATCCTAATCAAAACTATATAATAAGTCAAGGTATTACAAGTTGAAACAAATCTATTCTATTATATTTATATATAAGAAAAGAAATAGCTCATTAAAATACAATTATATCCTTAATGAATCTATATGTCAATCTCTCCACAATTTGCTTATTTCCTATAAAAATGTCATGTGGCTTTCTAAACTAACTCACCAAAAACAATTCAACCGTGCTTCTCACCTCATTATTTATTACTAAATAAATTAAAATTCTTAAAACAAATGTTAGCTCCCAATCAAATAAAATCCCTTAATTTTTTGAAGTACTACATCTTTTTTATTTGTAATCTGATTGTCACAAAAATCATATCAAATTTCATATTTTTTTATTATCTTTCATATAACACCAATATTGTATATATAAATATATAAATAATAATTTAACTCTTTAATAAAACTCATGTTTTATAGTGGTATAACTTTTTCATTTGTCCAGATTACCATCATTTTTTTCGTGCACACTATTAATCTAGAGTGATAGCTTACAGTAAAATTGCAAAATTTCCCGTGCAAAGAATAAAATAATAAATAAAAGTGATAGAATTTGTGCAATTTTATTATAAGTTATTGCTTCAGATTAGTAGTGCGCACGGTAAAAAAAGAAAATACACTACATACATAATAGAATTTATATTTTTTATTTATATACTTCCTCTGTCTCTTAAAACATTGTCAAGTTTGATCGGTATAGAGAATAATAAAATAAAAAACCGTGTAATTGAAAGTTGTGCGGAGGAAAGAGAAATAAAAGAAATTACAAATCAATTGATTAGAAGAGAAAATGGAAAAGTTTTTGGGACAATATAAAAGAAAAGATGATAAAATTTTAAGGGACGGAGGAAGTATATGCACGATTAGTGTCCTATGAATGATAATGAATAGGAGTAAATTTCTGCAAAATTTAGCATTACTAGGCTTTAAAACTTAGCATTTTTTCTAAACTTGGCAGATTGCTCCTATTCAGAAAATAAAAAATATGATACTTGAATTTCAAAACATTTTTGCTCTTATTTAGAGCAATTTCTAAATAAAATTCTATCTGAAAACTACCACTAAAACCAAACGAGCTCTTATCTACTTTTGATTTGGTTAATTTTGTGATTACCATTCCCGATTTACGTAACTACGTAGGATTAGAATTATTTTACCTTTTCGTAACTACCATTCCAAAAGTTGACGTGCAAATGATGCAAAATGGTCTCAAACAAGTAAAATGCGACCAAATCAGTTAAAACTTAAAACACAATAACTAAGAAAAGTTTTCTTTTAAATGTTGCTATCTTGACAGTCACTTACAAAAAGTGAGTACACCCATTTATTCCAAAAATGTGATACATGAGGAAATAAAATTAGAAATATATACACGTCACTACCAGTTTATTATCATTGATTTTTTTTTGTATGGGCTTTTTCCATGAATATTACTCCCTCCGTCCCTAAATTATCTTCAAACTTTCCTTTTTCGTCCGTCCCAAAATTATCTCCTCTTCCCCTTTTTAGCAAAAAATTTGTGGTTCACAACCATTCTTACACATTCTTACACATTTCTCTCTCCTCTGCACAACTCTCCATCACACAAATCTCACTATCTTAATAAATGTGCCCAACCGAAAAGGGAGAAAGATTAGGGACAGAGGGAGTACCAAATTAAGACCGATTTCCGAAAAAGTGACCATTTTTAAAAAGGACAATAATGTGACTAAGAATATCAATTATTTTGAAAAATATGATGCCACTGACAATATGTCACTGTTGTATGTCACTATCATATATTTATGTCACTTTTGAATGTCACTACCAGATTTCGTGTCACTTTAGAATGTCACTGTATCGTTGGAAAAATTTTCAGACCACAACTTGTTGGCCACCTACGGCTACCACCGCCCTAAAACAGTCGGCAAGCACTGCCAACCACTGTCGGCATTCGGCAATCGGCCGGAAACCCCCAATACACCAGTGATCCGCCGCTGCCACTGTAAGACCCCGAGGTAGTTACTTCGGACCTCTAGTACTGTCCTCACAAACCGCCACTAACCTTTTCCGCGCACTTTGTCCTCACTCGTGCGCGCCCTGAGAAACTTCCCAGGGAGTCACCCATCCCAAAACTACTCCCGTGCAAGCACATTTAACTTTGAAGTTCTTGGCTAATGAGCTCCCTTAAAAGGAGATGCACCTTATTGGTATAAGTAGTACTATTAATCCTTTTAAATTAAATCTCAAGTGTTACAGCCACCCATAATAAACAACCACTCTGTAAGTAACCACCCCACCCCTAACCTTTCCGGCGGCCAACCTCCCCAGACACCTTTCGAATTGCCCAACCACCGGCCACCACACCTCAGCCAAACTCCTCCTTAGTCCTTCCTGCTGCAATGGCCTCAACACCTCCCAGAATTGGAATTCCACCCACCGCCAATGTCATCCTCAACCCCATCCCCCCAATCCGTTAGCTCAATTTCCTCCAACCTCGCGCGCACACCCTTCCCACCGGCAACCTCGATTGGTAGCGCGCACATCAAACCTACCATCGTCGCCAATTTGTAGCTACGTCTTACACAAATAGATTGAGTGATGAAGATGACTGAAAATCTGAAATAATTGTCAAATCGGTGCTCTAGTTGGAAAAAAAGAGAAGATTGGAAAGTTGTGGCGATGAAGGCAGCGCAACAGCTGGGAAACATCGTCGATGGGAGGCACGAGCGGCGGCCGGATGCGCGGTAGAAGGTAGGCAACAACTCTAGGTTACCGGCGAGTTAGTGGATGGATTGCATCTGAAATGTCCATCCATGTAGCAGACTAGTAGAGGAGTAGAACACTAGAACGGGCAGGTCATTCAGGGACATTTGGACCCAATTATTATTAATTGGGTCAATTTTTTGGAAAATAAAAAAGGAATCATATATTGTCATTAGAAACATTAGGTGTAATATTGGGGTCATTATTTCTTTTTATATTACAAGAAATGCCGAACATGATACTGTACCTCGGCGACAATCCGACAAGGACAGTTTTTGATTTTTTTTCTAGGATGGATCAAAGGTGGCGATGGTGAGGGGCAGTTGGGTAGGGATTGGAGGGAAAAGATTTTGAATGATTTAAAACTTTAAAGTCTCATCACATTTCCATCCTCTCAAAATCTAAGACAGAAGAAAACTTAGCTAAGTTACTTTGGAGAAAAATAGGGATGTAAAGTACTGGAATAAAAGTTTAGAGGATCCAACAAATGCTACGTCCTCCACCACTTGTTGGATCACTTGCAGAAAAAGGGGGCAGACCAGATGCTTCATGCCCCCTCCTAATTTTAGAAAGCAAAGTGTCCACTAAAAAGCATCCACATATTTATTTCACAGAAAAGAGGGGGGCACCCCCATAATAATTTCCTGCAAAATAGATCTCTGCACATTTTTTGATTGACAACTCAAGAACAAACGCTTTGGAGAAAACATATATACTCTCAATCAATGCTTGACACGTACAATACCAACAACCAAGAACTAAAGTTTGAAGTTCTTTGAATATCTATTATGATGGGAATGGGGAAGTACATGGCAACATCCTCATATTCTTTTTAGGCAGTCAAACTTGATAGCCAAATATATATGGCAGGACTACGAAAATTAAATTCTGTTAGGGTGTGAGAATATGATCATGTACGTGTTTAGCTAGCCTGAGTGAGCCAAATAAAGCGCCCTTGTCGCTTAAACACCTGTTTTACCTGTGTATGTAGCGCCCGTATTCTGTGCTTCATAAAAGAAAATTACGTCAAACGTAAAGATTACTCATCTAGTCATCGCTTAAACTGTTACATTACAAAGAAATGAATGACATATCCATAATGTGTTATATGGTCATACCAATTGACTTTTACAACCTTGTCTTCCATATGAATCAATAAAGCAAAATATTATGTTCCTAAGTATTTTGGAGGGGGAGGGGAACATGCTTGCAAAGGATCGATTGCCCGTTTTTTACAATCCCTGTCCTCCATCTATGAATGCTTCATAGTAGTTTGTATACCTTTGAAAACGCACTAATGCAGGTACTCTAGCTATAAAAGCCACTAAAGCTTTAAAACGTTCAATAATAATTCATACTCCGTATTTTTTTGGGTACAAAGGAAATAAATTCATACATCCCAGAATTTGACCTTGGTTGCATCCTCATTTTATTTCATTAAAGAAATATTAAATGGTTGTGGGTTTATCTACATTATAAATCGATGTATATACATATTTTAGTAAAGGTTAGCACTTTTTTGCTATATAGACCAAATATAAGTGCTTTCCAGAATGTTGGTAATAGGTATTATACTAGAGATATAGGTTTCGAAAAGGTATGACATATGGCCAGAAGAAAAAAGTAATAGTCACAGAAGGGAAAGAGACATTTGGGGATTACCCAGGAGAAAAGTGGCTGGCTTCGAGTACTGAAAGAGAGATTGCCTCATTCATCTAGTTGCACTTTTAACTCGGGAATCTCAATATCAACTGAACTTGGATTATAAATATGCTTTTGCCTTCGCCATCCAAAACGGGTACACTTAATCTCCATTTTGAGCTACTGGACTCCTACTTTTAGTTAGCTGAGGAACAATAGACAAGAGAAAACAGAATAAGATGAAATTTGATGCCCGAAACAAATGATATTGCCATTATATCTATTAACACTTTTAACTGTAAATAAAGATTGATTACAAATTAAACCTCAAATAGTAATAGTGAAAATAATAATAATAATAATAATAATAGATGTCATGTCAACAATGAGTTGTTTCAAATCCATAACATCCACAAACTGTAATCTGTATAAAGTATCAGTTGGAGTATAAATATATGAATGCATCTGTATGTGTGTTGACAATGAATTGAAAAGATGCAAAAACAAATATCATTTCAAACCGAAAGCAATTAATGCCACATAGATTAGCATAAACAACCTTGTGAAAATACTTCTTCCGTAGTTTGATGGCTGTTCGCACACATCTCTTCACCCGAATCTTTAACAAATTGTCATTAAATATCTGAAACATTTCAAACATTACAGTTGAGATCCACTACTACTCCTAAGATAACTGCAATAAACTGAATATCCACAAGTGGCCCGTCCCTGTCCCTCCTGGATTTCCCCCTCCAACAAGGAGCACAGCCCAGATCAGGAAGAAGAAAAAATGCATTGTGCATTTAGGGCAAGAAATAACGATGCACTAAGTTAACATGCTATTTAAAACACCATGACCAAGATTAAGGGAAGAAATCAAGAGTTCAAGACACACTGAAAAACATTTAAACATTAAGGATGAAAAGGATACTCAATTTGCACTACAGCCGATCAAGTCCATGTAAAAGCAAATCTTTCATCAAATTCCACATGGTATATGCATAACATGGTAAGCAGTGAACTTGAAACTGCACAAATTTGAACATTTATGGCATTCCATATGTGGTATGCCTATCCAAGAATGCAAGGGTATTGATATATGGCTAATAATAGTGACCAAGCAGATAATAAGTTAAAAGATAGAAATTCATGGTAAAGCAAGAGAAAAACAAATTAGCCATGTTGTTAGATGCCAGCCGTGCCAGGATGGACTTGTGGCTTTGAGCTTAGCCCCTATAGAAAATTTGTGTGAAATGGCAGCGTAAGGTAGATTGGTCATCCATGGATCCACCATTAATGACAGTAGCATTAAGTACTACCCAACACATGCATAACTATCGCTGAACAATGGATAAAATGAATCACAATAAGCAACATTTCACAATAAAAAGTTAAGATGAACCTGCCTTTATCATATCATCGATGGAACGGGTTTCTTTAATAATCTTTTGTCGGTTCAAAACTAGAATAGCTGCCACACAAAAAACTGGTAGTTCGTCATCACTACTCCAAATCGTTGACACATCAGTTCCATTCTGCATGTGATCGCTTTTTGACCACAAATTTCTAGCCAACCCACAAAAGGGGTGAACCAAAGTTGACTTCAATCCAGTGTTCTCAGAAATTGTATTATCTGCATATCCATTTTTTGAGGGTGACTCACTAGAGTGTTTACTTTTATTGTCAACACTTTCTTCATCTAACTCCACATCTGACTCCTTTGGAGTCTGGATGACCAATAATTCTGGACAGCTCTCCTTCAGATTGCAAGACATAGATTTCTTGAAATCAGCAGCCCACATCATCTGCATGGTGAATGTAGTAAACTGCCACATGAGCTTATCAGGTAGTAGAAATTATTGTGCATATGAATTGAAACTTATGTATCAGCACTTTCTTTCAGTGCATTACCTTTGACGCATACACTTTTTCCTACTGAGGAAGAAAGTAATAAATGGACATGATACTTGGAGTTTACTCGTGCCAAGACGTTGCTAGCATCCAGCACGGAGCGACTTAAATGATGGGTTTTCAGTAAATGAGAGAAAGTGGCCTCCATACTTGTTATGTCTTTGGTGAGTGGTTACTAACACTTACCCAATTACCCCATCTAAAAAAAAGTGTCATGTTTGTAATACTAAAACAACTATTATAAACAGAACTCTTTCTTTGGGACTGAAGATGTACTAGTAAATGCTGTGCTTACTTCAAAGTTGGTCCACCTTTCAATAAAATATAAGTGCAAACCCCCAACAACAAAAAATTCATATTATCACCTACCACTTCCTCAGCTTTTTTATGTCTGAAGAGAAGAAAAACCCTACTTTTCCCCTTTCCATTCCCATAAACAAAATGAGCAGAAATGCAGGTGGAGCCATGATGTATTAATGCAAAGCAAAAAAATAAAACTAAAATAAAAAAGGAACAAGGACTTGTTCAAGTGCGCAATCAATTTCCATGTGCTTAAGCATGAAGATATTTATTGGGTATGGTATCAGCATGCAATGATGCAAATATGCAATTAAGTACTTTAACACAAATGTGATTTTATGTTTATCAATGTCATGGCATGCCAGTTTACACAACAGCTAACACTATTAACACAAACCTCCCACAAACAAAGAGCCTCATCAAAAGATAACTCCCTGCGAAAGAGTACCAGAAGCATCCTGAATGCAAAATGGAGGCTCTCAGCACCTATACTTGACAGGTGAGAAAACATTTCCTTGTCAGTAAATTCCAAGATATGCCATAATGCTTGCAACTGTTTCATGACACCAGTTGGGCCTTCCATCTGAAAATTTTCACGCTACAGAAAGGGGAAAATAAAAATGAAGGTTACAATCCTAAAAACATCAGGGAAATAAATACAAATAAAATTGCAACAAAGTTTCTGTTTAGGATTTACCATTCTACGTAAAAGCATTTCAAAGCACCAGAAAGCATCAGCATTATCCTCAAACAGAACAACAAAGGGAGATAGCAAATCACTCATTCCTATAGAAAGGTTGGGTAAGAGCCAGAAATGAATATAAAAAGTGGGCCTCTAAACTTCAGCAATTATGAAAAAACTTCAGCAGTTATGAAGAGTGGAAAAAATTCAATATGAGCAGAAGGCACAACCTTGGCAATACCCTGTGGCAGGATCAACCCACGCATAAACAGCAAGTATGTCAGACATCCTAGCCATGTTTTTTGCATCCCCATAAAATTCAAGATGACTGTCTGTTCTGACTACATCAACAACTAAGCACGAGAAAATTGAAATTATTAGTCGTTAATTTCAAATCAATCAAATTAGAGGGGTAAGTAAATAAAATCATTAATCACTCTATTCCTGTTTATCTGTCTAGGCTGACCAATATTCCTTGTTTCTTTTTACCTGCGCATTTAAGAAATCTATGATTTCCATCATTTGCAATGGAGCCAAAGATTCATTATTTTTTGACTTGAGATTATGATGGAATAAAGCAAAATGGCTCACTAAATTGTCTGCGCTTCTTTGTTATGAAGCAGCAGTCAGTCCATGCAATTTTGGACAAGATTTTCACTATGGGTCATCCGGAAACAGTCTCTCTGTGCTTTTGTACAGGGGTAAGACTGCGTACATCCGACCCCCCCTTACCCCACCGTAGGTGGGAGCCTTTGCGGCACTGGGGTAAATGAAAATGAATGAAAATGATTTAAGAAATCTATGCATATTAAATACAGTATTCCTTTCCCTGTTTACACTTCTTATATTACTTAATTTATCATTTACTCAAAAAAACATCGAGGAAAGGGTGTCTTTGATGAGGATATTTTAGGTAAAGTCTTAAATGCATTGATTAAATTATCTGTCCGATACTTTTTAAACTGTGTGATTTGGCCAACAGTCAGGTAAACAACAATAGAAGGAGTAGCTGGTAATTTACCTATTCGATGGAGTGTCCAGAGCCATTCAGTCACTCTATCTTCACCAAGAGCACCTCCTTCAGATGTAGTCACATTTACATTTTCCATATCAGATGCTTCAGAAATTCTAGTTCTGTCATACATATCAATTTCATGTTCCACTTTGTTATGCAGTAAAAGAGGATCAGGCACATCAGGACTAGCTCTTTCAATCTCAGAGTTCCGTGAATACAAGGAATCATAAGACTGCGTGACATTTGAATCCATGACTAAATCAGCATTGTTCTTTATGCTGAAGCTGTGCATACGCTCGTCTCTAAATTGCAATTTACGTCGTGTATATCTACTATCATGTAACCTACGTACTTTCTTATTTTTGCTATTTTTCTCAAACAAATCTGTCACAGGCAGAGAAGGGAAGTCAAAATCATTTCGAGCAACAGGTTCTAATCCATTTGCTTCTGAATCAAATATGGGGGAACTACAGTTATATGGACCAGGATTGGGCAACGAGCAAAATGAGTCGCATGCCACACCATCTGTGCTTCCCCTCACGCTTACAAGGTCACCAGGATCACTAGAGATTTCCCTTTCAAAAGCATTTGATGTATCTATACAAGTATTGTTCCAATCAGAGTAACTATCAAACTTGCTAAAATCAGCCCCGGAGGTTTCTGTATTTTCAGCTTTTGTTTCCCCTCTTCCATCCCCTTTGGAACTTGTTCTCATATCCAAAACTTTAGACCCTACAACATAAGCAAGAGAACCGGTTCCAACACTGGAATGCATTGTTTGGCACTGTTTTATGAGGTCCATGTACCTTTCCCTGCATAAAAACATTATATAGATTTGTTATACTAATTGTCTAATAGATTATTTAATGGAGTTCCTTCATGCCACAATAATTCACTCTAAGTTATATTTATTCACTACTACCACTGTCCAAAAACAAGAATCATGCTTGTGATACTGATTTCACTATCTCAAACAAGACACTTTTTGGTGGACTGGGGTATATGCTTATTATTGACATTATAAACATAGTACTAAATGATTAGTTACATGCAAGTATGTGATATAACAATAAAAACTTTATCGTTGTACAGTTGTGCTATGAAAAAAGTTGAGAGAAATGATCATAAACAAGCAACAAAAGGAAACTGGAAGAAATGGCAGAATGTAGGGTCAAATTCTGTTTTCAGCAACTATAATGAAGACTGTTTTGCTTTAACTTACCTTGGAACTTTAACTTTAATCAGAAATAAAGATAGAACAAAAAAATTCTGAACAATAATTTATCTTATCTGCAGCAAACCAGCTTGAACAAAAAATTGACACTCTAGAAGAATTGAGTCCATCTTCTCACTTTCAGTTCACTTATAAGAGAAATATGTTCATCTCAACATCACATGCTACCAAACGCCTTATGGCCTCATATGTCCAGCATTTTCTGTATGTTGGCCGAGAAGATGCCAAGACTACATGACATCATAGCTATTCCATGAGAATGCTTTGAACTACCACTGGTTGCAGCAGTAGCCATCATAATTTTTTATCCCCATACACCCAACCCAACCCCCCCGCCCCTCCCTCTCTCATAGCACCCTAGACAAATTCAAACTGAACTCATTGAAGAGTGCACCTAAATATCTTAGATCTCCGCTTGAGTGTTTGGGCGCTTCGGTACCAAATGATGGAAATGAGTTAATGACGTTATAGAACAAAAAGATGAATTTAAAAATATGAGCACTGATCACAGCTCCATGCAAGAAATCGGTTCCTAGTTTTATACTCCCTCCGTCCCTTTTTTGTTAGCCATCTTTGACTTTCCAGTCAATGATGCTAAACTTTGACCGATAATATATTTATATATAATACTACTTGCATCTCATTTTATGTGTCTCATTTGGTTCTAGCACAATTTTTAATAAAGTGGTTGAAAAGGTAAAAGTTGTGGTTGAGATTTGAGTATATAATAAAGTGAAATGTTATGAACCACATATTTCTTTCCAAAAAGGGAAATGTAACACTTATTTTGGGACAACCCAAAAAGGAAAGTAAGACAGGTAAAATGGGACGAAGGGAGTAGTATTTATTATATGAAAATGTCCTTTGTTAAGAACACTATCATATAAGTAAAATTTATAAGTTTCACAAAATTGTACTCCGTATTAGTTAAAATATTTAAAATGTTCTCTGTTATGAATACGATCATTGACTAGAAAAGTCAAAGATGACTAACTAAATAGGGAAAGAGGTATTAAATTTATGAACAAACATGATGACAATTATGAACATGACTAAGATGACTGTGAAACCCACAGATTGCAATGACCAGGAAGCAAAATACCTCCTAGCAGTTCTCAGCTGTCTTCGGTACTCTTCTGTGCTGGTTAGAGCATAACAGCCTAAAAGAAATTCCCAAACTTCCGGTCTTATAGATGGATCAACACCCTATTATGCAATAAGCAGTGCATTTTAGCTACATTAGGAAACAATCAAACAACTAAATGGGACATTCATTTTTACTACTACTATGACTACTGAGTATTGACTACAATCACTAGTACCATTATACATAGAGTAAGACCCACAATACCAAAAAAAAACACAAAACCAAGTGAATTCATTTATGACATCCCATAATATATAAATAAACACACAAAAGATAAGCCAAAGAAAGATATAATAATCACACTACATCTCAATCCGTAGAGCAGCACACAACCTTTATCTAGTGCTTCAGATTTCAAAAGATTAAAACGCTCTTACCCCAAAAATGATCAATTTCAAAACCTTTTGAAACCCGTGTATCTTTCCTTCACTATCAAAACTTGCCTGCCACCTATCTGGCTTGAGCGTTTTGTTTACCTACACAACAAAAAAGAACAAAGATGACTTCCTATGTTATTGAAGAGAGAGAAATGGGTGATGAAGATAAAGCATTGCGTGATAAATAAATAATGAATTAACAAAAATTTCAAATCTTTCCAGAGCTCCAAGATATTCTTAAATTGTATTAACACCATGTGGTGATAATTACAGAGTCCTCTGACAAGGTCAAATGACACTGATGAAAGTATGAAAACAATAATAACCTAATTAAATAAGCAGTTATATTCTGCAAGAGCATACACGAATTTATATTGCAGTTAACAACCACACTATTAATTTACTGAAAATTAACAAAAATACTCTCTCAATTGAAACTAAAGTCTTCTCATTTTTCTACTTAGGGAAACTAATGGCATATAAAAATAATACTAGTCCTAAGGGGAAAAACTTCACTACCTTTAACTTCTGAAACAACATGACAAGTTAGCATAATATCTAGTCTAAACTCTAAACTGAATAAAGTGGGAGGTGACTTGTTTAAAACAACCAAAATCATACAAAGATCAGGTAGTCCATGAACACTTGCATTTACACAACATCCCACACATCAAGCAAGAACCTATATCTCTTTTTGCCATGCCTTTCATGAATATGCTTCAACCAATCTTCCTCAAACGCACCAAATACTGCGGACTGGAAGATATGACCGTCAAATGGCATGGACAAGAGTCACAAGATTCAGATTCTATCCTCAAACTAATCTGTCCTGGCATCCCCTCACTAATATCATATACCTTTATGTTGCACAGTACTAAAAAAGAAACCAAGGACAATGCCTAAGAAACTGATTCTTCATTCATTTTCATAAATTTGCATGTTTTTTCTGTAAAATATGGGCAGAGTATTAAATGATGCATCAGAGAGGCTTACAATAAATGGTTGCAATCATGATTACAATACGAAGTCAGGAAGAAGAACATTATGTACAAGACATCAAGACCAAATACAATAAATACAGTCAATTTTTTTTGGGTGAGATTCTTTTGTACCAATTCTGCAATTGTCACAAGGCTCACCCTTGGCAGAAAAATAAAAGTTTAAACAGTAGATGGAAATCATACCTTTATAGGTGACTGATGAAGGCAGGGCTCTCCAATATCACGGACAATTGAGCTCATTCTATGCAAATTCACAGAGCCTCCTTTTCCACATTTCCATTGCTTCTCACCCCAGTTGAAAGACATCACGTATGTGTTATATACTTACTACTGGTTCACAACTTGTGAACACCTGAAAATCAAACAATTACTCGTATAACACAAGCGAACGTGACACACAAGTAAGTGTCAGTGCAAAAAGGATGTGTATGTTTGGGACAATGGGTAATTGTTTGTGTGCATGCAATATTTCAATTTCAATAAAAATAAATGCATTGTCCTCGTGCACAATTGTGCAATCACCATATTAATAAAACCCTTGAATGCAACTTAAAATCAAGATACTTACAAGAGTTCAACTTGAACAAAAGAGCCAACAATTAGGCAGTAATGCCTCTAGTTTCTCCACAGGCATCACCTGAAAATGCGAACTTTATAACCATGCATATCACAGAGTGGCTAAAAACAATGCTGCCTGGCTCCATGAACACACAAAACAGAGTGATAGAAATATCTACATTCGTGATTAGGAAAAAGGATACTCACTGAAATGAGAAATCAGTAGTCCAGATTAGTGTTGTGAAAATTACTACAAGTATATTTTCAAATGGAAGACAAAATCGATTCGGGCCAGTGTCAAACTGCTACAGTGATTTTGATTCGCGACAAATTCTCAGTACTATTGATTGAAGTGACTATGTGACAGTAAGGTCGACTTTCAGATCAAACGAAAAAATACAAATGTGCAGATCGTGTAGATACATAGTTTGTGTGTGGGAGAGATATATAGACAGAGAGAGTACCTGAGAAAATAATGATTGTGGAAGAGATGTCCGAAGAACAGAGATCGGATAAGCGCTGCCTCGCCATTAACTGAAATACAAAGACGGTTTCTGGATCGAAATCAGTTTTTCGCCTGAAACTTGTTTTTTTACATGATTACCTTACTCAGTACACCTTTGCTTTAGGCTCCGTTTGGACGTACTAGACATGGTTTTTGGAACATACGGAGTATTTAGATTGTTTAGATTGCTTCTATTTTTAAATGATTTTAGATAGAATGTCATAAAAGTGGCTGGTGTATGAAAAAAGTATTATTCAAAAAATAAAATTTTGTAGTGTTTGATTGTTTAGTAAAAAAGTGTTTTAGCAATTGCTTCAGAACATTCATTATAGATTTTTAAGCCAAAAGCCGGAAAAATAAATTAAGGGAGTATTTGCAATTGCTTCTACTTTTAAAAGGTGATTTTTTGAAGTGATTTTAGAGAAAATGTTTAATAGTAAAAGTTATGGAGTGTTTGAGATTGTTTCTACTTTAAAAAGTGTTTTAGGAAAAAGTGCTTAATAGTAAAAATTAGTAGTGTTTGAGATAAAAATGCTTCTAAGAGAGTAAAAGTTGGTGTTGTTTGTGAAAATAATTGCTTTTTGTGTAATAGAAAAAATGAAAAACAATTTGAAGTACATCTTCACATGTTTCAAGCTTTTAACTTTTAAGTGCTTAATTTAAGTAAAAGTTGTTACTTAAAACACCAATTTCAGCTTTTTTAAGCCAAAAACTGAAAAATCACTTATTTTATTTTTTTGCAAACACTTCCTAGTAGTGTTTGAGAAAAAGTGCTTTTGAAAAAGTAAAAGTGGGTAGTGTTTTATAAAATAAGTGATTTTTGTGTAATAAAAAAAGTGAAAACACTTTAATTTACTACTCAAGCAAAAGTAATAAAAAAATTACAAACTCGTAAATTCATTAACCATTTTTTCAGGTTCAATACATAATTTACACAAAAGTAAATATACTTGGCGACGGTGTTACATAAAATGTGTGTGTGACCAGACAACTTTAAATATTTGTGTACGTTGAACAAATGTCTGGATTTGCATGCAAGTATTTTACAAATGTATTTTACTGCGCGTTTAATGAGTTGAGTAAGTGTTAATGTAGTTTTTATAAATAAATAAATAAATAAATGAATGAATGAATAAATAAATAAATGAATGAATAAATAAATAATGTGTGTGCTTTTGTTTGGAAACATTGTTGTGTTTGGTAATGTGAAGACAGATGTAGTGAATTAATTACATATATACACACATTATTGTTTGTCTATAGAGACGAAGTGATAATTGTGTATTGAAGTGAACATGTATACTTTTTTAAAATAATAGATGAAGAAGAATAACATATTTGCATTAAAGTCCCCATTGTTGGTATATGGAATTCTCTAGTAAAGATGCAATGTATGATTTCTTCACGGACTACGGGAGAAGAGTATGGGTTCCTGTTAGAATACGAAATTCAAGAAAGACGTGGAAGGAAGGACAATTGCAATTGCATTAGAGTGTGGACGCTGGAAATAGACAAAGCCGGACACAAAATGTTCTGAAGCCTCAACCTTCAATGCAAGTTGGTTGCTTGGCAAAAACAAGAGCACATATAAATTATGCCGGAGCATGGGTCATTTCAACGTCTTCTTTAGATCATAACTATCATATGAGTTCTACGAAGGCTACACTATGTCGGTGTAATAGGATGTTGACACCGCAAGCTATGAGTTAACTAGCAATCAATGATGTCGCGGGTATACCACTTCATAAGAGTTTCAACTCTGCGGTTGTAGAAGCCGATGGATATGATCAACTTCCATTTATCGAAAAGGATTGTAGGAACTATATAGATAAGATGCGTAGAACTTAGGTTGAGGAGTGGTGATGCGGTGACACCAAAGTTTTTTTTTGTAGAATGCAAGCACAATGCTCGTAAATAAGTGTTGATGGAGTATATGGCCCGGGAACCCCCGGCCCACAGACTCCTACTACTCCAAACAAAGGCCCAACAGGCCTAGAAGGCCCAACAGGCCCAAATCACAGCGCCCAGAGTACCAAGCAGTCCACAATGCGCACCAGGGGTGCCTTCGGCCCCCTGGCCGAGGGCTTTAACTCCCACAGGAGGGCCAAAACAGGAAAACAAGATGACTGGGGAAAACGGCGAAAATCACTAGCCCTCGGCACCAAGAGGGTCCCCAGTACTCAGAGCCCTCGGTTAGTCCTCTACAGCCGAGGGCACCTTTCCCGACATGATATCCGCACCACATGCGTACAGATCACCGTACCATGTACAAACGTCCCATCCAACAGCCGCATTAAATGCGGTCACATGCGTCTGCCAGCGCCAACCAGTTGAGGTGACCTCTCGGCCAATGGGCGCTTGACACGTGTCCCTGTCCGGCATTTATTGCTACTATAAATAGCACCCCATTCCCCCATTTGTAACCACGCTGAAAACGCTCCACACTTTATAATATACTTCCTCTCTCTATACTTACTTGCTCTGACTTCTCTCTTATTACTCCCCGTAATAACCCCTCGGATAAGCTACCCCCCGGGTACACTATCCATCATTTGGTGCTCTCGTTGAGAGGTCGAACAATCAAGTAAGAAACCCTCCCCCTTCGCCAAACACTAGCCCTCTACCAAAATGGTGAGAACTACACGTGCCAACTCCAAAAACGTAGAAGACAAGAACCTGGCCCTCGGCGACGTCAACGCCCCCGAAGCCTCTCACAGGGCTCCTGAGGGCGGTGTCATCGTTGGGCTGGAACAGGCGGCTGTCGACCTATGCCTTCAGATCCAGCAGAATGCCCCCGATGCCCGCCTCGGCATCGAGGCCAAGAAGAAGAACCGGAGCGATGACCAAGTCAGCCCTCCGGTTCTCACCATCGACGTTCATTCGGCGCTCTCCGTCTTCATCCAGACGCTCACTCAGAACCCGGGTGCCTTCGGCACCCTGGCTCCGGCTCAACCCCAGGTTGGGGAAAACATCATGCTTCCCCC
This sequence comes from Cuscuta europaea, assembly GCA_945859875.1. Lineage (NCBI taxonomy): Eukaryota > Viridiplantae > Streptophyta > Magnoliopsida > Solanales > Convolvulaceae > Cuscuta > Cuscuta europaea. The sequence continues at coordinate 24,178,823 of CAMAPE010000038.1, forward strand.
TCTGCCCCACCCCTTCGGAAACCCCATCCCTCGGATTGGGAATGACGAAGGGGTAGTGGCCCAAGATACGGCCTCCCAGGAAGTTCAGTCCCGGGACCGCCACAATAACAACAGAAAAAGGCCCCGCACTTCCGCCCTCAACCGACTCGGAGGAGGGCAAGATTGTCGTGGGGTCCAAGACTGCCTCGGAGGAAAGGCACTCCAGAGGCCCCAGGAGAGCGGAGGGTCTGTCTCGAGGGCAGACGAGGAGCGTCCTCCTTGGGACAAAGGCAAGGCACCCCTTCATGCCGACGATGCTCGCCACCAAATCAACCAGGCCCACTCGGCCCGGGTTCGTTCGCAGGGGGCGGAGACCCTCCCGAAGGACCCCCGGGACGAAATTATTGCGGCCCTCCAACGCCGACTTGATGAAATGGAGGCCAACAAAGCTCACGCCACCACCTCCACCCCTCATTCAGACCTCAAGTACGAGGCCATGATGGCCAAAATGGAGGAATTGCAGAAGAAGGTAGCTGAGGGCTCCAGGGAACCCATCATCCAGCTCCGGACCTAGACGCCATTTACCCCAAGGGTATTGGCGGCCCGGATCCCGGAAAAATACCGAGGGCAACACATACAGCCCTACAACGGGAAGACGGACCCCCAGGAACACTACATCAAATATCAGAACAGCATGATGATGGTAGGGGCGTCGGACAAATATTTGTGTCGTTGGTTCCTCTCCACCTTAGAGGGCCGACATACGAATGGTTCAACCGGTTACCCGAAGGCTGCATTGATTCATGGCAAGAACTCGCCCAGCGATTCTTGACGCAGTTTGCCGGGAGGCGTCGCACGAGGAAGCACTTCTCCCACCTCCTAACCATACGCCAGAGGAGGGATGAGACCCTTCGGGACTTCCTGGAGCGCTGGAGAACGGAAGCCGACAAAATCGACGGTGCTGACGACGGAACCCTCCTGGCCCTCCTACAAACCGTCCTCCGCACCGGCAACTTTTCAAGGAGCCTCATCATTGAACCCCCCCCCCCCCCCCGCGACTACATAAGGGCCCTGCAGCGGGGGGACCGATACGCCGAGGCCGAGGAGGTGGAAAAATACCACCAGCATCCAAATCAGCAGCCCCCGAAGGCTGACAACAAGAACAACCGAGGGCCGGGGGCTCCTCCAAATCACCCCAAGTCTTCAGGACCCTCTGATGACCGCCCTCGGCAAGGCCAAGCCAAGCCCGGGGGAGGTTATAAGAACAACCCTAAGACTTGGGCACAGCCCATTCTCCTGGACCGCCCCCGGACACCATTGACGCACCCCGTCAGCATCATCCTTGATTTTGCCGAGGAGAGGGGTCTCGTTGAGCGCGATTCTCGCGCACCCCCGGAGGTACATGCTATCAACCCTCAGTTCCCCTACTGTAGTTTCCATCGGCATCAGGGGCACAGAACCGATGACTGCCATCAGCTAAAGACGGCCATCGAGAGATTGATACAAGCGGGCCATCTGTCCCAATTTATCCAGAGCCCTCGGCAGGAGGGACCTTCTCATCAGGGACCTCCCCGAGGGCACCACACGAAGGTGAGCGCTTGGGTGAACCCGAACACCATCCCCCTCGGCAAGAAGAGGGAGATCGGAAACTTGGAGGAGGAAGAGGAGGAGTACCCCCACTACCAGGAGAAAAAACGCCACATCCTCATGATCACCGGTGGCAATACAGGGGGCGATTCCACCAGCCAGCGGAAGAAGTGGACTCAATCGCTTTACGTGGGGGAAGTCACTCACATGCCCCCGGTAAAGCGGCTTAGGGAGGAACCCATCACCTTCACCAACGCAGATCTCCCTCCTACTTCTTCTCCTCACAGGGATGCCTTGGTGATTCGGACTGAAATAAACAACACCATCATTCACCGAACTTACATTGACACGGGCAGCTCCGTCAATGTAATGTACCTCAGCACCTTTAGAGAGCTGCATCTGGAGAGGGGGTCCCTTCGGACCATTAAGACCCCTCTTGCCGGCTTCACCGGCGATACTATTGATTCTGAGGGGGTAATAACCCTCCCGGTAATCTTCGGCGACGGGCTCCATAGAACCCAGCTCGAATTGGAGTTCGTCGTCGTCAACATCGACTGCGCCCACAACATCATCCTCGGCCGGCCAGCCCTCGAGGACCTCGAGGCCGTCATCTCCATGAGGCACCTCTGCCTCAAGTTCCCCGCCGAGGGGGGCATTGGCTACTCCCGGGGGAATCAGAAAATTGCCCGCGCTTGCTATCTTCAAGTCACGAAGAAAGTAAGTAAGATGGAGTTCCGTGTTGACACCATCACCGGAACCATCGACGAAGAAGAAAAGAGGCCGAGGGCTGAACCAGCCGAGGACGTAGAAGACTTTGCGCTCGATCCGGCCAAGCCGGAGAGAGTCGTGAAGATTGGAGCCCAGCTCCCTGAAGATCTAAAGACCGGTATCACCGACGCCCTCCGCGCTTACTCCACTGTCTTTGCATGGGGGCCGGAGGACATGCCAGGAATAAGCCGAAGGGTCATCACCCACCGCCTCTCGGTGGACCCCTCGGCAAAAGCAGTACAACAACGAAGAAGACGCCTCTCCGCCGAAAGGAGGGAATTTGTGAAGAAGGAGGTCGCCATGCTCCTCTCTATTAAGCACATCAAGGAGGTAAAATACCCCTCATGGCTGGTAAACGTAGTCCTCGCACAGAAGCCTCCTACCTTCCGCATGTGCGTGGACTACACGGATCTCAACAAGGCGTGCCCTATGGACCCTTTTTCTTTGCCCAATATCGATCAACTTGTAGATGAGACCGCGGGGTGTGAAATCATGTCATTCCTCGACGCATTCCGCGGGTATCATCAGATCTTCATGCATGAGGAAGACGCCGAAAAGACAGCCTTCATGACTCCCGAGGGCATCTTCTGCTACCTAGTGATGGCCTTCGGCCTAAAGAACTCAGGGGCCACTTACACCCGGATGGTGGCCCGAGTCTTTCAGGCCGTCCTAGGGCGCACCATGGAGGCCTATGTTGACGACATGATCGTCAAAAGCAAACAATCTTCCAGCCATGCCGGCGACCTCTGGGAAATCTTCGCCATCATGCAAAAGTTCAACCTTCGGCTAAACCCGAAGAAGTGCACCTTCGGCGTCCAAGGGGGCAAATTCTTAGGCTACATGGTGAGCCGAAGGGGTATTGAGGCCAATCCCGAGAAGATCCAGGCCATCATCAACATGGAGCCCCCACGCAATGTGAAGGAAGTTCAACGGTTGACGGGCCGCCTGGCAGCCCTCAACCGCTTTCTATCTAAATCAGCGGAGAAGTCTCTACCCTTCTTCCAGATCATGAGGAAGACGGATGGCTTTCAATGGACTCCATAATGCCAGGGGGCTTTCGACGAGCTCAAACGATATCTATCTTCACCCCCTGTGCTCTCCAAACCAAAGGTAGAGGAGACCCTCTATCTCTACCTTGGGGTCAGCCCGACAGCCATCAGCTCCGTGCTCATCCGGGAGGAAGACGGCATCCAACATGCCATCTTCTATGTAAGCAAGACCCTAAGGGAGGCCGAGCTCAGGTACTCTCCTGTGGAAAAAAGGATGTTAGCCATCGTTTGGACCGTCAAGAAGTTGGGCCACTACTTCCAGGCTCACCCGGTTCAGGTCCTCACTCATCAACCCCTCGGCGCCCTCATGAGGAGCCCCACCAGCTCCTCCCGCATGGTGAAATGGGCTATCTTCTTAAGCCAGTACAACATTGACATCCGTCCGAGGCCTGCCATCAAGGGCCAAGCCCTGGCGGACTTTGTGACGGAGTGTACCGCAAGGGCAGCCACGGACGGGGAGCCCTCGGCTACCTCGGACGACTGGTGGACCCTCTACACCGACGGCTCCTCCGCGACCAAAACATGCGGGGGAGGGGTAGTCCTCGTTACTACGGCTTCAAAGCCTACTATGCAATCCGCTTCTCCTTCAGAGTCTCCAACAACGAGGCCGAGTATGAGGCCCTCCTATGTGGCCTTCGGCTGGCTGCCAACATGAAGGCTCGGCAGATCCATATCAAATGCGACTCCAAGTTGGTCGTTGGCCAAATCTCCGAGGAGTATGAGGCCAAGGAGGGAAGAATGAAACAGTACAAGGAGGCGGCCAAGGAGTTGCTTAAGGTATTTGAGGCACACTCTCTCACTCAAATACCGAGGGCTCAGAACTCCGAGGCCGACATACTATCTAAGCTCTCGGCCGACTCCCCCGAGCACATCTCCAAGATTGCTAAAATTGAGGAACTCAATCTCTCAAGTATCCATGCAAGCCCCGTCATGAACATACAACAACGCCAAGAGGACTGGATCTCAGATATCATCACCTTCATCTCCACAGGGCAGCTACCCGAGAATGAGACCCGCGCTAAACTAGCAAAGCTGAGGGCTCCTAGCTACACCATCGAAGACGGAAGGCTCTACAAACGGTCTTACAACGACACGCTACTTTGGTGCCTTCATCAAGATGAAGCCGAGGTCGCAATGGAGGAAGTGCACAGTGGCACTTGCTCAGCTCACCAGGGGCCCTTCTCCATGTCCCGAAGGCTCATTCTCCAGGGCTACTTCTAGCCAACCATGGCAAGAGATTGTGCTGACCTTGCCCGAAGGTGCACCGCATGCCAACATTTCCAGAAAGCCCCCGACAGGCCAGCGATCAACTATGCCCCCATCAGCACATCCGTCCGCTTTTCTCGATGGGGGATAGACCTCGTGGGCCCTCTGCCGAGGGGTACCTCCAACAACAGGTACATCATTGTGGCCATCGACTACTTTACCAAGTGGGTGGAGGCTGAGCCCCTCGCCAGCCTCACAGAGGCGAAGTGTTGTCACTTCGTCCTCAAGAACATCCTCACAAGGTTTGGCGTCCCCCAGCAGATCATCTCCGACAACGGAACACAATTTGAGGTAGCCCCCTTCTGTGCCCTTCTGGAGGCATGGGGCATCAAACACACCTTCTCCTCCGTTGCCTACCCTCAAGGCAATGGGAAAGTAGAGAACGCCAACCGGACCTTGCTCGAGGGCCTCAAAAGGAAGCTGGAGGCCGAGGGCGGTGGCTGGGTAGAAGAACTCCACAACATCCTTTGGGCCTACCGCACCACCCCTCAGCGAGCGACAGGTGAAACACCCTTCTCCCTCTGCTACGGGTTTGAAGCCAAAGCTCCTACGGAAGTCACCCTTCCCACCCGGAGGGTGATCCGATATGACCCCGAGGTCAACGACAGCAACATGGCTCTCGACCTCCACCTCCTTTCAGAACGACGGGAGCAAGCCTTCATCCGGGCAGAAAACTACCGAAGGCAAGTCAAAAGCTACATCGACGCCAAGGTTCGCACCAGAGAATTCCAAGTGGGGGACTATGTCCTCCGGAGGAGGGAAGCCAGCCAACCGACCGAGGGAGGCAAAATGGCACCAAAATTCGAAGGTCCCTACATCATAGCAGCCATCATCAAACCCGGGACTTACAAGCTCAAACGCCCCAACGGGAAAGAGGTCCCTAGGCACTGGAATGTACACCACTTAGTTAAATTTTATCAATAATGTAAGAGCGGCCAAGCCCTCATAACTAGTGAATGTACTATCCTATGGCCCAAGGCCTCCAATTTTGAAGAATGAAGACACATTCAAGACACCAAGAACAACCGCAAAACACTTATGAGCGGCCAAGCCCTCATACCAACTACAGGCCCAGGCCTCACCACGAGAAGAACCCCCTCCGGCACCCAGTGCCAGGGGTACACATCTCCACCATCAACATCAAAAAGAAGAACACCAAGTGTTCCTACAGAAGACCCCTCGGTACCAAGTACCGGGGGTACACATCTCACCCATCAACGTCAAATAGAAGAAGAACACTAAGTGTTCCTACAGAAGACCCCTCGGTACCAAGTACCGGGGGGGCTACATATCGAAACTAACACCAAGTGTTGTTTCTAAAAGCCGTACCCCACGAGGACGCATATACCGAAGGCGCCACCATCGGTGCCGGTGGCACGTAGTGCCCCCGGCCATTTGCAACTAGTGTGCAAATAAAAACCCTTCCTTGAAACGCTTTCCGCGTCACTACCCCCAGGGTATGACAGGCATGAGAAATGCCCAGGATTCGACTTTCAAAAACGGAGCGCTTTCCGCGTCATCACCCCAAGGGTATGACAGGCACGAGAAATGCCCAGGATTCGACTTCCAAACCGAAACGCTCCCCGCGCTACCACCCCAAGGGTGTGGCAGGCCACGGACTATGTCTAGCGCCGAGGGGACGACTTTCAAAAATGAGGCGCTTTCCGCGCCATCCCCCAAGGGGAGGCAGGTTACAGACCACCATATCTTGTGCCCAGGAAATGACCCTCGATCCCCTCGGAACTCGGAAGGTTAACCCGAGGGAGGAGAGCCATTGGTGTATTCTGATGGTCTCCTGATAGGCCCAGCCTTACCAAGAAACCAAGTTTCTTGATGCCTTCCCTTCACCACCAACCAAAAAAAAACAGAGGGGGTGAAGGGGAGTAGACTCATCGAGAAATCAATGAGTGCAACACTCCAACAAATCACAGCATACCGAGGGCTCCTTACGGGAACACCTCCGGTAGCTGAAGGCTCCTATGTCCCGAAGGTTACTACTCAACAATACAAAGGGATTGGACTGTCTCAAGTACACTAAACGACTAACTTCACCTCAAATAAATTCCGAAGGCACCTACCATCGGTCATCCATCGCCACCGAGGGGTCCTATCCCGTAAAAGGGGATGCAACTGACTAAGGCAACTCAACAACCCTTCAAGTGAATGCCGAGGGCACCTATATCCCACCAGCATTCACTACAACATCAATGTCCTACAAATTTTCCTAAGTCCACACTTTTGGAAAATGACAACAGCCGGAGGCATCTTTTACTAACCGAAGGCTACACAAGGAAGCAACACTTAGAAAATTTTCTAAATCCTGAAGATTGAGCCCCCGGCCTGATCAATATTTCAACTGAGGGACCATGATAGCCAAAGGCTACTTGATGCAACAACATTTAGAAAATTTTCTAACTCCTATATGTTGGGCCCTCGGTCCAATATTCACACATCAGGAAGGAGGCTACCAGCCGAGGGCTTCCAACGGGGAACTACACTTAGAATTTTTTCTAAGTCTTAAGGATTGGGTTCTCAACCTAATCATCTCACAGCAATTGAACTACAAACACCCGAAGGCCCTATGGTGTGCTACACTTAGGAAAACAAGCTAAGTCCTAAATGCTTTGCCCCTTGTGGAGCCACCAGCCAGCCGAGGGCATACCGCAAACACCTCACCGTCACCCGAGGGCTCCAACTTCACACATACTACACTTAGGAAAATTCCCTAAGTCCTACATATTTTGGCCCTCGGTCAACTCTCCATACTACCGGAGGGGCCACACGATTGAAGGCTTGGTGAGACTACACTTAGAAATATTTTCTAAGTCCTAACTATTGCTGGGCCCTCGGTCATATATCCAGCGAGGGGTGCCCAACTACCGAAGGCTAAAAACTGTATTCAAACACTTAGAAAATATTTCTAAGTCCTGAACATTGTCCCCTCGGTGAGAGGTTCAACTGACTAAAGATTTCTAATAGCCGAGGGCTACAAGGTGCACCGCACTTGGAAGAAAATATTCTAAAGTCCTAAACATACATTAAAGAAGGGCAAAGGCATACATTCAAGAGAAAACGACGGCATACATTCGAGAGGAAATAAATTAAAGAAAGCAAGTCAAATACGTGAGGCCCGAGGGCTAACATTCATCCATCAAAAAGAAGAGTAAATGTAATTGTTACAACGATGGCGAGGGCCGGAAGCATACAAGTGTGACCATTACAAAGTAAGTCCCAAATATTTACTAAGTACATATTACAAATCAACAACAACATTCCCGGGGGCCGCCTCCTCCGATGGTTTCGAAGTGACCTCTGCATCGGCCTCAGGTTCGTCACCCTCGGCTTCCTTCCGGAGCTCGGTGTCCTCCAGGTCTGGCCTCTCGACATCGGAGGGGAGAGGAACACGGATGTCTGGCTGCAGGGGGGAAGCCCGTATGCCGCCGAGTCGAAGTCCTTCGGCTCAATTTTCAAGTGGCGAGCCATCCTCCGGTAGATGAGGGCTTGGGTGAAAAACTCGCCCCCATCATAATATTGTTTGCCCTTTCGGGCCATCCATTCCTCGCCCGGGCCCTCGCACCACTCATCGACTGAGGCCTCCACAACCGAGGACAGCCACTCCTTGTGTCCCTCGGCCTTCCACCCCCCATCCAGGAACCCGGAGATGGCCTCCTCCCGGGCTGTGACGACAGCCTTCGCTCTGACGGCCTCGGCCTCCTCGACGGCTTTCTTTGCGGCCTCCGCAGCAACCTCCTCAGCTTTGGCTTTCTCCTCCCTAAGCCTTCCGGCCTCCGCTCTCGCAAGCTGGAGGTCCTCTTCAAGCTGGGCCATCAGCTTCGTGGCCTTGGAGTCCTTGAGAATGAGCTCCTTCATCTTTGCGTCTTGCCCAGCTTTGTGGAGACGCCATTCCTCCAGCCGTCGGGCCTGCTCTCCGAGGGCAATGCAGGTCTGCAAAAATAAAGGAGTTAGCAGGGCCGAACATGATTCCCTAGTTCGAAGTAAAGAAGAGAAAGATAACTATCATAGACTTACCGTGAGGGAAGACCGGAGGATCCTGTCCTCAAGGGCTTGGTCATCATCAGCCCCGAGGGCTGCCCTGTCAATATCGAGGGTTATACCTCTCAGAAGCGCCCTCAGGTCAGCTGTGCCATTCAACACGGCCGTACCAGCCGGGAGGGAGAGCGTAAGGACCTCGGGAGATGGCTCCCGGACACCCCTCGGCACCTTCGCCACCGGCATCTCCTCGTGCACCCCGGAGGCGGGGGCAATCATCCACAATCACCACCGGGGGGTCCTTCTTCGTGGTGTCCCCCTTCTTCGATTTCTTGCTAGCCGGGGGGATTCCTTTGCCGTTGTTTTCCTCTTCGCGGCAGCAGCATCGCCCTCGGGCTTCTTGAAAAACGCACCGACGGGCTTTTGGCCGCCCGCGTCCGACCCCTTCGGATCCTTGGCCGGCTTGTTCTTGAATCGGGCAAGGCCTTTGACGTTCATCATATTCACTGGGATACCTGCAAAAATAGTATGGGGTTAAAATCGAGGGGTTACTAACAGAAGGCACAAGAAATAAAAGAACAAACAGATAAACTATGTGCTAAGATATGAAAATGAGGGTGCCCTCAGCCACTACCTCCGGAGGCTCCCTCAAACACCGGGAACTTCTCATCTGTTTCCCCCAGGAAGCGATACCGCCGGAACCCGAGGGTGTAGAGATCTTCCTCTTTGGTGCACTCCTTAATGGTAATATTTTTGTCCCGGCCCTCCGGGATCGTGGCCAGAATCCTGCCGTCTTGCTCGAGGGCGGCGCTCCTCCTCTTCTCGTGCCTCCTGAAACGGTCACGCAACTCCCTCGGGAAGGGGCTCTCGGTCAGCTTCACGTAGCACCACCGGTCCTTCCACCCCTTGTTCGAGGAGGGCGCCTCAGTGAAGAGCTTGAACATTGCCACCTGCTGCAAGTTTGCGAAGCCCTCGGCATTCGCATGCCCCCCCGGCACAGATTGAAGCTCTAGAAGAAGAGGTCCAGGCTAGGTGTCACCCCCCGGGACTTGCAGAGCTGGAGGAAGCCGGTAATGTAGGAATGGCTGTTCGGGGTCAGCTGGCAGGGGACCAAACCCACGAACCGGAGGTACTCCCAGAGGAAAGGGTGCAGGGGGAAGCGGAGCCCCATGGACACCGAGAGAACGTGCACCGCAATACAGCCCTCGGGAGCCCGGGAGAGGACGTCATCTGGACCCGGTGTCACCACGATGGCCGAGGGGCCCACGTGAAGCTGAGTGACGTAGATGTCCGCCGCATCAACCTTCAACCTTATTTCCAAGGCGGCGGTGTTCAGGTAGGAGTACCCCTCGGGCATATCGAGGGGCTTCCCTTGATCTGCAACGCTGCCCTTCTTCTTGGGAGAAGCTACCTTGGCCTTCTTCTTCCCGGGGGCCACCCGGATGGGAACCGCGTTCAGCGGCCGAGAGGTGCTGGCCTCACCGGCACCCGGGGGGGGGGGGGGGGAGCACAGCCACGGTCACCCTCGTCCTCTCCTTTGCTTCCTCCTCCTCTGCAACCTGCATGGCGAGGGCCAGCTCTTCGTCTTCCACCTCCTGCTCGAAGCCCTCGGCTTCAACTTCAGCCAACAGCTCCTTCTGCACTTCTACTGCCATCGCAACATCCTCCTGGGCCGAGGACTGTTCGTTTGAGGACTCCACATCCGAAAGGACTCCATCCTCCATCGAGGGCGCCCCCGAGATGTCTTGAGAATCACTCTGTGAAGACATTGCTATACTACGTCGAGGGTTCGGAGACGTTAAGTACTCTAAGCTACCCATCTAATCTAAGGCCACAAAGACAGCTAGCTAAGAGGTGAAGTGCGAATGGAGAACTGACCTTAGAATCTGATCGAGGGCTGCTGTTTCTCTCTCTAGAAAATTTGGCAGAGCTTCGCTATAAGGATTTCGCACAAGGGGAAGGAAGCCCGGCCATGGGTATTTATAGGCACCGGAATCCGGGCTTGGGCCTGGAAACCGGGCCTCCGGTTGGACTGTCATCATTACTCGCCGTGTCTTCGCCCAATCGGTGACGCCCGCCCACGGGCAGCCAACGAGCACGCACCACGTGGCAACCCCCCTCCAACGGCTATATCCGGACGATACATATTCCAACGACTATATTTCCAACGACTATATTCTGGGAGCCCCCGGGTTTTTACTTCACTCCACTTCATTAAGGGGAGCCCCCAGGTACACTTACTCAGAGACGCTCACGGGTTGTGCCCCACACAGTACGTAACAGACGCCTTCGGGATCACTCCTTCAGAAGCCCAAAGCTTTTTATGAGGCCACCCCTCAGGGATCCCCCCTCAGCACTGTAAGGGCCGGGTAGCCCCCGGGGAGTATACCTCATTGACGGATAGCCTACGGCTCACAGGTAATGGGGAGCCCTCAGGTATCTTCATCACCAACTAATCACCAAACAGGGGACCCCCCGGTAACGACTCGACTGTCACCCGCATTCATTACGCCATCGATCCCCAGATTGAGGGACCCGCCTTCAGCACCTCCCAGGACATCAACAACAAGCCTCCGGCTAATCAACACATGAGCCCTCAGAACAAGGAGAGCCTTCGGCATCATCATTATTTTCCATTTTGAACCAAGGTTTCACATTTTCGATTCATCGTTGGGGGAATTCGGTGCACTCTTTTTCCCTCATTAGGATTTTTTCCCACAGGGTTTTTCCTAATGAGGTTTTTAACGAGGCATCCCCCCAAAATGAAACGAAAAGCGTCAGCCTTCGGCCCACAACAGCAGCGCAACTACTCTACTCCTTTTCACCACTTTGCAAGTGCCTCAAGGAGTGGGGGACTGGAGGACCCCCTCGGTAAAAACCACAAAAATTACAAACATGACCCCTCAAGTCCCGACATGTGGGTAACTGAGGGACTGCCCTCGGCAGAATAAACAATCAACAAACTACCCACGACTCTACGAACTACAAACGAAACAACGGCAGAGGACAAGCACAATTACTCCTTTTCCCTCAAGTACTTTTCGACAAAAGGAGTGAGGGACTCCTCATGGAGTATATGGCCCGGGAACCCCCGGCCCACAGACTCCTACTACTCCAAACAAAGGCCCAACAGGCCCAGAAGGCCCAACAGGCCCAAATCACAGCGCCCAGAGTACCAAGCAGCCCACAATGCGCACCAGGGGTGCCTTCGGCCCCCTGGCCGAGGGCTCTAACTCCCACAGGAGGGCCAAAACAGGAAAACAAGATGACTGGGGAAAACGGCGAAAATCACTAGCCCTCGGGACCTGGAGCCCTCGGTACCAAGAGGGTCCCCAGTACTCAGAGCCCTCGGTTAGTCCTCTACAGCCGAGGGCACCTTTCCTGACATGATATCCGCACCACATGCGTACAGATCACCGTACCCTGTACAAACGTCCCATCCAACAGCCGCATTAAATGCGGCCACATGCGGCTGCCAGCGCCAACCAGTTGAGGTGACCTCTCGGCCAATGGGCGCTTGACACGTGTCCCTGTCCGGCATTTATTGCTACTATAAATAGCACCCCATTCCCCCATTTGTAACCACGCTGAAAACGCTCCACACTTTATAATATACTTCCTCTCTCTATACTTACTTGCTCTGACTTCTCTCTTATTACTCCCCGTAATAACCCCTCGGATAAGCTACCCCCCGGGTACACTATCCATCAAGTGTTTTTTACAGTAAACATGTTTTCCTATTTGCTTTGTTATAGTTTTACAGCTTTTCCATAAAACTAAAAAATACCTCTATTAATAATTAATCCCTATTTTTACCATAACAAAAAACAATATATATATGTACACACACACAATTGTACTCACCCTTGTATCATACTCACTTTACACCATCATATTTGTGAAAGTTTTTGTGTGTGAATTACGGGTTCATAGACACATTTTCTCTATGAACCAGATACACAGACAAAAAGCATTCCACCTTGGGTATAAAATGGTGGATCCTTCCTTGAACAAAAATGACTCGTTTGTTTTCTTTTGGATCTCCATTTTCCAAACAACAAATCTTAGTGTACACCTTCTTATGCACATAAGTACACTACGTGTCAGAGAGAGTTTTTTTATCTGTGAATCATATTATGTGTATACAAAGGTGTAAAAAAGTAATTTTTGTTTTGCAAATCCAGATTCACTTGCTCTCCATCCTGACTTGCACTTTCATACATTTCCATTTATGACAAAAATTCCATCGAAACATCCCCAGTTCGCAGGGAGCTACAGATCTGCAATTATGAAAACAAGCTTCGCTCCCACCCCTCAAATTCCCTAATAGATCTGATCTATCTGACTTCCTCATCTGCCGAGTGTAGAGCTTCCCTCTCATCGCCTCCATCGTTCCTCTCCATCATTACCGGATGCGTACTTCTTCCGACTGCCGTGCTTCTCGCCTATGCCCGAGGAAACTCCACTTCACACTCCGTATCTAACACCACTGGACCTTGTCGTATCTTACGGTTTCTGAGGGCCTTTTACCCCATCCCTGTCAATCAGACACCTCGTGAAGTGTCCTACACGTGTCTGAGTCTCCGTCACGCTATTTCTCCAGTCTTGGCGCGTCCGTGATTCATTGCTCGGCTGATAAATCTCTCCTCATGGAAAATGCTTTAAGGTACGACCTCTAATTGTTTCTGGTGTGAATGTGCAGTCTCTAATCTGTTGTAAGAAATTTCAGGTTGCTGAAAGGTCGCAGCTTTCCTGGTAAGGTATTCATAACCCCCAGGGCAGACCCGCTGGATGCCTCAGCTTTATACTCCCCAACTAGTAGCAGGATAATATCAAATGAGACAGGACCAAATGAACAAATTGATGAATCCCATGAGGTATAACATGTGCAGATGTCGCATTTTTACTGTCTCAATCTTGGGCATTTATGTTGTATGTTAATTCAGAATATATAGTGCTCAAAGAGATGCATTGCTTTTAGGATGAAGAAAGCAGAAGCAACTCTGATCCTAGTTCATCTGTTAACAAGATGAATTCATCAACATCAAATGCCGAGCCCAAGTACACAGAGATTCCAAGGACCCCCATGGGATCTAGAGCTACTGATTCAGCAAGGTTAATGAAGTTCACTAAAGAACTGTCTTCAACAACTGTTGTCTTAGGTACTAGTTTCTTTCCTTCGCATACATTGTAATCTTTCTTAAAACATATCCTGACATTTTTAAAAGTGTAACAGAAGGATTATTACATGTCAACTCTTTCAGTATTTCATAGTGTAAAGCTACAATGCTTAGTTGGTGTCACATGATTTACCCTTAATTTGTGGTATACATTAAGCTTGTCCTAGCGAAAGTAAGGGGAGGGGAAACTTGAGTTTATCATCCAGTAAACAGTCTAAAGTTTGCACATCTAAACTGAACCTATGGAAGAGTATAGAGGTTTTAGGAAATGTAAGTTCACTAATTGTTCTTGACACAATGGCAGCATTTTTATATCATTTAATCACATTCATCTTGACTAGTATCACACACTCTAGTACTTGTGAATTGTGATATGTTTGGTTCACCTTTTCTAATTTTCATTAGGAAAGGTCACATGCCTTAAAAATGAATTATTAGCACCCTCATCTGTTGGATAACAGTCCGTATGACATGGTTAATTGTTTCCTTTGTGCTCTTACTTAATAGTACATGATACCCATCATGTAAATATTTAAATTAATTCTAGTCTGATTCAGAGATGGAGTTGTCTCGCTGGCTTTTTTGTTCAATTTGCAATTATAGTCATCCTATGAGATTTTATCCTTACAGATTCCCTATAGTTTCTCTTTATCCTCTTTATTAACCAATTCATTTCTCACAGATAAACTGCGTGAATTAGCCTGGAGTGGTGTTCCATCATATCTGAGACCAGTGGTGTGGAGGCTCATTTTGGTATGCCTCTTTTCCTGCTAATAAGCATAAAGATGTAATTTCTTAGAAACTGTGTATGCTCTTGAATTCTAAGTGGCATATATTCCAACAATAATAATATTCTAATTAACTTTTCTGCATGGATTATTCTGCCTTCTGATATTAGGATTTTACTTTGATGTCTGAGAAAAAGAAATGATTATTCTTTGGTCAATTTGTTACGCTATATACCATACTGTATTAACTATATGTTTTTATGAGAGTGTTTGTCCTTCAAGGCTTAAATGAAAGTTAGTTTCAGTGGAAAAGATTCATACATATATCTTGATAAAAATTTATACATCTTAGCTGGATAAAGGCACACAGCTTCTGTGTTGTAATCAACAGGATATAAGAGGCGGGTATTTCATTTACAGGTTTCAGTCTGTACGAACATTGATTATGGTGTTTTGTTAATAAGTTTGATACTGCAACGATGCAAATGCCTCTCATCTTTGTTGGATTACCACGAAGTTTATTATAAATCTACTAGCTTCCTTCACCCTGATCCCCTGCACCCTTAACAAAACAGTGCAGCATCTTATTCCTTATTAGAACAACTCTCAAAGTTTTTGTGTTGCCCCTGTACTCCTTTGCCCACTATGATTTTATTGATAAAAATTTATTTGCTCACACTTCTATTATATTACTTTCAGCATTTTTAGCCTATGAAGTTGAATCAGGCATGTATTTAACTATTTTTGTTACTTGTAGTACTAAACAAAAAAAAATACTTTTGTTGCTTTTGAATTAAATAAAAAACTGACCACAGGGATATGCACCCCCTAATTCAGATAGAAGGGAGGGAGTTTTGACAAGAAAGCGCCTGGAGTATCTTGATTGTGTTGCTCAATATTATGATATTCCAGACACTGAGCGCACGAATGAAGAGATAACCATGCTTCGGCAGGTATCGTGGATGTTGTAGGATGACTTCTAGTTATCAATTTCCATATCTGTCATTTGTACTTCATTTAATTATAAACCTTCTTTTGTGCTGCTAGATTGCTGTTGATTGCCCAAGAACAGTGCCCGATGTCACTTTCTTTCAACAAGAAAAAGTCCAGAAATCACTGGAGCGCATACTTTACACATGGTTGGACACTCTACCCTTCGTCTCATATTCTTAATTTCTAGGGTTCTTATGGATTATAAAAATTAGCAGAATATCATTCATGTGATGTTAATATTTCATTTTATATATTGTAGGGCCATTCGGCATCCTGCGAGTGGCTATGTACAGGGAATTAATGACCTAGCAACACCCTTTATGGTTGTTTTTTTATCGGAGCACTTAGAGGGAAGCATTGATAATTGGAAGATAGCTGATCTTCCTGCTGAGAAAATATCTAACGTAGAAGCTGACTGCTATTGGTGCCTAACAAAGTTGCTTGATTGCATGCAAGATCATTACACATTTGCTCAACCTGGAATTCAACGATTGGTCTTTAAGCTAAAGGAGTTGGTTAGACGGATTGATGGTATGTTTTTGTATTCTTTATAACCCTTGCATTTGCTACAGCTTACAGCCCATATTTGGAAGGATTGTGTAAAATAGCTACATACCGTTCTCGAACAATGGTATTGTATTTTGAGGCGTAGGCTGTCTCTAAGTAGCCTTTGACTTATTTCAGCCAAGTAACTATTACAAAATAGGCTCTAAATCGTTTGTGCTCTGTTAATTTGCTCCCTAATACAGGGTGATTTGAAATCTACATTGGCCAATGAAGGTGCTATAAAACACGTGTTAAGAATAGATTCTGAGCAAAATGCCGAAACATCATGACTTTTGAAAAAGTTTGCTTTCAGCTCATTGTATAAATGAGAAGGGAAACATCAAGTATCTAGTTATTTACGCATCTACTTTATGATTAAAAAAATAAAGATGTTCTTAAATCTTAAAGATTACTCCATCCACAGGAGGGACTGAGTTAAATTGGTTGGGATAAATTGATTTCATGTGGAATTCTCACGTTTACCCTTCTGTAAAATTAGTCAATCAATATTGAACGACATCTATCTTGGAACCCCAGAAATGAAAATATGTAAATTAAAAGGCAACACTGCCAACACCTAATAATATAGGTACTGGAACACATTAGTACTATTATACATTTGTGCCATTTTTTATTTGTATGATTGAAGGAGGCAACCTTAAGAAAAATCACTTTAACGCCATCAATGCTTTATGCTTGTGAAAACCAGAGCCCATCTTAAGACACATGGAGGAGCAAGGACTTGAATTTCTACAATTTGCTTTCCGCTGGTTCAATTGTCTGTTAATACGTGAGGTGTCTCTTGGTCTTTTGATCATTAATTTGAAACTGTCATTTTTTGAGTTTTGAGTTTTGAGTTTTGAGCTAATCAATGGCTTTGGTTACGCATAGATCCCATTCCACCTAGTTCATCGTCTGTGGGACACTTATATAGCAGAAGGTGATGCACTGCCAGATTTCCTTGTGTACATAGCTGCCAGTTTCCTACTAACGGTGAGATGCATTCTTTGCCCTTCGGTTCTCAGATTTGTTTGACCACCAAACTAGTCTGCTTTGAACAAGTCAAAAGTTTATTGTGAACAGTTCAAGTCTGACCAAGGCACATATTTTGTTTATTAATTTGGTAATTACAAGTTTACAACTGCTATAATTTGTTAATCCTACACATTATTTATTTAGTTTATGTTGGTTACTAAATTTATCACATGCGACTTGTCTTTTTTTGCAAATTACATGAAAAACTAGCTTCATTTGTTCATACATACCATTTTTTCTTTTTCTTCCTTGAAACCAAACAAGAGGTTTCTAACATGACTCTTTTTGGGGAAGGAGGGATTAGTAACAGTTGCTGCAACTTGTCATTTCAGTGGACTGATAAGCTACAGCAGCTTGAGTTCCAAGATATGGTAATGTTCATCCAACATCTTCCAACTCATAGATGGAGTGATTTAGAGCTGGAAATGGTGCTCTCACGGGCTTACATGTGGCATGCCATGTTTAGTAGCTCACCTAGCCATTTAGTTAGCTGAAGACTTCTTGCTCAACAGCGATGGCCTCGCCTATCCTACTTATCTCGTCCGATTTGAATCAATGGCTAAATTTGTGGGTGAAATAAAGCCTTACCGGCACGGCGACACACCAGTGTGAAATATAAATGTATTTTTCCTCAACTCTTTTTTGTTATTTTTACTTGTTTCTCCTCTTAGTATAAATGTATCATCTTCCTTGTGAAATAAGCAAAAATCTGTTTTAAGTTTTCACTGCTTCCTTGTTTTTTGTCCTGATATTTGTAACATCTGTAATCGTGCTCCACAAGGCTTTCAAGAAACACTTGTCACTCTCTCATTAGTTAGCTTTTTTGGGCCTATGACCCAAGCCTTGTATTTGCCTATAAATAGCACCTTCCGATGAGATCCCTTTTAATGGTTGTACTGTTATTTTGCTATTTTTGAGGAAAAACTAGTTAATTACTCCGTATTATGAATAAAGTCATGTTTTAAAGAAACTGTAAAGGCATGGACCGGGCCCGGGAAGGAACGAAGTGGGCTTTTTTTATAAAACATGGGCCCGGAACCAGCTTGGGTTGATACCGTGTCTGGTTCGGGCCGGGCTACCAGGCCGGGTAGCGGTTCGGGTCAGGCCTGGGCTATTTTTTTTGTTGTTTAAATATTAAGTTAACATTATAAGTTGGACACTTAGACATAAAAAAAGTTATTACAATTTTTTTTGAAAGGAACTAAGGAAGTATGTAGTACAATTGAAACTTGAGAAAAAAATAAAACAAGAAATACATTTTTTAATAAATAAGAATCCATTGGAATCTCTGTGACTTCGGTTGTTTCCTCCATAAAGTGTCGGGTGAGTTCGATGCTCAGTTCTTGAGTTCTACGTTGGGCCTTCGACTAGGGGTGGACTGGTTCCGGTTCGGGTCTGAGCCTGGTCGGGCCTCGGTTCATGAAGGGGGAGACCCAGAACCGGCCCGGGTACCTCTCGGGTCTGGGTCGGGCCGAACCTCGGTTCTATTTTTTTTTTTTGGATTTTCCTAGTTAACCCCCAACCCTCCCCCCTCATCCCCAAACCAACCCTAACCACCTCAAATGGCCCAAAATACCCAGCCCAACCCAAAAACTTAAAAAAAATTCAAAAAAAAAAAATAATAAATTGGCCCGGCCCGGGCCCGAACCGGCCGGGCCAGTTCACGTTTTTAAGGGCCCGAGCCCGAACCGCCATCCCACCGGGCCGGGTGGCCCGAATCGGGCAACCAACCGGTTCACCGGGTCGGGCCGGGCTCGCACAGTAGCGGGCCGGTCCGGTTCCGGGCCGGTTGGTCCGGCTCGAGTCCACTCCTACCTTCGACCAATCGTGGAAACAAACAAGCGTATCAAGAGAGTTTGCGCTCAATCTCGGGTATAAGTAGATATACTTAATATATATATTTATAAGTAGATAATAAGTGTATAAGTAGATATACTTCATATATATATAAAAGTAGATAATAAGTGTATAAGTAGATATAATAATTGTTTAAGTAACATATAATATTAGGTTTATAGTATACAAGTATATAATATAAGTATATTACTATAAGATGAGTAATACACTTATATTTAATACTTAATATATATAAGTATATATTAAGTATATGTAATATGTAAATATAAGTAAATAACAATAATATAATAATTAGATATTAACTATGTGTGAAGTAGATAATAAATTTTATAAATATAATATATGTAGTAATATGTTGATATAAATTTGAGAAGATGAAGATGGAGAAGATTAGTAGAGAATAGAGATTAGAGAGTAGGAATCATTGGAGAAGATGTGTAGTAAATTGTATAGAAAAACTTGAGTATTTATAGATTTTTTGTGCCCCCACCCCACCCCGGGATCCCCAGGGAGCCTCCCAACGGCTATAGAGCCATTTGGGTTTGTGGGCAACGATCATAAGGCCTTGTTTGGGCCTCCAATTTTTTTAAAAAAACAAAGTAGCCGTTAGGCCCGGACCGGGCCCGAACCGGTCGGGCCGGTTCACTGAAATCTTGGCTCGTGCCCGAACCGCCTTACCCGATCGGGTCGGTTCAAAGCCCGAACCGCCCAACTTATACCCGGGCTGGGCTTGCACAGTAGCGGGCCGGGTCGGTTCCGAGCCGGGCTGAACCGGTTGAGTCCATCCCTAACTATAATACAAGGGGGTGGATTTAAAAAGCGAACATGGCAATCAGACAAAGAAATGACAGCTCTAGCAAGATCATGAGCTATTTGATTTGTAGACCGTCGCACATAGGGGTGGATCCGGTCCCGGTTTTCCATATTTGAGACCTGAATCGACCCGAACTACTTGGGCGGTCCCGGTCTGGTCTACCCGGCCAGTCCTGGTCCGGTCTACCCAGCCAGTTTTGGGTTAGTTCGGACTTGTTATTTTTAAACTGAAGTTTACACATTAGAAAAGGAAATGTATAATTATTTGAAACAATACATTGACTTATTAACACATTTATAAATTCTAATTGAGAATAGTTTAAGCTTTAAAATTTGAATACATGAACTAAGCATCGTCCGAGTCGAGCCGCTTCCAATGTCGGTTGTCATTTACTCCATGAAATGGTGATCCGGTGCTATGTTCACTTCTTGTGTTCTATGATGGACCTTCAACCAATCATGGAAGCAAATGAGCATCTCAAGATATGAAGCACTCAACTTTGTTCAAGATTCAGTTAAAACGTTGTTGGCTTTACTAAACTCTTGTTCCACGACCACTGTTGAAATCTGCATTAACATCACTTTTTTGGCCATTTGTGATAAAATCAGAAACATCCCTTCGTGGCTCTTCCATAGTTCCACCATTGGAGAATGTCAAAGTCGTTCCCTTCATTATACTCATCATGAAATGTTAGATATAAAGAAAGCTCATTAATTGAGCTTTCTGCAACTGTAGGAGTAGATTTACCTTTTTTCAAAAGATTAGATATTGTTGATTTAAAATGACTTTTTCCTTTAGATGAAGAAGTAGTCAGTTTCGGGGGAGTGGTACGTTACCATATTGTGTATGAAACTCATAAAATAAATTGTGAAATAAATTACTAACCTCGTTAAATTGAGTTTGAGGATCTATAGGTGAGTCCTCGTACATAGGGAAGTCATCGTAAAAAGCAATATAATAGCACTCCAAAAATGTCTGATAATTCGACAGTTTGAAATGAGGATCAAGAAGAAAACAATAGAACATATAGACATAATGCAGGCAAAATATTTTTAAAACTTTTCTTTTATGAAATTACAAAAATAATGAACACACGTAGCTTGGGAAAATTGTTGAAAAGCATCGGCGAGATTAACAACTTTTATAAAAAATTGGTTAATATTTGGTGTATAAACATGATAAAAAGTTTGAGTAGTGTTAAGAAGAATATTGTTTATCAATATTACATTTGATATGGCCAATACCAAATTTGCCTAGTGTAATACCCTTCAAGCCGAATACCAATAGGGTATTACACATACAAATTTGCCGTGTATTTTACATATTTTTGCATTATTACATTTAAAAACTTATCCTTTTGAATATAAAAAATAGTATATCGTACTCTTTGAATATGGTTTTTCCATGTTGTTTTTTATTCAATTTATGTCTTTTGAATATGATTTTCGTGGTAAGTATTTTTCTGTCTAGGGTCTTCGAAATGTTAAGATATTGAATATTGAATATTGAATATGTCTTTTGAAGACGCCCATGTATGTATCTTCCCATATATCACTACACACAGTCATACGCTCATTAAAATTAAATTAGCACATAAAATGAATTAATTTATCCTTTTCCAAAAGATATTGTTTAATAACTTTTTTTTAATTATTTTTCGGCTTTAGTTTTTAAATTGTGAATTTAATTTAAAAAATCTTGAGCATAAACACGTAAAGCAAGACTTAAATATACCACTTTACAACATACTAGTTCTGATCGGTCCATATTTGAAAATTACAGTTCAAATGAAAGTGCTCCTTAAATTAATCACGTGAAATTTTGATATTATTAGTGAATGGATATTTATAATACTTTCTCTCTTTATTTCACAGAGGTGAGCTCATGAAGGATGTTCAAGTTTTTAGAGAAGATTATGATGGGTTATTGTTGATGTTACCGTAAAATGGAACTGAATATTTTATATATATATATATATATATATATATATATATATATATATATATATATATATATATATATATATATATATATATATATATATTCAGTCATGCGAAAAGAACTAATTTATGTTATATAGTGTGATGGTTTAGATTCCTTTTGTTAAAGTTGTATAACTTCAGGTCACTATGTAAGAATGAATTATTGTTCTAAATTGTAATGTTGCACTACATTTAAATTTTACTTTGAACTTGTATGTTTGATAATATTTCCTTATTGAAGTGCTTTTTTAAATTTTTTATAATAGTATGTGTGTTTCGTGATATACAGTAGAGTAAGATATAATCATTTAAAAAACGTTGTGTAATAGGTGATATAAGTTTTAGATATAAATGATATATATATCATGTTTAATAATATATTTATATATATTCAGTGGAGGGCCTAAGGGGGGGGGGGGGGGGGGGGGGGGCTAGGGGGGCACGTGCCCCCGCTTCGGGTCCGGAAATTCACTAGTAGCACTTAAGGTAAAAATCAGTGTCCCACTTCGGGCCCATAATTTTTATTATAGACTAAGTTTAGTGTCTAGTGTGCCCCCGTTCACACAAATTTATGGGTCCACCACTGTTATATTACATACTTACAAGGAATGTTGCAATAAATGTATATAAGTGTTGTATATTGTCAAAAAATTGTTACATAAAGTGTTGATATATATTAGCTAGTGTTGTGTTTAATAGCTTAGCGTTGCGGAAGAACATAATAAAATGTCATAACAACAATCACTTTTTAGAGATATATGTACTTGGTCACAATCAGGTATATATATTTGATATTTACGGTATTACACATTGATGATTAAGCATTTTGATTGTCAATGTCTTATTCATAATTGTGTTCTCTTGGACTTATGTTGTCAATAAGTAAGTGGGAGCTTATATGATAGTATAATATAAGGTCCTAAAATAACCTCAATCAATGATCATCAAGAAAGGAATATTGAAGATATTAGATAAGATTGGTATGTGGACTTCATCATACTTTTAGAAAGTATAGTTGATCTCACAAGTCACAACTATGAGTTCCTGTAATTCATGATGGTCACATAGATATTTTAGAGAATATTGGCATACCCACCGAGAAACCATTTGATAAGTTCTATTCATGTGTCTATGGGATTATCGGCGTATAGAGTAGTGTAATAGTCCTCCGACTTGAGGTCAATACGTACTACATGTGCGGAGTGATGTACTTTGACCATGACCAACGCTTGCACTACAATCGGGGTAGATATGACATGTGTTGGGTGCATCATTAAGCACATGGAGTAGTGGTTGAGTCAAGAAAGGATTCATTCTTCGTAATAGATTAAGAGAGAACATTCTACTTCTCATATTTAGATGCATCATAAAGTCATTGGTCAATGCAAAGATATATTTGTTTTGGATATCAAATATGATCGTTATGGATCATCTAGAAAAATTGTGAGACAGAGAATAAGTTATTGAGATAGACACAATATCATGTTCTAGACAGAGAATAAGTTATTGAGATAGACACAATATAAGGTATTAGTTGAATGTTCGTTGAATGAAATGATTGTATCACTTTGAGCTCTATATATATTACAGGGAGTTTGAATAGTCCTCACAAACGTCCTTAAATATTAAGTTTGTATGGAGAATCGTTTAGGGATTCACTAAGACCTGAATTTGATTAGTACTTAATATATAAGGCCTTATGGGTCACATAACAAGTGAGTATACCTTCCGATTGAATTGTTAGAAGGAATTAAATATTAATTGGATTAAATAATACTCCCTTCGTCCCTTAAAACTTTGTCATCTTTCCTTTTTGGGACGTTCCAAAAAACATTGCCACTTTCCCTTTTAGTCAATTATTTTGTAGTTTCTGTTATTTCTCTCTCCTCTTCACAAACCTCAACCACACAATTTTTACTTTCTTATTCTCCGTGCCGATCAACTTTGGCAAAGTTTTAAGGGACGGAGGTAGTACTATGTATTTAATTCGTAATACTGAAAAATGGATTAAATATTAGTTAGACTAAACTATATTTAATTCATGATGTTGAAGGATAGTTCTATTTGACAGAAATAATTTATCTTGGAGAGATCGATAGTGATATCATCACACTAAAAATATTTGGCAAAGAAACTGATCATAAAATATTTTAACTTTTTCATATGTGGGCAAATGTTTAGAAGATACTTTAACATTTGTTTTAATTGATTATAATTTATAAGTAGTCACTACTAGAAAAATGCCTTACAGTGACACCAAATTAGTGTCACTGAAAGTTTCTGTGACACTAAAAAAGTGTCGCTGAAAGTGGGGGCTAGTGACACTACAAGTGACACTTTTTTAAGTGTCACTACAAGTGTCACAGAATTGTGACACTACAAGTGACACTTTTTAAGTGTCACTACAAGTGTCACAGAATTGTGACACTACGATATCACAATATAATGACGCATTGAAAACATAGCTATTCGGCGACACTTTTACATCATACTCTAGTGACACTAAAGTATCATTAAATAGTGATACATTGGCGACACTACGGTATTACAAAACTTAATGACATGTTAATACTATGAAATCATACACATGATACATTGATTACAATCATAATTTAATACTAATAAATAACCAAACGTTCAAATATTTTTATTTATATCTCAAATTCATACATAAATGTGATTGTACATTCTACATAATTCTACATAATTCATAGGGACATATCACGAAACAATAAGTAAAAACAAGAACAAAACGCTAACAAATCCAACTTTTAGCCCATTCTTCACAAGGCTTTCACATTTCTTCTTATACATAGACATCATATCTTCTGCTGCACAGAATGAAGCCATTGTTCTATTACTACGTTTGGACTCAGACTTCTTATTAGAGCATTGGTTCTTTCACTTGGAGATGCACAGAGCACATTATCTATCAACTGCGAAGAATGAGCTGGGTGTTGTATCTTGCATATGTGGAATTCTGCAAACCTAAAAGAAGTAAGTTAGAATGAAAAAATATCAGTAAGTAAAACATTAAACCTATTCAACTCGAAGAACCTAGCACTTGTGTTATATATTTTAGGCCTCACTTGGAATGGCTTATTTTAGGTTCTCTCAGGGAGTGGGTGCTATATTCATGTCTGGGATAAATTCTGTTAGCAACTACATAAGGAATTGAAAGTCCCATTTGGTTAAGTTTTAAGACCAATTAACCTGTTTCAGTGTTGCTGGAGTATGGTGGTGTGGCTGCTGAAACTAATAAATAATATTCACAAGTTATTAACTTATTTTAAAACGGGTAAGTAATAATTTCTAGAATACACACTGATATTTATAAGTCTATGGAGATACTTAAAATAAGGTTAACAAGAGAATCACTAAACATGCATGGAACTCCATAAAATATAGTTTATGTATATACTTCGTATAAATTATCAACTAATGTCAATTTAGATTAATCTAGAGTTATACCTGAAACAACTATTTTTAGATTTATACTAAAAATAAATGGAGTTTAGAGCTACCAGGAGTTCAATACTTTGTAATTTTCTACACACCTCTTTGTAATTCTACTCCAGAGGTTATTCTTAGTAACTCTCTCTGCCAGGACTTTATAGCTATAATTATACCAGGAGTTTCAACACGAATAAAACTTCATAGTATTCAAAGTAAGCAAAGAAAGCAATTTAGACTAGAGATACAGTATGAAGAGGCACCTGCATTTTGTCAATCAACAGTTACAAAGTCAACAAGAGCTGATCCTAGTTTTCCCACCATTCATCTAACTGCTCCACAATACCATTTCATGTGAGTCTTAATGAAAACAGCTCAAATAAATGTGAATAAAGGCAAGAAACAATAACCAAATTATAAGAGAAGAAAACTGCAGTAGCTAGGAAGAGCCAATTACCATTCCCAGACATTCTTGTAGTCTTCCAGGATCTTTTGAGAATTAATCATTGCATTCCTAAGTGACAAATGACCAAAGAAGCCAATGTGCTTGGAAACTATGGATGGAATTAGGAGCAAAAGTTATGTTACTTAAAGACCATCAAGAAAATAAGATGCACATAAGTTGTAAATGTTCAGGTGTTAGAAAATGACACTATTCATTTCTTGTAATACCTATAATAATAAGCATATAGATCCTGGAAGACTACAAGCAAGCTCTAACCTTTTAACTATGTACATCCCTATGAATGTTTTGTATCCATTTCAGCTTTAGACTTCTGTAGTCCAATCAGATTCATATTACTGTACTCATCTCTTAGATGATTCTGGTTCAAGGATAAAATGAATATTCTGAATCCATTTCAGCTTTTGATTCCTTGCATTGCTGGAAGAATGAGGCCATCCCAAATTACTTTCACAAAGTAAAAAAGTAATACATACAAGAGATCTCTAATACTCAAGTTCATATAAAAGCTGAAATATTCAATATTGTGATTACATTAAAGGGTATATACAGTATATAGCTCAGAACTTTGTCATCATAGAGTACTCCATATGTGATTTCAGAAGATTATAACAAATATTAAGACTTAAAGATCTATTCTACAAGATCAATTGATAAGAGAAGTATCACTATGTCTTATATGTTGGTTTGACTTCCTGCAATATGATTCGAAATTAATTAATCAGCTAAGCACACCAATATATAAAATTCATTTCTTGTGCATTCTATTAAAAATCTAGAGCCTTTTAAAGGACATCAATTATGGATAGCATCAAGAGAAGGAACAAGATGACAATGTTATTGAACGAGCTACTCTTCATGAATGACGTATACACACTTACAAATTCACTAAATAAGAACCGGATTCTAAAATTACCCCCCTAGATTTCACTAAATAAGAAAAAATTGGTGAAATAGAATTCAATTTGTGGAGAAATAATTTTCATCAAGAAGAGCTTCACCTAGGAGAAAATAGGGAAAAAATTGTGGAATGTAAATAACAAGAAAAAGATCATAGAAATTATTACCTTAGCTTACACCCACGTCAACAAGGAGATAGGAGGAAAAGACTAAGAAGAAATGTGCCACAAGGATTAAAGTAGGGATAGAAGCGTGTTAAAAGAACTCCTACGATTTTACAATCATATTATGCATTTAATATTGTATTGTTGACACACTCATGAACTATGTATTGAACTCTAAGTATGTTTTATAATCCAAATAAAAATGTGATGAACAACTAACCTTGACTTCCAGCAGAAAGAGTTCTAAATACCACTCTAGCAAAAACTATCTCACTTTGACTTCGTGCAATATGATTCGAAATTAATTAATCATCTAAGCACACCAATATATAAAATTCATTTCTTGTGCATTCTATTAAAAATCTAGAGCCTTTTAAAGGACATCAATTATGGACAGTATCAAGAGAAGGAACAAGATGACAATGGCCTTGAACGAGCTACTCTTTATGAATGACGTATACACACTTACAATTTCATTTATATGTGTGGTGGGAGCAGATTCAGAATGACATATACACAGTTGTTTCACTGAAAAACTGAATACAATGAAATCAAATACAGAGTATTAGAACATAGTAGGTGTAAAGGTAGATCAAATATTAGAAAGTTTTCACTTTTATAACAACTAAAGTAATGAGTTTTTATTTCAAGAACTTGTTAACACATACTCTGTATTACCTATAAATAAAAAGAATATCTCAGGAGTTAAGTTTTCTAAAAATTAAATGGAAAAGATACCATTATTGAACAACCTCGCCCAGAACTTTCCTTCAAGTGCAACCCCTATTTCCAAACCTATCCAGTAGGGTTCTTCCAAGATTTAACTGAAAAATTGAACTTTAATAAAACCAGTGATGCAGTGAACAACCCTAGGACTTTAGCACCTGATGCTAAAGTCATACTCAAATTCTAAATATTCACATTCTACTTCCAGATTCAAACGACATAAAAACAATAAGTTGAGGGAAAGAAAACCAACATCTAAGATTGAAAATTTCATTCAATTTGAAAACAATAATGATAAAATATCTCATACAAAGTGGGAAAATTAAAGGTGAAATCATTAAAAGAAGACATGAAATGTGAGACTTGAAAAAATCTCTACCAGGAATAAGAACTCTGTGCAGCACCGAATGAAAGAGATAGTCAGAATGCCCAAAAACGTCGGGGTTACTGAGCACTTGGTGGCCGGATAGGCGGAGTCGCGAAGATCATGTTCGTTGCTACGCGAGGAAGAAGGGGCGTGATGCATATTGCATAAACTGGAGAGGAAGAATAGAGTGAAGTAGATGCGTCGGTCGAGAAGAAGAGTAATCGTCACCTAGAAGAGTGTCGAAGCTGTGTCCAAACCACGTAGCTGTGTCCAGAGAGCAGATCGATCAAAGAGGGGAGTAAATGGATGGATCTCTGAGGTCGTAGCTAGGGTTCGTGAGAAAAGAATCCATCGATCGATCTCTGAGGTCGTAGCTAGGGTTCGTGAGAAAAGAATCCATCGAGAGAGGAGTAAATCGATCGATCCCTGAGGTCTAGCTAGGGTTCGTTCCCTGAAGAAGAAGAATTGATCGGCCCATTTAGTGGAAAGGATATTTAAGCAAAGTGTGGAAAATGAGGGTGTGAAAAAACGAAGTGTTAGATGGAGCTATGTAAATTAGAAGGTCGGCCCATTTAGTGGAATACTTCTAATTGAATAAAAATTTGTCCAAGTGTCGCTATTTGATATTGATATTTTTGTGTTAGAAATTAGTGACACTTTTATATCAATAGTGATACTTTATAAGAAAGTGTCACTGTAAGCCTGTTTTTTAGTAGTGAGTGCACCGTATTGTATACATTTTGTTTCGAATGTTTGTCACTTTTAGTCCTTCAACTATTATATCACTGACATTTTTGGTACTCAATTGTAATTTTTTTCACTTTTAGTCCTTCGACTATTGTGTGAAAGACGCTTTTGGTATTCATCTTTGAAAATTTTCATTTATAATCTTTTGAATTTCATAAAAATGACACTTTTGGTCCTTCAACTATTATAACAGTGAAATTTTTAATCCTTCAGTTATTGTGTCAAAATCATAGTAGGATTAAAAATATCAATCTAATAATACCCGCAGGACTAAATATGGAAACTTTGAATCCGGTGAATAAAAGTGTCTCTCACACAATAGTTGTGAACTAGAAATGGAAAAATCGAAAGTCGAGTATCAATAGTGTCACTCACTCAATAGTCGGGGATTGATAGCGACAAAAACATTTTTGTTTTTTGTGAATGCTACAGTACTTTACTAACAAGTGAGCTGAGGGAATACCACCTATATGATTTACGGGAGATTTCAACAAATAGGAGCAAAACGTACGGATTTTCCAAAACTAAGACCGAAAATTAGGGTAAGACTCAACTACACCTGCATTGACCACAATACCCTTACTTTTGGAAAATAACAGACATTAAATAGAAATAAATAGACAATAAGTGGACATTAAATAAAAAATGAAGAAAATTGCTCCCATCTTCTCCCGACTCTATCCCGTTTGTCCTTTGCAAATCCAGATCCACGCAGCTCCGTCTTCAGGTCTCCGCCTCCGAAGCTAGGTCGCCGTCTCTCCTCCATCTTCCGGTCATGGCTCGAAGTCTGGCAGCATCTCCTTCTTCGCCTTCGTCCTCACCTTCCTTACCGTCGATGTTCGCCATCACCACCGTTGTTGCTCGTCGCCGCTCCTGTCGCCACCGCCCTTGCTCGTCGTCGTCAGCGATGTCTATTCCGTATGGTGAAGGCGGCGATTTGGGGCAGGACCACGATATTGCAGAGGGCGGGTGCAGGGGATTTGGGAGGTCTTCGCCGCTGCTTGCTTCCGTCCATCTGAAGGGGTAAATTTGGAAACTAATATTTATGTTTCTTAAAATAGGAGTATATAAGTATTACAGATGGGAAAAAACTAAAGAAATCCTACTTTTGTAAAATTTGTATGAATCGATCTCACTGGCAGCAATTTTCTCATATGATTTACTTAAGAGGGTGTTTTATAGAATGTAATATAATTAATTTGCATGTAAAGTATAGAGACGTAAAAGTTTAGAAAGAATGACACTAATATTACTCCTCAACTTTCTAATTCCAAAAATATTACTACTTTTCTCTTTTCCTAAAAAGTGACCATTTTATTTCCCCTGGTACGACTCCCTTGCCCCGTCTTCTCCATCGAGCAGGTCCTTCAACAAACAGTTCCATCTTCCTTGAAACCATCTTGCTGGTTCGTTGAAATCCTTCTGGCAATTAAAATCCCTAAAACATGAATTGAGGCTTGATTCGTTGCTTAAATCCTTGAAAGGGCCAATATAAATCTTTGGATTTTTAGCATCAAATCAAATCCCGACGGAAACCCTTGTGCTACTGACGTCCAATGAAACCCGACGCAATACCCTGTGCCCCCCAAAGACGACGCGCCTGAAAGCTCATTCTATAGTTGTTGGCCTAAAATCGTTTAGCCCTGAGCCCCATTCCTTTGGCCTAGAGTTTGTCTATAATGGGCGGCGTGTAGGATTTCTGGGGCGGCGGCTTGGTGCGACGACTTGAATGGTAGAAATGGTGGCTTGGTCGTGGTTGGGCGGATTGGGGACCGGAGGTGGCTGGGGACAGGTCAGGGGTTGGGGTTGGATAGGGGCTGTGTTTGTGGTGCACTGGTGCCAAGGCGTGGGGATGGGTGGGGCAGTGGTAGATGGCAGTGGCGATGGAGAAAAAGTCATTGAAGATTGCTTGTCACCGTGGAGATGTCACTCTGGCAGTGTCACTGTGGCCGGCGGCGGTAGTGACAGGAGCGATGACGACGATAGTGACATGGTGATGGCGGCAGTGACATCAAAAAGTGACATGAAAATGATACACTGATATGAATATTTGGGTGTCACTTTGTTTTAGTTACATTTTTGTCTAAATGTAATTGTGATCACATTTTTGAAAATTAGCTTTGATTTAGTAATATTTAGCTTTAATGTAAATTGTATAATACGGAGTACTTTTTAAAAACATTTTACATTGTACCATGTAATTCATTTTACATGGAGAGAGGGTGGTAAAGTACTTTCACATGTTTTTTATAAAACACTACAATGTCTTTGCTTGCAACTTAAAATTAAGTTACACATCTAGCCTCTAATCTATTTCACATGTAAAGTGATTGTTTCCCTAAACTTTGCATTCAATCATTTCGTTCCCGTTTCGTAACACTGAAATCTGCTGAATCCGCTGATTTTGCTGAAATTTATAAAGTTGTGGCTGAAGTGGTTGTACTTGATGTTTCTGTTGTGATGGATAGTCTACCCGGGGGTATATATCCGAAGGGTTATTACGGGGAATAACTTAGAGAGAAGTCAGAGCAAGTAAGTAAAAGTAGAGAGAGAAAATGTATTATAAATGCGGAGTGTTTTCAGCGTGTTATCACTTGGTTACAAATGGGGAAATGAGGTGCTATTTATAGTAGCAATAAATGCCGGGCAGGGACACGTGTCAAGCGCTCATTGGCCGAGGGGTCACCTCAACTGGTTGGCGCTGGCAACCGCATGTGGCCGCATTTAATGCGGCTGTTGGATGGGACGTCTGTGCAGGGTACGGTGATCTGCACGCATGTGAGGCGGATATCTTGTCGAGTGAGATGCCTTCGGCTATAGAGAAGTAGCCGAGGGCTCTTCCACCCGATGGCACCCTGGTGCCGAGGGCTACTGTTTTCGCCGTTTTCTCCCAGTTTCTTAATTTGCTTGAGAAACCCGTTCTGTGGGAATTTAGAGCCTTCGGCCAGGGGGCCGAAGGCACCCCTGTGCGTTGTGCGGACTGCTTGGTATTCTGGGCGCTGTGATTTGGGCTTGTTGGGCCTGCTGGGCCTTCGCTGGAGTAGTAGGAGTCTGTGGGCCGGGGGTTCCCGGGCCATATACTCCATCAGGAGTCCCTCACTCCTTTTGCCGAAAGGTACTTGAGGGAAAAGGAGTAACTTGTGCTTTTGATGTTGTCCCATCGTGATTCCTGAAGTTGGTGAGGAGTTGTTGCTTTTATGTCCCTGTCGAAGGCAGTCCCTCAGTTACCCACATGTCGGGACTTGAGGGCTTGCTTTGTTGTTTGTTGGTACTTCACAGATTTTGTAATTTAATGATTTTCCCGAAGGGGTCCTCCAGTCCCCCACTCCTTGAGGCACTTGTAAAGTGGTGAAAAGGAGTAAAGTAGTTACGTTGCTGTTGTGGGCCGAAGGCTGACGCTTTTCGTTTCATTTTGGGGGGATGCCTCGTTAAAAACCTCATTAGGAAAAACCCTTTGGGAAAAAATCCTAATGAGGGAAAAAGAGTGCACCGAATTCCCCCAATGATGAATCGAAAATGTCAAACCTTGGTGAAAAATGGAGAATGAGGGGAATGCCGAAGGCTCTCTCTTCTGAGGGCTCCTGTGTTGATTTGCCGAAGGCTTGCTGTTGATGTCCTGGTGGTGCCGAAGGGGAGCCCCTCAATCCAGGGATCGAGGGCCTGCCAGATGAGGGCAGCAGTGAAGTTGTTACCGGGGGGGTCCACTGTTTGTTGATGAGTTGGTGATGAAGATACCCGAGGGCTCCCATTACCTGTGTGCCATGGGCCCTCCGTCAATGAGGCACTCCCCGGGGGCTACCCGGTTTTGCAGTGCTGAGGGGGAAACCCCGAGGGGTGCCCCTGATATGCAGCCCTGGGGATCTGAAGGAGTGATCCCGAAGGCGGGTGTAATGTGCTGTGTGGGGCACAACCCGGGGGCACTTCTGAGTGAGTGTACCCGGAGGCTATCCTTGATGAAGTGGAGTGAAGTAGAAAACCCGGGGGCTTCCAGAATATAGCCGTTGGAAATATAGCCGTTGGAATATGTAACGACAGGATATAGCCGTTGGGGGGTGGCACACGTGGCGTGTGATGGCTGGCTGTCCGTGGGCGGCATCACGGGTTGGGTGAAGATGCGGCGTGTAATGATGGCGTCCACCCGGAGGCCCGGTTTTCGGGCCCAAGCCCGGACTCTGGGGTCTATAAATACCCTGGAGCCAGAGCCATTCCTTCCTTACGCGTTCAAAAATCCTTAGCGAAGCTCTGCCAAAAATTCTAGAGAGAGAAACTCCAGCCTTCGGTCCTAACTCAGCTTTCGAGGTCAGTGCTCCCTGCCTTTCTCCTTCTAGCATAGCTGTACTGTGCCCTTAGGTTAGGAGATAGAAAATTTAGAAACGCTAGCGTGCAAGAGCCTTCGAACTAGAGTCAGCATGTCATCCCAGAGCGATTCTCAAGATATCTCGAGGACGCCCTCGATGGAGGACGAAGGCATCTCCGACGTGGAGTCAAGCAGTGGTCAACCCTCGGATGGTGGTGATGCAGCCCTGGCCCGGGAGGTCCAGAAGGAACTCATTGCGGAGGTTGAAGACGAGGGCTTCGAGCAGGAGTGCGATGATGAAGACTTAGCCCTCGCATGGCAGACAGCGGAGGATGAGGCACAGAATGAGAGCTCGAAGGTTACGATTGTTGTTCTCCCCCCTCGGGGTTCCGGGGAGGCCAGTAGCTCGAGGCCGTTGGATCCGACACCTCTGAGGGCGGTTTCCGGTTTGAAGAAGAAGAAGGCCGCTACCAAGAAGAAGGAGAGGGCCGTCGATCAAGGAAAGCCCGTAGACATGCCCGAGGGGTACAGTTGGCTGAACACTGAGGCCCTCGAGATCAGGTCGAAGGCCGACAGGGCAGATCTGTACGTGACTCAGCTGCACGTGGGGCCCTCGGCCGAAGTGGTGGAGCCAGGTCCCGACGACGTGTTGTCCAGGGCGCCCGAGGGGTGTATTGCTATTCACGTCCTTTCGGTTTCCATGGGACTCAGGTTCCCTCTGCACCCATTCCTCCGGGAATATTTGCGGTTTGTTGGCTTGGTCCCCTGCCAACTCACGCCCAACAGCCACTCCTACATTGCGGGGTTCCTCCAGCTCTGCAAGTCCCGAGGGGTGAAACCCAGCCTGGATCTATTCTTCCAGAGCTTTAATCTGTGCCGGGGGGGGCACGAAAACGGCGAGGGGTACGCCAACCTGCAGCAGATTGCCCGCTTCAAACTATTCTCCGATGCTCCTTCTTCCAACAAAGGATGGAGGGAACGTTGGTGCTACGTGAAGTTGGATGAGAGCCCATTCCCGAGGGAGCTACGTGACCGATTCCGAAGGCACGAAAAGATCAGGAGTGCCGCTCTCGAGAAAGACGGCCTAAAGCTGGCCAAGTTCCCGGAGGGGAAAAACAAGAACGTGGCGATCAAAGACTGCACCCTCGAGGAGGATTTATACACCCTCGGGTTCCGGAGGTACCGCTTCATAGGGGAGACCGATGAAAAGTACCCTCCCTTCAACAAGGCCTTCGGAGGGGCCAGAGGTAGGAGCCGAGGGCTTTAGAATTTTGTACTTAGTTTTTTTTTGCTTGGATGTTATCGTCCCTTCGCTTAGACCCGTCGGACTAACCCTTTGTCTCCTTTGTGCAGGTATCCCCGTCTCTATGGTGAACGTAAAGGGCCTTGCTCGTTTGAAGAAACAGGACCCGAAGGGGTCGGGACAGGGCATCCAGAAGCCCGCCACTGCCCTCTTTAAGAAAGCCGAGGGCGATGCCGCTGCCAGCAAGAGGAAGGCAGTGACCAAGGGGTCCCCCCCGGCTACCAAGAAGCCGAAGAAGGGGGATGTCGCCGAGGAGGAGCCCCCGGTCATTATTGCTGATGAGCACCCCGCCTCCGGGGTGCAGGTGGAGAAGCTGCCGGGTGGAACGCCGGCGGGGGCAGAGGAGTTGCTGCCTGAGATCCTCCAAGTCGCGTTCCCGAGGGGTACATCTTTGGCTAGCGGCGCTGTCGACCCGGGGGCCATCCTGAGGGGTATGACCCCTGAGACGGATAGGGCTGCCCTCGGGGCCTATAATGATGCGGCCCTCGAGGACCACATTCTCCGCTCCTCCCTCTCTGTAAGTGTTTACCTGGCTTTCTCCATCTTCTCCTTTGATTATTTTGTGTGATTGCCTTTAACTGTTTTTGTTGTTGTTCTGCAGGCTTGCTTAGCCCTCGGCGAACAGGCTCGGAGGCTTCAAGAATGGCGCCTCCACAAAGCGGAGCAAGACGCCAGAATGAGGGAGTGCCTCCTCAAGAACCAAGAGGCGGTGAAGCTGGGGGCCTAGCTAGAAGAGGAGCTCCGGCAGATGAGCTTGAAATTGGAGGCTGCAGAGAAAGGCAAGGCTGATGCTGAGGCCGCTGCCAGGAGAGCTGCTAAAGAGGCCGAGGACTCCAAAGCGCTAGCCGTCGCCAAGGCTCAGGAGGAGGCCGTTGAGGCCTTTGTCGCTGAGGGTTGGAGAGCCGAGGGGCGCAAGATGTGGGTGTCCTCGGTCGTGGAGGCCTGCGTTGAAGAATGGGCCGAGGGCCCTGGGTGGGAATGGATGGCCCGGAAGGGCAGAGAGTACTATGAAGCCGGCGAATTCTTCACCCAGGCCCTCATCTACCGGAGGATGGCCCGGCATTTGGGCATCGAGCCAAAGGACTTCTCCCCCTCGGCGTACGGCCTTCCTCCCCTGCAGCCTGATGTCCGTGAGTCGCTCCCGGAAGGTGTTCAGAGGCCCGACCTTGAGGACACGGAGTTGAAGAATGAGGCCGAGGACGACGCCGTCGAGACCGGAGCGGAGGCATCATCGAGGCCGGCTGCAGAGGGCCCCCCGGTGAATGATGCTGTTGTAGTTGTAGAGTGACTTCATAATTTGTAATGTCTGAATACATTTTGTAACGAACACATTGATCCTTCGGCTTCGGCCCGTTTGTAATAGTAACATCGCAATTACACTTGCTTTTTTTTTTATGATTGAATGATCGCCTTCGGGCTTTGTATACATGACTTGTTCCCTTCAATTCCTTTCTTCTTGAATGTATGCCTCCGTTTTCCTTGAGTGTACGCCTTCGGCATTTTTGAATGTATGTGTTTGTTCCTTTGAATGTATGTCTTAGGACTTAGAATACCATCTGATTGTAGCTAGCCCTTAGGAGCCTTCGGTAGTTGGGCACCCTCTGCTGGATATGCAACCGAGGGTTCAGCAGCAATTAGGACTTAGAAAATTTTTCTAAGTGTAGCACACCATAGGGCCTTCGGGTGTTTGCAGTAATCCAAATCCTAGGACTTAGAAAAATTTCTAAATGTAGATTTCCCCTTGAGAGCCTTCGGGATATGGCCTCCCTTCCTGATGTGTGAATGTTGGGCCGAGGGCCCAATGCACAGGATTTAGAGATTTTTTGCAAGTGTAGTATGTCATGTAGCCTTCGGCTACTGTGTAGAAATTTTTCTGGAGCCTTCGGGAGATGGCGTCCCTCCATGATGTATGAGTAGCTGACCGGGGGGAAAACATGTAGGACTTAGAAAATCTTCTAAGTGTAAATCTTCCTTTGGGAGCCTTCGGGTGATGGGTGCCCTCTGATTCCACACCACATTGCAGATGCCCGGGGGCTACTCATTTAAGACAGAATACTTGTTTTTTAAGTGTTGTTGTATTGCATGGCCTTCGGCCACCATATTCCCTTGGCTGTAATGATGATTGGGCCGGGGCCCAATCTTTAGGTATTAGAGGTTTTTCAAGTGCTGCTTTCCCGTGTAGCCTTCGGGTGCCCGGGGGCTGCTCCTTCAGGACTTAGAATTTTTCTAAGCATAAATTGATGTTGAATCCTGTTGTTGTGAAGAAAGCCAATGAGGAGTGTGTGCCCTCGGCATACACTCTAAAAGTTGTAGAATTTGACCCTTGTCATGGGGAAAGGGCCCTCGGTATTTGTGCATAACAGATGCCTTCGGCATTTGTTTGAAGTACCGTTTAGTGGACCTTGGATAGTCCAGTCCCTTTGTATTGTTGAACCCTTCGGTGTTTTTGTGACCGGAGGTGACCAGGTAGTGGACTTAGCCGTTTCCTGATAATATTTGTTTGAGTGGTATCCTTCGGGAAATAGGAGCCTTCAGTTACCGGAGGTGTCCCCGTGGGGAGCCCTCGGGATGTTGTGATCTGTTGGAGTGTACTCTTTGATTTCTCGCTGAGTCTACTCCCCTTCACCCCCCCCCCCCCCCCCTTTTTTTTTTGGTTGGTGGTGAAGGGAAGGCATCAAGAAACTTGGTTTCTTGGTAAGGCTGGGCCTATTAGGAGACCATCAGAATACACCAATGGCTCTCCTCCCTCGGGTTAACCTTCCGAGTTTCGAGGGGATCGAGGGACGTTTCCTGGGCACAAGATATGGTGGTCCGTAACCTGCCTCCCCTTGGGGGATGGCGCGGAAAGCGCCTCATTTTTGAAAGTCGTCCCCTCGGCGCTAGACATAGTCTGTGGCCTGCCACACCCTTGGGGTGGTGGCGCGGGGAGCGTTTCGGTTTGGAAGTCGAATCCTGGGCATTTCTCATGCCTGTCATACCCTGGGGGTAATGACGCGGATAGCGTTCCGTTTTTTAAAGTCGAATCCTGGGCATTTCTCATGCCTGTCATACCCTGGGGGTAGTGACGCGGAAAGCGTTTCAAGGAAGGGTTTTCATTTGCACACTAGTTGCAAATGGCCGGGGGCACTACGTGCCGCCGGCACCGATGGTGGCGCCTTCGGTATATGCGTCCTCGTGGGGTACGACTTTTAGAAACAACACTTGGTGTTAGTTTCGATGTGTAGCCCCCGGTACTTGGTACCGAGGGGTCTTCTGTAAGAACACTGGGTGTTCTCTTTGTTGTAGTTGATGTAGGCGTCTACCCTCGGTACTTGGTACCGAAGGGTCTTCAAATGAAACACTCGGTGTTTCCCAACAGATGTTTGGAAGTCGATAGGAGACCATATCCCTGGCACTGGGTGCCGAGGGGTCCTCTTTGAAACATTTTGGTGTTCGTTTCGATGTTTGATGATGGAGGTGTACCCTCGGTGTCTTGTTGTTGATAGGAGTTCCTTGTTGTTGGTGATAGGAGTTCCCTCCCTCGGTACTTGGTACCGAGGGGTCTTGACTGAAAACACGTGGTGTTTTCACTGTTTGTTGTAGGTGTTGATGGTGTCCGCCCTCGGCACTTGGTGCCGGAGGGGGTTCTTCTCGTGGTGAGGCCTGGGGCCTGTAGTTAGTATGAGGGCTTGATGTCTTGAATGTATCTTCATTCTCCGAAATTGGAGGCCTTGGGCCATAGGATTAGTACATTCACTAGTTATGAGGGCTTGGCCGCTCTTACATTATTGATAAAATTTAACTAAATGGTGTACATTCCAGTGCCTAGGGACTTCTTTCCCATTGGGGCGTTTGAGCTTGTAGGTCTCGGGTTTGATGATGGCCGCTATGATGTAGGG
Organism: Cuscuta europaea; assembly: GCA_945859875.1. Classification (NCBI taxonomy): domain Eukaryota; kingdom Viridiplantae; phylum Streptophyta; class Magnoliopsida; order Solanales; family Convolvulaceae; genus Cuscuta; species Cuscuta europaea. The sequence goes on from CAMAPE010000038.1 coordinate 24,216,895, forward strand.
GCCTTCGAATTTTGGTGCCATTTTTCCTCCTTCGGTTGGTTGGCTGGCTTCCCTCCTCCGGAGGACATAGTCCCCCACTTGAAATTCTCGAGTTCGAACTTTGGCGTCGATGTAGCTTTTAACTTGCCTTCGGTAGTTTTCTGCCCGGATGAAGGCCTGCTCCCGGCGTTCTGAAATGAGGTGGAGGTCGAGGGCCATGTTGCTGTCGTTGACCTCGGGGTCATACTGGATCACCCTTCGGGTAGGAAGGGTGACTTCCGTAGGAGCTTTGGCTTCAAAACCGTAGCAGAGGGAGAAGGGTGTTTCACCTGTAGCTCGCCGAGGGGTGGTGCGGTAGGCCCAAAGGATGTTGTGAAGTTCTTCTACCCAGCCACCGCCCTCGGCCTCCAGCTTCTTTTTGAGGCCTTCGAGCAAGATCCGGTTGGCGTTCTCTACTTGCCCGTTGCCCTGAGGGTAGGCAACGGAGGAGAAGGTGTGTTTGATGCCCCATGCCTCCAGAAGGGCGCAGAAGGGGGCTGCCTCAAATTGTGTCCCATTGTCGGAGATGATCTGCTGGGGGACGCCAAACCTTGTGAGGATGTTCTTGAGGACGAAGTGACGGCACTTCGCCTCTGTGATGCTGGCGAGGGGTTCAGCCTCCACCCACTTGGTAAAATAGTCGACGGCCACAATGATGTATCTGTTGTTGGAGGTACCCCTCGGTAGAGGGCCCACAAGGTCTATCCCCCATCGAGAAAATGGGACAGAGGTGCTGATGGGGGCATAGTTGACCGCTGGCCTGCCGGGAGCTTTCTGGAAATGTTGACATGCGGTGCACCTCCGGGCAAGGTCAGCACAGTCACTGGCCATGGTTGGCCAGAAGTAGCCCTGGAGAATGAGCCTTCGGGACATGGAGAAGGGTCCCTGGTGAGCCGAGCAAGTGCCACTGTGTACTTCCTCCATTGCGACCTCGGCTTCATCTGGATGAAGGCACCGAAGTAGCGTGCCATTGTAAGATCGTTTGTAGAGCCTCCCATCTTCGATGGTGTAGCTAGGAGCCCTCAACTTTGTCAGTTTAGCGCGGGTCTCATTCTCGGGTAGCTGCCCTGTGGAGATGAAGGCGATGATATCCGAGATCCAATCCTCTTGGCATTGTTGTATGTTCATCACGGGGCTTGCATGGATGCTTGAGAGGCTGAGTTCCTCGATTTTGGCAATTTTGGAGATGTGCTCGGGGGAGTCGGCCGAGAGCTTAGATAATATGTCGGCCTCGGAGTTCTGAGCCCTCGGTATTTGAGTAAGAGAGTGTGCCTCAAATACCTTAAGCAACTCCTTGGTCGCTTCCTTGTACTGTTTCATTCTCCCCTCCTTGGCCTCATATTCTTCGGAGATTTGGCCAACGACCAACTTGGAGTCGCATTTGATGTGAATCTGCCGAGCCCTCATGTTGGCGGCCAGCCGAAGGCCACATAGGAGGGCCTCATATTCGGCCTCATTGTTGGAGACTTTGAAGGAGAAGCGGATTGCATAGTAGGCTCTGAAGCCCTCGGGAGTAATGAGGACTACCCCTCCCCCGCATGCTTTGGTCGCGGAGGAGCCGTCAGTGTAGAGGGTCCACCAGTCGTCCGAGGTAGCCGAGGGCTCCCCGTCCGTGGCTGCCCTTGCGGTACATTCCGTCACAAAGTCCACCAGGGCTTGGCCCTTGATGGCAGGCCTTGGACGGATGTCAATGTTGTACTGGCTCAAGAAGATAGCCCATTTAACCATGCGGGAGGAGCTGGTGGGGCTCCTCATGAGGGCGCCGAGGGGTTGATGAGTGAGGACCTGGACCGGGTGAGCCTGAAAGTAGTGGCCCAACTTCTTGACAGTCCAAACGATGGCCAACACCGTTTTTTCCACAGGGGAGTACCTGAGCTCGGCCTCCCTTAGGGTCTTGCTAACGTAGAAAATGGCATGTTGGATGCCGTCTTCCTCCCGGATGAGCACAGAGTTGATGGCCGCCGGGCTAACCCCAAGGTAGAGGTAGAGGGTCTCCCCTACCTTGGGTTTGGAGAGCACAGGAGGTGAAGATAGATATCGTTTGAGCTCGTCGAAAGCCCCCTGGCATTCTGGAGTCCATAGAAAGCCAGCCGTCTTCCTCATGATCTGGAAGAAGGGTAGAGACTTCTCCGCCGATTTAGATAGAAAGCGGTTGAGGGCTGCCAGGCGGCCCGTCAACCGTTGAACTTCCTTTACGTTGCGTGGGGGCTCCATGTTGATGATGGCCTGGATCTTCTCGGGGTTGGCCTCAATACCCCTTCGGCTCACCATGTAGCCCAAGAATTTGCCCCCTTGGACGCCAAAGGTGCACTTCTTCGGGTTTAGCGGAAGGTTGAATTTTTGCATGATGGCGAAGATTTCCCGGAGGTCGTCAGCATGGCTGGAAGATTGTTTGCTTTTGACGATCATGTCGTCAACATAGGCCTCCATGGTGCGCCCTAGGACGGCTTGAAAGACCCGGGCCACCATCCGGGTGTAGGTGGCCCCTGAGTTCTTTAGGCCGAAGGCCATGACTAAGTAGCAGAAGATGCCCTCGGGAGTCATGAAGGCAGTTTTTTCAGCGTCCTCCTCGTGCATGAATATTTGATGGTACCCTCGGAAGGCATCGAGGAAGGACATGATTTCACACCCCGCGGTCTCATCCACCAATTGATCAATGTTTAGTAGAGGGAATGGATCCATGGGGCATGCTTTGTTGAGATCGGTGTAGTCCACGCACATGCGGAAGGTAGGGGGCTTCTGTGCGAGGACTACATTTGCCAGCCATGAGGGGTATTTCACCTCCTTGATGTGCTTAATTGATAGGAGCATGGCGACCTCCTTCTTCACGAATTCCCTCCTCTCGGCGGAGAGGGGTCTCCTTCGTTGTTGTACTGCTTTTGCCGAAGGGTCCACCGAGAGGCGGTGGGTGATGACCCTTCGGCTGATTCCAGGCATGTCCTCCGGCCCCCATGCAAAAACAGTGGAGTAGGCGCGGAGGGCGTCGGTGATACCGGTCTTCAAATCTTCAGGGAGCTGGGCTCCAATCTTCACGACTCTCTCCGGCTGGGCCGGATCGAGCGCAAAGTCTTCTACGTCCTCGGCCGGTTCAGCCCTCGGCCTTCTTTCCTCTTGGTCGACGGCTCCGGTGATGGTGTCAACACGGAATTCCGTCTTTCTTACCTTCTTAGTGACCTAAAGATAGCAGGCGCGGGCAATTTTTTGGTTCCCCCGGGAGTAGCCAATGCCCCCCTCGGCGGGAAACTTGAGGCAGAGGTGCCTTATGGAGATGATGGCTTCGAGGTCCTCGAGGGCTGGCCGGCCGAGGATGATGTTGTGGGCGCAGTCAATGTTGACGACGACGACGAACTCCACTTCGAGCTGGGCTCTATGGATCCCGTCGCCGAAGATCACCGGGAGGGTTATTACCCCCTCGGAATCAATAGTATCGCCGGTGAAGCCGGCAAGAGGGGTCTTAATGGGCCGAAGGGACCCCCTCTCTAGATGCAGCTCTCTGAAGGTGCTGAGGTACATTACATTGACGGAGCTGCCCGTGTCAACGTAAGTTCGGTGAATGATGGTGTCGTTGATCTCCGTCCGAATCATCAAGGCATCCCTGTCAGGAGAAGAAGTAGGAGGGAGATCTGCGTTGGTGAAGGTGATGGGTTCCTCCCTTAATCGCTTTACCGGGGGCATATGAGTGACTTCCCCTACGTAAAGCGATTGAGCCCACTTCTTTCGTTGGCTGGTGGAATCGCCCCCTGTATTGCCACCGGTGATCATGAGGATGTGGCGTTTTTTCTCCTGGTAGTGGGGGTATTCCTCCTCCTCTTCTTCCAAGTTTCCAATCTCCCTTTTATTGCCGAGGGGGGTGGTATTCGGGTTTACCCAAGCGTTCACCTTCGTGTGATGCCCTCGGGGAGGCCCCTGATGAGAAGGTCCCTCCTGCCGAGGGCTCTGGACAAATTGGGACAGGTGCCCTGCTTGTATTAACCTCTCGATGGCCGTCTTCAGCTGATGGCAGTCATCGGTCCTGTGCCCCTGGTGTCGATGGAAGCGACAGTATGGGAACTGGGGGTTGATAGCATGCACCTCCGGGGGCGCGCGAGAGTCGCGCTCAACGAGGCCCCTCTCCTCAGCAAAATCGAGGATGATGCTGACGGGGTGCGTCAATGGTGTCCGAGGGCGGTCCAAGAGAATGGGCTGGGCCCAAGTCTTAGGGTTGCTCCTATAACCTCCCCCGGGCTTGGCTTGGCCTTTCCGAGGGCGGTCATCAGAGGGTTCCGAAGCCTTGGAGCGATTTGGAGGAGCCCCCGGCCCTCGGTTATGCTTGTTGTCAGCCCTCGGGGGCTGCTGGTACGGATGCTGGTGATACTTCTCCACCTCCTCGGCCTCAGCATATCGGTCCCCCCGTTGCAAGGCCCTTATGTAATCGCGGGGGGGTTCAATGATGAGGCTCCTTGAAAAGTTGCCGGTGCGGAGGACGGATTGTAGGAGGGCCAGGAGGGTCCCGTCATCAGCACTGTCGACCTTGTCGGCCTCCGTCCTCCAGCGCTCCAGGAAATCCCGAAGGGTCTCATCCTTCTTCTGGCGTATTGTTAGGAGGTGGGAGAAGTGCTTCCTTGTGCGACGCCTCCCGGCAAATTGTGTCAAGAACCGCTAGGCGAGTTCTTGCCATGAATCAATACAGCCCTCGGGCAGCCTGTTGAACCATTCGTATGCCGGCCCCTCTAAGGTGGAGAGGAACCAACGACACAAATATTCGCCTGACGCCCCCACCATCATCATGCTGTTCTGGTACTTGCTGTAGTGTTCCTGGGGGTCCGTTTTCCCGTTGTAGGACTGTATGTGTTGCCCTCGGTATTTCTCCGGGATCCGGGCCACCAACACCCTTGGGGTAAATGGCGTCCGAGTCCGGAGCTGGATGACGGGTTCCCCGGAGCCCTCGGCCACCTTCTTCTGTAACTCCTCCATTTTGGCCATCATGGCCTCGTATTTGAGATCTGAATGAGGGGTGGAGGTGGTGGCGTGAGCTTTGTTGGACTCCATTTCGTCAAGCCGGCGCTGGAGGGCCGCAATAATCTCGTCCCGGGGATCCTTCGGGAGGGTCTCCGCCCCCTGCGAACGAACCCGGGCCGAGTGGGCCTGGTTGATCTGGTGGCGAGCATCATCGGCATGAAGGGGTGCCTTGCCTTTGTCCCGAGGGGGACGCTCCTCGTCTGCCCTCGAAACAGATCCCCCGCTTTCCTGGGGCCTTTGGAGTGCTTTCCCCCCGAGGCGGTCTTGGACCCCTCGGCGGTCTGGCCCTCCTCCGAGCCGGTTGAGGGCGGAAGTACGGGGCCTTTCCCTGTTGTCATTATGGCGGTCCCGGGACTGAACTTCTTGGGAGGATGTTTCTTGGGCCACCACCCCTTCGTCGTTTCTCACCCGAGGGGTGGGATTTCCGAAGGGGTGTGGTAGAGGGGGAAGTATGATGTTTTCCCCGATCTGAGGGTGAGCTGGAGCCAGGGTGCCGAAGGCACCCGGGTTCTGGGTGAGCGTTTGGATGAAGGCGGAGAGCGCCGATTGTACGTCGATGGTGAGAACCGGAGGGCTGACTTGGTCATCGCTCCGGTTTTTCTTCTTGGCCTCGATGCCGAGGCGGGCATCGGGGGCGTTTTGTTGGATCTGAAGGCGTAGGTCGACAGCCGCCTGTTCCAGCCCAGCGATGACACCGCCCTCGGGAGCCCTGTGAGAGGCCTCGGGGGCGTTGACGTCGCCGAGGGCCAGGTTCTTGTCTTCTACGTTCTTTGAGTTGGCACGTGTTGTCCTCACCATTTTGATAGAGGGCTAGTGTTTTGCGTTTGGTCGAGGGGGAGGGCTTCTTACTCGATTGTTCAACCTCTCAACGAGAGCACCAAATGATGGATAGTCTACCCGGGGGTATATATCCGAAGGGTTATTACGGGGAATAACTTAGAGAGAAGTCAGAGCAAGTAAGTAAAAGTAGAGAGAGAAAATGTATTATAAATGCGGAGTGTTTTCAGCGTGTTATCACTTGGTTACAAATGGGGAAATGGGGTGCTATTTATAGTAGCAATAAATGCCGGGCAGGGACACGTGTCAAGCGCTCATTGGCCGAGGGGTCACCTCAACTGGTTGGCGCTGGCAACCGCATGTGGCCGCATTTAATGCGGCTGTTGGATGGGACGTCTGTGCAGGGTACGGTGATCTGCACGCATGTGAGGCGGATATCTTGTCGAGTGAGATGCCTTCGGCTATAGAGAAGTAGCCGAGGGCTCTTCCACCCGATGGCACCCTGGTGCCGAGGGCTCACAGTGCCGAGGGCTACTGTTTTCGCCGTTTTCTCCCAGTTTCTTAATTTGCTTGAGAAACCCGTTCTGTGGGAATTTAGAGCCTTCGGCCAGGGGGCCGAAGGCACCCCTGTGCGTTGTGCGGACTGCTTGGTATTCTGGGCGCTGTGATTTGGGCTTGTTGGGCCTGCTGGGCCTTCGCTGGAGTAGTAGGAGTCTGTGGGCCGGGGGTTCCCGGGCCATATACTCCATCATGTTGATTTATAAAAAAAATTATTTAAAATATATATTATTAATGAAACAAAGAAAAATATATACGAAAAAATAGCTAAAATAGTCATCTATAATAACTTCAGCCAATACAGCCAGAAGAGTAACTATAACCTTACCTTTTCTTATTATTACACAATTCAGCGCGCGAAATTGCTCTAAATAGGAGTAAAAACGATTCAAACTTCTAAAATAGAAGTATCATGTTTTTTATTTCTTGAATAGGAGTAATCTGCCAAGTTTGAAAAAAAATGTCATGTTTAAAAGCCTAGTAATGTTAAACTTGGCAGAAATTTACTCCTATTTAGGGAATAGAGAATAAAAAACACAATACTCATATTTTGGAATTTCAAAACTTTTTTACTCCTATTTTGTGAATTTACTCTTCAGACTATGTATACATAATTCTAAAATTACTCCGTATAAGACATGATCCATTAAAGGTATCGTAAATTTACTTTTAATTTTGAAGACATTCACTAATTTAGTCAAATATCACAGTTTTACAATCTATTTACAAAAATGTCGTTCATGCATGTAAGTCAACGGGTAGATAAGGTGCCACAAGAGGTAAATCTCGAGTTCAAATCCTAGCAATTGAGATGATAGGTTACTATGTAAAAATGCATAGACCATTTCTAAGTATCTGGGTTACGGCTCCATTTGCTATATATATGCCAACTTGTGATTAAAATCCAATTTATATCTTTCTAATTAATTGTAGGTCGTGTCTGGGGTGCCTCATGGATGGTGGCCATCCTTCTTTTTTCTACAAGGGATGGAAGGAGTACAATCAAATGTGAGGCTATGTTTAAAAATCCGACCCAACCCGGCCGGGTCGACCCAGACCGAATCCCGGTTCAGTTAATTAAAAACCCGGAAATGGTAAAAAACAAAAAAAAAACGGCCAACACGCAAAACCCGGTCCAAACCCGGACCCGAAAAACCCGATAAACTCGGAAAAACATGGTTTTAGTTGTTTTTTCTTCTTTTTTTAAACTTTAAAGCGTTTTTAACCGATAAAATTGCAATTGCAATACCCTAAAAAGAAAAAATATGCAATATATTTATATACTACTTATTTGTTTAAGAATAAAAATCATGTCAAATTATATAATATATGTCCAATAAAAATAACAAATATGAAGTACTCCCTCCGTCTCAATTTGTAAGATACTTTACGGTTTGTGATGTTTGACCGACAATAAAGCAAATTGATCCCTGTCAACACTCAAATTAGTTTTAGAAAATAAAATTTACATATTAAGAAACTACATTAAAACTGATACAAAACCTGCTAAAACTATTTCAAATGTCATAAACTATTGATATATAAAGTAAAAGATTAAGAATGATTTATGTTGATCAAGTGTACAATAAGTATTATTAAGAATATTATGAGACTTTTAAGTGTACAATAAGTAATATTATTATTAGTTGATTATTATGAAATAACTACCTTTTAATTTAATTTTTTATACAATTATTTGTTTATTATTGTTAAATGGTTGACCAGCTTTACAACGTTGACCAGGTTGACCCGTGATCCGATCACGCGGCCGGATCGCTCCTCAGTCCGATTTCTGAAACATAGATGCGAGGTGTTGATTTTTTGAAATTTATAGTACCATTCTCATTACATTTTTGGAAAAATATAAATAAAATGATTTGGTCAGTGCATAATTTTCAACTTTTCATGAAGCAAGGGAATTGGACTGCGGAAATTTTTGATCACAGCGGCATTGGTCGGGTCAGTCTCTACTCTCTAACAGGCAGTTATTAATTAAACTTGGTCGTCACGGCCTTGTTTGGACTTTTGGGACACGTGGTCTGCAGCTTAGTTGGACCTCAACATCCATACTTTCTCTGAAAATGACCATTTTAATAGGTCAAAGTGAGCTACTGTAGTACGTAGTATGGACTATGTAGTAGCATTTGAACATGGAATAGTACACTATTTATAATGCATATTTATATTCAAAGTCTTGCATATTATTTTACATTAAAATAAGCAGTTATATATTAACGCTCAAAGTAATGCAACAAAAAAAAGGATTTTATTATGTATCACAATGCCACTTGCATCAATAACCTTTAGAGCAACTAATCGAATGACTAAGACGATGAAGTTTGTAGTTTGTAAATTAAGAGGTATTTTTATTTGATCCTTTATTCTATGGAGTACTATATTTATTTATTTATTTATATAATTGGTGTGTTTTTTGATCTTAAGAGCTATATCCATGTTGTGCACTTTGATTGTTGTGACCGGTGATTGATCACTAAAGTCTCTTCTTGTGTCCGGTCACCCGTTACTAGTGAATATTCTACACAACCATGTATGCCCCTAATATGAATGGTTCCATCAAAGGTGCACCTCGAAAAAACAGCAATTTTGTCACGAATTTTTATCACGAATTTGGTCTAAATACCTTGTCACGGATATGAATTGTTCCATCAAATGTGCACCTCAACCATGTATGCAGGGAGAGACTTGAAACCGTGACGTTGGATCTATATGCCTCTCTTTCACCAAGTCGGGGAAGAAGTCATTGGTATTTGGTACCATCAAGGGCGGAACCACAACAATATTTGAGGGGCTAAGAAGCAGGGGGCGGATCTATGAAGGGTAGTGTGGGGGCAGCTGCCCCCAATAAAATCCTATTAATCCATATAATTTATTAGTAAATATTGAAAGTTTTAGTATTTCCCCCCAATGAAAAAAATTGATTGCCCCCAATACCTCAGCAGTCCGGCCGTCCGCTCCAAAGCCGTAAATAGGAAATTCAGATTACGGAATGACCCAAACCAACAAATGCAATTACGATTGACTAAGCTCAAATACGACAATTTGCTGGTGAATTGGCAAATAGGGAAGAAAACCTAGGCACTTTGATTAGTCGTGCCTCTCCGTTGTTAAGTCATAACGGAGTATTACTTTTTACATGAAGAACATCTATAAGATTTAATTTATTGGTGTACATCTATACAATTTAATTTAATTGAAGAGTTACTTAAATAATTATACATCTATTAGAGTCTAATTTCTTACATCTCAAAGAAAATGTTATTTAATAAGTAAAAAATCATAGAGAAACGATCAGGTGAGAAGTGTCCCTTAAAATGAGAAGTGAGAAGTAATCTCAGCACTTGGATTTGCATGTGATCTTGCAACGCAGTAACTACGCACTGAATATAGTAACTTATAACCAATAAATCATAACTTATAAAGCTTTCCATCATAATTACGAAAATGTCACTGCGTCCAAAAAAATTCAAGGTTTCCAGGCTTATTTTTTTGCGGTGGCATTTTCGTAATTATTTTCGACGGAGTCTATAAGTTATGATTTATTGGTTATAAGTTCGTGTTTTTAGTCTATTAGTTAAACTTCACAGTTCTCAGCCTAAGGACACTTCTCACCTGATCTACTCCCAAAAATCATAACTCTAAATCACATTTTAAATAAAATGTATCAATGCAATAAAACTTTAATGGGTCTCTTCCAAAAGATGAAAACTTGGTGCAAACAATTGTTATGTATTTTGTTAGAAATTTTGTCATTGTAACAATATTATACAATTATACTTTATTACTACACTATTTTATTATTATTTTGTTGTACTATATTACTACCTTCATTCGTGCATAGGATTGAGGCATGAAGAGGTGATGCGCTTATAATAAATGATTTTGTGTGATTTATATTGAATTAATACATTAAGCATAAAGTAAACATGATTTAAGATATTTTTACACTGACTTATCTTAGTCTCATATCAGACCAAATTTTAACAAACCAGATCAGACCAAATCAGACTTCTGCAGTCATGAAATACACAGAGACTAAACATCTACCATAACATACCAGACTAGATCAATTTAGACAAGACCGAATTTAAACGGACTAGAAAAATTCAATCCAAGTAAAAACATCCTTAATTATTAGAATCGCACAAACCTTTCTAAATTTAATAAAGGATAATCTTAGTGAGACAGATCAAAAACATATGACATTCTTAGCGTGGTGGGGGTTATTTTTTAATTACTCTGCCCCCAATAAGCTTTTTTTCTGGATCCGCCACTGCTAAGAAGTATGTCAAAATTCGAAAATACATAATACTCCCTCCGTCCCTTAATACTTTGTCATCTTTACTTTTTGGGACGTCCCAAAAAACTTTGCCAATTTCCCTTTTAATCAATTATTTTGTGATTTTTGTTATTTATCTCTCTCTTTTGCACAAATCTCAACCACACGGTTTTTACTTTATTATTCTCCGTGCCGATCAACTTTGGCAAAGTTTTAAGAGACGGAGGTAGTACGAAAAAACGCTACATTAGGTTACTATTCATTACGAAGTATTAGAGGAACAAACAAGTTGAGACAATATAATTGTGTTGATATGTGTTGAAGGATTAGCAATTCAGCATATATCACAATACTAGTAATACTCCATTTAATTTGTTGTCCCGACCAAACTAGTTAAAACTACATAAATGAATGAACGAGTATTTTAAAGTCGATGTTATACTTTGTAATTCGTTCAAATTCTGCTTAGTAGTACTGTATTACGTACTGATCCACATAAAATTAATTAAATTATTATAGGAAGCAAGAAGATATCTATTTCCAACAAGAATTTTGATTCTTTGTCGAAAGATGAAAACATGTTAAATTTAGTTATGTCAATTGTTATACTCCCTCCGTTCCCAAAAATACTTCCCACTTTCCTTTTTGGACTGTTCCCAAAAATACTTCCCACTTTCCCATTTTGGACAATTTGTGTGGCTCACATTCATTTTACTTTTTTCTTACACAACCACAACCATACATTTTTACTTTCTTAATAAGCGTGCCAAGTCAAACCGGGAAGAATTTTTAGGAACGAAGGTAGTATTTTTAGGAACCGGCCCTCATTACCCCTTACCCCTACCTTACCCCTTCCCACATGCCCCTTACCTCAGCCTTACCCTACCGCTACCCCACCCTCGTACCGCCATCCTACCCCCACCTACCCTACTGCCATTCTACCCCCACCACCATCCTACCCCCCACCCTACCTTGGCCCCACCCTGATCCCGACCCCACACTACCGCCATCCTATCCCAACTCCCTACCTCGGCCCCACCCTGATATGTATAGGGTTATTTTGGACATTTTAATGTTAAACGGTGTTTTAAACCTTTTGAAGTAAACATTATCTTATAACATTGCTTATTTTATGCGTCGCTTATTAACTTGAGTCTTAATAAGCATCGTTTAGTAACATGTGAAGTAAAGTGTCAGTCTTCTGGATGATCACAGAACTGGGTGAAAAAATTGATGAAGATATTTTCAGATTTGAAAATGGAAAACTAGAAAATAGAAACAAAAAACTGGAGATAGAAAAACTGAAAAATAAAAACAGAAAATTGGAGAACGAAAAACAGTAGTAGAAAACAGGAAAATATCTTTTTAAGTAAACTGGCCCTTCTATTTCCAACAAGAATTTAGATTCTTTGAATCGAAAGATGAAAACATGTTAAATTTAGTTATGTCAATTGTTATATTTATTTGATCTTGTCCTCACTTTAACATTCAAACATTAAAGCGAAAACTTAAACGTAGTCATTTTTTATAATATTATACGGAGTATAATAACCAATAACGTAATTATAGTAACTTATAATCATATTTAGTAACTTATAATCATATTATACGGAGTATAAATATACGTTAATCAATAACATAATTATAATAACTTATAACCATTACACTATATAATATATGAATTATTAATCATATTTATGTAAATAAGTTTTATTTTGATAATATTTTTGAAAAAAAACTCTTTAATCATCTAGTAGGAAAAGAGTATTATTTTGAGCATGGAAAACAAAATATTCAAATTGTACCCATAATTCTTGTTTTCATCATTTGCAGTTTTTAAATAGTACTCCCTATGTCTCATTAGAAGGTTCCCACTTTACTTTTTTGGACGTCCTGTTAGAAGGTTCTCATTTTCATTTTAGGAAACAATTAACAATCTTAAGTGACAAATTAATCATTAAATATTAAAAACAATAAATTTTTAACATCACAGTTATCAATATTAACTACAAGTACATTATAATATATATCTGTTAAAATTATTTCTCAAAATATACTTGTAATATTTTATTTAATTATTGCCTAAATAATCGTGTCGTTTTGTTACGGGAATCTTCCAACCGGAAGGAGGGAGTATTAGAACAAGAACCTTACGGTTGAATATCAGTTCTCTGTGTTCACATTGGTTGGTGACGCGCGCGGCCATGATCTTTCTTGTACGGAGTAAATATTTTACTTCCTTGTTTTGATGGAATTTGTAGTTATAGGTACTTTTAAGGAATGGCCGGCCGTCAAGTGGTCAACCACGGCCAACCACCATAGCCGGCCGGGACCATATATACTCGCACGGTACGGTTGAGTGAGACCACGACCGGCCTGAAGCGTACTAATTAATGTCCGTATCCAGCTATAAACCCTTAACTACAAGGACCACATTATCATTAAATGATATTAAAGCATAGGTTTTTGTTACATTTATATCTTGTAGACTCATCTACTACACACGGTTTGGTTGCATTTTTATGTACATGCATGTCATTATTGATTTATCTCTTCCTTAAATTGAGTAGTTCTCTAGTTGGTTAGAGAAAGAGTTACGTAGTATATCATATAGTGGGTGTCTGGAAAACGGCGTTTCAGCAAAAAAAAGTGACGGGTTCACCATCTTATTAGCGTTTTCAATAAGTGAAAACATTATTTGATAAATAGTTGTTCGATCCTAGCATTTTTTAAGGGAGTCGTTGAAATGGAAACGCTACAAATTTGAGAGTTTTGGGTTAGCGCGCGTTTTGAAATATGGCGCTTTCTACTAATTATTATGGTCAAACAACTAAACTATCAAACATCTTCTAACAACATGTCAACTTATTGCGCTAGTCAAATCCGCTGGTTAAATACACTATGAATATCCGCTAACATAATTTGCTAAATGTCAAACATGACGATATTACTTCTCCTGATTGAAATTAAAAAGTCATACATAATGTAGTAATAGACCATGGTGAAACAAATTATTCTTTGTTATATATAATACATGCACATCCTTGTAATGTTAATATACAAAATGTATAAAACAAAAAAATGTATTGTGAAACAAACCTTGACAAAATGAACAATGACTTCGAATAGGAAATGAATAAACTTTTTTTCACAGAGGTTGAGGTGGGGCTGCTGGAAGATGATTGAGGAAGCGGCAGAGGTTTGAATTTGTTTATGATTTTTAGTTTTTTTTTTATCTTAAAGCTAAGGTACAAATAGGGCCGAATGGACTTGGCATTTCCAAGCAAGGAATTGAATTTGAAAGTTTAATGGGGAAGTTGGTCGTGACGGTGAGGGTTAGATTTTGGGTAAGTGTTCTCGCCTTCTCGTTGATCGTCGACATTGTCGACCTGAACAAAATATATAAAGATAATGTATGTTGCTATTTAAAGGGCAACTCTTGATACCATATGGAAATATCAATTTAGAATATGTATACTCTATATAAATTTATACTAACTGTTGGGAATTCCCGGTCATAGTATGTCTATTTTTACTTTTCTATTTCAAAGAAGACGTTTGACACAACTGTTTATTTCATGACTATATTTCATAAAATACTCTGTTTATTGACGTTTTCTACTAATCGTTATTGCATACATTCACACCTGAATCACACCCTCTAACTATTTCACCCGTCTCAACTTAAGCTTTTCACTTGCCTCATTTAGACGACACCCTAACTAAATGATTCCATTTCTCGTTTAGGTAATTGCTAGCACTCTTAAACGAAAACTTAGTTAACCATCAAATATTACTCTATATAATTATAACATTACAACTATCAATCTATCATCAATGTCATCATTACATTATATACTTATCAAAATTACTTCTCTAAACATATTCGAATAATTTTATTTAATTATTATCTAAATAATTGTGTCAGCCGCTCATGTGTCCGTGTGAGACTGTTGACTGGTACAGCTCATGTGCCCGTGTGAGACTGTTGACTGGTACGGGTGCCCTTTTAGGATTACCCTAACAAATGAGAACTTGATTACTTTACATGCGTTGACTTTTGTCCAAAAATTGTACGGACCAGTAAATGAGTTACACATGAAGGAATTAGTAAATAGGAATCCACAAACACGACCTCTTCAATGTAGAACTGGTTCGTGTTCTTGAATTGGTCAACGCGTTGAATTGAAATTATACTCCTATAATGAAACTTTATTTTAATCATATTCAACGTGTTTCATTTAATTCCAACAACCACACTCTCTCCACCTTCCCCTCTATATATACAAAGCTAATTACATTATATTCTTCATTCAAATACTGATAAATAAATATATTCCACTCTTATATTATATACTCCGTATTTGATTTAAAAGCCGAAATTAATTCCGTCAAGAATTGGGAATGGATTGCCTCAGGAGAATGAGCGGTTTCTCGTTGGTCGTCGTCTTCGTCCTTTTCGTGACGGTTACTAGCCGGATTCATAGCGTGGAGGCTGGAAGAGTGTTGCCGGAAGATTTCGCCGCCGCGAACCACCTGGCGGACCTGCCGACGGCGCTGTCGGCGTCAGTGCTCGACCAGGCCAGGATCAGCTGGTCGGCTTGGCTGGAGATGTTGCCGTCTGGGCCCAGCCCAAGAGGAGGGGGTCATTGATGAGCCAGCCTGGAAATTTCTATATAACCGTAATTCGTTGGTTTGCTAAGCTTAGCTATATATAGACATTATTGAAACATTAATTTTATTCTTTTATTATTTGTTATTATATTGGGTTTATCAACAATGATAGATAATAAATAGCCATACTGATACAAGCATTGCCAAAGTGCATGCGTTTAATTTGGTGTTGCCATAATTTGAGTGAAAATAAAATAAAGATGTTAATGTAAATTCCTTAATTATTATTCTTGTTATGTATTTCTTTTTTGTGATTGTGAGTAAAGTAGCTCATGTACAACTTATGCATAATTGCTATGAAGAGATCGATTTCTATCCAGAGTTTTCAAGATTTTAAATAATATGTGATAAATTGAAATAATAAAGGGAAAGTTCCCGAAATAGGACTAAATCAGTTTAAATCATCGGTTGTGTGTTGTAACCGTAACATTGTTATGCATGATACAAAAATGACATGATTAGCTGGATAGTTGAATATGTTATGCATAGTCATCTAATCAATTCGGAGACCCTGTTTTAAATGACGAATTTAAATCTCGTAGTACTTGTAAAAATAGTAGGGATTGCCTATTTTATAAAAACTTAACCAAATCTCCTAAAAATAGTATTATAGAAGATTAAAAGTTTACAAATATGTTACACATTTCAATGAAATGTATTCCTTGTACTAGCTAGCTGCCTAGGTGTTCTACACAGCTAATGTGAAAAAATTAAATCTTACTAAACTTGGAATGTAACATTGCTAAACTTGAAAAAATAGACCTAAGCTATTACTATTATTGTATGTATATTAAAGTTTTGGTGTGCCAAACACCTATTGACTTATAGTCTCATGTAATATTTTGGTTTATCTAACTTTTTTTAGAGAACCCAATTACTCAACTTACACTAATAAGATCATGGATCAATGAATTGAATGGAGCTGGATGAACTACAAACAAGAAGAAGGAATATGATGCCAAACATAACCACCAGACATAGGCTCCGTTTGGAAACCAGCGAATTGGCTAAAACGCCAATTGTTTTACAAAGAAAATGCTGTGTTTTTTAGCGTTTTCTCTGCCAACCGCCAAAAAACAAACGACCCCATAAACCCAATGACAATACTTCGGACGCTTGCAGTTTGGATTAGTATGCAAATTCTAAATTACGACGTAAGATTAATTTGGGTGTTGAAAAATGAAACTAAAATGTTACTAAAGCAATAAACCAACATATTTGCTCACATGTATCAATATATGTATTATGAGATATATAATTGTACATAATAAACTTTTATAAACGAATATTTTAAGTTTAACTTAATATTGTGTGTACCCACATCTAACATTAGGAGATTGTTGGTCATAATTGACTTCGGATCAACAAGATATTTTGTAGGTCATCTAACATTGATAATATTTGTATTTATCTTGTGTAAATCATAATTCACTTTGGATAGTCTCTAACGATTAGTTTAATTTTAAATTTATGTATGGTGCCATAGTTTTTTTTAGGTAAAAGGGTCAAATAGGCCCTCGAACTAATTTAAAAAGTGCAAATCACCCATATAGGAGGCTCTGTCAAGCCGTCGTCATTTGGGGAGGTTCCCGGTGGAATTTTTTCGATGAAATATTTTGAACATCTTCTTCATTAAGTCTAGTTTACCCATACCAAATTTCAGATATAAAATCAACGAGAAAACTAGACTTAATTTGGTATGAGTAAACTAGACTTAATTTAGGCTCTGACCGACAGTCAAATGATTTTCTGAAATATATTGCGTTGTTTAACTGCGCAGTTATCTTCAAAAATTTATTTGAATGCCTTCCCAATTGAATTTTTAGCTGAAATTTGGTATGAGTAACTAGACTTAATGAAGAAGATGTTAAAAAACTATCAGCAAAAAAATCTATCGGGAACTGCCCAAATGGCGACGGTGGGACAGAGTCTCCTATATAAGAAGTGATTTGCACTTTTTAAGTTAGTTCGGGTGACTATTCGACCCATTTCCTTTTTTTTTACTTCTAATTAGATTCGGATCATGTATTAATTGATTTATACTTCGTAGATTTTAAAATGAATAATGAATTATAAAAATGGCCGTTACAAGTGCAAGGATAAATTAGGAATATGGGAAAACAGTATATTGTGTTTATAAATATGTTTGTGTCCATAAAAATGGCCGTTAAATAATAAATATGTTTAATACTCCGTAATATTTGTGTCCATGACTTTTGTATTTGTAATATAATTGGAATTTTTTCTTATAATACCATTAATTGTAACGGTATTTATAATATAATTTGAAATTTGAATACCATTAATATTTGAATGTAGATGATTCAATGCGTTAAACTCCCGGACGTTGAAAACAATTGCTTTTTATTCAAATCCTTTGTCAACCAGCGTTTGTAGTCCAACGGTTAGGATAATTGCCTTCCAAGCAATAGACCCGGGTTCGACTCCCGGCAAACGCATTTTTTTGCGGTAAACTTCTGTTTTGTGATTTTAATTATAAAATTTATACGGTTCCTTTCTTCTCCAACAAGCGTCTGTAGTCCAACGGTTAGGATAATTGCCTTCCAAGCAATAGACCCGGGTTCGACTCCCGGCAGACGCAATTTTTTTTATAATTTTGTTGTGTATTCCTTCATTTCCCTAGCTTTTAAATGTACTACGTAGTTTTTTTTGGCTTCTTCTGTTGGCCATATTTTTCACAGAAAATCAGTAAGAATATGTCTATAGCTTTTCTATGTAGTTATTTTGGCTTCTACTATTGGGCGTATTTTTTTAGAGAAAAATAATAACAATATTACTATAGCTCGTTTAAGTAGTTGTTTTGGCTTCTCCTATTGGCCATATAAATTAATAAGAATATGACTTGGTACAGTTTTTCATTCTACTTTTTCTCCCTTCAATTTAGTCATTACTCATATAAAGGCATGTTTAAATTTATGTCACACTATTAAAATCCATAAATATTTTAGTCACATATAAATTTCACTTTTTTATTTAAGTAATGCATGTTCAGTCCAATGAGGCTTCACCTGTTTCGGTCAAATGAGAAATAAGATCACAAACATTCATAGATAAATGGATTAATGTGATTTAAATACTCTATCAAATGTTTGTTATCATGAGCACAAACATAGAGAAACCCCTCACGAATTGAAGAATGTGTATGCTTTAGCACACATATTTCATTATATTTTCATGTTATTTTGATAAAAATCATATAACAGTAAAACCACATTTGACTTCATTTTTTCCATATTTGTAATATCTGCATCTTGATCCTATATCAATATTACAGCTATTGTTGAAACTTGGACCCTCTTAACAAGAAATGGACCAGGGTCATCTGATATTTCCCACAAGCAAATTGATGAGCTATTCTAAATCTGAATCCGGGATCAATTAGCACGCATTATGCCTGTTCAGGTCCGATTTCTTTAAAATAGAACTTATTCGACAAGTTCCAATCCGATCACCGATATTTTACTTCAAAAACTGACCAAAATCCTAAAAGAACCTGAAACCCATACTTTATTTCATATTGCGCCCTTCCCATTTGTAGACTTCAGGACACAGGACTGGTACCGGACAAATGGGACAATGTGTTACCCTACTTCTAACTTTTGAGTGCATTTTCACAGGGTGGTCTTTTAGATCACAAGTATTGCACAGTCTTGAAATTTTGTCTGTGTAACTAATTCACTACTCAGAAAATAGATAAGTATGTGAATTATACAACAATTTTGAAGTCTAGAACTTTTATCTTCAATTGATAGTGGGGCCAAGCCTATTACATTTATTGCCTATCCAGCTTTTTCCATAGATAATTTGTTCTTCGGATGATGGAATCTGCTGAAAATCCTTCAGCATAAGCGCTTATAGCTGTTAATAGGCTTGTAAATTTTTCCCCATTGTCCTGCATAGTGCGTAATTTGATCATGTTAGGTTGTGCACTGTCAGATATATCCAGACAAATCAGGAAATGTATATTTACAAACATGCAACTTTTACTAATGAAATTAATATCATCATCATCATCATCATTTTCATTTACTAATGAAATTAATATGATTCCGAAAAATTATTTAAAAAAAATCATCTTTAATTACTAGAATTTGTACTTTGAAATGTTAATAGTTACACTCCCTCGGTCCCTCAGTCCCAAATTGTAAGATACATTTACTATTCACTTGGTCAACATAAATCACTCTTAATCTTTTTCTTTATATATCAAAAGTTTATGAAATTTGAATTATTTTTTTCAGGTTTTGTAGCGGTTTTAATGTAGTTTCTGAATATGTAAATTTTATTTTCTAAAACTAATTTGAGTGTTCACAGAGAGTACTAATTTTTCAGTTAAGAGAACGTATGTTGTTACGAAGAGGAACACACTTACATTTGGTTTCCTAAATAGCAGATCATTTGGAGCAAAAGGAACCATATAATATGGAAGGTCACAGCGTAACATTGCCTGCAAGGACACCCGAGGTTCTGGGCATTGGATTCATTTTTATTTTCTAAATAATTTAAAGGAAAAATAAAACGCATTTTTGCTTAGTCTAATATATACCAGATTCTTGCTTAGTCTAGCCTGATCAGCATCTGATATCAATGCCTGAAATGATCAAATAAGGTCGGCGTTTTAGCAAAATTATAATGGGAGGTCAAGGACCTGAGAGTGATTACAAATACAAATGCATGAGCAGATAAATATAACGAAAATTGTGAAGGAATTGCGTACCACTCCTTCCCCAAATAAACCTTTCACTTTCCTTTTTGGTGTATCCCAAAATGAACTTCCCAATTTTAAACAATTGGGTAGTTGATATTTTTTTTATTTCTAAATTATTAAGTCGCGTGCCAACAGCAAATGAGAATTTTATTTTAGGGCACAAGGATTACATACTAGGAAATAGCAATTTAGAAACCACGTAATTGATCAGTCAAATCAAAGAGTAATGGTGTTTTTGTTTGGGGGGGGTATTCCTCTCTCCCCTTGTTTGCTTAAAAAATTAGCAGGAGGAGCAAAATCTTCTTCTTTCCCGTCGCTTACCCCATATTTCCTGCCTCAGAAAACGGAGGGAGCCCTCTATCCCCTCAAACCAAACACGCCTTAAGAGAATGTATATAACATGGGGAAACAGAAAACAATGGAGAAACCTATGAAACATTAACAAGCCAATTGACTACCTCCCTGATTTTGTCCTCCTCAACTTGTTCAACACAATCCAGCAAGTTTTCAAGTGTACCTATCCCGACAGAGTAGAGTAAGAAGCTAAAAGATAGCTAACGTTTTAGTGTGAAAATTAAAACAAAAGGGGTTCATGGCGGTCAGTGAAAGCCAAGTTTAAAAAAAGGGCAGCCCAATGCACATTGGCATCCTTGCAAAGTGAGGGTCCAGGGAAGGGTCCCACCACAAGGGTGTATAGGGGGTAAGTCTTCCCGAGGAAGGCTGTCGTCAGTCACATAGCAACACTACAACAGGTGAACCAAGGCTCCCCTTCAATGAAAGTCAAGTTTAAACATAAATAATTCTTTAAACACAAAGTTATCCATGTTTAATTTGAAAAAAATAAATCGAAGGAAACTGAATGCTCATGGGATATGTGATTTTGCTTGAAGGTTTTTCCTTCCATAAGTTAAATGAAAAACAGCAAAGAGGTGGTGGTGAAGGAATGTGGCATATACCAAATTTCATGATAAGCTGTGTACCATGAACGTCTCCAATCCCATGGACTCCTGAAGGTAAAAACTTTAGATTCATGCACCATATGCCGTACAATCATATATATTGTAATTTTTTTTTGCGATAAAGCTTTAAAGATTAAGAAGCAGATACCAACCTGGTATATTATCTGATTTATCACCTACAAGTGAGATAACATCAACAAATTGTGAAGGCTGCAAACCTCCGTATTTCTTACCAAAATCCTCAATCCCAAATGAGACCATCCTGAAAAAATCCCAACAATGCGGTGAAAGGATAACTTAGTATGCACGCACAATAGTGAATATCAGTCCAATGATGAGATCTTTAAACAAATTTTAATTATAAAACTCTGTTGTCCCCTTTATATTGAACTTTTGATATGTACACAATAGTAGATTTTGTGGTCATGTTCCACAATACGCCTGTGGGTTTTACAATATCATATTATCATTCATGTAGTAAATACAAAATATCACCTATCTCATCTCATTGCAGCCTCATGACATTTTACATGCATGTGGAATTAACATGGTGATGATGAGGGTTTTAGAACGTCCATCTCAGTATTCCTACATAAGAAGATCGTGACTTGGGACAGGAAGGGCACCCAGCGCAGAACATAAACATGTGTTCTCCTTGTGAATTCATTGTATTAACTGAGTTAGTCAGTTCAGAAAAGATGGTCAATTTATAAATAAAAACTAGTTTCAGTCAATTAATTGACACTAAATTTCATGCCACCGACCCAACTAGTTGAAATTAAGGTGTTGATAAAGAGGAGGATACTATAAATTTAGTAACTCGTAATAATATAATATCATAATTCATATATGTGATTATGTGGTCCTAGATATCAGATGTGCAAGAATAGAAATGTAGTGTAACTGATATTGAGGCCCAAAGTGTGAAGTGTGTGCACTTTGTGAAATGAATGACTAGCCTAAGAATTAACTTGGCAGTAAAAATTGTTCAACCATCTCTTCAACTGTTTAATATGATTGTCGATTAAATTATAAACTTCATTTAAATTGTATCAGCCTCAAGAGTTGAAGTCTCAAGAGTGTTATGTTAAGAAAGTAATTTGCACTCAACTACGGCATTTATAGAGACTGCTCAAATGTTGACAATTGAAGTGATACTAACTCAAACCCACGAGGAGCAATGCGCAAAAGACGTAATGAAGGGCTTAAAATCTGGAAAAAATCTTTGTCTGGAGAGACAACTCGAACCTGTAACAGTTCCATACCAAGAAAAAGTAGCAAATCTGTGAGACATCCAGAATTCCAGATAGAGAAACTGAGTCAAATTTGTCAAAGCCAATTTAGTTATTATAGTATTGAAAAAGCAAAAAAACTAAATTATAAGATCAATATCTTCTTCAAAGCACCTTAAACAACTTTAAAGGTACACAAGCAACAGATAAATACATCATTGCTTTAATATATGAAACATATAAAACTCCTATGGGTCAGAAGGATCATCATCATTACCCCGGTGCTGCAAAGGCTCCCACACCTTCGGTGGGGTAGGGGGGGTCGGATGTGCGTAGTCTTACCCTTGTACTAAAGTACAGAGAGAGTGTTTCCTGATGACCCATAGTGAAAATCGTGTCAAAAATTGCATGGATTGACGGTTGATTCATAACAAAGAAGCGCAAACAGTTTAGTAAGCCATTTTGCTTTATTCTATCATATTCCCAAGCCAAAAAACAGTGAGTCTTTGGCTCCATTGCAAATGATGGAAAAATGGGTCAGAAGGATGTTTAAAAAAAAGATGAGTACACGAACAAGACAACCCACTCCAATAAGCACGAAATAATGATGATTTACAATATGATTTATGTTACCTTGTAACCAGCATCCACGCTCCTAACAGCCAATGTCCCAATTACATCATCAGCTTCCACCCCAGGGACCTGCTGGGATACAGACGAGTCATGGACGAAATCTGGGCCATGGAAAAAGATTTACAAAATGCACCCTGTGTACCTCAATGACTTTGATGGACATTGCTTTTATGGATGCTTTCAGAAACTGAAGTCCTTGAACAATGGTATCAGGTGTAGGAGGGCGATTGCTTTTGTATGCAGGGTAAATGTTGTGACGAAAATTGAGGCCTATTAACAAAATTCCACAATGACTTGTTTCAATTAGACCAACTGAGCCTTAAAACTTCAGTCAGTAACAGGAATGCCATGCAGCTGCAATCAGACAGACCAAATTGTTCACACAATAATTGACACATGTAGGGGAGAAATGTGAAACCTCCTCGCTCAGAGGAATTACATATGGGGTGTGATGAATATATTTACATTATGATCAGAGTAGTCGATAGCACAAATGGCGGTCGCCATTTGTCGCCATTGGCGTTTTATGAGGTCTTTGCCACATTCCCAGGCCCTGGCGAAGAGAATACCTGTGGTGGTGCCATTGCTATCGCCTGCACCATTTGTGCCACAGTTTGGTCTTATTTTAGACAATTTTTAAAATAGGCCCATATATATCCTTCTTTCTACCTTGCTGTCACGAATAATATCATTATATTATAATATGTAGTATATTTTAATAGTAATATCAGAAATTGTATTATTGAAGGGGAGCCTTGGCGCACCGGTTAAGGTGTTGTTAAGTGACCAAGAGGTCAAGGGCTCAAGTCTTGGGAGCAGCCTCTTGTCAACATTTGACAGGGGAAGGTTTGCCCCTTCATACACCCTTGTGGTCAGACCCTTCCCCAGACACTCTCCTTCCGGCGAGGATGCCTTCATGCATCGGACAGCCCTTTTCATTGAAATTTGTATTATTAAATATTAGAAGTTAGGCTTATGAAAGTATGTGTATTGTCATATTATGTTTACTGTTAAACGTATTAAGATATTAGTTTTATGATAATAGTTTATGCTATACAGTATGGTTTATGTTATATGTTTGTTTTATCACTTAATGTTTCATGCTTACTTTGATAGTATATTTAGTTCAAGTTATACAATGTGTTTAGGTACCGATATACTCCCTCAGTCCCAAATTGTAAGATACATTTCCTATTCACTTGATCAACATAAATCACTTTTAATCTTTTACTTTATATATCAAAATTTTATGGAATTTGAATTATTTTTTGAAGGCTTTGTAGCGTTTTTAATGTAGTTTTTGAATATGTAAATTTTATTTTTTAAAACTAATTTGAGTATTGACAGGGAATAATTTGCTTTATCGTCGGTCAAACATCGTAAACCGTAAAGTATCTTACAAATTGGGACGGAGGGAGTATTAGGTACTACCTCCGTCCCGTATTGGTTGTCCTCTTTCAATTTGGCATGATTTTTAATAAAGTGGTTGAAAAGTAAAAGTTGTGGTTGACATTTGAGTAAAATAAAGTGAAATGATAAGGATCACATATTTATTGCCAAAAAGGAAACATGACATTCATTTTGGGACAACCCAAAAAGGAAAGTAGGACAACCAAAATGGGACGGAGGGAGTAGTTAAAAACGTGAATGATCCAGTATTAGGCAGAGAACTATTTGACTATTTCATAATGGTTTTGTATATGACTTTTACTAGTTTATATTTCAATATGATATACCAGTTGCAAGACAGGATCTTGTTGTGGTTATTATGTTGGTTAAGTCTGTTAGATTAGGATTGTTTTTGGTACTATTATGACTTGATTGAGTGTTTGATATGGATTTGGTTATTTGACTTTTTTATTGAGAGGGGTACTTTACTGCATCACCTGTATTACATGTTTACAATTAAGCAATCCCTGCTACTTTTATGACCAGTAAATTATTCTTCAAGAAAGGTGTGTGTGGTCCAGTGGGGTGTGCTATACCTTTCGCAATAAGATTTTGGTTCGGTGTAGGAGATGTATGACCAAATGGAAGTCCTGAAAGTGATCATCTTCATTTTAGCAAATGTTGTTCAAACGCAGGTATATAAAATGAGACCAAAATAGAACAGCTTAGACATCTGTTATGAAATAAACTATGTTAAAAGAGACATGCATCTTAAAATCTCTTAAAAATGTACAATCAAATCCTGCAAAATTTTACGGGATTATATTATACTCTATAGTATAACAAAATTAGACCCAGGCAAGAGTTTGCCGGCTTAGATAGTGAGCATCCAGTCATCAGTTGGAACTTGGAAAAGGTTTAACCTTTTCATCTAGTCTGACTTAGAAAATTGAGAATAAAGTCAATAAACTAGAGAAAAGTGCCACTATAATTACACTAAAAATAGCACAATCGCCTATTTCTCTGAAAAATACTTTTGGTAGATTGCTCATCATAACTAAATCAAAATCAAGAGAAGTTTGTATACTGCAGATTAGTTGAGAGAGTTTGAGGCTAATTATGATTGAATAAGTAGAAGGAAATAAAATAGTCTGGAATTACTTAAATTAGTAGACTGTTATACATCAGAAGCAACTACCACTTGTAAGACTTGGAATGTTACGACTCTTAAGTATGGAAAGCAAAAGTCATTGTGCGAATTAAGGAGCACGTTCAATGTATCAATAGGGGGGTATAACACTTTAAGGATGAAAAAAAGCTGAAATGTAATAAATCAAAATATATATCTCATTGCTTACCATAATGGTCAAAAACGACCTGCAAGAGATGAAATAAAAATTATGTTATAGGGCATACAATAATAATCATTTAAAGGGCACAGAAAAGTGAAAGCTGAGCAGACCATCATGTGAGAAGATACTGAAGAGAAGTTTTATGCAAAAGAATTTTCTAGTTATACTTCCTAGTCAAGTATCATAACTTAAATCTTACTACAAGTGGATTGAAATTTTTTAAAATCAATGTTACCAAGAAAACAATCAGCATTTGTTAACAAATTATGAGTCTAATTTTATGAGTCTATATTGGACGGTAACTCCAAGATAGGAATTAATAGTCAAAACAAAAGGATAACCTTCACTTATGGCATATACTATAAATAGAGCCAACTGCCTACCTCCCCCGCTTAGTTGATTACATGATATACTTGCAAAGTTGTTTCTAGCAATAGGTGCAGACGTAGGTCTACGGGGTTTAGCATGTGTATCCCTTATTGTGTACATGCATGCATTGTAATACAAATTTACAATCAATATATTGTTCTCTTCTGGTGAACTGTGAACAACAAAAATACTTCACGTCTTCACCTATAGCTACATCAGACGCTTCAAGCCTTCATGGCTTTTATCAGTCACCATTAATAACAACTGATTTAGATCTTCCCATTTATCTCTGAAAAGTTAGATGTGATTGCATTTATCGGTCACTACTTTTGTCTCTTGTAATCATTTATTTATTTTACCGCGTGTTTTTTATATCTTAATTGGGCTCTATCAAATATGCAGAACCTTAGAGCCTTCATCATCATGCCTTGTCTTATTCTCTCATGCTTTTTATGGTCTTATCTCATTTTCTCATTATGATAGATAGAGGTGTGGTTTGGAAGAATAACCAATGGCCCTGGAGGACAATGGGAGCTAGAATTTGGTTGATCTTCTAACTAGTAATATAGCTATTGAAGTGTAGATGGGTCTATGTGTGGTTAAGACTAATGCATATGGTTTATGACAGGACTAAGGGCGCTTTGATTGGTAGTGAAAGAGTTATGCCCAAAACCATGGTTGGACTGTGGAACTGTGGATTGAAATGAAACATTAAAACACTTTCCTCTTTTGGATAAGCTTACATATAATTGTATTATTCTATCTCTATTTGCTACTTGTCATTATCCTAGTTATCAATTAGATGTGAAAAATGCTTTTCTATGTTCACCATAGTGATTTGGCAAAAGAAGCTTATATTAGCAACCACCTAAGATTGTTGCTCATGAAGGATATGGGAAGGTATGCAGGCTACAGAAATCTTTACGGCTTAGAATAACTGCCACAAGCATGATTTAGAGTTTAGACGATTAAATAGAGTTTGAGTTGCAAAGGAGTATGTTGTTCTATTTAACTTTACAGACATAATAATCATGGTTGTATTCTTTTAAAAGTGATGCAGGTGATATTGTGATCTCGGATGATAATCCACGCCGATGGAAGAGCTCAAGACATTCATCTGAAGAAAATGTTAATTTTTACACATACGATTGTGGTTCATTGAAGTACTCCTTTTGAACTAAGGTTGTTACTTACAAGAGAGAGATATTTCTCTCACGAAAGAAATGTTTATTGGATTTACTTGAGGATACTAGGTTACTTGATGCAACCCCTTTGGAGCTGCTATGGTTCAAAATTTGGGACTTAGACTCGGTACGAGAGGGTTAATTTGAGGATCCAAAATGGCATAAAGGCTAGTTGAAAAGCTCATTTACCTCACATTACCAGATAGATTTTGTTACTTTTTTTGTTAACGTAGCAAGTGAGTCAACGGAGACCACTATAGTAGCTATGTAGGAAGCAGCCATTCAATTTCCAATCAAATGTGTGAAGAATGCACCAAGAAATGGAATCTTGTGAAATAACCGGGACATAAAAGTATGGAGGCATTGTCAGGTTATGAAATGGGTTGAAGTTTTAAAAGGTCTACTACATAGAGTCATTGACATGAATAGCTGAGGTATTTTTGTATTGTCCACCATAAAAGTCAAAGAATAGCATGGGATCATGTATACTGAATACTTGCCCGGTTAGTCCAGATATATAATAATTGTGGAAATCTGGAAATGATATAGGTTGAAGCTTCTAAAATGTATATTGAATGTATATAGACACTAAAATGTTTAACATAATTAATAGTGAGGATAGGATCTGTACCACTACATGTGATGGAACAAACTCCAATACGTCAATGATCTGCAGTATTGAAATGTAGACATTTTAATCCTCTATCAAAAGAATGAAAGGTTAAAAGAAATGCATCTACTCCATATCCACTACATTAGCCTGCTGATTGAAGTACCTAAACTCAAAACATAGAAAATATTCTTCTCTATAGACTATAATGATGCATTGATGGGACCCCATAAAATCTTTTTGAACATTCTCGAGAGCTGCACAAATACTTCTTTAAGTCAAAAGGCACCAATACATAGTATTTGCTCACACATTGACTTAGCAAGGATTGAAAAGTAGACTTTTAAAAAACTGTGCAATGGTATATCAATATTGATGTCCACTTTGCTATATACACGGGCTCAATTGTGTTGAACAAAAAAGAGAAGCAATCACACAAATCCAAGTAACATGAACTTACAAGTGACAATGCTGTAAATATAGTTAGGACCCAATCCCCATTGCCATCAGCATTGGGAAGGTGACCATGGTGCAGTTTAGCTGTTCCAATTAAACAAAATAAAATCAGCATTTCAGCACTAGAGTTGAAGATTAGACGATTAGTTGGGTCCAAATCAGTGGAGAAGCAGAGAAAACATAACAGATGAGATACAAATGCTGTGACAGCAGTTTCAATCAAACTTTAAGATTCTCATTCAAAATTTTGTTTATAATACAATTATGAAACTACTAATAGATATATATGATGCTTGCTGGGAGTTCAATACATATAGGGCATATGTTGCCATTTATACCGTTAGTAGAAAGTCACACCACATGCATAGATATTAACCACAGCTCATAGCTGGTACAAAATGAGAAGCTGATAATGATTCCTAAGTCAGACACGTTATTCATCGCTAACGAGATGATATAGCAAATAATTCAAAACTTAATAATAGTATCCGTCTACTGGACAATATATTGTGGTACTTCAATGTGTGTAAGATCATTATTCAACATCAACTGGGGAAAAATTTTGCTAAAGTGGCAATGAAGGGAAAGTAGTTTCTAATATATATGGCATCTCATGATAATAGCTACCTCTAATTATATAAAGGTCTGTCCTAAGGCCCTGTAAAAGAACCGTGTATAAAAAAATCAAGAAGATGACTACATAACAGTGTGTCCGAATTATCCATGAAATCCAGAATATACACATAAGGAACTCAAAGACAGCTGCTTATAGGTAAAATGCCGTAATTTCCACCAAACAGACCATGGATTAGTGACAATTTCCCAACATAAATAGTTTAAACATACCAAGAAGCCTGTAGTAAGCTCGGTATATAACAGATGTTCCATCAATTAGCATTACCCTGCCTTTGCCAGAGTCAGGTTGAACTATCCCGCCTTTGTTATGAGCTTTGGAATCCAATAGAGGGGCATTGTTTTGAAGTACTCTTTCACTTTCAGTAGTAACACCAACTTTAGTACTGTTGGATGATGATAAAGCAAAACAACCCTGATGATAACAGAGGTGTTAAAGAAACTTTGTAAAGGAGAAACACAAAAGTGACATAAATCAATGAGGATAATCAAACGCTTGTCTGTTTTACCCTTTTGAAACTAGCGGATTGGGAGCAGCAATAGATGAACCCAGAAGAGGTATATCGGTTATTATAAGCCGCCCTTGGGTTGATTTGTGTGAAGTTCCTTCCGACTGAATTCAGAGTTCTGCAGAAGAAAGTCTGCATTTGAGAGCAAGCAGGCAGGAAGTCCGCGACTTCATTCACTCCTAAAGACGCTTTGGGCATAGGACAAGTGACAAATGGGCGGGCAAGTGCAGCATTGTCCGAGGCTGGGCTTTGTGCCTCCTTGTCCTTCTCTCACCAGCATAAAATGGTAAAATAGTTTGTTCCTTCTTGAGTTCTTGTTATTCTCGTGCACCACTGGTTGCTTGCAATTGTTTTTTGTTCGGCTCACAAATTCATTATTGTTGAAATATACCCTCTAATTGAATTAGTATCTTCCAACTATTTATGATTGAGAATTATTATCACCGTTATAAATAATTATCACCGTATAAATAATTATCACCATTGCAATTATTATCACTGTTGTATAAATAATTAGGAAATGATAATTATGATTCTAGATGATAATTATGTGATTCACAATTATCCTCTAATCCTAAGAAGCTTAATTTTTCTTCTATAAATAGTAGTCTTCTCCATCGTAATTGACACACCATTAGAACATTTCTAATACACCTCTATCACTAAGAGCCCGTTTGGTAGCACGAAAATCGGTTGTTTTGGCTGATTCTTCTGAAATTTATGAAGTTCTGGCTGAAGTGGCTACATTGGCTTATTCTGCTGATTTAAGAAAAAAATCTTTTTAAAATTTATTTTATTAACAAAATAAAGAAAAAATTATATGTAAAAATAGTTAAAATTATCATCTACAGTAACATCAACCAATACAGCCAGAAAAGTAACTTCAACCTTACTTTTTCTGCTTATTACACAAGTCAGCGCGCGAAAGCAAAACTTACGTGTTTGGTGAAAAAGTTGGCAAACGGCCTCTAAGTCTTCATACTATATTTTCTCTCATCGTATGCTTATTTCCTTCCATTTTATAACAATTATAGTATTCCTTCTTTTCGTAGATGTGAATGTTATACTCTATGACCTCATTTTGATACTCTTATATTGATGCATCCAATCACACGATCTCCTCATTTTGTTCTCTTCGATTGATGCCTTTATTAAGAAAAAATAGAGTTTTTCAAATAAGTGTAAGCAAATATCAAAATGTTGGGATTTATATTGAGTTTTTTCTCGAAATAATGTGAATTAAAAAAGTATTTACCAAAATGATGTTGGATTGAAAGTATGTACGGATTTATTGTTGGGCTTAAACCGGTGATGGTACCATGGGATTCAACCATGGCCCAACTGCAGAAATACAACTCAAAAGTTCACAACAAGATCAAGCCCTTAACGAGATTAGCCCTTGAACGGGATTAATGTTAGAAAACCACTGAGCCTAACTAAGAATCAAGCCCATGAGAGGAACCCACAACCAGGCCAGGCTGGGAAGCAGGCCTTGAGCTTGTGCGGAGTTCTTGTGAGGCTGGAATATTCCTAGGGCTGACGTGGCACGTTATCATTAGATCGGCAACTGGCAGGAGTTAACGACAGGAACGTGGGAATAAAGGAACAATCATTGCATAAACGGTCAAGACATTACAGGAGTCCCATTCGAACTAATGTGTAATTAATAGCATTTTTATATCAGTTTCCTTTTGAAACACTAGTTCCTTAGCCTATAAAGATCACTTGTAAACCTCCTGAAGGAGGATCGAAAGTCCAATCAATAAAATACTGCCTTACGCTGCCATATTTTCATCTGCTTTCGTAGAATATAACTCTCGTAGTTGGATTAAAATCCATCACCCGGTTTGATCAAAGTCGCTAAATGGTTTGGCGACTTTGCATTTAGAACGAACGGGTCGCCAACCAGTCTGAGACAGAACGCGTTTCTTCCCCAAAAATCCCATCCGGTGAGGTCCTGCTCCATCTCCGGCGACTGCAGCGACGGCCAGGACCCTCCATCTACCAAGGATACCCCATAATCATCTTCTTCAACACTCTTTCATCTAGGTAAATTGTGACACCGCACCCGAACGTCCTAGAAATTTCAATTTAAATATTAAAGTTTATGTATTGAATTTCTCTGTTATTGAACAATTGTAAAACGATTAATGTTTTGCGTAATGCGTGATTAATCATATTACTGTTTTGGCTCATATATTAGTAATGGGCTTTCAAATACTTAATCAGGCCTTCTGGGGACGTTCGTCCCCATGAGCTCGTCTTCTGTTTCCTGTGTGCCCAAAGTCCTTCGAGACGTGCGTCTCGTGTTGTTTCGTGTTGGGCCCAAAGTCCTTCGAGACGTGTGTCTCATGTTGTTTCCTGATGAGCCAAGATACTTGCCTATGCAAGGATACGTACGTCCTCTGGATGATCGGAAGGATATCCCGTTGTCTTGGGCCTTCTGGGGACGTTCGTCCCCATTAGCTTATCTATGCAAGGATACCTACGTCCTCTGGATGATCAGAAGGATACATGTTGCCTTGGGCCTTCTGGGGACGTTCGTCCCCATTAGCTTGCCTTTCCTGCTAGGCCAAGTCCTGCGAGACGAGCGTTAGCCGCTGCCCCTAAGTCAAGGCACCCGCCTATGCTACGGTACGGACGTCTCCTGGGCCTGTTGGGGACGGACCTCTCCAGGAAGAGTAGAAATATAGCTCGTTGTCCGGTGCCTTGTGCAAACTTTCATAGGGAGGCCTTTAACCCAACAAATATGATGTAGATAGTTGACTTGTTCTAAATACATTAGAATGAGTACAAAAAGACATCTTGTGACAAAAGATAAAATAATAGGATCCATCTTTCCATCTTTGAAAGTGATGGTAGATATTTTGGACCCCAAATTAATTAGGGTCACTTGGAGGACATCCCACACCTTCATATCACCTTCAAAACAAGGAGAATAAGTTAGAACCTATAAATGGGGCGGACCTATTGAGTTGAGAGCTCAAACAATACAAAAAGAAATAAAAGAGGGGAACCACCCATGTTTGATTGCAATCAAACATCTTACCCTCTTCTTTTGTGAACCACATGCCTAGATAACATTATTGAGAGATCCTAGAGCCTTATCGCAACCCCCATTCGAACTCTTATCATTTGAGGAGAGGATAGGAGCTCACAACACAAAAGAGAGGTAGAGAGAATTTCTGGCCGCACAGTTGAAGTCCTTGGTAGTGTTTGCTTCATATCTCGAGCTTCACTCGTCCAAATAAGGCGTGTGAGGTGTCTAAAGAAAGTTCTCAAGATAAGGAATCTGTGGAGGTGCGATATGCAGCGAATGGAGCAGTTTAAGGTCTCCAAAGAATCGAAAGAAAACGATACCTCGCAGAATACATTTTTGTATTCAAAGAAACGAATTTGCCGGAAGACATCCTTTCTAGGGATTGTTTTCACATCTTTGACTAGAGGTTGAGCAGGCACCTTGAAGAGGCTTCCTAGCACTCATTTACAAGCAGGGAGTCAGTTCTCAACTTGCCTTGGCCGAAGCTTTGACCATTGGATTGAGAAGGAAAAGTTTAAAACTCATTTTGAGGTGAGGATCGACATCTAGTTGCTTACAACTTGTAGGTTAAGCATGAGATTACCTAAATGTCTAAATCATGTTTTTCATGGATTATGATGCTAAATCATTGAAGAAATATTGATATGTTTGATAAGAAATGAAATTGGAAATGATTTGAAGTCATATTGATAAAATGGAATTAAATGGGCTATTAATGAACTATTATGTAAAATAGGCATTTTTGCTCATGTATGAAATGTGTAGATACATAAATGAATATTTATGTATTAAATTGAATGCTTATGTTTCTGCTACATATCTCCAAATACGTAGGGATTTACAAATGGAATATTTGATTTGATAGGAATAATCATAATAGTATTGAAATACTAGTTAATGATTATTTGTAATTGTTAAAGAATTGATTCTAAGGGATTGATTGTAAATGATGCACTTGAATGTGATTCAAGTGACTAAATTCATTTAGTATGAAGCTAAGATCATGTTATGGGTAGTCCTTAAGGATGTCTCGGAGTAGATTATTCATATCTCAATTCTAGGCATATATTTGCTTAGGAATTGGGTCTATGACATGCCACGGTGATGTACTTTAGTAGAACTCTAAAAGTGCATGGGTAGACAAGGGGTTGTGAATGATGACATGCATGGTGATGTACTTGAGTTGAACTCTAGAAATGCATGGTGAGATTGAAGGTTGTAACCTATGATGTGCATGGTGATGTACTTGAGTAGAACTCTAGAAATGCACGGTGAAGTAATTGAATTGTGTCATATGATTTGCATGGTGATGTACTTGAGTCGGACTCTAGAAATGCAAACATATGCGTTAGGGTTGGACCCTATGAATTATCGTGACTAGTAGTCACGGGGTATTGGGTTGATGTTTTGTAAACAAACTTAGTCCTACGGGTCGACTACTTGACTTTATATAAAGTAAGTATATTTTGAAAAAAGGGTAACTTGGGGTTACGACCTAGATTATATCACCACACTATTTGAGAGTCTTGTGTTTGAAACACTTGTTGTATATCTATTAGATGCCATCAACACCAGTACTTTATAGCCCTATAGAGTACTGACCCCTTCGGGGGCATCCCACCACAATTTCAGGTTGAGGCTAGAGCTTGCTTCCTGTGCTCGTTGCTCGAGTGATCATCTGGGAGAGAAGACTTGGTTCGTTCTTCCTCTATTATGTTTTTGAACATTAATAAACATGCTCATGGATATTTTACTATAGAGCTTGCGTGCTCATGTTTGCCCCGTGTGGCATTTGTTTTCAAACTATGTTTTCCATTGCGTATTGAATTGGTTATTATGTATGTTTATGGACGACTTATGTGTGAATGAAATTCTAGACGCCTTGTATAACATGGATGTGTCTAACTGTGGTTGACTATTCGTATTATACGGCGGGTTGTTGACGTGTCCTGGTATGTCCGGGGCGTGACATAAATCAAATCTTCATTTCATCTCATATTTCAACGTAGGATTAGAATGGGTAAATTTTGAATTTGTAAATTAGGGATTGATTTGTTGTGTAATGTGGATATTTATGAAATGTTGAATTTTAATGTGGATATTAATGTAATATGTTGATTTTGCTAAGTATAATATGGATTGTTATATGAATTTTTGAATTGGAGAAATTAAACATATTAATGTTAGAGTATGATATTTGATTTTGAAATATTTTTTAATTTTATCATATTAATGTTATTAAATATGAAATGATGAATTTGGGTGTATAAAGTGTGTATATTAATGTGTGCTTATCAATTATTGTCATGTGTTGGTATTATAATATGGATTTTTCTAACTTCCCAATAGTATGTCATTGAGGAGGAAAATTATTCGAGGAAGCAGGGGGTACACTATGAAGGTGGTAGTAGGGGTGGACTGGTTCCGGTTTGGGCCCGGTTATGGCCTGGGCCTCGGTTCATGAAGGGGAGGCCCGGAACCGGCCCGGGTAACCCCCGGGCCGAGCCTCGGTTCTATTTTTTTTTTTGGCTTTTCCTAGTTAACCCCCAACCCTCCCCCCTCACCCCCAAACCAACCCTAACCACCTCAAATGGCCTAAAATACCCAGCCCAACCCAAAAACTTAAAAAAAATCAAAAAAAAAATTGGCCCGGCATGGGCCCGAACCAGCCGGGTCGGTTCACCTTTTGAAGGGCCCGAGCTCGAACCGCCATCCCACCGGGCATGGTGGCCCGAACCGGTCAACCAACCGGTTCACCGGGCCGGTCCGGGCTCGCACAGTAGCGGGCTGGTCCAGTTCCGGGCCGGCTGGGCCGGCCCGAGTCCACCCCTAGGTGGTAGGCCTTGATGTGCATGTTTATAGGTGTCGAGAGCACCTCCGTAGTTTGTTCCACGTGCAGGTGCATGATAGAATCTTAGCGTATGTTAGAGTAGCGTGTTTCTTTGGTGTTCATAGATTGATGTCTACCACCCCACTTGATAAAGCTCTAATCACTGCTTTTCTTGAGCGTTGGAGGTAGGAAACATACACGTTTCACCTTCCAAATGGTGAGGTGACAGTGACTTTAGGGGACGTGGCTATACTGACTGACTTGTAGGTCCATGGGAGAGCAGTTACATGTACTACATGTCGACCATGGGTTGAGCGTGTGGAGCGATTGTTGCATTTTGGCCCCCTTCTCCGGACGGACATTCATGGGTCATCTCTGAAGATATCATGGTTGAGGGAGCATTTTGATTAGATTCATCCGGATGCAGATGATGTGATGATTCAGCAGCATGCACGAGCATACATTTTGATGTTGATGGGAGCTTCCACTTTTGCTAAAAAAAAGTGGAAATGGGGTTCAAGTGATGCATTTGCCGATGCTAGAGAGTTTTGATGGTGCATACTTCAGTTGGTGTAGTGCAACTCTAGCTTATCTGTATAGGCAGCTGTGTCGATGTTGTCAGGGTGGGAGCAAAGAGATTGAGTTATTTTGTTGTTATTACAGTTTTGGTCGTGAGAGTACATTCACATTGACCGCCCATTATAGCACGATACCATGGGCTAGATGGACCTTCATGACCAGCCTCTACGACTCCTTGGACCACATCATCGACGGGGCAAGGGCCCTTCGGGGCGTCGGTATGTTTTACAAGAGTATCTTTATTTTATTGTATTTATGAAAACTTATATTAGTTATATTTATATTAATATATACTACATTAATGGTTAGATGGCTATTTGTTGATCTTTCTCGCACATCATTGGCTGCTGGGCTCGGCTACTATGGGGATGCATTTGATCACATGTTTGATGATCATGTTTGGTGTGCATAATATAACATTACCTATCATATGAATAGCAGTAAGACTAATTTTTTGTCCTTAATGAAATAGATTACATGGATGCCATATACAACCCATATGTCAGATGAGTTGCCCCCAACAAGACGAGGGCATTGTGATATATGGCAAGCATGTGTGTCATTGATATGTTTTGACATTGTTGAGCTTCATTTTCCTGATCATGTACTGTGTCAGTTTGGTTATGACTAGGTCATTCCAGCAGCTGTGGACACATGTGTGGATCTTCATAAGCTGGCTAGGCGTGAAAAGCCTACAGAGGATTGGTCGCTCAAACATGTCCGATACGTCACTATATGGGAGAGGCGAGTGGAGCTTGTTGTGACTGGGACGCCGACATTACATCCATCGGTTTCTTTAGACTGCATGAGATGGTATTACATCATCACACGGTTTTTCGCCTCTCCTTCTTACAAGCTCCCTACTCATCATTATCAGCCCGGTTCCATGGTTTTGCACTTGACTGTAAGTGTGCTACTAACTACTAAAGCAATTCATGATCTTTATTTAACATTTTGTAATTTGAAAATAATTATAATTCATGTTGCACATTTCAGACACGGGCTTTGTAGCATATACATGAGCGAGTGACTGGCATAGTGAGTGAGACGCATGTCATGGATATGTACGGTCAGGTTTTGACGGGCATTGCTTCATTGTGTTCGAATGTGTTGGGGCGAGTGGATTATGGGCATCTTATACATATGACCTCCTCTCATGATTCTATGACATTTAACATGTACCACAACAACAACTTCTACATCCCAGAGTCAACGTGACAAAGTTGTTTTTCAGCCATGTCAGCGCGTAGACGTATGCGTCAATAGCCACATCTCCATGACCAAGGCTATGAAGAAGATCATCAAAACGTGTAGCTCGTCTCCATTATTATTGGACTTATTCATGTACCCCGAATGTTGCAGAAGTTCTTTCAATTTGTGAAACACTTTACTTTCTTATGTATGTCCACCTGCAAACTATTGGATATTATGTTATTTGTTAGTTAATCATTTGTTTATGATGTGTTGATGTGTTGAGTTATGCATATTGGGTGTTTGTACTATTTTTTATAGGGAAATTATCACAAACAGATTTTAAAGTGAAAAATAATATCACCTTTTCACAATCTAAAACTTTTTTGAAAGCTAGACAACTTACATTTTTTCTTTCACAAATAGACCATGCTTATGTATGTGCTCCTTGGGATGTAGGTAAGTCCCGTATCATTGCTCCGTAATTGATGAACTACGTATATCATCCTTAGTGGCCTAGTTGTTGAACATAAAGTTGTAGGAGTTATTCTTTATTTTGTCTTTTTAAATAAAATAAAATTCAAACTAAAATTTCAAAATACGTTGTAATAAATATTCCAATTGAACCTTAAGTTAAATTTTAAAAACAACTATGAAAATGTAAAAAAATATAAAAAACTTCTGAAACTATTAAAAATATAAGAAGTAATTAGATTTTTTTAAAAATATTGATTTTCTAAAATTGGAATATATGCAAATTAAATACTCAAATAAATATAAAAATTGAAAATATTCGAAAATTTCAAATTAAATATTTAATTTACAATATGAATAGGATATATACTTCATAAACAGTAAAAATAAGTAAATCAATGTAAGCTCAAAAGCATGAGAAATATTAAAAATCTAAACACCTAAAAATTATAGAAAAAATATGTAAAATAAAATAAAAAATGTTTTAAAACTATAAAAAGGTATAAAGACATTTCACTATTTTTATGAAAAGAGTAAACTTTTAAAAACAAGAATATATAAAAAATTGAAAATTAAGAAATTTAAATAAATGTTTAGATTTGGAAAACTAAAAAACTCAAAAAAATCATAAAAGTTTATAAAATAAAAACCTAAAATAAATTCTTAAAAAATGATAAATAATTTAAATTATAAAATGTGTAAAATAGAAGAAATCGGAAATAAAAATATGAAAAATGAAAATAAAATGTGAACAGTTAAACCTGAAAATTTTGAAAAAATTAAAAAATATGAATTTTGTGACTGGATTCTTTTCAAAAGGTTACAAAATTGAATAAATATTATTATCACTTGATATTAGTTTTTTATTCCTTTTTTGTTTCTTTTTTTTTTGGAACCCGGAGCAAACCACACGAAGTGGGGGAGTGTCGGGCAACACATCCCTAATTTATTAAATAAAGTCTTAAGTTACAAGAGGACATAAAGAAAACAAGTCTAACAATAAAGTTTAACAGTTGAAATTTTGTGTAGGTATCCCCATTGAAGCTGAGAGAGTCCTGTTGAATTTGTTGTGAAATTTAATCGCTTTCTGTAGATATGACTGGTAAATTTTGGCTTCCGGGTGTGATGACTTGTAACGTTTGAGCGCTACAGCCAGTTTATGCGGGGAGTCAAACCTTGCGTCAATCGGGTATAGGTAGTACTCTGAGTCATTCTGTGGGTGACGGGATTGACTTCATGTGATCATGGGGTGTGATGGCCATCCTACTTCGTAAAATAATTGAGCTCTTTGTTCTGTGGTAGGGATCTGGACAAGGCTCTTAGGGCTCCTATGTTTGTTCTTTCGTCTATTCACCTGCGTAAATCCATCTAGTTTTTCTTCCTCTTCAGTTGTTTTAGTTTCAGCACCTGAAAAAACATGTAAAGGAATAGTGTCGTTGTCCTTAGATATAATATCATCATTGGACGAGAGGGGATGAAGTGCAGTATCACACAGGGGATCGGAAATAATTTCAATTTCATCATTTCCTACAAGGGCCTCATATACATACTGGAAACAGATACGTAAGTATTGTCATTCAAGGAGGGTTGAACGGCACCAACGGTTACTGCCTTTTTACAGGTAGCTACCGGGGCTTCAACCCAGCATTCAGTCGACGGGCAAGTTGTTCATCTGTGGAAGTTATACCGGTCTTACTAGTATCAAGCACCTCAGCATTAGCAATACATGAAACTGCCTCAGCAGTATCAGAAATGGGAGCCATACATGAAACTATTTCAGCAGTATCAGTTAGGGAAGCCAAACCAGGGGCAGTATCATCAATGGTAGCATTACTTTGGTTGATAATCGGGGGTTGGTTATCAATGGGACAAACTGTAGGGATCACAACTTGTGCATCAATATGGGCATAAAAACAGGAGACATATTAGACTGGGCACCAAAACCAGTAGGAGCAGATGCATCAAACTGGCCATCAATAGGGGCATTCACCTGGGTATCAATGGAACCATCAGTAACTGTCGGGTCAACTAGCGGGGCGACCAACTCAGCAGAAGCAGCAGTAGGCCTAATTGGGGCAGTAGGAACCTCAACTACTAAGGAATCATTGGTTCAATATCTTTATTCTTGTCTTTCCGGGAACACATTGATTTCTTGTGTCCAAATCTAGAGCAAAAAGAGCAGTAAATCGTTAGCTTTTCATACAGCACACGTTGAAAAAAATATTGGTCTCCATTTCCAATCCAGATTTTAGAGGGAAGAACTTTTGAGACATTAATTTCAACACAAAATCTGGCAGTAGAGGGTCTAGAAAAATTCGCAGTAGGAGAATCGATTATAAGTGGTCTCCCTGTTGGTCCCGTTTGTAATGGAAACAGTCTAGAGGGGGGGTGAATAGACTGTTTAGGAATTTAAACTTTTCTCTAAGTCAAGTCTGACTTATCAGAGATGGTCCAAATCTGGTGACAGAGATGGTCAAGTTCTGATGGCAGAACTAGACCAGGCAGCGGATAAGTTTCTGTCCGGGTAGCCTCTAGAAGAAAGCTACCGGTTGTCTGACTAACTCATTAATTAGTCATTAATGGCAGAACTGGTCCAGCTTCATTAATTATATACTGTTGACTGACTAACTCACTACCGGTTGTCCTCAACTTCTTCTTTCTCTTCTTCATTCATCTCAAACTCATAGGACTTGAGATCAGAGATGAGTTTCTCAGTGCTGTAGGTTCTGAGATCCTTGCTATCTCTCATGGCAGTGACCTTCATCTTCCATGGTGAAGGTAAACCTCTGAGAACCTTCAAGTTGATCTACTTGGGAGTAAGTTCCTACCCGAGTTCTGATATCTCAGTAGTGATGGTGAGCAAGCGTGCATACATCTCAGCTATGCATTCTTTGGGTAGAAGTTTGAAATCTTCAAACTTCTTCATGGCAATGGTAAGTTTGTTGTCCTTTTCTTGCTCATCTCCAGCTCCTATCAGGGTAAGAGTATCCCAGATTTCCTTGGCAGATTTGCACTTCTTGATCCTTGTGAAGTACTTGTCATCAATGGCTTTGTAGAGGATATCCTTGGCAATGTTGTCAAGGTTGTACTTCCTCCTCTCTTCATTGGACCATTCATGGCGCAGTTTGGTGATCATCTGGGGTTGACCACTACCAGTGATGTATTCAGGGTTGACCTTGGTGAACTCTGTGAAAGGCCCTGCATCAAGAACTTCCCACATTTCATCATGGAGTGCGCAGAGGTGAGCTTTCATGCGGATCCTCCAGTCGTCAAACTTTGTCACTCAGAACATAAGATTCTTTGAAAGAGTGTTATCCATAATATGAGATTAAAGAGGCTAAAACAAGTGGATCTCTTGTTTAGTAAGTAACCTAAAAGATTACAAGAACAAGGAGGCTCTGATACCACTTGTTGGTCCCGTTTGTAATGGAAACAGTCTAGAGGGGGGGTGAATAGACTGTTTAGGAATTTAAACTTTTCTCTAAGTCAAGTCTGACTTATCAGAGATGGTCCAAATCTGGTGACAGAGATGGTCAAGTTCTGATGGCAGAACTAGACCAGGCAGTGGATAAGTTTCTGTCCGGGTAGCCTCTAGAAGAAAGCTAAGGCAAAATGCCTTTCTGATAACTCTGAAGGAAGATCTGCTGGACACAGAGTCCAACCTTAAGAGTTAGTCAGTAGAATCTTAAGTGCAGGAATTAAAAGCTTAAAGTAAATGACACCGGGGTTTTTATAGTGGTTCAAGGAACAACTTGTTCCTCTAGTCCACTGTTCCACTAAGCTTGCAAAAACAACAGTTTACAACGCCTTAGTCCCTAGAACTTAAGAAGCACTCCTCGTCTTCTTCAAGTCTAGTTGCCACCCGGGATGCAGTCCTGCTTCCTGATGGCTGGTCTCGTTTCACTGAGTCTCTTGAAGTATCCCCACTTCACTTACTCCAGCTAGTTTGAGACGTCCCTTCTTTTTCAAGAAGTGTTTGATATAAAATCAGTTTTCTCCAACGTTGCTTCTTCACAAAGGATGAGTATATGAAGCTTTCGAAGTGTTGAAGAACTGAGTAACTTTGCAGTTTGCTAGTTGGATGAAGGATAGGAAAGTATGTCTTCCAACTGGAGCCTTTTCTTGTCTAAGGATAAAGTTTGAATCTCAAGAAGGTTGATTTTACGCAAAGTTGTACTCTTAGTTCTTCAGAGTGTATCTTATATACTGGGAGAAGTCTTCCCGTTGGAGTGTAGAAGACAGCTTCATTAATTGCATGTACTGTTGACTTGACCGGTTGGACCTTCGACTTGCTATTTTGGGGGCGTAAAGATACTCGCATGGTCAATCATCAGCTTTAAATGTCTCTTCGTACGTACAACATTAAATGTGCATTTAATGCGTGTACAGTACCATGTTTCCGTTGAAAGGTTCGTAACCGTTAGGGGATTTCCCGTTAGTTTAACGACCGTTGGAAAGGCTTCAGGAATCTGGTGGATTTAGCAGAGTCTTAAGAGGCTCTCTGGTCCAATCTCTGAAGTCCGTCTCTGTTGCCAACTCTGGTATCTTTCTGATGACCAGTTTCTGATGGCTTCTTTGGTGAGCAACTCTGGGAGCAACTCTGGGAGCAACTCTGGTAGAGGCAAGATGGAACTCTGGCAGACAGACTAAGCTAAAACTTACAAAAGAAATTCTAATACACAATTTCTAATGGGGTACTTTCAAATTCTAATTAACCTAGCATCATCAAAATCTAAATACATTTATTCCTTACACTCCCCAACAGTCCAGCAATGTGGAAGAGAGCCCTAGCGTCATGGAGGTTAATCGGCAAACCTTCCAGGGCCACCCAAATGGGTGCGAGTGGTGAATCGCAATGAACAGAGAAGGTGAGGGTCCATCTCGTTAGATTCATAGTAAATCCGAAAAAATCCCAAGAGGTCTTAATCCAAATTCGTTGAAAGTCAGAATCAGATTGGAAATTAAAAAGAATCAAGTGCGATTGGAGAAGCCCGACGGAGTAGGGGTGAGCGAACCCTAAAGCTGCCATGGCTTTCCTAATCGCTAGAAGGGGGCGTCCATTAGGAAAGGTACCAACAAGAGCCAGACGGAAATTAACTGAAAGAACCTGAATATCGGAATCAGATAAGTTGGCGCACCTTTGTTTTTGCTAAGCGCATCCAATTTAGGGCGTTGTTGGACAATTATGTCCTAGCGTGTTCAATCACCCAAATTATAACATCTTGCTATCAGCGTGAAGCACACTATTTCACCTGATCTTTAATAGGAAATATTCTTTTGTTTATAATATAGAAATTGCCCTAAATAGGAGCAAAAACGTTCTGAAATTCCAAAATAGGAGTATCATGTTTTTTATTCTTTGAATAGGAGTAATTTGCCAAGTTTGGAAAAAATGTCATGTTTAATAGCCTAGTAATGCCAAACTTGGCAGAAATTTACTCCTATTTAGGGAATGAAAACATGATACTTCTATTTTGGAATTTCAAAAGTTTTTTACTCCTATTTAGGGAATTTACTCTTTATAATATACGGTTTTTGAAAAACATTACTTATAATTTGCAACCAAATTAAAATTAGGATGGGGAAGTGAATGTATTTGAAAAGATATCGTAACTCTATTTTAATCAAACTAATTATTGTTTGAAAAACGTTGGTGTAGTAGATTGATATTATTATACAAAATTTTAAAATACAAAATTTTATTATACAAAATAATGAAATAATCAAATTCCAATACAAAGTTTTTTTTTTCAAAATACAAATTGAGTATGTTTAATATTCAAACAAGTTTAGTAGACAATGAAAAGAATGAAATAATTATAATCGTAGTAAATTAAAAATTCCTTATGTGTGTGTATACGTATATATAGGTAGGGAATAAAGACAGGAAATTGGTGGGGGAATTTAGAACATATTGTGAGTCCGTCGGCTTACGTTGAGATTGAATGAACCTGCTGAAATTGTGAAATTCCGACTGAATTTACTGAGATTGACATTGACATTGAGATTTAGAATAATGGAAAAATATAAAATACATATTTTAGTAAAAAAAATAAAGGAAACCCTATATGAAAAACAGTTAAACGGTCATATAGAGTAACTTCAACTAAATTAGTCAGAAAGTAACTACAATTTTACTTATATTGATTATTATAGAATTCATCACGAAAAATTAAAAGTTATGTTTCTTACAATAAGTTGGTTGATAAAGGTGACAAAATGAAATTATGGTTATCAAGCGGAATTTGTGATATATTTAGATGTTCAAATTTTTTGACTTTTTATAACTATTATGCAGAGTCTTTTTGGTAATCTTGAAACTGGGTGAATCGATTGAATCTGTAACAAGTCGTGAAATTCTGACCGAAGCGGTTGAATTGGTGAAATCGACTGAATTATGAAAAAATGTTTATAAATCATATTCTACTAATAAATACATAAATAAAAAAATTTATTATTTGAAAATAAAAAAAATATTTTGATCATTAAAATCCAAAAGATTTGAAATTAATT
The DNA here is from genome assembly GCA_945859875.1 of Cuscuta europaea. NCBI lineage: Eukaryota > Viridiplantae > Streptophyta > Magnoliopsida > Solanales > Convolvulaceae > Cuscuta > Cuscuta europaea. Next base: position 24,260,899 of record CAMAPE010000038.1, read on the forward strand.
GTTATAAATCAATTGTTAAAATTTCTTTAACAAAAAGAATCTTGAAAAAGATTTGAAATTAAAAAAAAAACAGAACAAAAGAATGTGCGGCTGCATCTATCATCCTTTATTCCTTTGTAGTTTGTACATTAGGTAATTGAAAAAGGCTTCATTTTAGGCTTGGGACTGATGAGTTTAATGTGCAAGGTTTCGGAAACAAGGTTAAAAGTGTCAACGTGGATTAGATTAAGTAATTTTGGTGGTGCTTCTAGCAACCCCCTTCCCTTACTGACGCTGCAAATGTTTTCTGCTTTGTTGTATTGAATGCGTAACTTTTTGTTGCATTATGTTATTTTTTGTTGCATCATGTTGTTTTTTATTGCATTGTGTTACTTATTTTGTTTTATTGTTGATCTTTATTTTTATTGCTCATTTAGATTTTTATTTATCTTTAGGACTTCAAAGTAAAAAATCATACTTAGATTTATATTCAAACACCTAAAAATCTAAAATGATAAACTTGGATTTGTGAATATAAATCTACCACGGGAAACATAAACAAACAATAAAAAAATAGAGCTATAAACAAAAGGAAACAAAAAGAATCAATGGGCAACAAAACCCAAATTTTGATTAAAACCCTATAAAGTCATAGTAAAATACTCTAGATCAAAAAATGCATAGCAGAAAGAAAAAAAACAGACAAAGCTTCAATTGCCCAGGAATCCTAGGATACAAGGCTATTGTCATGAAGAGAAAGTGCGGTAAGTTGGTCTGCAACTAGGCTATTAGACTGTTGAACATTCCTAAGGTCACTCAGCTCTTTACTGATTTACTGCTTCAGGACAATTGAGATGGACCGAGAAAGCTATGCTGCCGCGATTAAAGTGAAAGTCGCTAAGAGAGGAGAATTGAGGAAATTGATAGACAATGAAGATGAACACAAGCTTGGGGGAGATAAGGTCGATGCAGATATACGATTGATTTTCTTTGGACTTGATTGGGCTTAACACCTGAGCTTTCTTTTGAAATAGAGGAATTAGAATTGAAAAGTAGAAAGTCTAAATATGAAAAGTATTATATTGATGGACAAAAATAAAATATTAAGTGCAAACGTGGACTATCCGGGTAATTTGCACTTTTTCATAATGTGTTTGTGACCAGGTCCATTGCCATGTTTCTATCAAATCATGTTCTGTTTTTTATCTGTTTTGTGACTTTTTTGGTTTTGCAGGTGCAGGGGCAAAGTCATCAAACCGTTTGGTGACTTTGCCTAACCGGGGTGAGGCCCAATTATTATGTGTGTATTGTTTTATATTTATGTAGCTATAATATTGACTTAATGCGTTTTTCATTTGTAGTGTCGAATGCGAAGTGGAAGTTATGAATGTGGTTACTATATTATTAAACATATGAGTACTATTATCTCTGCTAATGTTGTTGATTCATGGATAGAGGTAATTATTACTTATGTTTCATTATTTTATTTTTTGTATTTCTTTTTATTCTATTTTATACTAATATAATGTTTTTCATCTTGTATAGGTATTCAATGTTCAAGATCCATTTAAAGAAGAAGATATCAACGAGATTCGAGAAGATTGGGCAGCGTTTTTCTGTGAAGCTACTAGCATTTAGTATTTATTTAATTAGATTTAGATGATACTATATTTGGCATGTTTGAAAGTCATATGCAATATTTTGTTGGTGTATCAACAATAATTTGAAACTATACTATGGTTAATATACAATATTTTAATTTGATATATGGTTTGTGAGTGGTGTTGTTTATCTATGGATATAGCAGTGAATGAACATTATAAAATTTTCATGTTGTGGTACAATAAATTGATATTGGGGTAAATTATTTATGGATATAGATTACTTTTTAACCCATATAAAGAGGATTTTATATGGGGTATTACTGGACTGACACGGAAAACATTCGATAACGGTTAAATTCGTAATCGTTATAAAAAACATTCTATAAGGGGTCCGACTACTCGACATGAAAAGAGCCCGACTTTTTATATCGTTGGCTACTATGCCGTTACGGGAACCAACATAAAAAGTACTTTCTAACCCATATAGGAAGTGTTTTCTACACTAGTGAAGGTGAAAGATGCATCGAGAGACATGCAAATAACGTCTGACGTGAAGTTGACTGTTGCTTCACGCTTGCTTGAAGGAATCACTTCTACATGGTGGGAGAGTGTAAAAGGAAAGTACTGAGGGACTATCACATGGGTGAACTTTGAACAGGAGTTCTACGCCCAATACTACTCCGTCTACGAGGTAAATGTGAAGCGTAGGGAGTACACGAACCTCAAGCAGAAGGAGGGTGTAACTGTCAAACAATTGGAGCAAGAATTCAGAACCTTGGCGAGGTTCTTACCGGAGTATGCGGCCGATGAGGACCGCATGACTGAACATTTTTGGGATGCATTACTGTTGGACATCCGTGATCAGGCCACATACTCACGTCACATGACTTTTAGTGAGGTGGTGGAACAAGGTATGCTTGGGGAAACCCAATGGAATGAAAGGAAGGAAAGAGACGCCGAAGAGATGAAGAAAAGAAAATGGAATACTTCGGGACCGCCCGATCTTCCACGGAAGAACAACCACGGGGGCGGTGGTTCATTCAAGGCGCCGACACCACCGGCGAAGAGGAACAAGGACCCTAGATGGCATTCGTCCCCTTCTCACAAGTCGGGGCAACCTAAGTGTGCCAACTGTTCAAAGAACCACTTCGGGAAGTGCAATGCACCCCCGAGGTGCTACCAATGTGGGAATATGGGTCACACGAAGACCAATTGCACACAATTGGGGAGAGGAGGAGCCTCGGGAGACGGAGGAGGAACCATGACGGGAAAGAACCGTGCGAGACCGTCACACGGCGGCACGGGAAGAGGCGACGCATCAACAAGCAACGCCACTTCCGTCAACCAAGGCGGGGCCCAAACGAGGGTTTACGCGATGACTGAGGCCGATGCTCGGGCCAACCCTGACTCCGTTGCATGTAATCCCCTGTTTACACTTGTATTTTTCATGTACATAAGTATTAAAATCTTTATGGTGCACCTACGGGCCTATCGACGACATTTTCGGCTCGTTTTCGAGCGAAAAAACGAAGTTAAGGTTGCCCAGGGGTGAACTGGCGTCGGTCGGGGCTTGAACCGGCGCCAGTCTAGTGTAAAAGAGTGCAAAACGGGGTGGGCAGTAGCTTAACCGGCACCGACTAAGGGCTAAACCGGCGCCGGTTCAGCAAGAAATTTCCGATATCTTGCTCCAGGGGTAAACCGGCGCTGGTCTAGGCCTTAACCAGCGCCGGTCCAGTTAAAATTTTGCCTAATTTTGGTTCTAGTGGCTTAATCGGCACCGGTTAAGAGCTAAACCGGCGCCGGTCCAGTGTATTTTTGGCCGAAAATTTCCGTTTAGCCCCGTTTTGATCCGGTACGTTGAGTAGTGTGTCTTACATGACTTATATATGTAGGAACACTAAAGATCAATGGTAGAAACGCAAGAATTCTCATTGATACCGGGGCACAACGCTCATTTGTGAGTGAATCGTTTGTCGAAAGTTTAGGCGTACCGTTGATAGCAATGATGCAACCCTTGTTGGTCTCCACATCGTTGGGAGACGATGTGGAGAGGAGACACTACTATATATCCTTCGTTTGAGGTAGATGTGACGGGTCGATCCTTGACTTGTGACTTCATACCTCTGAGCATGTTGGAGTTTGATGCGATCATAGGGATGAATTGGCTTGAGAAGCATCGTGCTCGAGTGGATTGCTTTGCCAAAGTTTTGGAACTCGAGGATGATGAGGGAAACGTCTTACGATTCGAGGGAGATCGGGGAAGATCTCATAGTTGTATCATATCCGTGATGAGAGCACGGAAGATGATGAAGAAAGGATGTCACGCGTACCTTGCCTACGTGGTGGATGAGACAAAGAAGGAGGTCAACATCAATGATGTATGTGTCGTGTGTAAGTATCCGGATGTCTTCCCCAAAGACTTACTGGGGCTTCCACCCGATAGAGACATCGAATTTGTGATCGAAGTGGAGCCGGGGACCAAACCCATTTCGATTCCTCCTTATCGAATGGCACCGGCGGAACTTCAAGAGTTGAAGGTCCAATTACAAGAACTATTGGACAACAGGTTCATTAGACCTAGTCATTCACCGTGGGGAGCACCAGTACGCACTCTTCGTGAAGAAGAAATATGGTACACTAAGAATGTGTATTGACTACCGACAATTGAACAAAGTCACAATCAAGAATAGGCATCCTTTACCGAGGATTGACGACTTGTTTGATCAACTTCGGGGGGGGGGGGGGGGGGGGGGCGATAGTGTTCTCAAAGATTGATTTAAGGTCGGGCTATCATCAATTGAAGATAAAGGATAGTGACATACCGAAAAGTGCATTTTGCACTAGATGTGGTCACTACGAATTTCTTGTGATGTCATTTGGTTTAACCAATGCACCGACGGCGTTCATGGATTTGATGAACCGTGTGTTTAGTGAGTACTTGGATCAGTTTGTGATTGTATTCATTGATGACATCTTGATATACTCGAAGAACGAAGAAGAACATGAGCACCACTTGAGACTCGTGCTTGAAAGGCTAAGAGAGAAGCAACTCTTTGCCAAGTTCTCTAAATGTGAATTTTGGCTTAAAGAGATTGGCTTTATCGGGCATGTCATATCTGGATCAGGCATTGCGGTGGACAATGCAAAGATAGAAGCTATCATAGATTGGGAACGACTGTAACACCCCGCCCCGTAGGGCCCGATGTAGTTACTCCAGACCTCTAGTACTATCCTCACAAACCGTCACTAGCCTTTTCCGCGCACTTTGTCCTCACTCATGCGCGCCATGAGAAACTTCTTAGGGGGTCACCCATCCCAAGACTACTCCCGTGCAAGCATGCTTAACTTTGGAGTTCTTAGGTGATGAGCTTCCTTAAAAGGAGATGCACCTCTGTTGGTATGAGTAGTACTATTAATCCTCTTAAATTAATCTTGGGTATTACAATCACCCCCACTTAGGATCGCAACGTCCTCATTGCGCCCTTAACTATCTCAATCAAACCCTAGAATCTTGCCTCGCGAAGTGTCCGCCCGATATCCAACAGGTCAGCACACTGTCACATGGTTGCTCTGATCCCTTGGCTTAGCGGATTACTATCGTAAATTTGTTGAGAAATTCTCTGTGTTGGCGTCACCACTAACGAGGCTCACGAAGAAGGGGGCTAAGTTTGTATGGGACGACAATTGTGAGAAAGGGTTTCTTGAGCTAAAGAAACGACTTACTGAGGCACCAGTTCTTGCGCTACCATAAGGTATAGGGTATGATATCTATAGTGATGCTAACATCCAAGGGGCGGGGGGGGGGGGGGGGGGATACCGTAGATACTATTTTAGGATAGCTTGCTACCTTAGATAGTTTCTTTTTGATATTTTTGATGCATTGTATTATGTTATTTTCTGGATATATATATTTACATTTTATTAAAAAAAAAGTTCAGGCAAGAGGATCCAGCAAGGATGGAAACCATAGATTTTCATCAACTGCAACTTTATTTGTATTGCATTTTTTATTTGAGACTTAATTTGCTTGTTGTTTTTGTTTTGCACAATAGAGGGGGGTGTTTTTGTTTTGTTGGTTGGTTGTGGGTAGGAAGGTTGTTGGAGGCAATTGGCCTGATTTAGCCGCTAATAGCTCCATGCTCTCACAGTTTCAGCGAATAGTCTCGCACTTCTCGAAGTGGACTATTCTATGTATTGGTATGGGTTGGATGGAGGGAAGTTTAGATCTTATGGCTTGGGTGTTGTTGCGAATGATTTGATCTTAATATATGTCGTTTCTTTACAAAAAAACAATGACTTAATGTTGAAAGTTAAGGACTTTCATTCATAAAGTAGTAGTTTCTTGAAATGATATTTTATTTTATAAGAACTTTTTAAGAATTGTTGGGCTAAAATACACTTAATTTTTTTGAGAGATCTTTTTTTTGGAGGAAATCAGCTTAAATTGACAACGCACCATTTAGATAATGGGTAAAAAGACAAAAAGACCCCTGACATCTGCCGACCCTCGAACCAGACTCAGAGTTTATCACCTCTAAAGAAGCCATATAACTCGTTGCTCCATTAGTGGGCGCAAATGAGCCAAAGACGGTTAACACAACCCTTTCGTCACCCACATCCAAATCCACAGTCTTACAATGAAATAAAAGCAAAAAAACTCCTGCCCCATCACCCAGATCACCACCATCTTCCATATACCCCGATCCTCCTTCTATCCTAGATGCCTCGGTGGGCCTACGGTTTGGGGCCCCGTCTCCTCCTTGTTTGTTGCTTTGTCCAAAACCATGTTATGCCCAATTTGATTCTCAGTTTCCTGAACCTCCCAGATTCGCCTTCGTTTTTTCTCCCCTGACACTTCCTCAATGCTTTCAAATTCCACATCTTTTGTCGAGCTGTTAATCGTGTCCGACGTGGATTCCTTCCAGCCCCCTCGTACTCTACCATCTGACTTATTCTCTTCCTTGAGATGGGGTCCCCGATCCGAGCTAGATGAACCATTTCTAGCATTTGTTGATGGCAGATTAATGATAGATAATATCTTTCTGGCATAAGAGCTAGTGAAGGGATATACTAGAAAGAGGGTCACACCTAGATGCATGATAAAGGTAGACCTTAGGAAAGCATATGACACTATTTCATGGGAATTCTTAGAAAATGTGTTAAGAGACATTGGACTTCCAAATATTTTTGTTAATTGGATAATGGAATGTGTAACTACATCATCTTTCTCCATTTCCATTAATGGTACACTCCAGGGATGGTTTGAAGGAAAACGAGGACTTAGACAAGGGGACCCCATGTCTCCATTACTATTTGTGTTATGCTTGGAATACTTTTCTAGGCTGATGGACCTGAGGACCTTGGATCCTAAATTTAAACATCATCCCCTATGCTCCCAACAAAAAATTTCTCATTTAGCATACGCGGATGATTTGGTACTTTTTTTAAAAGGGGATTGTAAATCCATTGAGATTATGGCTGAGACTCTAAAGGACTTTGGCAAAGTATCTGGCCTAATGGTAAACCATGACAAATCTAACATCTTCTTGGGGGGTAATGTTTCAAATGCACTACCCCAAATATTGGATTTGGTAGACTTTCAACAAGGCACATTCCCGGTTAGATACTTAGGCATCCCTTTAGCCCCATTAAAGATCTCGGTGGCACAATTTTCTCCTTTAATTGACACTGTCACATATTATATTAATGCGTGGAATACTAAGTCTCTTTCTTATGCAGGGAAAGTGGAATTGATAAAATCTGTCATGCAAGGAGTTCAATCATTTTGGTTGGGTATCTTTCCGGTACCAAAGACTATACTTGATAGGATTTTGGGGCTGTGTAGAATTTTTCTTTGGGGGGGGGGGGGGGGGGTAAATACTCAAAAGTGGCGTGGGATGATGTGTGTCTCCCAAAGGAAGAGGGAGGACTTGGCATTAAAGATGCAAAAATCTGGAACCATGCTCTCCTCTCTCGGATTTTGTGGAATATACACAATAAGCAAGACACGCTATGGGTTAGGTGGGTTCATGGTGTTTATCTCCATGGGAGAGATGTGTGGACATTTGTTCCACACAATAGGGACTCTCAATTGATGAAAAGGCTTGCTTTAATCCGAGATTCCATTGTCTCAAAATTCCCCACAATTGATATGGCATTAGCCTTCCTCAATAAGAGCTCAATGAACGGTAAACTAGATACCGGGAAAGTTTATGACTTGTTAAGAGTGAAATTCGCACCTAAGATGTGGATGTCCTTCATTTGGAAGTCCTATATACCACCAAAGTTTTCATTCATAATGTGGCTGGCCTTGAGAAATAGGTTACCTACGTATGATAATTTGAGATTTCTTGATGTGATTAACGAATGTCCTTTTTGTAAGGGTGAACCGGAGACGGTGCCACACCTATTTTTTGGATGTAATTTTGTAGGGCAGGTCTGGAAAAAGGTGAAGCTTTGGCTTGGAATTACAAGGGAAATGACTACTTTGAAGAGTGCAATCAAATGGATTAAAGAGGGGCATAATGGAGCAAATATCAAAGCAAAAGCTATAAGGATATCATTATGCTATATGGTCTATTGGACTTGGAGAATGAGAAATGCCATTCGGTTTGATGGTGCCACGGCCAATGTGGAAGACATGATTACACAAATCATGTATATGGTGTATAAAGTACTTTATCTTCTTTACCCGGTCCATATGATCACTTTTTGAAACTTTGGGTTGTTCATCACCCATTTTTTGTCATGGCTTGATGGCTGTTTTTGGGGTGGATAGCTAGCTTATATGGTTAGCTATCAAGTTTTGTGGTTTGGAGTAGGACAGCTAGCTGCTATGGTTAGCTATCTAATATGTTTTTTTTTTGTGAGGCATTCTATACCTTGAATGCCGTAGGTGTTTTGTAATCTTGTACATTGATGTACATACACATTCTTAGATATATATATTTACATTCTATCAAAAAAAAAAGAACACGTTCATATCAACAATATGATAGAAAGTAAAGAGATACCTTTTATCGCCAATTCCTTTAATGGACACACATTTTCCCGACCTCCATAGCGAAGCCATAAGCTCCTTAAACACTGGGAATTTGATCTTTCTGTCCGTCAATAGAGCACCCACAACTGGAAAGGTCGGTTGAGTCTCCTCCATGGATGCTTCATCAATCTCGATCTCATCCATATTCACCTCCACTACCTCTCTCCTTTGTCCGATGCTGCTAGATAACCCCAAAGTCGCCTACGGCACCGCTCCTCGAGTATGTCGATAGCGAAAGAAACAAAACCCTAACGATGGAGACCACTTAGACAGAGAAACTAATTATTTTTTTGAGAGATCTTTTGAATAGCACAAAAATCAAAATATAATGATTTGGCTCCAATTCCAATCTTGTTCCAACGAATTTAAAGGAAGAACTAATTAATAGGAACGAGGGAGCTTAAACCCTTGGCGACGGGCAGGGGCTATTTCCCTCAGCAAGATCACCTATTCAGCCGGCAACGAATCTGCTACCATACTGTGATCTTTGTCAGTGTATTTCGTAATTGCATCCCGTGCGAGGGAGAATAATTTACTCAAAGATTGGAATATCGTGCGTTTTATTTATTGGTTTAGCCGTTTAGGGGCGAAATGCCAGCACATGTGTTCTAGCTTCTAGGTCTGATCTATAACGCACGGAAACGGTTGGGGAGGGAGTTTCCGTGTATTGGAAACGTTCGAACGTTTCTGAGCGTGGGAAACGGAAAAAACGCGTACCTGGGCCATTTCTCAATTTTGGGAAGTTCTGAAACGCGCTTCCCAGCAAACAAACCCATCTCCGATAAAAAAAATTGGGCCTTTTTAGTTTCACTCTTCAACCCTACGCAGTCAAGTTCCATCGCAGACTCACTCGCAGGCTTCACCGGCTTCAGCAGACCTCGTCAGTGACCAGGGCCGGCCTAGGACATGTCTTCCCGGTCCAACCGTACATGGCCCGGATTTTTGAAAGGCCCCAAAAAAATAGTACTCTATCCGTCCCGTTGGAATGTTCCCGATTTGACCTACACACATATTAAGGAAATAAACTTACCACGGGGTAAATTTTACTGTTTTGACACTGTTTAGCACTGTTTCGACACTGTTTCGACACTGTTTTGCACTGTTTGACGGAATAATGTCAAAAATATTAGTAATGACTTTTACAAAGACAAAAATATGACCTCAATTAAAATTAGACAAAAAAAAGACTAAACTTAAATCAACGGAAAGAAAAGTTCCCGACCTTATTCTTTCGTTCGCAACACCCCTTGTCCTTTGCTCTTGCGCATCAAAGCCCCGACTCTCCTCCTTCGCTGCTCTCATCATTAATCGCCGCCGCCTGTCTCCTTCTACCAATCAGCGCCGCCAATTTCTTTTCTTCTCCTTTCTCTCACGTGGTGGCGATGGAGGATGATGTGATCCAACAATTTGCAGAAATCAGCACGAATTGCAGATACGATGGCTTCGGAGCAAATCCAATCGACGAATCGGACGAATCTGAGCGGCAAAGATGGCAAATCTGGCGGCGGCTAGGGTTCAAATATAGTGACGGGCGAGTTACAGGGGCGGCGACTCCGGTTTGAGGCGCGCGACTAGGTTTTGCTTCAGGGCTGAGGAGGGGCCTGGTTCGATGTGGGCTGGGAAGGGTGTTGGGGTGCTGTTACATGGGGCTCGGGAAGGGCAGGGCTATGTACGAGTGTACAAACATGGCAGTGGGCGGCGGTGCCGACTTGGGGGCTGGGCTGGTGGGTTGGATACGGGCTGGGAGGGGGTTGGTGGGTTGGTGGGTTGGGGAGGGGGCTGGTGGCTGGGGACAGTGGGGAGGGGTTGGGGAGGGGACTGGTGGGTTGGGAAGGGGCGGGTGTAAGGTGGCAGTTGTCGATCAACGGGTGATTGTCGGGAAGGTGTTCGGGGCTGAGTGCGAGTGTGTGGGTTGGGGTGGCGGGAGATCGGTCGCGGTAGGCGGCGGCAATTTTACCGAACCAGAAACCGTCACTATGACATATTTTTCGGCGGCAGCGACATGTTTTCCGGTGGTAGTGATGTTAAAATATGGTAGTGGCATTTCATAATGACATGAAAAAATCACAGTTATATGGTTACTAGAATCCGATGTCACTGGAATTGTAGTAACTGAGGCGGTCTCATTGGAACGGTAGTAATTGAGACGATGTCACTGGAGCGGTAGTAATTGAGATGATGTCACTGGAGCGCCAGTAACTGGTACGGTGGTTACTTGATCGGTAGTAACTGAGACGATGTCACTGTAGTGCTAATAATTGGGACAATGTCACTAAAGCGATTGTAACTATGACAGTGACCAAAAGTGGTGGCTGTAACTGAGACAGTGATAACTCGAACAATTGTCAAACAATTGTTGAAATAAAGTTGAAATAAAAAAACATTAATTTTTGTAGATTTATTATAGAATGCATGGATTGCATTTAAAATTTGAATTGATATTAAATAAGTAAAAACATCAATTGTTATAGAGTGCATTGTTAACGTAGTATATGCCACCTTTCAAATAAAAAACATATTATATGCCACGTGTAACTTCTAAGGTGATTCGGAAGGTGCCGTTCAAGTGCCGTTCCCAATTTTAGTAGCCGGTAGGTCACTTTTTCGGCTTTTTTAAATTGGACTCACTTTTGTGGAATTGGGTCTCCTAATACTAATATTGATGTCCTTTTCCCACCTTGTTTTGATGTAGGATAACTTTCCATTTAGGAAAATGAGAACATTCCAACGGGACGGAGAGAGTATTAGACCAGGCCCATTAACCTTTAGCCCAACATACACCTTCACCCAAAACCCCTTCGCCCAAACCCCATGCGAGTGTGCGACCTGCGTTAACTCCCGACTCCCAAGCGGTGAAGGTCCGACTCCAACCACACCTCCTAAGCTCCGCACCTCCTAAGCTCCGCACACCGCCACAAGGCCCACAACCACACCTCCGCACGCCGCCGGCAGTCCACCAGCTTCCAGCCTCCATCCGTCCAGGCGTCCGCACTCGGCACTCCGCACACCGCCAGGCCGCCACGGCGCTGCTGCCCACCGGCCACCACGGCGCAGCTTCCCACCGGTCACCACGACCTGCCGGCCGCCTCCCTGAGCCCGGTCAGTCCACTTATTTTCAGTATATATTTTTTAATTTAGTTGCTAACTCTGGTGAATTTTTGAATTATTGAATTGATGAATTGTTGGTTGAATTGTTGAATTATTGTAATTTGTTTATTTTCTGATTTTCTGATTTCAGGTTTCAATGTTTGTTGAATTGTTTCATTGTGGTTTTTTGTTGATTTTTTGCAGTTAAAGTTAACCATTATTTGAATTGACAATAAATGTGTAAATGTGTTTAGCAATTAAAATTTAAGAAAGTGGTATAAAAATATTATTAGGTAACTTGAGCTCGATAAATTATAATTATACACTAGAATAGTCATTCATGTTTTCACCATGGAATCTGAAACACTCGAAGATATTGACATTGCAAGTTTGGTAGATGACTTTGCATCTAAATATGCTCGAAGAATGTCTCTTTTTAAATAAACTGTAAGTTTTTAATGACTATTTTCATTTTAATAATTACGTTTATTAGTAACTTGTATTTTAAGACAATTTGCTTGTGTTGCAACTTGAAAAAAAGCCCAAATATTATTCTTGCATAGGGCCTCCGTTTTCTCGGGACCGGCCCTAGTCGTCACCTGCAGCACAAGTTGTCGTTCAGATAATAGTTCCCCCTTATCCCCTTCCTTCTTCGTTTTCAGCAGGTGGGTCATCTTGTACAGCCGTACAGGTCGTCGTTTGGCTATTTTGTTGCTTCGTCGTTTTCAGCACAGGCTGTAGACTCGTAGTTGGCTATATTGTTCTAATGTTTTGGCACTTTTAATTTTTGTTTGGAGCTTGGCAGCCGCACATACAATATTACAATGTTTATAAATTATATTTTGTTGAATACTTCATGTAACTAAATCACCATATTATCAATAAGCTTACTGTTTATAGTTTTTTAAATAATTCAATTACTTTTTAATATTACTTTTTTAATATTTTATTGTATATTGTATAATTTAGATTATTTAAAAATTCACACACACACACATATAATATTTATAAAATAACCCCTATATTTTTAATATTTGCGCGTTTCCCCCGCGTTTTGTGTCCTGTATTTTTGGTAAATGGCGTTTCCGACGTTTCCCGTTTCCGTGCTACTTAGGGTCTGACTGATAAAAGTTCTGGACGGCGAGGGATTTAGCGGCTAAAACCCTTCCTATCTATTCTGGCGAAACCCCTTATTTTTTGCTCTCTATATTCTTAACCCCTGCACAAAGAGAGATTATCTATGGGTAGAAGCTCCGGAAAATACAAAAAGAGGGAAAGCAACCCCTCAAGCAAGTCTTCCAAAACAGAATTCTACAATGAAGACGATGATATGATGGATGACGAAATTGATGCCTGTATGTATTTCTTTCCTTCTCCTGGTTCCTTTCCTTATTACAATTATGTCTACAATTTTTTCCTATCGATCTGGTTGCAGTTCACAAACAGAGGGATATAGTTCCACTGGACATTGATAAAGATGCCAACGATGAATCTGATGAAGATAATGAGCATCCGGTTTATGATTTAGAGGTATAATCACGCATCAGTTAACACTTGAGCTGATTTGAGAAGCATGCAGTAGTAGTTTTCAGGAGAAAATGTGTTTCAAAGATACACCTTTTATTAATATGCTGGTTGTGTAGGATGATGACGAAGAAGATGAAGATGAAGAGGAAGATGATGACTACAATGATGACAATGTTGCTAAAAGTAAGTAAATAACCTCCCTAGTCCCTACACATTGAAGTACTTTGTATGATGATATTTGTAGTTTAGGAGTATTCATTTGTATGAACTTCCAAGCCTATGACACTTTAGCCCAATTAAAGGTGGATACACTCATATCTCGACTTTCATCTTATACTTTCACAACTACGCTTCTATTGTTTGGCTTCTGTTTTTCTCTTTCTATAAACTTGTTGAATGAAATAATTTTCCTGAATTATATACTGGTTAGAATATCTATTGCACCTATCTTAAAGTGTTCTACATTTGCAGTGTCAAGGCAGCTAAAGTATCTAAAGGCCAAAGTGGGCGGGGTTGATGATGAAATGCATGATGAAGCTGATGAAAAAGAAAAAGAGAGATCTGTGTGGAGTAGGCATAAGCCAGTTTATTACAAAAACGATAATGTTCGTACATATAAATTCTATCCTGTATTTATAGCATTCATGACACATGTGCCATTACTCTTTTTTGTTTTCAAATGTAATCTTAAGGAAACAGTTGCATATATTTTGTTGTGATATAGATAAGAGTGTTGAAAAGTAATGAAACTGACACTTATTTCCATTTTTAGCAAGATTCAAGTGATGAGGATGAGGAAGAGGTTATGAGGTTGCAGAAGAAGAAAGCTGAAGGTCTGACATTAGAAGACTTCGGTCTTGAAGATGATACAGAGGCAACATTTGAGGTAAGATATTTGTGTCTTGCGATTGGCATATTAGCATTCAGGTATCAACTATTCAAATTTGGGAAGGAAAATAAAATGCTGTTGGAGTGAATTGGAACAAGATAATTACATTACTGCTCCGCTGCAGGAAATTATTACAAAAGTAAAACCAACTGCGAGAATTGACTCAGACAAAGAAGAAGTCGATGGAACTAGAATTGCCTATGAGAAAATACAGAGAGATTTAAATGCTTTGACAAAGGAAGAGCAGATGGATGTTGTCTATAGGTGAACTACTCGTCTCGTTCTGTCAATGGGACAATACTTTCCCTTTTTATGCTTCTCAGTTTATCCATTATTTCCCCATGTAGCTCTGCCCCAGAATTAGTTGGTTTATTGTCTGAGCTTAATGAAGCACTCGAGGAGCTTGATAACAAAGTAAATCCGCTTTTGAGCAAGGTACTACCTCATTATCTAACATCTCTAGCATCTGCTCCTCCAATATTTTTATAGTTTTATATAGCAATGTATGACATTTAGACATCATTACTAATAAAACTAAGAATGCTGTCTTAAGAAGTTCCGCTGTAGACAAATCACCAGTTCTCAAGCAATGTATTTGTGTATTGATGGTTTCTTTAGATTATATATATTTGTTCTGCACTTGAGTGCATTGGCAAATACTAGGTCAATAGGTTTGCTAATTGCTCTCTGGTTATTTTATATTTTTAAAGATCATTGTTGAAAGCGGAAAGAAAGGAGAAATGAATTACATGGAGGCCAAAAAGCTGCTTCTACTCTCATATTGCCAGGCTATTACGTTCTATCTACTTCTTAAATCAGAAGGGCAACCAGTCTGTGATCATCCTGTTATTGCTCGGCTTGTGGATATAAAGGCTTTGTTGGATAAGGTTAGCATCTGCTTTTAACAATTACAGACTAAATGTTAGTCTTATTTACTAAGATGTAAAAAATGAGTACCAGTCCCTCACTCATCACTGTCACAGCCTTAATGAATAAAACAAACAACATCCGAGCCTTATCCCCAAAAGAGTTCGCGGTTTGAATCGTCATATGATATAAGAGTTAAAAAACATTAGATAGAGAGAGATAGACAAACATTATAGGATTAGTCTTCTACATGTTTGTTCTCCCTCCGCTTTGCCTTCTCCAATGTCATACAACTATTACCCAAGTATTATCATATCATTCTCGATCATTCTAGTTCGCATGTGTCTAGGTTGTCGACTTGTTCCCTCTCTTCTCTCCACTTCTCAATTTGTCTAAGGATGTTTTTGCTTGGACTGAAATTTGTTGGTCTAGTCTGATTTGTTTAAGTTTGGTTTGGTCTGTTTAAGTAAATGTTTGGTCTATGTGTTTATTATAACTATGGAAGTCTGGTCTGTTTAAGACTGGTATGGTCCGGGACTGAAAACAGTCCAAGTAAAAACATCATAGAGGTGCATCACTTGGTCTTCTACACACATGATCAAACCACCACAACTGAAATTCTCACACTTGATCTTCAATTGGTGCTACTCCCACTACAACCTTGATGAATAAGAACTAAAATAATATGGAAAAGTATTTGGGTCTCCTAATGCAAAAAACCATATCATAAACACATTTGGATGTATTTTATTGTTTTCAAATTTAGAAGTAACTCCAGATCTCAAGTTTTGAAAAGGCTAGTTCGGGTATTGAGTCTTTTTGGCCCACTGAGGCAAGGCGTAAGCCTTGAGTCGTACTGAAGCATAAGCCTCAAGATATAACAACAAATAAATAAAAAGTTTAAATAAGTACAAGCCAACTAAAAATACGTATAATTACAAGTCCAAGAAGTATCACACACAAACACATTATATGATCACATCATCAAACACTAATTCAAAATGAGAATCCCAACACACAAACAAACATAACACACATATGGCACAATTCGCCATATCTTATAGCCTTATCACCATCATCATACCTTATAGCCTTAACTCCATCGTCCCTTCCATCATTACTATCATAATCATCCCATTCTAATCATTGCGCAGGAGTATGAAAATACTTTGACAATTTTCACTTGCCAGACTCGTTAATGTTTAGAAAGTATATGTGGACACATGTTTAATGCATGGGCCTTTAATTAAATAAAATTTGCTGGGCCTTATTTGACTTACAACCACAAGAAAAATATCAAACAAAGAAAATCCCGCCTCAAAAACTCTTTGAGGCGCGCCTCAAGGCTTACGCCCTGATTTTTGAGGCGCGCCTCAAGGCTTACGCCCTGATTTTTGAGGCGTAAGCCTCTTATCTTGCTAAAAAAACCTAAGCCTCAATACCTAATCTATGCGCCTCACATTGAGACGCACCTCAAAACCCGCCTCTTAACTGCCTTTTTAAACCATGCCAGATCTGCAACATTTGATTTAGATGTGGATACTCGAATTATTTGGTGGATTTAATTCAGATAGGTATTAATAATTTTGATTACTTCCCGCATCTTCAATTCTTCATTGCAGATGAAAGAGCTTGATGAGAATCTTCCATCTGATCTCGAAGTTCTTGTGAGCAAGTGTGGTGGTACTGGAGCCAAAGAGAGACTGATTACAGAAGATGGTCCCTTTGAGACTGATTGTCCACCAAATGATGATCCCTCTATGGTTGTAGTCAATACTCAAGGAGCTGAGGTAATTAAATTCTTCCTTGATGTATTTATATTTTTATACAAATATGTACATAACACATACACCATTCTTTATGTTTCTCTTTTAAATTTCACGATATCTGTTCTCCAGCATTGGCATAAGTGCTCTTGTGGATCATAACGATGTTTCATAAATTGTTTCTAGTCTAATGCAGCTACCGAGTCAGCGGAGTTGAACAGTCCCAAGGATGACAAGAAAAACAAGCTAAAGCGGAAGTTTCAGGTAGGTCATCCGTGCATGCAAAGCAAAACATCATGATTACTATGATCAATACTTTTAGGATTTAGATTACTATGTATAATGAGATTGGCTTTAAATGCTGCAGGATAACCAAGTAGGTAGACAAAGTATGGAAATGTTGAAAATGAGAGCTTCTCTTGAGGAGAAGCTCAAACAGAAAGGTCTCTTAAGTTCTTTGGCACAAAAAAATGAGAGTTCTAATAAGCGTCTTCGACCTGTGAACGGGTACTTTTTCTTCACTTTTGTCATTATTTTAAATATTCAAGGTCGATCTGTTTTTTTTTTCTGATGCAAAGTGAAGTCAACCGTAACACTTGAATCGCATAGTTGGTGTAATGTAGTATTATTTATATGAATTGGACATCCAACAGGCAACTTGCAACCTTGGGGGATTATGATGATGAAGTTGTGGACCCAGTAGGAGGTTCTCATAGGATGTCCAATGGTAATGCAGGCATGGCACATTCAAAGAAGTTCTCTCAGCTTGTGACTAAAGTAAATAAAGCCAAGGTTCGTTGTATCACCCCATTCTTATATAAACTGACAAGTGCATTATTAATCAGCATAGCTCGCAACCTCAAGCTTCAATCTGAACTTTGAGAAATTATCATATGCTAGTTTTGTTTTTTGTAGCACTGCTTTGTTTTAAACTCGTGAGCGAACCCATATCTTTTCCATCTAAACTAGTGTTGTTTTATCTTCCCTAAATCTTAACATGCTCCCCACCCACGTCCCAGGAAAATAATAATCATGGTTGAGTAAGGTGTGATTGTAAGGTTTTATGATTAGGCAATTCAATCAAGGTACAAGCTTTAATAAATTATGAATGAGCACTTGTAGCCCTAAAATAGTTGGTGTCAAGGATGTTTCGAGTAATAGACTAAAATTGCCTGCCACTTGGCTTTACAAGCGTTTCTACTTCAAATGAAAGTTGTCTTTTAATGTCGAACTCTTTCTCGGGACAAAAATTATTGAAAAATGGCCTTTTGTTTAAAAAACAGAGGGAGTAATTTATTTTTCACACATGATGCATATGCATGTGACTGATGTGAGTGGAGCATGATCTCGCAAAGTATTGTAACAATAGGTTATTTCTGGGGATGATGACTTGCCAAAGAGAGATGATGTTGGGGAGAGGAGAAGGAAACATGAGTTGAGAGTTCTTGCAGGAGCTGGCATAAAATCTGCTGCG
The DNA here is from genome assembly GCA_945859875.1 of Cuscuta europaea. NCBI lineage: Eukaryota > Viridiplantae > Streptophyta > Magnoliopsida > Solanales > Convolvulaceae > Cuscuta > Cuscuta europaea. The sequence goes on from CAMAPE010000038.1 coordinate 24,279,134, forward strand.
GATGATGATAATGATGTTGAAGAAGATGAGGAGTCCGCTGGCAACACAAGTGATGACGGAGGGGCTGATGCAAATGGTGGTGAAACAGACTCAGACCTTGAGTTTTACAAACAAGTAGAGAAAAAACACTCCGAAAAGGTTGCCACTAAACAGAATAAGTATTCAAGGTCTGTGTTTCCTCCTCATTAGCTTGGTATAAGAATAGTTATTACGTAGTATGACATTCCTTCCAGAAGAGTTAGCAGAGGCCAAAAATCTCTCAGGCTTACTTTGATTGTTTCTGTGATCTCAACTTCATGCAGGCCCCAGCTATTTGCATCGCTCCCCGAAAAAACTGCAGATGATGAGAAGCGCCAGATTACTTACCAGGTTAGTTGTGCTAACTTTATTAATTATCTTGGATTCTTGGTCTGTTGTACTATATTGGCATATTTCAGCATCATCATCCTTCCTTAACCTTGTTACATGTATATTTGTTTGCCCTCTTTTGTGCCAGATTGAGAAGAACAGGGGTTTAACTCGTCATCGTAACAAGCAAGGCAAGAATCCGAGGAAGAAGTACAGGGTATGCCCCGCCAAAAAATAATCCTCTTTATTTAATATATTAGAAATTACACACTAAATCCTTTGGTGATTAATACAAATATGCAATTAATACATATTTTTTCTGCAGACAAAACACAAGGATGCAGTTAAGCGTAGGAAAGGACAGGTGCAGGAGATAAAGAAACCATCTGGTCCTTATGGAGGAGAAGCTACTGGCATTAATGCTGCTCGCAGCCGAAGTATCAGATTCAAGAATTAAGCTCCCCCTTACCGTCAAACTTTTAACTCACAGATTGATTCCTTTGATGCAATATTCCCATTTTTCTGCGTCCCAAAACTGGATTTAGATATTTATCAATTTTTAGTGTTGCGCTTATTCTACACATGTTTATTTATGAAGTTTTTTATCTTTGCTATAGTATTCTACAATATTTTGTATGTTCGGAAGCAATTGAAGGCTGGCACTTGCCACATAGCATAGTGTGTTGAAGTGTAATTACTAAACAAGTTCAATATTACAACAAAAATAGTTGTTAACAAAGACAGCATGGAAGCCGTGCGTACTAGTCTAACGAGGACAATGTGTTGTATTGTTGAAGGTTTGACAAACATAAAGTCACCTTTTTGCCCTTTGTAGGTCTCTCTTCTTGGAATGTAGAAAAGGGCCTTCTCCTGCACAGATGGACTCATGGACAAGTATATCCTTTAATATGGGACATGGCTAATCCCTTCTTTACATTATACTCCGTATCTAATTTTCGAGCAATATCATTCTTGTTGTGAAATTAAGATGGGAAGATATCAAATTTGATCAACCATTAACGAATAATCCCAATGTGGGGGGATTCGGTTAGGGGTGGACCGGTTCCGGTTCGGGCCTGGTTCGGGCCTGGGCCCAGCCGGGCCTCGGTTCATGAATGGGAGGCCCGGGTAACCCCCGGGTTCGGGCCGGGCTAGGCCTCGGTTCTATTTTTTTTTTTGACTTTTCCTAGTTAACCCCCAACCCTCTCCCCTCACCCCAAACCAACCCTAACCACCACAAATGGCCTAAAATACCCAGCCCAACCCAAAAACTTAAAAAAATTCAAAAAAAAAAAAAAATAGATTGGCTCGGCCCGGGCTCGAGCTCGAACCGCCATCCCACCGGTCCGGGTGGCCTGAATCGGTCAACCAACCGGATCATCGGGCCGATCCGGGCCTGCACAGTAGCGGGCCGGTTCGGTTTCGAGCTGGTTGGCCCGGCCCGAGTCCACTCCTAGGTTCGGTCAGGGAGGCGCGGGAAGTATAGATATGAGATAGATATAAAGATTATAACCCCTAGATATTCTACTACTTAATATGTGAAAATTTTCTGGGTGAGTTTACAAGGCATCACCAAACCCCCATTTATACTGGTTGAGCTTGGTGATGAATCATCAAAGAGTAATTCATATTTGGTGGCAACATTAAAAGTAGCCATCTGTCTATCTATGATTACAATTTACAAGGATGGAGACTAGATTAGTGTTCTGATTACAAGTAGGGGTGGATTCGGGTTCGGGTCGGGCCTAGGCCTGGGTGGGCTGCCGGTTTTGAATAGGTGGGCCCGGGATTGGCCCGAGTAGCCACCGGGTCCGAGCCTCGGGTCAATTTTTATTTCCTTTTCCTAATTAACCCCCCTCCCACCCCCAACCCCCAAACCACCCCAAATGGCCCAAAATACCCAGCCCAACCCGAAAAGTAAAAAAAAGTTGAAAAAAAAATTAAAAAGCCCGGAACCGGGCCCGAACCGGTCGGGCCAGTTCGGCTTTTGGGTGACCTGAGCTCGCACCGGGACCCCCCCCGGGCTAGGCCTACCCGGACTGGTCACTGGTTGGGCCATCGGGTTGGGCCGGTTCAGCACAGTTCCGGTTTCGGGTCGGGCCACCCGGCCCGAGTCCACCCATAATTACAAGGATGAATATTCACACTTGTCAATTTTGTGGTTTTACAACACTCCCCTTGAATGTTCATCCTTGAATAGGTATTTATTATTTTAAAAACTTATTGTAAAAATTAATGGGTAAAGATTACGACTTATAATGTCGTTGTATTTGGATGTACTGTCTCGTTAAAAACCCAGTGGGATAAAAACTTGTTGAAGAAAAAAAGAGTGCAGTGCATTCAAATACTCCCCCTGAACTTGGCATAAATTATGAAAACGGCACATGCCGATTTTCTGTACAAGTTCTATGAACTTCATTGGGGGTAAAGATTTGGTGAAGAGATCGACTGGATTTTCACTGGATCTGATTTATTGAATGTTGATCGTTCCTTCTTCCTCCAGGTCATGAGTAGAGAAGAACTTTGGTGATATGTGTTTTGTTTTGTCTCCTTTGATATAACCTTTTTTAATCTGAGCTATGCACATAGTGTTGTCTTTGTAGATCATGGTAGGGTGAATGATTACTAGGCTTCATACTTCATTTTTTGGATGTGTTGAATAATAGATCACAACCATACACATTCTCTTCCGATTTCATATAGTGCAATTAACTCGGAATGATTTGATGATGTAGCTGTCAATGTCTGCTTCATAGATCTCTATGAAATTGCGGTGTTACCATAAGTAAATACGTACCCGGTTTGTGATTTGGTCTTTTGAGGATCCGATAAATATCCAGCGTCTGCATATCTGATTAAAGCGGTTTTTTCATCTTTGTCGTAGAATAGGCCGAGATGTTGAGAGAACGAACCACCATTGGTGAAGTCAAAGGATGAGCTTTGTCCATATAGAATCTCTACAAAACTTTCTCGGTGTAATTGGATTGATGGATGAAAATTTCATTCTTCAAATGCTCAATTTGTAGTTCGAGACAAAATTTGATTCTCCCGAGATCTTCATTTCAAATTCTTTCATAAGATATTTTGTAGTATTTTCAATTTCATCAGGAGTTCCAATTATGTCATCAACATATACTGCAATTATGGCGAATCTCGAATTTGACCGCCGAATGAAAACACATGGACTAATTGGATCATTCTTATATCCTTCTTTGAGAAGGTATTCACTGAGACGATTATACCACATTCGCCCAGATTGTTGTAGTCCATACAATGACTTCTGTAATTTAATGGAAGACATGTCTCGAGGTTTCGAGCTATAATTTTAGGCATTTTAAATTCACGAGGAACTTTCATATTAATGTCTGCATCGAGTGAACCATACAAATACGCAGTCACTACATCCATTAGGTGCATTTGCAGCATTTCAAAAACAGACATGCCAATAAGAAATCTTAATGTAGTTGCATCAACTACTCGAGAATAAGTTTCTTCATAATCTATTCCCGGCATTTGAGAAAAACCTTGGGCAACAAGTCGGGCTTTATATCTTACGATTTCATTCTTCTCATTGCGTTTACGCACAAATACCCATTTAAAGCCTACTGTTTTTACGCCTTTTGGCGTAGGGACTATCGGTCCAAAAACATCACATTTTTCAAGTGATTTTAATTCAGTCTAAATAGTTTCATTCCATTTTGGTCAATCGTGTCGTTTCCGACATTCTTCTATTGATGTTGGCTATTGTCATTGTTTTCATTCATAACATTTGTGGCAACAACATAGACAAATATCTCGTTAATATCAACATCTTTTCGATTCCATTGCATTCCAGTAGAAACGTAGTTTATTGAAATTTTATAATTATTAACGTTTCCATCATTATTTGGAACATCTTCTTCGTTTAGGGAAGTTGGATCATCATTTGAGATGTTTGTTTTGTCAATATCATTTTCTATGCCAGTATTTTCAAATTGTTCATTTTCTTGTTCAGAAGGATGAACATATTTGGAATCACAGATCAATAACTGCCTTTTAGTTTTTCTTGGTTTTATGTCTTTTGATCCAAGTGGCCTGCCACGCTTTTTGCATATACAAGAATCATTTGCAAGAGATTTTTCAGAATTCTCTGTTGGGATTTCGATCCTGGCTGGGATTACAATAATAGTTGAGTGGAAAAATCTTCTCTCTCATATGTAGTGTTTTTAGGTATAAGATACGATAAACGGATTAATAATTGAGGTGGAAAATTTCACTCTCATATGTAGTGCTTTTAAATACTCGTATAAGGTTAGCAGACTAATAATTTAGTGGGAGAATTTTTCTTTTTCATATGTGGTGTTTTTAGGTATAAGATAAGCAAAGAATAACTGATCGGGAGAATTTCCTCTCTCATATTTTCTATCTCAAGACCTTTTAAGGTTATGTGAAGACATTTTTCTATAATTGTCACATATGTGATGACAATCAATAAATTTCTAGCTTTATCTCTGGAAAAAGAAGAAAATTTTCTACCTAGACATATTTTAGTCATGTAAAGCTTTATATGTATGACGTTATCGAGGGAGAGAATATGGATTGATGATTTTAATAATACATTATAAGAAGGGAAAAGCATTAGATGTTAAAAGTTCTCTTTAAAACAGTTTTTCAAAACTCTAACAATTAAGTTCAATATTTTATTATTTGTGACCAACAATGCTAATTATTACGTATCAAATTCTAATGGATAGTGTTGATTTTTTTAGCTTTAATTCTCTTTTACTTTGAATATTTGTGGTATGGATTTATACTTTTTTATATTAACTTATTGTACTCCCTTTTTAAAATGATATAGAATTCTAAAAAAACATTGTTATATTTAATTAGATCATAAACATAAATATATAAGGACTAACTGTTTTTCCCCGTGCGTATGCACATGTGCTGTGCTAGTCTTTAACAAAATCTTTAATTTTGTACTCCGTATGTATTTTTTAGTGTACTCCACATTATAGTATTTGTTTCATAACAAAAGTCAACATCCTTAATTGAGATGCACTTTGAACTTATGACATTCTCTTTGACAATGTCACAATGATGTCATTATATTAAAAGGTATTTTACTTTATAATTTATTGTGTAATTTTTATTTTATGTCTATACATACGGAGTAAATAAAGTACATCTAGTGCAAAATAAATATGAAACAAGATAAAAATATACTTCTTATTACGTATCTCATACTCCCTCCAATCCTAAAATATCTAGTTTGACTTTATAGTTTTTAGAAGAGTAGAATATTTTGTTTTGATTTTTCCATTATACCTTTACAAAAAGTATATTGTAGGGGTAATGGGAGAGAGAAGGGAAGTGTAAAGTGAATACATAAAATAAAAGTATAAAGTAACTTTATATTACAAACTTACAAAAAATGGAAGTAAAAACTTTATTTTGACCTGCTTAAAAAGGAAACCGAAAATTTTACTTAAGATTGAAGAGAATAAAAATACCCCTCTGATCCATTTTGATGATCTGATTGCGGTTTACGAGGTTTAGTCAATGATAAAGAAAACAGATTCATGTTTACATTCAAATTATTTTTAGTAAACAAAATTTACATATTCAAAAACTACATTAGAAACTTTACAAAATCACAAACAGAAAAATCAAATTTGATAAAAATTTGATATATAAAGTAAGTGAATAAGAGTGTTATTTATTGATTAAGTGAAAAAAGAAATAGGATCATTAAATTGGGATGAAGCCATGAAGGTAGAACTTATTTTTTTATAAAATGAGTTTATGGGGAAAAATGTGATTGTTCAGTAGGCTCTTCGAATAAAAGTGTTTTACGGATTACTTATTAACAAGTTACTTATTTATTTACTCCCTCCGTTCCGTTGAACTTTGTCAACTTTCCTTTTTTGGGTGTCCTAAAAAACTTTGACACTTTTCCATTAAAGCAACTAATTTGTGGTTCTACACATTTCTCTCTCATCTGCACAAATCTCAACCACACAGTTTTAACTATTCTTATTTCTCACCTACTTTGCACTTGACAAAGTCTAAAGGAGTATTAATTCAGCAGGCCCGTTTTTCAAAAAAATGTACAACTGAAATGCGGAGTATTAAAATACTTAAATAAGGACATTTCTGTCAAAGGGGTGTGCGCAAAGTAATTGTGGAGGTGCGTGAAGTAATACCCATTTACCCATGCAGAAAATGCTAGACGGCTAGAGTAAGGAAACGGGGGGAAATACACTGTAAAAGGTGAAGAATAATGAATATGTTGAGAAAAGTAGAATATTGGTATAAATGTATATTTCTAATTATTTATTTTATTGTATAAAACTTGGCAATTTAAATATATTAACAGAATAAAAAGCCATTAATTTTTCCTGCATTCCGAGTTGCAAGATTACATCTTTCTCCAAAAAAATATCAATGGTGGAGTGGGACAAGACCTACTAAAAGGCAAATTCTATGTACCTACAAAAAAGTAACAGATCTCAAATACACTTATGGATTTTAATCCATAAATAGAAAGGAAGCTGTTTTTCAACTCAAACAATGTTAACGCAAATTTGTGAAGTCGGAACATAACTTGTTCTATGACTATCAGAAACCATTTTTTGGAGGGGCTGGTGAATCAAAGCAACTCATTGAGCGGAACTCAACTCTAACCCCCAATCATTCTTTGGCAGTAGAAGATGAACCTTCAGCAGCCTTTTTCTCCCTCTGTTTTTCCCTCTTTCTCTGGTTTTTCAGAGCGTTCTTGCTCTTATCTCTGCATTCATGAAAAAAAACGCTTAGCTATTTCGTAAGGAGTTTTTCCTCCAGATTTTGGAATCATAAAAAGGGGAAATTAAGAAGCACTTATGTATGGTTATGCCTTACCCTGAAGGGTTTCCACCAAGTAACTGTAAAATGAAAGACAATGGAAATGTCAGATAGCATTGCCACAGCAATCTCATAATAAAAAACTAAGAAAACTATAATAGAGGTCATGGAACACAGCTAACATTTGTTTTTAGCACCAAACTTGACTATGCATTTATTAAATAGATTAATCAATCTTTATGCTGTGGACCTTTTAATAGTAGGCTCTACTGAATAAGCTCAAAACAGCAATTTTTGCTATCTTAGCTGCTTCATAGAAACTGTTTCTTATTTTCCTTCGAAAAGAGTTTTTAAATAATTAATACTCCAAAATGATAAGAACGAAAGAACTTTAACTAAACTGTGAGCTTCTTTTATAAGCGCACCCACACTAAACAAATCCAATCTTGTGCTGAGCCTACAAGAAAACTTCAATGAAAAACTATTGTAGCTCAAGAATTATCAGTGCACCCAAATGATTTTATTCGTACTCCTAAACTAAGTTTTAACTACTTTTAGTAGGACCATGGTTCTAAAAATCGGCAAAGGCGGTGGTCAGGCGCCTCGATTCTGTTGTAGTCGGTAGGAAAAACCAGTCGGGCACCTACGCGGCTGGGCGGTGCGCCTAGGCAGCCCTAATTAAATTTGTTCCTGGTCCAACTTGTATTCTCCGCTTTGTCTTAAAACATTGTTTAATCAATAACTACTCTATTCCAATAAATTTTATTTTCATATTTCAACAAAAAAGTTTTAAATGTATACTCCCTCCGGTCCCAAAAGAAATTCACTCACGGTTTACGACGATAAAGCAACTCGATCCCTGTTCACGCTCGGATTATTTTTAGCAAATAAAATTTACATATTTAGAAATTACATTAAAACCGTTACAAAGTCTGATAAAAAAAATTTAAATTTGATATATAAAATAAAACATTAAGAGTGATTTAAGTTGACTAATGAATAGTAAGTGTGAATTTCATTTAGGACCGGAGGAAGTATAATATTTTAGAGTGTATATGAGCATTTTTACAATTTTCGACGCGATTTGCTTCATGGGTCATCCGGAAATATTTTAGTACACGGGTAAGACCGCGTACATTCGACCCTCTTTACCCCACCGTAGGTGAGGAGCCTTTGCCGCACTTGGGTAATGTTATTGTTGTTGTTGTTGGTATATGAACATTTTTAGAGAATATTTAATTATTGATAATTTTACTACAAAAACATACCATTTAATAACTATATGAGCTATTTCTATTGTCAAAGTATTACAATATTATTAGTAAATAATAATAACTCATAAAAAATAAAAATAGAAAATAAAGAAATAAAGAGGAATACTTAGTTTGCCAAAAAAAGAGAGGAATACTTAGGCACCCTAGTTGGCGCCTAGGGGGATAAGGGCTAGGCGGCCAGCCACGCCTCATGCCTAGTCCCACTAAACATAAATACTCTTACTTGTGCACTTTACTCATGTTTTATCGTATTTGCAGCAAATCTTTAAAAACTAAAAGGCCCCCATCAACAACATGAACTTGGAAATTTCTTGCGTACCACTGCTTGGATAGCTGCTACTGCCTTAGCATGAGGGGGGCGATAAGCAGCAGGTTTTTGTGTAGTAGGATTGGCAGGTATAGTTTTTAAGTTCTTTGTCCCTTGTCCTGAAATCCAAACAATTTTCATTTCAATCCTTACCAACCAAATTCATACCAAATTCCATCCCTTTAAAGATTTAACTTTTCTAACCTTGGGTTTTAGGCTCGACTATTTTCAGAGAGCTCATAGCCTCTACGAACTGTGAAATCTCACCAAACTTATCCGGTGACTCCGGTTTCCAGTCAACCTGTATGAGAAAACTCAGCCATTGAGAAATTTATTTAGTCTCCATAGTAACCAAATGATGAAACAGCTGTCAAGATTTTCACCTGGTACAATTTTTCAAACATCTTCTTGAAGTACAGTGATCCATTATGGTGAAAGACTTTAATCCTTTAACAAAACCAACTATTCGTCAATACTTGCTCGTGCTCTACAAATTTACTATCGGCAAGCAATACATAATGGATTATGCATACCCATTGTCAACTTGAAGCCTGGGAGCTGTTGTGGCAGTCATAAAATAACGCCCATCAGGAGACCATTCACTTGTCACTGATAATTCAGCTTTGGTAATTCCAATTTTCTTTTTTTCAACATAATCCCAGAATGCCTGAACAGCAAGCATAATGCAAGCATGATATAATCACATCCCGATGTAACTTAATCACATGCAAGCATGATATACAAATAGGCCATGGCATTTTCTTGTAATTAAAAAATTCAGTTAACAGTTATTCACTTGCTGATCTAAGATATAAAAATCATAATGCAAGTATTTATGTATAGTTAGCGGTCCTGGACATCCCTCATTACGTACGCCTCAGATCAAACTACATTGCATTCTCATGAATTATCACTTGAGTATCAAGGAGAATGACATTCAAAACTTTCAAATACAGTGTTTTATTTTAGGAAAAACATAAAATACTCTAGTACTTCATCATCATCATCATTACCCATTTACCCCAGTGCCACAAAGGCTCCCACCTAGAGTGAATTGTATATATGTGACATGAAATATGGAAACAGCGGAAACACTTAAGTAAAATTAAAGGAAAGGGAACATTTTAAATATAAAATACCATATCACCAGGCAAGTTCCCAAATCCTGCCAAGCAAATAACTACGAGCAAAATATTAAGGGAACACAAGGAGAATTTCTATCAAAGAAAAGAAATAAAGAGAACTATTAGAGAAGAGGGTTGGAAATTCCTCTTAAAACATAAGGATACACTTTCCTTTCGGGTTCCATCTGATTGTGTTATATGGGCCTGTACCAAGCTCCAGAAGAGGATTGCACTTCATGTCAAATATTGTTGCCATTGCAGGCATAACTAAGGGTGTTAAGGAGTAACAAGATTCACAACAGGGTTAAAAGTACAGAATGATTCTGATTATAATCACCTATCACAAATTTTCAAATACAAACAAAATAAAAATGGTAGAGTCCACTAATCAAAATGTATGGTTCCAAGCATGCAACCACAGTTATTAGCCTTAAAATAAAAATGGTCATTGCAAATATCCCAATTTTCAGGTAGTCCACTAGACCACTAATCCAGCAGTACACTGATATTCCAGGTTCTGGTATTTTTATCTTCTAACCAGCAATGCTGGTAGTCACTAGTCAGGGTAGGCATTAATTAATGGGGAGGAAAGGATACATCCATAAACAACTGCAAATTCATTGCCGGTGTATGACCATTGGACATCATGAACAGGACCTTCTTTACCTGCACAAATCCACTTCAGTCATGTCTATCTCACTTAGTGGCTGTTTGATACACTTTTCCCAGCATATCAGCAAAAAGTTAAAAAACAACACTTTTCCCAGCATACTTTTTGGTTGAAGATGGTTGCTGAAGATGATCACTTCAGTGATATTTTTATATACTATCAATAAAATATATTTTAAATACCAGTCGCAATTTAAGCAAGTCCAATCATTTCACCCTGACAACCCCTTACGACCTTACCAAATGGGCTCTTGATTGAAAAATCTTTGTACAATAGAAGTAGAAAATTCTTTAGTTGAATGTAGAATGGCTTGGTAAAGAGGATGAGAAGATGGTTAAACTTACGAAGAGGAACAAGTCCTTCGTGAGTCCCATCAGAAGTCAAGTAGTTTAACTTCGTCTCGCCGTAGTAACTCTGGTTGGTTTTATCAACATCTGATTGCACCAACACTAGGAGCCCAGTAGACCCGCGATTCCATCTCAATTGCACGGTGGAGCATCGGAAGAAACTACGTCGAGCAACAGGAGATTGGGAGTCCTTTCCAGAGGTATATATTTGAACACTTGCTGGCATTCCCTATCCAAGAAATGGACAAAACTTTCAAACAAAAAATAAATACATCTTATAGGAATCAACTGAAAGACTGTATAATCAGTTCGATGACATCTGTTCGAAAAGTGATTAAACGTTATCCACTTGTGAAGTTATACCTGCCACTTGATGGCCAAGCCATTGCATCTAATTATTCATTTAACCATAACTTGTAACCCATCCATATGACTGATATTTGAAGATAAAAACCCATCACGGAGGTCATTGTAAAGTTTAAACCTTGTAAGGACCCTCTAGAACTTAGTTATGCCGACCATTTAAGTACTATGAAACACAAAAGAAATTTACTTCTATTTGTGAATTTCCAACCACATTACAAGATAGATATTCACTTTGTCCCCTTAATTCCTCCCAGTCCTTTTTGGTCAATCCATGAATAATTTTGTGCTTGCTTTTGAAAAGAATTGCATGGTTTATAATTTGATATTGTTTTTTTCCTTTCTAAAAGAATCCCACACACAATGTGATTGTCTTAAACTACGCACAAGGTCAAAGTGGAAGATTAAACAGGGACATATGGAGTAATTGATACAAGACATAGGGATTACGATCCAGTTAACCTATATGCATAAAAACACAATGTGGCTCTCAGTTTCACAAATATAAATCCAGTATGTAAGTGATTATTTAAAAATTGAAAAGAAAACCTTGGACTCTGGAACAAAAGCAGCCACAAAGGAACCAGGAGTCTTAGAAAGCTCCAGTGCAGCTATGCCCGGAACTCTCATCCGTTGCACAATTCCTTTTGAGAAGTCTCCACCATCAAAAAGTTGCATCTCATTGGTTGCCAATCGGCATGCAACCATTTCATCAGAGCTAAATCTGATGCACGGCCTAGAGGAAACAACATACGTAGGAAACAACATACGTAGTAATTGCACTCAGTAGGAGTAAAAACGTTTTGGAATTCTAAAATATGAGCACTACGTTTCTATTCCGTAAACAAGAGTAATTATTGTCATGTACTCATGTTTGAAAAATACTGCTACTTATGGCCTTATACTGCCATATTTAAAGTCTGATAATGCCAAAATATGTCACTAAAATTTCAAGATGGCAGTAAGTTACTTCTATTCTTGGAAAAAACATAATACTCCTATTATGGAATTTTACATTGTTTTTACTCCTATTTTGAGAATTTCCCATTCTAAAATTATCAAAAAAGGCTTAAATGTGATTTAGTATATGTAAATATGGTGTCTTTTGTTTTAGGTCCCTCCAAAATTATATTTTTGCTTTTCATCCCTCTAATTAGCACTACTTCCATTGTAACCAATCACTGGTTCTGTAGCAACCTCCACTTACCAATAAAGCAGACATGCCTAACATGATTTATGAGGTAGCCTATATTAAAAACGTGAATGATAAGTTCGCTTAGTCTTTAACTCCGGTAATATGATCCAACGAGTTATCAAAAATTGATGTGAAAGTTTAGAGAGGAGTTATGCGAGCCCCACTGATGTTTTTTTCAAAGAGAGATTGCCCTAGAGTTGGATAAAGACTAAAAACAAAGTAGCATATATTGTCTGAGAATTAGAGATCAATAACAAAAAAAAACTTGCAGAGATCTAAACTAAATTGTGCTACAGTTGCAAGGACTTAAGACATACTACATTTTTACGTCAAAAAGCCTAATTAGAAAGAGAGGGGAATACCATGTAACCTTCGTCATGTTCTTCTGATATAAATTGAAAACAGATTCACCATTGGCCACCTTCCATAAGACCACATTTTTGTCCTGAGGGGATGTGCATTTCTGGAAGGTTTGAAGGTAAGTTCCACAAGGGGAAATTTCAGCAGCAAGCACATCAGGGATTTCAAAACTCCTAATCTCATTCAAGGTTTTACAATCATGCACGCTGATTAGGGAGCCGGATTTTATAACCATAAGTTTTGAACCGTCTTCACTATACTTCACATTTGTGCAAGGTAGTGTTGCGAGTTTGATTTTAGGTTGATCATTAGGGAAAGGTGGCCCATCCCAAATAGCATAACCTTCTGGTCCTCTAATCAAAATTTCCAACGATGGTGATGCCTCAGCAGTTGCCATTTCAGGGTATCAAAACTTTCACCGAGATTAAGATCTCCACTGCCTGATCAATGAGAAAAAAGTACATGAAGAGATGGAATAGATTCACTGTTTGTAAATATTTAATGTAACAGATGCTTTTACGCTTCAAATTTTAATACGGAGTATATTAGAACTCATTTTTTTGCATAAAAAAGTTTACAGAATACTGCAGCAAGTGGTAAATGAAACAGCAGCACTTTTTTTCAAATAAGAATAAAAAGAACATATGAACAATCAATTCCCTTAAGCTTTTTTTCTCCAGGGAATAAGAGCACTTCAGAGAAAAAAGAACAAAACATTACAACACCTAATAAGAGTATTTCACTTGTTTATAACAGTAATGTACTTCATCAATATAGATTCATGGAGTATCAGCTAAAAATGTCACTGCCCGTCATGAACAGATAATCAAATTAAGCTTAACCAAATAAACCCAGAGTCTTACGTAAGAGTAGAAGCGATAGAGAGCGCCACCTGATAAGAGAACGACCCGACGATAGTTCTGGTCGGATGAGCCCTTGTGTGGGTGATTCCAGCTTCTCTTGATTCTCTGCAGACTTGCAGGCATCCAAGATTTGTAATTCTCACATCTGCCCCTATAGTTTAATGAATTAAACTTTTGCGCTTTCTTGGAATCTTGGCCAGCAATAGATTTTTTTTGAAAAGAAAATTAATTCATTAATTCGAGTTTTTTTTCGAATTAATGTTAATTAATTAATTAATTAATTACGAAAATAATGTTGATAAATAAAAATATTTACCGATCTACTGCTGGGTTTAACCATGGTTTGGGAAAGTCGTCCAATCGTTGGGCGACTTACCCCTTCCATATGAACGCAGACCAACAGCTACTGCTAGCCACGCACGATCGTGTCTGCACGGGTAGGCACGATCATGCCTAATTCCGAAAACAGAATTTCATCAGTTGTTTTGCCCCATTTCAACCCACACTCATCTTTTTGCTATAAATAAGGTCTCCCTTCTCCTGTTTAAGTGTTACGAGCGAGATGCAACACATTATAAAACATACAACACACATGTTCCCAAACACACACATAAACACATACAACTCACCGGTAAAACACAGTACAATCATCAAACATTCATAACAATTAATCATCTAATACTCATACTCAACACATAAATACAACATACAAGAGAAAATACGTAAAATGTTGTAAATTGTTCCTACAACATATAAAGTGTTGTAAATTATCTAAAATGTTGTACAAGAAAAACTGCAATACAAAAGACAAAGTAGAAGTTGTCATGATCATCTTGATCACTCGACCTAGGATCCGCTGTCACCTGCATGCCTACAAACAAACAAAATCGTATTAGTTAATTTTTACTATTATACTAATTCTTTTTTTAATCATCCATTTTATTAATTAATATGTTTTCATGCAACGCTGAGATGAACTGTGAATTACTATAATTAACACCTTACCCACTGGACCCCCCATCGTGTCTTGATGATCTCTTCGCACATGTGGCCCTATTATGGCCGGTTTGGTGGCATTTTCCACATCTAATCGTTCATCGGGGACCTTCATCCATCTCATTCTTAATACGTGCCGACTTAGGTCTTCCCTTAGCCCGAAGCATGGATGGATCGTGCACGATTTCAGGTCCATTGTAAGTAGACCAATAATCACGATCAGGAATGGGTTTGAAGACTCTATGATATGTGGCCGCGTATTGGTCAGATGAGAAAAACTTATCCACAAATGGAGCATAAGACAAGCTACGTTGTCTGCACACGGCTAACACATGGGAGCATGGAATCTTATATATCTCCATCTTTTTACAAGTGCAAGTTTTCCGTTTCAGATGGACAGTTTGTTTTCTCCCACCCCTCCCCAACGTTCGGCCACCACAACCGGTTTCCACCTGAAATAACCCTCGGCCTAAATCAAATGGAGTAACTATGTGATGCTTGGTCTTCTCTCTATTCTTATCAATTAAATCTGTGATGTATGGGGAGTACTCGTGGCCTTCTGTCACTCTCATTTTACTGGTTTCACGCCTATTAACAAAATAATCATTAACCCGGTAAAAGGAAACCTGGACCAAAGCGGTGACGGGCAAATATCTAGCATTTTTCATCACGCTACTGAAAAACCTCTGCCAGATTAGAAGTGATGGTACCGTATCTGTACCCGCCATCGTGGTGCAATGACCACATTTCCGGGGGAATGTTCCCCAGACATTGTCGTACCTCCAAACTCATTTCACCTATCTTCTTGAACCCACCATCAAACTTCTTTTTCTGATGTTGCCGTGCGGTCCAGACAAAAAGATTTTTTAGATGAATGTCTTTGAAATGAGTGTGCACATTCGATGCAAGATGGCGGATACATAGCCTATGATGCGCATAAGGCTCCTCCCAAGTACTGCCCACTTCATTCATTGTCCTGACAATACCTCCATGCCGATCAGAAATGACACACAACTCCCGATTAGTGACAAACTGCCTAATACATGCCATAAACCATGGCCAACTATCCCCATTCTCAGATTCAGCAACTGCAAAGGCCACTGGAAATATTTGGTTGTTCGCATCACAACCCATGGCCACGAGCAGTGTACCCTTGTACTTTCCATACAAGTGTGTGCCATCAATAGTAAGTACAGGTCGACAATGCTTAAAACCATGTATTGATGGCTTGAATGTCCAAAAAACTCTTTGAAACTGCATATAACATATGGGAGTATTAGGGGGTGGGTACCACTGCACAATAGTTCCAGGATTTGAATGTTGGAGCGCTGTCATGAAACGGGGCAATTCAGAATATGACTTCTCCCAACCGCCAAATATTTCTGATGTGGCCTTTTGCTTCCCCATCCATGTTCTCCGGTATGATACCGTATACCCATACTTTTCCTTCAGCATCTCAATGATAGTATGCACTTTAAGGGAAGGATCAGTGCGAACAATGTCAATCACATCTTTACAGATGAAATCTGAAGTCAAAGCCACGTGATCGGTAGTGTCGGTGTTCCCAACACACGTAATAGAATGAGGTCCAGGATAACGCACAATTGTGAAGGTGTCAAGGTTGCCTTTGTTCTTTGTGGCGCGTATTCTCCAGGGGCAATTACATTCTTTCTTCCTTTTGCATTGTGCCACCCATTTGTGTTTATCGGACTCTATCACCCGAAAAAATTGGTTCCGTTTGATAGAATACAAGCTCACCATATTGATGACTTGTTCTTTGTTGTCAAACTGTTGACCGACCTCAAACTCACCTTTGGGGGTAAACCTTTTCTCACCTGATCCACTCAGTCACGCATCAGTAAAGCCTTCATGGAGATCATACATTCTAGTAAAGTGGGTAGACGGTGCAGTTGCCGTGACCGTATCACCATCATCTTCATCAGATTCTATCATATCTTCACCATTGATGTTGTCGTCAGCATCATCATCACTTCCCTGTCCATCCACAAATGATGCACCGTTGTGCAAATACCTACCATCTTCCTGTATAACCATGTCCATTACAGGAGCATTTGAGGAGTTCCCAACATTCACACCCGCATTGACATAATGCCTAGATACAACAGCATTTGATGTTGATGGAGTACGATAAGCGTCACATATGGATTCCTCAAAGTATATCTCAAGCATTGACATGTCCTCCATCTGAACTATGGCCCACATATTTGTTATAGCTAGCTCATCAGTGAGGGGCATAAGCATGTACTTTCCCCCCGTTCATGGGAATTTCATTTTCAAACGCAAAGAATGGCTAGGATGAATCATTGTGGCTGTATGTATTTTTTGAAGGATCTCGAGCATGCAAGCACCACGACAAACCATGACAAATGTGGTTGTACCACCTTCATGGCATATTTGACCAGCATACTCATAATAGTTCCCTCCCCAATGACACACGATTGGGAAGCTTGAGAAATCCATAATCTAATAACAATTCAAATATATCCAAAAGTCAAGATTCACAAACAACTCACATTTCAATATGAAAATACCCAAATTTTGATATCTACATTCAAGTCTACATTTCAATACCCAAATTTAGCTACATTCAAATCCACCCAAATGCCCAAATGTCAAAATACACTTTAAAATTTACAATCAATTTCAAATCAAATTTCAACATTTCATAATCTAAAAATTCCAAAGTTTTAACATTCAAAACCCTAAGTAAAAAATGATATGAAATGGAGTTTGATTTACCTACAAGAAAGAAGAAAGAGTGTTGAAGATGAAGATGGAGGTTTGCCGGAGTGGGGTCGCCAGATATGGAAGTTCGCCGGAGTTGGAAATGGCTCAGTCGTCCTTCGTCCTTCGTCCTTTGTAGCTGTTGCTTGGGGGATTTGGGGATTGGGTTTCATTCGCAGTGTTCTGTTTTGTGGTTGGTCGCTATTTTTACTTAATGGAAAGTCGCCCAACGGTTGGGCGACTTATAAGTCGCCAAACGGTTTGGCGACTTATAAGTCGCCCAACCGTTGGGCGACTTTCCACCGACCACGGTTAACCCAGCAGTATATTGGTAAATACTTTTAACCCAACCCTATTTTCGTATTTAATTAATTAATTAACATTAATTCGAAAAAAACTCCATTAAGTCAACTCAAACTCTCTGTGTGTAGTTGAAAGATAATACAGACAGGCGGATTACAAATCACATAAAACCATCCGACATAGAAAGAGCAGCCCTAACTAACTTATGAACTACTACATTCGCGGATCGTCTACCATGAATGAGTTCTATCCTATCTTTATTACGAACACTAAGTCTTATGTCGTCTAAAATAGTATCCAAATAAGCATCCTCATCTCGTTCAACTAAACCAGCCGCTACCACGTGGGAATATGTCTCAAGCTCTATCCTTCCCCAATCTTGTGTTTTTGCCCAGGCCAGCGCCTCGCGTACGCCAACTGCTTCAGTGATCTCTGCTGATCAGTTAGCGCCTTCCACATTCCAGCCACTGCCAATAAATCTGCCTTGTGCAGCCCTGGCTACCCAAGCCCAAGCTCTCCTATTATTATGTGAATCTAACTCCGCATCCACGTTGATCTTAATTTTGCCTTCCGCTGGCTTTTTCCAACGCGTCGCCTGACATGTCACCCTTGTTGTGCCTCCGGACTCTATCTCGGCTGTTTTCCATCCTTGTAGAACCGCTGCTCCCATCTCCGAGCAATGGCGCCAATCAGCATCTTGGTTCTTCCACACTTTGTCATTCCGAATTTTCTAGATACTCCAAAGATTAGCAACAAAAATGCATAAGTCTTCATCCTACAGATTATCAAAAAAAAATCAATCCAGTCAATAAAAGTCTGCCCTTGTCGGACATAACGGCCCCCCAGTTTCCTCCACACCATGTCAGCTATCCTGCAAGATCTGAATATGTGATCTTCTGATTCATCTTCCTTTGCACAAAACTTACACACACTATCTATCTCCACATGCCTGCGGCGAAGATTATTCGTCGTAGGTAGACATCCCGTCATCCATCACCTGCCAAATAAAGCACTTCATTTTTGGTGGTATTTTAAGATTCCACATCTTCGTCCATCCCATCCACCTCTGGCTCGTGTACTCCTCCCCGAAGTACCCTATAACCGCTCTTTACTGTATAGGTTCCTCTATTGTCTTCATTCCACCAAATGTCATCCGTTGGTCTCCTGCTGCTAATGGGAATAGACAAAATAGCTCTTCTATCCTCAGCTGAAAAAATGGTATTAATTCTTTCCCTATTCCACTGATTCCCTTGCTCATTGAGCAATGCCGCTACGTTTATATTGGTCAGTCCTGCCGGAGGTCTTGATTGAACTCGTCCCGACCCTTGCCCTAGTAACCAGTGCTCACGCCAAACCGAAATGGTCTGACCATTGCCCACTTTTCGCCTTATACCTTTCTCGAGCATTTCACGAATCTGTATAATACTGCTCCAAATGAAAGAAGGATTATTCCCCAACTTGGCCTGCAAAAAAGAAGAATTATGAAAGTACATTGCTTTAAAGATCCTTCCCACAAGAGACTCCGGGTATTTGATTAATCTCCAAGCTTGTTTGCCCAGCATGGCTAGATTGAATTCCCTCAAAGATCTATACCCCAATCCACCTTTCTTTTTCAGAATACAAAGTTTTTGCCAGCTTTCCCGTATAATCCCTTTTATGTTTTGATCCGCCCTCGCCACCAGTAATCATTCATGATTACCTCGATTTCAGCACACAATTCCTTAGGTAGAAGGAAAATGTTCGTAGCATAAGTCGGCATAGCTTGAATCACAGTTTTGCGCAAGATTTCTCTTCGAGCCTTCGAAAGAAATTTATTATTCCAACTCCGTACCCTAGTAATTATTTTTTCCTTCAGATAACTAAGGATCTCCTTCTTATTTCTTCCTATGAGTGAAGGTAAGCCCCGATAACAAGCATTGTTTCCTTTTGTCCTCACCCCCATGCAATCTCCAACAATCTTCCGCCTCTCTTCATCCAGGTTTGGACTAAATTTAACAGTAGATTTCTGATAATTCACCATCTGTCCAGAACACCCTTCATAAGTTTGCAAAATGTGTTTAATAACCTCACATTCCTATTCTTTGGCCCTAAAGAACAAAAAGCTATCATCTGCAAAGAATAAGTGAGATATTCTTGGGGCTCCTCTCGCAACAGAAATTCACAAAATATTACCCATACTTTCCTTCCTGTGGATAAGAGCGCTAAGACCCTCCGCAACTAAAATAAAAATGTAAGGGGACGGAGGGTCCCCCTGACGAATTCCTCGACTAGGGGAAATGGGTCCAATAAGTTCGTCATCGAAGGGAATAAAATACTCCACCGATTCCATGCAATCCTTGACCAGACCAATCCACTTAGTGTCAAAACTCATACATCGCATAATAGCTTCCCCATAACCCCATTCAACGCGACCATAAGCCTTGCTCATGTCAAGCTTTAAGGTGACATAGCCCTCCTTCCCCTGGGTCTTTCTTTTCAAATAATGCAAAGATTCAAAGGCTATCATAACATTGTCAATAATTGATCTACCCGGAACAAAAGCACTCTGATTAACTGTGACCAACTCATTCAGAATATTCTTCAGTCTATTAGCCAGGACTTTACTGAAAATTTTAAATACAACATTGCATAATGCTATAGGCCTCCAGTCCCCCATGCCTTCAGGTTTTTCTTTTTTAGGAATAAGAATTAAATTAGTTTTATTTACCTCGCGGGGGACTCTGCCGGTCTCCATAGTGTTCTGACAAAAGCGCACTACATCTTCGCCCACTATCTCCCAATAATGCTGGAAAAAGCCGAGTTTAAGTCGTCCGGTCCCGGAGCTTTGTCAGGATGCATATCAAAAACAACTCGTTTAACTTCCATAGTCGTAATTGGCTTCACTAATTTGTGGTTCTGCTCGGGCTTCACCTTGGATAGATCCCCCATCGTCCACTCGTCCATACAAGAACCATGAGAGGTGAAGATCTCTGTAAAATAGTCTTCCACTATGCGCCCGATCCTGGTATGATTCATCTCCCATTCTCCACTAGAGAGCCTCAATCCTTTCATTTTATTTCTTCTACGTCTCTATTTTACAGCGTTGTGAAAGAATTTAGTATTCCTATCACCTTCCTTTAGCCAAAACAATTTAGCCCGCTGCTTCCAGAATATATTCTGCTGTTCTAGGAGATAAACAAGGGATTCTTTGATCTGGTTAAATTCATTTTCGTTCCATCTGCCTCCCTCTGCTCTCAAGACAGCTAAACGCTTTTTGCAAACATCAATCCGGGCCTGAAAGCCCACTTTCCTGCTCTTGTTCCATTGGTCGAGTTCCAATCCAAAACCATTTAATCGTTGCCAAATATGCAGGCCGGAGGAATTATTACATGCCCTCTGTACCACTTCACGGCAATCATTTTCATGAATCCACATATTTTCAAATTTGAAAACTTTCCTCCTCTTGATGTTGCTCCCTTTTTTTGGGCAGGTATAAATCATGAGATGATTACTACTGGGGCCCTCCAAAGACATAGATTGATGTCCTCAGAATAAAGTCAGTCAGTCCTCATTAGCTAAAATCCGGTCCAACTTAGCCTCAATCCATCTAGGGGTTCCCCTGCCCCGTTCCCATGTCCTCTGATAGCCCTCAAAAGATACATTAACCAATCCACTGCACCAAACTGCCTCTCGAAAATCCCTGAGTACCCATGGTGAGAACGGTACATTACTCTTATGCTCGTTATCAAACATCACATCATTGAAATCTCCCATCATCAACCAAGGCTCATTACTCTCCCTAGCCAAATTTTGTATCAAATCCCACGATTGACGTCTCCAACTACGTTCCGGGAAGCCGTAGTAACCGGTGTAACGCCAACTCCATTCATCATCCCCCAATTTAACAGAACAATCAATATAATTGTTCTCCATTTTTCTAACTTCCATAAACATTTGTTCTCTCCAAAAAAGACAAAGACCAACGCTTAAGCCCACACTGTCAACCGACACACAGTCATGGAAGCCAAGCTTTTTCCGAATTTCTTCACAATATGCAGCATTTGATTTAGTCTCCATCAAAAATAATATTTTTGGTCTCTTAGTTTGTACTAAATCAGCCAACACATGAACAGTAGCAAGATTTCCCAAACCCCTACAATTCCAAGTCACTACCACCATACCTGATCAAATTCGTTAAATCTGGTGCACAATGAAGAATGGACGCTCCCCAACCACGCAAGGAGTAAATCTGCCCTTGTTCCCCTTCCTACCGCTTTTAGGATAGTTTGTCGAAATACCTGCTCTTGAACGTCCTATGCAATTTCGCCTGGCCAAGGACGATTGGAAGAATGATGTCTCGTAGCCTGTGATGCAATAGAAACTCGTCGAGAAGCCCAGCTCCCAAACACCGAATAACAGCGTCGCCCGCCCAAAAGCCTATTCCGGCACACATAACACGCTCGCGAAACAGTCACACCGGATATGCACGCTTGAACGACGATCACACACACGTTAGGGGTTTTCAATCACAAACCTTAGACTTGCCATAGCAATAGATTAAAAAAGTGTTTTCAACTTTTACATTAAAAAGGTTTGAAATTAGGCATGCGACCGGTTCGATACTTACTCAAAATTAGTGGAACCATTATAAAAAATTTAACTAATGAAATCGGTTAGGTTCCTACCTAAAAAATCAAGAACCGTTATGGAATCGAACCATTAGTAAACGGTTCGCTTCTTTTATCGGTTCCTCGAATAACATATTACTCATCTAAGAATTAACACACATTTTTCTTTCTACCACAAAAAAGAAAGAAAAAACACAAGCATTAATTTTTTAATTGAAGTGCTAATCACTTCAAACATCAACGCTTAAACATATCTAAGTGAACACTTATTTCTTTAAAAAAAAGTGAACACTTAAACAAAATAAAAGAAGATTTAATTCTCATTCAATAAGTAAAACATAAAAGTTGTTCATCATCATAGTATCAAGAAAGGACGTCCACTTCAAACCTTTCAAAACATAAAAAATACTGTGAGAGGTATTGGCCCTATGGGCCTTGGCCTTCTTCTCCAATTAATTCCGGGACTTGGGCCGGCCTTAATCCATTTGGTTACCACCCAGCCCGTTGCTTCCTTGCTTGACCCATTCCTTTGTGTTGTTCGGCCCTTATACCCTCTGTGACCTACTTACCTTGTTGGGCTTCCTTTGACCTGCCTATTTATTCCCTTGATCTGCATTTGTCATTTGAGTGAGCCGCATATGTGTAACCCTAGTTCGAGAGCCTTCTGTTTAGAGATAGAGGGTCTGGCTTTTCTCTAGCCTTTCTCCTTCTTCCGCTCCTCTCTTCACCTCCTTCGTGTGTGTGTGTGTGCTCTGTAGGTTCTAGGGAGAGGTTTGAGAGGGTAGCTGGGTTCGGGATTTGGGTTCTAGTGCCTTTGGTGGTGGTTCCCGGTTCGGTAGGTCCTTCGTGGTGGTTGTGAGTTGTTCTAGAACCTTCAGGTTCGTGTGGCTGGAGACCTGAGCTGGAACATCTATCAGCCTTATAGATGTATCAGAGATTGGTTCTCGTTGTCTCTCACCGAAAAGCTCCACCGGAAACCCAGCAGCTACTCACCTCTGACGACATCAGCTCCCTCCTCTACGTGCATGGTAATTCGGATAATCCCCCTGGATATCCGCTCAGCTAAATTGGCTTGAAACACCCTGGGTGCACCGGGTGCCTCCGGATTTTTACTTTACTCCCCCTTCCTCGTGCGACCGTCGGTTGATTTCATCCCGACCGTCATCACCCCAGGTATGTCGGTTGAATCTCTCCTTTGCATGTGTTTATCTGTCTGTTGCATGTTCAGATTTGTGATTGGTTTGTGTTTTTGACTGTCTCTCTGTGAGTTTGGGGTAACTGGTTGGGGCTATTTTGTTCTTTCACATTTTAGTTCCCTGTGTTCAGTGAGTTTGTTCTTTCTGAGTGTTGTTTTTCGTTCCTTTGTGGTCTGTCTGTCTACGGATAACCAGTGTGGTTATTCCCTGATTAGTGAAGGCACGTGGTGTTAGGGCTAGAGGATACCCTGTCAGCCACCAGAGTGGCCTCAGAACTGCGTGGTCCTCTAGTCCACTGCTTGACCTTTTCTAGGGTTTCCACCTGATTTACCTGTGTGACATTTCCTTAGGTTTATGTGTTTGTTTGCCATGGCTGCTAATCAATATGGAATGTTGCCCTTTAATGGGAAAACTGATTTTGATATCTGGAATGAAGCAAAAGATTAAATGTGTTTTAATTCAGCAAAGGTTTTCAGAGCTGTCACTAGCAAGTTTTTAGAAACCGAAAATGAGGCTAAACAACTTGAAATGAATAAAACAGCAAGTTCAACTATTTATTTGAATCTTTCTGACTCTCTGTTAAGGAAAGTTGGTATACTTGAATCTGTAAAAGAATTATGGGAAAAGCTTGATAGTTTTGTATATTGATACCTCCTTACCAGGCAAACTATTTTTACTTGAAATGTTTTTCCGGTTCAGGCTTGACCTTACTAAGGATATAGATGAAAATTTGGATATTTTTAACAAACTTATTCAAAACATCAAACAGGTTAGTGACAAGCACATTGATGACTACACCCTAATTATTTTGCTCAATGCCATTCCTGATTCTTATAGTATGTCAAATCTGCCATCAAGTATGGTAGAGATGATGTTACTTTAGATATTGTGGTAAATGACTTAAAAAGTAAAGAACTTGATTTGAAAAAAAAATATGGGTCATGGCCTTGTTTTTGAGGGGTAGGACTAAGAATAGATCTAAGAACTCCAAGAAGGAAAATCAAGATAGGAATAGTCAGAAACCTAGTAAGAAGAGAGGTAAATCCAAAAAGAGGGTCTATTACAGCTGTGGTAAATCTGACCATTTCATAAAGGACTGTCCCAATCCTAAAAAGTCTGACCAGGCCAACTCTGTTGTCTCTAATGATATACATGATGATGTGTTTATGGTGTATGACTTTGCAAATTTTGTGCTAAAAGGCTTAACTGAAAATGAATGGCTTATTGACTCTGGTTACACTTATCATATAACTCCTTTTAAATCCTTGTTTTCTTCCTATGATCTCTGTGATGATGGCTATGTGTCTTTAGCTGATAGTAAGAAATGCAAGGCTCATAGGGTGAGGAATATATGTTTAAAGTTTGATAATGGGACTGTGTACACTGTGAAAAATGTGAGGCATGTCCCAGATCTGTGTCATAACCAGTTTTCAATTGCTGCTTTTGAGGATAGTGGGTTAGAGGGAAAATGGAGTAATGGTTGCATGAAGGTTTTGAAAAAATCCTTGGTTATGTTCAAAGCTTTGAAAGTGAATAACCTGTATGTGTGCCATGTTGTTCCATTCTCTGAATCTGCTAATGTTGTTTGTCCTGATAGCTCTGTGTTGTGGCATAATAGGCTAGGTCACATTAGTAATAAGGGTCTAGAAATCATGCATAAATCTGGTTACTTTGGTAAAGATTGTGTTTTTTGTGTCTTTCTGTGAAGCATGTGTGCTTGGTAAGCAGCATAGGGGCAGTTTCCCTAGTTCCTCATATCCAAACTTGTCTAAGTGTACCTCTGCCTTAGAATATGTTCATGATGATGTTTGGGTTCCTGCGAGTATCCCTACCCATGGTGGTAAGAGATATTTCGTGTCTATTATAGATGATTTCTCTAGGAAAGTATGGGTTTGTCTCTTAGAGAACAAATATGATGTGTTTGAGAAGTTTAGGGAGTGGAAATCCCTATTTGAAACCCAATCAGGTCTTAAGGTTAAAGCCCTTAGAACTGATAATGGTGTAGAGTTCTGCAATAGAGAGATGAACTAACTGTGTGTTGACTGGGGAACAAAAAGGCACAAAACTGTGCCCTATACTCCCCAGCAGAATGGTGTAGCTGAGCGTATGAATAGAACCTTACTAGATAAAGTAAGAAGTCTTCTTGCTGTCTCTGGTTTGTCTAAGAAATTCTGGGGTGAAGCAGCTAACACTGCTGCCTATTTGATAGATAGGTCCCCTTCTGTTCCTCTAGGAGGAAAATGTCCCGAGTTAGTTTACTCCGGAAAGTCCCTAGACTTATCAAACCTTAGAGTCTTTGGTTGCACTGCCTATGTTCATCATCAGCTTGATAAGTTAGATTCTAGGTCTAAGAAGTGTGCCTTCCTAGGGTATCCTGAGGGGGTAAAAGGTTATAGGCTGTGGGATAGAAACCATGTGGGTTTTAAGGTAGTGATCAGTAGGGATGTATTTTTTAATGAATCTGAATTCCCCTGTCTGTCTGTTCCTACCATAAAACAAAGTCCCCAGAGTGTTCAGTCTGAGGTGAAGTCTGCTCCTGTTGCTACCATTCCATTGTTTGACAATGTTAATGATTCTGATGCTAAACTGCATGATACCACCCCTCATAGTGGGGTGGAGGCCTCTCGTGATTCTGATTCTCATGATAATGCTGAACAACATGATTCTATGGAGCATGATATACCTCATTTGCATAACTATCAATTTGTTAAAGATAGGGGTAGAAGGACTGTTAAGAAGGTGTTTGATTCTATGTCTGATTATGCTTTTCATGTGCATGATACCTCCCTATTTGCTTACTATGTGTTTGAAACCCTTGAGTTAAATGAGCCCAAAACCTATAAGGAAGCCCTTACTTCTAATGAGTCCCAGAAGTGGCTTGATGCCATGAATAATGAGATGGAGTCTCCTAGAGTTAACAAAACCTAGACCTTGGTCCCTAGACCTCCCAATTGTTCTATTGTCGAATGAAAGTGGTTGTTTAAGGTCAAGGAAGAACCTCAGAGTGTGAGATTTAAGGCTAGGTTAATGGCAAAAGGGTTTACTCAAAAAGAGGGGTAGATTATGCTGAAATATTTGCTCATGTGGTTAAATTTACTACTGTTAGGATCATGCTTGCTCTAGTTGCTCACTTTAATTGGGAAATGAAATAGATGGATGTGACCACTGCTTTCCTGCATGGTGATCTTGATAAAAAGATTTATATGACCCAACCTGAAGGGTTTGTGGATCCCAAGAAAAGTGATTATGTGTGTTTGCTAAGGAATGCCTTATATGGTCTGAAGCAGTCTCCTAGGCAGTGGAATATTAAGTTTGATCAATGCATGAAATCTATGAAATTTGTTAAATTTGCTTGTGATCATTGCTTATATTATCAGGATACCTCCTATGTGCCACTATTCTTATTGCTTTATGTGGATGATATGTTAATTATCAATCCTAATCTTGATTCCATTGTTCATGTGCAAAATTGCCTCTGTGTAAATTTTTCCATGAAAAAACTAGGGGAAGCCAAGAGGATCCTAGGCATCAATATCATTAGGGATAGGAGCAAATCTACTCTTTTGTTAAACCAAGTTTCTTATGTAGAGAAGGTTTTGATTAAATTCAACATGCAATCTGCTTCCCCTGTGAATGTTCATTTAACATCACATTTTGTGCTAAGTAAGGATCATCCCCCCAAGACTGATTCTGAAATTAGTGATATGAAATTTGTTCCTTATTCTAGTGCCATAGGATCTGTTATGTACCTTATGGTCAGTACTAGGCCTAACATTGCTTATGTTGTTAGCTGTTTAAGTCGTTATATGTCTAACCCTAGTATGCCTCACTGAAATGCTCTGAAATGGCTTTTGAGATACCTTAAATCAAATGTGAAACATGGTTTGTCTTTTGCTAAGTGTTCTGATGGTACTGTGTTGCGTGGATATGTGAACTCTAACTATGCTAATGATAGGGATAATAGGAAGTCTACCACTTCTTATGTTTTTACTTTGTGTGGGTCATGCATAAGTTGGAAATCCCAGTTGCAACCCATAGTTGCTTTGTCCACCACTGAGTCTGAATATGTTGCAGCCACAACAACCTTTAAGGAAGCCATCTGGCTCAAAAAGCTTGTGAGTGATTTAGGTTTTCTAAAACAAAATATTACTGTTTATTCAAACAGTCAGTTTGCCATTCAGCTTTGCAGGAACCCTGTGTTCCATGATAGGACCAAGCACATTGATGTCATGTTCTGTTGAGAAGTTACTTTCTTGTAAACGAACATTAAATCTGGATTGTGGTTAAATATTGTTTGTTTTGCAAGTTTTTTGGTCCATGGAGTGTTGTTTGCACTCCTGGACTTTGATCTGAGAACATGGTGTTCTTTGGGCATCCGGTTTGTCCCTTTGATCTTTCTGGATCAGGAAAGTGTGCATCACACTTTTCAATTTGTGTTTCTGGGTCCTGTGTGACCCAGGGAGTGCCTTTTGGACACCTCCAATTGTTGGCCTAAGATATCCTTAGATGTCTTGGGCAACCAGCGATAATGAGTCTTTTCTATGCTACATTTTGCTCTACACCACATAGGACCAATAAGGTGGAGAATGTGAGAGGTATTGGCCCTATGGGCCTTGGCCTTCTTCTCCAATTAATTCTGGGACTTGGGCCGACCTTAAGCCATTTGGTTACCAACCAGCCCATTGCTTCCTTGCTTAACCCATTCCTTTGTGTTGTTCGACCCTTATACCCTCTGTGACCTACTTACCTTGTTGGGCTTCCTTTGACCCGCTTATTTATTCCCTTGATCTGCCTTTGTCATTTGAGTGAGCCGCATATGTGTAACCCTAGTTCGAGAGCCTTCTGTTTAGAGAGAGGGTCTGGCTTCTCTCTAGCCTTTCTCCTTCTTCCGTTCATCTCTTCACCTCCTTCGTGTGTCTGTGTGCTCTGTAGGTTCTAGGTAGAGGTTTGAGAGGGTAGCTGGGTTTGGGGTTTGGGTTCTGGTGCCTTTGGTGGTGGTTCCCGGTCCGGTAGGTCCTTCGTGGTGGTTGTGAGTTGTTCCAGAACCTTCGGGTTCGTGTGGGTGGAGACCTGAGCTGGAAGATCTATCAGCATTACAAATACATTGAGTTCACATATTTATATATAAAAACATCATTACATTCTACTTGATAGTTGTATATTTACAATAAATCTAATAGTTACAAATATCATGAAAATATATGGAAAAGTAAAATATATGCAATCAACTACAAGTGATTTGAGTTAATTTATGTTTATAAAGTTTATGTGATGGAACGAAACTTGATTTGTAAAAATGAGCTTATAGTCTTATACTGTCGTATTAACGTATTCAATCTCATGTGCAATATTGATTACTTTTGTTGTCGTTAGTTAAATTAGTTGTTGTTGTTATTGTTGTTGTTGTTGTTGCTGTTGAATTGTTGTTGTTGTTGTTGTTGTTCTAGTTGATGTTGATGTTGCTGTTCTTGTTGATGTTGTTGTTGTTGCTGCTGTTGTTCTTGTTGATGTTGTTGTTGTTGTTGTTGTTGTTATTGTTATCATTATCTATTAAATTTGGACATGAATATTTTTGTATTTTAACTATATATTACATCAATAATCACTTTTTTATCAAACACTTCAACTTTTACCTTTTAATTAAAATCACTTCTATTTACAAACACTATACATTATTACTATAAATCACTTATCTAATAATCTCTTAAATAAATCACTTTTAAAAAGCACAAACAATCGCAAACACTCACTAAGAGGTACTTTAAAGTGCTTTTCACTTTGATTGTCTATTACACAAAAAATACTTATTTTATCAAACACGGTGCAATAGACAAAGTGAAAAGCACTTTAAGCAATCCATGTTCCTTTTATAGATATAATAGAAGCATCAACAATACACTTTAACAAAATATAGTGAAAGAGATCAAATGAGGCATTCTACTATTATGAAATCATCACATAGGGTCATGTACTTAATAAAATATCATATAAATACGTATACTTATAAAAAATAATCAGATGAGTTTTAACGACTTGTTGACAACCTCCTAATCCCAATTTTAGTGTAAGTATGATGATCTTTTTAAAATAGTTTATAAGTAAGATGTGAAATATTTAGCTAAGATTGGTTGAAATACAAGGCAAAAGTAATGACACGTAAGCTAAAATCGGGATCAGGAGGTTGTCAACGGGTCGTTAGGACTCATCTGATTGCTTTTTATAAGTAGATGTATTTATATGACACTTTATTGAATAAATGACTTTATGTGACACTTTAGTTCCTCTGTTCTTAAATAAATGCAACTCCGTTCTTAAATAAATGCAACAATCAACATTTCACATTTGACGAGACAAAACTTTGACCATTAATATATACTCGTATATAATTCTGTATTACTAAAATAATTAAAACAATTAGATTTTGAAAATTTACAATGTGACAGATTTAACAATATTTTTTCATAAAAAATATTGATACATTAATAAATAAAATGTAGTCCAAGTAGAATATATGAATAATGTAAAATTCATATATTTATTTAAGAACTAGGTAGGTAGTATATCCAATATTGTTATAGTGCAAAAGAATCTCTTACTTTTTGTAAAATACGTGTACATTAAACCTATATCATTATTTTAACTTTATTCTTAATTAAATTACGTGAAAATTGGAGAGTGATACGGATGAAGTATGAATGAATCATGAATGGATGAACTTTTTATGAAATATTTATTTGTTTATCCTATAGCAATCATTTGATTTTGAACATGGCCTGCATAACATAGCTAGTGGAGCCTATACTACGGAGTATCAGTTAAAGTAAACAGTCTTTAATTTGTCTTAAATATGAACATCCACTTTCGTTTCCAACTTGGCCGGTAAGAGTTAGGTACGTACGTAGGCTAACACAAAGTGAAAGTGTTGGATATATTCTGGTCCCGTTGTAATGTTCCCGATTTGACCTACATAAATATTAAGGAAATAAACTTACCAAGAGGTAAATTTTACAATTTGGCACTGTTTCGACACTGTTTGACACTGTTTTGTACTGTTTGATCCTGTTTTGATGTAGGATAACTTTCTATTTAGGGAAATGGGAACTTTCCAACGGGACATCCAAAAAAAGGAAAGCGTGAACATTCCGACGGAACAGGGGGAGTATATTCACAATCCATTCCAGGCCGGCCTTTTAAGTCATACTACCTATAACGTACATATAAACATGGCGTAATTTTTTATACATAAATTTTTTCGTTAAAAATATAATCAATTTTAAAATTTGAGCTCATATAACACAATCCATTCCAACTATACATACACACACATCACATGCACAATAGGCCGGGAGAATAAAAGTATGGGATGGATACATCCTGATTTCTGGAGTTATTTTGACGCGGTGGCATTTTCGTAATTTTTTTGGAGGGGATCTATAAGTTATGATTTATTAGTTAAAAGTTCGTGTTTTGAGCGTATAAGTTAGACTTCGCAGCTTCTCAGCCTAAGGGGGACTTCTCACATAATCTCTCTCTCTCTCTATCTATCTCTCTCTCTCTCTCTATATATATATATATATATATACTCCCTCCGTTCTTTTTTAGTTGCAACGGTCAACATTTCACATTTGCTAACACATCTTTGACTGTAATTATATCTTAATTCTATTAATAAAAAAATATTAAAAATCAGATTTTGAAAATTTGTAATGAGATGAATTGAACAATATTTGAAAATAATAATTTTCATAAAATTATAGTAAAAAAATAATTTTTATGAAATTATAGTGTAAAATGTAGTCAAAGTAGAGCATGTGAATGGTATAAAATTCAACATTTTGTGATTACAACGGAACGGAGGATAGTATATGACTATATGCTACCAGCTAGCTAAGATACCTGCTAGCTCTTGAAGGAGAGTTTTAAGAATTTGAAAATAGTTGCTCACTTCGTTGTATTAGGTACAGGGGCGGACCGTAGGACAGACGCAGGGGGGCAACCCCCCCCCCCCCCCCCCCCCCCCCCCAACAAGAATTTTTTTTTAGTATATATATATGAAAAATAATTTTCTCCCTCCCAAAAAATATTTTGAATCCCAAAAATATTTTCCCTCCCAAAAAATATTTCTCCCTCCCAAGATGATTTTTTTAGTGTATGTGTGTGTGTGTGTGTATATATATATATATATATATATATATATATGAAAAATAATTTTCTCCCTCCCAAAAAATATTTTGAACCCCAAAAAATATTTTGAACCCCAAAAATATATTTTGAACCCCCAAAAATATATTAGCTACTTTCAAATCGATTGCTACTATATACTACCTCCGTCCCGTTGGAATGCTCCCGCTTTCCTTTTTTGGATGTCCCGTTGGAAAGTTCCCATTTCCCTAAATTGAAAGTTATCCTACATCAAAACAGGGTCAAACAGTGCAAAATAGTGTCACACAGTGTCGAAATAGTGTCAAAACAATAAAATTTACCCTGTGATAAGTTTATTTCCTTAATATGTGTGTAGGTCAAACCGGGAACATTCCAACGGGACGGAGGGAGAACTTTGTATGCATGTAATACGTACGTACTCCTTTTTCTCACATTTTCACTCTTTTTAATACAAGTATTCAAGTAAAACGGGAGGGTTACGTTGAAACGAATTGAATAAAGGCCTGAAAACCGTACCTAGCTAATTTTTTTTAAATATGTACACTTAAATATTTTGTAGTACATATATGCAGATCGGACAACGTAGTGTACGTGATGTTTATATAAAATCTTACTTTTAATTCCCTTTTAAGAGGTAGTAAATGTTACGATATCAATAAAAAATAAAAATATCGTACTCCTCCATTTCTGAAACAAGTTCCACATTTGACTTCACACATATTAAGAAAATAAATTTGACTTTACTGTTTGACACTGTTTGAACACTGTTTGGCACTGTTTGAACACTGTTTGACACTGTTTTGATGTAGATAATTTGCCAAATAAGAAAATGTTTGAAAGTGGAACTTAATTTTGAATCTGCCCGAAAAGGAAAGGTGGAACTTGTTTCAGAAACGGAGGGAGTACATATCATTCATTTGATTGGACTTAAACATTATTTCTTATTTATAATTAAATTATTCAATTGCAAAATATACATATACTCCGTATAAAATGTTGCACTAGAGGGTACATAATAGGGTTGTAAATGAATCAAATAATTTGTGCTCGATTCGCGATTCGAATTCGTATAAGGCGATTCGAATTCGGAAAATTCAAACACAAATACAAATAGGAATATTTAATTTGATTCGAGTTCTTATCAAATACAAATAAGAATATCAGTGTATTCGATTCGAATATTAATCAAATATTGTTAAACAGTGTATCAGTGTTTGAATTCATTTCATATTTGAATTTGAATTTGAAAAAAATAAACAAATACGAATACAAAATCTCATTATTCGACTCGATTCAGTTCGTTTACAACCTTAGTACATAACAGGGACATAGATAGGGAGGGGCCAACTGTGGTCCTAAGTAACCACTAGTCCCTGTTGTCACTTTTTCTGTCATAAAACTGAGAGGCGGGTTGTGTATATGTACTTAGAACTCTGCATGATCCAACTCCATCTCTAGAAGTCTATCAGCCGTTTCAACAATTGTCTTGATAACTACTAAATTTTGATCAAAAGGCCACATACCATCTAGCAACACCCGAGAGATGTCACTCTCATGATAAAATTGGATCGAAAAGCGCATATCCTAGTTCAATACTCACTCATCTCCTCTAGATCCATATCATTGACATGGTCTCACAAAAGAGTTAGTCCTGATAGATTTATCTGTAACAACACTAGCAACAACAGAAAAACGTGTGGTTCCCCCTACCCCACAACCTGTATCCAAAGCGCCAGATTCGAACACCAATCCACTATTTTACTATTAGCCATATCAAGGTGACACTTTATTCAATACATGATTTTATGTGACCAATTCATAATAGTAAAAAATCTTATTTGACCCTATTGAGATTTATTCCGTCAACCCGTAGGCCCAACACACGACCCAAGGGTTTTGAATGGAAGAAATGGAGATGTAGATGTAAAAACAGGCAAGAAGAGGCCCAGTAAGAAGTCTTAGTAAATTTATTTCGGTACAAAGGCCTGAGGCCATTCGTCTTTAGCCTATGCTACGAACTGTTACAATGTTATACTATTAGAGTACTTAGTTCTGAACTCTTTACAATGAAATAAATGCTTCTATTTATACTGCCATTTGGTAGTTGGATGCGTTGACGTGGTGGGCTGTGGATGGCTTGATCCCAACCACCAAATCTTCTGCATTGAATGCGCTTCCCGTCGGGATCTTTGGCTTCCCGCCAAGGGATTGGGACGTTCGTCCCCTGGATCCTACTGGCCTGCTTCCTGCTGAGTCCGGAGTCCTGTAAGATGAGTGTCCGGCGATGCCTCTGCCAGGATCTTGGCTTCCCGCCAAGGGGTTGGGACGTTCGTCCCCTGGAGCATGCTGCCCTGCTTCCTGCTAGGTCCAGAGTCCTGTAAGACGAGCGTTCGGCGCTGCCTCTGTTAGGATCTTGGCTTCCTGCCAAGGGGTTGGGACGTTCGTCCCCTGGAGCCTGCTGCCCTGCTTCCTGCTGGGTCCAGAGTCTGTAAGACGAGCGTTCGGCGCTGCCTCTGCCAGGACCTTGGCTTCCCGCCAAGGGGTTGGGACGTTCGTCCTCTGGAGCCTGTTGCCCTGCTTCCTGCTGGGTCCGGAGTTCTGTAAGACGAGCGTCCGGCGATGCCTCTGCCAGGATCTTGGCTTCCCGCCAAGGGGTTGGGATGTTCATCCCCTGGAGCCTGCTGCCCTGCTTCCTGCTGGGTCCGGAGTTCTGTAAGACGAGCGTCCGGCGATGCCTCTGCCAGGATCTTGGCTTCCCGCCAAGGGGTTGGGATGTTCATCCCCTGGAGCATGCTGCCCTGCTTCCTGCTGGGTCCGGGGTCCTATAAGACGAGGGTCCGACGCTACCTCTGCCAGGACCTTAGCTTCCCGCCACGGGGTTGGGACATTCGTCCCCTGGAGCCTGGTGCCCTGCTTCCTGCTGGGTCCGAAGTCCTGTAAGACGAGCGTTCAACAATGCCTCTGTCAGGATCTTAGCTTTCCGCCAAGGGGTTGGGACATTCATCCCCTAAAGCCTGCTGCCCTGCTTCCTGCTGGGTTCGGAGTCCTGTAAGACGAGCGTCACTACGTACGTCCCCTGAGCCAAGGTACACATCGACTATTGTATGTACGTCCCCTGGCCTTACGCTGAAGTTTGGCCCTATTGGGGACGAGTCTCTCCCAATCAGCGGAAAGGTACTTCGTTGTCTTGGGCCTTTCGGGAACGTTTGTAGGATGCGACTAAGGGTTTATGGACCATCCCCGTTGGGCCATTAATCCAACGAACCTTTTTCCATTTATTTTATATCCACTTAATGTACTTCTAAAATTATACTTAAATTATCTTATTTAACTATTATCCAAAAACTTGTGCCATTTTTTAATATAAACTTTCAGGTAGGACACACCAGACTAATTTGTTACTTGTTAGCAAAGCAACTTACTTCTAGGAGTGGACTCGGGTCGGGCCAACCGGCCTGGAACCGGACCGGCCCGCTACTGTGCGGGCCCGGACCGGCCTAGTGAAACGGTTGGTGCCCGGTTCGGGCCACCCGGCCCGGTGAGGTAGGCTGGCCGAGCCCAGGCCTCCTAAAACATGAACCGGCCCAACCAGTTCAGACCCGGTCCGGGCCAAATTATTATTTTTTTCTTTCTTTTTTTTTGAATTTTTTTTTTAAGTTTTGGGTTGGGTTGGGTATGATGGGCCATTTGAGGTGGTTTGGGGTGGGGGGAGGGCTGGGGGTTAATTAGGAAAAGCCAAAAAAAAAGAACCGAGGCTCGGCCCGGACCCGGAGTTACCCGGGCCGGTTCCGGGCCTCCCCTTTCATGAACCGAGGCCCGGTCAGGCCCGAACCGGAACCGGTCCACCCCTACTTACTTCCTAAAAGTCAAAGTCCAAGTTATCAAGATAAATAAGGAATAAAGTCAGAAATGGTTGGTACTAGATCATTTTCATTTTCATTTACCCCACATCCGCAAAGGCTCCCACCTATGGTTGGACTCGGGTCGGGCCACCCGGCCCGTGGAACGGCCCAACCCGCTACTGTGCGGGACCGGCCCGCTACTGTGCAGGACCAGCCCGGTTCTCGGGTCCGGGTCCGGGTCGGACCTAGACCCGGGGGGTAGGGCGGGTCCGGGCTCGGGTCTCAATTTTGGTGAACCGGCCCGGCCGGGTCGGTCCCGAGCCCGGGCCAAATTGATTTTTTTTTTTTCATTTTTGCGGTTCCACCCGGGTTGGGCTTGATGGGTAGGATGGTTTTGGGGGGGTTTGGGAGGGTGGGGGGTGGGTTAGTAAAGCAAAAAAAAATCCAAACCGGAGGCCCGGCCCGGCCCGGCCCGGACCCCCGGTGGCTTCCCAGGCTGGTCCCGGGTCCACTATTCTTGAACCGTCAGCCTGCCCGGACCTAGGCCCGACCCAGACCCGGCCCGAACCCGGCCCGAACCCGAGTCCATCCCTACTCCCACCTATGGTGGGGTAAGGGGGTCGGATGTACGCAGTCTTACCCCTGTACTAAAGCACATAGAGACTGTTTCCGAATGACCCATAGTGAAAATCCCATCCAAAATTGCAAGGAATGACTATTGCTTCATAACAAAGAAGCGCATACAATTTAGTGAGTCATTTTGCTTTATTCCATCATAATCTCAAGCCAAAAAATAATGAATCTTTGGCTCCGTTGCAAATGATGGAAATTGGTTGGTACTAGATAGCTTAAGATTATTCGAAAGGTAATTTTTGGTGTACATACACAAGCAAATTAAAGGGGTGTACATTAAAAGTGTACACCTAAAATTTTCCTTGTTCAAATTTCGTCCATGCTAAATAAATATTTTAATTTTGGATTTTACGCCTCACCAACAACGTACATTGATGTGCCATCATCATTAACCATTGAAGTAATAAAGTACATTCAATAAAGTATTAGTTATATCAGGAAAATATAGACCCATAACAAAGGGATGAGCGAGTCGTATACTCATATGGGCTCGAAATATTGTTTCTCCTTCCTTAGCTGTCTATATATTCTGACTCCCCTAGGAGGCTAGGATTGTCCTTCCTAGAGTTATCCAATCCCATCTGTGAATCTGTGATGCTAGCAGAAGGCATCAGAAGGAAAACATTCATAGCAAATATGACATTTTTTACATTCAAATAATGTATGGGTAAACATTGAGCATTAGAGCGGGAAATCACACGCACACAATAATAATGGGAAATAGGTTAAAATAAAATGAGGAAAAATGTTTGACATGAAGATTTATCTCAAAAGTTATACGCATCATGACTTTGAATTAAGCTCATAGAAAGACATGAGAGACAGTTGTTCTTCAATAGAGCAATCAACATGACATGAAGTCCGACAAGAGAAGGGTACGAGAATGAGACCCAAACCTCGTTGTTCCATTGGGGAAGGAGAAGAGTGTCGGGTGCTTCGGTATTCAACGGCATCTTGAAGAATGATGTTTCCTTGCTTATCAATGCAATAGAATGAACCAGAAAAGAAGCGACCATCGTTAACACCAACCAACATCCTTCTGTGTAGGAGCTTCTTTGCATGGGCAACAAGACCAGAGGCGTTGTTTGGCTCGGACCCACATGACCTTACGACCTCCTGATTCATGGGAAGTCCCGTTACATGTAAGGTATCCATTCACGTTAGATTAGACTCCAGATGCCACTTTCTACCTTGTTCTGGCAATGGTATTACTCTATTCTGCACCTAATAAATGAGAAAACAATGAAGAACGAAATACATACATACATATATTGATATGTACTCCCTCCGTCCTATAAAATTCTTTCCGTTTACCTTTTTGAGATGTCCCAAAAAATTCTTCCCATTTCCCATTTTGAAAAGTTTTGCGTGACTAATTTACCCTTTTCTTACGCAACCATACATTTCTACTTTATACCCAATTTCTTCAACCCCGATACAAGTCAAACCGGGAAAAATTTATGGAATGAAGGGAGTATAATCAGTATATATAGACACTAGCATGGGGATGTGCGTTGAGTGATCAATGGATCAATGCCCAACAAAAAATGTGATTCAAGCAAATTTATCAATTTAAGCAAGACTAAGCGGATATGAGAATGTAATGACTTTAAATCAAATTGTTGTACAAAAAATCAAAGAAATCTATTTTTAAAAAATGGAATTAACGGGACATACATGAATATTAACCATGTTTCCATTATCTCAATGTTATACCATGCACTAACTTAGGTACTCTAATTTATTACATTTCCCTCATTTTACTTGGGTACAAAGACTTGTGTTTGAAAAATAAGATGATAAATGCAGAATTATATTAAATCTAAGCCTTCATCTTATTTTTTTTATTTCCCTGAAGAGAGGAACTGTGGATCGGACATGCAACAATCTAAATAGTTGTATACAATTTGAGATAAAACAGACTACAAGTATTGAAAAAAATTATCAAGGTTGATATATAAATAAAACTATTCAACAAAAAGTCTCAGCCAAGTGTAAAAGAAGAATACTGTCACAAAAGTTCAGACAGAAGTCTGTGTTTCAATCATGTGTTTCTTAGAAACCATTAGCCCAATCATTTAAGTTATTGATTTTTTAAAATAAAATGTTGAGTCATAAAATATACTGTAATACTGTCATTAATGTGGGTGAACCAACACTAAGCAAAGAGCATTACTCTGTGTTAGTTTGGAGTAAACAATACCCATGCGTTCAAAGATTGAAATGCATCTCTACAAGTGTACAACTCTCCCTTCAATAATGAACTGCACCCAAATGTTGATAGTGATGCTTTTGACACTAAAAGGATCGATTAGATTTCAAAGGACAATAACAACCAACCCATTAAGGCAAATCACTCAGGAGTAAAGGTAGAAGGCAATGCTTTTGTAATCTGACACACTAGCAAGCATACAAGGCCCCCAATTGGTTATCCCGGATGGTTCAAAAGCCACCCCATATATGTGTGTATATATTAAAATTTCTCAAGAATTACCAAATAGGAGAAATAATAATTTTGGAGGACATAAACACCTCCTAATTTCGGAATTAGCACCTATTTTAACCTAACTAAACTCTACCAAATGGATGAAGATGGAGCAAAATAGAGCTTACCAATGAAATGGGGTTCCTTGTGCTAACTCTCGATCAAAGGAGGAAGAGGAGGAGACGAAATAGGGAGAGGGATTTTTTTTGCCTTCGGTACTTCAAATCTAATTTTTGAAAAAATAATTGAAAGATTTAAAAAAAAACAATGAGAACTTAATTTTAACACTTGGATCTAGTTTCTTTTTGAAAGTAGAAAACTTATTTATTAATGATAGGAGTAATTAGGGAAGAAGCAATACAATAGGTCAAAGCTACACTGAGACGAGACATAGAATAGATCAACCCCCAAGGGCCAATCATATTCACTAATCTTGTAATCATGTATGCTAATCTAACAACATCACTGAACTTGCTACTAAAATGAGGGATATATAAACTAGAATTCTTTAAATAAAAACAATAAGATGAACTAAGCATCCTGGTTTACCAGCCACCCGAGAAGGAAGAAGAGGTTTGTTTGTCCACCTCCAAAGGAGACATCACAATTACAGTATCCATTAGTATTCCAGGCAGTGCTGTATCGGGAGCACCGCCACTTGGCCATTTTTTATTCATCCCCATCAACCTCCATTTGCACTTGAACTTCCACAAGGTTCTACAAATCCACGACTCTTCTTTTTCTAGATTCTCCCTGCTCCAGGGCTCTACTATGGTCTTGTTCTTCACCAGCACTCATCTTCTCCTTTCCTTTTAAAATAAGTCCTTGAACTAAATAGAACCCAGTTTCAGCTTCCTTATCATGTATCCCCATAAGTTGTTTATCCTTCTCAAAGTTTCCTCTATCACTCATGGTCTCTCGTACCCCTCCCCCTCGCAGGATGAGCCATTTATTCCCCGCGTGAACCCCTCCACACTGCATATCTGCTCTCATCCAAGGTCCATAAGGCATCTCCCCAATTCACGATATTAGATGGACAATAAAGCGATCAGTATGACCCAGTACCCCACAGATGAAGCAAATATTGGGAAGTCTCTCATATTTGAAATACACTCGTCCAGAACCAGCTGTCACCCTCCTCTTTAATGTGTGTTCTTCTTATCAATGCATGTTTGATATTAATGGAAATGCAAATGTGAATATACCCCTTACTAGCTCTCTTAAGCGTCTTTTCATCAATCTAAATCAGTTATCTTGAGTAACCACCAATACATGTTGCCACTTTTTCTGTAATAAATCTGAGAGGCAGGTTGTGTATATGGACTCATAACTCTGCATGATACAATTTGATTGAGAGCGGGAACAGTGGCGGACCCACTAAGGGTCCCACGGGGTCCCGGGACCCCATGGACCTCCAAAAAAATACCTATATATATTTGTATATATTTTATATAAAATTAAGTAATCATTGTATTGATAAAATCGAAACTAGTTTAGAACACAAATACGGAGCTAGAGCAGTGGTAGGAGGCCCGATCTTGAGTGTTTATACGTGCGGAGGTCCGAGGATCGACTCCCCCAGGCGTCTAGTTTTTTTAAAATAAAATTATGGAACAAACTGGCGCACCTATTTAACCTATTGTTATCATGCACCTGTTGTTATCATGCACCCATTTTTTTCATAAGAAATACTACTATAAAGCATCTAATTTTCTCAACATAAGCCCAATTTTTTTCATAAGAAATACTACTGTAAAGCAATTTCAGCTTATCTGTTTTAGAAACTATTTCGTCATGAAACACGTAATTCTTGAATTCACGCACTGAATTTGTAATAATTAAAATAAGCAAGTTAAAAGCATTTTTTCGGCCAGGTGATTGAAGTTACCGTAGAGCATCATCTTAACCACTTTTTCATATGACTTTTTTCATATCTTATAACATATAATTTAAATATCATTCTTTCCTAATATAGCAGATTCAGTCGCTTGAGCCATAATCGCATTATTTGGCGTAATTCGTGAATTCACGCACTGAATTTGTAATAATTAAAGTAAGCAAGTCAAAAACATTTTTTCGACGAGATGACTGAAGTTACCGTAGAGCATCATCTTAGCCACTTTTTCATATGACTTTTTCATATCTTATAACATATAATTTAAATATCATTCTTTCCTAATATAGCAGATTCAATCGCTTGAGCCATAATAGCATAATTTGGGTTGATGTGGTTTGATCTAAGACTAAAATCAATCCAATAACAAAGTCCTTAAAGTTACACAAATAAATTGGTAATTGTATTAAATTAAAATAGAAACAAAGCTAATGAATATATATTAAATAAAAATCCAAATAAAATAATGCAAAGTAATTGGATCGAAATTTTCAATTGTAGGCTTTTTAAATTTGATTTCTCATATGCATGCCCATTATTTTTAGTTGATAGAGGACATTAACTTTATAAAATTTTAGTGCCCGTTTGGTGATTCTGTTTTTTGGCTTATCAGGCTTATCAACCAACTTTTTAACCAAACATGTAACTTTTGATTTTGCGCGCTGAATTGTGTAATAATAAGAAAATTAAAGTTGAAATTACTTTTCGGGCTGTATTAACTGAAGTTGTTGTAGATGACCATTTTATCTATTTTTTCATATTTTCATATAATTTCTTCTTTATTTCATCCGACCCCCCTTACCACACCGTAGGTGGGAGCCTTTGCGGCATTGGGGTAAATGAAAATGAAATGAAAATGAATAATTTTTCATAATCACCAGAAATAGTTAATACAGTCACTTCAGTCAGAACTTCATAAACTTCAGTCAAAAGACCATGATCGGGCCATCTAGCAACAC
Organism: Cuscuta europaea; assembly: GCA_945859875.1. Classification (NCBI taxonomy): domain Eukaryota; kingdom Viridiplantae; phylum Streptophyta; class Magnoliopsida; order Solanales; family Convolvulaceae; genus Cuscuta; species Cuscuta europaea. The sequence goes on from CAMAPE010000038.1 coordinate 24,320,630, forward strand.
CAAAGAGATGTCAGTCTAATGATAAAATTGGATCAAAAGTGCATATCCCCAATATGTTCAATACTCACTCCTACTTCTAGGCTCCATATCACTGCCATGGTCTCACGAAAAGAGTTAGTTCTAACATATTTATCCGTGGCAACCCTAGCAACAGCAAAAAAAACATGGGTTTTCCCCTACCCCACCACCTATATCCAAAGCGCTAGATTCGAACACCAATCCACTATTTTCATCTTCCTCAATCGACAACCTCACATAAGCATTAGATATATTCTTAATTGTACAACGATGATAATAAACACAAAACAAAACTGACAGAGAGTAGACTGAAGCACTAACCAGCAACACTCACTGGCTAAAAAGCCTAATTGGCTGATTTTTAACCGTTAGTAAACTTAATCGACTTTTCCGAAATAGTATGTCGACTTATTTGACAGTTTTCCCATGAAATCAGAATGTTTACATCTAATGTTCAAAGCACATACCAATACCCTTTCAATATAAGCTTCTACAAACATTAAAATTGGCCAAGTATCATGTGCAACAAAATTAAAACTCAACCAAATATGGTTCTATCTTAGTGAATATATACTACTCGCATAGTATTATTCAAAATATAAAATTATACTCCATAATTACTACCATTTCAATGTAAAGTGGATGCCATGAATGAAATAAGGATGCTTTTTATAAACTAATCAAATATTTCTAATAGGCATTTTATCAAACAGTTGTTGCTCATTAATAATTCACATTAATAATTCAAAAGAACTAATCTCCCATTCTAACGTTCTTGCTTTCCATTTTTGAACGTCCCATATAAAGGTTATCATTTTTATTTTACAAAACAATTAAAACTCTTAAATGACAATTTAATTATCAAATACTAAAAATAATACTCCCTATGTCCCCCAATTAAGTTCTCAGTTTGACTTTTACAGTCTTCTAGGTGGACGTTTGACCCTTAATATCTAAAAAACTATACTTTTAAAATCTAATATAAATTTATATTTGAATAATTTATATTCCAATGAAGTATTAAGTATATAAGATTAATTTTGTATGATAAAGTAATGTAAATTATGAGTAATTAAAGGTCAAAGTTTGTAAAGTTTGACCCCAAAAAGTGCAACTGAGAACTTAATTGTGAGACGGAGGGAGTATACCTGTAACATCACAATTATTATCAATGACTTAATTATAGTAGTACATAACAGATTACTTACAGATATTCCGTGCGTGCAATGCCGAGCAAGATAATAAACCGTAAATAATAAATTGATAACAATAGAGAAATGCAGTTTTCTGACCTGTAGGAGCTGGCGAAGCGAGCAGAGCAGCGGTGAAGCAAAGTGGAGTCGAGGAAGCGGCAATGAGGAGCCAAGTCAAGCGGGGGAGATGACAAGGCTGCGGCTATTGGTCGCTGCTTGAGACGTGGCGGCAGAGTGGCCTGCTCTGCTGATATGCTCTACTAGATGGAAGCCGGCAGTTGAGATGTATTGTATACCTGTAACATATTGCTAAATAGCTCATCTATACTACTCCATATATATGCAATGTATACAATTATACAAAGCAAGGAGAAAAAGAGATGTTCCCCTAAATATTACCAAAATTTAGTCAATTTAAAAAATTGTCACTAAATTTAAATATCTACAAAAATGTGATTAAAAAAACCGGTCATATGTTTAGAAAAATATATTATCATTGCAAAATAGAAAAATTTCTGGCGAAATTGTACATTTCCGTTCAATGAAACCGCTGCCCAGCTCCTTAATCGTAGCCCCCTTCCCTGCTCCCATCGGCCCATCCACAGCTCCCCAGCCCCATCCCCCCGCCACGACCTAGCTACCCCCGCCCCAGCGCCGCCCAGCCCCCACGCCACAGGCGAATCGTCCCCGCACTAGCGCCGCCCCTCTGCTACTCGCCCTAGCCCCAGCGCTGCACCTCTATGGACTACGGCCCGCGACACGCCCTTGCCCTAAAACCACCACCCTTTCTCGCCCCAGCCCCTGCCCCTTCTGCGACTCTCACTAGCCCCAACAGACCCCGTTCAGCCTCTCCCCAATCGCCGATTCCGCTGCTGGGTTTGACGGCCGCCACCGCGCGATTCAAAGAGGGTGGAAGAGAATAAGGAAAACGACGGGTAGAAGAAGAAGAGAAAGGGGTAACTCACCTGCGGCGGCAGAAGCGACGTGAGATGGAGAAGTGGCCTGAAAATTTGGATCTAGACCCAGAACGGGTCTGACGATGTGAAAATTATACTACCTAGCTCCCTAATCTTTCTCCCTTTTCGGCCGGACACATTTATTAACATAGTAGTGAGATTTATGTGGTGGAGAGTTGTGCAGAGGAGAGAGAAATGTGTAAGAATGTGTAAGAATGATTGTGAACCACAAATTTTTTGCTAAAAGGGGGAAAAGGAGATAATTTTGGAACGGACGAAAAAGGAAAGTTTGAAGATAATTTAGGGACGGAGGGAGTACGAAAATATGAACTACTCCCTCCGTCCCTAATCTTTCTCCCTTTTCGGCTGGGCACATTTATTAAGATAGTGAGATTTGTGTGGTGGAGAGTTGTGCAGAGGAGAGAGAAATGTGTAAGAATGTGTAAGAATGGTTGTGAACCACAAATTTTTTGCTAAAAGGGGGAAGAGGAAATAATTTTGGGACGGACGAAAAAGGAAAGTTTGAAGATAATTTAGGGACGGAGGGAGTATAAAACAATGAACTATAAAACAAAGTGTACAAATTTAAAAGCAAAATATATCTCCACTTTTCAAAAAAAATCAAGGTCTCTCATAGAAAATTTGTATTTTTATCTAATAAAGTATCGGTTCTTGTACACACATATAGCTCCACATTTTGCGTCGCTTTCTCTCGCACAAAAAACTCGTAGAATAAACTAGAAATTAAGTCATAAAAGGTCTCTTGGATTACTAGGAGTATAAAATCATATGTACTCCCTCCGTCCCTAATCTTTCTCCCTTTTCGGCTGGGCACATTTATTAAGATAGTGGGATTTGTGTGGTGGAGAGTTGTGCAGAGGAGAGAGAAATGTGTAAGAATGTGTAAGAATGGTTGTGAACCACAAATTTTTTGCTAAAAGGGGGAAGAGGAGATAATTTTGGGACGGACGAAAAAGGAAAGTTTGAAGATAATTTAGGGACGGAGGGAGTAGTACTAGCTCTGTTCCTATTTTATCTTCCAAATAAATTTGACACACAATTTAAGATAGTGGATATTGTGTGGTGGAGAATTGTGCAGAGGAGAGAGAAATGTGTAAGAAATGTTGTGAACCACAAATTTTTTACTAAAAAGGGAAAGTGGAAGTTTTAATTGGAACGGACGAAAAAAGAAAGTTGAAAGTTTAAATAGGAACGGAGGGAGTATTATATACTCCCTCCGTCCTTTTTGGGACGTCCCAAAAAACTTTGTCACTTTCCCTTTTAATCAATTATTTTGTGGTTTCTGTTATTTCTCTCTCCTCTGCACAAATTTTAACCACACAGTTTTTACTTTATTATTTTCTGTGGCACTCAACTTTGGCAAAGTCTTATGGGACAGAGGTAGTATGATAATGATATAATAATATTAATAATAATAGTAATAAATATTGTGCTTTTCGTACCAAGCCCAATACACACATTGTCACTATGTATTTACGGCCAAAATGAGCATTAGTTTTAGGGTATCTTACTATCTTGATCAGTATCACTTATATAGTTGATAGAGTATATCTAGAGAGAAGTGAGAGCTAGAGAGAGAAGTGCAATAATATGCTTCAATAGAATGATTTGGTAACCCCTATAACTACTCCCAAAGGGAGTATTTATAGAGAAAATTAGGGCTGGGCTCCCAAGTCTTGGGCTTGGGAGGCCCATTTACAACTGGACCGCTACTGGGCCGAATACAAAGCCACTAATGGGCTGTACAAATGAGTAAGTATAAAATCTTATTCTGGGAGGTCTTCTTGGCCGACGAGGGCACGGCCGACGAGGGCATGGCCGACGAGGGCACCCGGGTTCCTTGGACTCAGGACCATAATCCGAGTTGGCCCCTTTTCGGCCGACGGGGGCGTCTTGGCCGACGAGGGCGCCACTCTGTTGTCTTGTGCTTTCTGTTCTTCCGAGTATGTGGGTCCGGGGGCTCAGACCCATATACTCCATCAGGAGTCCCCCACTCTCTAAGCTGAGACGTAGACGAAGTGAAGGAGAGTAGATTCCTGTGCTTTTTTGTCCTTGGCCGTTACCTGTTCCTCGTTGTGGACAGGGAGGCCGTTGTTTACTTGATGTCTTCGTTTTGGGACGATGAGTGTCCTTCTTTCAATGGTGGCCGTTGAAGGCATGTTTTGCTTGGGCGCTGATGGTTGAAGTTTGTGTTTGGGCCGATGAGGCCACTGAAGTTGGTCCTTGCTTCGAGGACGATGGCGTCTTTCCCTTTGGATGGCCGATGAGGGTGTTTGCGCACTCCTTTTGGCCGTCGTTGATTAGCTTTCATGTTTCTGGCCGAAGAGCCCCTCGTGATTAAGTGATGGCGGAGGACGATGAGTGTCCTTGCCTTTGGTGGCCCGTTGGCCGTTGCAGATGACGTTGTGTGCCTTCGGTCGACGAGGTGCAGTGTGATGCGTGGCCGGTGTGGCCATGCTCTGTGGTTACCTTGTTTGCATTTTCTTTCGTTTTGTTGAGGCCGGTGTAGTCCCCCAGTCCCCCACTGCTTCAGGCCGAGGAGTGTGAGGGGTGAAGGAGTTGCTTGAGTCCCTGGCCGAAGCGGCCTCCCCGTAGTCCCCCTGAATCCAACTCTCATGGCGATTTTCTGGCCAAGGTAACCTTGTGGGAGAACCCTTGTGCGCAGATCGCTTGTAGAGAGTTATCATCAAAGATCATGACGAGGAGCCAATGGCCTGTGGGCTCTTGGGTCCTGTGATCTTGTGGCCGTTACGTTCCTGGCCGTTGCCGTCTCCTTATTGTTTGGCAGTTGTGATCTTGGCGAGCAAGTGGGACGTTGTGGGCGCTTGCTGACATTTTGTAAAGCCAGTGAGCGTGTGTAGGCCGTACAGTCCGTCCTGCCAGTGGGCTTTTGATATTGAGTTTGGCCCGTGGTGACGTGGTGGCCCCCCATTGGTGGCCGTTGGTGTGGCCATTGGGGGGGGTGCCACGTGTAGTGACCGTTGGGTGGGGGGTTCTATAAATACCCCTCCCCCTCCGACGAGAAAACGTATTTGCATTCTGAATTTGTCGAAGTGCTGGCCGATTTTCTAGAGAGATAAACTCCCAAGCCTGTTCTTCGCGTTCTTCGTTGTTCAAGGTTAGTGTTCATCGCGATCTTCCTCACTTTTCATACTTTGCTTCCTAGGTTGTTGATCTAGTGTTAGGCGTTTGAACACCCTTAGATCTTATGTTAGTCTCCTTAGGCCCGTAGTAGTAGTTATGAAGATCTTGAACGAAGACTACTACTCCTACGACGACCAGCCCTCCACGAGGTCGCTTGACTACGAGGTGCTCGAGGAGTTTGAAGAGGAGATAGAGCGTTTAAGTCCCTACAAATCCGGAGAGCCGATGGACGAGGAAGGCGAGGACGAGGAGTCCGCCTCCTCTTCAAAGGGTGAGGACGTAGGTGCGTCCCGAGTGGTGGACGGGGCGTCCACTTCTGCTGTCATTCCGTGCCCGAGGCCGGTGTCTGCCGTGAAGGGAGCAGCTAAGCCGAAGAGGGTGAGGAGGCCGAAGAATGGGCCGGGCCTCTCCTATCTGGACCTCACCAACATATTCCTGATCAAGCCGGAGAGCAGTGCGGCCGACTATCTTTTCGCCCAGATGTACGTGGGGCCGTTCGGGCGGGTTAGGGCACCCAGGCCGACGGACCATGTCCTACTTCCGCCACCGGGATACTTTGGAGTATACCCGATGAGTTTTGCTAAGGGGTTGAGGTTCCCCCTTCACCCTTTCATCATTGAGTATCTGGACATGGTGGGGCTTCCTCCGGCCTTGCTGACGCCGAACAGTTATTCCTTGATGGTGGGCTTTTTACTTCGGTGTGAGGAGTTGGGCTACAGGCCGACAACGGCCTTATTCATGAATTTGTACCAGATCGGCCGAGGAAGCCACAAGAACTGTGCGGCCTATGCTACTCTTCAACAGCTGCCGAAGAAGAGGAGCTTCACGGATTTGCCTACGTCCATTCATGGGTGGAAGAGCAAGTTCGTGTTTGTGTCCATTGGTGAGAGTGGCACCGAGTTCCCCTCTCTCGGCCATACCGGGAGGTTCAATCTCCATGACCCGTCGAAGAGCTCTATCTTGGACGCTCAGGTGGAGGCTTTCCTGGAAGGGGGGCCGAGGAGCGTGAAGGATTACGTTACTGAATACAAGATGACCGCCCTCGGCTTCTTCAGATACCACCTGTATGGAGATAAGGAGGATGACCTCCAACTCTGGCCGAGGATGACCACCACATTTGAAGAGGCCGACGGCCCGGATTTGGGCATCCCTGCTGAGGCCGATGGTAATTATTTCTTCGGCTTTCTGTTTTTATGTTTTTGTCCTTTGCCTTACTAATCCGTTGTGTTTTTCCTTTGTAGATTTTGCCATGGACCGACGTTCCATAATGGCTATTGCCAAGGCCAAAGCGGCCGAGGAGCTGGCTGCTAAGGCGGTCGAGGCGGCCAGATGTGCCGCGGCCGGTGGGAGCGGGGCTACTGCTGATGCGGCCCCAAAGCCTGCTCCATCGAAGAAGAAAAGGCCGGCCACTGACGGCCAGAAAAAGTTAACTGAGGCCGGCCTGAGCGTCTCGAAGAAGACGAAGAGGGCTCCTTCCCCTTCTCCGGCTACTGAGGCCGGTACTGTGGCTGTCCCCAGCGTGGACGATAGTGGTCCTGTCGTGGACCTTACTGCTGCTGGTGATGCTGCTCCATCACTGCCTCTCGTCCAGGAGCCACGGACGAAGAGGGCCGGCAAAGAGATTGCAGGTGCCACCTACCAGAAGATGGTAGAATACCCCGTCGGCGGGGGTGTCTTCGATGACGTCGTCCTTGGGCACGACGTCCTGGCACAGGCCATGCCGGCCAAGGATCGGGCTTACCTGAGGAAGCTCGGGGACGTGAATATCTACGAGGGCGGCATGGACCTCCTCGTCCAAGTAAGTTACCTTCCTTATGCGTTGTCTTTCTCGTCGTCTGTGTAAAACCATTTGCCTGACTTTTGTTTCCCTTGTTTCTGCAGAGTGCCTTCATGCTAATGGAGAGCCACAAGAGGCAATACCGAGAGATAGCTCGCTTGAAGGAGCTGGAGCAGAAGGCTGCCTCGGCCGACGAGGCGGTAGCTTGCCTGGATCGGCTCCGGGAGGATGCCAAAGCTTTGCAGCAAAGGGCCGATGAAGCCGCTGCAGCCAGGGACGATGCCCTGGCCAAGCTCGAGGAGAGCAAGAGGGAGCTTGAGGCCGAGCGGCGCAAGAATGAAGAAGCCGTGAAGGCGAAAGCTGAGGCCGAGGCCTCCGCTGTGAGGGCTGCTGATGAGGCCGTTGAGAAGTTCTTGGCCGATGGGTGGAAGGCCGATGAGAGGCTTCCCTGGTGCTATGAGGTGGTGGCCGCCAGGCTTGAGAATTGGGGGATGAACTCCCCCGCCGGCCAGGAGTATTTCAGTAGGGAGATGGCCGTCTATTATAACATGGGCCAGGAGCGGATGCAGAGGCTCCTGTGTCGGCGGCTGTCTCGTGCTCTGAAGGCCATGAACTACACGTCCGGGTGGGCCAGACGGAACCTGAAGCTGCCAAAGCTGATGAAGGATCCAGAAGAGCAGGCCAAGCTTCCTTTGTCGGAGCGGGAGTCCCCTATTGAAAGCTCCGGCCTTGGCGAGCCGGATTACACCGAATTTGATTTCCTGGACGATGCCACCAGTGCTGCAGCCGCTGCCGGCCAGGAGACTGAGGTCGATGAGGGAGCCGACGAGGCCGAAGAGCCAGCCGCGGATGGAGGTGCCCAAGAGGCTTAATCGGCTACTCCTTTGTAATTATTTTTTTTTTGCCAAACTGATGTAATGGCCGAAGCGCCCCCAATTGTAATGAACTCATTATGAATGAAAAAGTTTTTGCCGTCCTGCTCGGCTTTGAATTCCTTATATGCTTGTTTGCTTCTTGTCATTTCGTTTTTGAAATTTTTTCTAAGTGCCAAGGTCACAACTTGGGTCACCTTGCGAGTGCCCGCTACGTCCATGGGGTAGTCTACCCTGTCCGGTGGCTTGGTCGGCTTGTTCGTCGTTGCTTTACTACAATAACACTTAGGATTTTTTCAGAAAATTTCCTAAGTGTTTTGGGTTCACTTGGATGCCTTTTTCCCGGTCTGGTGGCTTGGTCGGCCTGACCGTGTTGATGTAGTATCATAACACTTAGGATTCTTTCGAAAAATTTCCTAAGTGTTTTTGGGTTTTTACAGTTGCTTCCTTGTGGCATGGTGGCCTTGTCGGCTTGACCGATGGTCCTTGGCTACCATAACACTTAGGATTTTTTCAAAATTTTCCTAAGTGTTTTGGATCCACGAAGTTGCTTTCTTTCCGGCCTGGAGGCTTTGTCGGCCTGACCGGTGCTCCTTTGCTATCATCATAACACTTAGGATTTTTTCAAAAATTTCCTAAGTGTTTTTGGGTTCACTTAGGTGCTTTCCCTTCGGTCTTGACCGTGGTGTCCGCTCCGTCCAGGCGTTGGATTTCTTCCCTTTTGTTAGAATTTTCTCAAGTGTCTAACTTCAAGTGGCTTAGTGTTCTCGTCGTCCTGTCATTGGGTTTGTCATTGTTGACTAATGCTCTGAGAGATTTCCCCAAGTGTTTGAATCCGTGTCGTTGTCGGCCTGTATCCTTTGCGTTGTGGCTGATAAGGGCGCCTTTACCTTGATATTTTGAATTTAGAATTCTTCTAAGTACACATGCAGAGTTGTAGATAGCTAACGGCCTTGGAGTATACTGGTACCCGCTTCGGCTATAGTTCCTTCATTTGAGTACTTGGGTAATTTTCTAAGTATAAAGGTTAGGCATTTACTTTCTTTGCGGTGCCGCTGTCGGCCAAGGTCTGGCTTGTGGCCGAAGAGGGTGCTGGATAAGGAATGGCTTGTCCAAGGAGATGGTCCTGCCTTCGTCGGCTAGCCATGGTTCCTTGTTGAGGAACCCTCTTTCCTCAGGATTTTTTCTAAGTGTTTGGGAAACACAAACGAATTCCCAAAGAACTTTCGCTCGACCAACGGCCTTGGTTCCTGTGTCGGTGAGAGATGTCCGTGTGCTGTGGCAAGTAGAAGTTGTTTCTTGATTGCCTGATCCTTTCGCGGGTGTGATAAGTGCCCGCTTCGTCCTGGTCATCCTCAGGATTGCGATGCCTTGTTTCATACCAAGCGTTGGTGCCTCAAAGGACTATGGCCGATAAAGGTCACCTCGCGCGTGTTACCCAACCAATGCGGTTAGGGTTTTATAGGCGTGTGTTTCGGCCTTGGTCATTTCCTTGTAGTGCGTGGACGTGTCGTCCATGTTACCTGTCAGTGGTACTACACTTGTGTTCAACTGATATGTATTTGGCCTAGTTGGGCCTGAGTTGTGGGGATTTTATTTTTTCATTGCTCGAGGCCGGCAAGTGTGCACGGCCGTCGGCTTCCCTCTTTTTCCCTTATATATTATTTTTTTTTTCCCGTTTCGGGGGGGTATCCTTCTTTCAGGCTTCGGCCGAAGGGTGTGCTCGTCCTTCAGCCGGTTCGGACTTCGTTTATAACGTTCGTGATCTCAGGGCGGGTCCCGTCGCCTATTTATGACGCGGGCTAGACATTTTGGTCGGTTTCCAACGGCTGTCGTTGCCCATCCCTGAGTTTTGGGATTTTGTCACCTCGGCCATGATTTCAGGCCTGTCGTCCTGCGTTCTGGCGCGTGGACGACGCGGTGAGCTTCCCGTTTCAAGACGTGGGCCGTTTGCGGGCCCCTCGTCCTGGGGACATCGTCGGCCATACCTGAGTGTTTCACTTCTAGGCTTACGGGGCCATGACGATGTGCTCTCTCAGCTAGGCCTGAGCCCTTCGCTGATACAAAATACAATGGAGTGCCTGAGCTTGTCGCTCGTAGGCTGCAAATGCAAGGGGCCATGTCGGCCAGACCTGAGCCTTTCGCTCTAAGGTGGCCGACGAGGGCACCTGCTAATGTTTTACTTTGAATTTCCAGAGAAAAAATCAGAACATGATTTTATTCATAAGTGGCTCGAGGCCGAGTGTGGCGTTCAATTAGTAACCCGTTAAGGGGTGAGGGCTTCGCCGTCTACACCTCCTTCGGATTACTGATAAAACTTCACCAGATGGTGTACATTCCACGTTCGTGGTACATTGGACCCATTCGGGCGTTTAAGCTTGTAGGTGCCGGGTTTGACCACGGCACTGACGATGTAGGGCCCTTCGTACTTCAATGCTAGCTTGCCACCCTCTGTCGGCTGGCTTGCTTCCCTTCGGCGGAGGACGTAGTCCCCCACCTGAAATTCCCGGGAACGTACCTTGGCGTCATAGTATGATTTTACTTGACGCCGGTAGTTCTCTGCTCGAACGTAAGCTTGTTCACGCCTCTCATCAACCAGGTGTAGGTCAATCTTCATGTTCTCTTCGTTAGTGTCAGGCTCATTTTGTTCCACCCGTCGGCTGGGGATGGCAACTTCCGTGGGCGCCTTTGCTTCAAAGCCGTAGCACAGGGCGAAAGGCGTTTCACCTGTCGCCCTCCTCGGCGTGGTTCTGTAGCACCACAGGATGTTGGGGAGCTCGTCGACCCAACTTCCTCCTGCGGCCTGGAGTTTCTTCTTCAGCCCCTCCATGACTGTTCTGTTGGCGTTCTCGACCTGCCCATTGCCCTGAGGGTAGGCAACGGAGGAGAAACGATGCTTTACCCCAAACTCCCGGAGGAGTTCTTGAAGAGGGGCTGCCTCGAATTGGGTGCCGTTGTCTGATATAATCTCCTGGGGGACGCCAAAGCGTGTGATGATGTTCTTGTAAACGAATTTTTGGCATCTGGCCCCCGTGATGCTGGCCAAGGGTTCCGCCTCGACCCACTTGGTGAAGTAGTCGACGGCGACGATGATGTAGCGGTTATTCCCGGCGGCTCTGGGCAGGGGGCCGACCAGGTCAATCCCCCATCTGGAGAATGGAATTGCGGTGCTGACAGGGGCATAGTTGACAGCTGGCCGACCAGGGGCCTTCTGGAGTACCTGGCATGTGGTGCACTTTCTGGCCAGATCAGCGCAGTCGCGTGCCATCGTCGGCCAGAAGAAGCCCTGGACGACGAGACGCCGGGACATGCTGAAAGGGCCCTGGTGTGAGGAACAGACGCCACAATGAACTTCTTCCATGGCTGTGTCGGCCTCGTCCTGGTGTAGGCATCGGAGGAGGGTGCCATTATAGGACCGTTTGTAGAGTTTGCCATCTTCGATGGTGTAGCTTGGGGCCCTGAGTTTGGCAAGTTTGGCCCTCTCCTCGTCCGGGGGCAGCTCCCCCGTTGTGATGAAGGTGGCGATGTCGGAGATCCAGTCCTCTGGTCGCTGTTGGACGCACAAGACGGGGTTGGCATGGATGCTGGACATGCTCAACTCCTCGATCTTGGCCAACTGGGAGATGTGCTCCGGGGTGTCCGAGCTGAGCTTGGAGAGGATGTCGGCTTCGGCGTTCTCGGCCCTTGGGATCTGAGTGATCTCGTGGGTTTCAAACGCTTTCAGCAATTCCTCCGCCGCTTGTTTGTACTGCTTCATCCGGTCTTCCTTTGCTTCGTATGATCCCTCCACCTGGCCCATTACCAGTTTGGAGTCGCACTTGATTTTGAGGTGCTTGGCCTTGAGGCCGGCGGCGAGTCTGAGACCGCTGAGGAGGGCCTCATACTCGGCTTCGTTGTTGGATACCCTGAAGTTGAAGCGGATTGCATAGTAAGCTCTGAACCCTTCAGGGGATATGAGGACGACGCCGCCGCCGCATGATTTCGCGACTAACGAGCCGTCAGTGAACAGGGTCCACGTGTCGTCCGGCTCCGGCCCGGGGTTGGCGACGGCCGTCTCCCTTGCTGTGCATTCAATGACGAAGTCGGCCAAGGCTTGCCCTTTGATGGATGGCCTTGGCTTGATCTCAATCTGAAACTGGCTGAGGAAGATCGCCCATTTCACCATCCTCGAGGAGCTTGTGGGGCTCCTCATGAGTGCGCCAAGAGGCTGCTGGGTCAGCACATGGCCGGTGTGGGCTTGGAAATAGTGCCCCAGCTTCTTCACTGTGTGGACGATGGCCAGCACCGTCTTCTCAATGGGGGAGTACCTGAGCTCGGCCTCCCTGAGTGTCTTGCTGATGTAGAAGATGGCCTTCTGCACCCCTTCGTCCTCACGGATGAGCACGGAGCTGATGGCCGACGTGCTCACCCCTAAGTACAAGAAGAGGGTTTCGCCGGCTCTGGGCTTGGAGAGCACGGGTGGGGACGACAAGTACCTTTTCAATTCGTCGAATGCTTCCTGGCACTCCGTCGTCCACTTGAAGCTGTTGGCTTTTCGCATGATCTGAAAGAAGGGGACTGCCCTCTCGGCGGACCTGGAGAGGAACCGGTTTAAGGCCGCCAGGCGCCCTGTCAGTCGCTGTACCTCCTTGACGTTGCGGGGCGGCTCCATGTTGATGATGGCCTGCGTCTTCTCCGGGTTTATCTCGATGCCTCTCCGGCTGACCATGTAGCCGAGGAACTTGCCGCCCTGAACGCCGAAGGCGCACTTCTTGGGGTTAAGGCGGAGCCTGAACTCCTTCATTATTTCAAAGATTTCCCGGAGGTCGTCGGCGTGGGAGGTGGCCTGCCTGCTCTTGACGATCATGTCGTCGACGTACGCCTCCATCGTCCGGCCAAGGACCGCTCTGAAGATCTTGGCCACCATCCTAGTATAGGTGGCGCCGGAGTTTTTGAGTCCGAAGGCCATGACGAGGTAGCAAAAGATTCCCTCTGGGGTCATGAATGCCGTCTTCTCAGCGTCATCTTCATGCATGGAGATTTGGTGGTACCCTCTGAAAGCGTCGAGGAACGACATCAACTCGCACCCCGCCGTCTCGTCCACCATCTGATCAATGTTGGGGAGAGGGAACGGGTCCATGGGGCACGCCTTGTTCAGGTCAGTGTAGTCAACACACATTCTGAACGTCGGCGGTTTTTGTGCGAGGACGACGTTGGCCAACCATGTCGGGTACTTCACCTCTTTGATGTGTTTGATTGAGAGGAGCATGGCGACCTCCCCTTTGACGAAGTCCCGCCTGTCGGCGGACAAGTAGCGCCGCTTCTGTTTGACAGGCGCGGAGGCCGGATCGACGGTCAGCCGATGAGTGATCACCTGGCGGCTGATGCCTGGCATATCATCCGGGCCCCACGCGAAGACAACGGCGTATGACCGTAGGACGAGGAGGATGGCGTCTCGTTGGTCCTGGGGGAGTTGCTTTCCGACCCTGAGAACCCGCTCCGGCCGGGAGGTATCCAGAGGGATTTCCTCGACCTCCTCGGCCGGCTCCGCATGTGGCCTCTCCTCGTCCATGGCGACGGCGGCCGTGATGGTGTCTATCCTCTGGCCCTCCCTCTCGGCCGGCCTCGTCAGTTTGAGGTAGCATGCCCTGGCTATCCTCTGGTTTCCTCTGGCGTAGCCGATGCCGTCACTGGTGGGGAACTTCAAACATAGGTGCTTCATGGAGATGATGGCCTCCAAGTCCTCCAGCGCTGGCCGGCCCAAGATCAGGTTGTGGGCGCACTGGAGGTTGACCACCATGAACTCCATGTCAATTTTGGCGTGGTGGGGGCCGTCACCGACCTCCACGAGGAGGACTATCGTGCCCTCGGCGTCGATAGAGTCCCCGGTGAAGCCGGATAACGGGGTCTTGATCGGCTTCAGCAAAGCTCTGTCCAGCTTCAGCTGCTTGAAGGTGTCCAGGTACATCACGTTGACGGAGCTCCCCGTATCGATGTAAGTACGGTGGATGACGGAGTCACCAATCTCACATCGGATGACGAGGGCGTCCCTGTGTGATTCCGTACCCGGAGGCAGATCCTTGTCGGTGAAGGTGATCGCCTCCGTTCGCTGCTTCTTCGGCTGGGGGGGAACGTGGGACACCTCCCCAATGTAAAGGGATTGGGCCCATTTCTTTCTCTGAGTGGCGGAGTCCCCCCAGTGTTCCCACCTACGATGAGGTGGATGTGATTCCTCTTCGGCGGAGGCTCTTCGAAGTCCTCGTCGTCGCTGAGTCTACCAATCTCCCGCTTCTTCGCAGAGGGTTCGCCCCCATGTTTGCCGGTGTTTACCCAAGTGTTCTTGCGTGGGCCACCTTTGACAAACTGGGAGAGTTCCCCCTGGCGAATAAGGCGCTCGATGGCCTTCTTCAATGTGATGCAATCGTCGGTGTTGTGCGACGAGTTCTTGTGGAACCGACAGTATGTGCCGCCCTGCTGGATGGCAAGGATTTCCTCGGCCGGCCGAGGAGCCTGCTCGATGAGGCCGTGCTTCTCGGCATAATCGAGGATGGTGCCGACCGGGTGGGTGAGGGTTACCCCCGGCCGTTCCAGCCTCGGCCGCCAGTGGCGGTCTTTCTTACTCTGTCCACCAGAGCCGTGGCGGCCCTGGGCACCCTGGCCGGCCGGGGACGGACCCGGGGCCGGTGAAGGATTTGTCTTCTTGGGGGGATGGCCCCCCTATCTCTTGTGATTGTGGAGCTCATCGGCGTCGGCATACAAGCCTCCGCGCTGGAGCGCCTTGGCGTACGACCTCGGGGGGTCGGTGATGAGGCTCCTAACGTACGGGGAGCTGCGGAGGGCTCCCTGGTACAAGGCGAGGAGGGTGCGCTCATCGGCCCCCTCGACCTCCTCGGTCTCCCTCGTCCACCGATCGATGAATGACCGGAGGGACTCCTCGTGCTGCTGCTTGACGGAGAGGAGGTGGGTGAAATACTTCTTGGCGCGCTTCCTCCCGGCAAAGTGAGTGAGGAAGCGCTGGGCGAGATCCTGCCATGAGTCGACGCTTCCTTCTGGCAGCCCGTTGAACCACTCGTACGCTGGCCCCTCGAGAGTAGAGAGGAACCAACGGCAGAGGTATTCGTCGGACGCGTTCACCATCAACATGTTGTTCTAGTAACGGCTGAAGTGCTCCTGGGGGTCTGATCGGCCATCGTAGGACTTGATGGCGTTCCCCCTGTACTTCTCAGGGATGGGGGCCGAGAGGACCCTGTTGGTGAAAGGGGTCCTGGTCCTGACCTGGATGATGGGGTCACCTCGCCCCTCGGCCAGCTCCCTCTCCAGGGCGCTAACTTTGTTCATGAGCGCGTTGAGGCCGGGGTCGTTGGAGGCGCCGGCCGTAGGGATGTTGGCCGACTGCTTGGCCTCCATCTGAGCCAGCCTCCTTTCCAGCTGGGCGATGACCTCGTCCCGGGGGTCCCTGTCGGCCGCGGCGGCACCCGGCTGGTTCCTCAGGCGCTCGTTGTGAGCCGCGTTGATCTGGTGACGCACGTCATCCTCGTGCAACTTCCCCTTGCCCTTGTCCGGGCGGGGCTGGTCCGCTGTCCGGGACACAGACCCCAAGCTTTCCCTTGGCGAGCCAGGACGAGGATCACCAATCCGTCCCGCCATCCTCTCCGAAACCGGACGACGACGCGTGTTACCTAGCCTATTGAAGGCATAGGCTTTTCCACGCGCTGGGGTCTGCCCGGGCCGAAGAGGGGAAGCAGGGTGGGAGTGGGACGACGCCGTGTCCTGGGGCACCACCCCCTCATCGTTGCCAATCTGGACGGCCAACGGTTGGGGTTGAGGAGGTTGAGTGACGTTCCCCCCAGTCCTTGGCAAGAGTGCGCTGAGGACGGTGGGGTTCTGAGCCAAGCTGGCGATGATAGCCGATAGTGCGGCCTGGACCTGAGGATCTACGGACGGAGAGGCCGCGGCCATAGGCTGGGCCGGGGCGTGATCCGTCTTTTCAGCTCGCTTCTTGTCCAAGCCGAGGCGGGCATCAGGGCCGCCGCCGTTGAGTTGGTTACGGAGGTCCGTTGTGAGGTTGAAGGCCTCCTGGAAGAGATCCCCTCCGCCGGCCTGGTCGGCCGTGGCGTCCTCATCGTGCTCCCTGGGCTCTTGGTCCTCAGGGATGACTTTGCTGACGAGGTTGCGGTTTGACTTAGTTCTCCCCATGATCAGTGGTTAGCTGTGCTTGGTAGCGACGAAGGGTGCTAACTTGATTGTTCTAGCTCTCAACGAGAGCACCAAATGATAGAGTATATCTAGAGAGAAGTGAGAGCTAGAGAGAGAAGTGCAATAATATGCTTCAATAGAATGATTTGGTAACCCCTATAACTACTCCCAAAGGGAGTATTTATAGAGAAAATTAGGGCTGGGCTCCCAAGTCTTGGGCTTGGGAGGCCCATTTACAACTGGACCGCTACTGGGCCGAATACAAAGCCACTAATGGGCTGTACAAATGAGTAAGTATAAAATCTAATTCTGGGAGGTCTTCTTGGCCGACGAGGGCGTGGCCGACGAGGGCACGGCCGACGAGGGCATGGCCGACGAGGGCACCCGGGTTCCTTGGACTCAGGACCATAATCCGAGTTGGCCCCTTTTCGGCCGACGGGGGCGTCTTGGCCGATGAGGGCGCCACTCTGTTGTCTTGTGCTTTCTGTTCTTCCGAGTATGTGGGTCCGGGGGCTCAGACCCATATACTCCATCAATAGTATTTATGTATTAATGTGTATTTTTATTGAATAATCACCGATGGAGTATATGGGTCCAGACCCCATGACCCACATACTCAGAAGACTAAGAGGAAGCACAGTTGTCGCCCAGTGAGTCCTCCGTCGGCCAAATGGCCCTCCATCGACCAGAAAGATATCAATTCAGAATATGGTCCAGAAGCCAGAAGAACCAGGGGGTCCCCGTCGGCCAGACGTCCGTCGGCCATACCTCCATCGGCCAGACATCCATCCTCTGGGTCTTCGCCAACCGTGTCTTCACCGGCCAGACGTCCGTCGGCCGGGTCTCCGTCGGCCATGTCTCCATCGGCCAGACGTCCGTCGGCCACAGAGAGCTCTCAGAACTAGACTCCTCATGTAGTCGTCCCAATAGAGGCCTTAAACTGTAATGGGCCTTCCAAGCCACTTTTCTCTATAAATACTCCCTTTGGGAGCCATGTAAAGGGTTCACAAAATTCACTTATTACAATACTAATTGCACTTCTCTCTCTGGCTCTCACTTCTCTCCAAAACATATACTCTATCATTTGGTGCTTTCATTGAGAGCTAGAACAATCAAGTTGCATCCTTCGTCGCTACCAAGCACAGCTAACTGACTATGAGAAGAACAAAGTCAAACTGTAACCTCATCAGCAAGGCGATCCCTGAAACTCAGGAGGAGCGTGAACACTCCGGCGATGCCACAGCCGATAAGGTCACAGACGAGGAGGTCTTCCAGGAGACTATTGACCCCACGACGGACCTCCGCAATCAGCTTAACGGCAACACTCAAGACGCCCGTATCGGCCTTGAGAAGAAGAGCACGGAGAAAAGTGACCGTGCGTCGGAACAACAAGCTACTCCCACTATTGACCCTCAGCTTCAGGCCGATTTATCGGCCATCATAGCCAGCCTGGCTCAGAACCCCACCGTCCTCAGCGCGCTCATGCCAAGGACGGGGGAGAACACTATTCAACCGCCTCCTCCTCCTCACCCGTTGATCATGAACGGCATCAACGAGGAGGGGGTCGTGGCCCAGGACACGGTATCCCACTCCGACCCTGCTTCCCCTCGTCGAGCTGGACCGACCCTAGTGCGCAGAGCCTCGGCCTTCAATAGGCTAAGGGACGCGCACCGTCGGTCAACATCGGAGATGCTAGCAGGACGGATTGGTGAACGTGAGTCTGTCTCACCAAGGGAAAGCTTGGGGTCCGTATCCCGGACAACGGATCGGCCCGCCTTGACAAAGGCAAGGGCAAACTACATGAGGACGACGCACAACGCCACATCAACATGGCCCAAGCAACCCGTGTGGGGACGCACGTCGCCACTGCGGCTGGCAAAGACCCCCGGGACGAGGTCATCGCCCAACTTAAAAAGGAGGCTCGCTCAGATGGAAGCAAAGCAAATGGCCGAGGCACGTACGGTCGCTATGTCCAGGGATCTCGGCTTCAGCGATCTCTTGCACAAGGTCAGCGCCCTGGAGCGAGAGCTGGTCGACGGACGTGGTGACCCCATCATCCAAATCAGAACAAAAGCTCCCTTCACCACAAGGGTGCTCTCGGCCCCAATACCCAAGAAGAACCGGGGGAATGCCATCAAGCCTTATGACGGCCGCACCGACCCCAAGAGCATTTCAGTCGCTGTCAGAACAACATGCTGATGGTAAATGCGTCTGATGAATACCTATGTCGTTGCTTCCTTTCCACTCTTGAGGGACCAGCGTACGAGTGGTTCAATGCGCTGCCCGACGGAAGCGTGGACTCATGGCAAGATTTTTCCCAACGCTTCCTCACCCACTTCACCGTAAGGAAGCGCGTGAAGAAACATTTCTCCCATCTCCTCTCCATCAAACAGCAACACGATGAATCACTCCGGTCTTTCATCGACCGATGGACGAAGGAAACAGACGAGGTCAAAGGTGCCGATGAGTGCACCCTCCTCCTCCTCTTCCAAGGTGTTCTCCGCAGCAGCCCCTATGTACGGAGCCTCATCACTGACCCGCCGAGGTCATACACCAAGGACTCCAACGAGGGAGCTTGTACGCTGACGCCGATGAGCTCCACTCCCGCAAGAAGGATGGAGGCCAGCCATCAAAGAAAACGAACAATGCGTCGGCTCCTAGCGCATCCTCGGCCGGAGGCCATGCCCGCCAGGGCCGGAAGGAGCGCCCATGGCAGCCGAGGACGAACGTCCCAAGGACTCCAGTCACACATTCGATGGATACCATCCTCAACTGTGCGGAGGAGCGAGGTCTCTTCTCCAGAGATCCCCGGTCGGCCACGGAAGTCTACGCCGTCCACCAGGACGGAACTTATTGTCGTTACCACAAGAACACCTCCCACAATACAGACGACTGCGTCGCGCTGAAGATTGTCGTTGAGCGCTTGATTCAACGGGGTGAACTTCATCAATTTGTCAAAGGTACCCTAAGGAACTCCACCGGCAATCAAGAAGGGGACACCTCGACGAAGAAGCATGAAATTGGGAGGCTCAGCGATGACGAGGACTTCGAGGAGCCCCAGCCGAAGAAGCGTCACATCCGCTGACTGTGTCCTTCTTCGAAGGGACCCACGGCCGACAGACGGATGAGCCAGCAAGCCGATGGACGGCTCATCCCTCAAAATACGAAGGCCCCTACATCTCAGTGAAGTTTTATCAGCAATCCGAAGAGGGTGCAGACGGTAGAGACCCCACCTCAAGGTCAGAATCTCACTGAGAAGCTAGCTCTTGTACGGGTTGTTAAGAAGATTACCACCCTCGACCTCGAGCCACTGACCTTAATAAAAGCCACTGCCATGAACAACGCACCTGTTGTGTTCCGCTTATTTCTTGTAAAGTTTAAGTAAAGGATGCCACACAACAAAGCATGTCGCATCAGCCCCTTCGAGCAAGACGTTCAGGTATGGCCGACGACGTCACACAACACAACAAATCGTCTTGGCCTGTTAGAGCGAAATGCTCAGGCATGGCCGACGGTGTCCCAGGACGAGGGGCCCACAAAATGGCCCACATCTTGAAACGGGAAGTTTATCGCGTCGTCCTCGCGCTAAATCGCATTACGACAGGCTTGAAAGAATGGCCGAGGTGAAAAAATCCCCACACTTGGGGTTGGGAAACGGCAGCCATCGGCAACCGACCCAAAGCCTAGCCCCCAAAAATAAAAGAGGGAAAGCCGAAGGACCGTGCACTCACCGGCCTCGAGCGAAATCCCCACAAATCAAAAGAGGGACAGGCGAGGACCGTGCACTCGCCGGGCTCGAGCGAAATCCCCACAAATCAAAAGAGGGAAGCCGAGGACCGCGCACTTGCCGCCTTGCCGGCCTCGAGCGATAAAAATAAAATCCCCACAAATCGAGCCACATATTTGGCTAAGTACATATCAGGCAAATAATATGCACTATGGATGAAAAAGGACCATACATGCGGATCAGACGAGTGCCCATCGCCGTGCTTCATCTTCAGACGACCGGATTCATCAGCGTCATCGTCATCAGGGGACAAACGTCCAACGCCGCCCCTCATCTTCAGACCGACGTCAAAGCCTGGTCCTTCATATGAAGTACGGCTTCATCAAAGCCATCGTCATTAAGGGACGTGCGTTCATCGCTGTCCTTCATCTTCAGACGACCGCTTCATCAGCACCGTCGTCATGAGGGGACAAGCGTCCAACGCCGCCCCTCATCTCCAGACCGACGTCAAAGCCTGGTCCTTCATTAGACGTCCGGCTTCATAAGCGTCGTCGTCACCAGGGGACGAGCGTCCAGTGCTGTCTTTCATCTTCAAACGAGCGTCAATGCCTTGTCCTTAAGCGAAGGACCGGCTTCATCAGCGTCGCCCCTCATCTTCAGATGAGCGTCCAACGCCGTCCTTCATTTTCAGACGGCTCCTCATCAGAGCCGTCCTCATAATCAGACGAGCGTCCTGCATCGTCCTTCATTTTTAGACAGCTCATCAATGTTGTCCTCATCGTTAGACGAGAGTCCAACGTCGTCCCTCATGCAACGAACGGCCTCATCAGCCCCGTCCTCATCTTCATACGACCGTCCAAGCATGGTCTATCATTGAACCGGCTCCGCCGTCCCTCATCTTCAGACGAGCGTCCAAACGCCTTTGTCCATCATCAAAGGACTGGCTTCCTCATCGACGTACGTCCTCAGATCACGAACAACCTCTAAGCCTGAACGTGATCCTTTCTCTCAAGGCCGGCTTCCTCAGCGCCGAGAGCCTTGAGCTCATATGACGACCGGCTTCATCATTGCATCGTCATCATTCATTAGACTGGCTCATCATTGCCGCCCTCAGATCACGAACGGCCTCACAGCCTCAACGTGATCCTTTATCTCAAGACTGGCCTCCTCAGCGCCGAGCGTCTTAAGCTAGCGAGCGGGCTAGCCATTCCCTTCCTAGATGGCGACCCTCGCCTTCATGCAACGAGTCACGAGCGGCTTCATCAGCACCCTAGTCCTCAGATCATGGCAGACCCCTCGGTCTCAACGTGATCCTTCGTCTCAAGACCGGACTCCTCAGCGCCGAGCGTCTTGAGCTAGCGAGCGGGCTCACCATTCCCTTCCTGGGTGGCGACCCTCGCTTTCATGAGACAAACGGCCTCCTTAGCGCCATACGTCCTCAGATCATGCACGGCTCATCATCGCCATCATCGTCAAATCACGCTCGGTCTCTCGGCCTCGGTGTAATTATTTATCTCAAGGTCGGCTTCCTCAGCGCCGAGAGCCTTGAGAGTACATGACGAACGGCTTTATCAATGCCTCGTCATCATTTATTTGGACCAGCTTCATCATCGCAATCATCTTCAAATCACGGCTGGTCCCTCAGCCTCGGCATATTTGTTTATCTCAAAACCGACTCCCCGTCACTAAAGTCTTGTTATAGCATTTGGGCTCGCCATCCCTTCCTGGATGGTGACCATCGCCTCTATAGGATGACCGGCTCCATCACTGCCGTTGTCCTCGGGTCACGAACGGCCCCTCGGCCTTCGCGTGATTCCGTATCTCAAGACCGGTCTTAGCCATCCCTTTACCGGATAGTGACCGTTGCATGGATTTCGGACCGCCCCTCACCGTTGTCGTCCTCATATCTCGAGACCAGCTCCCAACGCCGAGGTACTGTTATAGCGATCGAGCTCTCTAATCCCCACCTGGATAGCAGTCGTCGCCTTCATATGACACATGACTAATCACCACCGTCGTCCTCATGTCTAGACAGGCGTCTACCGCCTCGTCCTCATATTCAGATAGGCGTCCATCGCCTCGTCCTCAGATTCGGACCGGCTCATCAGCGCCATTGTCCTCACCAACAGACGAGTGTCCCCTCAGCAAATGATCACCGCTATAGTTCCACACCCGGGCCAAAGGGTTCACCCCTTGGAATTCATTTTGGGGGTATCCGGTGTGCTCTTTTTCCCTCATCAGGATTTTTTCCCAAAGGGTTTTTCCTAATGAGGTTTTTAACGAGGTATCGCCCCATCGTGGATAAAAAGGTGTTACCCTCGGCCCCCTATTGAAGAGACGCATTACTCTACTCCTTTTCACCTCATTACATGTGCCTCAAGGAGTGGGGGACTAGGGGACTACATCGGCCTCCACAGATTCCTAAAAAATCCCAAAGATAAACAACTTCAAAAATGCAACACAAGCCCATGAAAATGGTATCTCAACGTCCACAGTCATGTGGTCACCCTTTGGGCAAGCCGAAGCGCAAAACAGGCATCGTACGCAAAACCTATGACAATGGTATCTCAACGACCACAATCATGTGGTCACCTTTCAGCCAAGCCAAAGCACAAAGCAGAACGCACATCGTCCTTAAGGCCAATGGCACGCATCATCTCCAGGACACTGAAATTCATCGTCCACACTACGAACAAAACGAACATGCCACGGACGTCCATAAGCGTAAGACCCATCAGCACAAGGCTGTTCGTCCTCCTCAAAATGAAGGACGTTCATCGTCCTCGAAATGAAGGACATCCATCATCCTCAAAATGAAGGACATCCACCGTCCTCAAGGTGAAGGACATTCATCGTCCTCGAAATGAAGGACATCCATTGCCCTCAAGATGAAGTACATTCATCGTACTCGACATGAAGGACGTTCATCGTCCTCGAAATGAAGGACATTCATCGTCCTCGAAATGAAGGACATTCATCGTCCTCAGAAGGAAGGACAAAAGGCAGCCAACAATTATGGCACCGCCTCGGCCTCGAAATGAAGGACGTTCCTGACGGCTCAGTTATGGAACCCCTCGACCAGAAACGCCAGAACTCTCAGGTAATCCTCTGAAGGCCAAAAGCATCAAAACAACAATGATCTACTCCCTTTCATTTCGTCTACATCTCAGCTCAGAGAGCGGGGGACTCTTGATGGAGTATATGGGTACAGACCCCATGACCCACATACTTAGAAGACTAAGAGGAAGCACATCTGTCGCCTAGTGGGTCCTCCGTCGGTCAAATGGCCCTCCATCGGCCAGAAAGATATCAACTCAGAATATGGTCCAGAAGCCAGAAGAACCAGGGGGTCCCCGTCGGCCAGACGTCCGTCGGCCATACCTCCATTGGCCATGCCTCCATCAGCCAGACATCCGTCCTCCGGGTCTTCGCCAACCGTGTCTCCACCGGCCAAACGTATGTCGGCCAGGTCTCCGTCGGCCATGTTTCCATCGGCCAGACATCCGTCGGCCACAGAGAGCTCTCAGAACTAGACTCCTCATGTAGTCGGCCCAATAGAGGCGTTATACCGGAAGATGCAGATCGCTAAAATTCTGGTCCGTTCAGACTGACCATAAATTTTGTGAACATGTTCGTCATGAAGTGTGGCACATTCGCTCAAAATTTCATCTTAAATATCAATTTGAAAACAGTTAAATAAATTGTTGAAAAACACTGGACTTTTTATGCATATGTTTGCGCAGCATTTTTGAAGAATTTATTTAATTGACTCCCAATTGAAAATTTTAATGAAGTTTTATGTGAATGTTTTACATTTCATGAAAAACGTGCTCACAAAATTTCATCAAAAAAGTCAACCCATAAGGTGCTCAAACGGGATTGGCCTTACGACGGTCTGGTCAATTCGGACTAACCAAAATATTCCTCATGTATATAACTGGAAAATTTATGGGCCCTAGAGGAGCAATGGGCCCTGGGCGCATGCCCCTTTGCCCATGCCCCCAGGACCGGCCCTGAGCCTACCACGCCTCTCTTGCAACAGAACAAGAAATAAGCAGATGGTTCAAAGATTTATCTGCATCTCCACATGAACCACACGACTCGACGCAATTCACCCTTCTCCGTTTTAGATTTGACGTCGTCGGTATACTACCGCAACACACCTGCCATAAGAAATTTTTTATTTTAGGAGGCAGCTTCCATCCCCACATGGAGGTCCAACTTGTCCAGCCGCCATTATCCGTTTCCCCAACCAAGTTCCCGTAGCAACTTTGAACTGTAAACCGACCAGAGTCCTCCCAACGCCAGCACACTTTATCAGGAATCTCCAAGAATTATCTCCATACTTTTCTTTTTTGTTCGTCTCATAATTATCCTTTCTTTCCCTTTTTGGTCACAACATTTCTTTACACAATTTTACGTATTTCTCTCTCACCTGCACAACTCTTCACTACACAATATCCAATATCTTAATATGTGTGCTATTTGTACTTTACAAGATAAATTTGGGACGGTGGGAGTATTAAATATATGGTTTCTTATATTTGATGAGATCCGTATGATATGGCATATAACAAAAAGACATAAAGAAATACATCTTACCCCCTTACTCCACCATAAGCGGGAGTCTTTGCGGCATTGGAATCACGGGATTGGAGTAATGTTGATGATCTTTGATAAACAAATATACACGTAGTATATATTGTATTAGTATATGGTTGTTTACTTTACACGAGAAAAAATTAAAAAGAGAGTGAAAATTAATTAGTACTCAGTATTTTAATTTTTAGGTGAACAACCAAAAGGATTTTGGGCAACACCTGGACTTTTCTTTAAAAAGTTGAATCTCATGAAAACGGCATAGCTGAAAGAAAGAATAAAACCTTAAAAGAAATGGTTAATTCCATGTTGTCTAATTCAGGCTTAAGTAATGGATTTTGGGGTGATGCTATGTTAACTGCTTGCTATATTCTTAATCCAGTTCCTAACAAGAGAAATAAAATAACCCCATATGAACTTTGGCACAAAAGAACACCCCAACTAAGTTATCTTAGGGTATGGGGTTCTAGGGCAATCGTGAGATTACCGGAACCTAAACGGTAAACGTTGGGTGAAAAGGGGGTAGAGTGCATATTTATTGGATATGCTGAACATAGTAAATCATATCGATTCTATGTTATTGAACCAAATGACTCAATTGCGGTTCATACTGTTATTGAGTCTAGGGATGCTCTTTTCGATGAGAAGCGGTTCACTTCTATTCCTAGGCCAAAGGATGTTGATCGATCTCAGTCCAAGTAATTCAAATTTTCATGAACTTGAAAAGGATCATGAAAATGAGCCTGAAATTAGACGGAGTAAGAGGGCTAGAAAAGAAAAGTCATTTGGTCCTGATTTCTAATTATATTTGGTTGAGAGACCCTCGTAAATTAAACACTATATTGTTATAGTGTTGAGGAGGATCCTGACTCTTTTGAGGAGGCAATGAGATCACAAGATGCTTCCTTTTGGAAAGAGGTCGTGAACGATGAAATGGATTCAATGATGGGCAATAATACTTGGGTTTTAAGTGATTTACCACTCGGTTGCACACCAATCGGTTGTAAATGGATTTTCAAGAAGAAAATCAAAGTAGACAGTACCATTGACAAGTTTAAAGCTAGATTGGTTGCACAAGGCTTTAAACAAAAACATGGTATTAATTACTTTGATACATATGCACCGGTAGCCCGAATAACTACCATAAGATTGTTAATTGCTTTGTCAGCCATTCACAATCTTGTGATTCACCAAATGGATGTCAAAACTGCATTCTTAAATGTTGAATTGGAGGAGGAGGTGTATATGAAACAACCCGAAGGGTTTGTAGTTAAAGGACAAAAAAAAGAAAGTTTGTAAACTTGTCAAGTCCTTGTGTGGTCTGAAACAAGCACCTAAACAATGGCATCAAAGGTTTGATGAGGTGGTGCTTAAAAATGGTTTTAAAATAAACCAATCAGACAAGCGCGTATATAGCAAATTTAGTGAGCATGGTGGTGTCATTATTTGTTTATATGTGGATGACATGCTCATATTTGGCACTGATTTGAGGCAAGTGAAAGAGACAAAAGCTTTCCTCTATTCAAACTTCTCCATGAAAGATATGGGTGAAGCGGAAGTTATCCTTGGAATTCGGATAATAAAGCAAGGTGATACTATCACCTTAACACAATCTCACTATATAGAGAAAGTGTTGAAAAGATTTGGGAGTTTGGATTGTTTATCGGTCTTCACTCCTATGGATCCTAGCTGGAAATTAGTTCCAAATAGTGGAAATATTGTATCACACACTAGTGTAGAAAACACTTTCTATATAGGTTAAAAAATACTTTTTATGTCGGTTCCTATAACGACATAGTAGCCAGCGATATAGAAAGTCGGGTTCTTTTCGTGTCGGGTATTCGTACCCCTTATAGAATGTTTTTATAATGGTTACGAATTTAACCGTTATCGAATGTTTTCCATGTCAGTCCAGTAATACCCCATATAAAATCCTTTTTATATGGGTTAAAAAGTAATCAATATCAATTCATTATACCCCATATGGAACGTCTTTTAATTATAATGCAAACTGATACTCTGATATACCCCAATATCAATTTATTGTACCCCAGCATGAAAATTTTATAATGTTCATTCACTACTATATCAATAAATAAACAACACCACTCACAAACCATATATCAAATTAAAATATTGCATATTAACCATAGTATAGTTTCAAATTATCGTTGATACACCAACAAAATATTGCATATCACTTTCAAACGTGCCAAAAATAGTATCATCTAAATCTAATTAAATATATACTAAATGCTAGTAGCTTCACAGAAAAACGCTGCCCAATCTTCTCGAATCTCATTGATATCTTCTTCTTTAAATGGATCTTGAACATTGAATACCTATACAAGATGAAAAACATTATATTAGTATAAAATAAAATAAAAATAAATACAAAAAAATAAAATAATGAAACATAAGTAATAATTACCTCTATCCATGAATAAAAAACATTAGTAGAGATAATAGTACTCATATGTTTCATAACATAGTAACCACATTCATAACTTCCACTTTGCATTCGACACTACAAATGAAAAACGCATCAAAACCTATTTTCTTGGTTTTATAAAACAACACACATTGTTAAACGAACATTTCCTTTCACAATGGCACTCGTTATGAACTCGAGGAAGTATGCTGTGATATTTTTTAATACATTTCCAGAAACAGAAACTTACCAAGATTGTAGGGTAAAAATAAGTAATCATTGGTTGCCTTCCATCATACTTCTTTAGAATTGTATTTTTTGTGCTCAAGTAAAGGGACCATTTCTTTGAAAACGCCATTGACATTGATGATTCAGAAAATGCACGAATTGACTAGCAAATTGCATTAATAAGAGAAAAAGAATAAGAGGAAAAATCAGTCAATCAAGAAAAGAATGAGCACTGACAGTCTGACACAAAAGTTCAAGAAAATAGTTGCATATCTGATCGACATTGTACATAGCAAGGGCAACCCGAGGGCCTTTGAAATCATAGACATTGAGCTCAATCGAGACTTCCCCATTTTCTGGAACTCGCAACAATCAATAAATGACGAAAATGTTTTAAGTAGATATATTCAAAAAAAACTTACATATAAGTAATACAGAGTCACATCAAACATCATCAACTCATAAAAAACCATTTTGAGCTTTCCTGCTCCTTAAAAACCATTTTGGTGGCACCGTATTGATCACCAAAGGCATGCCTGCCTATACAAATGAGCTTGTTCCAACCTGCAGATTTAAGAGATAAGCCATTAGGGTGTAGCTGATATAGGTGTCGGATCATGTGTGAATTACACTTAGGAAGAACAACACAACATTACCAGGAACAAGTCTGGAAATGTTTTTACAAAGGATAGGCTCTCGGAAAATAGTACCTGCAGGAAGTAACGATCATTTTGGAGAACATAAACTATAAGAAATCAAAAAAACTCAAAAAAAAAGCTAGAAACAGTTGTTGTAATTTGCAGGCCCTAAAATGAAATTATTTTGAGATTTCATTGATGTGCCTGCATAGCCCTAATGAGACAGTACAAAAATCAGTCATGCTATAAACTACTGAATGGCTGCACAAATTAACTGATTTAATATTGCTAGAGTTATGTCTCACAAATCTAGAAGAGTCTTCATGTTTGGTTTTGGGAAAAGACATTTTAGGAAAAGACATTCCATCATAATGCAGAAGAAAAATATTTATCATATCACTACTCAGTTTTCTTTACTTCTAATGTAACACTTCTAAAGAAGAAGAAAAAAGCACATCATTTGGGAAAAGACATGTTTCATGCATGAGATTTTTTATTTTAAGAATCTCCCACATGTTTTTATTGATATTTATGAGTTTATCCCCCTGGCCCCACCCCCAAATATAAGTTTGTGAACACTGTTTGTACCCAATAAGACGCAGTTCAAACAAGCATAAAGCTCTTTTGTATGTAATGGATAAAAATGTTGCCAAAAAGAGTTATAAACAAGTTGCCTATGATAAATATAGTTAAACTGACTAGCAACAATTAAAAGTGAAGTATATGATTTAGGATTGCTACGTTGTTCATTACAAAAAAAAATTAAGCTATACACTTATATAATTTTATAACTGTGCATAGGCATGGATCAAGCATAGAAACCATACTTGAAAAATGACCAACTCATCTTGTTCTTCATATTAATAAAAGAATGATACAATGAAGAAACATCCATTCAAAATCTCACTTGGGCATTTTCACAAACATATGATAGACATAGTCTAAACTAAAACATAATTGAGTAAAATTTACTTCATATCTTCTTTTTTGTGAAATTTTTAAGCAACATCTAGATCAATAAAACCATACAAAAATTGAAGCATAATTGATAAAAGTATTCAGTGTATAATGTAAATAAAAAGTAATGACAAATTACCTATGTGAAAGTTGGTTAATGCACAACAGAACAAGTCTCAGGAATTGGTAGGTCGTCGACTGATACCAAGGAGCAGCGCTGAGCCGTCGAGTGTTAACGAAGAGTAGCGGTGCATCGTCCGATGCTAAAGAAGAGCAGGGGCAACAGTTGTTAATGAAAAGCAGCGGTGCGGTGTAGAGTGTGGAACGAAGAGCAGCGGCGGCGTATCTAGAGTAAACGAAAAGCAGCAATTCAGCGTCGAGTGTTAATGAAAAGCTGTTTGGGGGCGAGAGTTAATGAAGAGCAGCAATGCAACGTCGTCCTCTTCGACTTTCTTCAGGAAAAGTGGAAGAAGCTAAGGATGTGTTGTATATCTTGCCCTGGCTGTTCGGTTACTAAGGGTTTTAATTTTGGATTAACCTTTTCGTAAGGGTTAACAACTACCTGACATAGAAAAGTATTAGTTAAAATTATATAATAGACCCCATTTGAAACTTAAGTTTGTGAAAATTATTAAAATAACCCTGTTTTTAGTTAACTATGTCGGTTATTTATAAACCCGTTATAGATAATGTTTTATATTTATAATACTTACCCATTAAGTTATTCGAAACTTTCATTATTTATAAATATGACCCCGCGCCTACATTTTAAAAGGGGTTTAAATGAACCCATATAAAAAGCTAGTTATAGAATGTGTTTTTTGTACTAGTGACAACTGGAATATGCTAGGGTAATTGGGTGTCTGGTGTATGCAATGACTAGCACCCGACCAGATATTGCATTTGCGGTAGGAAAGCTAAGTAGATATACTAGTAACCCTGGTATATTTCATTGGCAAGCCTTGAAGCGAGTGCTGAAATATCTAAAGAAAATAATGAGCTTCGACTTATGTTACAGAGTGAACCCTCTATATTAGAAGGTTACACGGATGCAAGTTGGATAACTAATCAAGAGGATTATTCATCCACAAGTGGATGGTTATTTCTTCTTGGAGGAGGTGTTATATCATGGGCATCTAAGAAACAAACTTGTATCACAGACTCTACCATGGCTTCGGAATTTATAGCTTTAGCATCAGCTTGTAAAGAAGCGGAATGGCTAAAGGATTTAGTGTCAGAAGTCCCAATATGGCCTAAACCTATGGCTTCGATATCAATCCATTGTGATAGTGCATCAACTCTATCGAAAGCTTATAACCATGTGTACAATGGTAAGTCAAGGCACATAGGAGTGAGACACAGCTATGTGCGGGAAGTTATTAGTTCTGAAGTTGTTGTGGTTGATTTTGTACGAACACATGTGGATTTGGCTGATCCTTTTACAAAAGCGATGCCAAGGGACATGGTGTACAAAACGGTGAAAGGGATGGGGTTAAAGCCCTTGGAAAATAATCACAAGTGAAAGAAAGCCCAACTCAACATCTAGTACAATGCTAGATCTTGAGTTCAATGACGATGAGTAAGTCACTCCGTGATTGAAGCACTTTTGAATAATAACCATCCCGTGGTAAGTGCTTAGATCTGCAATGTGTAATCAGGTTGACTATGTCTTAATAGATCTTTTGATAAAGTGTTTGATTGCAGAACACGGTTTGAAAAGGTCTACCTATGTGAGCTAGAATGGCGGCCGATTCACCAAGTTTAAGGCTTTACTTGTTGGAGCTCATGAATGGATATGGACACAAGGCCGTTAGTAGTGTCAAGTTTCTAAAGTGAAATGTATAAAGACTTTTGTGTGTAATATCTTCAATATTTCAAAGTCTTTGTATAGTTCAAAGCTTAGTCTACTATTATGATCCGAAATATTGTAAATTATACAGCACTAAATGAAAGTTCAATCGTTACGACACTTTCAATTATGCATTAGTCTTGATAAGTGGTCTATTTGGCAAGGATTGAACATGTTTATTTTCAATAAATGGAGGAGAATTGTTGGAGATTTATTGAAATAAAGCTCAATTGTTATACTACATGATCCTTAAATATTTTATAAATAAATGTTTTGTATCAACAAAATTGTGTTAAAGGGATATTTAAATATAATAATTATTATTATAATGAGCATCACATATGTGCACGTGTGATTGTGTTTCATAATAATAATAATGATGTTTTATTATTTAAATGCTTTATTTGGTCTTTGCAAATAACAAATATCATACTGTCGATGCTTATGCATGCGGGTATGTATATTTTATATATTAAATAGAAATTCTTTGATTTAAAGAATGGCTTTTGTTTTAAAAGAAAATCCTTTAATTTATAAATGTACGTGTTGGTTTAGAACAACCGTACCGTTTCATTTTATAAATGGCTTAATAGTCATCCAGCCAAAGAACACCTTCGTATGAGATGATAACAACCATTTTCAAATGAGTCGCCTTTTGTTTATAAAATAAAAGACCGCTTTGTATTGCATGGATACAAAAGAAAAAAAAAACAATTTCCGATCTTCTCTTGCCTTACTAAAATACTAATATCTGCAGTGATGGAGTATATGAGCCAGGACCCCAGGACTCACATACTTAGGAGAACAGAAGGTACCACGATCACCTGGTGGGACCCTCGTTGGCCAGATGACCTCCATCGGTCAGAAAAGAAGTCTACTCAGAATGTAATCCAGAAGCCAGGAGAATCGAGTGACCTCGTCGGCCGGGTCTTCATCGGCCATGCCCTCATCGGCCATGGATAGCCTCCAGAACAGGATTTTATACTTAGTCATTTTTATACACTTTGTATCCGGCCCATTAGTGGCCCGATTGTAAATGGGCCTCCCAAGTCCAAGACTTGGGAGCCCAGCCCTAATTTTCTCTATAAATACTCCCCTTGGGAGTAGTTGTAGGGGTTGAAAAATCATTAATACAAAGCATTTACTGCACTTCTCTCTCTAGCTATCACTTCTCTCTAGACTTATAATCTATCATTTGGTGCTCTCGTTGAGAACTAGAACAATCAAGTTAGCCTCCTTCGTCGCTACCAAGCACAGCTAACTGACAATGGGAAGAACTAAGTCCAACCGCAACCTCCTCGGCAAGGCCATTCCTGAGGCCCAAGAGAACCGGGAACACGAGGAGGACGCTACGGCCGATAAGGCCCCCGTCGAGGATGTCTTCCAGGAAGTCATCGGCCTCACCACTGACCTGCGCAACAAGCTCAACGGCGGCACCCCAGATGCCCGCATCAGCTTGGACAAGAAGCGCGCAGAGAAGGGCGACAACGTCTCTGGGCAACCGGCTTATCCTGGCGTCGACCTTCAGCTTCAGACCGCACTCTCGGCCATCATCGCCAGCCGGGCCCAGAACCCCACCGCCCTTAGTGCACTCATGCCAAGGACGGGGGAGAACACTACACCGCCTCCTCAGCCCCAGCCGTTGGCCATCAAACTAGGCCAACGTCGTCCTCGCCCAAAAGCCGCCGACGTTCAGAATGTGCGTTGATTACACTGACCTGAACAAGGCGTGCCCTATGGACCCGTTCCCTCTCCCCAACATTGATCAATTGATGGACGAGACAGCGGGGTGCGAGTTAATGTCGTTCCTTGACGCCTTCAGGGGGTACCACCAAATATTCATGCATGAAGATGACGCTCAGAAGACGACCTTCATGACCTTGGAGGGAATTTTCTGCTACCTCGTCATGGCCTTTGGGCTCAAGAACTCAGGCGCCACATACACCAGGATGGTAGCCAAGGTCTTCAGAGCAGTCCTCGCCCGGACGATGGAGGCGTACATCGACGACATGATCGTCAAGAGAAAGCAATCTACCAGCCACGCCGATGACCTCTGGGAGATCTTTGAAATCATGAAGAAGTTCCAGCTCCGCCCGAATCTAAAGAAGTGCACCTTCGGCGTCCAGGGTGGCAAGTTCCTCGGCTACATGGTCAGCCGAAGGGGAATTGAAACCAATCCGGAGAAGATACAGGCCATTGTCAACATGGAGCCACCACGAAATGTGAAGGAGGTACAACGGCTGACGGGACGCTTTGCGGCCCTAAACCGTTTCCTCTCAAAATCGGCTGAAAGGTGTCTCCCTTTCTTTCAGATCATGCGCAAGGCAAATGGCTTCAGATGGACGACGGAGTACCAGCAAGCGTTTGAGGAACTAAAGCGGTACTTATCGTCCCCTCCTGTGCTTTCCAAACCCAAATCCGGTGAAACCCTCTTCTTGTACTTGGGGGTGAGCACGTCGGTCATCAGCTCCGTGCTCATCCGCGAGGATGAGGGGGTACATAAGGTAATTTTCTACGTAAGCAAGACATTACGGGTGGCCGAGCTCAGGTACTCCCCCATTGAGAAGACGGTATTGGCCATCGTCCATACAGTGAAAACACAAGGGCACTACTTCCAGGCCCACGCCGTCCACGTCTTAACTCAGCAACCCCTCGGTGCACTCATGCGGAGCCCCACCAGTTCCTCATGAATGGTGAAATGGGCGATCTTCCTCAGCCAGTTCCAGATCGAAATCAAGCCGAGGCCATCCATCAAGGGGTTGGACTTGGCCGATTTCGTCACTAAGTGCACAGCCAGGGAGACGGCCGCTGACACACCCGGGCCAGAGCCAGACAAAGCATGGACTCTCTTCACTGACGGTTCATCGGCTGCCAAGGCTTGCGGTGGCGGCGGCGTCCTCATTTCCCCTAAAGGATTCTGAGCCTATTATGCCATCCGTTTCAACTTCAGGGTGTCCAACAACGAAGCCGAGTATGAGGCCCTCCTCAGCGGCCTCAAAGCGCGGAACATCAGAATCAAGTGCGACTCGAAGCTAGTCGTGGGCCAGATCGATGGCTCGTACGAGGCTAAGGAGGGGAGGATGAGACAGTACAAGCAGGCGGCCGAGGAGCTGCTCAAGGCATTTGAAACCCATGAGATCACCCAGATCCCAAGGGCGGAGAATGTTGAGGCCAACATCCTCTCCAAGCTCAGCACAGACACTCCAGAGCACATCTCCAAGATAGCCAAGGTCGAAGAGCTGAGCATGTCCAGCATCCACGCCAGCCCGGTCATGTGCATCCAACAGCGGCCGGAGGACTGGATCACCGACATCATGACCTTCATCACCTCAGGAGAGCTGCCCCAGGACGAGGAGAGAGCCAAGCTAGCCAAACTCAGGGCCCCAAGCTACACCATCGAGGATGGAAAACTCTACAAAAGATCTTACAACGGCGGTCTCCTCCGATGCCTACACCCAGACAAGGCCGAAGTGGCCATGGAGGAAGTCCACTACGGCGTCTGCTCCTCACATCAGGTCCCTTTTTAGCATGTCCCGATGTCTCGTCGTCCAGGGCTATTTCTGGCCGACGATGGCGCGGGATTGTGCCGAACTTGCAAGAAAGTGCACGGCATGCCAGGTCCTTCAGAGGGCCCTTGGTCGGCCAGCCGTCAACTACGCCCTGGTCAGCACCGCAATCTCATTCTCAAGGTGGGGTATTGACCTGGTCGGCCCCCTGCCCAGAGCCGCTAGCAACAACCGCTACATCATCGTCACCGTGGACTACTTCACCAAGTGGGTCGAAGCGGAACCTTTGGCCAATATCACAGGGGCCCTGTGTCAGAAATTCGTCCACAAAAATATCCTTACCCGCTTCGGTGTTCCTCATGAGATCATATCCGATAACGGCACCCAGTTCGAGGTCGCGCCCTTCCAGGAGCTCCTCCAAGAGTGGGGAATCAAACATCGTTTCTCCTCCGTTGCCTATCCTCAAGGCAACGGGCAGGTCGAGAACGTCAACAGAACCATCCTAGAAGGCCTGAAGAAGAAGCTCCAGGACGCAGGGGGCAGTTGGGCCGATGAGCTCCCCAACATCCTGTGGTGCTACCGTACTACACTGAGGAGGGCGACGGGCGAAACACCCTTTGCCCTTTGCTATGGCTTTGAACCAAAGGCACCCACAAAGGTCACCATACCCAGCCGACGGGTGGAGCGCTATGAGCCTGAGGCCAACGAAGAAAACTTGAAGATTGATCTCCACCTGATCGAAGAAAGACGGGAGTAGGCCTTCATCCGGGCAGAGAACTATCGGCGTCAAGTAAAATCATACTATGACGTCAAGGTACGTTCCTGGGAATTCCAGGTGGGGGACTATGTCCTTCGCCGAAGAGAGGCGAGTAAGCCGACAGAAGGTGGCAAACTGGCACTCAAATATGAAGGCCCCTACATCGTCAGTGCCGTAATCAAGCCCAGCACCTACAAACTAAAACACCCAAATGGGTCTAATGTACCACGAACGTGGAATGTACATCACTTAGTGAAATTCTATCAATAATCTAGGGACGGCGCAGTCGGCAAAGCCCTCACCTTCCCACGGATACTTGGTCGAATGCCACCCTCGGCCTCGAGCCACTTATCAATAAAAGTTGTATTCTGCTTACTTTTCTAAAAGTTCAAGGAAATGATACTAATACTACATCGACCCCTCAAAGCGAAAATGCTCAGGAAAGGTCGACATAGCACATCGTTTCGGCCCCTTAGAGCGAGACGCTCACGTAAGGCCGACGGTGTCCCCAAGACGAAGGGCCCGCAAAGAGCCCACGTCTTGAAATGGGAAGCTCACCGTGCCGTCCACCCGCGAAATCGCAGGACGACAGGTCTGAAATCATGGCCGAGGTGACAAAAATCTCCAAACTCAGGGATGAGGAACGGCAGCCGTCGATATATGACCAAAAGCCTTAGCCCGCGTCATAAATAGGCGACGGGACCTCCCTGAGATCACATGACGATCCAGTAGGACTCCTTACCGGCCGAGGGACTATCGACCCCCTTGGTCGAAGCCTGAAAGAAGGATACCCACTCCTCGCTCAAAGAAGTAAAGAGGAAGAATAAAAGAGGGACAGTAAAAGGACCACGCACTTACCGGCCTAAAGCGATATCCCCAAAACAAAAGAGGGACAACCGAAGGACCACACACTTGTTGGCCTAAAAGCGATATCCCCAAAGGCAAAAGAGGGAAGCTGATGGACCGTGCACTCGCCGGCCACGAGCAATAAAAATAAAATCCCCGAAATTGAGTACGTATCAGGAAAATAGCACACATTGTGGACGAAAGCGTTCGTACGATATAAAAAAGAGAGAGAAGAAACTTGGACAAAATTACCAAGGTAAACTCCTGTGCCCGACAAAGGGCATCACATAGCCATCATCAACCACTCGTGAAGGAAGCAATCAACCAAGTGTGTTCAAACACTTAGAAAAAATTTCTAAGTATTTGGAAGAATTCCTGAGTAGCATCCAGAACGGCCGACAAGGGTCCAGTGGCTGAACAAAGCAACCACACTCTAAGCTAAACACTTAGAGATTTCCACAAAAAGTGGGACACCAAACATTACAAAGACGAAGAAGACATTCCCCCCTCAGCCGAGCAAAGGGCAGGACCCTTCATCGGCCACAACTACAGGAAACAGGTTCATAAGTTCTTGTTTAACACTTAGAAAAATTGCAAGTGAAATAAAAAGGGGTGGGGGATGACACAAGACGAAGAGGACACTCAATCGCTTTAAGTCTGACACTTAGAAGAAATTCTAAAGTGCTGTTAAAAGCAATGGGTGTTCATTATGGACGAAGCATGCTCACCTAAGTTACCTGCTTCGGCCATAACCAGAGGAAACAACCAAAGAGAATGATTATCCAAGTCCCAACTTAAACACTTGGAAAAATTTCGAAGAATAACTAAAGCAAAAGGAAAGGCAAGACGAGGAGGACATCGTAAACAATAAAGCCGAAAGAGAAACATATTTTCATTCATCAAAGGAAAGGTACATGGGGGCACATCAGCCATTACAAAATAAGGGCGCCACAGCACCTGCCTAAGCTAAAAAGGGAAAAGAGGGTTGGCCGATCAATTCTCCGGGGCGACCTCATCAGCAACCTGCCCCACATCGGCTTGCTCAACGGTAGCTTTGGTGCCCTCCTCCGCCCCCACATCTGCACTGGCCTCGGCTACTGCGGAGACTGCAGTGTCGGCTAAGGCGTCATCGTCGGACCAATCCGGCTCACCAATGGAGGAGCTGAGTATCGGGGTATGCCTCTCAGAAGGGGGAGCTTCACTTCGGCCTCAGGGTCCTTCATTATCTTGGGAAGCTTCAGATTCTTCTTGGCCCATCTCTGGGTAAGCTTCAGCTTTTTGAAAGCGCGGTGCAGCCTCCGGTAGATTAGCCGCTGCATCCGCTGCTGGCCCATGTCGTAGTAGACAGACATCTCCCTTTGAAAGTAGTCTTGGCCGGCAGGGCATTTTTGGCCCCAGTCCTCTAACTGGTCCGCCACAACCTCGTAGCACCAGGGGCGACGGTCTTCTGCCTTCCAGCCTTCAGCCAGAAATTTCTCAACTGCGGCATCAGCAACCTTCTTGGCTTCAACTTGGGCTCCTCAGTGGCATCCTCGGCCCGGAGCAGGGCTTCGTCGCGACCCCTCAGAGCTTCATCTTTCACCCTCAGGGTGTCGTCCCTGTCCGCCGCCACCTGACGGTAGGCCGCATCGGCCTCATCGACCCTCTTCTTCAGGGCTCCCACTTCATCCCGGAGCCGATCAAGGCAGGCCATGGCCTCCTCGGCCGAAGCAGCCTTTTGTTCAGCCTATTTCAGCCGAGCAATCTCTTGTTCCTGCCTCTTATGGCTCTCCATCAACATAAGGCCCCCCTACAATGAATGAAAAGGTTAGGATGATGCAGACACTTATGACATCAAGAAATGTAAAAAGAGGAAAGTACAAGGAACTTACTTGGATGACAAGGTCCATCCCGCCGTCATAAAGCCTGACGGGGCCAAGCTTCTTCAAATAAGCCTGGTCCTCGACCGGGACAGCTTGGGCAAGCACGTCATGGCCGTCGTAGCGTCGTTAAAAACGCCACCCTTAACAGGGTACTCGACCTCAAGCTTGTAGGTCCCAACGGCCAACTCCTTTCCGACCCTCTTCTTTCGGGAGTCCTGGCCGATAGGGGGCGGTTGGGACATAGCAGTCGACGAGGGGGCAGAAACCATGTCGATAACAGCAATGGCATTAGAGCCCCAAGCATCTTGACTCGGCACAGTTGCAACCCCGGCATCAGCCTCAGCCGTAGGAGAAGCCCTCTTCGACTTCTTCAAAGGTTACATACCAGCCTCGGTCAATTTCTTCTGACCATCATCCACCGACCGCTTTTTCTTCGGCTGGGTGGGCGGCTTCTTCACCGCATCCGAACTCGGCTGCACGCCACTCGCAGCGGCCAGCTTCACGGCCTCCTTGGCGGCCATCTCCTCCTTCGCCTTCGCCTTAGCAAGGGCCATAACGGATCTGCGGTCCATTACAAAATCTGCATAACAAAAGAGGACAGTTAGCAAAAAGAAAAGCAAATGTAGACGAAGACGCCAAGGAGGGTATTACCATCAGCTTTAGCGGGCACGCCCAAATCTGGGCCATCGGCCTCCTCAAAAGTGGTGGTCATCCTCAGCCATATTTTGGTGTCACTCTCCTTGTCACCGTACACAAAGTACCTCATGAAGCCAAGGGAGGTCATCTTATACTCTGTTATATACTCTTTCACACTCCTCAGCCCTCCTTTCAAGAAAGCCGTCACCTGGGCATCTAAGATGCTACTCTTCGGCACATCATGGAGGTTGAATCTACCGTCATGGCCGACAGAGGGAAACTCGGTGCCACCCTCGCCCAAAGACACAAAGACAAACTTACTCTTCCAGCCATGGATGGATGAAGGAAGATCACTGAAGGACCTCCTATTCTTTATCTGTTGGAGGGTGGCGTAACTGGCACAATTCTTATGGCTCCCTCGGCCGATCTGGTATAAATTCATAAAAAGGACCGTCGTCGGCCTAAAGTCCAATTCATCACAGCGAAGGAGGAAACCGACGATGAGTGAATAGCTGTTCGGAGTCAACAAGGTCGGATGGAGACCCACCATGTCCAAGTACTCCGTGATGAACGGATGAAGGGGAAATCTAAGCCCCTTGGCAAAGCTCATGGGGTATACTCTAAAGTACCCCGGAGGTGGATTCAGCACGTGGTCCGTCGGCTTGGGGGCCCTAACCCTTCCATACGGCCCACATACATCTGGGCCACTGGGTAATCAGCCGCGCTACTCTCCGGCTTGATCAAATAAATGTGCGTGAGGTCCAGTTAGGAGTAACCTGGACCCTTCTTCGACCGACGCCTTCTCGTCGGAGCGGTCCCCTGCACGGCATAGACCGGCTTCGGGCAGGGAATTTGCAGCAGAAGTGGATGCTCCGTCCACGACACGGGAGACCACTACGTCCTCCCCTTCGGACGACGATGCGACCTCTTTATCTTCACCCTCACTGACCTCCGGCTCCCTTGACTCGAAGGAGCTCAGGTCCTCGATCTCTTCGCAACACTTCTCAACTACCCGGTAGTTAAGGGACTTCACGGAGGCCTCATCGTCATATGGGTAGTACTCATCGTCCAAGGGTTTCATCATAACAACTAGCTAAAGCCTAGAGGGGATTACTTTGGATCTAAGGGTGATTCTCCACTAACACCGGATCAAAGTCTAAAAGAAGCAAAGTATGCAAGGAAGTGGAGAAAAGTTCAATGAACTGACCTTTGAAGTTTTGAAGAACGGAAGAACACACGAACAAGGCTCTCTCTATAGAAAATTTGGTAGCACTTCGTTATCTCAAGAATGCAATGGGGAGCCTCTTCGAAGGGAGGGGGTATTTATAGACCCCCCCCCCCAACGGTCACTACACGTGGCACATACCCGTTGGCCACGTGAACGGCCACCAACCCCAGGGCCCATTGGGCTGGCACCGACCCAAAAGATGGGTTAGGCCCACTTCCATCAGTACCAACCCATCAACAACGTGACAGTAATCAGCGTCCATAACGGCCAACCACTCGATGGCCACACTAAGAGAGCACGCCTACATCGGCCTCAATGCAAAAATGACTTCAAAAGGGTAGGTCACACCACAAGGTGTGCCCATATCGGCCCAAGCAGAATACCAACAACATGGCCTTTTCAACGGCCACGACAGCAAAGCAAAAAAGCAACCCCACAACCATCGGCCTTGTATAAAACCCTGATGATAACTTCTTGCAAGCGACCTACGTCTAAGGATTCTCCCACAGGGTTACCATGGTCAGGAAATCGTCAAGGAATTGGATATAGGGGAATACAAGAATCCCGCTTCGGCTTAGGGTTATTCTTCACTCCTTCACCCCTCGATCACTCTTCGGCCTGCCGCAGTGGGGGACTGGGGGACTACACCGGCCTCTGGAAATCAAGAGGACAAAATCAAAGAAATCCAAAAATATACTAAGTCCAGAACTACATCAGATCATATATGCACCACAGCGTCCATAACCTTGTGGTGCACCGTCGGTCGCGGCAAAATCAGCAAACAAAGAATTCCCTCCAAAGATGCAACAACTAAGATCACATGGCACTCAATGGCTTTGAGACCACATACTCCAATCTCGGCCAGGAATCAAAACAGGAACTCAACATCCTCAGATCATCATCATCCACGATACCAGGATACGCACTACTCCTTCATCGTCAATGCCACTATCGTCCTCAAAAACATGGACACCAAGCTACGGATACCACCACTCCTCGGCAAAAAGCACACAATGAGAGCCACGACGGCCAAATAAGGCAAACAGCACCCTCACCGGCCACCCGGAAACAAAAGGGCACCCATCGTCCTCAAACTAGAGATAACCACAATGGACTCCTCGGCCCAGAGTACGAAATTCAACCATCAACGGACATGAGTAAGGAAATACCGTCTTCATCGGCCACTCATGACAGAGAACGCTCATCGAATCCACCAAGCAAAGGCACTCGTCGTCCTCAAACAGAAAACACCATCATCCGCATGGCCAGGGCCCTCTTCGTCCGCAGCGAAGGCCACACAACGGCCAGAACGTAGAGCGCCCGTAACAACGAAAAAATGAAGGACCAAAGCAAAGGGTGCCCATAACGGCCAAGACTCCATAACGGCCTCACAATGGCCAGGAAACGTCAACGCCAGGGAATCTACTCTCCTTCACTTCGTCTACATCTCAGCTCAGAGAGTGGGGGACTCCTGATGGAGTATATGGGCCTCGACCCCAGGACCCACATACTCAGGAGAACAGAAGGTACCACGATCACCTGGTGGAACTCTCGTCGGCCTGATGACCTCCATCGGCCATAAAAGAAGTCTACTCAGAATGTAATCCAGAAGCCAGGAGAACCGGGTGACCTCGTCGACCGGGTCTTCATCGGCCATGCCCTCATCGGCCATGCCCTCATCGGTCATGCCCTCATCGGCCATGGACAGCCTCTAGAACAGGATTTTATACTTAGTCATTTTTATACACTTTGTATCCGACCCATTAATGGCCCGATTGTAAATGGGCCTCCCAAGCCCAAGACTTGGGAGTCTAGCCCTAATTTTCTCTATAAATACTCTCATTGGGATTAGTTGTAGGGGTTGAAAAATCATTAATACAAAGCATTTACTGCACTTCTCTCTCTAGCTCTCACTTCTCTCTAGACTTATAATCTATCATGCAATATTAGTATTGAGTGTTTAGACCACTTTATATACAAATCACTTATTAAGGGTAGATAGTAAACTTTTAAGGTAACATATTTTATACGTGACTAGAAGTGATATCTCATCCAGTCATATTTTACACCCTTATATTTTACTATTTTTATCCTCACGTTCTAACAAAAAAGAGACGTAACAAAATAAATACGTGCACTAGCATCGAACATACATAACTACGTATGTTGTTTCTCATTTTTGAGTGATTACATTTCCTTGGACCAAACAAAACGTAGTGGTTCCTCAGCAGAAGTCACTGTCAACGCCCACCGGCCAGCAAGTCAAGATTCGTGCCTTTTATAATGAATCGTAATAAAGACCCATTTTAAGTTTCCACGAGAGGTTTTGTTTGTGTATGAGGATTAGGTCAGTTTGGTTAGTCACTTGGTCATGATGTCCGTATGCT
Source organism: Cuscuta europaea (assembly GCA_945859875.1). NCBI lineage: Eukaryota > Viridiplantae > Streptophyta > Magnoliopsida > Solanales > Convolvulaceae > Cuscuta > Cuscuta europaea. The sequence goes on from CAMAPE010000038.1 coordinate 24,362,437, forward strand.
AAATTCTCCCCTTTTTAGTACCCTACCGCTGTTCACTACTTATGAAAGTGACCCGACCATCAGAGGCCGTGTTGCATTATCACATCTCCCAATTGGGTCGATGCCTTTATTGTTTGGCTTAATTAATTACCAAGGAATCTTTACCTTTCAACCTTTTTTACGTATTTCTTTCTTCTTATTCATAACTCAACTGTTACGTTGCCCTTTCGCTTTTCATGTTTTGGACTTTGGATGTAAAGTTTTAGCGGTTTGTTTGGTGTACACACTTTTTAGAGATGTCTCTTCTTTTTTTGTCTGTACACACAAAACGTTTTTGTCAAAATACGGTTTGTCAGCACAGACAAAAAAATGTCTATACAAACATGTGTAAAAGTGTGTAAACAAAAAATTGTGTTCAAAAAATATTTTTGAAGTTTTAGACGGAGAACCAAACCACTTTAATCCAAACCTGCTCGACGAAGCTTTGTGTGAAGGAGGAAGAAAGGACATTACCAGCCCAATTGGTAGTACCAAAATCAACTGTATTGGCTGATTCTGTTGAAATTTATGAAGTTCTAGCTGAAGTGACTGGATTGGTTGATTCTGGTGATTTATGAAAAAAAAAATATTCAAAATATATTTTATTAAAAAAACAAAGAAAAAATATTTTGATGAATTTTTTTTAGAATCTTAATCATTAAGTCTAGTTACTCATACCAAATTTCAGCTAACAATTCAATGGGGAAGGCATTCAAATAAATCTTGAAGATAACTGCGCTTTTAACTACGCAGTTATCTTCAAGAATTTATTTGAATGCCTTTCCAATTGAAGTTTTAGCTGAAATTTGGTATGAGTAAACTAGACTTAATGAATAAGATTATTAAAAAAATCATCAAAAACCGATTAAAGTGAAAGCATAATAAAATACTCCGTATATGGTAATTGCCGCCATTTGAATTGGGCACTTCAACAACTTTAGGTTATACATACGGTTTTAAATATATACTTCCTCCGTCCCTATATAAAAGTATCCATTCATTTTACACACATCTTAAGAAAGTGAGTTTGGTTGGTACTGTTTGGCACTGTTTGGACACTGTTTGGCACTGTTTTGCACTGTTTTGTTTGCCAAAAAAGGAAAGGGAACTTTTATTTAGGGACGGTCCGAAAAGGAAATAGATGTTTTTATTTAGGGACGGAGGGAGTACAATGATTGTGTGTGAAAATATTACTCCGTATTTGACATTGAAAAAGAGCATATTCTTTGTGGAGACGATTAATTGAAGCCTATACTAAACATTAAGCATGCTTATAGATAGTGTTATATGATTAATCATTCAGATCCGGAATCTTGAGTATCTTGAATGGGAGCCCGACCATTCATTAATTAATACGACCTCCGTCCCTTAAAACTTTGCCAAGTTTGACCGGTACGGAAATTAATAAAGTAAAAAATGTGTAATAGATGTTTGTGCAGAGAAGAGAGAATTAATTGAAATCACAAATTATTTACTTAAAAGGAAAATGAAAAAGTTAGTGGAACATCCAAAAAGGAAAATTGACAAAGTTTTAAAGGACGAAGGAAGTAAGACAAAAGGCAAATGGCTGATTCATCCATGACAAAGCTCGGGCGATTCCGGAATTCATTGTCTTCGCTATATGAAAGTATACAAGCCTTTTAAATTGGAGCAACCCTTATATCTATATAGTACTTTCGTTCTCTTTTAATTATAACATTGGACTTTTTACATTATTCACATATTCTACTTTGATTATATTTTATTTAATAATGTATTATAAATTAAATTTTTAAAAAATATTGTTAAATTCTTCTTACTATAAATTTTCAAAATCTGTTTTTTTTAATTTTTTACTAATAAGGAATGAAAGATATTAATGGTCAAACTTGTGGGTTGGCAAACGTGAAAATTGGACTGTTGCAATTAAAAAAGAACGGAGGAAGTAATTGTAAACATAAACACACAAAATAAAAGTATACTCCCTCCCTTCCGGAAAATTCTTCTCGATCTGACTTGAATTAGAGTTTAAGAAAGTTGGAATAAAGTGAAAATATATGATTGTGATTGAGTAAAAAAAAAGTAAATGAATGGTAGTCACACAAACTTTTCCAAAAAGGAAAATGAGAGGAGTTTTTGGGAACATCCCAAAAAGATAAATGAGAAAATTTTGTTGGGATATTGTTTATATCAAAATTTGCCTACATGTCCATTACAAAAACAAACATCATAATGCCTCAGATGGAATAATATTAAGACCGTGTATATTTTTTTTAACAAATTTTATACTATCGGAATAAAACATCATAATGTCTATGGTGGAATTATATCATACAGTCATGCTGATTTATTTTAGTGTGGGGTTATGGGTTTGACTGTGGGGGGTCTATTATTTAAACTTCAAAAATAATCAAAGTTGATTCTCATCCATTATCAACTTATAGTTTAATTCAATCCTGATTAAAGGTATACACTTTATAATTTTTATTTATTTATTTTATGTGCAAATAAAATGATATGAACATAAGATATTTTCACTTAGAGCGGCTCAATCTGAGACTAGAAAATGTCAAAACAACAACATCCAAACCTTAATCCCAAAAGAATTTGGGGTCAGCTAACATGAATCGATCTATGATATCGATGCCAAAAAGAGAAGACAGACAATAAAAGGAAAAAAAGTAAGATAGAATGAATAAAATAAAAATAAATAAATATAGGATAGCAATAACACAAGAATATAACAAATACAAAAGAAAAAAAAATAAAAGAGCGTAAAAAAGCTAGAAGATAAAAGTAAGAATATATAAAGATAAGGAAGATAAATGATAAAAGAAAAAAGAGAGGAAAGGTAGACAAGACATCAATCGTCCACATGGATGTGCGCCCCCCACTTTGCCCTTTCCAAAGCCATACTCTCATCCAACCCAAAAAGACGCATATGAGTTCTGATTCCTCTAATCCAAGTCTGTTTGGGTCTTCCTCTCCCTCTCTTCTCTGACTCTTCTCCCCACCCCTCAAGTCGTCTAACAGCTGCATCACTCGGTCTTCTACGCACATGCCCAAACCACCACAAACGAGACTCCTGCATCTTATCTTCTATAGGTGCTACTCCCACCTTTTGTCTGATTACCTCATTCCTCAAGCGGTCTTTTCTGGTATGTCCACACATCCAACGCAACATACACATCTCTGTCACACTCATCTTTTGAATGTGGCATTGCTTCACCGCCTAATACTCTACGCCATACATTAATGCTAGCCTAATTGCTGTACGATAAAATTTACCTTTCAGTCTAGTCGGCATACCTCGATCGCATAGAAATCCTGAAGCTGTAACGCCCCGATTTTTATGAGCTAGTTATATTAATCATTTTTATTATTGATATTATTATTATTATAATCAATATTAATATTTATTTTAGGCAATTAAATAAGTTTCTTCTATGACTAATGTGATTTATTGTTTGATCACGTGTTGTTCTGACAGGTATCGTTGACCGGTAAGCTCTAATAATTTTAAGTGAAGAAATTAGTAATGTTTTAAAGCTTAATCAGTTTATTTTGAAATAGAAAATACTTTTAAAGTTGGATTTTTTTAGAACATTAGGAGCCCTAATCAATCTTAGCCCAAATAAGTCTCTTTTAAACTAAATCCCTTGGGAAGTTACGCCACTTTCTTTCATAAGAGCCGAGTACTAAGCCGCTGCAGCTCTCAAAATTCCTCCATAGCAGTCCGTTCCCAGCCGTGCTCAAAGATCCTCTCCTCTTCCATACCAAGCTACTTATTCGGTTTTTGATTTCATCTCAAACCACCGAGAGTTTGTTTTCCTTGATAGCAATCTGATTTCAGGTATTAATCTTAATAGATTGCCTCTAGAATTCTTTAATTCGTATTACAGGAATTGGGTTTGATAGTTATGATTTTCTTCAAGTGCGGTCAAATTGCTTTTGGGAGGCTGGGTTTCGTATATTTTTAAATCATGAGCAGCTTCTTTACGTTTGAGGTTTTAAATTGGACAATAGCTTCTTCTTTCTTCATGTGTGTTGCTCCCAGTTTTTCTGGTTAACATTGTTATTGGAGTTGGATTTTTCTTTACATTCTACAGTCTTAAAACTATAAAGTTTATTCAGCTTCTGTTTGTCATCAAAGATAAGTATCTCAATTCCTCAAAGTGTCACCGCTAAATTTTAGTTAAAATCAATAAGCCTTCAATAAATCTTAGTTTTGAATTACACTTTCTTAAACCAAAAACCGTAGAAGATTTTATTTTAAATTTAATTTTAAAAAAACGGGTTGCTGCATAAATGTTTCCAAATTTTAAAAATTTTGTTTTCTTTTAGTTATCCATAGAAGCTAGATAAATGCAAAGAAAACGTAAGTCTTGAGTTTTAGTATATCCACCAGACATTTAAGTTTGATTTTAAGAAAACTGAGCCTTCCAAGTCTCTGTGGGGATGTTATTTCTGTATTAGACTCTAGTCGTGTAATACCCGAGAATAATTTAAGAGGATTAATAGTACTACTCATACCAACAAGGTGCATCTCCTTTTAAGGGAGCTCATTAGCCAAGAACTCCAAAGTTAAGCGTGCTTGCACGGGAGTAGTCTTGGGATGGGTGACCCCCTGGGAAGTTTCTCAGGGCGTGCACGAGTGAGGTCAAAGTGCACGGAAAAGGCTAGTGGCGGTTTGTGAGGACAGTACTAGAGGTCAGAAGTAACTACCTCGGGACCTACGGGGCCGGGGTGAGGTGCCACAATTATTTGAGTATTTTGAGTTCAGCTTCTATCAAGTAAATTTACTACCACCTGTACATGTTTGTTCAACCAAATGAAAGAAAGAAGTCTGGTTGATTTTTAGTAGATGATTTTAGACTATTTGTTATTATGTGAGCTTGGTGAATTATTCGATGAGTTATTGTAATTGTTGTATTAAGTTATGTTATTATCTGGCATAGTCAAGATTTTATCAGTACTTTATTTCAACATTTTAATGATGTTTTTATTCAAACGTCACCATAAAAAGAACTAATATTTAAAGTGAAAGATCAGGTGATTAGGTGATATGTACTCGGGAACAAGTTCCCTCAGATTATCAGTTTATCACTTTTAGAGAGTCCGATATGTTTAGTGGGTCACTCCCTTGAGCTGTCGGATTGGTGCCTTTGAGTACATATCACGGGCCCACGGTTAAAATTAGCCACAAAGAGTTTTACAGAAAGTTTATGAGATCTCTTTCAGAAAGTTTTACAAAAAGTTGATTTTGAGATCTCTTTCAGAAAGTTTTACATAGATGTTTTGAGAAAGAAATTTTGAGATCTCTCCAGTAGTTTTGAGAAATTATTTTAGAAAATATTTTCTTTTGGGATCTCTCTCAGAATTTATTTGAGAAGCTATTTGTTAGTTGTTTGTTTAGTGCATGCTTATAGCCTAAATTTATCTATTGATAAATTAGCATAGACTTCTCAGATATTTTTGTGGATCCATAGTGACTTACTAAGCGTAAAGCTTATCAGTTTTCTTTCTTCGCATGTACAGATACTAAAGGTAAGGCCAAGGCCTAGGAAGATGATGAGAGAGTGGAACGCGTGCCGAAATGAGTTAACGGGAACGACCTTGGCGGCTTCTAGCTAGTTATTATTTTATTTAAGTATTTCAGATGTTATAATAAAGTGATTATTATTACTTTATTTTATTTTAGGATTTGAAGTTTTAGTAAATTCCTGGATCCAGGTGGTTATCACATTTGCTGATGATAACTAGATTTTATTGAGTTTCATTTGGAGTAATATTTTAGTTATATTTGAGATTTTATCAGGGTTATTTCTTAAACAAACGGCCATTATATTGCAGTTTTTTTAAGTAGTAATTTTATGTAGCGTTTCCTTTAACCATGAGAGGGGCGTTACAGAAGCACTTTTCCATTTCATCCACCCAGCTCTGATTCTATGGCATACGTCTCCATCTAATTCGCCATCATTCTGAATTATGGATCCCGAGTAACAGAACATATCACACACCCGTATCTCCTTACCACCAAGAGTAATCCCATTGTTGCTACTACTTCTACCTCCACCGAACTTGCACTCCATATACTCAGTGTTGCTTTGGCTCAGTCTGAAACCCTTGCTCTCAAATGTTTGTCGTCATACTTTCAACTTTGCTTTAACACCGGATTATGTCTCGTCAATCAATACAATATCGTCGGCAAACATCATGCATCACGGTATATCTTCTTGAATTAACTTCGTAAGTTCATCCATGACTATAGCAAATAAGAAAGGACTCAGAGCAGATCCTTGGTGCACTCTGATAGTAATAGTTAACTCTGCGGTCCTCCCTACACTAGTGTGGACACTTGTAGTACAAGCATCATACATATCCATGATGATGCTGATATACTTACGTGATATGCCTTTTCTAGTTAAGGCCCACCAAAGAACTTCTCGAGGTACCCTATCATATGCCTTTTATAAGTCAATGAACACCAAATGCAGATCCTTTTTAGTGTCTCTATACTTCTCCACAACTTGTCTAAGAAGGTGAATGATCTCAGTTGTTGAGCATCCAGGCATAAAACCAAATTCATTCTCCGAAATTTTCACACTTTTACGAAGTCTTTACTCAACCACTCGCTCCCAAAGTTTCATGGTGTGACTCATAAGCTTAATCCCTCGATATGTAGCACATTCTTGTACATCACCCTTATTTTTAAATAAGGGAATGAGAGTACTCTTCCGCCAACTCACTGGCATTTTATTGTTTCTCCAAATCATGTTGAAGAAATGTGTTAGCCACTCGATGCCTTTCTCTCCCAAACTTCTCCAAGCCTTGATCGGTATGCCATCTGGGCACACTTCTTTCTTCCGGCCCATTTTTCTCATAGCATCTTTAACTTCTGTTGTTTGAATCCTTCTCACAAAGTCCCTATTTACCATACACTCTGGTATAGTAAGATCATCAATACCTTGGACTTTATTCCCGTTGAACAAGGTATCAAAGTATGACCTCCACCTCTCTTTTATTTCTTCGTCATCCATTAGTACCTTTTGATCGACATCCTTCACACACTTAACTTTTCCGATATCTTGAGTCCTACGGTCACGAAGGCGAGCAAGTCTGTAGATATCTTTTTCTCCTTCCTAAGATTCCAACTTTACATACAATTCCTTGTTCACTTTTCCTTTGGCTTCCTTCACAACTTTCTTTACTCTTCTTCTAACCTCTTTATACTCCTCTATGTTATCGTCGCTCCAACTTTTGCGTAATTTCTTATAGTATTCCCTTTTGGTCCTTATTACTTGTTTCACCTCATCATTCCACCAAGATGTGTCCTTTTTTGGTGGCAGGTGATAAGCACGATAACTACCTATATTTTATATAGGTAATGTTGATTATCTGTACGAATATGCAAAGCTGAAACAGGTAAAAAATCCTAATTTGAGCAAAACCGCACAAAGGTGTCAAAAGATGAAGAAACGGGCGTCAACGGTCAAAAGGGGTCAAGAACAGGCATTTTGGGATCAAGTGCGAGCGTAAAACGGAGCGAAACAAGGAATATTACACAGCAGGGTATAACCGGCGCCGGTCTACCCTCAAAACCGGTGCCAGTTGCATTTAATTTCAATATTCCAGGTTCACTGAAAGAAAACCGGCGCCTGTCCACCCCTATAACCGGCGCCGGTTATGTCAATTTATCCATTTTCCCAAGCACCGAAGTGAAACCGACGCCGGTTAGGTCCGATTCTGCACAAAACAGGGAGACATGCATCAATATTTTGATGGGAAACTCTCACCTCCTCATGATCTAATCAAATATATCTTCCATGCCTAATTGTTGGGCTCAAATAGATTAAAAGATGCCAATCTTTAGCCTATATAAAACCCACAATTCATCAAACAAGATCATTATTCCATCTTTGGAGCTTAAATGTCAGTTTTTATATTTTATTTTTGTATTATCTTGAAGAGTTGGAGAAGAAGCCGTTTCTCTCCTCTACAATTGGTTCTAGGTATTTTTTCTTGTATTCTATTGAATTTCTTTATTCTTAGTTACATTTTTGTAATTAATATGAGCATTAGTAGCTAATTTCTTAGCTAAGGCTAGGGATGAACTTCTATGCCCACTAGGTGTTTGATAAAAGTTCTAAACCAATAAATCGTGATTTATCCTTTATATATTGATTGTTTATGACTATGGTGTACAATATAGAAGTATGTAAAATTTAGTTTATACTTGCAATTAACGTTGAAGTCTAAACTATGAACATTAAAGGATAAACATATATAGTACCGAGAATAGAAATATATCCGGTCTTATATGATACGGGTGTGATGTCTTGATATTCAATGGGGTTTTCGGTAGATGAATGTAAGCCGTAACGGGATATACACGTAGCGAAAACCACGCTCTCGCTGCCTTAACCGGAGTTGAGAATATATTACCGACATCGTATTCATAATTATTGGCAAAGAACTAATATTCAACCCTATTAAAGTATTTAAGTGATTCCTGAAGCCTTAGTTGTTATTATTCATCTTAAACTCAAAATTAGTTAACGATTATCTTCTTGAACAAAAAGTGAAAAACCAAAAAAACAAAACACAAATCAAAATCCCTGCACGTTACTCATTTCCTCATTCAAAGTTATCTACTCACGGACTAAATTAAACAACGTTTCCTTGTGGATTCGACCCGGTATTTTACCGGAATTTATTACTTTATCGGCACTTGTACACTTGCAAGTTTAGCCCGGTCAGTAGACATCCTTTAGATTCTCCGAGTATCTCCTTCGTCACTTTGTTAATGGTGGACTCCATTTATAACCACACATCATCCACGTGTGCGTCATTATCAATAGACCAAACATCTTCCTCCAACATTTTGTGTGCAAAACTTTGTTGGAGATTCCCCTCGAGCCTCCACCATTTTATCTTTGGCTCCCCTTGTACCATAACTCGTCTCCTCTTTTTACCTCGAAAATCAAGCACAAGCATCCTATGCTGAGTGACAACACTCTCACCTGGGATAACCTTAGGGCTGGGTCCGAAAAAACGAAAACCAAAAACCAAATCAAATTAAACCGAACCGCGACCAAATAAAACCGAACCGCTAAAAACCGAAATCGAATGTAAAAAACCGAACCGAACCGTAGTAGTTTGGTTCGGTTTTGGTTTTTACCCTTCAAAACCGAACCGAACCGAACAAACCGAACATAAATAAAATATGAAATTTTATTTGTTAAATGTAAGCATTACTCTTAATATCATCAATAATCTTTGAATTTCTTGTGCTAGAGAAATAATGTTTATGCTATGTTTAGTTTAGTTTATAAATGCATTTACACATTCATTGCCCATAATAATGTGGCTATATTGATCTATTATGTCTTTTATGTATGTATGTTGCAATTTGTTGCATGATTATATGTTTTTACTAGTTATTAGTAGTAATTAACTTTTATTTGTATGTAACTTAATTCTTTTTTGTAACTTACCTTTTTTATATTGATAAAACAAATACATATTCATCTCGGCTAAATCACACAGGACATATGCATTCATAAACGTTTTTCAAACTAGTCACAAACATTGTAAATTGAGAATATATACACACTTTTATCTCTCCCGCATACTCATATAATTCAAGACATATTTGTTTATTATTATTTTCTTCATTTGTTCAAGTATGCTTTCATTTTTATGTAATATGTTTGATCCCTCCAACTTTTATATCAATTTTAAATTAAATGACAAATATTTAGTAAAAAATCGAAAAAATCGAAACCGAACCGAAACAAACCGAACCAATCAAACCGTGGTTTGAAGTTTTGGAGTGTAAAACCGAACCGAAACCGAACCAAACTTTTACTTTGGTTCCGTATTTAGTTTTAGGTCAAAACCGAACCTAAAGAACCAAACCCACCCCTAAATAACCTTACAATGAGTGTAGCTAGTTCTCCAAGTCATCCGTACTAAAAAGTAGTCAATTTGGGTACTATTAGCTCCACTTCTATAAGTGACAAGACGAGAGTCTCTTTTCTTGAACCAAGTGTTCATCATAGCCAACTCATATGTCGAGGAAAAATGCAGAATGTTCTTCCCCGCTTCATTTCTAGTGCCAAAATCATGTCCGCCATGGACACTCTCAAAACCATCACGACTTGGGCCCACATGCCCGTTGAGGTCGCCTCCTATGACCAGTTTCTCTCCCCTTGGCACTCGTCGCACCACTTCCTCAAGATCCTCCCAAAATTATTGAGTGATAGATGCATCCAATCCCACTTGTGGTGCATAGGCACTAACCACAAACACGATCTCTTCCCTATTATCAACTTAATGCTCATGATGCGATCGTTCTTCCTAAAGACTTCAGCCACACCGTCAACATAATCATGTGCCACCATAACGCCTACTCCATTTCTGTTCCTCTCTCTCCCCGAGTACCAAAGCTTAAAACCTCCGGGATTAATCTCACGTGCCTTTTCTCCAACCCACTTAGTTTCTTGCATGCACATTATGCTGATATCCCTCCTCTTCATAACCTCGTCTATCTCACACGATCTTCCCGTAAGAGAGCCAATATTCCATGTCCCAAAACGCAATCTAACACCCTGCCTTCTCTTCTTCACCCCACGTCGACCCCCACCATGCCCTTGCATATTTGACACCATCTCCGGGCATTGGAGTGGCGTGTCGCTTCCGGGCGACGACCTAGCAGCCTTAGCATTCTTATCACCACACCCAGGCCTATGAAGTGTAGCGCGCCCTTGCTCATTTGACACCACCCCCAGGCGAAGGGATGACACATCGCTTACGGGCGACGACCTAGCTGTAGCGATATTCATATTTCGATTCATGTCATGTGATGTGACTAAGTGATACTGTTGGCCGTCATGCGCCTACCACGACACCTTCCTCCTTTATCCTGGCTTGAGACAGGCATGATACCAAAAAAATGATCTCATGGCGGAGTTAGACTAGAAAATGTCAAACTTGAAAAAATTTAAACAAAACAAATTAGACACAAACAAACTAGACCAGAATTAGATAATAAGATAATAGTAATACACTCATAATTAATATTAACTAGATGGACTTTACTAGTTTAGACCATGCTACCTACGTCTAGGATTAAATTTCTTATTGAAAAGTTGCACGATTATTTAAACAATAATTGCATAAGGTTATTCATGTATATTTTGAAAAGTTGTTTTGATGGTAAGTGTGATGTCATAGGTGTACTATTTTTGACATTTGATGATTAAATTTTCATTTAAGACGATTGGTTCTTTCCTTATAAAATAAAGATGAGATCCTTTATTTGAACTCAATAATATGCAATACTTTGAACTTCAATATGCAGTACAAATAATGTAAAGATGCACACTGTGAACTTCAATATGCAATACAAATAATATGCAACACATTGAACTTCAATATGCAATACAAATAATATGCAACACATTGAACTTCAATATGCAATACAAATAATATGCAACACTTTGAACTTCAATATGCAATAGCAATAGTGCAATACGAATAATGTAAAGATGGACAGTTTGTAGGTTAGCCGTTAGCATGAGAGGACTAGTTTGTATGTGATCTCACCCCTATATGAATATATATATATATATATATATATATATATATATATATATATATATTAGAGATCAAATACAAATCATGCTTAATTTACTAACCTACAAACTCATCTTGACCATCCAATGAGTTGATCTAGAGGCTATAAAGGCAAGGTGACAGTTTTGTAATAAAACTCAACTCTTTTAAGATGCAACTCTTTGAACATTAATATGCAACTGCTATTTTATGGTTTGAATAATATGCAACACTTTGAACCTCAATATGCAATACAAATAATGTGAAGATGCATTGTACAAACGTTTGCACGATAATCACAATTTGCACATGATCCCCTATATGTGTATGTGCGCGCGTATAATCGATTGGTAAATGTATATGAGGATCGGAGAGATATTATTAATTATAAAGTAATTTAACAAAAATAATCAAAGTTTCATCCACTATTTTGTCATGGTTTGACAACTTTTTATTTACATTAGAAGTACAACTGGGTGAAGACTTGGAGTTAGAATTATATCTTGTTTATTTTTCGTTCCCGTAACTCTAGTTTCAATTTAATCTTCATGGTTTGACAATTTTGATTTATTTTGGACAACATTTACTCTACTTTTAGTTGTTGGGCATGTAAATCGCAATGTGCAAATGTTAAACACACATATTCAAAGATTGTTTCATACTTGAGCTCGAGTTCAAACCCAAACTTTCGAGCTAATCGAATTGTAACTTTTGAGTTGACGAACCAAATTATCGAGCCAATCGAGCCGATATTTGCGAGTCGAGCTCGAGCCCCGATTTTTTAAGCTCGTTCGAACCAATACAACATATTTCGAGCTCAAGCCTACATAGATTCGGGCTCGGCTCAACTCATTTGCACCCAGACTTTTGACCCACTTTTCATCCAGTCTTGCCTTTTGAATCCGGTGTAAGGTTCATTTATGGAACCTGGCATAGACCTATGCCTACGTTTTATCTTTATCTCTCTCCTCTTTTTCATTTTTCTCTATACACCATTTAATCCCTATATTAAATTAAAATATTTATTCTATCCCTATCCTTCTCTAATGCCACATCACTAAAATCCACCCTCCCATTGAGGATGCCTGTTATGAATGCCCTTAATAATTACTTTAACTGTAATAAAATTGTATACTACTTTGCGACAGGATCAATGTCGTGATATGATAATAATGTCCCAACATAGTACTCCCTCCGTCCCATTTTTGTTAAATACAACTTTTGTTTTGGATTCTTCCAAAAATATGATCGTTTTTTTAATTGTACTTAATTAATTTTTTACTTTCTCACCTTTTCTTTTTATCTATCATTTAATGTTTTACTATTTGTGATCATTTTTCTTTCTCACTTTTTGAAGGTTAAAATTGTAACCATTTATTTTCTTGAACACGCACCAAACTCTCACACATGTTATATTATGGGATGGAAGTATTACTTCTTTAGAGTAGTTGTAATTCATACTTTGGATTTTTTTTATCGTCAAAACAAATGACTTAAATTGATATCACATCATTCGGATAGGAGTAAAATGACAAAAGGACCACGGGCAACCGCCAGCCCTCGAACCAGACTTAAAGTCAATCACCTTCAAAAAAGCAATATAACTTGTCGATCCTATATTGCGCATAAATGAGCCAATGATGGTTAAAGCAGACCTCCCATCACCCAATCCTAATGCAAAAGTCTTAAAACAATAAAAGTAACCAACAGAAAAATAAACAGTCTCATCATGAAAAATAAATAGCAACCAAACATCAAAATTAAATTGACGCTTCCAAATCCTAAACTCTCCTACACTCCATGACGACTGTTCATGAGGGGGACGGTCCAACAATACTGTAGCTTCTTCTGCTCCTTGCATCTGGTCCAGATATGTTCCAGCCCCTAGCCCCACGCTTTGTCCATGACCTTTTGATCTCAACCATGAACGACATCCTCGAAACTTTCCACATGCTGCTAGGGGAACACACCCTTTGACCGCCATATAGGCGCTGTGATCTGCCGAAGAAGAGAGTCTCCCGAAAGGTGGACGAAAGCCGCACTTCGTTGAAGACGAAGAAAAACAACCCCTAAACCTAGAGAAGACGGGCGCCTAGAGTGAAAAGCTCTCAAAAATTGGTTATCAAAAACTATATTGTTATTTGGAAAAATATAATAACCCTATTTATGATAAGCACATTATTTTTACACCTATTCATTACAATTTGTTTTTTTTAATATACTTTATATCGTTGGTATTTTTTACCATTGAAGCTTTTTTATATGATAAAATTTACACACATTTTAATAAATCTAAAAAGCATGCCATTTGTGACATTGTTGGTGATGTTTTTTTTTCGGTTTAAATTTCTGTTTAAAATGTCAAGAGACTGATGAACCATTGAGGCGGATGTTGGAGATTGATTTTCTTTAATGTAATCAGAGTCTTGAAATTCTTTAGCCAATTTTTTGAAAAAAACAAAGAATTATCCATTTATTATTATGAGCCCGTTTGGTAGCATCAAAAAATTGACTGTTTTGGCAGATTCTGCTGAAATTTATGAAGTTTGGCTGAAGTGGCTACATTGGTTGATTCTGCTGATTTAAGAAAAGATTATTTTTAAAATATATTTTATTAATAAAACAAAGAAAAAATTATATGTAAAAATAGCTAAAATGGTTAACTTTAGACAATACAGCAAAAAAGTAACTTCAGTCTTACTTTTTATGCTTATTACACAATTCAGCACGCGAAGCAAAACTTACGTGTTTGGTGAAAAAATTAGCTGATAAACTCGATAAGTCGAAAAACAATCTTGCCAAACGGCCTCTATAAGTTACTCCGTAATAGTCTATAGATTATTAAGGAAGTTTAAAACTTAGTCCCGTTTAATTAACGGATAATAACGTTCAAATTGTGATATAGCGGTTGAGCTTCTAATTTTTAAGACCCACTATTTATTTAAACAATGAAGATACAATATGTCATCAGAATTAATAAAGCTTAGTGATTAGCATTGATTTGGAGAATTAAAACCACTCTTTTGGAGAAAGTAGGTTATGAAGAATTTCAAAATGATTCAAAAAAACAAGTAATGACAAGGGCATTATGGTCCACTAGTTGACAAGTGGACAATTTCGTAAATTCAGGCACTTGAACGCCTCCGTTTTTTTTTTCCTTTAAAGCGCTCCACTCTCTCAACAGTTTCTTCCAGTTCCACCTGCATTTGTCTTCTTATTATCGGCTCTCTTTTCCTCTGCACTTCCCGATGGTGAATGAGTTCATGGTGTGCGTGGACAGGATCATCATAGCGTCATCAGCTACTTATTGCTTCGCCGGAGATTCATCTCCGGCCAACGGCGCGGAGACCCTCTTGAGAAATGCGGCCTCAGTCGGCAGCCCGCCGGCGGAAGTGGCCGTCAACGCTTCTGGTCATGGGTTATGCAGCGGTGGTGGGTTTGCAGGTGAAGGATGCTCAAAGGGTGGTGGG
Organism: Cuscuta europaea; assembly: GCA_945859875.1. Classification (NCBI taxonomy): domain Eukaryota; kingdom Viridiplantae; phylum Streptophyta; class Magnoliopsida; order Solanales; family Convolvulaceae; genus Cuscuta; species Cuscuta europaea. The sequence goes on from CAMAPE010000038.1 coordinate 24,377,523, forward strand.
GGTGCAGTGAGGGAGTGTAGGATTTGCCAAGAGGAGGATGAGGAGAAAGACATGGAAGCTCCTTGTGCCTGTAATGGAACTCTAAAGGTCTTTTCTTTCTACCTTTCGTGTTTCTTGTTTTTTGAATTTTTGAATTCTACCTCCTTGAAACACGAAAAACAGAGTATTACGTGTTTTTAGCATCATGCTTTATGTGCTTTCGTTCATTTTATGAATAAATAAATTCCTGCTATTAATTGCCCCAACCCCACTTTAAAATAAATTTCATATCATTATTCGGTTTCTCGCACTTTTAACTTTAAACATGAAAGATAATTTGAAATTTTAAATTCCTAATTTTTAAATTTTACTGGGAATTGAGTCGGGAATGCTACACCCTTTTAGGAATGCAGTTATAAAGAAATCCTTTCATGAACCGAGTAGTGTTCCTTTTTATATATTTCTCTGTATTTTCCATGGATTGTATGGGTTCTTAACTACAGAAAGTTGGTGTCTTCCCAAGCCCCCACCCCACCCCCAAAATTTAAACTTTGCTAATTTTCTTAATTCTTGAAGCCTGAAGATCATGGTGTCTTTAGATTTTTGTATTTTCCTTTTTTGACGGGAAGAATTGGAGTGGTCTTTGGCATACTCCTGAGTTTTCTGCTTCATATATATATTGATGATGTCTGCATATTAAATGCTGAAACAGTCAGCTACATTAGGGCATTAATTGTTCTTTCTGGGAGGATACTGTCCATATTATATTATTAATGATTTTTCCATTTTTTTGTTTTAGAAATTCAATACATATTCTCTACTTATGTCTTAGATTTGTCCAATAAAGTTTCCCAGATGAAATATTCTTGTGCTAGAAGAAGAATTAAGATTTACAAGCATTTAATGTTGAATTTTTTGGAGATAGAAAGGTCATTTTCAATATCCTTTAATATGTGTGCGTATATCTAAAACTTTGATTAATATGAAAGGGAGGTGTAAACGCATTCGAATTATGTGTGGTCAACAAACTTTGTTAGAGTTGTCATTTTTTGAAGGTCTTCACCAAAGCGGTCTTGAAATTGACTTTTGTGCTCCTTTTGCAGTTAGGGTTGGTTCTTTTGAGCTCTGCTTATACAAAAGCAAATCTTTAATTAAGTATGAAAAACTGATGCTTTTGATTTGGTTATGCGTGTAGTTTGCTCATAGGAAGTGTATTCAGCGATGGTGCAATAAAAAAGGTGACATCACTTGCGAAATCTGTAATCAGGTGTTTAAACCTCATCAATTTGATATTGAAACCTTGCTTCCTTCCTTAACCAAATATTAGCATCAATGTGATTTGTGTCTTTTAAATAGGTTTTCTCACCAAACTACTCTCTCCCACCAGCAAGAGGCAATCCTGACATTTTTGCCATCGATATCGGGTACCTGTATTCTTTTATCATCTGATTAAGCTGTTTACTTTACTAAACTATGCTAGTAATGTTTCTTTTGACACTAAAGCGTGTGGCTTGTGGCATGTTTGACCCGATGGTTTTGGGGGGGAGGGGAGGGAATGGAATGGGTGATTTTTTTAAAATAATGTCTACTTTTATGTGGTTGGATATAAAGTGATGATAAAAAATACTATCTATCTCTTAAAACAACTTCTCACTTTCTTTATTTTGACTTCCAAAATGAAGTTCTCATTCCTAAAAAGAAAAAATCAAATAGAGAAATGTCACCATTACCCCTTACTTTTGCTCAATCTTAAATAAAGTAATGGTGTTCGTGGAAAGTCAATAAAAAATTATTTTTACATAAAACTGTGTAGGTCAAATTAGGAACTTATTTTTTGGATGGTCTAACTAAGAACATATTTGTTCTAGCATAAAACAATACAATAACAACATCCAAACATTAATTCCAAAAGAGTTTTGGGTCAGGCCAACATGAACCTTCATATGACACCGGAGTTAAAATTAATAAATTAGTATAAGCAAAAGCCACCACCTCTTTTCTCCAAAGTTCCTAAATGCCTTTAATCTCTTATAATGATATGAACTATTGTATGTGGTTGTGCGCTGATGTCATCTCTCTATCAAATGAGTAAATCAGGGGCATAGCTAGGGCAATGGGCCGGTACAAGCATTTTTTTGATATATTTTTAACATGATTTTTTTTATACTAATAATTAAGCCATTTTTAAAATTTGAAGTGGATCAGGGACTAGGTTGCCCCCCTAGCTCCCCCAGTGTGTGATGTAAATGAGACGATATGAATGTTAGGAATGTAAGACTGTAAGAGAATAAGTGTAGTGGAAGAGTAATTTTTGTCAAGTCCATCGGGATGTCCAAGTAAATGTTGTAGTGGACTGTCCAAGTGTTTGTGTCTAACATGGTTCTTGGTCAAACAAAAGCAAGAAAAAATGAAAGGGAAAACAAGGAGGTAAGGGTCAGATTGGTCCTCGAAGTTGAGCATAAAAAGGGTCAAGTAAGTCCTTATATAGGAGGTTCTGTCCGGCCGTCACCATTCGGGGTGGTTCCCGGTGGAATTTTTTGATGAATTTTTTTGAGCATCTTATTCATTAAGTCTAGTTTACTCATACCAAATTTCAGCTAAAACTTCAATCGGGAAGGCATTCAAATGAAGTCTTGAATATAACTGCACAGTTAAAAGCGCAGTACCTTCAAGAATTCATTTGATTGAATGCCTTCCCGATTGAAGTTTTAGCTTAAATTTGGTATGAGTAAACTAGACTTAATGAATAAGATGTTAAAAAAATTTATCAAAAAATTCCACCGGAAACCTCTCCAAATGGCGACGGTCGGACAGTAAGGACTTATTTGACCCTTTTTATGGAATTTCGAGGACCAATTTGACCCTTACCTCGAAAAACAAGTCTGCAATACAAAACAACAAGTAAAGAGATAACCTAGGCTAGTGGGTCTTCTTAGGCTTATAGGCTACAAAACAGCCTTGGGCTCCAAGATTATTATTTGTTAGTAGATGCACCATTGTTGTCATACCTCTCCAGATCTGAAGTATATTAAGAGCTGATTTGGCAATACTGAAGTTAATTGAATTTAGTGATATTCTTGCTGGGCTTAGTGAATAGTGAAAGAATTATATTTAGAATATGTTATATTAATAATCTAAAGAAAAACAATATGGTAAGAAAAACTAAAATGGCCCTATTTTGACCTTGCTTATTTTGTCCTTAAACCAATTCAGTGTGTCAAATAGCCAAAGTAGTATATACAAGTTAGACTGATAAGCTAAAAACAAGGTAAACCAAACTGGCATTTAATATGCCTCCTCCTCCTCCTCCTCCTCCTCCTATTCCTTTTGATAATTCCGGAATTCCCTTTGCACAAAATCCTTATTATTTTTATGCTTCTGTTCCACAAAAGAGTCTTCTACCTTCAATTTTTTTGCCACAAATGAGCCCTATTTAATAAAAATTTTCTTCTTTTTCATCTTCTTCTTCTACCAATTTTGATAATTCAGGAATTCCCTTTGCACTCCTTATTATTTTTATGTTTCTGTTGCAAAGAAGAGTCTACATTCATTTTTTCGCCAAAAACGAGTTCTGTTTAATAAAACTAAGCTAGTTTTCATGATGTTTTCCTTAAAAGATCAATGATACACATTAGTTTGTAGTGTGCGTGTCTGAGTATGTATGTATAGAATACAGAAGTGCAAACAAGGTTACAGTTAAAGGGCAAATCATGATTAAGCGTTTTCTTATCTAGATAAACCATAAGGTACATTAATATTTTTTTTTTGTTTCTATTTAATTAAAATGGCTATTAATTGCTTCAACCACAACTAAATTTATCATTCCACACAATATTTTTGGGATCCCTTTGGTATGCTGTTTTAACAGCTTAATTTTGCTTTATCCATTATCAGCCAAGCTTGGGGTCCAGGATTCGACATTCAGGACCCACGTTTCTTGGCCTTTGCCACTGCTGAGCATCAACTCCTCCAATCTCAATATGATGATGACTATGCCACCATTGCTAGCAGCAGCAGCCTGGCATGCTTACGCTTTGTTGCTATAGTTGTAAGCTCAAAAAACGGAATATTGTTGAATGAGTTTACTCTTTTCTCTAGTGCATATAGTAGTTAGTTAGTTACTATGCTGAGACTTGGAAATGAGGCTTTTCAGTATGTGATATGACACAGTTGATGGTACTCCTGTTACTACGGCAGATGCTGATCGTTGCAGCGGACTTTCAGATGGTTAGAGAATCACCATCGTCTTTTATAAATGTTAGTGCACAGTAAAGCTTCTTTCTTTTGGAGGGTAACTAGAAATTATCCCTTTAATTGTTGAGGCTCTTTTTTATTCCAGGAAAATAACTTGCAGTGTCAAATGTTTTCCTAGACTTCTTTTGGGATTTTTTTTCCCACAGCTAAACACAGGGCCTAAGCCTAAAACCATTTCCTAAAAAGTTCTGAATACAATAATCCAGGAAAATGTACTAGTGAAAACAAATGGAGCCCGAAAAGCTCACGTTTGTTTGCATAAGATAAGAGCAATATTATAACCCCATATATAATGCTTTTGGTGAATAACAGTTCCAAATATCACTTCTGCAACTGGCTGGCTTTCTTCTCCCCTGTTACGTGATGGTACGGTCGTGGTACGTTGTGCTTTGCCGAAGACGAAGGCAGGTTGGTTACAATTTGTGAGCTAGCTTCATTCCTCAGTTCATTTCATGATTTAATGTTTTATTCCTCATTTCATTTCATATTTTAATGTTTTATTTGCTGTGCCTTATTTTTTAATTAAAAACTGTATACATTTTAGGCTTAAATTTTTTCTTTTTTCTTTTCAGGGTTACTAAAGTTGGTCCAATCGAGGCGGGAATCTTAGTGATCTATCATTTTATTGGAGGGCTCTATATAGAATATAGAGTTACATAGATGAACTCTGAATCAAATGTAAATGTGAAAAAAATGAGTTCATCATGGTAGTGTGACTACTTTGTTCTTGTTCAACATAAAATAATGCTTGCAATTGTTGGTCAATGAAATTCCTAGTTATTATTTTAGCCGGTTCACAAGAGTTATTCGGGAAAGATGTGAATAAAGAAATATTAGGAAGTATGTTACTATGAAGTAGTTGCATATTTATAATTAAAATAAATGTTGCTTATAAAAATGTGATCTCTCAAATGTGGTGATTATTGTAATATCTATAATTATAATAACTTATACGGAATACGTAGTAATTGACTATGTGATCATGACATTGTACTATACTAACTTTTACGGTAACTATTACTCTTAAATCAAATAACAGAGAAGAGCATAGAAAAAAAATGAAGGCAACCTTGCAACAAACTTTAGCAACAAACTTTGGTCACCTTCAACTTTCAAGTAGCAAATCAAATCCCCTAAACAGATGAGGAACTTCAGCTATAGACATTCACCACAACCCCATGTCTCCATGGAAACTCTCGAAGAGGTGACCAAAGTAAAATATCACATAAAACCTATACACATATTTAAGAAACTTGGCCATATATTAATTTAAATTATGAAACTTATAGGGAAATACTCTTTGTTAAAATTACTTTAATAAAAACATAAATGTTATAAAATTTTCACAAATAGAAAAACTAAAAGCATTGTTCAAAGCATATGATCATTGCACCACTTGATGTTGATTGATAACTCTAATATAAACTTTTAAATTGACCATTGTATAACTTCTTGGATAGGGGTGGATTCGGTTCAGGCCACCCGGCCCGTGACCCGGCCCTACCCGCTACTGTGTGGGCCCGGAACCGGCCCGGTCGGGTGGTCCGGGATCGGGCGTAGACCCGAACCGGTGGGCTAAGCGGTTGCGGGCTCGGTTCCTATAAAACGTGACCTGGCCGGGTCGGGTCCGGGTCCGGGTCACAACGGTTACATTTTATTTAATTTTTTGTTTGCGCCAAATGACTGTTGGGGTGGGCTGCAGGGGGGTCTAGGCCGCTGGGCGGTTTGGGGGGTGGGGGTGGGGTGGGGTAAAAATAACCTATAAATACTTCTAATTTTAAACATTTTTCCATATCTCTTCTACAACTCTTCCTAAATCCTACTCTTAACTCTCTACTCTCTAATTATCTTCGTCTTCTCAAATTCTCTTATTCTCCAATATATTATATTTATATATCTACTTTATATTAATTATCTACTTATAATTTATAAATACATACATTATATTACTTATATTTCTTATCTATATATATATTACTTATACATTTATTATAGGAATTTTATCAATTCAGGACCCGAAAGATAGATTAATTATCAATTCAGGACCCGAAAGATGAAACGTAATCGGTATAGGACCCGAATGATGGAAAAGTATCAATTTAGGACCTAATGTTTCATAGGTTTAGATTTATTTAATTTTTTATTAATTCCATTACTAATTTTTGATAAACTTTTCTTCACAAAAGTTTATTGGTTTAATAAAACGAAATAATATTTAATATTTTTTAATAAAAAAATTATGACAACTTAGGCCCTAGATTAATAGTTTTCAATCATTCAGGTCCTAAATTGATAGTTTTTCATCATTCGGGTCCTATATCGATGCATTTTATCTTTCAGGTCCCGAATTGATAATTAATTTATCTTTCGGGTCCTGAATTGATAAAATTTCTTAATTATATCTATTAATATAGTTGGAATTATATCTAATTAATTTGAAGTACGAAATCATTCTATTATTTACACTTGTTTGATTTTGGGAGGATACTTATCATAATTTACATTATTTGGGTCTGACTGTACATTATATTGATAATGATTGGCATATGCATATACGTGTTCTTGTTTTTCGTGAATTTAATGATCGTCACACCGCTGAACATATTTATATTTTGATTGAGCGTATTTTAATTGAGTATAATTTAATTGATAAGGTGTTTGCTATTGGTTTTGATAATGCTACTAATAATATTGGTGCTATTACTAGATTGCGTGAATTGTGTGGTTCTACTTCTTTGATGAGTAGATTTTTTCATCAACGATGTGCATGTAATGTTATAAATTTGTGTGTGCAAGATGGTCTAAAAGCGTTGGGAGCATCTTTGGAGGTAGTCAATGGGGGGATTAGACGTATTTGGGGTAATGGACAACTTAGAAAAAAATGGCATGATTATTTGATAGAAAGAGGTGAGAAATATGTGGCTTTTCCTAAAGATTTGTCTATTCGTTGGAATAGTACTTATAAGTTAATTGCAGTTCTTCTTAGATATAAACAACATTTTCCTGCTTTTATGAAACAATATGATAACTATATTATAAACTCGGCTGAAATCGACACCTGTGAAAAAATTTGTAATGCTTTGATATATTTTAATAATGCAACTGAAACTTTTAGTCATGTTTATAAACCTACCTCAAACCAAATTATTCGTGAAGCTGTTAATCTCGCCGGTGCTTTTTCAAATTTTGAGAATGCTGATTATGTGAGTTATTTTGCTAGTTTTATGAAGGAAAAGTTTTTAAAATATTATTCACATATTCCGCATATTTATGGTATTGCATTTGTTCTCGAACATCGTTTTAGACTTAGTTCTTTAGAAGAATGTTTGAATTATTATTATGCTGCTCTTTTTGGTCCAATGCCAATGTATGAGGACAACCCAATTGATCCGAAAAAAGAATACAACGAGCTTAGTGATATATTTTATGCATTATTTAATGAGTTTCATGCACAATATGGCAACGTGCCCCCTCCCCCAACACAAACATCTTCATCTAAAGGAAAATCAATTTTGAAAATCTACATTTGCCAATCTTATTAAAAAACGAAATCAACTCCCGCTACTCAACAAAGCACAATTAATGAAATTTCTTTGTATTTAACATATGATGTTGATTTTGAAGAAGATGATGATTTTGACGCTCTAAACTGGTGGAAGGGAAAAGAAAGAATGTTCCCGGTTTTAGCAAAGATGGCTAAGCAAGTGCTATCAATGCCGGTTTCAACAGTTGCCGTGGAACAATAATTTAGTTCGGCCGGCAATGTCCTAACGCAATGTAGAACGAGGTTGAGCGCAGAATCTCTTGAGATGCTTATATGCTACCACGATTGGTTGAAGGCGGCACGTAGAGCTCAAGAAATTGACATCACCCCATCCTAACACTTTATGGATGAATCTACAACCGCGGGTGGCTCTACCTATGTCGGAGATTCAGATTGATTAGTATTTCATGTTTTAATTTTACATTCAATTCTCAATTGTAATTTGTAAACTTGTAGTTCACATTTCAAATAAATATACGTTATTTTTTTATATGTAGCACTTCTCAAATTAATTAATATTACATTATGTAATTTATTTAAAAATTCAAAGTAAAATAAACAAATAAAATTTGAAATCAAAGGACAAAGGCTCCTCAAGGCCCCAATTCCCCCCCAAACGGCTATTGCCGTTGGGTGCTTGAATCAAGGGTGTCCTGGGGGTGGGGGTGGAGTGGGGGTGGGGTACAAAAAATTCTATAAATACTCTTATTTTCTAACATTTTTATACACATCTTCTCCAACATCCAATCTCTAATCTCCATTCTCCATCTTCATCTCCATCTATTGTAGAATTATTATATCTACCATTTTAAAGATGGAAAGTCAAAATGCCGTTATACGGTATAATTTTGATAAGCAGAAGGACCCGAGGACCGGGATGTGGTACGCAACTTGCAAATGGTGCGGGAAAAAGTGTAGCATGGGGGTTTCACGCGGATACGGGATGACAATGAAGCATATGAAGTCATGTGACAAAGCCAAAGGACCGGGGGTGCGGGAAGTTCCGATTGATTACAAAATGTATTTCATATTGTATTTTTTTGTTAATTGTCAAATGTAATTCATATTTCATTTCAAATAAATGCACTTGAAGTTTGTTTTTAATACTTGTATAAAACTATAAGTATAAATTATAAAAAAAATTGGATTTAACCAGCCCAGTCCGGCCCGACGGGTGGCCCGGCTCGAACCGGATCCGTCCAGACCTTGGAGGCTAATATTAGAGTTAATTAAAACAATGTAACACTAATCATTCGCATAATTAACAACAAATTTTAACATCCCTCTCGAAAATAAAATCATCTTTTCTTAAATGACAAGATAAAGAATTAAAGAAAATATAGTAGTCGGGATTATCTCGTTGTGAAATGGAAATTAATATGATCAGTGAGAGAGCAAAAAAACAAACAAAAAATAAACATAAATTATATGGATGAAAAATAATGTGTAGGGTCTTTATAAAACAAAAACACTATACACTATATTCACACGGATTACAAAATATTTACGCCTATACTCTATTGGTGTAGGAATGATACACACAACTAGAGTGGCATTCAAAGTATTCATATGAAGACTCAAAATGTAAATTTGAAGTATAAAAATAAATGTGCACAATTGCTGTAATAATTTATGTAGTTTAATTGTTTACACACACACATATAGTATATCTTGAGTTTAACTTCATTTGCCTGTTTTATTATTTCTGGGCCAAGCACGACTCTATATTTTTATAGGAACTAGAAATCGAAGAGTTAACAATGACTAGGAACTGAACCGTTAACATCTAATGACTCATTTGTAAGAACTAAACCGAATCAGGTTATAAAGATTCGATTTCAACTGATCCGGTTCCAATATCTCTTACCTAGCTCATATTGTTATTCTCCCAAACATAACACATTTTCAGCTTTATCTGATTTCTCTATAGAACCTCGCTACCCTGGGTTCCAAAGTTCAAAAGCAAGAATGGTGAATCATAATTATACTTGTACTACTTTATTATGGATAGGGGAGAGCACGGGTCGGGTCTGCGGACATCAAACCCGTTTGGGTCTACTTGAACCATACCCTCGCAGTTTGGATATCGGCCTTTTCGGATATTAGAAAGTTGGATAATTTCGGATATCGGTAGGTGCGGTCCTGACAAATCGGAGGCCCTGTTCAAAATAAAAATTATAGGCCCTAATATTTAATATAACTAAGTACTAATAATAATAAAATAAAAGGTAATCTTGAAAGCATCGTTTACTTCTAAAGCCAATTAGTTTAGTCTCTTTTGTTATAATTTTTTCCAAAGGCTCTTTTCTTAGATAGAATCAACTCTTAGATTATTTTTTTCTTATTACTTCTTGCATATCCGGAATCATATTTTCTGTTTCTAGAAGGCATTATAAATTTCTAACCTACCTATAATTTACTCCGTATAAGATACCAGAGAATCCAAAATTAAAAATTAAAAAATAATATAATCAATAAAAGGAAATATCAGAACACAAACACCTGAAACCGGTGAAAGTATGAAAGCATGCAGTGAAACAAAATGAAACGCGAAGAATGAAGTCGTCGGCTAGTAGCTTAATCCCTGCGGCACTCGCTTCTGAAAATTGGAATCTGGTCGGTGGCCGCTTGACTAGTTGACTGAAGAATGACTAGCAGTGTTCTCCGCAAGGGATTAAAAGAGACCCATCCGTGTAAGCGATTAAGAGACGTCGGATGTAAAAGAATAAATTTCATAGTTTCTGTAGCCGCTCGAATCATCATCATGTCGTCTCCTGGAAAATTGATTCGTCTCTTCGATTCTTTAGCCGTTTAAGTCTCCAAAAAATCACTGAAGGCTATCCATCCGTGTAAGCGATTAAGAGACGTCGGATGAGGAACAATGAGGCGCAGGCTTTCTCCAATAGGGCTGGATTTCAGATATATTTTTTTGCTAATGGGCCTAGGTATACTACTAGGCTAATAAAAAATGGTTGCCCTCCCAAAATTGGAGGCCCTGTGCAGTTGCACCAATTGCACCTGGGCTGGATCGGGTCTGGATATCGGTTAGTTCGGTTATAGTTAAAACACATTGAAATTGCATCATTAGTTCATTAATATGAACTGTCAAACTACAAAAGTACGAATACAAAAAAGAGTTGGTTCATCTTGAACCCAACCCACTGAGTTGTTTGCATATTTACAAACTAAATTACTTAGCAAACCAAGCATAAACTAACTAAGTATTTAAATTACAAATCAAGCACCAAAATAACTAAGTAATTAGACACTACTTTGCAAAAAAATAAAGTATTTCCATAGTTTACAAAGCATATCAAATAGTGCAAAACCAAGTCTCCTCAACTCCATCAGTTTCCTCTAGACCACTACTCCAAGTCTTCTCAACTCTTAAGCATGTACATATCTTCAATGAATAAATGCATAATCACAAATCACAATGCACGAAGTTATTGCATATTGGTTCAGATTGCTTCTTATCATTGACGTGCACTTTGTCGTGAGGTGCACTCAAAATATTTTACAATACAACACTAATACGTAGTATAGTGAAGTAAGGTTCGTATCCACAGGGAAAGGAATATTTTTCTTCTATGTAAATAGTAACAAGGGGGGTTTTCAGTTTGATTTGATTTAATTCAATTAACACTAAGATAAACAACCTATATGAGTTTAATTAATAGATGTGGAGGCTTGGTTTTTCTTTTATCCACTTAATGAAATGTTCGTCGATCCCGGTTATATCTTTAACTATCTTCCTCTCGAATACTCAATCGAGGAGTATATCCAGTTCATCGAGGGTAGTTATTAATAACGAGATGCGTTCATTAATAAAACTTACTATCGAGTCAATATAGAACAAGCGCCGTATATTAACTTGATAGTAGCAATAAACTTAAGATGAAAACGATTGAGATTGATAACCTCAACACAAGCGGTTTATTGGTTTAATCAATGTAATTAATTCCTCTTGGCATATTAACCATGAGATGCATGCATTAATATTCCAAGTTTACTACCGTTGAAAGAATCGGATTAATAACAAGCGTATTAACCGATTGATTCTAGTAATAATTAATATGAGAAACAAAACTAGTTGATACTTTAAGTAATGTTTAAAATATTAACATGAAATATGAATAGGAATTAATTAATACTCAAGGAAGAATATTAAAGAATATGAATCCTACTATGATTAACATCAAGATGTTAACTAATTGTCATCTTAGTAACACTCCCCAATATTAACATAGAGGAAGAAATAACCATTACTATAACCAATGTCAAGATGTTGACTAATTGTCATCTTAGTAACACTCCCCAACTTTGATATAGAAATAGTATTTGAAAGGAAGAATTAATATTCAAGGAAGAAGATTAAAGAAAATAACTCACAACTTACAAATTCATTAAGCTTCAAAGTAGCAAAACCAAGATGGAAGAGTTTAGCTCCTCATTTGGAGACTAAACATGATGAAAAATATAAAGAAAGAACTATTCTATACTGAGCTTAAATGTACAAAGGAATTGGATGATGAAAAGTGAAGGAAAATGGGGTTATTTATAGGTGTTTTCAACACCTAATGCCGGATACCCGGCCGGGTATTTTGACATACCCGACTGGGTATTTGCTAGTTTTGCAGCAGTTTCCTTTGTCACTTCATACCCGGCCGGGTAAAGTCCATACCCGACCGAGTTTTGCACAAAACTCGGGTTTCTTCATCCTTTTTGCTTCCAAACCTATCCTAAACTTATAGCCAAACTAACTACAACTCACAACAAACAATAAAATGCTAGAAATACGATTACAATCAAATGCAAACTAACTATAAACTTGCACAAAACTAGTAAATAAACATTACAAACAATAATAAAAATGTATACTTAGGCACTAACAACTAGTGCCTATCAAACAACCCCACACTTGAACCTTTACTCGTCTCGAGTAAATTAAAACATGTCCATGAAATTTTCAAAAACCACAAGAGTAGCAGAACAACCATCCAACATTTTCTTCTTCTTCTTTTTTATTATCTTCTTGCATAAATAGATATTTTTCTCTCATTCTCTCATTTTGCTTAGGAGCTTTTTTCAGGTTTTCATCCTAACCTCTCTTTTTATTTTTTGTTTTTCACAACTCACTCATTTTAGCCACTTTTGCTTAGATTGCCCATTTTTTTGGGGGGGTTTCAACCTAACTAGCATTTTTTTTTCTTTTATTGTTTTTTTTGTTTTTTTTTTGAAGAAAAATAATGCAAGTTACAATGTTAAAAAAACGAGTACATACCAAATGAGTGCCTCCCCTACACTTTTTTCGAAACACTGTCCCTAGTGTTCGGCACCATGATCGTCGTCGTACCCTCTATAACCACCATCGCCACCAAGACTATGCTCACCGGAGCTAGAAAATCCCAATCGCCCTAATATGAGGGATAATACCACGTCGGTTGTTGTACTAGGTGGGCATGTTGGAGAAGTACCCTTGGTGGTCGAATATATGTGTTCTTTTTGGTGCTTTTTTCGTTTTTTTTTTGAGTGAATTCCAAAGTTGAGCTTGGGGGGTTAAGGAATTCGGTTTGTAGGGTATTTGGGAAATTTGGTGGGTTTTGTGTGTGTGAGTTTGGAAAGTAGGGTGAGGAGAAAAGGAAATGACATTTTGTTTTGGAGGTTTTGGGGTTGGAGAGGATGATGTGGATAAGAAGAATGTGGGGTTAATTTGGATGTTTTGGTTGAGATTGGAGTGGTTTGAAGTTTGGGTGATTGTCAATGGAGGTTGAGGGTTTGAGTTTGGGAGATTAGGGAAGAGAATGGGTGTTTTGTGGGCTGATTTGGGACCAAATCAGACTGAAATCCCGATTACCCGGCCGGGTTTTAGTAATACCCGAATGGGTATGCTCTTTTTCGCTTGGCAGTGGCTGTTTTGGCCAAAAACCCGGCCGGGTTTTCGTGATACCCGGTCGGGTATTAGGCCATTTTATATATTTTTTTCATTTTTTCATCACCCGGCCGGTTTTATGTAAAAACCCGAATGGGTATTACTTCCAGAGACTCCCAGGGGCATAAATAAGTGAAAACCCGGCCGGGTTTCAGGCATACCTGATCGGGTTTTAGCTCTTTTTTGGTTTTATAAAAATTTCACCCGCCTGAGGTGTTGCCCGGGTATTCCTTCATTGTTTTGTTACCCGACCGGGTGTGGTATATACCCGGCCGGGTTTGTTCCCAATTTTACTTCAAAAACTTTTTTTTTAAAAGTGCAAAGAAGAAAAAAAATGAAGAAATAAACGTACCTTGCATGGGTTGTCTCCCAAGAAGCGCTTTAGTTAACGTCGCGGCACGACGTTATTTTCTCTACTTCAATCTTTCATGTTCGGGTCATGATGACCCATCCTCTGCACATTTCTACCCCCGTGACTCTTATAGAAGAGTTCAATTCGTCGACCACCCATTTTGACAATCTTTCCAGGATCAAATATCCAGATTCCCATTGCTTTATGTTGTGAGAGCGAGGGAAATTTTGTACCGATTAACATGGTCAATGGAAAGGGTTTTGATCTTGGTGGCATAAGAGGGGGTATCAAATGTTTACTTAACTCCACTTTCATTTCTCGCATATTTGTGAATGAAAAGAAATCCAAATGATACTCTCTCGGTTTATTCGCAACCGCGACAAGTACATTTGAATTACCCTCACATTCGCTGAGGATTTCGTCTTTGTCCTTCTCTACCCTTTTTGATTCCCTTAGAGGCTCAGGAAATGGTGGCATGATCTCAAGAATGGCAGATGATGGAGTTGAGTTTTGAGGGTCTCCCTCCTCCGGTTGAGCTTTTTCTGAAGGCTCCTCTTCTTCCTCCTCCTCGCGAATGTAGTTCACAACGCTTGGCATTTGTTTCATTTGATTCTCCATGTTCGATTCTTTTGACACTGTTTCTTGCGGGCATTGTGACATAGCTCTTTGCATACTCGTCACGTTGATAGTAAGGGCTCGGACCATGTCTTCAGTGGACATGCTAGAATAAGAAATCGCGTACATGTGATCTCCCCTCGATAAATTATATGTGTCGGAGAATAGATCATATTTCCTTTGGGAACCAACATCATCAGTTTGTTGAAAGTATTCTTCCTGGAGCTTCGGACAAAAATCCGTAATATGCCTGTGAGACATGCAAATATTGCATGTCTTGGCATCTTGAGTTTCCGAGCTTAAGATAAACTCCTTTATGAGAGAAGCCAAGACGGAAATTTGACTTTCTAAGGATGATGTGTTGGTATCCATATACTTATGTAAGCTCAAAATATTGAAAAGTAATTTTTTTTTTTGGATTTTTCTTGAATTAAATCAAAAGAAAAATTATTGCCTTTCCCCGGCAACGGCGCCAAATTTGACGTGCACTTTGTCGTGAGGTGCACTCAAAATATTTTACAATACAACACTAATACGTAGTATAGTGAAGTAAGGCTCGTATCCATAGGGAAAGGAACACTTTTCTTCTATGTAAATAGTAACAACGGGGGTTTTCAGTTTGATTTGATTTAATTCAATTAACACTAAGATAAACAACCTATATGAGCTTAATTATTAGATGTGGAGGCTTGGTTTTGCTTTTATCCACTTAATGAAATGTTCGTCGATCCCGGTTATATCTTTAACTATCTTCCTCTCGAATACTCAATCGAGGAGTATATCCAGTTCATCGAGGGTAGTTATTAATAACGAGATGCGTTCATTAATAAAACTTACTATCGAGTCAATATAGAACAAGCGCCGTATATTAACTTGATAGTAGCAATAAACTTAAGATGAAAACGATTGAGATTGATAACCTCAACACAAGCGGTTTATTGGTTTAATCAATGTAATTAATTCCCCTTGGCATATTAACCATGAGATGCATGCATTAATATTCCAAGTTTACTACCGTTGATTCGTTGAAAGAACCGGATTAATAACAAGCGTATTAACCGATTGATTCTAGTAATAACTAATATGAGAAACAAAACTAGTTGATACTTTAAGTAATGTTTAAAATATTAACATGAAATATGAATAGGAATTAATTAATACTCAAGGAAGAATATTAAAGAATATGAATCCTACTATGATTAACATCAAGATGTTAACTAATTGTCATCTTAGTAACACTCCCCAATATTAACATAGAGGAAGAAATAACCATTACTATAACCAATGTCAAGATGTTGACTAATTGTCATCTTAGTAACACTCCCCAACTTTGATATAGAAATAGTATTTGAAAGGAAGAATTAATATTCAAGGAAGAAGATTAAAGAAAATAACTCACAACTTACAAATTCATTAAGCTTCAAAGTAGCAAAACCAAGATGGAAGAGTTTAGCTCCTCATTTGGAGACTAAACATGATGAAAAATATAAAGAAAGAACTATTCTATACTGAGCTTAGATGTACAAAGGAATTGGATGATGAAAAGTGAAGAAAAATGGGGTTATTTATAGGTGTTTTCAACACCTAATGCCGGATACCCGGCCGGGTATTTTGACATACCTGACCGGGTATTTGCTAGTTTTGCAGCAGTTTCCTTTGTCACTTCATACCCGGCCGGGTAAAGTCCATACCCGACCGGGTTTTGCACAAAACTCAGGTTTCTTCATCCTTTTTGCTTCCAAACCTATCCTAAACTTATAGCCAAACTAACTACAACTTACAACAAACAATAAAATGCTAGAAATACGATTACAATCAAATGCAAACTAACAACTATAAACTTGCACAAAACTTGTAAATAAACATTACAAACAATAATAAAAATGTATACTTAGGCACTAACAACTAGTGCCTATCAATCATTTCAAAACCAATTGGGGGCATCCAAAGTAGATGGTGGTAGGTTTCAAGCCATCTCATTATGTAAAGATACATTGGAGGCCAAATCCAAATTAGCACCAACTACTCCTAACTGACGGGTAGAAGAGTTATACGTATGTATATATATAAAATCAAAAACGACGCTGTTTTGGTATTTCGGGGTTTCGGGTGGATCGGGTTAGGGTTTTATAAACCCTACCCGCAACCCGGTAACCGCTCAAGCCCATCAATTTTTTCGGATATGGATAGTCGGTTCGGATATCCACATCCATTCGGATAAAACCTGAAAAAAACGAATTTTTCGGGTCGGTCGGTTTATGCTCAGCCCTAATTATGGGATACTAGTAATATTACACTTCAAACTAGTTTGTTGTTGATGTGTGAGATTGGCAATATCCTAATTCTTGACATAAATTTGGACTATTAATTTAAGAAATAATTACATACAACTGACTAAAATATAATAAAGATTGTTTACAAAAATGAGTAGTGTCTAGAGTATTAAAGAAATCATAGTAACTTATGTTGAGTTACCATGATACTACATTGTAGTAACTGTTGGTCATAATTGTGTAAATAAGTTTTATTTTAGTATATTTTTGAAAAAGCTCCTTAATTTAATAGTTCAAAACATGATAAGAATTCTAACCATACATGTTGTGGACAATGATGTTCTAGTAAGGTAATAATCATTAATATCAAGATCGAGCCAGGGCACTGAGCGTACTAGGCCGGTACAAAGAATAATTTAGATTGACTTCCTAGGTTGGCTCCCTAGATCCGCTCATAATTAATATATTTATATTTCATTTAAACATAGATATTCATGTTGTGAACATTTCAAATGAACTGAGAGTGAGACTCAAAACCAACTTATGTGATGATTCATATCCAAAACTATTCACCAGATAAAAGTATTTAATCCAGACATGTAACACATAAAATTAAACGCAAGAAAAACACTAAGGGCATGTTTACTAATAAAGATATTTTCCAGTTTTCTATTTCTGTTTTCTGTTCTCCAATTTTGTGTTTTCATTTTCCAATTTTTCAATCTCTAATTCTATTTTTTTAGTTTTCCATTTTCAAATCTGAAAAATGTTCATCAAAATTTTTCACCTGGTCCGTGACCGACCAGAATACCGTAAGTACGGTCCCATTCCGCAATCAAACCTAGTACAGGGGCTACCAGATCGTGGACCGGACCGGACAGGGGCCATGAGGTAATGGACCGGACTGGACGGGGGATCGCTGGGTCGTGGAACGGACATGGACCGTCGGGTTGTCGATCGGAACGGGATTGCTCGACCGTCAATTGGATCGGACAGGGACCGCCGGGTCCATGATTGGACCGGACTATGGGATCGTTGACCAGACCTGGTGGAGACCGCCAGATCGTTGACCGAACCAGACGGGGTCCGCCGAATCGTTGACCATACTAGGTCAAATCGGGAGTGCCCGCCCGTTGACCGGACTGAACAGGTGCCGTCTAGTCGTGGATCGGACCAGACAGGGACTGTCGGGTCATCGATCGGACCGAATAGGGATCATCGGGTCATCGATCGTATCAGACAAGGATATTTTCCTTTCTTCAGTTTTCTTCAGTTTGGAAAACGGTTTGGCAAACAAGATTTGCTATTTTCCTTTCTTCAGTTTTCCAGTAATTTTCTTTAGTAAACACATTTTCTGTTTTTCTTTTTCTAGTTTTCGAGTTTTCTAAAAAACAGGAAAATATCTCTGTTAATAAACAAGCCCTAACTATTACAATTTGAAAAAATTAAGGGTCTGTTTACTACAGAGATATTTTCCGATTTTCTATTTCTGTTTTTCGTTCTTCGATTTTCTGTTTTCATTTTCCAGTTTTTCTATCTCCATTTTTCTGTTTTCACTTTTTAGTTTTCCATTTTCAAATCTGAAAATAAGTTTATCAAAAATTGTCACTCGGTTAAGTGACCGATCAAATGACCGAAAGTACGGTCCCATTTCAGAACCGAACCTAGTACAACCCAAGTAGGGTACCAGGTCCCGCATATATGAAAGTCGGGACTGAAACTGGCATGTCCCGATCGATCTCAACGGTTAGTTTGACGAATTCTCTTCCCATTTCCCTATTGATTGACAACTCAACGGTTTTTTAAAAAACTTTTCAATTAAAAAAATGATTTCAAAAAACCGAGACTTAACAGCCGGGTCATTGACTGACCCGGTTAGGGACCACCGGGTCATTGACGAGACTAGCCTGGGACTGCTTGATCGGACCGGACTGGAACTGACACCGCAGCGGGACTGGATCCATCATTAGATGTAAGTATGCAAATTCATTGCACCATCCGCGTTTTCTAAATTTGGAAAACTGGTAAAAGTCACTTCTCCAATTCATTAAGGAAATCAGAGAAATATCTCATTTTTTGGTTTTGGAAAACGATTTGGTAAACACATTTTTCTGTTTTTCTTTCTCTAGTTTTTCAGCAATTTTTTTTGTAAACACGTTTTCCGTTTTCTGTTTTCCAGTTTTCCAGTTTTCTAAAAAACTGGAAAATATATCTGTTACTAAACAGGCCCTAAGGTGTTAAGGGACGTTTGTGAGTTTGTCATTGGTTCATTTACCATATTAAATCTTGGGAATCTCGTAAGTGCAATGAAAGATTACTAAATAAAAATCACAGAACTTCTACAAGTACTTTAGTTAGAGTCTCGCTCTCTATCTGTCAACTTGTGATTAAAAATAATTAACTGCTCTGTCGGTGGCGTAAGGCCTGAGGTGTCATCCTTCTTTTTTCATACATGTAATTATTGTTGAAGAAAAATGGTTCTCTCTCGTAGCCGTGGTTCCTAGGCCGGGTTGCAATTTTTGCTTCAAAACTGCTTGATGTACACACCCTTGTACACATCTTATACACACCATGTTTGTGAAGTTTTTTTTGTCTGTGAATCCGGTTCACAGACAATATTTTGTTTGTGCAAAACATTGTCTGTGAATCGATGTTCACAGACAAAAAAAAATCTTTCACAAACATAGGTGTGTACAAAAGTATGTATAAAAATGTGCTTTTTTGTTTTTGCTTAGTGGTCTATATTCCTTGTTTATTAGATGTGTAAGCCTCTAACATAGAAGAACTTCACGGGTTCAGAAAGGTAAAGTACAAATGCTGTCGGATTGGTCCACAGGGCACAGACACACGACATCCATTAATGCAAATGTCAACACAATAGAACTCTTCGGTATTTGGAAGGTGAGTTTCATCAAAAGGCTTTCCACTAAATTAAAATCAATTTTCAAAAAATATGATCATTTTTTCAAAAGGATAAAAAACTGACTAAAGTCATATATATGAAATTTGAAAACATATAATGTCACTTTCAAATTTCTATGTCATTGGCAAATTTTTACGTCACCTTTTTAATGTCACTATCGGTTTTCGTGTCACTTTTGGATATCATTATCGCCCTGAAACGTGTCACTGTGATTGCTAGATAATTTTTCGTCGACTTTTTTCCGGTAAAACAATGACCTCCACGGCTAGCCATAGACCATCCAACACCGCCAGCCACCCCACCAACAGCACCATCCAACACCGCTATCACCACCTGCCGGCACTGCCATCCTACCACCACGGCCGTCTTCCCATAGACTGCCCATTTCCCTTGCTCCTCTCCTCGCCCCAGCACCCAAACACAAGCCCCTGTCCCCAACCACCCTAGCCATTGGTCTACACATCGACCGCCGCCGTCGCAGTTGACCACTGCCCCACCCCGACTCCCCTGCTCCTTTCCTAACCCCATCCCCCTCTCCAGCACCCTCCACCCTTCGACTGCGATCCAGACCCCCTTCTAAGCCCTAACCACGCATCCAACCACCCCAACCGTTGCGCCCCACCCCAAATTCCAAGTAACCGAACAAAATTAACCTCACAATCACACCACCACAATAGATCTGAACCCTAGCAATTGATCTGAAACTGTAGCCGTCGAAAATGGACGGCGGCCCCATGGTCAGGGGAGCAGAGGTGGTTCGCATAGAAGAAGAGAGGTGAAGGAGTTGCAATGGCGGAGAATCGATGCAAAAGAAGGAAGAAGGATGGTCTCCATCTTCGTCGCAGGGGCTGGTCGCATCTTTGTCGCAGGGGTCGACCGCATGGGCTGGTCGCATCTTCATCATAGGCTCCAAATCTCCCATTGTCGAAGAAGGTAGGGTAGCGTAGAAGTCTAGAAGACGGAACTGTAATTTGATGGAGTGTGAGACTTTTATTTCAAAATGGTCAATTTTATGTCAAGTTTAAAAGTTGTCATATTTTTGTCTAATGAAAGTTGAGAACTTTGATGGAGTGTAAGAACGATTTTAACCATAACAAAAAAAGCTTTTACTGCACTCATTAAATAAATAGACAATATTGTTGGGATAATGGACCGGGTCCAAGATTATCGGCCTGTTACACCCGAGCTTTGGCCCGACCAAACTCAGAACACAGTCCGGCTAGCGGATATTGGTCTGGGATTATTTAATTACTTACCGGGCTGGCTGGCCCATTAGCGTCAATATTAGTTAATAACTCGGGCCAATCCCATGTAGCCGACCTCTCATAAGCATACCTCGGCTCAGCATCAACAACAAACAATTATGCAAGTGATCTCTCCCGAGCATACTTCGGCTCGACCGCCACCATTGGCAAATAGCCGTGCGACTAGCCTTCCTTTGCTTACCAGTAAAGCATACACTCAATCAAGAATCGAGGGGACTAACCTTCCTTTGCTTCATTTAAAGGTTCCGGTGTACTCTTTTTCCTTCACTAGGATTTTTTCCCATCGGGTTTTTCCTAGTAAGGTTTTAACGAGGCACCCCCTCATCATGAACAAAGGAATAGGTCTCCCGGTCGGGACAAGGAAGACTTCATCATTTCACAAGCAATTGGATCAAATTCAAGGCTCGTTAATGACCGGTTGGCCAGACCAGGAACCAGACCGATTCCAAAACTGCTTAACTACTCCCTTTTAGCCGAGTCTACTACTCGACTAAGGGAGTGGGGGGGACTCGTGTTGGGATCATGGGCCGGGTCCAAGACTATCGGTCTGTTACACCCGAGCTTTGGCCCGACCAAGCTCAGAACACAGTCTGGCTAGCGGATATTGGTCTGGGATTATTTAATTACTTACCGGGTTGGCTGGCCCATTAGCGTCAATATTAGTTAATAAATGAGGCCAAGCCCATGTAGCCTTCTATTATTGGACTTGTTGTATACGCCTATAAATAGGTCTCTAAGTCTCTAACCCCTTGTATTCACCCAAGTTATTTTGACTATACTGAAATGCTGTCGGTTTCTCTACCCGAGTTATTTTGTACCAACAAATATGATATGTATAAATTAATTTAAAGTCATAGTGAAGAGCATAATTTAAATGTAGATGGAATCAACTTCCTGGAGTAGCTTAGAAAGTCGTAGTGAGACCATCTATGCTCTTAACTATTTTGCAACATCTGTTGGAAAATAATGTACACCTGCATCACAAAATAAATGTTTCTTAATATAAGAAAACAATTGAAATATAATGCTCTTTATTGACCGAGACCAATTTATTTTCTCTACTTTAAGTTGGAAAGAGATCATAGTAGGATGCTACTAATAAGAATTGTGAAACTAGTAAAATAGAAACTAAAACTAGTTAACTAAAAAGGAGAGAAAATGTCTTGGATATGAACAATAATTTCATGGAGTCATTCCAACAAAGCCCTATGTTGAAGCAAATACAGAGAAAAACAAATTAACTAATTAATAAACGGGCATGCCAAAAATAGTCATGTGATACTTCCCTCCAAAGTGCAAAATACCATTACTATCTACACATATATACAAAAAATGAAGTTCTAAGACCATTATTCCCTAAGGTCATAGGAAAAATCTTAAATTCACTGTTTTAATGGACCTTAATTATTATTTTGCTCTGAATATATTAGTGTTGCTATGATAAGATGTGCATGAAAATCAAGAAAAAGACAACATTTATCTAAATACATCACTTTTAATGTAAGAACATGATTAAAAAATGGCTCACTCCACTCCTTCATGTAGCATATTTACAGTTATTCATTTATGCACAACAAATTTAGAAACTAAAATTTCAATAACTAGCAAATTCATAATAAATAAAAATCACTATATACTCTAATTTAAACTGAAAAGCCAGAAAACTAGAATCTAAAACTAATAACAAAAGAAAGGAGATAAAAAAAGTCTTGCATTTAAACAAATAATTCATCGAGTCGTTTAACAAAAATGTTATGAGCATTGAATTAAATAGACTAATTGGACTAAAATTTCAATAGTTAAACAAAATTTCTATAAGACACACACACACATATATCTTACAATAGAATAAAATAGTCATTTGTTTAATGCTATAAGATACATATATATATATAGGAAAATTCTCAGGTCCAGACCCTCCCGGTCTGAACACCGTCTGAACACCGCCGTTTGGGGAGGTTCTCGGTGGAATGTTTTAATGAATATTTTTGAGCATGTTCCTCATCAAGTCTAGTTTATCCATACCAAATTTGAGCTCAAAATTCAATCTCGAAGGCAGTCAAATAATTCGTTAAAATTAACTGCGTTTTTCTATGTATAATTTGGCGTAGTTAACTTCAACGAATTATTTGACTGCCTTCCTGATAGAATTTTGAGCTGAAATTTGGTATTGATAAACTAGACTTGATGAGGAACATGCTCAAAATTTTCATCAAAACATTCCTCCGGGAACCACCCCAAACGGCGGTGTTCGGACAGAAAAGTGCTGGATAGAAGAATGACTATATATATAAGGTGCAGTTTCGATAAAAACCATCCTAATCGTGCAAACTGCAAACCGTCACTTTTGGCTTCATTTGATTCACTTTGAAGCTCATCTCTTGCACTTTTTGAACTTGGGTCGAATCATGTCAAATAGAAAAAAACGGTGACAATAATGTAAATAAATCAAAGTTGTATGTCATTGTGAAAAAGTGCAATATAGAAAATAACCGGTTTGTAGTTAATCAGGAAAAATAAATAAATCTCATAGATGCACAAGAAAATTTGGAATAGATTATTACGTCATTAATAATACTTTTAAGAAAAATGGTCCATCATAGAGAGTACTTCATCAAAATATCGTACTACCTCCGTCTCTTAAAACTTTGCCAAATTTGACCGGCACGAGGATTATTAAAGTAAAAAATGTGTGGTTGAGATTTGTGCAGAGGAAAGAAAATTAACTGAAACCACAAATTCTTTACTTGAAAGGGAAAGTGACAAAGTTAGTGGGATATCCCAAAAAATAAAGTTGGCAAACTTTTAAAGGATAATACCGTACCGTTAGCGAACCGAAACTTCGGTATACCGAAACTTCGGTACGGTAAAGGTATATAAATTTTGTATACCGAAAGTTTCAGTACGGCAAAGGTATGAGAAAAAATATTCGGTATACCGTACCGAACCACCCCTAGGAATGTAGGATATTTCTTCTTTGAAGATTGGAAAAGGGGTTGGGAAAGAGAGAGGGGTTGGGTAGAGGGGTTGGGTGGGAAGGGTAAATCAACAAAAAAAGAATTGCTATAAATAGGATAAAAAAACGTTTTGAAATTCCAAAATAAGAGTATCATGTTTTTTATTACCTCAATATGAGTAATCTGCCAAATTTAGAAAAAAATGTCCTGTTTAAATCCTTGTATTGCCAAACTTGACAAAAATTTACTCCTATTCAAAAAATAAAAAATATAATAGTCCTATTTTGAAATTTCAAAACTTTTTTACTCCTATTTAGGAAACTCAGCTAGAAATAAATTAGGAATTTTATATGATGTATAGTTTGTGAACAATATATGTACACTAACCATTTAGTTTAGAGATACGCTAACCACAAATTTGTCCTTAGGTGATTAGAAAACATTGGTTAACAAAACAATTATTACACACACATTTGCATGTAAGATTTGCATTGAGAGGCGAGAAGCATTCAATCTATCAAAAAAGCTCAATACAGTATTGGAGTATTTTCTGAATTCTGAAAACGTAAGAAGTCATAAATCCAACAATGCGATTTGCGACAACAAACTTTGGTTATTGGAAACTGGGAAGTAAATCAAAATACACAAAATCTAACACATTCATGGAGCTTAAGTACTACTGGAGGTTGTTGAGGACTTGATCGAAAAAATACTGAAGAGAATTAAAAGACGAGCCACCTTCCTCCAAAGCCTCTCTGCTCTTCTGTTTAAGTTCTCGAGCCTTCATCCTCGCTGGAGAAGCAGAAGGGTTGTCCATAAGCTTTCTGATTCCTGCTTCTATCATCTCTGCTTTCACTGCTTCCGGAAACTCTTCAGAATCAAAATGTTTTAGGTAATCCATCTTAAGATCCACTGCGATTCCAATATCTGTCACCAATTGGAACGCATTCGCCTGCTGTTCTGCGTAAATCGGCCAAGTCGCCATCGGAACCCCGAACCAGACGCTCTCCAGAGTCGAATTCCACCCGCAGTGCGACACGAAGCCACCCACAGCGGGGTGAGCTAGCACGGCGGCTTGTGGCGCCCACCCGATCACTTTTCCGATGTCTTTCGTCCTTTCCAAGAAACCTTCCGGCAAGGCTTCCTCCGGGTTGTTGAAGTCGGTGGGGTAGACCGCGCCTTTTGCCGGCGGCTTCCTCAGGGCCCACAGGAACCTGTGGCCGCTCTGCTCGAGTGCGCACGCGATCTCCTTCACTTGAGGCTCCGGGAAACTGCCGCCGCTTCCGAAACAGAGGAAGACGACGGAGGAATCCGGTTGGCTGTTAAGCCATTCCAAGATCTCTTTGCCGGATTCTCCGATCTTATCGCTTTGCAGGCTCAGTACGGGTCCCACTGGGTAAACTGGTGGGATCCCTATCCCCTTGTCTTTGGACAGAGATTCCATCGCGTATTGCTCTAGCTCGGGAAACGTGTTGACCATTATGCCTTTCGCCTCTCGGATTTTCCTGCAAAAATCAAGAAACATTTCCGACCCGCCGCCGGTCTTTTCCAGCACCACTCCGGGAATAAGCTTTGCCGGGAAAGGTTTAGAATACACCGGGATTTCAAGGTCTGGGTCGGAAACCTTGAATTCGCTGACGTCCTTTCCCCCGTCGTCTCTGAGACTCTGTAAATAAAGGAGCATCCCGAGCGAGCCGGCGCCGGAGGTGAAGAAGACGTATGCCGGAACACCGAATTCGTCGGCCAAGTCCATGAAGTCAACACAAAACATGTCCAAAATGATTCCGGCGAGCCTGCCGGAACCCGAGCTCGCCTTGGTATGGATTTCTTTAACGACTTCTCTGGCGCTCTGCTTGTGAGATTCGACGAAGGAACGCATGAAGGTGCCCATTTTGGTGTGATCCGCCGTGGTAAAAGCAGAGAGAACAATAGGCTTCAGCCTGGAAGAGGATTCCTTAAACTCTGCAATAAGAGAATCGATGTAGAGGCTAAGCTTGGAATCGAAGGGAACTTTCATGATCAAGACGGAGATGGAGAGATCGTGGCGGGGGCATTTATGGAGGAGGAGCTTTGCCATTTCTATGGTGGCGATAAGGTGGCCAACTCCGGGGCCCGGAATGAAAACCAGCTCTACACCTCCTTCCATTTTTTCTTGACGCTAGATTTACGAGTGGCGATGACTATTAATGAATGAATGCGAAAGTGTGATATTCCATGACATTATGGTTGACTTATATAGCACAACTTTCATTCTAATTTACTTAATGATCTTTGCCCGGTCAAACGTGATAAACTTTTACCAATTATTTTAACTAATACTTCCTTCGTTCTTTTGTAGTTGCAACGGTCAACATTTTACATTTAACAACACACGTTTTTGACCGTAATTATATCTTAATCTCTATTAGTAAAAAAAAATTAAAAATCGGATTTTGAAACTTTGTAATGAGATGAATTGAATAATATCTTTTTTAAAAAATAATTTTCATAAAATAATAGCGTAAAATTTAGTCAAAGTAGAGCATGTGAATAGTGTAAAATTCAACATGTTGCGATTAAAAAGAAATGGATGATAGTATATTTATACAAAATTTAATTATTTTATACTTTTATGATAATATTTTAACAAATAACATTTTTATATCATTTATATTATTAATACTTTTTCTATATAAACATATAATCGATCAAATTAGACTTAGAAGGAACAAGAAGTATATCAACTTGTATATGACGTGGACAGTTTGAATAATTGAATGAAGAGAAGTGTTTTGATTTTATTTGACTTGGTACTCCTCAATAAAGAGAGCAGCAAATTTTGCTTCGGGACAAAAAAAACCTCATGACGTCATGGCTTTGCTGGAACTTTTTGCCTTTTGGGTGTATGGGGTGAGCTTACACTTTCTCTCATTCCACATTCCACATGTGTTGTGGAAGTTTGAATTTTCAATGGCTCTTACCCTCCGATCCAATAATCTAGTCTATATTTAGAAAGATACTCTCCCGAGTTCCTCTAAAAGGTTCCCGTGAACGGTTTACGATGCTTGATTGTCAATAAAACAATTTAGTCCATGTTCACAATCTGTTTATTTTTAGTAAATAAAATTAACATATTCAGAAACTACATTAAAATCGCTACAAAGCCGGATAAAAAAATGTAAATTTGACAAAAATTTGATTTATAAAGTAAAAGATTAAAAATGATTTAAGTTGACCATGAGAATAGTGGACGAGAACCTTCTAACGGGACGGAGGGAGTATAAGTTACGGTGATTTAGTTAGTTTAATGATAGATGTTTATTAGTCGCATCTAAGATCTAGTCTATCACATATGAACTGTAACTTTTGTATGACCATTGTGAGTTTCGAACCAATAACGTATTCAAAAAAAGTATAACTTTCATACTTTTTTTAATAAATTATTTAGAAAGATATAAGTTACGGTGATTTAGTTAGTTTATTGATGATAAATGTTTATTAGTCTCATCTAAGGTCTAGTCTATCACACATGAATTGAAACTTTCATACGATCACTATGACTTCGATCCTTAGTCAATGTTTCAACTTTCCCACAACTAAACCAAATGAGTTACGTGTGCGGGTCCACATTGCTTACTCTTCATATCAGTGCAGGTTCTCTCTCATTTTACAATTATCAAAAAGCATGACGATATAAAGTGTTGACTCTCATGAAACATTTGAAGAAATAAGAAAAATTGTCCAGTGAACCAGAACATCGGCGACGATGCCATAAGCGATTGTACAAATGATTTTGCATTAATTGAAATTTGAGATGATGTTTTGTTCACGTATGAAAGTGATCTAATGGAAACCATAACGCAAAGTACATTTCCCGAGTTTCTTCATATTGGTAATAATCTTTCATACGTTGAGAAGTGCGCTATACCAGCTCCAAGGCCGACCGAGGCCAAGGATAGCCAGCCATTCGCACAGGGCCCAAGATTTTCAAGGGCTCAAAAAAAACTTCAAGCAACAAGTGAAGACACAAAAGAGACAAAAAAGACACAAGGATTCTTTCGCAGTTAGCCCCCCATCGTACCTCGCGCCACCTCCACGACCAAGAGTCCACATGTGCAGCTGTCCCAGACACGGGCGGAACCAGGGGGTGCTAGTCAGTGTCGGTGCCACCCCTTCGCCGAAGATGTTAGGGTAGATATATAGATAATCTCCACAATGCCCCAGTCATCGTCTCCCCTGATAATTGTATTTTCTATCGACGGTGTGATGCAATTGAGCAAATGGCGGTTCAAGTCTTTGAGAATTCAGATTTATTTTTTGAGTCAATTACCTAAATAGAACTAAAAAGTGGCAAAATTGCACAAATAAATCTACAATTTTAAACCCCCCCAATAGGTCTATTTATGTGTGTTTGGAGAAATATGCCCTTGTAGCTTTTGAAATGTTTTAATTAATAATAAAATCGTAAAAAAGGCGTAAAAATGTTAAAATCGTAACGAAATCAGGATGTGCGGTGAAATGTCTCGGTTCTAATTTGCCAGACGAGCAACAATATACTACCACACGGATGAGTAGGTGAAATTTGTTTTTGGAAAAAGCACATTTCAAGACACATAATTCTTGGATGCGATGAAGGCAAATGAAAAATATCGAGAGGCACAAGAGTTGACATATGTTGAATTTCCAATTAAGTTTATTTGGAAATTAAACAATCTACCAAGGAGTGTGTGCCAAGAAAAAAGGGTTTCTCAATAATATATTATATTTATAATATTTACCCATTGAACTTTATTGTACTTTCGTTATTTATAAAAATGACGTCGCGCCTAAAGCAGTCCTAGGTGAATTCATTTTGCACCAGTGTCATAGACTTAATGATTAAATTCCTTCCACAAAGTCTTTGCTTGCAATTCTACCCTTTTCATTTTGTAATGTACCATTTTGTAATGTACTCACCACTATATGTCATATAGTGGATAAAGGAAAAAGTGCTACGAAACAACTACTTGAATACCTAGTAAAAATTATCACCAATGAAATGATTAGGATTTTAAAATTTTGAGAATTTCTACTTCTAGTAATACTTTAATAAATAAAATTAATTCTTTTAAAAAACAAACCGTAACAGAATAGAATCTATTGCAAATTTTTGTTGCGATGATTTTTGTTATTTCTCTTACCATTATTGCAACAGGGATAGATTTTTGTTGCAAATTTAGTTGCATCACTTTTTCCCTCTATTTGTACTATGAATTTTATAAAAAATATATCAAAATTTATAACTTTTTATCATCTTTCATACGCACTTAATTTTTTTTCAAAGCGCTATAATTTTTTAATTTATATTCCAATTGTTATAAATAAATCAAAAATTCCTAACTTTTTATTATATTTCATACAATACCAATATTGCATATATAAAATAAAAAATCAATTTTGCACTTTAAACTAACCTTTTATACACTACTAGAAAAAGGGCTTTTAACAATGAAAAATATTGTCGTTATAGGCTCAAAAGTTGGTCATTAAAGCTTTTAACGACCACTTTTTTTTTGTCGTCAAGTGGTTGTTATAGGCTCCGTCGTTATTGATTTTAACGACCAAGTTCGTAGTTAATAATATTTAACAATTAACGACAATATACAATCTCATCGTTAGTTATTAACAACAATATACAACCTCGTCGTTACTTATTAACAACAATATATTCACTCATCGTTACTTAATAACGACAAGATATTTAATCATTCATTATATGTAAATAATGATAATCGTTTTATAATAACCACCACAACCCCACGTAAACATTTCTTTAACAAACTATATGTTAAGTTTTTAAAAATTATAATATTGATAATATTAACAAAAAATGCAGTATATATCAAATTAAAGTTTCAATCTTCCAAGTTCCAATACATCGAATAGTCAATAAATGTCTTTACACGTGAAAATTGTTGTAAGTTGACACAATAATCATCATCCACATAAACAAAACAAACAATACTTTATTCTAAAACATATGTACGAATCATCAACAAAATGAATAAGACAATACTAAATCAAAAACTAGCGATTCATCAACACTGCTGCAACTTCTCATCGGCAATGCTGCAGCTTCTTAACGACATTGCTGCAACTCTCCATTTCATTCAGTTATTCATCAAATTAATCAAAGGAACTGCTGCAATTTCTCAACAACATTACTGCATGTAACAAACCACATGTAACACAAGTATCATGATCAAATAATCAAACTCGATATAACACTTCCTAATTTAACACTATGACAACAATAACAAGATCGCCTTAATAGTGAGATTAGGTACCTTCCTATTTATCAACGAGAAATAATAAAAGTTAATAATTAATTTACTACGTAGTATATATTTAGAAAGTATAATACAATCTAAATAGAAAACAGATTTTAATGAAATCAGTTTACTGCGTTAGTTATTTTATAACACATATACATATAAAACTTAATTACAGAATTACATAAGTACACATCAATGGAACAATGAACATAAGTACATAACCATATACGTATAAAGCTTAATTATATCTAACATGTTAATTGATGTATCTAATTTTTAAACATGGGAAACTCTTAAACTTTTACCTCAAAGTGCATATTCCTTTAAAGATAACATCTTGCAAAATAAATAATGATCCATAGAAGAAAGAAGGATATTATTTTATATTCAGCAAGGAAAATAAAGGTAGAATTACAATATCAACAATGAAAGCTAGAACTAATTTTAGGAGGACCAAATAATAGTCTGTTATGGAAATGACAAGTTGCTAAATTCATAAGGAGGCAATAGAAAAGCAATTGATCATGAAAAGTAAGAAAACCAATTCTAAGTTAGAGAAGTGTAAGAGGTTAACTATGAGCAGCCTTCAGTAAAAGAAAAAGGATGCTTTTGATGGGCCTAGAAGGTGATAGACATTTGAAAGCACCTATATTTAGGCCTGGGAGCAATTAGGTAGAACATATGTAAGTCTAAACAGTGAACTACAAAACAATATGACCATCTAATTAGGGCATTCCAGTATGAAAAATATATTTTATTAGGGCATTCATATATAGAGAAAAACTCACCTTTGACTCCATGCGACCAACATATATCTGCATTGATCAATAGTGTATTAAATAACCATTTTTAATAATCATTATGTAAATTTGAGCACCTATATTTACAGCTTCTTCAAAAGAGCACACACATAATTAATGCTATTTAGTCACTTTTGAGTTATAAAGGAAATTTGTACTTATAGAACTATGCATTCTAATAATGCTAGTATATTAGTGATATAGCAATCTCCATCAACTCAAAAAATAAAACTAGTGAAAAGTGAGCTACTGGTTATGTGACCCTTTTATGTTCTGTTTAAATTGAGTAAAAGCTTAGCCTTACTCTTCATAATCAATAAACAACCAATTGGTTTATCTTGGGTTTCTCATCCATGTGCATTTCTTAATTGGCTTTTGAGTTTTAGCTCTTTGAGCATCATTAGAGCAGTAGCAGGTCCACACTAACGATTTAAGATTTGTACCAAGATCTGTAGCCATAAACTTTATAAAAGTGGGTTAACCTGCACCAGTTAAATCCAACAAAAGAACACGCTGATTATACTTCATAGATCAAGCCTGAATAAAAATTATGTAAACATCAAACCCTACGTATTATAATGGTTATATATCAAAGATGTAGCAGAATAAGCATTTCTACTGAAATATGGTGGAAGATGGAGAGCAGATAGAAGCAGTGGGCAGTCGGTGGTGGCGGGCAACAGTGGGTGGATCCTGAAGAGAGGTTAAACAATTCTCACTCTTGCCCTGAAAATAGAAGATAAGGTTACTAAGATTTTTAAATAATAAAGATAAAACAATCATGCCTAACAAGGGAAAATAGAAGTTGCCCCAACAAAAAATACATCCTCATATTTCTTTTGTAACAAGCGGCCCAAGTATCATTTAAGAAAAGGGCATAAGAACTTCCGCGTTAAGTTTTTCTTAGTCTTTTCTATATGTTTTATGAACTTTTTCTGGTCTTCATTCATGCCCAAGATGTATAGTAGATCAACTAAGACCGAGAACCAGCAAAAAAACAAAAAGTGGTGGAATACCTTTATAATTTTACCTCATACAATATCTCCTGAAATCTTCAATATATCGACTAAGATTTTAGTGTTGGAAGGCAAGTGTCTAACAACTTAAAAAACCAATACTTTGTATATCCACAATTAAATCCAATTTCGCTTGAAGAAAAAATTTCTCGTTTGTTTAGACTTTTTTACATACACGTTATATACATTATCATGTAGTGTTTCAAAAACAAATTACGTCCTCTCTCAAAATTTAAAGTTATTAAACAAAAACGAAACAAAAATCTTAAATATTGATAGTAGTATACGGACTACTGGCCAAATCAGCCAAGAAAATCAGCGACTTATATTGCTGAAAACTTATCCAGACATAATGATTAGAATAATAAATATTGAAGACTAAACTGACCTGGAGTAATCAAAAGACAATCTTAAATTATTTCACTGGTAGATGGATCAAGCGATGGGAGATTTAGCCCATCCAACGATGATTTATTAGGTAATGGAACGACATGAAAGATTATGCGAGAAGAAAGACGGAGCAATGGCCGCTTACCGATCGAGCGAGGCGGTTCTTTGAGAATCCTTTAAAGATCCTTAGGGCATATAAGCGCGGCCATAGAGACGATCAGCTTTAGTTCAAAGCGACGGAGATCGATGAGCAACTAATCGAATTGAAGCCAGAACTTAGGGAAAAATAGATAAACGCGGCGAAGAATAGAGATTAGGTCTTTGAACGATGTGGTGTTTTTGCCCAGTTAATTAACCGGCTCATCAAAATTGATAGTATACGGACTACTGGCCCGCTTATATATGGAGCGAAAATAATTGAGATTGAAAATTTTGGCACCATACTTAATCTTTACGATAATAACAATCTTAAAAAGAATAATTTTTTACTTTTCTAATTTGGATTTAGAAATATAATTTCATAAAATGTTCTGTAATAACGATGACTAAAAATTAATGAATAACGATGACTCTTCGTAAATAGTTGTTAATGATAATTGTAATAACAACGAACTCACTAGTCATTGTTAAAGGATACTTTTAACGACAATTTGTGAGAGTCATCGTTATAGGGTGGTCGTTGAAAATCTCTTTTCTTGTAGTGATAAGTGTTGTAATTTTTTTAGTTATATTTTGATAGTTACAAAAAATATATCAAAACTCATAACTTTTCATTATCTTCTACGTAAGACTAATACATCATACATAAAAATAAAAAATATATATATGACACCAATATTTCATATTATAGTCGTTATCCACCTTATTAATCATGCATTTAATTATATATACATATATATAAATTAAAATAAAGAAATTTAGAGATACTTTTGGGTGAATTTACTGAAACAAACTATATTCATAATGAATATTCCATAAATTTTGTATACAATTTTTTTAAAAGTTCATTTGTTAACCCTTGTTTTTGGCTTTCGAGCCTTATTAAAGTACTTTTCCGTCAAATCATACTCTCTTCGTCCATTTAAAGTTCTCGTCCACTATTCTCCGATCAAAGTACATTGTTCTTAATCTTTTACTTTATATATCCAACTTTTATTAAATTTAAATTTTCTTGATCAAACAATGTAGCGATTTTAATGTTGTTTCTGAATATGAACATTTTATTTACTAAAATAAAATCTATTGATGACAGGAATCAGTTGACTGTATGATCAGTCAAACGTCGCAAATCGTGTGAGAACGTTAAATGAGATAGAGGGGGTAACTTGTATTTTAAGTTTTGAATTAATTAGGAGTATATGATAATAATAATAATAAAAAGTAAAATTAGAGTTGTCATTCCTGTTGAATTGATTAAAATTAAACATGTTTTAACTATTTTTTGTATACTATTAAAAATATGTCTAATAGGATAGTATAATTTTTATACGTAGTACTCCGTATAACTTATCAATTCAATGGTTCCAAACAGAATTTAACATGAAAAAATCTAAAGGTAGACACTATTTTGTGTACACACTTTTTACACATGTCTGTGTAAGGTTTTTTTTATGTCTGTACATATATAACGTATTTTAAAAATACGTTATGTCTGTATAAACATAAAAAAAACTTACACACGTGTGTAAAAAGTGTATACACAAAAAGTGTGTAGCCCAAGTGGAATTCATTTAACACAAGATTCCCTCAAAAATGAGAATGTTAAGATTTCTATAAATTTCAACCTTTCCGTGAATTGACTCTTTTGCATCAAGTAACTCTAAAGTCTGAACACATTTGAAGACTTGAAGATTTGATGGAGCTGCGACAACAAAGTTGGTTATTGGAAACTGGGACATAAATTTAACACATTCATGGAGCTTAACTACTACTTGAAGACTTGAAGATTTGATCCAAAAAAGACATGAGAAAATTAAAAGACGAGCCACCTTCCTCCATGGCCTCTCTGCTCTTCTGTTTAAGTTCTCGAGCCTTCATCCTCGCAGGAGAAGCAGAAGGGTTGTCCATAAGCTTTCTGATTCCGGCTTCTATCACCTCTGCTTTCACTGCTTCCGGAAATTCTTCAGAATCGAAATCTTTTATGTAATCCATCTTAAGATCCACTCCGATTCCAATATCCGTCACCAATTGGAACGCATTCGCCTGCTGCTCTGCGTAAATCGGCCAAGTCGCCATCGGAACCCCGAACCAGACGCTCTCCAGAGTCGAATTCCACCCGCAGTGCGACACGAAGCCACCCACAGCGGGGTGAGCTAGCACGGCGGCCTGCGGCGCCCACCCGATCACTTTTCCGATGTCTTTCGTCCTCTCCAAGAAACCTTCCGGAAGGGCTTCGCCGGGGCTGTTGAAGTCGGTGGGGTAGACCGCGCCTTTTGCCGGCGGCTTCCTCAGGGCCCACATGAACCTGTGGCCGCTCCGCTCGAGTGCGGACGCGATCTCCTTCACCTGAGGCTCCGGGAAACTGCCACCGCTTCCGAAACAGAGGAAGACGACCGAGGAATCCGGTTGGCGGTTAAGCCATTCCAATATCTCTTTGCCGGATTCTGCGATCTTATCGCTTTGCAGGTTCAGTATGGGTCCCACTGGGTAAACAGGAGGAATCTTTATCCCCTTGTATTTGGACAGAGATTCCATCGCGTGCCGCTCAAGCTCGGAGAAGGTGTTGACCATTATGCCCTTCGCCTCACGGATTTTCCTGCCAAAATCAAGAAACATGTCCGCCCCGCCGCCGGTCTTGTCCAGCACCACTGCG
Source organism: Cuscuta europaea (assembly GCA_945859875.1). Classification (NCBI taxonomy): domain Eukaryota; kingdom Viridiplantae; phylum Streptophyta; class Magnoliopsida; order Solanales; family Convolvulaceae; genus Cuscuta; species Cuscuta europaea. Next base: position 24,412,928 of record CAMAPE010000038.1, read on the forward strand.
GGAATAAGCTTTGCCGGGTAAGGTTTAGAATATACGGGGATTTCCAGGTCTGGGTCGGAACCCTTGAATTCGGTGACGTCCTTTCCGTCTTCGTCTCTAAGACTCTGTAAATAGAGGAGCATCCCGAGCGTGCCGGCGCCGGAGGTGAAGAAGACGTACGCCGGAATTCCGAACTCGTTGGCCAAGTCCATGAAGTCAACACAGAACATGTCCAAAACGATGCCGGCGAGCCTGTCCGAACCCGAGCTCGCCTTGGTGTGGATTTCTTTAATGACTTCTCTGGCGCTCTGTTTGTGAGATTCGACGAAGGAACGGAAGAAGGTGACCGTTTTGGTGTGATCCGCCGTGGTCGAAGCAGAGAGAATAACAGGCTTCAACCTGGTAGAGGATTCTTCATGCTCTGCAACAAGAGTATCGATGTAGAGGCTAAGCTTGGAATCGAAGGGAACTTTCATGATCAAGACGGATATGGAGAGATCGTGACGGGGGCATTTGTGGAGGAGGAGCTTTGCCATTTCTATGGTGGCGATAAGGTGGCCAACTCCGGGGCCCGGAATGAAAACCAGCTCTACACCTCCTCCCATTTTTTCGTGACGCTAGATTTACTAGTGGCGAGGATAGTAACGAATGAATGATTGAAGTGTGATATTCCATGACATTATGACTGACATATATAGTATATCCACTTGCATATGCGAAGGGCAGTTTGAATGATTGAAACTGTGTAAGCAGAAGTGTTTTGATTTTCAAAAAATCTATGGTTACACACTTTCTATACACACATACACACTATAAATACCCCAAAAATAATTTACCCCCTTTCCCCTCAATCAATTTCAAAACACTTCAAAAAAACACCCGTTCCAAATTTTTCTCGCATCCCCACCTTCTCCGTTGCTTCCCCTCTCCCTTGCTCTGTTTCTTCCGATTAATCCCCCGATGAAGACCAGCCTTCTCCCCTGTAACCCCCCGACGTTCGAAACCCTAGACCCCGCTAACCTCGTCAATCCCAGTCGAAGACCAGCCTCCTTCTCCCCTGAAACCCCCCGTCGAAGGAAACCCTCCACCCCGCTAACCCCGTCAACCACAGTCTAAGACTGTTGTCGCTGCGCATTCGCTGCGAACCCTCCTCCCGGTCTCCGTCGAAAATGGTGCGAACCCCGCTATCAACCATGGCCGAAAGGTATGTATCCTTTATTTGTCTGTGAAGACTTATATGAAGATAGATTTGTCTAAGTGCTTGTCTGTGTGAGCGTATATGTAATTGGCCCTGCCTCTATTTGTCTGTGAAGACTTATATGATTGTCTGTATTACTCTTTGATATGTTTGTGTGACTAATATGATGTCTGTACTGCTACACAATGCTATAAGACAAAATCAGGTGCAAATAAAACATATGTCTATGTGCGTGATTGTTTGTCTGTATGTAACTGAAAGCTTGTCCGTGTAATTTGACATATGTCTGTGTACTTATGGTTTATTTTCTTACAATGATAGGGCACTTCAACTCCAGATTCCTTTGAGCAAGCATTTCCCTGCACAGTATTCTGTGTGCTCGGATGTGAAATGTGCTTCTAAGTACATTCATGCGATACTATCTAAGAAACAATTGCAAATTTTCCGGCAGACACCATGGGGTCACTTTATTGATATTCCTCATATCCAGTTTTGTGGCCAAATAGTCCACATGTTGTTACGGCTGGTGAAGCAGCAACCCGATGATGAGCTTTGGTTCAATGTTGAGGGTAAACTTATAGAGTTCACGTACAACGACTTCTGCCGCATAACCGGATTACCTGTGGCAGCCTCGAGGCCTGTTGTGGCTGAAGAGAGTGACAACGATGATGAACAAGCCGAAGAAGAGGAAGAACCAGGAGAGATTGCTAATACATACTTTCATGGATCACTGGATATCACTTTCCAGACGATGAAGGAGAAGGTTCAATGGTTAGGTGGAAATAAAAAAGGAATGGTATGCTAGGGGTGAAGCTTGCATCCCTCTTCGTAGTTGAGAACGTGTTGATGGGAAGAGACAGAACAACGAGGATCAACCGGAGGTCGATTCAGCTTGCGAACGACTTTGAGGAGTTCAAGAAGGAACTGTGGTCAAGAGATGTTTACCACTTGTTTGTCACACATTTGAAGGGTCTTCTTGATGGGCAGCCAACGAAGTTCTTGGACAGTAAGGCTAACAACCCTGAATATAAAAACGCCAAGTTTTCGGTTTACGGGTTGCCATTGGTCCTACAGGTATGATCCCAGACACTTGCTGTCCTTCCCATACAGCTTTTTAAATGCTCACAGTCACTTTATGTCCTTCCCAGACAGCTTTTTAAATGCTCACAGACACTTTTTGTCACCTAGGTGTGGGCTTATGAAAAAATTCCTAAATTTGGGGAACACTTTGGCACCCATGTTGGTAATCATGAAGTCCCAATACTAAATTGGTCATGTCATGGGAAATTCCGGTCATCTAAGATAATGTAGGAGATCCATTAATCTTTCGGACCTCATTAATCTTTCGGACCTCCTTTACATTAAATTTTGTATCACCTTCGCTTTGTAGGAGATCACAATATAATGTACCTACAAGTTCATCTTGAAACTCCTTAAACTTCGCTAGGGTGTAAATTTCTTGGACTTGTTCTTCCATTTCAAATGATGTAACACAAGGAATCGTTTTTGCAAACAAACTTGTATCAGCGTGAAATTCTTTTTCTGCCTTACTTCGCAGTGCACGTCCGTATTGTTCAACGAATTGTTTAAGAGTAGTTTTCGAATTCACAAAGTCATCGAAAAAAGCATTGATACTTTCACTTCGTTGAGTGGTAGACATACCCGCCCAGAAGCTTGGCTTTAAGAAACATGGTACCCACCGGTGTCGTTCATTGTACATCACTGCAAGCCATTCATGGTCTTTAAGGGAATACCTGAAATAATATTAAACAATATACATCAATTACATATACTATGTACAGCACAGACACTATTGTGTCTGTGCTGTACATTTGTTATGTCTGTGACATACAAATTTCTTTCATACACAGACAATACCTCTCTGGAATGGGCACGCAATCTTAGCACATATACAATGTGTTTTGTGCCCGCAAACATTAATGTGTCTGTGTGGTACATTGCAAATGTAAGTGCAGTAAAATAAGTCGTATGTGCCATGATCATACAAATAAGCTGTAGTTCCACAAACATTATAATGTCTGTGTAGCACACATACATTGTCTGTGATGTGAATATAAACTTAGTTCACAGACAAATTGCTTCTGTAATGCGTCAATTTTTTTAGGAAATAAAGGGTACCTTTGTATCATGTCCTTCCACCTTTGCTCAAATTCTGGAACATATTGAGAGTCATAAATCGATTCGTGAATAGCATCCAAGATTTCTTTTTTTTTCTGTAATTCCTCCTATTTTTTCCGGTACCTTTTTCATAATATGCCATAAACACCATCTATGTCTTGTATTTGGGAAAACAATTTGGATGTCGTTTTGCATTGCACGGTCTTGGTCCGTAATAATGCCCATTGGAGCACGTCCTTCCATACACTCTAGCCATGCTTTAAAGAGCCATACGAATGTTTGCGTATCTTCATTAGAGATTAATCCGCATCCAAGCAAAATTGATTGACCGTGATGATTAACTCCCACAAAAGGTGCAAAAGGCATGTCATACCGATTCGTGAGGTAGGTCGTGTCAAAAGTGATGACATCTCCAAACTCTTTGTACGCATATCTACATCGGTTGTCGGCCCAAAACACATTACGCAATCGAGATTCATCATCTAAGTCAAGGAAAAGAAAAATCCGGGGCATTGAGTTTGCATTTTAGCAAAGAACTCTTGAATTGCCATGGCATCACCACTCGCTAACCTAAGTTGTCTTACCTTTTGAATGTAGTTCCTACTATCTTTTTCAATAAAAGGAAGTTGGTCATATCCACCGGCTTCAAATACGGCTGCATTGAAGGTCTTATGAAGTCATATTCCGGCGACATCGTTGATTGCAATTTGCCTCATTGCTTGGGGAGTAGAAGTCCTATGGCACCGGAATAGGCGAGCCTTTGTTGGACTCATGGGATGGGTATGATCAAGGCAGATTTTTGATATTTCCCAACGTCCCTCATAATTTGTGTGTGCTTGTATTCTTGCTCCGCACCCCATTTGCATTGAAGGTTGAGGCTTCAATTGATTTTTTGACCTACTAGATCTACTACCGGCATGAGAACACTCTAGTAACACTCCAACTATATCCACCCCATTTTTGTGTTTGGTGGTACTCCTAGTTCTTACGGGAAACCCTAAACGCTTCCCATATGTTTTGTAAAAATCATACACCGCTTCTTTGCTATCAAATTCCATACCAACCTCTGGAGCTTTTATAGAACCAACGCCACTCTCATTTTGCTGAATTTCTCCATCTGACCAACATGCACAAACATAAGTATATTTAAGCACATAGGCAGTGGTCTATTTACGCACAGACAGAAGTATATATACACACAGACACAATTATATTTACACACAGACATTTCAAACAGAAGTACATGTACTCACAGACATAAGTAAATTTAAAACTTTATTTACACAGACAAAAGTCAATACACTTCACAGTTGTATAATAACACTCAGACAACTGAAACATACACACAGACATATTATACAATTCACATAAACACTACACAAATACAGTCAATTGTCTGTGAAGAACAAACACATATATATTTACTTTAAAGCAAATGAAATCAAAACGAACTCATACCAAGCTCAGGGACGTCGTCCATGGCGGCCGCCGCCGAGTCGCCATCAACTTCCGCCGCCACCGGAATTTGTCCTTCAACTCGAGAACCACCGATCGTTTGATCCCAATCGGCCCAAAAGTCGTCCACGGTAGTATCAATGATGGTTTCGTTCACAATACTACCAAAATCCATTCTCGTTTGCTGTTGGGTGCTGTTGCGGGAAGAAGAAAGAAAGCAAGAAGCGGGAAGGGAGGAGGGAGGGTGGGGTTGTTTTGCAGACTCTGTTTTGCACGTGTGGTAGGAGAGGGGGGGGGGGTAAAAAAATAGTAATTTTTTAGGCTATTTATAGTGTGTATGTGTGTGTATGATAAGTGTGTACCCAAAGCAAAATTGTTTGATTTTATTGACTTGGTACTCCGCATTAAAAGAGAGCAGCAAACTTTGCTTCTAGACAAACTCTTGACGTCATGGCTTTGCTGGAACTTTTGCATTTTGGAAAAGGATGATAACTGAGGACCCCAATCCCGACCCGGCGGTAAAAGGTAAATCGGACTATAATCCCCGGTACTTGCAGACGTCTATACATATTTTAGTATAGTAACCCTTATGACACTCCATCGCTACCGGTTGAGCTAGATCCACGGTGTAACTTTTGCATTTTGGGTCTATGAGGATTGGGGTGCGTCTTTGCGTAAATCCCAAAAAATAAGTACCCCTTTCACCCCCTTTACCCCTTCCCCCATCCCTCTTCTCTCCCCCTCCCATCTTCTACCACATTTTCTCCCCCCCTCTTCCCCACTTTTCTCCTTCACCCATGCTCAAACTAATATGCAGGCGGAAGAGTAAAGACGGTTGATCAAAGACAATTATTTTGGGTGGAGGAGATCAACTCATCCAAACGAAAAGGACGAGACATTGAGACGGCGGCGCTCTATGAAGAAGAAGCTTGGGTCAACGCAGGGGCGGATCCAGGAACGGGACGTGAGCTTAGTGATGTTCGATTCAATCCGGGCTCGACCTATCGTTAACTTATAAATCATAGGAATAAATTAAACCGTATATAACTTAAAATTTAAACATTTTTAGTGTGATTTTATAAATTTATTAATGATTATTAAAGATTTATTTCATGTTTCAATTGAAATTTTTAACTATTTCTTACATGTCCACACAATAAATAAATTATTTCCTAATCTTCAATTGTATTATAAATAAATAATTCACTAATCTTTAATTTTATCTTAAATCATTTTTTGGAAAAAAACAATTTATTATTAACCATTATAAATTTATAATGAATAAACACTATTTTATTATGTACTGAAAAATTCAATTAAGAATCAAATAGATTTACAAAACTAAAAAAATACATAATAACACAGTCACAAAATAATACAATGTTTCACATATAAAACACAATGACACAATCGCTCCAGGCCCTCGGTTCATCAAATATTCAAATAGATTAACAATGTTTCACAAAATAATACAATGCTTAACAAATAATGCAATGTTTAACAAATAATACAAGTTTAATCAAGAAAAATAGTGTAAAAGAGTATTTGAATTTAGAGTATACATGGAGATAGAGGCAGAGCCATAGAGGGCAGAGTCGGAGAGGGAAGATGGCCGACACAGGGCCCTGGACGGCGGGCGGCGGCTCAGCAGTTGACCAAAGTCGGATGGTGTTCGTCTTTGGTGTCTCCGTCGCAGCTCCGCTACTCCCTCTTTCACCTTCGTGCTTCGCAACTCCGTCGCAGCTCCGAACTTCTGGCCGCAGGTTTGCTTGAAGTAGTTAAGTGGAATAGTTGATAATATGATTGGATTGGACTGGGAATTAATTTTGGGCTGGGCTAGGAGTTAATTTTGGGATGGGCTGGACATTAACTTTATGCATATACTAATTAAAAAATAAAAATTGGGCTGGGCTGGAGCCCACCCCTGCCCACACAAGGATCCGCCCCTGGGTCAACGAGTTCATAATATTGAGGTAGTAATCTATTTCGATTTTTCTAGTCCTGGAGATCTCAATTGGCATAGAAAATTTATGAGTGTTTAGACTTTCAACTGTGAATTTGCTCTTTTCTCCCAAGACCTTGTCCACATGAAGTATTTATTCCATTTTTTGTTTACTTCCTCTCTCAATTTGGAAAGTCGACGTTTTTGTATGAACCAATTTTAAAGTTTTTTTGAAAGGGAATCAATTTTAAAGTTAAACCCCCTTTCGATAATTAATTTTTATCGAACACATACACACACACACACACATATATATATATATATATATATATATATATACACTTGTGTGTGTGTGTATATATATATATATATAAATTAAATAATATATACATATCTACATATATATATTATGTGTAGATATGTATATATTATTTAATTTATATATATATATACACACAAGTATATATATATATATATATATATATATATATATATATATATATATATATATATGTGTGTGTGTGTGTGTGTGTGTGTGTGTGTGTGTGTGTGTGTGTTCGATAAAAATTAATTATCAAAAGGGGGTTTAATTTATATATATATACACAAGTATATATATATATATGTAGATATGTATATATTATTTAATTTATATATATATATATATATATATATATATATATATATACACACACACACAAGTATATATATATATGTGTGTGTGTGTGTGTGTGTGTGTGTGTATATGTCACACCCCGGACCGCATCCGAGCCACGTAGACAACCGCCGTACAACCCGATAAGAACAACAACAATTCATCCCTATTGAGTTGTACAAGGCGTCCGATTGATTCTATTGCCAAACCGATTAGTAAACACATACAATCAACATCAATATCATAATCAAACAAATGCGGAAATAATAATATGTTTGATACTTAGCCACACGTGGCAAACACGGGCACGCAGGCCCCCAACTGTTTTAATGAAAATATTGTTCAAAAATCCATGAGGAGTTTATACATTTGCAATAAGAATGGAAGCACGAACCACGTCTTCCTTCTCGATCGATCACCCTAGGCAAAGGTGCAGGTAGTATGACTCTAGCCTCAACCTGAAAAATGTGAGGGCCTCCGGAGGGGTCTTGTAACACCGACCCCGAGCATATTTACTCTTAGTAAATTATGTAATAAACCTTGAAAGATGATTGATGAATTTGCGTAATTGTAAATTTTTATTATTTCTTTTACGTGAATAGTAAATTGCATGTGGGGCCCACAGCGGGAATGTGGACCGCCCGATAATTCCCGAACCACATATTATATTCATCTTGGTCTAGATAATATGTATATAGTGGTAGGTATCTTATTTGGGCCATAAGAAAGGCATGGCGTTGACCGGTTGGTCAAACGGGGCCCAATTATCGGTATTGGCAATTTAACGGATAACAGCCCGAAATGAGTTTCGGAGACTCCTAAATTAATGTTGGGGAATATACATCCATTCTAAATGCCCATAATTATTGGGAACGCGGGATATATTTTATCCGGTCCGATAAAATAAAATATGACTAAAACAGTCCGAAAAATACAACTTTCGGGGCCGATTATACACATCGGGGCATAAGGGGATGACCTCCCACAAGAGTGGGAGCCAAATGCTTGTCCCAACTCCCTTGGAACTCCAGAGCACATGCCCTAAGCATATCTTCCAAAATCTGGATCACCCTCTCGGATTGCCCATCCGTCTGTGGGTGAAAGGCTGTGCTAAACTTTAGCTTCGTACCCAAGGATGCTTGAAATTTTGGCCAAAATCGGGATGTGAAACGTGGGTCCCTATCCGAGACAATGGATATCGGAACTCCATGCAGTCTCACAATCTCCTCCGTGTATAGCTTTGCCAATCTTTCAAGAGGATAAGTAATGTTGATAGGCAAAAAGTGTGCACTCTTGGTGAGCCTATCAACCACTACCCATACTGCATCATAGTTGTTCACTGTTCGTGGCAGCCCCACCACGAAGTCCATGGCCACGTGCTCCCACTTCCATTCTGGAATGGTAAGTGGTTGCAAAAGTCCCGCCGGGTGTTGATGCTCCGCCTTGACTTGTTGGCAAGTAAGGCACCGACTCACGTACTCTGCGATGTCCCTCTACATACCCGACCACCAGTAACTTTCCTTCAAGTCTCGGTACATTTTAGTACCTCCTGGATGCATGGCATACGCCGAAGAATGAGCCTCCTCCAGCATAGACTTTTGGAGCTCCTCGTTCCTTGGTATGCATACACGGCCTTTAAACAATAAAAGACCGTCATCACGTACCCGAAAGTTCTCAACAGGTCCCTCAAGGATCTGTTCACGGATCTTCTGACATTCTTCATCAATGGCCTGACATCTACTGATCTCACTCAGCAATGTAGGCCTAACCTCGAATCTAGCAATGAGGACCCCACTCGTGGACACCTCCACTTGTGCCCTTAGTGAGCGTAGACACGTGAGTAACGTCCCCGATGTACTCTTCCTGCTCAGTGCATCGGCTACTACATTGGCCTTCCCGGGATGATAGTCGATGATCAAGTCATAGTCCTTGATCAACTCCATCCATCTCCTTTGTCTCATATTCAACTCTTTTTGAGTGAATACATACTTCAAGCTTTTATGATCGGTGAAAATGTGACATGTCTCCCCATAGAGATAATGCCGCCAAATTTTCAGTGCAAACACTACCGCTCCCAACTCTAGATCATGGGTAGGGTAGTTTGCCTCGTGTTTCTTCAATTGCCTTGAAGCGTGGGCAATCACCCGACCGTTTTGCATTAGAACACATCCAAGCCCTTGGATGCTAGCGTCACTGTATATGTCGTACCCTATCCCTTGTGTGGGTAGAACGAGGACCGGTGCTTCTGTAAGCTGTTTCTTTAGTTCGAGAAACCCTTTCTCACAATTTTCGTCCCATATGAACTTGGCCCCTTTCTTTGTGAGCTTTGTCAATGGAGACGCCAATACAAAAAATTTTTCAACAAACTTACGATAATATCCTGCTAAGCCGAGGAAGCTACGTATTTCTTTCACGTTTTTGGGTCTCTCCCAATTCATAATGGCTTCTATCTTGGCTTTATCCACCGCAATGCCCGAACCTGACACGACATGCCCGAGGAACCCGATCTCTTTGAGCCAAAACTCGCATTTAGAGAACTTGGCAAGGAGTTGTTTTTCCCTTAGCCGTTCAAGTACAAGTCTCAAATGATCTTCATGCTCCCACTCACTCTTGGAGTATATCAAAATATCGTCAATGAATACTATGACGAATTGATCTAAGTATTCACTGAACACGCGGTTCATCATGTCCATGAATGCCGCCGGGGCGTTGGTTAGCCTGAACGACATAACTAGGAACTCGAAATGACCATACCTTGTGCGGAAAGCACTCTTCGGTATGTCATCTTCCTTTATTTTTAGTTGGTGGTACCCCGACCTCAAGTCAATCTTCGAAAACACCGTCGCCCCTCGGAGCTGATCAAACAAGTCATCAATTCTAGGCAAGGGATACCTATTCTTGATTGTGACCTTGTTCAGTTGACGATAGTCAATGCACATACGAAGTGTTCCATCTTTCTTCTTCACGAAAAGGACCGGTGCTCCCCACGGAGAGTGACTCGGCCTTATGAAACCGTTATCCAATAGCTCTTGCAATTGGGTTTTCAACTCGTTAAGTTCAGCGGGTGCCATTCTGTATGGCGGTATAGAGATTGGTTTGGTGCCGGGTTCGACCTCGATCACGAACTCAATCTCCCTATCGGGTGGAAGTCCCGGCAAGTCTTTTGGGAAGACATCCGGATACTTGCACACAACTCTCACATCATTGATGTCTATCTCTTCTTTGTTTTTGTCCACCACATACGCTAGGTATGCGTGACACCCCTTTCTCATCATATTCCTTGCTCTCACGGCGGATATGATACAACAGTTTGATTTGCCTCTATCTCCCTCGAAGCATAAGGTCAACCCTTCTCCGCCTTCGAGTTCAAGAACCTTCGTGTAGCAATCGACCCTAGCATGATGTTTCTCAAGCCAATCCATCCCGAGGATTGCATCAAACTCGATCATACTCAGCGGTACGAAATCACACGTCAAGTTCTGTCCCTCCACCTCCACCTCACACGATGGATAGTGGCTTTCTCTCTCGATATCATCCCCTAGAGGCGTGGACACCAATAGGGTTTGAGTCATCGGTACAAGTGGTCCGTTGAATCCGCTGGCGAACGCCTCACTCACAAATGATCGTTGCGCCCCGGTATCAATAAGGATCCTTGCTTCTCTCCCGTTTATCTTTAGTGTTCCTACATTCATAAGTAATGTAAGACACACCATCTAATAAATAGGTTCGTTTCTTAAGTCGTAGAGTATGTTGGTTGTGTTTCGGGTGGGGTCCGTTCGATACCCTCCCGAAATTTCCCGGTTTCTAACCTTTAGGACCGTTTTAGGATCAATCCGGGTGAAAGCGGGCCGGTTTTCGACTGCGAGAAAAATTCTAAGTTTTTAATCACGAAAGCCGGGCGGATTTTATGAAAGTCGGGCGGCTTTCGTCGCCGTAGTTTTTATTCAGGGGATGATTTCGAAGCCGGCCAGTTTATACGAAACCCGACCGGGTTTCAGCAGCGCAGGAATCCCAGGCTTAACGAAAGCCGGGCGGCTTCCATGAAGGCCGGGCGGCTTTCAGCTGCGAGAAATTTTCCCGGTGAGGTGCTTATGAAAGCCGGCCGATTTTCACCAAAAGCCGGCCGGTTTTTTGGTTGCGAGAATTTTACTGATTAAATGATGACGAAAGCCGGGCGGCTTTAGGTGGAAACCGGCCGGCATTCGTCGCCGCAACATTTTCCCAGTATTTCAAGACGAAAGCCGGGCGGCTTTCGTCAAATGCCAGGCGGCATTCGCCCAGGGCGGGGTTTTTTTCCTCCCCTTTTCCCCACAATCCCGACCAAACCGTCGGGGTTACAAATTTTGCACCTTACAAACACTCATATTGCATACAATGGAGTAATATTGTTAGTTTAAGATCTTACCCGCCACGGAGTCCGGGTTAGCACGTGCGTCCGCCTCCGTCATCGCATAAACTCTAGCTTGAGTTCTTCCTTGATTCACGGACGGCGCATTGCTCGTGCTCGCTCCCCCTGGCCCACACTGGCATGAGGTGCTCCGGCCCGATTCCTACTTGCCGTGGTAGCGCCGCTTGGTCCCGACCCCCGGTTCCCACCAAGTTGAGGGCAGTTTGGCTTAATATGCCCTGTACTCCCGCATTGGTAGCACCGTGGTGGATCACGACACTTACCGGTGTGGTTCCTGTTGCAATTCCTGCACCTTGGCGTCATTGGGGCTTGTGAGCCCGAGTAGTGCCCGCTCGTGGCCGGGTTTCCCTTGGATGGTGCTGCCGGTGCCCTGAACGATCCACCTCCCCCGTGGTTCCCCTTCTTATTGGGACCTTGGGGGCCATGGCTTTCCCACTTCCTTTTCTTGGCCTCTTCGACATCTCTCTTCTTCCTCTCCTCCCATTGCTTTTCTCCCTTCAACCCTTGGGCAACCACTTGGCTGAAAGTCATATTGGGCAATTGAGTTGCCCTATCACGTATCTCCAAGTCCAAGGCCTCCCAAAAATGATTCACCATTCGGTTTTCATCACAAGCATACTCCGGTATGTGATCAGCAAGGTCTCTGAACTTGTTCTCAAGTTCTTTCACCGTCATGTTACCGCCTTGGGTTAGGAGAGTGTATTCCCTCACCTTGGCGTTTACTTCGAAGTCAGAGTAGTACTGGGCAAAGAATTCTTGTCGAAAATCCTCCCATGTAACAGTTCCGCCATACTTACCCTTGGTTCCATCCCACCATTTGGATGCCAACCCTTCGAGTAACCTTACCGCGATTCTCAGTTTAAAATCGGGGGTGAGCTGCATGTCAAGGGCTGCCTCGTTCATCCTCTTGATCCACTGGGCGGCAACCAAGATGTCTCCCGTCCCATCGAACGGTTTGCACCCTAAGTCCCTCGCCTCCTTGATGTACTTGGAGATCCTTATGGCTGGACCTCCATCGCCCCGACTCCCATGCGCTTCCACATGGGTTCTCGAATCGCAAAAGCTCCTCCCTCTTGGAGCCCCGGCCGAAGGTTGCCCTGCACGGTGCCTTCGGCGTGCCCTCCTTTCTTCGCGCTCCCGATGATACTGTTGGAGCAGCGCTTCGATTCTGGCCAAGGAGCCACTTTCCTCCTCATCACTCACATCATCATCATTCTCTTCGTAAGGGGTCTCAACTGGCTCAGTCCCCGGCTGGTAAGTTGAGTCCTCATAGGACCAATAGGTCTCACTCTCGGTATCAACGTGGCCATCGCTCACGGTTTGACGTTGGCCTCCACGGCCCCTTCCTCTTGATCCCCTAGAGGACCCCCGGCTACCGCGCTCGGACCCGCCCGATGCACGGCCCAACGGGTTCCTTCTAGTGATCCTTCCAATTGGTTCCATTTCTGAAAGAAATTAGAATGAGTCGTTAGACTCGTATCGAATGTCAAATGACGGACGGGTACTTAAAGACATCCTTCGGCTCAAATCACCGCCATACCAATTGTTAAGGGTACCATCTTAACAATTAGAGGCATTGCAACTCAAGTACCAAAAGTTCTATAAGTACAAAACTTATGCTCATGGTTTTTCAAATTCATTTTCAAGAAGAAATTTTGAAGCTTCATTATGATGTTTACGGACTAAGTCTCTGATACCATTTAAATTGTCACGCCCCGGACCTACCCGGACACGTCAACAACCCGCCGTACAGTACGAATAGTCAACCGCAGTCCGACTCATCCATACTATACAAGGCGTCTTGAATACCATTCACACATAGTACATCCATAAACAAACATAATGTAAAACATTTATTAAAGCAGCGGAAACAATTGATACAAGTGTTCAAGCCACACTTGGCATAATTAGGCATGCAAGCCCCCAAAGTAATTATTCAGAAAATATTATCCATGAGCATTATTCATATTGTTTTTCAAAACAAGAACGGGAGAAGCACGAACCAAGTCTTCTCCTCAGAAACCTCCCGAAGCAGCGGCTGGTGGTAGCAACCTTCAAGTTCTACCTGAAACTGTGAGGTGGCCTCCCCCGTGAAGGGGAGGTCAGTACTTGGAAGCATTTGACAAGTACAATGACAACTATACTAAGTATAATCAAAGTTTAAATCTCTGAGGCCCTCAACTAGGGCATTATTACATTATAGTTAATCCGTTCATTTAATATCAATTCATCATTTTTTTATCACGGTCTAGAGCCCAGCTCATAATCACCGTTATCTACTACGGTCTAGAGCCCAGCTCATAATCACCGTCATCTACTACGGTCTAGAGCCCAGCTCATAATCACCGTTATCTACTACGGTCTAGAGCCCAGCTCATAATCACCGTCATCTACTACGGTCTAGAGCCCAGCTCATAATCACCGTCATCTACTACGGTCTAGAGCCCAGCTCATAATCACCGTCATCTACATCGGTCTTGAGCCCGACTCATAATCACCGATTCCTTATAATTCAAATTCTTAGGATCTAATTCATCCATTTCTCAACTAACATTTCCAACTAATATTTCAATGCTAGTTATTTATTTATTTCAATATAATTCCTTCTTCTTACATAATTGGCCTTAATATGAAGTATCACTTTCATACCTTCATGGCTTCTCCTCATGGCATCAAAGTATACTATCCCAAATGATATTCATGGTTGGTACAACCATCATACACACATATTCATAACATCTAAACATACACAATTTATTCATAAATTTGTGTATCATGCATACTATAATTTTAACCAATAGTAGTTCTATTTATGCACTATTAACCATCAACAATTCATGCACATCACATTTATATTCACTTAGGAAATCCCATAAAATTAACCCAAAGATTATAAGTATCATAGTCGGTCATCCTCACCTTAATTAAGCTTAAGCGCGTTCTACGTTTCTCGATTGAACTTTGACCAACTCCGGCAAACTTTGACCAACTCCAGCGAACTTTGACCAACTCCGACGAACTTTGACCAACTCCGGCGAACTTTGACCAACTCCGACGAACTTTGACCAACTCCGACGAAACTCCGGCGAGGCTCAAAAATACTTTAAATCAGGTTCCTAACAAGGTTTTATCATCACAAAAACCCATATCAACACAAATAACCTATAAAAGGTTATTTTCCGGCAAACCGGTCGATTTGGCTTCTAAGTCCGTTTTTGGACTTAGAATCACCTTCCAACCCATTATTCCACACTTAAATCATGTAGAACAATACTAAAAGTCTTTCATATGATATATATCTTATATGCTAGAAGAAAAACAAAGAAAAAGTTATGATAAGGTCATTACCTTAATTTTCACACTTTTTCCTAGCTTTTTCCTTCTTAAACTTTCTTCTTGGACTCCCTTGAGCTTGAGTTCGGATTTGGGGCTATGGAGATGAAGTTGCAGAGGTTCTTTCCTCCTTTCCCTTGCTGCTGGCCGAACTAATGAGGAGGGGATGGGTAGGAATGCCCCTTTTTGTCTCCTTTTGGGCAATGAGTGAAAGGGAGGGGGTCTACAACATGTCAAAGGTGTCTCCCCCATCCTCTCAATTGTTGTTCAGCCAATTTGGCACTCATCCAGCCCTCAAGGGTTGACAATTTCGTGGGGTGGCCCACACCCATGTGGGAGGTCATCCTAATTTGTCCCAAAGTGTGCAATTTGCCCCGAAAGTTGTATTTTCCGGACTGTTTTAAGTATATTTTATTTTATCGGGTCAAATAAAATATAACACTTGTTCCCAATTCTTAATGGACCTTAGAATCAATATGCATCCCTCAACTTTAATTTAGAAGTCTCCGAAATCTCTTTTCGGGCTGTTATCTGATAGATTTCCGATACTGATAATTTGGCCCCGTTTGACCAACCGGTCAACCCTATTCCATTGTCATGGCTCAACTAGGATATCCACCACCATATACATATTATCTAGTCCAAGATCAATATAATATGTGGCCCCGATAATATCGGGCGGTCCCCACTCCCGATGTGGGCCCCACGTGCAATTTACTATTCACGCGAAAAATATTATACAAATTCACAACTTCGTAAATTTACTAAAAACTTCATAAGGTTCAATAAATTATTCACTTAAAGGTAAATACATTTGGGGACGGTGTTACAGCGATCCCACTAGGTGCTACCAATGCGGGGAGACGGGGCACTTGAGATCAAACTGCCCACAACTCGGGCGAGTCATGGGTGCAGGACCTAGCAGCGGGACCACGGCAAGTAGGAACCGAGCAGGGGCACCTCACGCGAGCACGACGCACGGAGGGCCAAGTACAAGCAACGCACCATCCGTGAACCAAGGCAAGACCCAGGCTAGGGTCTATGCGATGACGGAGGCGGACGCACGTGCTAACCCGGACTCCGTGGCGGGTAAAATCTTAAACTCATGTTATTAACTCTATTGTATGCAATAGGAGTGTTTGGAATGTGCAAAATTTGAAACCCCGACGGTTTGGTCGGGATTGTAGGGGAAAGGGGAGGAAAAATCCCCGCCCTGGGCGAATGGCGCCCGACATTTGACGAAAGTCGCCCGGTTTTCGTCTTGAATTATAGGGAAAATGCTGCGGCGACGAATGCCGGCCGGTTTCCACCAAAAGATGCCCGGCTTTCGTCAACAATTAATCTGTAAAATCCTCGCAACCAAAAACCGGCCGACTTTTGTAAAGACCGGCCGGCTTTCATAAATGCCTCACCTGGGGAAATTTCTCGCAGCTGAAAGCCGCCCGGCTTTGGTGAAAGCCGCCCGGCTTTCGTTGGGCCTGGGGATTTCTGCGCTGCTGAAACCCGGCCGGGTTTCGTAGAAACCGGCCGGCTTTGAGATCATTTCCTGAATAAATCTGCGGCGACGAAAACCGGCCGGCTTTCATGAAAGCCGCCCGGCTTTCGTGATTTTCATATGAGAATTTCTCTCGCACACGAAAACCGGCCGGCTTTCGTGAAAAGCGGCCGGCTTTCACCTGGGTTCGTCCTAGAGCGGTTCTAAAGCTTACAAACCGGGGAATTTTCGGACGGATGTCAAACGGACCCCACCCGAACCGCGACCAACATACTCTACGACTTAAGAAACAAGCCTATTAATTAGATAGTGTGTTATACATTACTTATGAATGAAGGAACACTAAAGATAAACGGGAGAGATGCAAGGATCCTTATTGATACCGGGGCGCAACGATCATTTGTGAGTGAGGCGTTCGCCAGCGGATTCAATGGACCACTTGTACCGATGACTCAAACCCTATTGGTGTCCACGCCTCTAGGGGATGATATCGAGAGAGATAGCCACTATCCATCGTGTGAGGTGGAGGTGGAGGGACGGAACTTGACGTGTGATTTTGTACCACTGAGTATGATCGAGTTTGATGCAATCCTCGGGATGGATTGGCTTGAGAAACATCATGCTAGGGTCGATTGCTACACGAAGATTCTTGAACTCGAAGGCGGTGAAGGGTTGACCTTACGCTTCGAGGGAGATAGAGGAAAATCAAACAGTTGTATCATATCCGCCGTGAGGGCGAGGAATATGATGAGAAAGGGATGCCACGCATACCTAGCATATGTGGTATACAAAACCAAAGAAGAGATAGACATCAATGATGTGAGAGTGGTGTGCAAGTATCCGGACGTCTTCCCAAAAGACTTGCCGGGACTTGCACCCGATAGGGAGATTGAGTTCATGATCGAGGTTGAACCCGGCACCAAACCAATCTCTATACCGCCATACAGAATGGCACCCGCTGAACTTAACGAGTTGAAAACCCAATTGCAAGAGCTATTGGATAACGGTTTCATAAGGCCGAGTCATTCTCCGTGGGGAGCACCGGTCCTTTTCGTGAAAAAGAAAGATGGAACACTTCGAATGTGCATTGACTATCGTCAACTGAATAAGGTCACAATCAAAAATAGGTATCCCTTGCCTAGGATTGATGACTTGTTTGATCAGCTCCGAGGAGCGATGGTGTTTTCGAAGATTGACTTGAGGTCGGGGTACCACCAACTGAAGATAAAGGAGGATGACATACCGAAGAGTGCGTTCCGCACGAGGTATGGTCATTTCGAGTTCCTAGTGATGTCATTCGGGATAACCAGCGCCCCGGCGGCATTTATGGACTTGATGAACCGAGTATTTCATAAATACTTGGACCGATTTGTGATTGTGTTCATAGATGATATCTTGATTTACTCAAAGAGTGAAGAAGAGCATGAGGAACACTTGATACTTGTTCTTGAGACACTACGGGAGAAGCAACTCTATGCCAAGTTTTCCAAATGTGAATTTTGGCTAAGGGAGATTGGTTTTCTCGGGCATGTGATTTCAGGGTCAGGGATTGCCGTAGATAACAAGAAGATTGAGGCCATTACTGAATGGGAGAGGCCAAAGAACGTCAAGGAAATTCGTAGCTTCCTTGGATTGGCGGGGTACTACCGAAAATTTGTGGAGAGATTTTCAGTTTTGGCATCGCCATTGACAAAGCTCACTCGAAAGGGGGCCAAGTTTGTATGGGATGACCGATGTGAGAAGGGATTCCTTGAACTGAAGAAGAGATTGACCGAGGCACCGGTACTCGCACTACCCAAACAGGGTGTGGGATACGATGTCTACAGCGACGCAAGCATCCAAGGGCTTGGGTGTGTCTTGATGCAGAATGGGAGGGTGATTGCCTATGCTTCATGACAGTTGAAGAAGCATGAGGTAAATTATCCCACTCATGACTTAGAGCTGGGGGCGGTGGTGTTCGCATTGAAGATTTGGAGACATTATCTCTACGGGGAAACATGTCATATATACACTGACCACAAAAGCCTGTAATATGTGTTTACTCAGAAAGAGTTAAACATGAGACAAAGACGGTTGATGGAGTTGATAAAAGACTACCATCTAGTTATCGAGTACCACCCCGGTAAAGCCAATGTGGTAGCGGATGCCCTGAGCCGAAAGAATTCGTCTGGGGCATTGCTGACGAGTTTGAGGGCATTGAGAGCCCGATTGGAGGTATCTAGTGACGGTGCTTTGTTAGCTAGATTCGAGGTGAGACCTACACTACTTGATGAGATCAAGAAGGGTCAAGAAGCTGATGAGGAGCTCATGAAGGTCCGAGAACGCATGCTAGCGGGACCGGTTGAGGATTTCAGGGAAAGAGACGATGGTCTCTTATTGTTTCGTGACCGAGTGTGTGTACCGTTGGATGATGAGCTCCGAAAGTCCATCTTAGAGGAGGCTCATTCATCGGCGTATGCCATGCACCCGGGAGGCACGAAGATGTACCGTGATTTGAAGGAAAGTTACTGGTGGTCAGGGATGAAGAGGGAAATAGCTGAGTACATCAGTAGGTGTCTTACTTGTCAGCAAGTTAAGGCAGAACATCAGCATCCGGCTGGGTTACTACAGCCACTTTCCATTCCTGAATGGAAATGGGAACACGTGACTATGGATTTCGTGGTGGGGCTGCCACGAACGGTTAAGAATTATGATGCCGTATGGGTTGTGGTCGATAGGCTCACGAAGAGTGCACACTTTCTACCTATCAACACTACCTATGCATTGGAGAGGTTAGCCAAGTTGTATGTGGACGAGATCGTGAGGCTACATGGGGTCCCTATAACCATTGTATCCGATAGAGATCCGCGATTCACATCACGATTTTGGCCGAAGTTCCAAGAATCCATGGGGACAAAACTAAAATTCAGTACAGCTTTCCATCCGCAAACGGATGGACAATCCGAGCGGGTGATACAGATATTAGAGGATATGCTGAGAGCTTGTGCATTGGAGTTCCAAGGGAGTTGGGACAACCATTTGGCACTTATGGAGTTTGCCTATAACAACAGTTATCAGGCGAGTATAGGCATGCCTCCGTACGAGGCATTGTATGAGAGGAGATGTCGTACACCTTTGTGTTGGGATGAGGTTGGCATGGCCAAACTCGAGAGCACGGAACTGGTGGAAATCACCAAGTCAAAGGTAAAGACGATTCGCGACAGACTTAAGGCGGCACAGGATAGACAGAAGAGCTATGCCGATAAGCGCCGAAGAGCCTTAGAGTTTAAGGTTGGGGATGAGGTATTTTTGAAAGTTTCACCTTGGAAAGGAATCATCCGATTTCAGAGCCGAGGGAAACTCAACCCACGCTACATAGGGCCATTTGTGATTCTTGAGAGAATTGGGGCCGTGGCATACCGATTACAGTTGACTCCAGAATTGGAGAAGATACATAACGTATTCCACGTGTCTATGCTTAAGAAGTATATACCGGATCCATCTCATGTACTGGAGAAACCACCCGTGGAAATACGGGAGGACCTGAACTACGCCGTGCAACCGGTAAAGATACTTGATAGACAAGTAAAGAAGCTAAGAAGCAAAAAAGTTCCAATGGTTAAAATTCTTTTGGAAAAGTGACCGAGTTGAAGAAGAAACTTGGGAGACTGAAGCCTCGATGAAGGAGCAGTATGCATTTCTGTTTGAATAATCGATTGTGAATTTCGGGGACGAAATTCCCGTTAAGGGGGGGTGAACTTGTAACACCGACCCCGAGCATATTTACTCTTAGTAAATTATGTAATAAACCTTGAAAGATGATTGATGAATTTGCGTAATTGTAAATTTTTATTATTTCTTTTACGTGAATAGTAAATTGCATGTGGGGCCCACAGCGGGAATGTGGACCGCCCGATAATTCCCGAACCACATATTATATTCATCTTGGTCTAGATAATATGTATATAGTGGTAGGTATCTTATTTGGGCCATAAGAAAGGCATGGCGTTGACCGGTTGGTCAAACGGGGCCCAATTATCGGTATTGGCAATTTAACGGATAACAGCCCGAAATGAGTTTCGGAGACTCCTAAATTAATGTTGGGGAATATACATCCATTCTAAATGCCCATAATTATTGGGAACGCGGGATATATTTTATCCGGTCCGATAAAATAAAATATGACTAAAACAGTCCGAAAAATACAACTTTCGGGGCCGATTATACACATCGGGGCATAAGGGGATGACCTCCCACATGAGTGGGGGCCACCCCACGACCCAATGTGCTGCAAATGACAAGGAAGCAGCTGGAGGGGGTGTACCTAGTAGGTGGGAAGTCTCCAAGAGACAAAACCCCTACCCACCATTACCCTACTCCCTTATTCTGTGGGTTGACTTAGGTGGATGGTGTTGATCACTTATCCTACCATTTCCTCACCCATCCACTCGGCCAAGGCAAAGAGAGAAGCTCTAGGGAAGCCTCCTTTCATAGTCCAAGCAGCAAGGAAGAGAATCCAAAGAGAAGAGGGTTGTTTTTGAGGTAAGAACTCAATAAACAATCTTTAACTAGTTTTATTATTGTATGATTTTTAAGAAATCATTTGGTGGATTAAACCATGAGTTCTACACGTTTAAAAGTGTAGAATATTGATATAAAGTGGTGGTAATTAACTTAGGAGGGTTGGCAAATCGATAGGAGTCGAAATCGCCGGAAACCGCCACTTCAAAGGAGCTAGTCGCAGTTGCAGACCACGAAAGCCGCCCGGCTTTCGTGAAAGCCGCCCGGCTTTCGTGAAAGCCGCCCGGCTTTCGTGAAAGCCGCCCGGCTTTCGTGAAAGCCGCCCGGCTTTTGCCCAGGCAGTCCAGTTCTGCCTTTCAATCGGCCTAGAACGGGGATTGATCGAGGGGCGTAACAAAGGCAACTATTGTAGCACATCACGAGGTGAGGATGGCTGACTATATTGCTTATAATTAGTGAGTTAATTTCATAAGAATGCCTAAAGTAATTAGATGGGATTTTCATGGACTATTAAAGATTAATAATGTCTAAATGAAAATAATATGAATATGAGTAAGTGAAGCATGACATACAAATTTAGAATAATTGTGTATGATTATGTGAAATGAATGGAATGGCATGTTAATGGAATTACTAAGATGACATTGTGATAGAATATCCTTTACTTCATGTATGAACTTCATGAATGGATTAAAGTGATATTTTTGATATTGAGATTAACTATACTTGGGTTGAGAAATCAATGGAAATGAAATGCAATATGGGAAATAGGAACTTGGCATGTTCTAAGGTTATCCTATTAGTATCAAAATACTAGTCAGGGAATTAATATAAATAAATGATGAAATAAATCCTAAGAGGTAGGATTGTGAATAGATAGGCCTTAAGTAGTCTCAAGAGATACTTAAGGATGGATGACATGAACACTAAGGAGTGATTAGGGGTAGGCCTAAAGGCCACTTCCGGAAATTGATTCTAGGCATAGGACTTGCTTGAGAATTTGATTATGAAAATAAGTAGAGTTGGACTCTAGGATGACATGGAGATGTAGTTGGGCCGAGCCCATGCCATGTAATATGAATAGCATGGAAACGTAGTTGGGCCGAGCCCTTGCCATGTATATGTGACCTCCGTGGAAACGTAGTTGGGCCGAGCCCTTGCCACGAAGTTATGGTTAGTATGGAAACGTAGTTGGGCCGAGCCCTTGCCATACAAATGTTGATATGATACATCGAGTTAGAGGATTGTATAGAGATGTAGTTGGGCCGAGCCCATGGTATACAATTGGGGCTCGATGGGACCCCACGGGGTTATCGTGACTCGCGGTCACGGGGGAATGGGAACGGTGAATTCTAATTGAATATGGGCCTACGGGCCGTCTACTTGACTTTATGTAAAGTAAGTACAGTTAAAGGTAAAAAGGGGTAACCGAGGGTTATGGCCTATAATATAATAGTACCCTAAGACGGGGGTCTTGGAAATTAAAACGTTGATTATACTTAGTATAGTTGCTATTGTACTTGTCAAAGATTTCCAAGTACTGACCTCCCCTTCACGGGGGAGGCCACCTCACAGTTTCAGGTAGGACTTGAAGGTTGCTACCGGCGCCCGTTGCTTCAGGGATTTCCATGGGAGAAGACGTGGTTCGTGCTTCTTCTGTTTCCTGTTTTCAAAACAATTATAACAATGCTCATGGATACTATTTTTGAATAACTATTTGGGGGCTTGTATGCCCATGTTTGCCAAAGTGTGGCTAAGACATCTTTATTAAATGCTTCCTCCGTTTTAAATGAATGATTTACATTATGCTTGTTTATGGATGTACTATGTGTGAATGGTATTCAAGACGCCTTGTATAGTATGGATGAGTTGGACTGCGGTTGACTATTCGTACTGTACGGCGGGTTGTTGACGTGTCCGGGTAGGTCCGGGGCGTGACAGGTCAGTACTCCATAGAAGTACTAGTGACAAGCAGGCTATATGAAGAATAACTAATGTTTCAGACACGAGACCCGAAAATAGGGTGATACATATATATAGATGTCTCTCATCCACCCGATGATACATACTGTATATATACTCGTAAAATACTCAACCCGTAGGTCATTTACCTTAAAGAGTCTTTTAGAGATAAAGTTCTTACCTGACTTTTCTCACTCCTTTCCCGGTTACCTAGCTCACCAGCTACATTCTACATTCATAATATCCTACCGAGTTTTGGGAGCATTTAGCATCCCGGGGATACTCAACCCCAACCGAGTTTCAGGATTATTTAATGTCCCGGGGATACTCAACCCCAACCGAGTTTCAGGATCATTTGCAGTCCCGGGGATACTCAACCGCAACCGAGTTTCAGGATCATTTATAGTCCCGGGGATGCTCAACCCCAACCGAGTTTCAGGATCATTTGCAGTCCCGGGGATGCTCAACCCCAACCGAGTTTCAGGATCATTTAATGTCCCGGGGATACTCAACCCCAACCGAGTTTCAGGATCATTTAATGTCCCGGGGATACTCAAACCCAAACTAAATCCTTACCAAACCCTAACCTGGATATGGCTAACCTTTCGTTCCTTCAACTATGGACAATACCTAGCCCTATAGTCATATAACCAACCTTAGGAACCAACGTGGGCGGGTCCAACCTGAACGGCCCACATTAACCCGCTCAAAACTGCCCGTTTTGAGCATAACCCAATACTCGATCGAGTATTAACCCATACTCGGTCGAGTACAGGAGACAGTAGTCCACAAAGCTGATTTCCAACAAATACCCGGTCGGGTATGTGTCAATACCCGATCGGGTATGGCAGTTGACTTGGTGGTCAACGCCCGTTTGACCCCCCAAACGGAGTCCGATTAACTTGAAATTTTATACACATATACTTCTTGATGTCCTTGATCCAAAAATACCATTTTGGATCCCTGGATCATCATACAAAATATGTTTTCACATTTTTAATCACCAAACCTACATAACATGTTTTCAACTATGTTTTATGCAAAATCATGGCATAAGCAAATACTTGATTATCTTTAATCATTCCACAAAACATATCCTTGATTACTTTAGGTAATATCATGCCTCACGCAAAAGTTATAAATCATAAAGCCGTCTTCTCACCTTAATGAAGCTTATGAAGTTCTAGCCTTCCCGATTTAGCTCCGGCGAAACTCCGGCGAACTTCGACGAACTTCGGCGACAACTCCGGTGACTCTTTCAACTCCGTGAAAGTTCCTTGAATACCTTAGACAAGTTACTAACAAGTTTTTATCATCATAACACCCATAGTAATACAAATAACCTCCAAAAGGTTATTTTCCGGCGAACCGGTCACTTTGGCTTCTAAGTCCATTCTTGGGCTTAGAACTACCTTCCAATCCCTCTTTCTACCCATCCCAACGTGTAGAACAATACTAGGGGGTGAAATATGATTGAATAATCATATAAGAGGATTGAAGAACAAGAAATAGGATTAATGGAGTCATTACCTTGTTAAACACAAGTTTTCCCACCTAAACTCCTCTTTTCTCTTCTCTTTTCCCTTTCTTCTTCCTTCCTTAACTTGGTGCGTGTATGATGGATGAAAATGGTTTATTTGCAGAGCTCCTCTCACTTGGTTGATGCCTGATACGAAATGGGGTAAGTTGGTATGATTGAGAATGCCTTCTTGGCATTTCTCACAATCATGGCATGTGGGAGGCCCTACTCCATTTAATGTCTTTCCCCTCAACCACTTCTCTTTCCCCTCCCCCTTCTCTTTGTGCGGCTCCCCTTGACATCTGCAGCACCAAATTCGTGGGGTGTCCCCCACTCATGAGGGAGGTCATCCCTTTATCTCCCCAAGTGTAGAATCGGTCCCGAAAGTTGTATTTTCCGGACTGTTTTAATTATATTTTATTTTACCGGGTCAAATAAAATATAACACTTGTTCCCAATCCTTATTGGACCTTAGAATGAATATGCATCTCTCAACTTTAATTTAGACGTCTCCGAAATCCCTTCTTGGGCTGTTATCTGATAAATTTCCGATATCGATAATTTGGCCCCGTTTGACCAACCGGTCAACTATATGCCATTGCCATGGCCCAATTAGGATATCCACCACCATATCCATATTATCTAGTCCAAGATTAATATAATATTTGGTCCCGATAATATCGGGCGACCCCACATCCGGGGTGGGCCCCACGTGAATTTTACTATTCACGTAATAGAAATGATAAAAATTTACAATCACGTAAAAAATGATTTTATACATTCCTCAAGGTTCAATACATAATTTGGTACAGTACAAATACTCGGAGGCGGTGTTACAAGTTCTACCCCCCTTATTTGGGATTTCGTCCCCGAAATCCACGCGTCTAGTCAAACAGAAATGGATATTGTTCCCTCATCAGGGTCTCCACTTCCCAAGTTTTCTCCTCGACACGATCACTCTTCCAAAGTACTTTCACCATCGGCACCTCTTTGCTCCTTAGCTTCTTGACCTGTCAGTCTATGATCTTTACCGGCTGTACCGTATAATGTAGGTCTTCTCGGATTTCTACCGGTGGTTTCTCAAGAATATGTGACGGGTCCCGTACATACTTTTTGAGCATAGAAACATGAAACACATTATGAATCTTTTCTAACTCTGGAGTCATCTGAAGTCGGTAAGCTACAACCCCAATCCTTTCAAGGATTTTGAACGGACCTATGTAACGTGGGTTAAGCTTACCCCGACTGAGGAACCTGATGATCCCTTTCCAAGGTGATACTCTCAGAAATACCTCGTCACCAACCTCAAACTCCAACGTCCTCCGACGTTTATCAGCATAGCTCTTCTGCCGGTCTTGGGCAGCCTTGAACCTATCCTGTATAACTTTTATCTTCTCCTTAGTGATCTCGACTAACTCGGTACCCTCGAGCTTAGCCTCGCCGACCTCGTCCCAACACAATGGTGTCCGGCATTTCCTCCCATACAATGCTTCGTATGGAGGCATGCCTATACTTGCCTGATAACTGTTGTAATAGGCGAATTCCACTAGAGCCAACTGATTGTCCCAGCTCCCCTGGAACTCCAAGGCACATGCTCTTTACATGTCCTCCAAGATCTGAATCACCCGTTCAGATTGCCCATCCGTTTGAGGGTGAAACGCGGTGCTAAACCTCAATTTCGTACCCATGGATTCCTGGAACTTAGGCCAAAACCGTGATGTGAACCGTGGGTCTCTATCCGATACTATAGTAACCGGAACCCCATGCAGTCTCACAATCTCATCTGTGTACAATTTGGCCAACCGCTCGATCGTATAGGTAGTGTTGATAGGTAGAAAATGAGCGCTCTTGGTCAGCCTATCGACTACCACCCATACTGCGTCGTAGTTCCTAACCGTCCGTGGTAGACCCACCACGAAGTCCATGGTAACATGCTCCCACTTCCATTCTGGAATGGTAAGTGGTTGTAGTAACCCTGCTGGGTGTTGGTGCTCTGCTTTAACCTGTTGGCAGGTGAGGCAACGGCTAACGTATTCTGCAATCTCTCTCTTCATCCCCGACCACCAGTAACTTTGTTTCAAGTCCCGATACATCTTTGTACCACCCGGGTGCATGGCATACGCAGATGAGTGGGCCTCCTCAAGGATAGATTCACGGAGCTCCTCATCCGATGGCACACACACTCGTTCCTTGAACAGTAGAAGTCCATCTTCTCTCTCACGGAAACCCTCGACGGGCCCCACAAGCATCCGTTCCCGGATTTTCTGAAATTCCTCGTCATTGCCTTGACATGTTCTGATTTCGTCTAATAAGGTGGGTCTCACCTCAAATCTGGCCAATAGCGCCCCATCCGTGGATACCTCCACGCGTGCCCTCAATGCCCGCAAACACGTGAGTAAAACCCCCGATGATGAGCTCTTCCTGCTCAATGCATCGGCTACTACATTAGCCTTGCCTGGATGATAGTCAATGACCAAGTTGTAATCCTTGATCAACTCCATCCATCTTCTCTGTCTCATGTTCAACTCTTTCTGAGTAAACACATACTTCAGGCTCTTGTGGTCGGTGTAAATGTGACACAACTCCCCGTAGAGGTAGTGCCTCCAAATCTTCAATGCAAATACCACATCACCTAGCTCCAGATCATGTGTGGGGTAGTTTACTTCATGCTTCCTCAACTGCCGTGAAGCATAAACAATTACCTTCCCTGATTGCATTAGCACACATCCCAGTCCCTCAATGTTAGCATCGTTGTAGATATCATATCCTAACCCTTGCACGGGCAAGGCAAACACTGGTGCTTCGGTCAAACGTTTCTTTAGCTCAAGAAACCCCTTCTCACACTTGTCATCCCACACAAACTTAGCCCCCTTTTTAGTGAGCTTCGTGAGTGGAGATGCTATCACCGAGAACTTTTCCACGAATTTGCGGTAATACCCCGCTAAACCGAGGAAGCTCCTTATCTCCTTCACGTTCTTGGGCCTCTCCCAATTAGTGACCGCCTCAATCTTTGAGTTCTCAACTGAAATGCCCGAGCCCGATACCACATGCCCGAGGAAACCGATCTCCCCAAGCCAAAATTCACATTTAGAGAATTTGGCAAAGAGTTTCTTCTCCCGCAGTGTTTCAAGCACAAGCCTTAGGTGTTTTTCGTGCTTCTCTTCATTCATGGAGTATACCAAGATGTCATCAATGAAAACTATGACGAACTGGTCCAAGTATTGGTGAAATACTCGGTTCATGAGGTCCATGAATGCCGCAGGGGCGTTCGTAAGCCCAAACGACATTACTAGAAACTCATAGTGACCATACCTTGTACGGAATGCACTTTTGGGTATGTCACTCTCCTTGATCTTCAGTTGGTGGTAGCCTGACCTCAAGTCATTCTTAGAGAACACCATTGACCCCCGTAGTTGATCAAACAAGTCACCGATCCTTGGCAAGGGATATTTGTTCTTTATCGTGATCTTGTTCAACTGACAGTAGTCGATACACATTCTGAGTGTACCATCCTTCTTCTTTACAAATAGTACCGGTGCTCCCCATGGTGAATGACTCGGCCTGATGAATCCGCTGTCCAGTAATTCTTCTTAGTGCACCTTCAACTCTTGAAGTTCGGCCGGTGCCATCCGATATGGAGGAATCGAGATGGGTTTTGTACCGGGTTCTACTTCAATGGTGAACTCAATTTCTCGATCTGGTGGGAGTCCCAGGAGTTCTTCAGGGAAAACTTCTGGGTACTCACTCACCACTCTCACCTCAGTGAGACTCTTTTCCTTGCCTTCCTTGCCTATGACATAGGCCAAGTATGCTTGACACCCTTTCCTCATCATACGCCTTGCTCTTATGGCCGATATGATACAAGGTTTGAATTTCCCTCTATCTCCCTCGAAGCATAGAGTATTTCCTTCTCCATCCTTTAGTTCTAACAACTTGGTGTAGCAATCTACCTTCGCATGGTGTTTTTCGAGCCAATCCATGCCAAGTATGGCATCGAACTCGAGCATATCTAACGGCACAAAGTCACCTGTTAGACAGTGCTCCCCTATCCCTACATTACACGAGGGATAGTAGTGTTTCCGCTCTACATCGTCTCCCAATGGCGTAGAAACCAGCAAAGGTTGCATCATTGCTACCAAAGGCATGTTCAATCCCTTGGCAAACACTTCGCTCACAAATGAACGTTGTGCCCCGGTATCGATGAGAATTCTCGCATCCCTATCGTTGATCTTTAGTGTTCCTACATATATAAGTCATGTAAGACACCCTATTCGACATCCCGACTGAAAAGGACCGGACGAAAAATATTCAGCCCATAATTACCCTATACCCGGTCGGGTAAGACCCCCATACCCGGTCGGGTATTACTCGAACTATTTTGGGAGGGACCTCTTGTTACCCTTGCTCGGTCGAGTACTTGCTTCAACTCGAGCACATTGTGAATACCCGGTCGGGTATATACCTATACCCGGTCGGGTATCACTCAAAATCCTTAAGTAAAAGCTCTCTGTCTTCAACGCTCGATCGAGTACACACCTTGGAACGAAATTTTTACTCATACTCGATCGAGTATACAACCATACCCGATCGGGTATGGCTTGAATTGCCAAAAGTGAACGGTCCTGCCACCCTTGCTTGATCGAGTACGCACTTCGAAGCTCAAAATCTACACATACCCGATCGAGTATATAGCCATACCCGATCGGGTATTGCTCGAAATGTCAAAAATGAAGCATCCTGCCTTGGCTGCCCGAACGGGTGCACACTTCAAAATCGAAGCGTGGCTTATACCCGGTCGGGTCTATAGGGGTACCCGATCGGGTCCTTCATATTTTTGAAGATTTTTCACCCAATTACACAATCAAATACGTGTGAAATCAAGAGATTACCTGCAATGGAGTTCGGGTTGGCCCGAGCATCAGCCTCGGTCATTGCATACACCCGTGCTTGGGTCCTCCCTTGGTTAACGGACACGGCGTTGCTAGCCGTGGGTCCGCCCCTTCCCGTGCCAGCCTCAGACGGCCCCGCACGTCCCCTACTAGTCGTGGGTCCTCCCATAGCTCCCGATGGTCCTCCTCCGTTCAGCATTGGACAAGAGGGTTTGAGATGGCTCGTGCTACCGCATTTGAAGCATCGGGGTGGTTCATTGCACCTTCCCTCGTGGTTCTTACCGCAGTTCGCGCACCTTGGTGGTCCCACACCCCCCGGTTTGGGCCCTTGCCCTCCTGGGCCCTTATACCTTTTCGTTGGTGGTGCTGTCGCCCTGAATGTACTGCCACCCCCAGCGTGATGCCTCCGGGAGTGGTCTTGTGGTCCCGAGTTGCCCCATTTCCTCTTCTTCGCCTCCTCGGCGTCTCTCGCCTTCCTTTCATTCCATTGGGTTTCCCCAAGGAGCCCCTGATTAACAATTTGGCTAAATGTCATGTTGTGTTGGTAAGTAGCCCGGTCACGGATGTCCAACTGTAGGGCATCCCAAAAGTGATTGGCCATACGATTTTCATCCAAGGAGTATTCTGGGATGAATCGTGCCAAGTCACGGAACCTCTGTTCCAATTGCCTCACCGAGCAACCATCCTCCTGTTTCAGGTTCGTGTACTCCCTCCTTTTGAGATTGACTTCAAAAGTTGAGTAGTACTGATTATAAAACTCCACTTCGAATTTCTCCCAAATGGCTTCACCGTGGAATTTTCCTTCCACGCCTTCCCACCATACAGCAGCTACCCCTTCTAGTAGCCTGGTGGCAACCCTCAACTTCACATCGAGTCCAATTTGCATATCCCTAGAAGCATCATTCAGCTTCTTAATCCGGTCGGCGGCCTCAGATATGTCGCCCTTGCCATCAAATGATTTTCACCCCAAGACCCTGGCCTCCTTGAGGTACTTGGAGATACGCACCATCGTGTCTCCCCCAAATGCCCCCGATGGAGCACTAGAAGCACCTCGGCTTCCCTGCCCCATGGTTTGCCTAGCCTGTCTAGCTTGGCGCCGCTGCTCTCTCTTTGCTTTATTCTCAAGGTACCATTCTAGTACCTCACTCATGCGGTCATAACGAGGATCATCATCCTCATCTTCTTCCTCAAAGTCCTCCCCGTTGTACGGGGTCTCCTCTTGCTCCGTGCTTGGAGCATATGTGAAATCGTCCGGTTCGGTGGCCCAAGACGGGTGCACAGAACCGACACGCGTGCTACTTGCCGTCGGCGTTGTAGAACGCCCACGACCCCTGCCTCTGCCTCCTCCTCGGCCTTGGCCCCGGCCTCTACCCCTAGAGGTCCGTGATTCAGCCCGTGTATCGTGCTCGGTGGCCCCCGGTGCACGACCCATCGGGTTCCTCCTAGTAATCCTGCGTCCACCCTCCATTTCTGAAAGAAATAAGGAATGAGTCATTAGACTCGTTTCAATGTCAATTGACGGATTAGTACAAAAGACACCCCTTGGTCCAACATTATGGCCAACAAACTGTTAAGGGTACCGTCTTAACAATAAGAGGTCAATAACTTGGTTTCCAACGGTTCCTTAAGTACAAAAACTGTTGCTCATGGTTTTATTCAAAACTTTTTGAGGATAACCATATTGAGAGGTTAATTATATAGTTTAGAAATCGATGGCTCTGATACCAGTTAATTGTCACGCCCCGGACCGCATCCGAGTCACGTAGACAACCGCCGTACAACCCGATAAGAACAACAACAGTTCATCCCTATTGAGTTGTACAAGGCGTCCGATTGATTCTATTGCCAAACCGATTAGTAAACACATACAATCAACATCAATATCATAATCAAACAAATGCGGAAATAATAATATGTTTGATACTTAGCCACACGTGGCAAACACGGGCACGCAGGCCCCCAACTGTTTTAATGAAAATATTGTTCAAAAATCCATGAGGAGTTTATACATTTGCAATAAGAATGGAAGCACGAACCACGTCTTCCTTCTCGATCGATCACCCTAGGCAAAGGTGCAGGTAGTAGGACTCTAGCCTCAACCTGAAAAATGTGAGGGCCCCTGGAGGGGTCAGTACTCCATAGAAGTACTAGTGACAAGCAGGTTATATGAAGAATAACTAATGTTTCAGACACGAGACCCGAAAATAGGGTGATACATATATATAGATGTCTCTCATCCACCCGATGATACATACTGTATATATACTCGTAAAATACTCAACCCGTAGGTCATTTACCTTAAAGAGTCTTTTAGAGATAAAGTTCTTACCTGACTTTTCTGACTCCTTTCCCGGTTACCTAGCTCACCAGCTACATTCTACATTCATAATATCCTACCGAGTTTTGGGAGTATTTAGCATCCCGGGGATACTCAACCCCAACCGAGTTTCAGGATCATTTAATGTCCCAGGGATACTATACCCCAACCGAGTTTCAGGATCATTTGCAGTCTCAGGGATACTCAACCCCAACCGAGTTTCAGGATCATTTATAGTCCCGGGGATGCTCAACCCCAACCGAGTTTCAGGATCATTTGCAGTCCCGGGGATGCTCAACCCCAACCAAGTTTCAGGATCATTTAATGTCCCGGGGATACTCAACCCCAACCGAGTTTCAGGATCATTTAATGTCCCGGGGATACTCAACCCCAAACTAAATCCTTACCAAACCCTAACCTGGATATGGCTAACCTTTCGTTCCTTCAACTATGGACAATACCTAGCCCTATAGTCATATAACCAACCTTAGGAACCAACGTGGGCGGGTCCAACCTGAACGGCCCACATTAACCCGCTCAAAACTGCCCGTTTTGAGCATAACCCAATACTCGATCGAGTATTAACCCATACTCGGTCGAGTACAGGAGACAGTAGTCCACAAAGCTGATTTCCAACAAATACCCGGTCGGGTATGTGTCAATACCCGATCGGGTATGGCAGTTGACTTGGTGGTCAACGCCCGTTTGACCCCCCAAACGGAGTCCGATTAACTTGAAATTTTATACACATATACTTCTTGATGTGCTAGATCCAAAAATACCATTTTGGATCCCTGGATCATCACACAAAATATGTTTTCACATTTTTAATCACCAAACCTACATAACATGCTTTTCAACTATGTTTTATGCAAAATCATGGCATAAGCAAATACTTGATTATCTTTAATCATTCCACAAAACATATCCTTGATTACTTTAGGTAATATCATGCCTCACGCAAAAGTTAGAAAGCATAAAGCCGTCTTCTCACCTTAATGAAGCTTATGAAGTTCTAGCCTTCCCGATTTAGCTCCGGCGAAACTCCGGCGAACTTCGACGAACTCCGGCGACAACTCCGGCGACTCTTTCAACTCCGTGAAAGTTCCTTGAATACCTTAGACAAGTTACTAACAAGTTTTTAGCATCATAACACCCATAGTAATACAAATAACCTCCAAAAGGTTATTTTCCAGCGAACCGGTCACTTTGGCTTCTAAGTCCATTCTTGGGCTTAGAACTACCTTCCAATCCCTCTTTCTACACATCCCAACGTGTAGAACAATACTAGGGGGTGAAATATGATTGAATAATCATAGAAGCGGATTGAAGAACAAGAAATAGGATTAATGAAGTCATTACCTTGTTAAACACAAGTTTTCCCACCTAAACTCCTCTTTTCTCTTCTCTTTTCCCTTTCTTCTTCCTCCCTTAACTTGGTGCGTGTATGATGGATGAAAATGGTTTATTTGCAGAGCTCCTCTCACTTGGTTGATGCCTGATACGAAATGGGGTGAGTTGGTATGATTGAGAATGCCTTCTTGGCATTTCTCACAATCATGGCATGTGGGAGGCCCTACTCCATTTAATGCCTTTCCCCTCAACCCCTTCTCTTTCCCCTCCCCCTTCTCTTTGTGCGGCTCCCCTTGACATCTGCAGCACCAAATTCGTGGGGTGGCCCCCACTCATGTGGGAGGTCATCCCTTTATGTCCCCAAGTGTAGAATCGGTTACGAAAGTTGTATTTTCCGGACTGTTTTAATTATATTTTATTTTACCGGGTCAAATAAAATATAACACTTGTTCCCAATCCTTATTGGACCTTAGAATGAATATGCATCTCTCAACTTTAATTTAGACGTCTCCGAAATCCCTTCTTGGGCTGTTATCTGATAAATTTCCGATATCGATAATTTGGCCCCGTTTGACCAACCGGTCAACTATATGCCATTGCCATGGCCCAATTAGGATATCCACCACCATATCCATATTATCTAGTCCAAGATTAATATTATATATATATATATATATATATATATATATATATATATATATATATGGGAGGGTTCCCGTGATAAAAGAGTGTTAGGAGAGAAAAAAGAATGAATTATAGCCATTGATATGATATTATTCATCTGATGGACACTAAAAGTTACACCAAGGCACCTAGTTTCGGTTATATTAATGTTTTTATAAGGAAGGTTTACAGATCATTAATTAGGAGGGTGATGGATAGTGTATCCGGGGGTAGCTTATCCGAGGGGTTATTGCGGAGAATAACTAGAGAGAAGTCAGAGCAAATAAGTAAGAGAGAGAGTGTATATTCGACATGTATTAAGTGTGGTTTACAATGGGGGAAAGGGGTGCTATTTATAGTAATAATAAATGCTAGATAAGGACACATGTCAGTTTTCTGGTGGTCGAGGAGTCACCTCGACCGGGGTGGCACTGGCACTCGCATGTGGCCGCATTAAATGCGGTTGTTGGATGTGACGTTTGTACTTGGTACGGTGATCCAGGCACATGTGAAGAGGATATTCTGTCGAGGTGGATGCCTTCGGCTGAAGGGTGTTCGGCCGAAGGCTCTTATAACCGAGGGCTCCTACCTGCCGAGGGCTGCAAGTGCCGAAGGCTTGGTTTTCAAGCTTTGTTCTCCTGTGATGCCTCTTCTAACCGAGGGCTCCTACCTGCCGAGGGCTGCAGTTGCTGAAGGCTTGGTTTTCAAGCCTTGTTCTCCTGTGATGTTTCTGAGCTCGATTCTGTCACTGGTAGCCTTCGGCCATGGGGCCGAAGGCACCCCTTTGCGTATTGTGGGCTGCTTAGAGCCCCATTTTGCTGGGCTTGGCCCGTTTGGGCCTATTGGGCCTGATTGTAGTAGAGGAAGTATGTGGGCCGGAGGTCCCTGGGCCATATACTCCATCAGGAGTCCCCCACTCCTTTTGCCGAAAGATACTTGAGGGAAAAGGAGTAGCTGTGGTGATTGCCCCGAAGGCTTCCCTGTTCTGTTGGGTGCCTCATTTTCTCAATTCCCCCATATGTCGAGGGCTGAGAGCTTCCTGAAGGGAGTGTAAGTGTGTTGCTCGCAGGGGCGGATCTAGCATTGTTGATAGAGTATATAGACTCGGACCCCCGGGTCTCACGACTATTGGGCCCGGACAGCGGCTCACACACATCTTACGGATATCATTTGTATTATTGTACTGCTTATATGTCATTTGTATGTAACTATGTACTAGATTAGTCTTTTATGTAGTTGGGCTACCGGGCCCATATTAGCGGCCCGACCCATTATTTCCCTATTTATACTCCTCTTGGAGCCATTTGTAAACCTAACATTTCCTAATCCATAATTCATACACAATATCATTTCTACTATTCATCTTCTCCAATTATCTAGCTCAATCTCTCCATTTTAATATACTTTGGATACCCTATAATCCATCAATGGTGCTTTCATTGAGAGATTAGAGCAAAATCAAGTTAGAATCCTCCCAAAAAATACAAAAAAGATCCACAAATTCATTCCAAACACAAAAAATCTAGCCAAAACTGTACTGAAAAATCCAAAAAAAAAAAAATGGCAGTTGGAATCTGGAACTTTCTAGATCTGTTCTAGAGTTGATACCGCCGCCTCCATCCATGCCTCGCTGTCGTCCATGTCGCCGCCCTTCACCACTGGCTCAGGCTCGTTGGAACCCGCCTGCTGCACTCCCAGATATCGTCACTCCTCGCCACCATGCCGTCAGTAACCGTTCGAGGCTCACTTCTCCGCCACCGTAAGAGCGAACCCAGCTGCACAAATCGGCCGGAGGTCGCGGCCTAGAGCTCAATCTAGACCAACGACGGAATACAGCTTGAGGCAGCAGAGTAACAGAGACAACGTCTGGAGGCTTACCCTAACAGCTTGCCTTCATCGGTGATTGAATCTGTCGACCCTAGCAGCTTCAGTCGAGCCTCCTCCGGTGGTGAGATGAGGTGGTGTCAAGGACGTCTGGTCAAGGGACCTTCACCCCTTTTTCTCTCGGTCTACGCTCACAAGAAGCTTCAGCTTGTCCACTTCCTACTTGCTAGACGTGAAAGGTGGCTGAAACTAGGTCAAAAATGGTCAAAAGGGTGGTGGGCCTCCTCAACTACAAGCCATGGATCCAATTTCTACATGGATCTGTTATTTCAGCCCATTATTCTGGCCCAAATAAGAGCTAAGTACCCCAAATTTCCTCCTATTTATACACTTAAAATATTTATTAAATGATAGTAGTATAATTATTACTATTATTAATTATATTTTTTCCACCACCATTATGGCGGGTTAAAAACCCCCCGAGGTGGTGAAGCCCATTATGAGGGATTAAAATTTCCCGAGGTCGCTAATGATGCATTATTATTGGCATTATTATTTTTATCATCGCCATTAGAGCGGGTCAAAAAACCCCAAAGTGGTGGACCCGAGCTCTAGTTTACTGAACATCTTTATTTGATGATTTGAATTATATTTAGGTCCATCGACCTACCCTAGTCACCTTTATTTGGTGACTCGGACATCTGAAAATGAGAGTCGCTACCGGCCGCACATGGCATTATGCCCGAGAGCGGTAAACGGTACACCTCGTTCTCCGAGACGCTAATCGCGTCGCCCAAAAGCTGTTGCCATGAACAACACACCTATTGTATTCCGCTTATTTTTTGGAAATGTAAATAGAAGATACCACGTGTCGTATCAGCAGCCTTCGAGCGAAAGGTTCAGGTCTGCTCCACTTTGTATTTTGTATCAGCGAAGGGCTCAGGCCTAGCTGAGAGAGCACATCGTCCTGGCCCCGTAAGCCTAGAGTGAAACGCTCAGGTATGGCCGATGATGTCCCCAGGACGAGGGCCCCGCAAACGGCCCGCGTCTTGAAATGGGAAGTTCACCGCGTCGTCCACGCGCCAGATCGCAGGACGACAGGCCTGAAATCATGGCCGAGGTGGCAAAATCCCCTCACTCAGGGTTGGGCAACGGCAGCCGTTGGAAACCAACCAAAAGTCTAGCCCGCGTCATAAATAGGCGACGAGACCCCCCTGAGATCACGGACGTTATAAACGAAGTCTGAACCGGCCGAAGGACGAGCACACCCTTCGACCGAAGCCTGAAAGAAGGATACTCCCCGAAATAGGGAACGGAAACGGAAATAAAAAAAAAGAAAAGGAAAAAGAAAAAATAAAAGAGGGAAGCCGAGGACCGCGCGCACTCGCCGGCCTCGAGAAAACAAAAAATGAAATCCCCACAACAATACTAAGTACATATCAGGCAAATACTACGCATTATGGACGAAGCAAGACCATACATGCGGATTAGACGAGCGCCCAGCGCCGTCCCTCATTTGTTAGACGAGCGCCCAACGCCGTCCTTCATCTTCAGACGAGCGCCCAGCGCCGTCCCTCATTTGTTAGACGAGCGCCCAGCGCCGTCCTTCATCCTTAGACGAGCGCCCAGCGCCGTCCTTCATTTGTAGACGAGCGCCCAGCGCCGTCCCTCATCTTAGACGAGCGCCCAGCGCCGTCCCTCATCTTAGACGAGCGCCCAGCGCCGTCCTTCATTCTTAGATGAGCGCCCAGCGCCGTCCCTCATTTTTTAGACGAGTGCCCAGCGCCGTCCCTCATTTTCAGACGAGCGCCTAGCGCCGTCCATCATCTCAGACGAGCGCCCAGCGCCGTCCATCATCTTAGACGAGCGCCCAGCGCCGTCCCTCATCTTAGACGAGCGCCCTGCGCCGTCCTTCATTCTTAGACGAGCGCCCAACGTCGTCCCTCATTTTTTAGACGAGCGCCCAGCGCCGTCCCTCATCTTAGACGAGCGCCCAGCGCCGTCCCTCATCTTAGACGAGCACCTAGCGCCGTCCTTCATTCTTAGACGAGCGCTCAGCGCCGTCCATCATCTCAGACGAGCGCCCAGCGCCGTCCATCATCTCAGACGAGCGCTCAGCGCCGTCCATCATCTCAGATGAGCGCCCAGCGCCGTCCATCATCTCAGACGAGCGCCCAGCGTCGTCCATCATCTCAGACGAGCGCCCAGCGCCGTCCCTCATCTTAGACGAGCGCCCGACGCCATCCTTCATTCTTAGACGAGCGCCCAACGCCGTCCCTCATTTTTTAGACGAGCGCCCAGCGCCGTCCCTCATTTTCAGACGAGCGCCCATCGCCGTCCCTCATGTTCAGACGAGCGCCCATCGCCGTCCATCATCTCAGACGAGCGCCCAACGTCGTCCATCATCTCAGACGAGCGCCCAGCGCCGTCCATCATCTCAAGACCGGCTTCCTCAGCGCCGCGAGTCTTGAGCCAGCGATCGGGCTCGCCATCCCTTCCCGGATGGTGACCATCGCCTCTATATGACGATCGGCTTCACCATCGCCTCGTCATCATATTATAGGACCGGCTCCTCATCGCCGTTGTCCTCACATCACGACCGGCCCCTTGGCCTCGGTGTGATTATCTATCTCAAGACCGGTTTCCTCAGCGCCGCGAGTCTTGAGCCAGCGATCGGGCTCACCATCCCTTCCCGGATGGTGACCATCGCCTTTATATGACGATCGGCTTCATCAGCGCCTCGTCATCATATTATAGGACTGACTCCTCATCGCCGTTGTCCTCACATCACGGCCGGCCCCTCGGGCTCGGCGTGATCATCTATCTCAAGACCGGCTTCCTCAGCGCCGCGAGTCTTGAGCCAGCGATCGGGCTCGCCATCCCTTCCCGGATGGTGACCATCGCCTTTATATGACGATCGGCTTCATCAGCGCCTCGTCATCATATTATAGGACCGGCTCCTCATCGCCGTCGTCCTCATATCACGATCGAACCCCTCGGCCTCGGCGTGATTATCTATCTCAAGACCGGCTTCCTCAGCGCTGCGAGTCTTGAGCTAGCGATCGGGCTCGCCATCCCTTCCCGGATGGTGACCATCGCCTTTATATGACGATCGGCTTCATCATCGCCTCGTCATCATTTATTTGGACCGACTCCTCATCGTCGTTGTCCTCACATCAGGACCGGCCCCTCGGCCTCGGCGTGATCATCTATCTCAAGACCGGCTTCCTCAGCGCCGTGAGTCTTGAGCTAGCGATCGGGCTCGCCATCCCTTCCCGGATGGTGACCATCGCCTTTATATGACGATCGGCTTCATCAGCGCCTCGTCATCATATTATAGGACCGGCTCCTCATCGCCGTTGTCCTCACATCACGGCCGGCCCCTCGGCCTCGGCGTGATCATCTATCTCAAGACCGGCCTCCTCAGCGCCGCGAGTCTTGAGCTAGCGATCGGGCTCGCCATCCCTTCCCGAATGGTGACCATCGCCTCTATATGACGATCGGCTTCACCAGCGCCTCGTCATCATTATAGGACCGACTCCTCATCGTCGTTGTCCTCACATCACGACCGGCCCCTCGGCCTCGGTGTGATCATCTATCTCAAGACCGGCTTCCTCAGCGCCGAGAGTCTTGAGCTGGCGATCGGGCTCATCATCTCTTCCCGGATGGTGACCATCGCCTCTATATGACGATCAGCTTCACCATCGCCTCGTCATCATTATTTGGACCGACTCCTCATCATCGTCGTCCTCATATCACGATCGACCCCCTCGGCCTCGACGTGATTATTTATCTCGAGACCGGTCTTAGTAATCCCTTCCCGGATGGCGACCGTTGCATGGATCTTCGGACCGGCCCCTCAGTGCCTTCGTCCTCATATCACGACCGGCCCCCTCGGCCTCGACATGATTATTTATCTCGAGACCGGTCTTAGTCATTCCTTTACCGAGTGACGACCGTTGCATGGATTTTTGGACCGGCCCCTCATCGCCGTCGTCCTCACATCATGCTCGGCCCCTCGCCTCGGCGTGATTATCTATCTCAAGACCGGCTTCCTCAGCGCCGAGAGTCTTGAGCTGGCGATCGGGCTCACCATCCCTTCCTGGATGGTGACCGTCGCCTTTATATGACGATTGGCCCATCATGGCCTCGTCATCATTTATTGGAACGGCTCATCATCTCCGTCATGCTCACATCGCGGCAGACCCCTCGGTCTCAACGCGATCTTGAGCTAGCGACTGGGCTCACCATCCCTTCCTGGATGGTGGCCATCGCCTCTATATGACGGCCGACTCATCATTGCTGTCACGCCCCGGACCTACCTGGACACGTCAACAACCCGCCGTACAGTACGAATAGTCAACCGCAGTCCGACTCATCCATACTATACAAGGCGTCTTGAATACCATTCACACATAGTACATCCATAAACAAACATAATGTAAAACATTTATTAAAACAGCGGAAACGATAGATACAAGTGTTCAAGCCACACTTGGCATAATTAGGCATGCAAGCCCCCAAAATAATTATTCAGAAAATATTATCCATGAGCATTATTCATATTGTTTTTTCAAAACAAGAACGGGAGAAGCACGAACCAAGTCTTCTCCTCAGAAACTTCCCGAAGCAGCGGCTGGTGGTAGCAACCTTCAAGTTCTACCTGAAACTGTGAGGTGGCCTCCCCCGTGAAGGGGAGGTCAGTACTTGGAAGCATTTGACAAGTACAATGACAACTATACTAAGTATAATCAAAGTTTAAACCTCTGAGGCCCTCAACTAGGGCATTATTACATTATAGTTAATCCGTTCATTTAATATCAATTCATCATTATTTGTCACGGTCTAGAGCCCAGCTCATAATCACCGTCATCTACTACGGTCTAGAGCCCAGCTCATAATCACCGTCATCTACTACGGTCTAGAGCCCAGCTCATAATCACCGTCATCTACTACGGTCTAGAGCCCAGCTCATAATCACCGTCATCTACTACGGTCTAGAGCCCAGCTCATAATCACCGTCATCTACATCGGTCTTGAGCCCGGCTCATAATCACTGATTCCTTATAATTCAAATTCTTATGATCTAATTCATCCATTTCTCAACTAACATTCCCAACTAATATTTCAATGCTAGTTATTTATTTATTTCAATATAATTCCTTCTTCTTGCATATTGGCCTTAATATCAAATATCACTTTCATACCTTCATGGCTTCTCCTCATGGCATCAAAGTATACTATCCCAAATGATATTCATGGTTGGTACAACCATCATACACACATATTCATAACATCTAAACATACACAATTTATTCATAAATTTGTGTATCATGCATACTATACTTTTAATCAATAGTAGTTCTATCTATACATTATTAACCATCAACAATTCATGCACATCACATTTATATTCACTTAGGAAATCCCATGAAATTAACCCAAAGATTATAAGTATCATAGTCGGTCATCCTCACCTTAATTAAGCTTAAGCGTGTTCTACGTTTCTCGATTGAACTTTGACCAACTCCGGCGAACTTTGACCAACTCCGGCGAACTTTGACCAACTCCGGCGAACTTTGGCCAACTCCGACGAAACTCCGGCGAGGCTCAAAAATACTTTAAATTAAGTTCCTAACAAGGTTTTATCATCACAAAACCCATATCAACACAAGTAACCTATAAAAGGTTATTTTCCGGCAAACCGGTCGATTTGGCTTCTAAGTCCGTTTTTGGACTTAGAATCACTTTCCAACCCATTATTCCACACTGAAATCATGTAGAACAATACTAAAGGTCTTTCATATGATATATATCTTATATGCTAGAAGAAAAACAAAGGAAAAGTTATGATAAGGTCATTACCTTAATTTTCACACTTTTTCCTAGTTTTTTCCTTCTTAAACTTTCTTCTTGGACTCCCTTGAGCTTGAGTTCGGATTTGGGGCTATGGAGATGAGGTTGTAGAGGTTCTTTCCTCCTTTCCCTTGCTGCTGGCCGAACTAGTGAGGAGGGGGATGGGTAGGAATGCCTCTTTGTCTCCTTTTGGGCAATGAGTGAAAGGGAGGAGGGCCACCATGATTTGTTTTGATGCCAAACATCTCAAATCAGTCCTCTCCCACCTCATATCTCTTACCAGCCTGCTAAGGCCCTGAATGATGAGGCTAAAATCGTGGGTTGGCCCCCACCCATGTGGGAGGTCAACCCTTTTTGTCCAGAAGTGTACAATCGGTTCCGAAAGTTGTATTTTTCCGGACTGTTTTAAGTATATTTTATTTTATCGGGTCAAATAAAATATAACACTTGTTCCCAATTCTTAATGGACCTTAGAATCAATATGCATCCCTCAACTTTAATTTAGAAGTCTCTGAAATCCCTTTTCGGGCTGTTATCTGATAGATTGCCGATATCGATAATTTGGCCCCGTTTGACCAACCGGTTAACCCTATGCCATTGTCATGGCTCAACTAGGATATCCACCACCATATACATATTATCTAGTCCAAGATCAATATAATATGTGGCCCCGATAATATCGGGCGGTCCCCACTCCCGATGTGGGCCCCACGTGCATTTTACTATTCACGCGGAAAAAAAATATAATACAAATTCCCAACTTCGTAAATTCACTAAAAACTTCATAAGGTTCAATAAATTATTCGCTTAACAGTAAATACATTTGGGGACGGTGTTACAAGTTCACCCCCCCTTATTTGGGATTTCGTCCCCGAAATCCACGTGTCTAATCGAAAAGGAAAGGGTACTGCTCCCTCATTGAGACCTCAGTCTCCCAGGTTTCTTCTTCGACTCGATCACTCCTCCAAAGGACCT
Source organism: Cuscuta europaea (assembly GCA_945859875.1). Lineage (NCBI taxonomy): Eukaryota > Viridiplantae > Streptophyta > Magnoliopsida > Solanales > Convolvulaceae > Cuscuta > Cuscuta europaea. Next base: position 24,455,390 of record CAMAPE010000038.1, read on the forward strand.
TTACCATAGGGATCTCCTGGTTCCTTAGTTTCTTTACCTGTTGACCCACAATCTTCACCGGTTCCACCGCATATTGTAGGTCTTCACGTATCTCTACCGGTGGTTTCTCAAGGATATGAGATGGATCTCGCACGTATTTCTTGAGCATTGATACATGGAACACGTCGTGTATCTTCTCAAGTTCTGGGATCAATTTGATACGGTAAGCCACGGCCCCTATCCTTTCAAGGATTTCAAATGGGCCAATGTATCGGGGGTTAAGTTTTCCCCTCGATATAAATCTGATGATATCTTTCCAAGGAGAAATCCTTAGAAAGACCTTATCACCGACCTCAAACTCCAATGGCCTGCGTCGTTTGTCAGCATAACTCTTTTGCCGATCTTGGGCAGCCTTGAGTCTCTCCTGAATGACCTTCACCTTAGCCTTGGTGATTTCGACAAGTTCGATCCCCTCGAGCTTGGCTTCGCCAACCTCGTCCCAACACAGCGGGGTTCTACATTTCCTCCAAACAATGCCTCGTATGGAGGCATGCCAATACTCGCCTGATAACTGTTGTTATAGGCGAACTCGGCCAGAGCCAAATGCTTGTCCCAACTCCCTTGAAACTCCAGAGCACATGCCCTAAGCATATCTTCCAGAATCTGTATCACCCTCTCGGATTGCCCATCCGTCTGTGGGTGAAAGGCTGTGCTAAACTTTAGCTTCGTACCCAAGGATGCTTGAAATTTTGGCCAAAATCGGGATGTGAAACGTGGGTCCCTATCCGAGACAATGGATATCGGAACTCCATGCAGTCTCACAATCTCCTCCGTGTATAGCTTTGTCAATCTTTCAAGAGGATAAGTAATGTTGATAGGCAAAAAGTGTGCACTCTTGGTGAGCCTATCAACCACTACCCATACTGCATCATAGTTGTTCACTGTTCGTGGCAGCCCCACCACGAAGTCCATGGTCACGTGCTCCCACTTCCATTCTGGAATGGTAAGTGGTTGTAAAAGCCCTGCCGGGTGCTGATGTTCCGCCTTGACTTGTTGGCAAGTAAGGCACCGACTCACGTACTCTGCGATGTCCCTCTTCATACCCGACCACCAGTAACTTTCCTTCAAGTCTCGGTACATTTTAGTACCTCCTGGATGCATGGCATACGCCGAAGAATGAGCCTCCTGCAGTATAGACCTTTGGAGTTCCTCGTTCCTTGGTATGCATACACGGCCTTTAAACAATAAAAGACCGTCATCACGTACCCGAAAGTTCTCAACAGGTCCCTCAAGGATCTGTTCACGGATCTTCTGACATTCTTCATCAGTGGCCTGACATCTACTGATCTCACTCAGCAATGTAGGCCTAACCTCGAATCTAGCAATGAGAACCCCACTTTTGGACACCTCCACTTGTGCCCTTAGTGAGCGTAGACACGTGAGTAACGTCCCCGATGTACTCTTTCTGCTCAATGCATCGGCTACTACATTGGCCTTCCCGGGATGATAGTCGATGATCAAGTCATAGTCCTTGATCAACTCCATCCATCTCCTCTGTCTCATATTCAACTCTTTTTGAGTGAATACATACTTCAAGCTTTTATGATCGGTGAAAATGTGACACGTCTCCCCATAGAGATAATGCCGCCAAATTTTCAGTGCAAACACTACCGCTCCCAACTCTAGATCATGGGTAGGGTAGTTTGCCTCGTGTTTCTTCAATTGCCTTGAAGCGTAGGCAATCACCCGACCGTTTTGCATTAGAACACATCCAAGCCCTTGGATGCTAGCATCACTGTATATGTCGTACCCTATCCCTTGTGTGGGTAGAGTGAGGACTGGTGCTTCTGTAAGCCGTTTCTTTAGTTCGAGAAACCCTTTCTCACAATTGTCGTCCCATATGAACTTGGCCCCTTTCCTTGTGAGCTTTGTCAAAGGAGACGCCAATACAGAAAATTTTTCAACAAACTTACGATAATATCCTGCCAAACCGAGGAAACTACGTATTTCTTTCACGTTCTTGGGTCTCTCCCAATTCATAATGGCTTCTATCTTGGCTTTATCCACCGCAATGCCCGAACCTAACACGACATGCCCGAGGAACCCGATCTCTTTGAGCCAAAACTCGCATTTAGAGAACTTGGCAAAGAGTTGTTTTTCCCTTAGCCGTTCAAGTACAAGTCTCAAACGATCTTCATGCTCCCACTCACTCTTGGAGTATATCAAAATATCGTCAATGAATACTATGACGAATTGATCTAAGTATTCACTGAACACGCGGTTCATCATGTTCATGAATGCCGCCGGGGCGTTGGTTAGCCCGAACGACATAACTAGGAACTCGAAATGACCATACCTTGTGCGGAACGCACTCTTCGGTATGTCATCTTCCTTTATTTTCAGTTGGTGGTACCCCGACCTCAAGTCAATCTTCGAAAACACCGTCGCCCCTCGGAGCTGATCAAACAAGTCATCAATTCTAGGCAAGGGATACCTATTCTTGATTGTGACCTTGTTCAGTTGACGATAGTCAATGCACATACGAAGTGTTCCATCTTTCTTCTTCACGAAAAGGACCGGTGCTCCCCACGGAGAGTGACTCGGCCTTATGAAACCGTTATCCAATAGCTCTTGCAATTGGGTTTTCAACTCGTTAAGTTCAGCGGGTGCCATTCTGTATGGCGGTATAGAGATTGGTTTGGTGCCAGGTTCGACCTCGATCACGAACTCAATCTCCCTATCGGGTGGAAGTCCCGACAAGTCTTTTGGGAAGACATCCGGATACTTGCACACAACTCTCACATCATTGATGTCTATCTCTTCTTTGGTCTTGTCCACCACATACGCTAGGTATGCGTGACACCCCTTTCTCATCATATTCCTTGCTCTCACGGCGGATATGATACAACAGTTTGATTTGCCTCTATCTCCCTCGAAGCGTAAGGTCAACCCTTCGCCGCCTTCGAGTTCAAGAACCTTCGTGTAGCAATCGACCCTAGCATGATGTTTCTCAAGCCAATCCATCCCGAGGATTGCATCAAACTCGATCATACTCAGCGGTACGAAATCACACGTCAAGTTCTGTCCCTCCACCTCCACCTCACACGATGGATAGTGGCTTTCTCTCTCGATATCATTCCCTAGAGGCGTGGACACCAATAGGGTTTGAGTCATCGGTACAAGAGGTCCGTTGAATCCGCTGGCGAACGCCTCACTCACAAATGATCGTTGCGCCCCGGTATCAATAAGGATCCTTGCTTCTCTCCCGTTTATCTTTAGTGTTCCTACATTCATAAGTAATGTAAGACACACCATCTAATAAATAGGTTCGTTTTTTTAAGTCGTAGAGTATGTTGGTTGTGTTTCGGGTGGGGTCCGTTCGATACTCTCCCGAAATTTCCCGGTTTCTAACCTTTAGGACCGTTTTAGGATCAACCCGGGTGAAAGCCGGCCGCTTTTCACGAAAGCCGGCCGGTTTTCGACTGCGAGAAAAATTCTAAGTTTTTAATCACGAAAGCCGGGCGGCTTTTACGAAAGCCGGGCGGCTTTCGTCGCCGTAGTTTTTTATTCAGGGAATGATTTCGAAGCCGGCCGGTTTCTACTAAACCCGGTCGGGTTTCAGCAGCGCAGGAATTTCTAGGCCCGACGAAAGCCGGGCGGCTTTCGCCAAAGCCGAGCGGCTTTCGCAAAAGCCGAGCGGCTTTCAGCTGCGAGAAAATTTCCAGGTCAGGCCTTTATGAAAGCCGGCCGGTCTTTACAAAAGCCGGCCGGTTTTTGGTTGCGAGAACTTTACTGATTAAATGATGACGAAAGTCGGGCGGCTTTTGGTGGAAACCGGCCGGCATTCGTCGCCGCAGCATTTTCTCAGTATTTCAAGACGAAAGCCTGGCGGCTTTCGTCAAATGCCGGGCGGCATTCGCCCAGGGCGGGGGTTTTTCCTCCCCTTTTCCCACAATCCCGACCAACCCGTCGGGGTTACAAATTTTGCACCTTACAAACACTCCTATTGCATACAATGGAGTAATATCGTGAGTTTAAGATCTTACCCGCCACGGAGTCCGGGTTAGCACGTGCGTCCGCCTCCGTCATCGCATAAACTCTAGCTTGAGTTCTTCCTTGATTCACGGACGGCGCATTGCTCGTGCTCGCTCCCCCTGGCCCACACTGGCATGAGGTGCTCCGGCCCGGTTCCTACTTGCCGTGGTAGCGCCGCTTGGTCCCGACCCCCGGTTCCCACCAAGTTGAGGGCAGTTTGGCTTAATATGCCCTGTACTCCCGCATTGGTAGCACCGTGGTGGATCACGACACTTACCGGTGTGGTTCCTGTTGCAATTCCTGCACCTTGGCGTCATTGGGGCTTGTGAGCCCGAGTAGTGCCCGCTCGTGGCCGGGTTTCCCTTGGATGGTGCTGCCGGTGCCCTGAACGATCCACCTCCCCCGTGGTTCCCCTTCTTATTGGGACCTTGGGGGCCATGGCTTTCCCACTTCCTTTTCTTGGCCTCTTCGGCATCTCTCTTCTTCCTCTCCTCCCATTGCTTTTCTCCCTTCAACCCTTGGGCAACCACTTGGCTGAAAGTCATATTGGGCAATTGAGTTGCCCTGTCACGTATCTCCAAGTCCAAGGCCTCCCAAAAATGATTCACCATTCGGTTTTCATCACAAGCATACTCCGGTATGTGATCAGCAAGGTCTCTGAACTTGTTCTCAAGTTCTTTCACCGTCATGTTACCGCCTTGGGTTAGGAGAGTGTATTCCCTCACCTTGGCGTTTACTTCGAAGTCAGAGTAGTACTGGGCAAAGAATTCTTGTCGAAAATCCTCCCATGTAACAGTTCCGCCATACTTACCCTTGGTTCCATCCCACCATTTGGATGCCAACCCTTCGAGTAACCTTACCGCGATTCTCAGTTTAAAATCGGGGGTGAGCTGCATGTCAAGGGCTGCCTCGTTCAGCCTCTTGATCCACTGGGCGGCAACCGAGATGTCTCCCGTCCCGTCGAACGGTTTGCACCCTAAGTCCCTCGCCTCCTTGATGTATTTGGAGATCCTTATGACTGGACCTCCATCGCCCCGACTCCCATGCGCTTCCACATGGGTTCTCGAATCACAAAAACTCCTCCCTCTTGGGGCCCCGCCCGAAGGTTGCCCTGCACGGTGCCTTCGGCGTGCCCTCCTTTCTTCGCGCTCCCGATGATACTGTTGGAGCAGCGCTTCGATTCTGGCCAAGGAGCCACTTTCCTCTTCATCACTCACATCGTCATCATTCTCTTCGTAAGGGGTCTCAACTGGCTCAGTCCCCGGCTGGTAAGTTGAGTCCTCATAGGACCAATAGGTCTCACTCTCGGTATCAACGTGGCCATCGCTCACGGTTTGACGTTGGCCTCCACGGCCCCTTCCTCTTGATCCCCTAGAGGACCCCCGGCAACCGCGCTCGGACCCACCCGGTGCACGGCCCAACAGGTTCCTCCTAGTGATCCTTCCAATTGGTTCCATTTCTGAAATAAATTAGAATGAGTCGTTAGACTCGTATCGAGTGTCAAATGACGGACGGGTACTTAAAGACATCCTTCGGCTCAAGTCACCGCCATACCAATTGTTAAGGGTACCATCTTAACAATCAGAGGCATTGCAACTCAAGTACCAAAAGTTCTATAAGTACAAAACTTATGCTCATGGTTTTTCAAATTCATTTTCAAAAAGAATTTTTTAAGCTTCATTATGATGTTTACGGACTAAGGCTCTGATACCATTTAAATTGTCACGCCCCGGACCTACCCGGACACGTCAACAACCCGCCGTACAGTACGAATAGTCAACCGCAGTCCGACTCATCCATACTATACAAGGCGTCTTGAATACCATTCACACATAGTACATCCATAAACAAACATAATGTAAAACATTTATTAAAACAGCGGAAACGATAGATACAAGTGTTCAAACCACACTTGGCATAATTAGGCATGCAAGCCCCCAAAATAATTATTCAGAAAATATTATCCATGAGCATTATTCATATTGTTTTTTCAAAACAAGAACGGGAGAAGCACGAACCAAGTCTTCTCCTCAGAAACTTCCCGAAGCAGCGGCTGGTGGTAGCAACCTTCAAGTTCTACCTGAAACTGTGAGGTGGCCTCCCCCGTGAAGGGGAGGTCAGTACTTGGAAGCATTTGACAAGTACAATGACAACTATACTAAGTATAATCAAAGTTTAAACCTCTGAGGCCCTCAACTAGGGCATTATTACATTATAGTTAATCCGTTCATTTAATATCAATTCATCATTATTTGTCACGGTCTAGAGCCCAGCTCATAATCACCGTTATCTACTACGGTCTAGAGCCCAGCTCATAATCACCGTCATCTACTACGGTCTAGAGCCCAGCTCATAATCACCGTCATCTACTACGGTCTAGAGCCCAGCTCATAATCACCGTCATCTACTACGGTCTAGAGCCCAGCTCATAATCACCGTCATCTACATCGGTCTTGAGCCCGGCTCATAATCACCGATTCCTTATAATTCAAATTCTTAGGATCTAATTCATCCATTTCTCAACTAACATTCCCAACTAATATTTCAATGCTAGTTATTTATTTATTTCAATATAATTCCTTCTTCTTGCATATTGGCCTTAATATCAAATATCACTTTCATACCTGCATGGCTTCTCCTCATGAAATCAAAGTATACTATCCCAAATGATATTCATGGTTGGTACAACCATCATACACACATATTCATAACATCTAAACATACACAATTTATTCATAAATTTGTGTATCATGCATACTATACTTTTAATCAATAGTAGTTCTATCTATACATTATTAACCATCAACAATTCATGCACATCACATTTATATTCACTTAGGAAATCCCATGAAATTAACCCAAAGATTATAAGTATCATAGTCGGTCATCCTCACCTTAATTAAGCTTAAGCGCGTTCTACGTTTCTCGATTGAACTTTGACCAACTCCGGCGAACTTTGACCAACTCCGGCGAACTTTGGCCAACTCCGACGAAACTCCGGCGAGGCTCAAAAATACTTTAAATCAAATTCCTAACAAGGTTTTATCATCACAAAACCCATATCAACACAAGTAACCTATAAAAGGTTATTTTCCGGAAAACCGGTCGATTTGGCTTCTAAGTCCGTTTTTGGACTTAGAATCACTTTCCAACCCATTATTCCACACTTAAATCATGTTGAACAATACTAAAGGTCTTTAATATGATATATATCTTATATGCTAGAAGAAAAACAAAGGAAAAGTTATGATAAGGTCATTACCTTAATTTTCACACCTTTTCCTAGCTTTTTCCTTCTTAAACTTTCTTCTTGGACTCCCTTGAGCTTGAGTTCGGATTTGGGGCTATGGAGATGAGGTTGTTGAGGTTCTTTCCTCCTTTCCCTTGCTGCTGGCCGAACTAGTGAGGAGGGGGATGGGTAGGAATGCCTCTTTGTCTCCTTTTGGGCAATGAGTGAAAGGGAGGAGGGCCACCATGATTTGTTTTGATGCCAAACATCTCAAATCAGTCCTCTCCCACCTCATATCTCTTACCAGCCTGCTAAGGCCCTGAATGATGAGGCTAAAATCGTGGGTTGGCCCCCACCCATGTGGGAGGTCAACCCTTTTTGTCCAGAAGTGTACAATCGGTCCCGAAAGTTGTATTTTTCCGGACTGTTTTAAGTATATTTTATTTTATCGGGTCAAATAAAATATAACACTTGTTCCCAATTCTTAATGGACCTTAGAATCAATATGCATCCCTCAACTTTAATTTAGAAGTCTCCGAAATCCCTTTTCGGGCTGTTATCTGATAGATTGCCGATACCGATAATTTGGCCCCGTTTGACCAACCGGTCAACCCTATGCCATTGTCATGGCTCAACTAGGATATCCACCACCATATACATATTATCTAGTCCAAGATCAATATAATATGTGGCCCCGATAATATCGGGCGGTCCCCACTCCCGATGTGGGCCCCACGTGCATTTTACTATTCACGCGGAAAAAAAATATAATACAAATTCCCAACTTCGTAAATTCACTAAAAACTTCATAAGGTTCAATAAATTATTCGTTTAACAGTAAATACATTTGGGGACGGTGTTACAATTGCTCCGTCATCATATTTCGGATTGGCTCTTTTCATCGCCATCCGCGCATCACGACCGGCCCCTCGGCCTCGGCGTGACTATCTATCTCAAGACCGGCTTCCTCAGCGCCGAGAGTCTTGAGCTAGCGATCGGGCTCGCCATCCCTTCCTGGATGGTGACCATCGCCCTTATATGACGATTGGCTTCATTCTTGCCTCGTCATCATATTATCGGATCGGCTCATCATCTCCGTCCGCACATCACGATCGGCCCCTCGGCCTCGGCGTGATTATCTATCCCCAAGACCGGTCTCAGTTATTCCTTCATCGGATGGCGACCGTTGCTTGGACTTTTGGATCAGCCTCATAGTGCTGACGACCTCGCATCACGATCGGCCCCTCGGCCACGACGTCACACCCTATCCCAACACCGGCTTCATCAGCGCCGAGTGTGTTGGGCTAGCGATCAGGCTCGCCATCCCCTCCTGGATGGTGACTATCGCCTCTATATGACGATCAGCTCCATCATCGCCTTGTCATCATATTTCGGACTGGCTCATTATTGCTGTCCGCACACCACGTTCAGCCTCTCGGCCTCGACGTGATTATTTATCTCAAGACCGGCTCCCAGCGCCGAAGTCTTGTTATAGCGATTGGGCTCGCCATCCCTTCCCGGACGGCGACCATCGCCTCTATATGACGCACGGCTCATCATCGCCTCGTCCTCACATTTAGACCGGCACCAGCGCCGAAGTCCTTATCTATCGACCAGGCTCGCCATTCCCTTCCTGGGTGGTGACCGTCGCCTTCATATGACGCATGGCTTATCATCGCCTTGTCCCCATATTCGGACCGGCTCACCAGCGCCATCGTCCCCACATTCGGACCGGTTCGTCAGCGTTGTCGTCCTCATATTCGGACCGACTCATCAGCGTCGTCGTCCTCATATTCAGACAGGCGTCCACCGCCTCGTCCCCCTATTCAGATATAGCGAACATCTTGCGGTCTCCGGCCAAAAGGCTAAAGGAGCCCAGAGTTCAGCCATATATCGCTCCGTCATCTTTATTTGATGACACGAAGCTCATTTGCAGGCCCATCGGCCATATATCGCTCTGTCATCTTTATTTGATGATGAAGAGCTCATTTGTAGGCCCATCGGCCATATATCGCTCTGTCATCTTTATTTAATGATGAAGAGCTCATTTGCAGGCCCATCGGCCATATATCGCTCTGTCATCTTTATTTGATGATGAAGAGCTCACCTACAGGACCATCGACCATATATCGTTCTGTCATCTTTATTTGATGACGAGGAACTCATTTGTAGACCTCTGAGCCACATCTTGCTCCGTCATCTTTATTTGATGACGCGAAGCTCAGTTGTAGGCCCATCGGGCATATATCGCCTCGTCATCTTTATTTGATGACGCGAAGCTCATTTACAGGCCCATCGGCCATATCTCACTCCGTCATCTTTATTTGATGACATGGCGCTCGCATATAGGCCTCTGAGCCTTACATCACCCCGTCGTCTTTATTTGACGACGTGGAGCTCTTATGCAGGCCTCTGAGCCATACATCACCCCGTCGTCTTTATTTGACGACGTGGAGCTCTTATGCAGGCCTCTGAGCCATACATCACCCCATCGTCTTTATTTGACGACGTGGAGCTCTTATGCAGGCCCCTCGGCCGCACCATCGCCCCGTCGTCTTTATTTGACGACGTGGAGCTCTTATGCAGGCCCCTCGGCCGCACCATCGCCTCGTCGTCTTTATTTGACAACGTGGAGCTCTCTTACAGGCCTCTCGGCCCATCGGCCTTACGTTCTGGTCATCTTTATTTGATGAACCAGACATCATATTGTGGACGGTCGCTCGACCCATCCCTTAGTCATCTTTATTTGATGACTAGGACTACTGATCATGATGAGCTACCCACATCTAGAGATCGGCCTCGACCATCCAGCTGACGGGCACCGCTACAGCTCCATCTCCAGGCCGAAGGGCTCGCACCTTTTGTTTCATTTTGGGGGCATCCGGTGTACTCTTTTTCCCTCATTAGGATTTTTTCCCACAGGGTTTTTCCTAATGAGGTTTTTAACGAGGCATCTCCCCATCGTGGATCAAAAGGTGTCAACCCTCGGCCCCCTGTTGAAGACATCATCCGACACGCATTACTCTACTCCTCTTCACCTCATTACACTCGCCTCAAGGAGTGGGGGACTGGGAGAGCGGGGGACTTAGCGCCTCCGTTAACCAAAGAAGCAGAATTTCAAATTTTTGTTCATGAAGTTTACTCACCAGACGGCGACAGATCAGCACACAGTTCTACTCTCTTTCGCCTCGAATACTCTCGACTCAGAGAGTGGGGGACTCCTGATAGAGTATATAGACTCGGACCCCCGGGTCTCAAGACTATTGGGCCCGGACAGCGGCTCACACACATCTTACGGATATCATTTGTATTATTGTACTGCTTATATGTCATTTGTATGTAACTATGTACTAGATTAGTCTTTTATGTAGTTGGGCTACCGGGCCCATATTAGCGGCCCGACCCATTATTTCCCTATTTATACTCCTCTTGGAGCCATTTGTAAACCTAACTTTTCCTAATTCATAATTCATACACAATATCATTTCTACTATTCATCTTCTCCAATTATCAAGCTCAATCTCTCCATTTTAATATACTTTGGATACCCTATAATCCATCATATAATCCATCAATTGTCATTCAGCAGGGGCCAAATTTAATTGAAGTGTTAAATATAGTATTCCTTTAAATAATTACTTGTGTTCTTAAATAAATGCAACATGTTGAATTTTACACTATTCATATATTATATTTTGATTACACTTTATTTTTTAATGAATTAATAACTTTTTTTAAAATATTGTTCAACTTGTCTAATTGTAAATTTTCAAAATCTTATTTTTTTTTATTTTTTTACTAATAGAGAATAATATATGGAGTATATTACTGATCAAAGTTGTGCATCAACAAATGTGACAAGTAAACTGTTGCATTTACTTAAGAACAAATGTAGTGTATATTTAATAAAACATATTTTCATGTGTAAAATAACATATGTTACAACATAAATCTCTAAGACAAAAATAAATATTATGAGAATAAGATTTTTTGTCAAAATCAATTACATAAACACCTCAAACCCATAATTATTGAACTTATTTTCACCTCCAAACCTAATGAGTTGAACATATGCTCTCCATTGCAAAACAAAAAATGTTGTCACTGGGAATCGAACACAAGATCTTCATGATACTACGCCGGCATGGACATGATCTACCACCATCTCACCATTTTCATTTTTGTTAAGCTTTTGACTGTTATTATTTTTATACCATTTCTACACAACATTAAATATATCAAAATAAATATATATACATACTAATTTTTTTATTTTTTTGAGCATGGGCCTAGGCCCTCCCTGGCCCATAGCTAGATCCGCCCCTGGTTGCTCGTATGTGTTTCTTTGTTGTAGTTTGTAAAGTAATGAGAGATCTGCATTTGTGTGCTTTGCCGAGGGCATTTGTTGACTGAAGGCTTTGTGTGGTTGAAGGCATCATGTGGCCGAAGGCATCATGTGGCCGGAGGCATCATGTGGCCGAAGGCATCATGTGGCCAAAGGCATCATGTGGCCAAAGGCATCATGCGGCCGAAGGCATTGTGTGGCCGGAGGCATTCTGTAAGCCGACGGCATCATGTCGAGGGGAGTAGATTGCCGTTGTGATCTTGCCTCAGCTTGCTGTAGCTGAGAAATAGAAAATTTTTAACATTTGCGTGTTTTGCCGAGGGGAGTCCCCCAGTCCCCCACTCCTTTTGCCAAGAGTTTCTTGAGGGAAACAGGAGTAGAGTGATGCATGCCTTCAGCAGGAGCTGCCGAGGGGTGATGCCTTTTGTTCCACAATGGGGAGATGCCTCGTTAAAAACCTCAATAGGAAAAAACTCTGTGGGAAAAAATCCTAATGAGAGAAAAAGAGTACACCGGATGCCCTCAGAATGAAGCAAAAGGAGTGCACCCTTCGGCCTTGATTGTTGAGCGGCGGTTGTGTCCGTCTCGCTGAGGGGATATCCAAGATCAGCCTTAGATCCTGCATGAAAAAGCTAAGGAGCTTGTAAGGACCCCCCCCCCCCCCCCCCCCCCCGTTATCAAATACAGATGTCGTAGGGATGGAGACCGAGGGGTCTTCGTGATGGCCCCGACATCAAATAAAGATGTCGGAGGGATGAAGGCCGAGGGGCCTGTATGATAGCTCCCGACATCAAATAAAGATGCCGGAGGACTGAAGGCCGATGGCCTATGTGATGGCCCTCGACATCAAATAAAGATGTCAGAGGGATGAAGGCCGATGGGCCTGTATGATAGCCCCTGGCATCAAATAAAGATGCCGAAGGGATGAAGGCCGAGGGACCTGTGTGATTGCCCCCGACATCAAATAAAGATGTCGGAGGGATGAAGGCCGATGGGCATGTATGATAGCCCCTGGGATCAAATAAAGATGTCGGAGGGATGAAGGCCGAGGGACCTGTGTGATTGCCCCCGACATCAAATAAAGATGTCGGAGGGATGAAGGCCGATGGGCCTGTATGATAGCCCCCGACATCAAATAAAGATGTCAGAGGGATGAAGGCCAAGGGGCCTGTGTGATGGCCTTAGACATCAAATAAAGATGTCGGAGGGATGAAGGCCGATGGGCTTGTATGATAGCCCCTGGCATCAAATAAATATGCCGGAGGGATGAAGGCCGAGGGACCTGTGTGATTGCCCCCGACATCAAATAAAGATGCCGGAGGGATGAAGTCCGATGGGCCGTTCTGATGTTGAGGCCGAGGGCCGTTGTGATGTGGAATCACGCTGAGGCCGAGGGCCGTTGTTGATGTTGAATCACGTTGAGGCCGAGGGCCTTTGGTGATGTGAAATCATGCAAGGCAAAAAACCGTTATGACATAAAGTCATGTTGAGGTCGAGGGCCGTCTGATGTTGAGGCCGAGGGCCATTGTGATGTCCTCACGCTGAGGCCGAGGGCCGTTGTTGATGTTGAGGCCGAGGGCCATTCTGATGCTGAGGTCGAGGGCCGTTGTTGATGTTGAGGCCGAGGGCCGTTCTGATGTTGAGGCTGAGGGCCGTTGTGATGTGGAATCACGCTGAGGCCGAGGGCCGTTGTTGATGTTGAATCACGTTGAGGCCGAGGGCCTTTGGTGATGTGAAATCATGTAAGGCAAAAACCGTTATGACATAGAGTCATGTTGAGGCCGAGGGCCGTATGATGTTGAGGCCGAGGGCCATTGTGATGTGGAATCACGCTGAGGCCGAGGGCCGTTGTTGATGTTGAGGCCGAGGGCCGTTCTGATGCTGAGGTCGAGGGCCGTTGGACCCCTTGGCGGTCTAGCGCCCCTCCAAGTCTCTCGAGGGCGGAGGTCCGGGGCCTCTCTTTGTTTGCGTCGTGGCGGTCCCGGGATTGGACTTCCTGAGAGGCGGTGTCCTGGGCCACAACCCTCTCGTTGTTCCCTAATCGAAGGATAGGGTTCACGAAGGGGAGCGGAGGAGGGGGGAGAATGGCGTTCTCCCCGACCTGCGGTTGAAGGGGTACCAGCGTGCCGAAGGCACCTGGGTTTTGAGTGAGAGTTTGGATGAAGGCGGAGAACGCTGATTGTACGTCAATGGTGAGAACCGGAGGGCTCATTTGGTTTTCGCTCCGGTCCTTCTTTTTGGTCTCGATGCTAAGGCGGGCATCGGGGGCATTATGTTGGAGCTGAAGGTGCAGGTCGACAGCCGTCTGTTCCAACCCAGCGAGGGCGCCGCCCACGGGAGCCATGTTAGAGGCTTCGAGGGCGTCGACGTCGCCAAGGGCCAGGTTCCTGTCCTCATGAGTCTTGGATTGGGCACGTGTGTTTCTTCCCATTTTGATAGGTGTTTTTAGCTGAAGGGGAGGGTTTCTTACTTGATTGTTCGAACTCTCAACGAGAGCACCAAATGATGGATAGTGTACCGGGGGGTAGCTTATCTGAGGGGTTATTGCGGAGAATAACTAGAGAGAAGTCCGAGCAAATAAGTAAGAGAGAGAGTGTATATTCGATATGTATTAAGCGTGGTTTACAATAGGGGAAAGGGGTGCTATCTATAGTAGTAATAAATGCTAGATAAGGACACGTGTCAGTTTTCTGGTGGTCGAGGGGTCACCTCGACCGGGGTGGCACTGACACTCGCATGTGGCCGCATTAAATGCGGTGGTTGGATGTGACGTTTGTACATGGTACGGTGATCCAGGCGCATGTGAAGAAGATATTCTGTCGAGGTGGATGCCTTCGGCTGAAGGGTGTTGGGCCGAAGGCTCTTATAACCGAGGGCTCCTACCTGCCGAGGGCTGCAGGTGCCGAAGGCATGGTTTTCAAGCCTTGTTCTCTTGTGATGCCTCTTCTAACCGAGGGCTCCTACCTGTCGAGGGCTGCAGTTGCTGAAGGCTTGGTTTTCAAGCCTTGTTCTCTTGTGATGTTTCTGAGCTCGATTCTGTCACTGGTAGCCTTCGGCCATGGGGCCGAAGGCACCCCTTTGCGTATTGTGGGCTGCTTAGAGCTCCATTTTGCTGGGCTTGGCCCGTTTGGGCCTGTTGGGCCTGATTGTAGTAGAGGAAGTATGTGGGCCGGGGGTACCTGGGTCATATACTCCATCAAAGGGGTATTAATGTCAAATAAAGTAAAATACAGATTATATTTAGAAGTCTTCCTAAGAAGTAGGACAAGTATTTATTAGCTCCTCAAATATCTTTAATCCTTATACGAAGTATTTTCTTAACTCGGAAATCTCTCACTTATCATTAAAGCATGCTTAAAACAATCTTCTTTTTCAATTAATTTGCATCATACGATTAAGGTTTAGTCTGTTTCTTGAGATAAAATCATTTATCAATGAATTCATTAAGAAAACACTTTCATCAATATGCACTTTAATGTTGATAAAATGCACTTTAATTTAAAATTTCACGTATTTTTTATTTCATAATTTAACAATGTTTTGTGCTCTAAGATATAAACCTCACAATTTGTGTCATTCACTTTAATTTTATGCATTAATGCACTAGTACAATGGTAAGTATTTACTTTATGCTACTCCATTAAAATATAATTTATTTAAAAATGTGCACTATAGGCGTTACAAAGTGCAATGATTAAAATGCATGTTATTCTCATAGGAGAATGCAACATTTAGATACTAATTATGCATTACAAATCGCAATGATTAAAATGCATCTTATCATCATAGGAGAATGCAACATTTAGATACTAATTATGCATCAAAGTGCAATTTATGAGTTTAGTTACTAATTATGCATCAAAGTGTATTAGAGTTATTTAAGTCATTGCACCTTTAAGGTGAAGTGCAATGTGTATGAGCGCATACGTGCATCAAGTAACATTAATGCAAACTTTTATAAATAACATTTCTTATCTCATTAACATGCACATTTTATCTCATTGAAATACATTTTCTATGTAATGTTTATTTAGTAATTAATCTCATAATTTGTGCACAACTATCATAAAATATGAAAAAAGTATCCACAAAAATTCGGACGCTTGAAAACGGTAAAACCAAAAATGATAAGATGAACCTCACGTGTAAGAAAATGTGCAATGAAAGATTGTTAAAAGTGCACAATATTAGATGAAAAATGAATGCACTTATAGCTTTTTATATTGTAATAAATTTTATTGAGACAATTAATTATAATAGTGATATAATTAAAGAATAAATTGCAGACGTGATATGATTAGAAAAAATAATACTCAAAGTTTGATTCAATGAGAAAATGAAACGTTTTATAAATCAGAAAGATCCATAAATTGCAATAATTGAACTTCCTAAAATAGAAAAGGAAAACAGCACAATAGCTCATCCTTTAATGCTATGAAAAGTAAAATTCCAAAGCAATCGTGACGTGAAATGATCTTAGAGACTATATATATATGTATATATATATATATATATATAGATGAATTTCTCACATGAACCTATATATATATATATATATATATATATATATATAAGAGATAAAATACAAACCATGCTTAAAATACTAACCTACAAATTCAATAATATGCATCAGTTTAAACTTCAATATGCAGTAAAAATAATGTAAAGATGCAGGGGTGGGATCACATACAAACTAGTCCTCCCATTCAAATCATCTTTATATTATTTGTATTGCACATTGAAGTTCAAAGTGTTTCATATTATTGAAATCATAAAATAGCAGCTTCATATTTGCATTATTTGTATTGCATATTGAAATTCAAAGAGTGCATCTTTACATTATTTGTACTACATATTGAAGTTCAAAGTGTTGCATATTATTGAGTTTGTAGGTTAGTAAGTTAAGCATGGTTTGTATGTGATCTCACCCATATATATATGGGTGAGATCATGCATCACTTTTTTGCTATTATATATATATATAATAAGGATCAAATGAGAAGAGTGCTTATCGTAAGAAGTGAGAATGCATCTGGTGCGTTCATTTTAAGATCTGTGCATCAGATTAGCAAAAAAGTGCATGGGAAAGTGCAAAAAATATTTAAACAGTGATGCTAGACGCGGTGGCATTTCCGTAATTAATCGCAACTTTGCTGTCATCGCAAAAAGTGCATCAGGAATAGGTAAATGTGTAACTTCTCACTTCTCACGTTGTTAAGATGTCTTCTCATTAGAACCCGACCCTATATATATATATATATTGTTGAGGGTAAGTCCCGTAGATCCGAAAGCCCAACACGAACTTTGGATATATCAGGAATGACCCAGAATCAAAGTGTGTAAAGAAATATAAGATCTGAACTAACTAACACTCGAAAGCTCACTTGTATTAATTAACCAACCTGATTACAAGGAATTTCCCGATCGGTAGGTCGGAAACTATGCTTTAATACAAGAAATAAGAGCAATTATGCTATTCTAGAGCCTGAGTATTGAAATGCTAACCCTTACAATGACTTGAAACCTTCTATTTATACTAATGGAGAGCATGAGCTGCCTCTTGCTGATTGGCCGTTGTTCCACCGACTTGGTCATCCATGCTTCCACTTGCTGATGTCATAGTCTGGCATTAATTGCACCTGGCCACTTGCTGGTTGGCCGTTGCTCGAACGGGATGTTGGGCTGTACTGAAGATGCTGTAAAATTGGCCCAAGTATGATATATAGCCCGAACCTCGTTCGGTATGTCTTCTTACTGGGCCAATCTTTATTTGGGCCGAACTCCGTTCGGTATGTCTTCTTACTGGATCTATTCATCATAGAGTGATGGGCCCGTTGCTTGGGCCGGATATCTTGGGCCTCCCCGATCTGGGTATTGGGCCTCTAGGTCAATATCCCAACATATATATATATAGGGGTGAGATCACATACAAACCATGCTTAACTTACTAACCTACAAACTCAATAATATGCAACACTTTGAGCATCAATATGCAGTAAAAATCATGTAAGGATGCACTCTTTGAATTTCAATATGCAATACAATTAATGTAAATATGAAACTGCTATTTTATGGATTGAATAATATGAAACAGTTTGAACTTCAATGTGCAACACAAACAATGTAAAGATTATTTGAATGTGAGGACTAGTTTGTATGTGATCTCACCCCTGCATCTTTACATTATTTTTACTGCATATTGAAGTTCAAAGTGATGCATATTATTGAGTTTGTAGGTTAGTATTTTAAGCATGGTTTGTATTTGATCTCTTATCTATATATATATATATATATATATATATATATATAGAGAGAGAGAGAGAGAGAGAGAGAGAGACACACACACATATACACATATATATACATATATATATATTGCAAAGCTTTCTAACATATTATAGTATTTGTTCTATTAACGCCAACATCTTTGAATCGGGATTCGAATATGTGACCTCCTGTTTGGAAGTGTCACAGTGATGTCATCACATCACAAAGTACTTGGCAAATTTATATATTTCAAAACCTGTATTAAATCTCTTTAAAGTTGCAAACTTCAAATTCAAATATAATTAAAAATTCATATCCTAATTAAGTAAATAAAATAAGCTCGTATTCGAATAAAATAAAATCGTTTTACTAAAAAAATTACTCGTTTTAAAAATCCATACTATGGTTCTTCAATGACTATATCTAGATTTGGTTTATACAAATTTATTTAACTTCTAGGCCTAATTGAGTTTTTAGATTAGACAATTTATTACGGAGTAGAAGTTACTTGAGATTATTATTAGACATAAGTCATCAAGTCAAATTATTTCATGCGTTGAATTTTATAGTTAAAAATAAAATTAGTGTCACTTTTGTGGCTCAATATATACACATGATTAATCCAGTCGTTTGAGTAAGAATTTTACCGATATCAGTTCATTTACTCAATTCCAGTGCTACTAAACAAAATTAATGTCTTTTAGGGATTAAGAAATCTTTTATCTACGTTGTTATCCTAATACTTCCTGTATGCATATTTTATACAAGTAGTATACTAGTATAATACGAGTATATACCGACAGATCATTTGAATGGATGTATCTATTTTAAACACTATTTTTAAATAATAAAGTACAGAAGCTTTTCGCTAAAAGGTCAAATAGGTACATGAACTAACTTAAAATGTTCAATTACTCCCTTACACTACTACATTTTCGAGTCTAATGTAACAACAAAATTGTAACACTTGTTTAAAGTGTTACAAAAAGATGGTCAATTGTAATGGTTTTAAGTTTGTCGTTACATTTAATCTTGCCCTAATGTAACATTGTTACATTAGTTTATTAAATGTTACATTTCATGAAATTTAATGTAACACTTTCATGTACTTCGTATCCAAATATATTGAAAGTGAAACTAGCGCCATTTGTTTTACCAAAATTAGACGAATTTTTCAAACGAATTTTCCCAAAATATTTGTTACCGCCATTTTTTAATAAATTAACCCTAAACACCAAAATCAAAGCTTAGTTACTCTGTATTAGGAATAAAATAAAAAAACCTAACAAAGCATCACGATTCAGCTTCTCCTTATACGTGATAGTTTTTCTCTAAAGAGCGGCTTCGAGTTTCATCAGGCTCAACATTCAGCTTCTCCTCTTTCTACGTTTTCACAATCTAAACCAGGTTTCATATGAATCAACTCACAGTTTTACATCTGTATTTTCGGATTTACTTCTCAAAAGCCCATCCTTAATATTTATCGTTCAACATTCGCACCAGATTTTTCAATTTTGTTTCTTAATTTCTGTGGGGATTTCTTAGGTTCCTACAATATTTGGGCCGTCTCTTGCTGATGTTTCTCGTGGTTTGGTTTATTAAGGTTCATTTTAGAAATTCGAAGGTTATATATCAAAATATTTTCCTTTATTTATCGTTTTTAGTGAAGTCTTGTTTTTGCTCTACGTTTTTCTTGGTTATTATGCTCTTTGTGTTTTTCTTAATTAATTATTATGCTCTGTGTGTTTTAGGACGTTGGTATATACATCTCTCCCATGGGTAAATGTTATTTCAAGAAGGCTGGGAATGACCATGTATTAGTTCTGCCCAAGAGGTGTTCGAAGAAATGTCTAAACTAGCTAGTCATATAATTTTTCTTCTTCCTTTGCACAAGAGGTGTTCGAGGAAATATCTAAACGAATATATTAGTTTTACCTGCTTGACTTGTTTTTTGTTTGTATTGAATTTGGATATTATATAATTTTTGCTATTTCTTTTCAATTAAAATTGAAAATAATGATTCTATAATGACTTCAGGTTCAATTTTAGAGGTATGACAATCTTGCTCCTTTGGTTGATGAATCCTATATTCTGGTTGACTGTAAGCTATGTATTCCTTTGATTGATAAATCCTAAACTATTTAGATTAAATACTTCATCAGTTTCTAGTTCCATTTTTATATATAATAAAGATGATAGAAATTAATAATATTTCATATTATATCCCTACGTTTTACTACGTGCAATTTTTTAAAATGCCAATATGGGCAGGAAAGCCAACAATGTTGTTTAGTTTCGTAGTATTTCTCATTTTTGATGTGTCACTAATATCCCTTGAGTTTTAGACATTTATCAAAAGTTGGGTGAAGTATACATACCCCAAAAAACCCTAGCTAGTTGCTGCCTGGAATGATATGTTTGAAAAAATCTCTAATATGATTAAAGGCCTAACTGAGCTAAATTGCTACTAGGGATGATTTGTTGGAATAATTGGAGGGGGGGGGGGATTGTTTCTCATTACTAATGAAGTAAACCGAGTGTTTTTCCAAAGCATATCTCCGATAAGAATTGCTGCCAAAGAGAATTAACTAAATCTTTAAAGAGACATGCATAAAATCTATGTTGCTTTATTTTCGATTGTAAAATCAATGAACTAAGTATATACATATCTGTCTGCTAATAATTTTGAAGCAAATTGTTTGCTTACGATTATTCAATCACTCATGCACCTCTCTGCTAGGAATGGCTAAAGGGATAAATTGATGGCGCATTAGAAGTTAAATAAATTTGTTGTAGACTTCTTGTAGTGCTGCTTTGACCTTAGCTCATTTACATAATGGTCAGTGCTTGTAGCATCGATTTTGGAGCTTCTCTTTGCGAAGGGGTGCACTAAGTTATGACTTAAGTGCGATTCAAAAGACTCACAAGAAAGTCTTATGCCTTGGATTTTTCTCTGCCAATATTAATCATTTCAGTTAATCATTAATGTTTATTTGGAGTTAAAGTTGATAGAATAACAATAATTTCTCCACTCTGTTAGTGTTTTTTGCAATTAAGTTAAGTAGTGGCATTGATTATAATCCAAAAGATGTTAACAGTACAGATTATTATTGACCACAAGAAAGGAGAAATAAAAAGTAACCACTTGAAAAAGGTCATTGAGGTTTTACAGGAGCTAGCAAATGCAACCTTGATATATAATAGTAAGCACTTGATGATGTTTGTTTTGCAGCTTTATAGTATAAATGAGGTGATGTACTACACTCTTCAAATTCTCGAGCAGATTGATATTTATGTTCTCCTTCCCAACCTACATACGCCTAGGATTAGATTTTGCATCATTCCTTATTAGTGCTTTTATGAATCTTCTAATGCTTCATTCTATAGTTCTTACTACATGAGAGGATTGCGATTGCAGAACCCTAATCCTATTATTCTAACATTACTAAGAACTAAATATATAACTCTTATTTGCACTAGAAACTAGTGGTTATAGGAGATGAACAATATAATGGGAGTTTGAAATTTAAATGTATGCTATTGCTTAATGCTCAATTTCACCCAAATTTACAGGTCTCTATAGGAGCTCAGTCACAAGTATCTCAATGAAACTTCAACATTTGACTGGTTTGATAGAGAAGCATGCTTTTTTACCTCTTACAAAAGGTTTTGAAATCTCTGAGTCATGGTAAACATGTTCTAATTCATTATACCATTTTCATATTGTTGTGCAAAACTTTAAGGTTGTAATCTAGGAATTCCTTCTCCTAGATAAGGTTGTAGTTTTGGTAACCCTTCTCCTACTTATGTTGGTGATAACATATAGCTCACACGATAAGGCTAGGAATTCCTTGCATACCGTTCACAATTCTATATTAAAAGTTAAATATGTCTTTAAAAATGTATCAAATTTGTGATTGCACTCCAAATATGAAGTGGGTAGCGTTCTAACTGTTGAAACAACATATTTAAACCTTGAATAAGAATTTGAGATTATTTCCATATCATGTGCTCAAACTTTTATTTGTTCTTAGGAACTTTGATTGACATAAAGTATGCTTGATAGTTCATGTTCATAATTGTTTAGCTTGTGTCTTAATTAGTTATCATACATTTAGCATTATACTTTGTAGTTCAGATGTGTATATGAGTTCCCATACTCAGTTGCTCAAATCCTTGTAAATAATTGCAGCATAGTAGTGATTTCTTTTTTAAAACAATATTTAGATGAGTCTTATTCTCAAAAATAAGTGAACTGATTATATATAAATACATAACATGAGTGCTTAATTATTTGAAATGTTTGTTTTACAGGCCGGTGAGGGATTCACATGAAGATGAAGATGGAATGGAATCAAATGATGAATGATGCATACCCATGATTTGTCACATGAGCTTCTCATAGTAGTAGTGATAAACAATCTTTTATTTTGTAAACATGATGTTCAACATTTTGCTACTTATCATAGAGCTTTTAACATAGCTACTTTGGTTACATTGGAATTGTTTTGAACTTGATGGATCTTTAACTTTTGAATGCTTTTGTACAACTTAAGTTGCTTGGTTTGTAATGTAATGGATTTGATGTTGGGGCCAACGTTTGTTTCACGTTTGTACGTAATTATAATTAAATTGGCAGCTAGAGACATTCATGGCTATAGGTGTGTAAATACATACTGACTACATGTGTGCAAATACATAAACCGTTACATTACATAATTAATCAGGGCCAACATATTTTGTAAACCGTTACGCTTGTGCATGTTTAAAACTATTACATTTGCACACAATCTGTTGTAACATTTATGACATATTGTGGGGACCATTACAGTTGGTCATAAATTTTGTTACGAGCCGTTACATTAGAGCAAATGCAACGCGAACGAATGTAATGACGAGAAACTATTACAATAAGTCTAATGTAACATATTTTTGGATCAAAGGTCACGAATTCTGCTGTTACAAAAGACCCGAAAATGTTGCAGTGTTATATATGAGTTTCTGCCCGTCCGTCGCCAATTGGGGAAGTTCCCGGTGGAATTTTTTGATGAAAGTTTTTGAGCATCTTCTTCATTAAGTCTAGTTTACTCATAACAAATTTCAGCTAAAATTTCAACCGGGAAGGCAGTCAAATGATTTTTTGAAGATAACTGCGTAGTTAAACAGCGCAGTACATTTCGGAAAATCATTTGATTGTCTTCCCGATTTATTATTTAGCTGAAATTTGATATGTGTAAACTAGAGTTAATGAAAAAGATGATCAAAAAATTTCATCAATTTTTTTTACCGGGAACCACCCCAATTGGCGACGGTCGAGCAGAACCTCCTATATAAGGCGCTAATTGAACACTTTAAGTTAGTTCATGTACATATTTGACCCTTTAGCCCCAGAGTAAAACATAGGCATTTTCCCTAAATAGGACCCATGTCAAATCTTCCATAAATAGCACTAAACATTAATTTTATACTTTTGATCTAATTATTTAATATAATTAATTGATTTAGCTCCCTTACATAATCGGGTCAGTATGTTGGTGGCAGAGAAGTCTGGTGGTGGTGGCGGCGGCGGCATTAGGCTGGTGGTGGATGCATTCTCGAAATTTTCGGTTGCGGCTGATTTCGGGAGCAGAGGCGGTAAATGAAACGATGACGGCCTACGGCAGCTCCTGGAGCAGTGTGGTGGCTAGCTCAAACCATAGGGCCTGCACGCACAAGTATTCTTGTCCAAGATTGAAAAAAGACTTCTATTTCGAGAATTTTAAAAACCTGCTTCTTTTTTTACACTATTTCAATGTTATACTCTTATTTGTGGAACGATCTCTTTCCCTAAATATTACGAGAATAAAATTTATAGACAAAAGTATGTCCAAAACTAGTATGAGTATATATTCACGGTCAATACAATTTATATTGAATATTTTAATGGTCAATAAAATTACTATTATATTCACCAAAATAAAAAAATGTCACATTTTATCTATGCCCTTTGTTTTAATCACATTTTAGGTGGCAGCGTCATAGGCCAAGTTTCTTCAAAATAAATGTGGATGGCACTCTAGACTTCGAACGAGGCAAGCGGGTGGATAATCAGAGATGATTCCAGAAATTTCATGAGCGGAGGAAGTGCTACATGTACGACGGATTGGCCGGTCCATGTCACAGAGGCATTTGGAGTTAGCGAAGTGCTGTCATGGGCAAAAGAGCATGACTGGAACAACGTTGAGGTGGAGACAGACGCTTCTCTCATTACTTCGAGACTTGAAGATGTCTCTAGAGAATCTTATTTTGATCTCATTATTGATGATATTAGACATATACTTCATGATGAGGCTAACATGTCAGTTATGCTGTGTAAACGGTTCACGAATTGGGTAGCTCACACTCTTGCGAGAGCTGCTGTTTCTAGAGTGGATGGTAGTGTGGTTTATGATACAACCCCTTTTTATATTGCCACGAGTCTAGCGAACAATTTGTTAACTTAATTTATTGCCGTTTTTTTAAAATGGCCCAAATATTTCTACTGGAGTTTTAATGGGCAAAAATATGACTCATTTTGACCTGACACAAAAGTGAATAAACTTCCATCACTCTCGCGCGCGTCTCCCTCTCCCCTGTTTCGTTCGCTGCATCTGCTCGTTACTGTGCCTTTCTCCTAGTCGACGACCCTTGCTCTCCACTCTAGCCCCTGCCGCATCCAAACTGCCAAAGCTCCACCATAATATCTGCCTCATCCACGTCGCCGATTACACATGTTTGCCATTCTTCTACTTTCTTCCATCTCTTCTCGTTTCTCTGTGGATGGCGATCACACCATCGAAATCCTCTAGATCCATCCATGCTTGGCGAACGCTGGCAGCGACTGATAATAATGTGTGGCGAGCGACGGTAGGATGAGACCTACTGTAACGGCGATGTATCAAGATCCAGAAGTCTGATGCAAGATCCATCGATTCCACTGCGAACTAATGCCATGGAAAGCGATTGGGGTGCCGTGAGGCAGCTGTGGGGCACCGGGAGGGGGCCGGTCTAGGTTGGAGACAGAGAAAGACTTATCTGGGGGTGGTAGTGACATGGAGGGGTTAGGGAGGTGGCTGGGGTTGGGGAGGGGGCTGAGAGGGGGATGGGGACATGGCTGGGGCTGGGGAGGTGGCTGGGGGATGGGAGGGGATGGGGGATGGGGAGTTGAGTTAGGGCTGGGGCGGCGACCGGCGGTGGCGTCAGTGTGGCGTGTCATTATGGCTCAGTAATTGTGGCCGATGGGTCGGCAGTCATAGTGACTGAAGTCACTGTGGCCGCTTGGTAAGTAGTCACTGTGGTAGGTAATTATGGCCGATGGGCCGACAGTCACGGTGATCGGAGTCAGTATGGTCAGAGCCAGTGTGGCGGCAGAGTCACTGTGGCCATGGAGTCACTATAACGGCAGAGTCACTTTGGTGGCGGGTCACTGTGACGGCAGAATCACTTTGCACTACAGGGTTTAATTGTGATGTTTGTCACATTTTTAGAATTTTTAAATAGAAATCACATTTTTTATTATGACTTTTTTAGTAACTAGATTCTCACCCGCGCGATGCGCGGGATATAAGAATGGAATAGTCATATGATATTATTTGTAAACAATGTACGCGTGTGAAATGTTTGGAAATTGTGTTACTCGAAACATGCATTAGAACTTTTAATTGAATATTGAAAACTCAGAGATAGATAGTAAGTATGTATTGGAATAAGTAGATAAAAGGAAATGTTAGATAGTGTTTCACAGTCTACACATTGCGAAAAACTTCTTTATAAACAACATTTGTGGTATGGTACGTTGGTTGGCCATCTTCATCGCATATTAATATCTTCAAACCCTTAAGATTTGTTACCCTTGACACTGCAACATAAAGTTGACCATGTGTAAACACCGACTTTTTCAATAAGAGTCCAGCATGAGTCAAAGATTGTCCTTGACTCTTATTTATAGTCATCGCATAAGAGGTCATGACGGGAAATTGTCTTCGCTGAAACTTGAACGGTATTCTTGAATCCGAAGGAGTTAAGCTCAACCTCGGAATGACAACTTCATGTCCCGCATATTTCCCGCCCATGATTTTTGCCCCTAGGATGTGATTTCCAAGTCGTGTAACAATTAACCTTGTTCCATTGCAAAGCCCCATCGAAGGATCAATATTCCTTAAAAGCATTATTGGAGTACCAACCTTGAGGGTTAACTCATGGTTTGGAACTCCAGACGCTCTTATTTTGTTCAGAAATTCTGGAGTATGTAAATCAGCCAGAAAATCAGCATTGGAGTCTAACTTGCAAATGTATCTGAACTCAGATAGGTTCTTGACTCTTCGTTAACATTCAGAGAAGTCATATATTCATTGATTGCATCTACAACATCGAGGGTTGGAGCCAGGATTGCGCGGTGTTGCAAGTAAGTCGGGTCATTGACAATATTCTCAAAGTTTGGGTAGGTGCTCTGGACAATAGTGGCAATGGGATCGCTTCCACACTCTAACAAAAACTCTTTTGGAATTTGAACATCGGCAAAACCATCATTATATTCCCCCACATTCCCGTCCCCTAAACTCGCAATCCATTTTGCAAACTCAAGCAAATCTTCATATTCATGATCACCAGTCAATGATTGCAACCTCATGTTCTTCGTCAAACGTAATACCAAGCACTGTTCCCAAATATAGGAAGAATTAATCGTGGCATTCACAATGTCTTGTCTAGTTCCTTTTGTAACGACATGTAAAATTTGTCTGAAATCTCCCCCGAATACCACAGTTTTCCCTCCAAATATTTTTTCATCACTATTTGAATTAGTGAATCTCAAGATGTCCCGCAAACTTCTATCTAAGGCCTCAAAGCAATACTTGTGCATCATCGGCGCCTCATCCCATATAATCAGTTTGCAACGAATGATCAATTGAGCAAGTGCACTACCCTGTTTGATGTTGCACGTGGAGTTTTCATTAGGGCTGATTGGTATTGCAAAGCGTGAATGATCCATCCTACCGCCTGGTAACAATAAAGCTGCTATGCCACTTGAAGCAACATTCAAAACAATTTCTCCTTTGGACCTCAAAGCAGCTGACAACGTCTTCCACAGAAACGTTTTCCCTGTACCTCCATAACCATATACAAAGAACACCCCACCATTATTTTTTTCAATAGATTGCATAATGGTTGTGTACACCTGACGTTGTTCATCATTGAGACTCAGTATGCATCTGTCATGCTCTTCACGTAGAGCAGCACGATCGTATTGCAATTCGTCAAAAATCAGTCTGTTTTGATACATGGCAGTATCACTTATCGTGGGAAATGGCATTGATGGATATTCCCTTAAAGTCCTACCGATCCTTCTCAACATCATTTCTATTTCAGTCAATGCATAATTCTTAATCTCATCCTCGGTCAACTTCAAATCTGATATTACACGTATGAAAAGACCATTATCAAATAACATGTGTAATATATAATGTATGGTTTTGAATATACATGCACACACACATGTGTGTGTATATACACACACATGCATACTTGTGTATAGGTATATGTATGTTTGAAATTAAAATTGTTTAGTACCTGGATGCATTAACGCTCTTCTTTGCCTGTGTAGAATGTCATCTGACATAAATGTACAACACTTGTCCCACACATATTCTGGTCTACTCATTGTATCTGCTGCCAATAAGATCACAAACAACTTTCTAAGTAACCATGCAGTAACTCAATAACTACATTCTGAAAACCCTTCCACGTACTCCTTGTCATCGTCCAACAACCCTAAAGCGAAACATGCCTCGCGATATGTATTATGAATAATTCCATCCACAGTTCTCAGATCATCATAGCTTGTAGCCCCACGCCTCAAATTAAGCACACATCGCAAATAATAAGACTCTCCTGAACCCGGTGTCACATACGTTAGACGGCCTATTGCAAACCCTTTTTGTCGAGGTACAAATTCTCTTGTTTTTGCTTTCCACACAAACTTTTGTGGGAATTCCGCATAAGTTAGATCCCTTGCCTCGGGGTACTTAGAATTTGCTTTCATCCATGCAAGAAACATACACTCCTTAACAGATTCACACAACACGACATCATTAACTGATGCACCATCTTCAAAATACACATATTGTTCATTGTGGAAGTGAAAGCTCAATCGTTCAACAGGTGGATTCTTATACTGAATTTGAAATCCATAAATTCTCCACATTGCCTCACATGGAGAAATATACCGACAATCATAGTACAGTTTTATTTCATCAACAGGTTTGTCAGTGTGATCTTTACCAGTTGTTTCATAAAATCCAGCTGTGACACGATCGTGTCCCTTGTTGACGTTTTTGAATAAATACTTTATAGACCTGGATTGGTTGCACCGTACCTCATATGAGCACCGTACCTCATTAATAACGACCGGTTGTGGGGGACAACATATCTATTGTCTAGTGGAACGCCACCTTTGACAATTGTTCTTCCATCATTTCGCCTCCTATATTTAGGATAACCCTCTTCATCAACATTAGTTTCCTCGTTGAAATTCTTTGGAAAGTGCTTCAAACACTTAGATTGAACCATGCAAGGAGCTTTCTTTGCATCAGTGCCACACGGTCCGTGCATCATATGTGTGCACACTGCTTTGAAATATTCAGGATCACCCTTCTCGTCAGGAATTTCAGCTGATATAATGCGGTCAATGTCTGCTGGCGTCGGATATTTGTCTGCGTTCCCCATGAATAATAAAATATGAGCATGAGGTAAGCCACGCTTCTGGAATTCAACCGTGTAAATGACTGCAAGAAGTGAATGTAACAGTTTTTTCACACACACATACGCATACATGTAAATGTGTAATCTATATAAATGTATAAACATGATATTTAACATATCTGCTCGAATTTCTCCAAATATCTTACCTTGTCTTAGATACTTGATTAAGCCATCCAACTTCATCTTAAACACTCGACAAACTATATCTGGACGATCTTCGGGATTCAAATTCCTTGAAGAAAGGAATGTATTAATCTCTGGCCATCTCGGGTTACATGTGAAGTCAAAAATAGATCTGGGTACCCTGTCCATCGACATATAGCCATGGCATCCTGATAATTTTGAACCATGTATCGAGCACCCCCAACGAATGTAGGTGGAAGGACAACACGCTTGCCCTGTGTTGACGCATCTCTCTCACCGCTCAACAAAGCATCTGATAGCCCTTTGTACATTTCACACCTCAGTTCTTTTTTATGAGTTCTAATATACATTAGCCTTGATGACTCAACCATTGTGTATCCATCTACCGTGAACTGTTGGAACAGTCTCCTACTTTTAAGGATAAAAGAGTCATCCTTTGTTCGTTCATGCAATCTGTAAGAAAGGAACTCTCTAATGCTAACACTTCGTCGACCGCCAATGTTTGACACTTTATCCTCAGAAAAGGCTATATCCTCCATGTATCCATCCTCACCATACGGAAACAAAAGTGGATATTGCAATCCCAGATAAGCTGGATTTAGCTCATTTATTCTTTTCAAGTATCCTCCTTGAGTTTCAACCATTATATCCCTTTGCCCTAGTGCTTCATCAAAATCACCTACTACCAATGCCGCAACCTCTGAGACTGTCGGTAAATTATAAGTTCTGGCATCTTTGGTTCTCCTCCCTATTAACTGCATGGATACTTTTCTTTCCTCGCCCTCTGCTAGTTTATCTTTGACCATTCTGAAGGACTTAACTAAAACATTATGTTGGTCTAACATTTTCCTTAATGTAGTCACGATATGTGCATGCAAATTGTTCTCCTTTTTATCATCCCTGGATTGATTTAACTAAATTTCATAAAAAACAGCATAACAACAAATCTAAATATGTGTGCATGACTACATGAGTATAATAGTTTTAAGCTTCAAAATTACCTCACTGAGCTCAAACGATTAGCATCCTCATGATGTGTGTCATATATGTATAGTTGTGCAAATTTCGGCACACATCCTTCTTGCGGTAGCAAACTCCCAATGAGGTGATAGTTCTGGCCTCCTAGTTTACAGATTGGGGGAGATCCACCAACGTTTTGCGTTCTATCCACCTTTCCTCCCATGGAAGTAAACGAAAACATGTTGTTTGTATGAGCGAATGTTCTCCTGAAAGTGTTTAGAAACTTCATCTGTGCCATCAATGAACTGCTGCAGTTCCACGGGGGGCTCCTTCAAACGTGGCAGTTTAATTTTTCACTTACCGCAACACAAAGAATACTTTGGGTTTTCTTTTGTAGAACCTTGGATAACTCTTTCTTCATACCAAAACAATGCTCCACAAGCTACACAACTATGTGACGCATCACCAATGCTCCAATATTCAGCGTTAGGTAGGTCTGTGACAAATTAAGAAAACCAAAACCTTCATATCAAAATGTGCCTTTCTGTCAAATAATTGTAGGTTTTAATCGGTGTACTCAAATATCAGCACACCTTCGAGATCGTGTATTTGATGACCCAAGATATCATCTTCTTCTCTTGATAGATCATTACATGGTTCTTGATGGTCACAGTGAACTCCCCAAGATTCTTCCATATGAATTCCGATTGAGGATTGCCCCCTTGGGAAGCCATTAAATGGCAAATGAGGAACTACAATTGACGGTGTAGCAAGAATAAGATAAATTATAAGTGACGTGTGCATTCATAATAAGTGAATTTTGAAGTAAGTATAAATAAATAAATATTACAATAAGATTTTTAAAATCTACAAATTTCGAAAAACTTCTTTGTAAACAACATTGGCAGTATGGTTTGTTTTCTCGCCATCTTCACTGCAAATCAATATTTTCAAACCCTTACGGTTTGTTACTCTTGATACTAATGCGTAAACACCGACTTTTTTAAAATGACCATGCGTAAACACCGACTTTTTTAAATTTAGCTTTTCAAAATTATTAGTCTAAAAATTGAAGTATACATTACAACATTTGACCAAGTTTATAGAGTATTTACCTTAAAGAAAAACGAAAGTGATTTTCACTTTTTGGTTAAAAAATTGAAATAAGTGTTTTAAAGTGATATATTACGGTTAAATTAAGCACTTAAAACATAAAAGCTTAAATCATATGGATGAGTGTTTTAAATTATTTATTATTTTTTCAATTACTCAAAAAACACTTATTTTACTAAACACTACCAATTTTTTTCGAGAATCAAATTTTTCTCAAAAATTATCAACTTTTACTATAAAGCCCTTTTTCCAAATCAGTTTAAAAACGCTTCTTTAAAGTAGAAGCAACCTCAAACATTCCCCCCTCATGGTTAACTTTACATTATAATGACAAAAGTTACAAATTGTAAAGATTCGGACAAAACTCTTCCAAAACCGTAGGTTTCAATGTATTTAATTTTTTATTTATATTATGTCTATATTTTGTCACATATTTTGTCATTTTTGTATATAGGAAAATACTTGGTCCAACTCATTTTTTTGGACATTATTTATAAGGTAAATACACAATTATGAATTATGTAGTATGTAAAATTACTAAGGTGCTATTACTATGCTATTATCAATTATACAATTAACAATAATATTTATACAATTAGTATAAATAAATAAATATTACAATAAGATTTTGAAAATATACAAATTTCGAAAAACTTCTTTGTAAACAACATTGGCAATATGGTTTGTTTTCTTGCCAATTTCACTTCAAATCAATATTTTCAAACCCTTACGGTTTGTTACTCTTGATACTAATGTGTAAACACCGACTTTTTTAAATTGACCATGCGTAAACACCGACTTTTTTAAATTTAGCTTTTCAAAATTATTAGTCTAAAAATTGAACTATACATTACAACATTTGACCAAGTTTATAGAGTATTTGCCTTAAAGAAAAACGAAAGTGATTTTCAGTTTTTGGTTAAAAAATTGAAATAAGTGTTTTAAAGTGACTTATTACGGTTAAATTAAGCACTTAAAACATAAAAGCTTAAAGCATATGGATGAGTGTTTTAAATTATTTATAATTTTTTAATTACTCAAAAAACACTTATTTTACTAAACACTACCAATTTTTTTCCAGAAACAAATTTTTCTAAAAAATTATCAACTTTTACTATAAAGCACTTTTTCCAAATCAGTTTAAAAAAGCTTCTTTAAAGTAGAAGCAAGCTCAAACATTCCCCCCTCATGGTTAACTTTACATTATAATGACAAAAGTTACAAATTGTAAAGATTTGGAAAAAACTCTTCCAAAAGCGTAGGTTTCAATGTATTTACGTAGCAAGAATAAGATAAATGATAATCTATTGTATTTTATACGTAAATTTTGGTTACAAAAATCATCCATTTCTTCTTCTCCGAAAAATAAGACTCGTATAACAAACAATACACAGTAATTTTGTTCACAACAATAAGACAAAAATCACTACAAAAAAAAGGGGTTTTAACGACCACCATATAACGACGACTCTAAAAAAATTGTCGTTAAAAGTTTCTATTAACAATGACTAATGAATTCATCGTTATTAAAATTTATCTTTAACGACCATAATGAAAAGTCGTCATTATTAATTAACGTGTAGTTATGGTCATTTCTGAATATATTTTTTATATATATTATTTTAAAAATTCAGTTGCGAAAAAATCAAACAATTTGAAATTTATCCGCCAAAATTTTCAACTCCAATTGTTTTCGTTCCCTAACCTGCTTTAATTAAATCGGTTAAAGAGAATAAACCCTATCTTCCAATTTGTTTCATTCTCGTCTCTCGTATTGAAGTACTCAAGCCAAGCCTGTGCCGCATTCATCTCTCTGAAGCCAGACCTCGCCACCTTCGTCTCTCTGAAGCCGGGCCTCACCGTCTTCATCTCTGGCACACCGTTAACCTCGATGAACTGATTCGGCTCAGAAATTCCGTGATTCAGTCGCCCTATACAGGTACGTTTCTCCATTCACGCTGACCCAATCTTCTTAAAATCATTAAAAGCTCCATTAATCGACAAAATGCATTCAAAAAGTCGAACAACGTCTGGGTTTTGAGAAGCCACGCTGCGTCAGAAAGCTTGGCTTTTCCGACACTTTTTTTAGCTCCCGTAATCGAAAAGAGGTTGCATGTCAATTAGTTTTTTTAAAAGAGGTAGGGTTGTCGGGGTTGTCAAGGTTTATCAAATTGGGGGTCTTTCGGTTCTTTCCAGACTCCAGACAAAGCCGTCAGCAAAGAAATTGCCTGTGAGTTCGCCCAGACAGCCTGGCTTCGTTCTCTATCTCGACCTCTCGAGTCTTCATGTGTGAGTTACTCTATTTTTGCTGATATTTTGATATAAAATATTTAAGTACTCTGTTTCCAGAACATATGTTTAACCTACTATGCATCTTTTGTGATATTTTGATTAATATTTATCAATGGTGGGACAACAATTCATTATATGTCTTTATTTGCAGTTAACAATTTCTCTGGTCATTTGCCTTTACATTTCGTAGTTTTCAAGAATCTCTCAGTTGTTAACTTGTCTAGCAATAGGTTCAGTGATAGCATTTCCATTTTGGTTCAGTGATAGCATTTCCATTTAGTGATAAATCAGCGAAATGGTTCTTCTTGATTCTGAGGCTCAATAACTCGATCTTCTCTTTCTTCCAGGTTATATAAATCTTTAGTTCTTACTGTTCTAATATGGATTTAAGCTTTCTTGTAATCTATAGTGCCTTAAGCTTTTTAACTGATGTATGTGTGTGTGCCTATATATGTGCGTGTGTCTAATATGGATTTAAGCTTTCTTGTAATCTGTAGTGCCTTAAGCTTTTTAACTGATGTATGTGTGTGTGTGCCTATATATGTGTGCGTATTCGTCTTTAGTTCTTACAGTTCTTGCTGTTCTAATATGGATTTAAGCTTTCTTGTAATCTGTAGTGCCTTAAGCTTTTTAACTGATGTATGTGTGTGTGTCTATATATGTGTGCGTATTCGTCTTTAAAATCTTGAGTAATTTTGCTACTTAAAATCAATTGCAGTCTTGCTTGATTTCTCGCTTGCTAAATCTCTGGGAGTCTTGCTCGATTGCTTTCTCTCTTGTTCAAGGTAAGTTCAATTTAACTTTTCGTCACCAATTTTCAAATTTTTTCCGAATCATTTTTGAATATTTAGTGTTCTGCAGTCTTTATTGTGTGAGTTGTTGCACAACTGTTATCGAAACTCTTGAAACACTTATTTTTCATGGAAAAATTATTTATCTATTTTTCTATATTAAAATTTGCTGGCTTTTTGTTTGGCTTAAATGCAATCGCAATTAGATCGAGCAGACTTTAAAATATTTTTAAAAATCTAGAGCTATTGTATTCTAAATTGTAGTTTGTGAAGCTATTTTCTTTATAATGAGAGGTTTAGATGAACACTCAATAAGCATTAGATTTATGAGTGAGAGCACTTAAGTGTTAATGTGTTATGGAATATAGGTTGTGAATTACTGAATTATAATAATAACTTTTTGATTCTCAATTTTTGATTAACCGGGTCTGGTTGGGGTATGTAGGAGTAAATACTTCCAAAGATATTAGATTAATATTAAAATCGAAATAATGTTCATGTGTGACGCAGGAAAAAGCAGCTACACTTGGTTTTGGAATGAAAAATATGAACTGCTTTCATGAACCCAATGCAAAACTACAGACAATCAGGTTTGCTTGCATCGGCTTCGACTATTTTGGTGTATGGTTCACATTTTCTTGTCTAAGATAAAATAAGTATAAGGTCTTATATAACAATTTGCTACTTGTTAAAGTAAATAACACAAACAGCGATTTGAAGTTTACTACTCCGGACCTTAAGATATAATATAATTCCAATATGTATGTTTGATGGATTTTTTCTTTGGTTTTAGTTTTTAGTAAATAAAGTCTTATACTTCAGACTTGAATTTAATTTGATTCTGTTACGCGTTTTGTAGGGTTATGAATTACTTGGTTATGCTTCTGAGCTTTTTTTTTATTCATGAGGAAAATCCAAAAAGAGGTTTACATCAACTAAGAAACTCTAATCATATAATGATAAGTGGGAGAAAGTGGCAAAGGTGTGTGAGATATCAAAGTGAGAATGACAATAGTGAAATTTCCAATTTCTTCTTAGTATTTCCATTTTTACAGAATCATTCATTGCTAGAGTTTGCACCGTTGGATTTCTGTGAATTTTCAGGTGAGGTTTCTAGACATCTAGTTCTTTATATGGAACGGTGGAGATCAGGTTTAAAGGTCTGGAAGTTTGTCGTTTTTCATGCCCAGAATTGTTGCAGTCTTCTCTATTTTGTTGGAGTTCTTAATCTTGAGGTTTGCTTCCATTTCCATATGTTTGATGTGTTGTTCCAAGAGCATGATATTGGTTGATGCTTTCCCCTAGTCTTATCTAGTGTGTATACATTGTATTTTCCCATGATTGGATTATTAGTGATAGTGAAAGTTTATGCAGTCTACAAGTTCCATGGTTTTATTCCTCTTTGTGAGGTGGACATCATGTAAAAGTCCTTGCTATTGTGCCTTAATTTGTTGGAGTTTCTGTTTGGTATAGCTCTAAATGTTAGTTACATTGTAGATTCATTCAAGTTGGCAAAGGTTAATAAGGTTTCTCCATTACTATTTTTGAGTTTACTTGTATTTGTTTCTGTTTTCAACTAATAGCATTTCACATCATATGCTTCTATGTTGCAGGATGAAATTGGAGTGGAAGGAAAAAGATCCATTACTTTCCACTATCAGAGGCAACTATATCCCACTTGTGATTACTGCTTTGATTTGGTGTTATCATATGCTTTAGTTCATTTGGATCACAATCATCACATCAATGTCTAAATGGAATATGTTTCTATGGTTAGTTTCTGTATTGCTCTCTTCCATATAGTGGACTTCGAATTTTTGGCTATTTATTCAGTTGTATTAACATAGTGTATCTGTATATATTCCTTATCAAATTCTAAATTATATCCTGTCTTTTTTGCAAGGTGTTTGAATTGAAGATAAGAAGTTGCGACAAATCAGTTTTCACAAGTTCCTCTATAAAATAGTTGTGTTTATTATATTCAATCGTTCAAGAATAACAATCCATTAGTATGGAATGTTTGAGATTTTATTATGTACATATGAATGAATGATTCTTCCAATTATAATTGATCGTGATTAATATTTTTGTTTTTGGATTATTTTATTGTTGTATTTAGTTTTGCTGAATATATACAATATAATTACTTGTGCTAAAATATATTGTTTACATATCTTACTTTTGTCCTAAGCAATCAAAAGCAAAGACCAATGTTTCATAATATTCTCAGGTAGAAATCGTATGAGTTCCTATCTCATCTTTAATAATTAATTTATAATGTGGAACAGTGGAAGTTTTTGTTGTTACTGTATAACGACGACTATGAATTGTAACAATGAAATCTTATGTTGTCGTTAAATACTAACGACGAATATGTTCGTCGTTAAACACTTACGACGAACATAGTCGTCGTCAAACACTAACGACGAACATGGTCGTTAAAACCTTTAACGACGGAGCCTATAACGACCACTTGACGACCAAATAAATTTCGTCGTTACAATTTTTAACGACAAAAATTTAGCCATATAACGACCAACTCTTTTGTTGTTAAAAACCCTTTTTCTAGTAGTGAATGACTTTTAATGAATATTGCAAACAATACATATATTTATAATTACCGCTTCTTTTAGCAGCCAACACTTTAGAAGTGTCCACCACTTCATTTGTTGTTGTGTTGACAGAAGAGCCTATTTTAGTGAAATCACAGCGGAGAACATGTTTGGTGTGATTTGGATCACAATTTTCTGTGGAAGATAAACAAAACAATGAGCATATTAAAATTTATCATGTAACTAACTATTTTAGTAATGAACAATTTTATAAATTGAAAATAACATTTTTTACTATATTTTATCATTTTGTTTAGATTCTCACCCCTTTTTTACTAAAGTAACTTTTTTAGTAAATTAAAATTAATCTACTGGAGAAATTATGTAAAACATATTTATGTATTTTTTGTATAATATATTAATCCATTTATGAAATATATTAATAATTAATGTCCCTCATTTATTAATAATTATTAATTAATAAGTAATATTAATATTTATATTAATATTAATATTTATATTAATAATAATATTTAATATTAATAATACTCACTCCGTCCCATTGGACTTTGTCAACATTCACTTTTTTGTTGTCCTAACAAACTTTGCCACATTCCTATTAACAATACTTCCTAGTATTCTTTGAGAAAGTCTAACAATAAAATATTATTTTTTATACTTGCTTTAATATAGATTAATAACAATCTTTGTAATAATATTATGGTATAATAATATAATATTTTTTGCAGAATAATGAATTATAATTTATAATTTATAATATGAAAACATAATTTATAATTTATAATAACATTATAATATAATATAGTTTTTAAAATATAGTTTCTATAATACATAAAAATAACTCAGCCCAAACAACTCAGCCCAATTTTAAAATATAGTTTCTATAATACATAAAAATACCTCAGCCCAAACAACTACTCCCTAAACCTAATATACTTCACTAATAACCTAGGCCCAACCGTCCAGCCCAATCCCTAAGCCCGACCTACCCTCCTATATAAACACTCTACCCAACCCTTATTACCCTTCGGTCCGAACCTTTACCCTGCGGCTGCCTTCTACAACCTTCGGTTCTTCCAGTGGTTTCTGTGTTTGGCTTTAATGCTTCAGTTCTGACCCATCAGCCTCACTAAAAACTTCCGATTATGTGTTGCTACTCTTATCGTCCTCAACAATAATTTAGCTCTCCAGCTGACCATTTTGCTTAACACCATGAACGAAGTTCATACCACCTTGAGTGATAATGAAGGATTTCAGAGATGTCATCATTTCGATTGTGGTATACATCTCATATCTCTTATCCTTTTGTATTAGAGTTCCTTTGATTTGTTCTCATATATTTAAATTTAGGATCTTTTTCATTAATATTCCGGTGTTCAACTCATTTGGTCGATGTGGTCTTATTGAACCACTACGACGGCGGAAAACACCTGTTCAGATCCAAACATTTTAGATCTGCTTTGTTCTTCAGTTTTATTTTTTTGAGTTGATTTTTTTAGGTTCATTTTCAGACCGGGTTGAGTGACATTCCATGATCTTAGACCTAGGTTTTTTCAATCTGTGAACTTGCATGTCATCTGGATGATCAGATGTTAAAGCCACGAAAAATATGTATGCGTTTCTACATAAAAATACCCTTGGAATCTAGTTTTATTTAAGATCTGAGTCTGCTTTCGACCTATTCATATTTTAAATATATGCTTTCATTTTCTGTTTTGCACTTGTATGAATGATACCACATGATCTCAGTCTGAGTGATACCTAATTATCTTAAACGTTATTGTTATTCTACTTAGCATATTTGGGTCATTTCTGTTTCAAAATTCAAACTTTGTTAAATATTATACCCTATTCCTAAAAGGATCTCAGGTCTATTTTTTTCTGGCCAATTCATATTTTAAATGTTTGTTTTGTTTTGTATAGATTATCAACGAATAGGTGGGAACACAGTGCAGTTTTTATTTTGCCTACTGTTTAATGTTCTAGATTGGTAGTTGACATGTATCAACAGTCTCCTATTTCCTCCCAAATGTTATTTCTTTGTCACTCACAAACTGGATTGTCCCTAATGTTCAAAAGTTTTTTTGTACAGACTATACGTGCATCTCCCCTTCTACAAATCTGAATCTTTGTCAGTAACTAAAATCTGAATCTCATTTCTAAACTTTGAAACCCTAATCAACCTTGCCTAAATTTCAATTGTTCACAATTTCTAAATTCTGAATCTGATTTCTTAAGTTTGAAACCCTAATGTTCGATAGTTATTCTGTATAGACTTAACCCTCATTTAGGGTTGTATCACAAATAGTTTCTGAACCTCTTTTTATGTACCTTGTTTTACAAATGTAAAAGACATTGATAGTGTATACAAAACTACCTTTGTTGGTCAAGTCTTGAAGACTTCTTTTACGGTTGATTGTTGTGCTTTTCGTAATCTTCTTCATTCAAGAGCTGTTATTTAGACAAAAATGTCATTCTGTTGTTTACAAATGATACAAGACTACAATAATTGTAAGGAATTTCAGTCATTTAATGTTAACTCATGAATTAATTTTGTTTAAAAGACGGTTCATACACTTTTTTCATCTCATTTCACTATCAATATTTTTAGGTATGGTGGTCATGTTGTTACTGGTTGTTAAGGCCCATCCCATAGGACTGCCAGATACCCTGCCAGCCACCATAGTGGACTTCAGAACTGCGTGGTCTGGCAGTCCGTTGGCCTGAACA
This sequence comes from Cuscuta europaea, assembly GCA_945859875.1. NCBI lineage: Eukaryota > Viridiplantae > Streptophyta > Magnoliopsida > Solanales > Convolvulaceae > Cuscuta > Cuscuta europaea. The sequence goes on from CAMAPE010000038.1 coordinate 24,494,624, forward strand.
TCGGTAACCCATGAACTCCTTAATTTCTGATTTACTTTCATCTGCATCTCATCTAATATATATTTAATTCTGTATTGAATGTGAAAACATGTAAACTTTACTCATTTAAATTTTTTTATATAGCATTTGTCATATGTATGAATCAAACATTCATTATTGCTAACTGCAATGGTATGTTTTCAAAAAAAAACATCCATCATAGCATTCCATAATATTTCATTTCTTACATAGCATTCCATAACATTTCATTGATTACATAGCATTCCATAACATTTCATTGATTACATAGCATTCCATAACATTTCATCCATTACATAGCATTCTTTTACATAGCAAACTAAACATGGCTGAGCATTTCATCCGATAATACAGGCCACACAATTTCAAAACCTAAAAGAGTTCACTACTTTTACATAACTAACAAAAACCATGGACATATTTGTTGGAGATATTTAATTGTGAATCAAGTTGGTCATAGATTAGCTTTATATTTAATCCTTGTATTTAAATAGTGCATAAATTAGATAGAAATCAGGCCAAGTGTTAGGCCCATTTAAACAGGCTAAAAGCCTGGTACGCCTAACCTAAACCTCGCCTATAAAAAGGGAGCCGAGGTTTAGGAAAAGGCTGAACGTCGTACTTATTATTCATAGCCTTACGCATATCATTCTGTTGTACGCTTCCAAGGTTTATCAAAGAAGGTTTTACGGTGATTCATTCTGTGTTCATCTTTACGTTTAATCTTCCTTGTTAGATCGATTATTCATTGCTGTTACAGAAATAGGGACTAACAATTGGTATCAGAGCCAATCGAGAACGATCAGAAGAACTCCTGCAGAATACTCTGTTTTTGTTAACGTAGTTCATTCTGTCGATTTTTTGCTCTGTAATTTTGTTTCTTGTTCAAAAATTGTAAAAGTTACACCTTTGGAATCGCCTTTTCAAAGCGATCAAAGGGTATACTTCAGTTTGTGTTTTACGCAAATATAGATTTCGAGATATCTCGAGCAGGGGTTGTCGACATCCTACTTCTTCACAGGTTCTGCTCCGTTTTTCGAGCTGAAAACTTTACCAGAAGATCTCGACATTCTACTCTACAGGAAACTACCTTCAGATTTTGAATATCTGATTTTTACAGGTTGCAGGATTTCGACATTGAGGATTTCGACATCTAGGATTTCGACATCTAGATTTCGAGAAAAGGATTCGACATCTGGTCTCGACATTTGATTTCTCAGATTAAGATTTCGAGTGATTAACTTCTCGACATTTCAAATCTCGAGATCAGCTTCTCGAAATTTGAAATCTCGAGATCCCTAATCCCGAGATCCTTAATCTCGAGCCCAAATCTCGATACCGGGCCTCCTTTATCGAAATCTTAGATTTCGATATTCAGATCTCGACATCTGATTTTTCGACTTTCTGCCTCTGAAAATCTTTTGATCAATTTTCTCGAACGGTCAGTTTAGTACAGCAATGGGGTCAGAATACAATGCACAAGGGAACAGCAATACCCCTCCTAGCCTCAGGAAGGGAGAATATCAAATGTGGAGGAACAGATTTCTAAATTTCCTCGAGCACAAAGAGAACTCTGCTGCAATGCTCGAATCTTTGCTTGAAGGACCAGCTGAACTCTTGATTTCAGTTGGTGGAGATCCAGAAAATAATCCTCCTATTTTTTCAGAAATAAGGAGGAAAGTGCCATCTGAATACACAGAAGCTGACAAGCTCAGACTTCGTGGTGACCTTATGGCCAAAACTTACCTCCTTCAAGCAATACCAAATGAAGTTTATGTTCTCATTGATAGCATGCAGACAGCTAAGGAAATGTGGGATGAAATAGAGAAGCTGCTACAAGGCACAAGCATCAGCCTCAAGACGAAGAAGACTACGATTCTCATCGCATATGACTCCTTCAAAGCAGGTCCAGGAGAACCATTGAATGAGACTTATAACAGGCTTGTTCAACTGGTTAATGAACTCAGAAAGATCAAAGTATTCAGGTCCAATCTGGAACTGAATATTAGATTCTTATCCAGCCTACATCCTGCATGGGAAAAGACAGTGAAGGATGTCAGATCTCGGATAGATTTGGACGAAATTGACCTCTGCACACTCTATGAACATCTGAAGCAATTCGTCAACGAGGTTGCCTGTGCTGAGGATCATCACACCACAAACCCCTTAGCTCTAGTAATGGAGGCTCAGCCGAGAAGAACAACCACTTCACTAAAGAAGAAAAAGAAGAAGGTGGTGGTTGAATCAGATGATGATGAGAGTGACGAGGACAAATCTGATCTAGAAGCTGAGCTAGCAGACTTAAAGAAAAAGATGGCACTGCTTGCCAAGAGATTTGCTAAGAAGAACAGCTCCTCCAACAGACTGAGAACTTCCTCCTCAAACTACAAGCAGAAGAACCATGATCAAGGATCTTCTAGGAAGGCATCATCAGTAGAAGAAGCTCCTAAATGCTATAATTGCGGCAAACCAGGACATGTGATCAAAGACTGCCGCCTCCCAAAGAAGAAAGATGCTAACTTCTACAAGCAGAAGATGCTGTGGAATAAGCAGAAAATGCTGATGGTGCAGAAAGAAGAAGAAACCTTTGCCATGATTGCTGAGAATGAGAACTGGGCAGAAGATTCTTCTGAGGAGGAGGAAGAAGAAGACAACTATGCCCTTATGGCACGTGTGGAGGGAGATGAAATAAAGGGTGATGATGCGATCCCCGAAAGCAAGTGCTCAACAAGCTCTGTAAGTACCTCCCATACTTCTTTAAATAATCATATGCAGTCCTTACTTGAAAAGGACAATCTAGTCAAAGAGCTAAAGGAGAGACTAGACAATAATCATAGAGTTCTGAAACAGAATCTAGACCAAAAGTCTTCCTTAAGTATTCAACTTGAAATTGCAAAAGATCAAGTCAAAAAGGTGTCCTCAGATTTTGAAAGCTTTGAACTAAAGATAGCTGAATTAACTAGGAAATTTGAGGACAGTGAACGGGAAAAAAGCACAGCAAAGGCTGAATGCGATTTTTTGCATAACAAAAGAAGAACGCTTTTAAATAAAGTAAAACAACTAGAAGATCTAGCTGCTAGAAGAGGTCAATCTGAACAAACTGTTTTTCTGCTTAACAGCAAACAAAAGGATGACCGATTCTACAATGCTAAAACAGGACTGGGCATAACCAACCCACGCAATCTTAAGAAAGTTAATTGCCTTCAATTCTATAACAAAGATTACATGGGACTAGGGTTTGGCGAGAAAATGTATTTTCGAAGTGATGAAGACTATGCTGAAGCAGAAGAAGAAAAGAGAAAGAAACCAAAACCTGCGATTTCTTGTGATTATCCTTCTGTAAATGAAAAACAACTTTCAGAAGAAAAACCTACTTCCTGCTTTAGTGAATGCCTTGACCCTTATGCTAAAGATATTCCTCACATAGGACACCCTCTAGACCCTCCCCCAAGAGTTGGTATTGCTAAAACTGGTGAGGAACCATGTATTTTTCCTATGGCTCAAAATCTCAAAAACCTACAGAAAACTCTTGATGACGAGAGAGAGAGAGATTTGAAACTGAAAAGAAAGGTTTTGAGTGCAACTGGCAGGAACTTCTTCAAAAATTTAATGATTTGAGTGAGCAGTTTCATGCTAAAACAGACCCTTCTACGACCAAGCCTGACAGCTCACACACCACACATGAGAAAAACAATGCTTTTAAAGGTTCGTCCACTCATCTCTCTTCTCCTTTGTTTACAGGGAATGAAGTGAATAAAGAAGGAGAAGAGAAGAATGAGTGGAGGAAAAAGAGGAAGGAAATCGCAGATGGCAAAAAGAAAGTTTTCGAGAACAATGCCAGCCCTAGATCTAGTTCAATTTTTTACTCAAAAGTTAATTGTAATTCTGTCTCTACAAAGCAAACTTCTAGTAGTTCAGTCTTGAGTCCCAAGCTGAATATTTCTGAGACATCTTCTAGACAAAGTTCTATTTATAATACAAGTGTTGCTTATGGTTATTCTGTTCCAGATCCCCATAATTATGAATGTGATATGAATGTTGTTAAATCTAAGCCTTCCAGAAAGCTTAAACCTGAAAAAGAAACCAAGAAAGGAACTTCTAAGGGAACGTTTTGTATTCCTGATATGAAATATGCCCTTAGAGTTCATTCTAGGAAACATCTTAATCGGCTTTCTAAGGAGGAGATTTTCAAAACCAAACTTAAGAAACAACCGTTCAATCACAAAGCACCTGTCTACTCTCCTCCTGAACCTAAAACGGAAAGATGGGTCCCCAAGATAAGACCCGTCAAAGCTGAAACTGAAAGATGGGTCCCCAAGATAAGACCCGTCAAAGCTGAAACTGAGAGGTGGGTCCCCAAGATGAGACCTACCAAAACTAAAACGGAAAGGTGGGTCCCCAAACGAAGACCCATCCAAACTGAAACTGAAAGGTGGGTTCCAAATCGAAAACCCATCAAAACTGCAACTGAAAGGTGGGTCCCCAAACTTAGACCCACCAGGACTAAAATGGAAAGGTGGGTTCACAACATCAGACCCACCAAAATAGAAACTGCTAGGTGGACTCCAAAAACCAGACACACTGCAAAAGCAGATCTGGCTATTGGAAAACCCACCAAAGATAGATCTTTTGTTGAAAGAGCAGCTGACCTTGGATCACTGCTCAAAGCAAAATTTAAAAAGGTGTTTCTTGATAATAAGGAAGGACCCACTCCAAGTTGGGTACCTAAACCTATTTGATTGTTTTGCAGGACGGTCATGTGTGGCACTTAGACTCAGGATGCTCAACCCACATGACCGGAATAAAGCACCTTTTGAGCAACTACACCAACTGCTACGGAGGAAATGTCAGATTCGGGAATGACGCCTCATCTCCTATCCTTAGGTATGGGGACGTCGTCTGTGCCAGTGTCACAATAAAAGATGTTTCTTTCGTCAAAGGGCTCAAACACAACATACTGAGCATTGGACAATTCTGTGACAGCGGGATGGAAGTGAGGTTCTTTGCAAAACAATGCTGTGTTCTTGACAGCACAGGAAATACATTATTAACGTGTTACAGAACATCAAATCTGTACACTATGTATCTGAAAAGCGTTCAATCCACCACTTCCATCTGTCTGCTGTCCAAAGCTTCAACTGAACAGAACAACCTATGGCACAGACGTCTCTCCCATCTGAACTTCAAACATCTATCAACCTTGTCCTCCAAGAAACTTGTCAAGGGGCTTCCTCTGCTAAAGTCTTCCGCTGAAAATCATTGTAGTGCCTGCAAAATGGGCAAAATGACGCGAAGCTCCCACAAGTCAAAAACCGAACCTTCATCTACTCATCAGTTGCAGCTAATACACATGGATCTGTGTGGACCTATGAGAGTACAAAGCATCAACGGTCGCAAATACACTCTGGTGATCGTTGATGACTTCTCTAGGTATACATGGACAAAATTTCTCTGTTCAAAAGACGAAGCTGCGGAAAACATTATGACCTTTATCAGAACGATCCAGAAACTGCTACAGCACAGTGTTCGAATTGTCAGAACTGACAATGGTACCGAGTTCAAAAACCAGACTCTCACTGAGTTCTATGAATCACTCGGTATCACTCAGCAATTTGCAGCAGCTAAAACTCCCCAGCAGAACAGAGTTGTTGAGAGAAAGAACAGAACCCTTGTTGAAGCAGCACGCACCATGTTAATTCAATCAAGACTGCCTCACTTCATGTGGGCAGAGGCAATCAATACTGCGTGCTTCACTCAGAACAGAACCTTCATCCACAAGCGCTTCGACAAGACTCCATATGAGATCCTATTCAACAAAACTCCTGATATTTCTTTCCTCAAGGTTTTTGGCTGCAAGTGCTTCATACTCAATGATCGGACAGAGAGAAGTAAGCTGGATCCCAAAGCCAGAGAAGGCGTGTTCATTGGCTACTCACTGCAATCCAAAGCTTACAGAGTCTATCTCAGAGATAAGCGGACTGTCATCGAGAGTGTAAATGTTACATTCTATGAAATGGCAGACTTTGCTATTGAACATCTCCAGACCGATCCATCCACTGCTGTACCAGTAGCTTCTGATAAAGCTGAACCAAACACCGAACACGACGATGTGATTCTTGACTCTCTCTTCAGAAACTTTTACGAGAACTCACAATCTCCACCTCCTGCATACACTCCAGAGTCAACATCAACTCCAACAGCAGAGATTCCGCTCCTCACAGGACCAGACGATGTACCATCCACACCCTCAACCCCTCAAACCAATCCCAGAGGTGTGGATGATCACGGCTTTGCCATAAGTCCGGAATCAATTCCACTACACACCACAGCTGCCCCAGAGCCTTCAAACTCATATCAGGACTCAGATCAACCAATAATTACTCCAACTCTTCTAGCTCATGAGAGGAAGTGGACGAGAGCACATCCTGTTGAACAGATAATAGGTGATCCAAGTCAAGGTGTGCGAACAAGATCAGCAATAACAAATGAATGTCACTATGCATGCTTTCTAAGTAAGAATGAACCGTCCAAAGTCTCAGAGGCACTCGCTGATCCAGATTGGGTGATTGCCATGCAAGATGAGCTCAATCAGTTTGACAGACTAGATGTGTGGACACTCGTGCCTAAACCCCCACAGAAAACCATCATTGGCACTAAATGGGTGTTCAAGAACAAGAAGGACGAAGAAGGCACAGTGATACGGAACAAGGCACGACTGGTCGCTAAAGGATATAATCAGCAAGAGGGCATAGACTATGATGAAACATCTGCACCCGTAGCAAGAATTGAAGCAATCCGCCTTTTTCTTGCGTACGCGGCCCACAAGAACTTTACCGTCTTTCAAATGGACGTCAAGACTGCCTTTCTGAATGGAGTCTTGGAAGAAGAAGTCTATGTCGCTCAGCCCGAAGGATTTGTAGATCCCAGATATCCCGACCATGTGTACAAGCTAAAGAAAGCTCTGTATGGATTGAAACAGGCACCAAGAGCTTGGTATGATGCATTAACCGAATTTCTGGTTGACTCAGGTTTATCAAAAGGGAAGATTGACACCACACTTTTCATCAAGCGACAGAAGTCTGACATCATCCTGATTCAGATCTATGTTGATGACATAATCTTCGCCTCCTCAAATCCACGTCTGTGCAAACACTTTGAGAAACTGATGAAAACCAAGTTCGAGATGAGCATGATGGGCGAACTGAATTTCTTCCTAGGCCTGCAAGTTAGACAACTCTCTGACGGCATTTTCATCAATCAGTCAAAGTATATTCTAGAAATGCTTAAGAGATTCAACATTGATGGCAAATCTTCCATGACGACCCCCATGTCCCCAAACAACAAACTGGACTCAGACCCCTCCGGGAAGCCAGTTGATGCTACAAACTACAGGGCCATCATTGGATCTTTGCTATATCTCACGTCAAGCAGACCTGACATTGTCTTCTCCACATGCTTATGTGCACGCTTTCAGGCAAATCCGAAGGAATCCCATCTGACCGTTGTTCGAAGAATTCTGAGATACCTCAAAGGCACTGTGAATCTAGGCCTTTGGTATCCCAAGCACTCAGGTTTTGATCTAGTCGAATACTCGGATGATGACTTTGCTGGTTGCCGGATGGACCGCAAAAGTACATCGGGAGCTGTCCAGTTCTTGGGCGATAAGTTAGTCTGCTGGTCTTCCAAGAAACAGAACTGTGTGTCAACATCTACGGCCGAGGCAGAATACGTCGCGGCTGCTAGCTGTTGTTCACAAATATTATGGATGAAGACCCAGCTAAAGGACTACGGTTACACTCTCCGCCATATCCCGATCTACAGTAACTCACAGAGCGCCATCGCCATCACCAGCAACCCGGTTCATCACTCCCGCACCAAACACATCGACCTGCGCTATCATTTCATCAAGGATCATGTGGAGAAAGGAGACATTGACATGTATTTTGTAAGCTCAGAGCTTCAACTGGCTGACTTGTTCACTAAGGCATTGGATGAAAAACGATTCCAGTTCCTAGTCTCCAAGTTGGGCATGTTGAACCTCGAGCCTGCATAATTATGTCTCCACTGATCTAAAAAGTGTGTGTGTGGGACTTGTAAAAAGTGTGTGTGTGTGGGATTTGTAAATAGTGTGTGTGCGTTGCATGTGTTGAGGGGGAGAAAACCAGAAAAAATAACAAAAAAATAGTGTGTGTGCGTTGCATATGTTGAGGGGGAGAAAACCAGAAAAATAACAAAAAATAGTGTGCGTGTGTTGCATGGGTTGAGTTTGCGTGAAAAATCAAAAAGAACAAAAAATAGTGTGTGTGCGTTGCATTTGTACATATTGTTTGTTGCATCTTTTTGAGGGGGAGAAAATTTTCACTGTTTGAGGGGGAGCTATTTTTCACTGATTAAGGGGAAGTTCTCTTTTTTACTGGTTTTGGGCCTCGAAAACTTTTAAAAAGGGCACTGTGTGCCAGCCCAATCATTCGGGCTCAACTATTACGGAGGAGGTCCAAATTTTTACATTCGGGCTCAACTATTACGGAGGAGGTCCAAATTTTTACTCGCGTATATAAAACCTCGCGAAAAACCCTTCAGTTCATATTTCACTGTATTTTCGCAAGGATTTTTCGCAAACCAGAGCTCCCTAACCCGTCTCCTTCCCGAAATACTTCCTTCTCCTGTTTCTTCTTCCCAACTAAACCTTCGAAAGGTAGTTCTTTGTTTCGAAATCGAAATTGCTAAATCGAATTCAAACGAAAACTTGTTCTCACGAAACGATCGTATTTTTCTCAATGTCAAAATCAAAAGGGTTTTCGTATGTTTCAAGGTCTTCAAACCCAGCTATTCAGCAATACAAGGAAGCCACCGAGAAGACCGTCCCTATGGTTCAGCAAAACCCAGCTGGACCTACCCAAGGGACAAAGCCGAGTGTGAGTAAGGGTCCTAAGAGAGCCCAAAAGCCACAGAAACCAGTGGCCGGTTTGCCCAATGAAGGAAAGTCTGACGACTCTCTTGAGACGAGTCAGGCGGCTGAGGGCACCGAAAAAGACGCTGAGGAAACGGCCAATGAATCGTCCAGTGAAGCCCAAACAAACACTGACGACGAGGCTTCCGAGAGCGTGGGCACGGAGAGCGGAGAATCTGACTCGGATGATGACGACGACGACAATGACAGTGATGATGTGGAGCTAACATATGCCTTAATCAGAAAAGGGAAGCTGCCCGTCGAATCTCCGAAGAAGAGAAGAATTACTGCTGAAGACGCAGCACCAATCATAGCTGGCAGACCTCAAGTCTTCACTATAAGAGAAAAGGCTAAACCAAGAGCTGATCCGAGCGAGACTAATTGCTCCAAGGATGATTACGACGAGGCAGCTCACTCCATTAAGACATCAATCAACTCGGAAGAAGTCGTCATCCGAGAGACCAGGGCTAAGGTCAAAAATGACAAGGCTAAGCCCCAGCCCCGAGCCAAAAAGAGTCTGTTTGATAAGGCAGACGAGCACATCTTTGCGGGCTGCGACTCCTTTATCCAGATAAGCCGAGCCGAATCCCTAAGCACAGGAGCCGATCTTTTCGGTTCCCGGGTAGAAGTCGCAGCATCTGGCTCAACTGCGCATGCACATCCCTCTCCCAGCCACTCAATTGCCTCTCAAAAGGCTATTGTTTCAAAAGAACGGGACTCAATCCCCTCACTGGTTCCTTCTGAATCAGTCGAGCATACAATTGACCTATCTCCCGAGGTCAAAACCCCTTCTTCTCTCACATCGAGTCTAGGTGTCACATTTCCCACATTTTCTTCATTTTCTAGGACACCTACACTATTCACTGCACATACAGGTGCACTCACCCTGAACGCAACAACCAGAGCGCAAGCTATGACGGTTGGAAGCCCTGCTACGCCCATAATGATTCCATCATTAAATGCAGGCCACACATCAGCAATCTTCACTGATGCTGTGTCAACAGTTACAACCCCCGTAACTGGTCACCCTACCTTTGAAGATGTAAACGTTCTACTGAATCGCTTCCTGGATTCCACCATTAAGCCATGGGTGCAAGATGCAATGACCGCTCTAGCACAGGAATTTAGGACCACCCAAGCGGTTCGGTCTGAACAGACACCACCCCAACCTTCCCCTGAACCGTTCATCTCCCATACACAACCCATATCCTCCACCCCTCTATCCCACCAATCCATAAACCAAATTCCTATCCCTTCTATTTCTCGGGGAACCCAGGATACAGAACCAGTATTCTCCCCACACCCGACCACACCCTCCATCGATCTCTCCTCCCTATCCTTTGACACACTAGCTTCGGCTTTGCTGAACAACCTCTTAAATACCCCAGAAGACAACCTCACTCTTCATCAGCAAGCCATACTTGAAGCTCTTCTTTCTTCACCCGAAACCAAGAGCACTTGCAAGGAGAGTCTTCGTGGTCGCAAACGTTCCCATGAGGACCCCGATGATTCGGATCCTCATGAGGGAGAGAACAAGCGACCTCGATCACTTGAGCAAACTGCTCTCCCAAGCCAAACTCCACAACCAATTCAACCTGAAACCTCAACAAACCAACAGCCACCATCCACAGCCAAACTATCTAGCATGGTCGAGCTAGAAATAACATCCCGAGGCGTATCTCCCAGAGATACCAACCGAGGAGGGGATGGAAGTCCTGATGATGTTACCACTAGTACATCTTCTCCATCAGGCCATCAGTTGGAACCCAGTTCTAAGCTGATGTCAACGGGCAATCCTAGCGAACCCGGTAGTGCTACACAGGAACAATCACCGCCTGAACAAAGAATTCCATATATTTCCCCAGGCAAAGACATCCATGATGCACTGGAAGAGGTGGTGATATACGACAAATGGCCAAGAAAATGGACAGAATGGGATGATCTTCGGGTTGAAGCCGAACAAGAGGACATGCAAAGAAACTGGTGGCTACGAGAGCTGATCAACAAATGCTCTGAAGATATTATACGGCTCGAGGACGATGAACGCAAGGAAGGGGAGAATTACAAAGAATCCCAGAAGACTCTTGAATCAGTTGTAAGACAAACAGCGGGAAGACTTCCCAAAACAGAGAAACCCTGGGATAATGTTCGTATCAAAGCCCCCTTCCAAGAAGAAATCAGAGAGCATATCTGGCGTAGACCAGACAGAGTCAAGCCACTGAATGAACTAAAGCTAAGAGGCCTTACTCACTTGAAAGGAAAGCAGGCTGGAGGTCATCTGCATATGTTGCTGCAAAGGTCAACCGGTACACAGAGAGAACTAATGGAACAAGATTTGAAGTCGAATATTCTCCCGATTCATCAAATTCTACAAGTGAAGGCTGAAGACTATCATGGAGTAACATTCTACACTTACAGACTTCAACGCACCGATGGGAGCGAATTCACTTGTCAAGAGAACGACTTCATCATGCTGAAACCGGATGACATCTACCAAATGTTCATGGCCTACAGATACCTTCCAGTCAGGCAGAGCATAGTATACAGCGAAGGCCTCGCAGCTATCAAGAGATTCATGCTTAGACAGATCCGAGTACACTCTTCACATGACCTACAGATGGCTATTGAATGCAATCTGAAGAAGACAAATCTGACAAAGCCAAGACTGTATGGTCCAGAACTTGAAGATTTCCCAGCCTACCACATCTTCTTCACACCGCCAGCAGTCACCTATCTGAACCACAAGAACGAAAAGCGTCTGATGGTAGTCAGTGAAATCGAGAAGTACTGTGACGGAACACTGAAGATAATCAGAGAGCAGATTCTACAGATGAAGGCAAAGCTAGAAGAAAATCTTCAAGAGGCATCGTCTTATGTTCAAAGGAACACTCTACTGTAGAGACAATTTTAAAGGCCATTGACGATCGCCTCGAAAAGAGAAATGTGCTGAGGCAGTATGAACATGCACTTGGTATGAGGAAGCACTACTTCAAATCTCAGAAGCAATAAGAGAATGGCACTTGATCACAAAGGGGGAGATTGTTGGAGATATTTAATTGTGAATCGAGTTGGTCATAGATTAGCTTTATATTTAATCCTTGTATTTAAATAGTGCATAAATTAGATAGAAATCAGGTCAAGTGTTAGGCCCATTTAAACAGGCTAAAAGCCTGGTACGCCTAACCTAAACCTCGCCTATAAAAAGGGAGCCGAGGTTTAGGAAAAGGCTGAACGTCGTACTTATTATTCATAGCCTTACGCATATCATTCTGTTGTACGCTTCCAAGGTTTATCAAAGAAGGTTTTACGGTGATTCATTCTGTGTTCATCTTTACGTTTAATCTTCCTTGTTAGATCGATTATTCATTATTGTTACAGAAACAGGGACTAACAATATTTCATACTGGGAATGCAACAGTGTTTTCATGCCATGTTTAGCCAACCAAAACTCATCCCCACACACATTTTTTCATTGAAATACTTCTGGTTCAGGGTTATGATCCGACCTGATCTTCTAGGTATTTCATGACCTGCATCTATCCATTCTTGACATTCGTTGCATAAGTATCTACCAGTATACCTTTTTTTGTTTAGAGGATTCATACAGTAAAAGTGATTTAAATTTTTACACCGAAAGCATGGCACCAACCAAAAGAGTCCAGGCATCCTCCCACATGCGTGACATTTTGGAGAATCATTTGTGCTTGACCCGCATCTCATCTTAAATGTCAAAGTTAAAATTTGTTATTTAATCAATCTATATTCATTAGTTAAAGTATGATCCACTTTGCATTTTATGAAAGTTCATTATATTCATAACCAACCATTTTCATTGTACATATTTCATTTTTTTCGTCTATGCTTAATTGAATACATATCATAGTTTGAAACATACCTTTGCTTGGTGGGGTAAGAACAGTCGTCGTCACACTTTATACTCAAAACTCTCTGTTGGACTTTGAAGTTGTATGTTGTTGTTGAGCTCAGTACATGAGTTTCTGAGCAAGGAGTTAATGCAAGTGAAGTGGTATATATGCTTACAGATTGGAATATTGGTTATAGGCCATTGGTAAGTACTTTTGTAATTAATTATGAAGTTCACTTGATGTTGTGTATGCTCATTTAATGAGCAGACCTACATTGTCTATTCTCATTTAATGAGCAGACCTATGCAAAATTCTCCTTTGAGATATTGCTGATATCTCCATTTAATGCTAGCCGACCTACACGCCTACTACTGTGTACTTAAATTTATGAGTATGCTTTTTCGTATAAAAAACTTTTTTACGAAATCTTTAATTTGAGTACTCTTACAATTCATTAATGCCCTTGAGCCACACACTCTAAAACACTGTCAGTTGATAGCTGCATTAATTGCCAGCAGCTCTTCAGTACAGTGGTGCTGGTAAGTTCATTCATGAGTTTCCTATGTACCTACTTTGAAATTTATTATTAATTTAATGTTTATATACACAATTAAATCAGTAACTATAGATATTCTTCGGAACTATACATATTCTTTTTGGGCCTTTTACGAAATCTTTAAGCATTTACAGAATTTTTTTTAATAAATTCCGAAAAACATTCATTCAGATATTTTTCTTTAATTTTCACTCACGGCCTTTGGGAACCTAGGTTATTGAAAGCCAAAATACCTGGGCTACCTTATTCTGGCCAAAATACATATGCTCAAATTCTCAAGTGCAACCATGTACTTCTCTAATTTTTTTATCCACTTAATGTCATATATGTCTCTAAATACTGTATCCCTCATAAAAGTGATTTTTAAATCGATATTTCTTATTACGTAGTTACTTTAAGCACTGTATTTTATAAACATTAGTCAATTCCGCAACAATTTTTCATATATTTTACCCAAATTACATGGTTTCAACTTCGAACTGGTGAAGTGTCTTTTAAAATTTTGACACTTCAATCTAATTTGAGCAGATATTATTTAAACATCTATATATATAAATGTATAGACATCAGTTTGTTTTTAGAATACATACACATATAACAAACTACATATATATAATTAATTTTTTTTAAGTATGCCTATATTTATGTCAAGAAAAAATGTACTTCTTTCATTTTCTAAAAACATTTATTGTTATATATATCTGAATATTGCTGATCCATTATAAAAGAATATTTTAATTTCATTTTACAAACTTAATTTCAGTACTTTAATTTTTTAACTAAAAATAAACATTCTCTGGTTTATACGAATTGCTTATTGCTTATATTCAATCTTGAAACAATTTATAATAAAAGATTTTGCAAAATACTTGGGTTTTTTGGAGTAAAGTTAAACTTTAAAAGATAAGTTGACATTTAAACTGCTTTTTTAACCTGTTTTGATCAATAATTCAGAAACTTTTTTTTAAATGTGTAAGATAACATCTAAGTCATTAGTTACTTAAAATCTTTGTGATCTTATTCCCTAACTTATGCTGTTTGCAGGTATTGCACAATTCTTCATTCATGTGGATGCTTTGGCTTAGATTTCTGACTTAGAAAAATGTTTAGGGATAGTTCAGGGACCTTAGAGGGTTGCCAATAATGTAATATATTTAAGGGGTCTGTAATATTAATTAGTCCAAATAGGAAATGCAGGTGGTGTTCTACGGCTGTTTGAGGTATGTACTCCATTCACCAACTCACTTGCCATTTTATTTCTATTCTTTCTTGACAGTTGTAACTTATAAATGTGTATTCATATGTAATATTCTAACGCATCAAGTGCAAAACCAATATCACTTTTCCATTAAAACCATTGCTTTACAACATTAATAATATTTACATTTTGGACTTAATATAAACTCATGCTTAGTGCCTCCTAGATCCCCTCGGTGGACTTTAGAAGGTCCATTGTCCTTGACCTTAGCCTCATCCTTATGTACTCCCATGACCTGAATGAAATTCATAGGACCTGGAGACACTCATTTATAAACATTGAAGTATTATTTTTAAATCTATTCTCACAAACTGTTGAAGTGTTGCCCGTGTCCTGCAAAATAAACATATCACATCATCATATCGATAATACAATTTTTCAAAATAGTACTTAGTTCCCATAGGAGAAATATAGTGTCATGTTTAGTTTGTCCACACTGCCGAAAGTAAGACACAATCATGCCCAAGATAGTGTTTTAGGCTGCAACCCAACACCACAAAACAAAATATAAGTCCAAGGATGCCTCAGTACAAAATATAAGTCCCGACCAACAGACTGGCCCTTGTTCTTCAGAGTGGTTCTTCTTTAATTTTTATCTTCAGCTTCTTCACAGCACCACTTGTAGAGAATTCATCTATCAGATTCCTTTTGAGTTGTCCATCCATTTCCACCCCCACCACCTTCTGCGTACCCAGTGGGGGTGAGTCTGGGAGGTCAATTGCCTCGACAACCTTTTTAAGAAAAAATGTAAGCATATCTCTTTAATATATAACCCTACTTATACAAATATATAAGAGTAATACAGTCGGTATACCTCTTGTTTTTGGACATCTTTCCCTTTTTCCTCGTTGTAGAACTTTCACCATTGTGGAGACTTGACCCAATCTAAATTTAAGGTATTGATCATTATTTTCTATTATACGAAACATATACTTTTACTATGAAGCACCCAAAAGTAAATTTCTATAAACTCCAAAACCATTGAAAATACCTTCTCAGTTGGAGTGTCATGAACTGATTGTTGTTCCTTATCCGCTTCATACAATGCCAGAACCTTAGGGTCTCTTATCATGGTCACCACAGTAAATGACTTTGTTTTCTTGTAAGTATTCTCCTCACTTTTTGTCTTCAGTTGTATTTTAAACAGGCCCTTTTGGTCAACCAAGCTTTCTATGTCTTCTGGAAATCGAGTTTGGTCTCCAGTCTTCTGTTTTATTCAAACCATTTGCATTAGTCATAAAGTTTTTTAATTTTGATAATTTCACATATAAATTAAAATCAAGTTTTTGCCTTCTCCATCTCAACCATTAGAAAAGCAGATGTTTTTCCAAAAACTTCAATACATTCCCTGTCCCACAGAATGAAGGTTGAATGACCAGTCTGGTCCATGATGCAAATGCTGACTTTATACCTAAAATGAATGTCAAATATTTTTCAGTGGACTCGATTCATACAAATCATAGCTACATACAATAGAAATTCTCTTACCGATACACCCCATCTGCCATTGTGACATGGCAATTGGTACACATGAACCTATCATCCTCTGGTTTTAGTTTTTTGTGGCATGTGGGACAGCCTAGGTAACACCATTCTCTATAGTTTTCAAGAGACACAATGTCTCCGATGATCCAGTAAACCCCATCCTGTTTGTAAACACAATATTTGACATAAGCGTTGAAAATGTCGTCACCTAAAAGAATAGGTCATCTTGTACACACCTCTGTAGCCTTAACCAATTCCTGAATAGTCGTTATGACAGCTTGGCCCGCAAGGACATCTTCCCGGCTCCCATCACCATGGGAAGATTGTGAGACGGCTGTGGCTGTGACGCTGTCATCACCATCTACAGGAAATATGTATCATAGTGCAGAGTTCATTATGAGTATAGTTTTTATAAGCCTTCATTACAATGCCTACTTTTAAAAAATTCTTACTCGCTTTGAAATTCAATAAACTCGCTTGAGTTCCCATTGATTATCAGTTTTGACACATCAAATGAAGATGATACAGATAGGGTGCCTGTCATGAGTAATTAGTTTTTTAGAAGCATACTGTTTTGGCCTGATGGCAGGAGTCATAAACATCCCTACAAAAAGGATTACCTTGGTATCTCTTTGGCCTGCATAGCTGAAAAATTACATACACAGGCACACCAACATTCTCGGTCACATACTCCATATACTGGTCTATGTACTTGTTCCACAATACACATCCGAGTCTGTTCCCTCTGCAATTTATAAAAGTTATTTAATAATAAATATTATTCATGTTCCATAACCATTTCTCTCTTAAGTTTAGATTGTATAAAAATGTTTAAACAAAACTCACTCAGGGTCTCCTAATGCCAACTCCATCATCCTTTCAGCCCTTCCACTTATGATATGGTTTTGAACGCCGCTCTTACATATGACTTTGCCTATGACATCTATAACCAAATTCCAGCATAAGATATTTATTTCAGTAAATTAAAACGTAAAAGTTTTCGGTTGTCCTCACCAATCAATTTTTTGTCGTTGACGACGCGTTGAGCCTGCAGCATGTCAAATGGCTGAAAGTCGTACACCATCATTGGCAACTCTGTCCTAGTGTCTTCGGTGAACTGAGTTTTGCTGATGAATTGAATCAGATAAGGATGTTCACTTGTTTTGACAGTTTGGTAGTTGTCCAGGACCAAAAACGTCCTTAGAGCGTACATTTTGTTTTCCTTGATCATGGTCTTGTAAACCTCCACCTGTGGCCTCTTTATTATAGCGTGAATGCGGTCTCCCTAAATATCAAAATGTGGGCAGTGTGAATATAATAATAATAATAATAATAATAATAATAATATAATAATAATAATAATAGTAATAATATTATTATGATAATATGATATGATATGTTTTTGAAAATCTGTGAATATGTTTTTCTACCAGCTCATCATGCAACACCATCTCGAGTGTTGCCCCCCCCCCCCCCCCCCCCCCCCCCCTTTTGAGTGAGGTGGGACTTCGTATGCTCTGACCACCCGCACCCTTAAGGCCCAAGTGGTCTTGGTATGATCAACATCCTTGATCAGGGACCACATGCCTCTTTGTGTTGAGGAACCTGTCATAGTTCACAAATTACTTAGGAAACTTGAAAATACAGAGAATGTAAAAGAGATTAGCTTGATTGTGGTGTGGTTTCTGACCCCTTCAATGGGTATTTATATTGGGAAAGGGAGGAAGTGATGTAGAACAAATTGTGTAATTGTGTAATAACCATTGGTCAAGGCACACCCAATTAAATGTGAAGTTGCCATTTACTATTACAGCGAGTACATTGCATTTAATGTTGTGTGGCTCAAGAAAGGCAAAAAGAGTAAATGTGTTGCTTGTGGAATTTCGAGTACAATGCTCCCCATTTTTTATTAGAATTGCAGCCCTCTGTTCAACTAAAACTGCATTGCTCACTGGGCCATCATTTACCATCACTGAGCAACAAAATACGGATTAACCATCACTGGGCCTTTGGAATTTCGGGTACAATGCCCCCATTTTTTTTAGAATTGCAGCACTCTATTCAATGTAAAGTTGTCATTTACTATTAGAGCTAGTACATTGTATTTAATGTTGTGTGGCTCAAGAAAGGCAAAAAGACTAAATGTGTGGCCTTTGGAATTTCGAGTACAATGCCCCCATTTTTTTTTAGAATTGCAGCACTCTATTCAATGTAAAGTTGTCATTTACTCTTAGAGCTAGTACATTGTATTTAATGTTGTGTGGCTCAAGAAAGGCAAAAAGACTAAATTTGTGGCCTTTGGAATTTCGAGTACAATGCCCCCATTTTTTTTAGAATTGCAGCCTCTATTCAACATTATTTCATTGAGCCAATAAAGTAATTTCAGCATGACCTTATTTTGGACCCACTTTAACAGGCCCGGCCCATTATTGTACACTTTTTGGGCGGGAACACTGTGCAGTTTTCATTTTGCTTTTGTATAATAAAAGATATCCAGGCCCAAATGTCTTTTTTCCAAAATAATTTGTTTTAGATCGGGCATATTTTTCCGAAGATTCCAAAATTGGATAACACTTGGGCCAGCTTATTTAATTTTGGGCCAATGAATTTATATCTCGGTCAGGCATTGAAGTAAAACCCTCACTCTCTCCGCCACTCTCTTATGATTATGATTATGCAGGGAATGCTATGGAATGAGTCAGAGGAAGCGGATTGAGCCTAAGAACCTCACATATGGAAGCTAAAATTGATGAGAAAAACAAAGCCGCAATTTCTTCTGAAGAGGGTGGCGTTGCTGTTGATGTGACGGGATATGCAAGAAGCGGAGTGCCTGCAATTCTTATGAAGGAAGATCCAGATGAAACAGAGTACTCAAGCTCATTTGCCGACTCCACGTCTCTAAAAGACCACATTTCCGGCCCCAGTGATGCCGAAGCTGATTCCCATTTATGCAGTGAAAGCGAGTTGGGGTCTCCGTTTGATGGATTTGGAAGTCTTTTCCCCATGAGGTATTGTTTTAAGCTTTTATATATGCTCCCTATTAGTGTTGTAAAGCAGCACTATGTAAGCATCTGCTGATGAATTAATGCTCTATGGGTATTCTAATTTGATAGTCATTTAAGAATTGAGCCCAGAATATTATCTTTAATTTGCACCCTTACAGGCAATTTCACAAGGTTTAATATTTTTATATTACCTCAGCTTGTAAATGTGTTCTCATTTAGAGTGGTGATCAGAGCTTCATTTTTCATCAGGAAGAAAAAATTGACCAGTCACTGGAGAAACTTTATAAGTCCTTTAATGTGGCGATGCAAATGGGTAGAAGTGAAACTAAAGGAGTTTAAGTCACAGGCACGAAAGTATGACAGAGAGATGTCTGCATACAACAGGGAAAAACATCAGGTATTTGATCAATTCCTGCTACAAGAGTCGGGATCAAAAGCAGTGCCATACATTCATCAAAGAGTAAAGAAGAAAGCCGTAAAGAGGAGGAAAAGAAAAATAGTAGAAGGAACTGATGTATCATCATACATGTCAAATCACAAGCTTTTCTCCTACTTTGGTGTGTTCTTGTTTCTCATTTACTTCTGCAAGGTGTACTGGTTTTTCTTACCAGAATTATAAGTTTTTGTTGACATGTTTTTCTTACAGAAAATAAGAAATCTGATCTGGATGGAGTTTCTGCAGGTGAAGATTTGAGTATAGGTATGCTTTCATGGCCCTATGTTTGGTTCCTCATTTCTTTCCTCCAGTTAAATTATTATTATAAGACATTTCCTTCGTAAATTCATTATTAACCACTAATGGTTGATTTTTGTTTCCTAGTGGTGTTGTATGATACTAGGAACACAACCCATGCATGTTCTATGACTTTTAATATTTTTGAAACTATGACTAATAATGTGCATCACATGCCTTATCTAGTATATAATATACTTCACTATTTAAGTTGTGGATCTTGCTAAGCCTTGTAAATTGTTGTATTCTTTACACACTGTGTTTGCCAATTGGCCTTTATCTATGGTTGATGATGTGTCTCAGAAACTACAGTTAGGAGGACATTGATACTTCATATTTGCACCTTTTAACCAAATTCCCCCACTAGGCATACTATGGCCACGTTTAGATCCTGGAAATTGTTAGGGAATGGAAAGGAGATCCTAAAATGTTTTGCTTATGTAAAGGAAATGTAAACAAAACGAATAAGTTCTTTTTTAATTTTTTTCTACATATGTTTATATTTACCAGTATTTATATCTAGGAAGTATAAAAATGAATTTGTTCAAGTATTGAAAATAAGCTTAATAGCTTATTTAGTCAAAGAGTAGATACTATAATATAAGTGTGAGCACATAAAAAAAGCTTATTGAGTCTTGAACCGATGTTTCTTTTCCTCTACATTTTCGCCCTTCCAAATTGCTCCTATATTTTCTTCCCTGTTTTCTTGCCCTACCATATTCCAAATTCCAAATGTAGACGAATGGTATGTTTAAATCACGTAAATGATGTGGGAAGAAAACAAATGATG
Source organism: Cuscuta europaea (assembly GCA_945859875.1). Taxonomy (NCBI): domain Eukaryota; kingdom Viridiplantae; phylum Streptophyta; class Magnoliopsida; order Solanales; family Convolvulaceae; genus Cuscuta; species Cuscuta europaea. The sequence goes on from CAMAPE010000038.1 coordinate 24,515,285, forward strand.
AGTTTTTTGTTTGGTTTGGTTTCACCTTGGGAAGTGCCAAATAAAATGAAACATGACTAATTTGTTTTCAAATTTTAGATATAATTAGATAATTAGATTTCTCTGTCTCTATATAAATATATACATTAAGACCTCTCTATGCAAAAAAAACTTTGAACAAAATATTTTGTTAAAATAGAGATATTATAACTGAATAAAGGTATATTAAGTTTTAAAAGAATCCGTGAGACCAAAGTATTTTATAATAATACTGAAGTTAGTTAATATGTGTTCCTATATATAGTTTGAATTTGTTTCTTAATTCTTATTCCCCAAAATTCTTTCCTTCCAATTTTCCTCCTTGTATTGCATTTTATATTTTCATCTAGTATTTTCCGGTTTTGAAACCGATCCTTTGTTTTGGATAAAAAAATCTTCTAGCGTGGCATGGATGTTTTATTAATTAAAGATTTCAACTTTTGCACTAACTGGAGATGACATAATTTTGTCTCCTTTCTGAAACAGTGTTGATGGAACAGAATGGCAGTGCCCACAATGACTTGTTGAGTGATGATTTGTTAGTTCTTAAAGGCAATGAAGATTCACCAGAACAGGTCCTTCGGAAGATTGAACAACTTTATTCACGTGTTCATAAGCTGAATGCCGAACTCGACACTTTGATGGAAAAAAATGCGTTGAAGTTCTCTTCCTCTGAGAATCTCAGCAACCTGGGGGGCTTTTTTGAGGCGCAGGACAGCTCTGCCCGTCACCCTACTTTCTCTGCTTGCAATGGGGAGACGGTGTCAGTTGGGTGTTTATACACACCGCAAGCTCAGCAGCATATAGTGACGGTCAATGATTTTGGTGGAGATTCAATCATGCATGACAGTGCTATTTCGAACTATGTAGAGGCTAATAATCCTCCGGATATTATCGAGAGTAGCACTGGGTTTTTGTCTTTTGTTGATGCCACACAGCATCAGGGACTGGTTGGAGATTCAGGTGAAAAAGTACGATCCTTTTTCTTTCAATTGATTTATTATTTGCAAAAACTTGCTTCGTATAAAATTCACTTGCTATTGTCATTATAAGTGATTTCTACATTACAATTGTTATACATTATTGATTACTATATTTAACTAAAAGAATAAGTATACTCTATAAAAATCACTTTCTCATTTCTTCTTCGCTCCTCCATTGAACCAAAATAAGTACATCACAGGTTTCTTAAAACATACTATTAGCAGTTTTTAAGGAGGTGTTTGGATCTAATTCTTAAAACTTCTTCTGCTCCTTCAGGGAGCATAAGCAGCTGAAACTACATAAGTACTTTAGGGTGCTCCAAATTGCTTCTAGAAGCAATTTTTTAGAAGTTGGGGGAGACCACCTTTTGGAAAACTGATTCAGCTTCTGCTTTTAAAAAAGAAGCAGAAGCATAATCAATTCCAAACACCCCCTAAGTATGTATGTGCTTTGTTGTCATTTTATCTTTAACTTTCAGGAAATATGCAATTATTACAATATTACATAGACTTGTACTGCTTGTCTAGTTCCTTATTTATTCGGCTTATAAGTTTTATTAGCTTGTTATCTACCAAACACTAACTTTACTGAATTAGACGAATAAGTTGATATTTAGATGTGGCCCTCCTACTGAATTAAATTAGTCAGTTGATATTACATTAACTAATCTATATTAACGTATTTTACTGAGTTAGATGAATCAGTCGATGTTAAGAAAAAGTAGTGCACTGGTTATTTTTTACTGAAATAAAGAGAAACGGTGGCCCTGCTATTGAACTTGACGATATATGAGTCTGTTGACATTATATGAATTTGCCGATATTAACCAAGGTTCGAAATTGCGTATTGCGTGTTTGAGGCGGCTTCTTAGCATTGCTGAATGTGTTAGCCTCAACTTTTACACAAATCTACTCCGTATATAAAAGTACAAACTATATAATTTGATATTATTGAATTACACAAATTTTACACAAATTTATACTAATGTAATTTACATTTTACAATAATGAAGAAGTTAATATTATTGACTTATTTTACGGAATTAGATAATCAGTCAATATTAAGAAAGTGTAGTGCATTGGTTTTTATGGAGATATTTAAGTCTTTAAGATATATCCTCGAGCTTTACTAGTGTTTCTTTCTCCCATAGTTCCATGTGATGCGGTCTGCAAGACTGCTTTGTTTAGCAGCATAACCAGCATTGCCCTCCTGATTGTATTATCTTGTTAGTTGTATTTCCCTCAAAATGCAGTTGTTCACTGGTACCCCTTCTACCCTCATTGTGATTAATTTACGTTTTAGGAAAATACTTATCAGTTTACTAGTGTTTCTTGTTCATCTAAGACTGCTAGCTTTAAATCATGATTGATTAATACTCCATAATTGTTAGTAGTATTTCCCTCAAAATGTAGTTGTTCACTGGTACGGGGTACCCCTTCTATCCTCATTGTGATTAATTTACTTTTTAGGAAAATACTTTCTCAGTTTCTAATACATTTTTAGATATTTCAGCAAAACTGCAAAACCAGTCATAGTTTCAAGCTATCAGCAAATTCAATCATTTCAGACCATTTTCATCCTACACATCAGTCTCTTTGTGATTAAATATTATTGGTGATCCCATAGATGTTTTGATGCAAGCTAGCTCCCTCCTACGTCATCATCATCATCATTACCCCCAGTGCCGCTAAGGCTCCCACCTACGATGGGGTAAGGGGGGTCAGGTGTACGTAGTCTTACCCGTGTACTAAAGCACAGAGAAATTGTTTTCAGATGACCCATAGTGAAAGTCACGTCGAAAATTGCATGAACTGACTGTTGCTTAATAACAAAGAATAAGAGACAGTTAAGTGAGTCATTTTGTTTTATTACATCATATTCCCAAGTCAAAAAATAGTGAGTCTTTGGCTCCATTATAGATGATGGAAAAAACTTCCTCCTATGTCTATACTTTGAATACATACCACACTTTTATTGTGTCACATGTTTGGACAGGTTAATTCTTACATTGAATTTGGCAATTTGAAGAATTATTAATAGTTTCATGTTATTTTGGCATATACAGATCGTGGATAACATCCTCGTACAAAATGAAGCATCTGAAGTGGAAGGGGCTCCTTTGAAGATAAACTGTGATCAATCCTTGGAGAAAAACCTTGGAGGCACGGAGAAGAAGATTCCAGAAGAAGGTGCTAATCCACTTCCTGCTGTTTCACTACCACAACCGAGTAGAGCGGGTGGTACGTCCCAGGAGCAATCTACTTTAAGGCCGTCTTTGACCTCTGAAATCCAGTTTCCACCTACCACGAGCAAAAGAAAGAGAGGAGAGCGTAAAGCGGGCGGTGGTGGTTGGAACTGGCAAAAGCCAGAGCCTGACAGTTAGTAAAAAGAGATATTTGAATGGCAGTAAAAGGGAAAAAAATCAGTTCTGCTATGCGAGGTGAGGCGGTAAAATATTATTAAAACCCTTCACTTGCAAGCTTTAAATTGAAATTCAGCTAAACCAAACATTTTAATCATGGATCTTGTGAGCCACGAGGGCACAAACACCAGAGTGAGTTGCATGGAAGCTGTTGTCATTGGGGGGGGGGGGGGGGGGGGGGGTAAAGTGGAGGAACTCTTCTTTACAATATAAGTTGAACATATTTTACCTAAGTTGTATTGCTTATAATGAATGGTCTTAGCTTCTTCTGTATAAACATGAACTTTCTTGTGTTGTATTGGTAAAATTGAGCTGATGATACAATTAATTATTCTGTTGTTATTTTGGTCAAGATAAATTTTATATTTTCTAGTTCTAATATATGAAGTATGTATTATTCTCTATTTCTCTGTACTAGATATTAGTTGTTTTAGCTGATTCTTTCAAAGTTGTTATCGTATTTGGATTTCAAGGCTTATTTCATACTAATAATCTTTCAAATTTGTCCATGTCATTGTTCTTCAATTAAATGCTTTTGTGCATTCATTTGGGACTGAAGAGCACATTTTCTTAAACGTTTTGAATGTTTAATACTCTTTTGATACCCATACCTTAATCTCATCTAGATGGAATTAGTGACAGAAGTGTATGATCCCATTTTATTGTTTGATAGCTATGCGTTCATGCAAAAAGAGGATAAAACAGTGAGTGCAATTTTAAGTTTTTTAACCGGTCATTATCATAAGCTTTCCCACGCATGAAGGAAATCATAAACACAATGACTTAAATAAGCACCGCGTTTGCTTAATATTTATTAAACAAATTAGTTTCGTGTCTTGGTCGCTTTGTAGCTACGAAAAGTGTAGGTTTTAGAATTAATCTTCGTATTGAGCCATCAGACAGAAGTATATATACAAATTACAAATAACAAATTTCGTGTACATATCCTAAAATATAGGATCTATCTAAGCGACTAAGATAGAAGTCTAACAGCTCTAAACTCTTATCTACACATCTACACGTACATTAATTAACAATACAAAATACATGTCAAATTTTTCTACACCTCCCCTCAAGTTGGTAAGTATATATCATACATTCCCAATTTGCTTATAAGTAATTCAAACACTGGTTTGAACAATCTCTTTGTGAAGATTTAAGTTGTTTGTTCTTTGGTAGATATGAATGGTGTACACATAATTCCAACTTCAATCTTCTCTTTTATGAAGTGTCTGTCCACTTCAATATGTTTAGTACGATCATGTAGCACAGGATTATGAGCAATACTAATTGTTGCCTTATTATCACAATATAACTTCATAGGCAGATCCATCTTCATCTTTAGTTCTGAAATTACTCTCTTAATCTAAAGTAATTCACAGATCCCATTAGCCATAGACCTGAATTCAGATTCTGCACTATTTCTAGCAACCACATTCTGCTTCTTACTTCTCCAAGTTACCAGATTTCCCCATACATAGGTACAATACCCAGAAGTAGATCTTCTATCAATAATTGAACAAACATAGTTTGCATCCATAAAAGCCTCAATAGTTCTACTGTTGTTTTTCTAAAGAATAGTCCCTTCCTTGGACAGCTTTTCAAATATCTTAGAATTCTGTAAGTGGCATCAAGATGTTCTTGGAATGGATTATGCATAAACTGGCTAACCATACTCACTACAAAAGCAATGTTTGGCCTTGTATGTGCCAAATAAATCAATCTTCCCACCAATCTTTGATACTGTTGAACATTAACTGGAACTCCTTCTTTGACATCTTCAGCTTTTGATTAGGGTCAATTGGGGTATCTATTGGTCTGCATGCACTCATACCTGTTTCTTGAAGAAGGTTTAGTACATACTTCCTCTGTGATACCACAATTCCTTTCTTTGATCTAGGGTTGGACTCGGGTCGGGTGGCCCGACTCGGAACCGGCCCGAGACTGGTACTGTTCCGGCCCGGCCCGAACCGGTGGCCCGGTCAGTGACCGGTCCGGGTAGGCCCGACCCGGTGGGTTTCCGGTCCGGGCTCGGGTCACCCATAACAAGGCCCGGCCCGGCCGGGCCGGGCCCCGGTTCGGGACAAATTTATTTTTTTTTGGTTTTTTTCATTTGTTTGGGCTCCACCGGGTTGGTCTTGATGTTTAGGAGGGGTTTGGGGGGGTGAGGGGGGGGGGGGGTCAGGGATGGGTAGCTAAGCAAAAAAAAATTAACCAAACCCGAGGCCCGGCCCGGCCCGGCCCGGACCCGGACCGGACCCGGTGGCTACCCGGACCGGTTCCGGGTCCAGCTATATAGAACCGCTGGCCCGGGCCCGACCCGGCCCGAGTCCAACCCTACTTTGATCTAGCTATCTCCATGCCAAGAAAGTACCTCAATTCTCCCAGATCTTTGACCTCAAATTCCTGGGTTAGTTTCTCCTTCAAACTTGCAGTTTCTTTATAATAATCTCCTGTAAGAATTATATCATCAGTATAAACAATTAAAATTGCAATCTCCCCCTTACATGAAAATTTCATAAAAAGTGTGTGATCAGCTTGCGCTTGCTTGAATCCCTGCCTCTTTATGAACTGAGTGTACCTGTCAAACCAAAACCTTGGGCTATTTAAGTCCATACAAGGCTTTCTCCAATCTGCACACCTTTGAGCCATATTTATCCTCAAATCCAGGAGGGGGGCTCATGTACACTTCCTCTTCAAGTTTCCCGTTTAAGAAGGCATTCTTCACATCTAACTGTTGAAGTGGCCAATCTAGGTTAGCAGCTAAAGATAAGAGAATCCTTATAATATTTAATTTTGCAACCGGAGTAAAGGTCTCAGTATAGTCTATGCCATAAGTTTGTGTATATCCTTTGGCAACCAACCTAGTCTTGTATCTTTCAAGTGTTCAATCTGTCTTGAACTTAGGAGTAAAAACCCATCTACATCCCACAGTTGGTTTGTTCTTGGGTAACTATACAATCTGCCATGTCTGATTCCTTTCAAGAGCATCCATTTCTTCCAAAATAGATTTCTTCCACTCAGGTTTAGATAGAGCTTCCTATATGGTTAATGGAATTGCAATAGAGGAAAGACTAGAGGTAAAGGCTGCAAATGATAAGGACAACCGGGAATAAGACACATAGTTCGAGATAGGGTATATGACACATGACCTTTTCTCTTTTCTGAGAGCAATTGGCAAATTAAGATCACTGGAATTATTACCTTTTTTATTTGCTGGTATTAAGTCAGATTCATGAGCAGTTGCAGGATTAGAGATGTCCTCTATTCTTTGATTTGGAACTCTCCTTTCATAAACTTTGCCAAAAAATTTACTTGTCTGCTGCTCATCTTCTTTCCTTGTTTCAATTATATTTATTCCATTTTCCTCTAATTTTTGACCATTTTCTGATGCATCTAAGTTTTTAGTATGATGTGCATCTAGACTAATGTCAAGAAATTCAAGATTTTCATGAATATGTAGTACACTGTTATCATCTTCACTAGAATTCTCCCTCTGAAGATGATTACTAAAAACGACTGATTTTCAACAAAATTAGTGTTCATGGTTACAAACATCTTTTTTGTTGTAGGATCAAAACATTTATATCCTTTCTGTGTTGAAGATAGTCCTAGAAAAACACATTTTGTACCTCTAGGGTCAAACTTGCTTGCTGTTTTATCAGGATTGTTGACAAATACTGTGTAACCAATTTTTTTTAAGGGAAGAGAGCTGATCAGTCTAGTTTTAGGAAAACAAATTTGAAGTGTATCAATAGGAGTTTTAAATCCTAGAGTTTTTGATGGCATCCTATTAATTAAAGGTAGCATGTAAAACAACATCTCCCCATAAATATTTTGGAACTTTGGTTGAAAACATGATTGCACGAGTAACTTCCAGTAAATGCCTATTTTTCCTCTCAGCTATTCCATTCTGAGCAGGTGTATTTATGCAAGAACTTTGATGTATAATCCCTTTTTCAGCAAAAAATATATTTAAACTTTGAGAAAAATACTCACGGCCATTATCACTTCTTACCATTTCGATATTGGTATTGAATTGAGTTTGGACCATTGAGTAAAAATTTCTGAACACACCTTCAACTTCTGATTTTTCTTTAATAAAAAACCCATGTTACTCGGGTATGATCATCTATGATATGATAGTTACAAACCACCTTTTTCCTTTCAATGTGGAAACTCTAGATGCACCCCAAATATCACTATGCACAAGAGTAAAAGGACTAGTTGGTTTGTAACTATGAGGGATATAAGAATTCTTGTGATGTTTTGCAAGTGCACACATATCACAATGAAACGATGAAGGATCTTTATTATGAAATAATTGAGGAAACAATTTTTTCAAGTAATAAAAACTAGGATGACCTAATCTATAGTGCATTAAATACACCTCATTATTACAAGGAAAAGAAATAGTTTGCAGACAAGTTTTTTCTTGACCTACTTTATTTATTTCAGTCCCATCATCAAAGATATAGAGTCCATCATCCTCTCTAGCACTGCCAATCATCTTCCCCGATGCCAGATCTTGAAAAATGCAATAAGATGGATAAAATTTAACACAACACTGAAGGTCTTTGGTTATCTTGCTAAAAGAGGCAAGGTTACAAGCAAGTTTTGGAACATGTAGGACTTTAGAAAGGTTAATAGATGAGGAAATCTTGACATTTCCCATCCCTGCAATGGCTGAAAAAGAACCATCTGCAACTTTGACTTTTTATCCCCTGCACAAGGTTTATATGAAGAATAGGAATTTGGAATAAAGGTCATGTGGTCTGTTAAACCTTAGTCAATGACGCCGGTGTTTTTTAATTTTTCAGAACAGAAATATGATATAATTTTACCATTTTGGACAAAAGAACAAGTAGGGTTTTCCTGGTTGGATATTTTTTGGGTAGCTAGAAACTGGAGTAGGTGCTCTATTTGTTCCTTTGTGAAAGGAAGTTGTTCAGAATTAACTTCTTGCTCTTGTTGAGTCTCAGTCACAGTAGTGTTGAGAGCTTTCTCAAATTTTTTTTCCTGCTCCTGGTGGCTTTCCATGGATCTTCCAACAAGTTTCCCTTGTATGCCACAGCTTCTTGCAATGATCACACCATGATTTCTTTCTTTCTTCTCCTTTGACCACCGATGCTGAGGAGTCTCCAATACGAGTATGGGGTCCTGGATTGTTATTCATAACCTTTTTCTGCTTTCTTCAATCCTGATTTCAGAGAAGACCTCCCTGATTGAAGGCAAAGACTTCTTTCCCAGAATCCTTCCCTTCACTTCATCAAAACTTTGATTAACTCCTGCCAGGAACATATAAACCCTATCATTTTCTTCCCTTGTTTTGTGTTTGGCCAGATCTTTTGCACTCTCACATTCATCATCATAATACTGATCCAACTACTGCCATAGAGACACCATTTCATTGTAGTAAGTGGTGACATCTCTATCTCCTTGTTTGGACTGCCAGAGAATGGTTTTAAACTCAAAGATTTGAGAAGAGTTTTCAAGGTCTGAGTAGGTTTCCTTTATGGAATCCCAAACCTCTTTTGCTGTCTTCATAAACATATGAGGTTTAGCAATTGAGGCCTCCATAGAACTGAGAAGCCAGACTATTACAAGGGAATTTTCTGACCTCCATGTACTGTAGCCTTCCTCACCAGGAAGTTTTGATTTGATTTCTCCTGTTAGATAGCCCAGTTTTCCCCTCCCATCAATTGCGAGCTTGACAGATTGAGACCATTCCAAATAGTTCTTTCCATTCAATCTATGGCTAGTGATTAACATAGATGAATGAATAGGAGACTCGTAATTTGTCATAGGGCTAATTTGGGAGGTAGGGTTGCTAGTGTGTGATGAATCAGAATCACTGGCCATCGTGTTGTTTAAACCGGGACTATGATACCATGTAGGTTTTAGGAATTAATCTTCCTTGAATATTATTGAGCCATCCGACACGAGTATATATACAAATTACAAATAACAAACTCCCTGTACAGATCCTAAAATATAGGATCTATCTAACTGCGTGCTTATCTACTAATTAAAGAAGTCTAACAACTCTAAACTCTTATCTACACCACTACTCGTACATTAATTAACAATACAAAATACATGTCACATTTTTGTACAAAAAGCAAACAATTCTTTCCAATTTACGAAACCTAATCATTAGATTTCAAAAAAAAACTCCAACCTAATCTAGGCTTTACTCTTTCATTTTTTATTTACTTTAATATAAACCAGTTATTCCTTTTATGAAAATGGTTTATATTGTATCTTTCAAATACACACTTTTAGCCACACCGTCTCAATTTTCTTGATATCGTGCCAATTGCAAGATCTGGCCCAAGGAATCCAAATTAGGACATAAGATCATTGATTAAACCATAAGTTTTTTAAACGAAAACATCCTTAATCCTTGTTTGACCAATTCGATTTGTTTCCAAAAATTAAAGAGAAAACGCAAGATTCATATCCAACTCCACTAAAATACCAGTCATTCTGAAATGATAACACAGTCTAAAAGATAGTGATTAGTGAGCCTAACACGCTAACAGGTGGTTTAGAGTAATCAATGGTGGGAATCGTTGTGGATTATATTGTTAGAGCTATAAAACAAAAAATAAAGAAAAAGAAGTAAAATTTATAGTCTTGTAATTGAAGTAAAGTTAGTTGAACTGTTGAAGAAGTCTAGGGTCCCACACCTTTCATCATTTTACACCATACATGCATAAAGAATCATTATATACATACGAAAAACTGCTCTTAAAAGTGAAAGTTGGGAGAAGGGGGAAAGCTAAGGTGGGTAGTTTTAACAAATATAGATCATATCTTCTACGCAAAAGAAGAAAAAGCACAAAAAGGCTTGCATAATCAAATTGGAGGAAAGAATAAGAAAGGATGTATAATTAACCAGCTTTGAACCTGAGAAAATTCTAAAGGTCACATACTATAATAGAACAGTTACTAGTTACTAGTACTTTGCAAAGCAGAGAAGGGGTATAAATAGAAAGGGAAAAAAGAAGTTTCTTTAGTTGAATGTTACTTTAGGGTTGGTTGCAGCTTTGTTGAATGGGTTCTGCAAGACTGGTTCAAAAACAATAAATGAAAGGTGCATACTTTGCTTCATTAAGTTATATATTCTCTTTCTTTATCTTTCTAGATAATGTTCAGATGCTCTAAATTGGGATTTTGCATGTTATGATTTTATCATGTGAGTCTTCTTCTTCTGATCTTTGGTGGGATTCAGTTATTCTTTTTCTTAGATCAATTCTTCCCCTTATAATCTTCACTTTGCCTGTCTCTGTGCTAAATTTTATCTGTAACTTTTGTTTTGTTATTCTACAACTCCAACTACTTTTTTCGGTTTCCTTATGTTAAATACGTAGTATTTAATATTGATACTATTGATCCGTATAAGAATTTGAATAGAAACTTATTCGGAGTAGTTTCTATTCAATCATCCAAAAAGCATATAAGGCTTTCAAATTACTCCTCAATTATATTGGTTTCAGGTTGAAATTCAAGTCTTAATTTAATTCATTCATTTGCAATTAATAAATGAAAATATTTTATATATAGATAGAGACTGTATACTGAAGTGAAGTGGAAGCATAGTTCTTTCAACTACTACAAGATGTTTCTAATTTATTTTGACCAAGAATCATATCCTGCTGTTATATTTCCTTCTCAATTACAATCTCCAATCAGGTGATTTTTGCAGGGTGAAATGATATGCTTATTAGAGGAACATGGGAAAGAAAGGCAGCTGGTTTTCTGCCATCATAAGACTTTTCACACCCAATTCTTCCAAGGATAAGCAAGCTAATGTGAGTGGATTAATTATCGAACTAGCTTTGTAATATTTTAGATGAGTCTCAACCTGAGCTTCTTGGAGATATGAATGAATTAGTAAGAATTTTATAATTTACATATTTAGATCAACAAAAAAGTTCTACTGACATGCAAAAACTGAATTGGAACATAATAGATTACTTATATGGAATTAATCTTGAAAATGGAAGCTTCAATTGCATCTTGTCAGGGAACAAAGAGGAAAAAATGGAAGCAAGGAAGAGGAGTAGTAAAGCAAGGAGAGAGCAAATCATATTTTCCACTATGCAGAGAGCCAAGCAGTATTGAGAAGATATTGGGGGAGGCAGATGCACATAGGCGGCAGCGGCGGGAACGTGTTCCTGATGAAAATCCCAGACTTTCCTCTGGGAGGAGGACACCTTCCTCACCAAGCCGCCCTCCTCCTCCAGAAGTGAACGCTTATGTACATCGACCTGCAGCAGAACCAACTCTGAAAGCACTTCAGGTCTCTGCTGCCATCAGGATCCAGGCTGCCTTTAGAGGCTACAAGGTGATCTTTCTTTTCTGTCCAATAAACTTTTCATTGACTTTTGGACTTCTTAACTTTGACTATTAAGACTTGTTGACTTGTTGTTAGGCCTAGTCAAGATTATATATTGATTTGCTATTTTAGATCAAATCAATAAATGAAAAGTAATTGTGGAGTAGTATTTACTGGCTTTCTAAATTTGAAAAACAGAAAATTTTCCACAATGTTTTCTATTTCCTTCCAAGTCTAATATTTTATGTATTGGGTATAGAACAGGCGAGGAGGGGGTTTAGAGCTTTGAGGGGCTTAGTGAGACTTGAAGGAGTGATGAGAGGTCAAAATGTAGAAAGGCAGGTCTTGAATGCCATGAAACAAATGCAGTTTATGGTTAGGATTCAAACACAAATTCAGTGTCGAAGGATCCAAATGTTGGAAAGCCAGGCCCGGGATTTAAACAACGATGTGGATGGCGAGTGCACCCTCACCAATTGGACCCCATCTGTAAGTTTTCGCTTTCTAATGAAGTATTTCTTCATACTCCGTGGGTGAAATCTAAAGCCACATAGCTAAGATGAGTTTAGTTTAGACTCGAGCAGGTAACCCGGAGAATTGGGATGGTAGTATGCTAACGAAAGATGAAATAGAACAAAGGGGGCGAAGAAAAGTGGATGCAGTTATAAATAGGGAGAGACCTATGGCTTATGCATATTCCAATCAGGTATTGTTTGGGTATGGATTTCTGGTGTCAAAAATAGACAAACCAGTTTCCTTTTTGTTGAATAGTGTTTCACATCTTAGCTAAATGATGATTTGTAACACCTCATCTGTGTTCCAATGTATGCACAGTTGTGGAAAGGCAATAAGCTGAGATGGAGTGGATACCCTTCTGTGTGGTGGAACTGGTTAAACCACAGCCAGCCTGATATGAATAACGTCCATCGAACACCTCCCCGAGCCCCATCTGGGAGCAAGCCTAGTCCTCATTTTCCGGCTACACCAACATCAACAAAGTCAGCTGTTCCAATGAGAAGCAAAGACTTCAATACTTCTACAAGTTCCCCTTTCCACTACCCATTGGCCGACGATGACAGCCTAACAAGCTGTCCAGCCTTTCCAAGTTACATGGCACCAACTGCTTCGGCGAAAGCGAAAGCAAGGAGGCCATTTAACAACATGAGGGAGAGGAATGATCATTTTGCGGGTGGAACGTCTTCAAACGACTCGAAGAGGAGGTTCTCTTTTCCTTTAACTCCAAATAGTAATGCCGGGTCGTCTTTCAGGTCGAACAAAGAGTCAAGCAAAGATGTTACTCCTAAGAGTGTGGACTCGACGGTTTCTATTGTTGGGAGGAAACCATTTAACAGATTTGTGTGATTTGATTCTTTTGTTATGCTTTGTTTGTGTAACCGTTTGTATAACCATGGTTGTGTGTTTTTATTTTGGGGTGTTAGTTTCACAGCAAATTTGAATAATAGTACCCTAAATAAGATTTTTTATATTCGCATATTTTGCAAAAAAAAAAAAACTCGTTTCTCGTGGAAATATACAAGGTGGTGTTCATGATTGTAGTGCAAAAAGCACATGTTTGGTAACTAATATTTTCATCTTATGAGTCATTTTGTTTATCACACACACTGTGATGCATAACTTTTGATTTTGCGCGCTGAATTATACGTAGTATAATACTACATACTCCGTAATCAACATAATTGAGTTTTAAGTTACTTTTGCGATCATGGAGCCGCCAAACCGTAGAGAAGAAAGTAATTCCGCCGCCGCTGGTTTCTAGCGAAGGCTGATAGCATCGTAGCAGCATCAGGGCATCGTGAGAAGGTTGGCGAATCCCACAGGTGATTATCTCAATCTAGTTTCCTTCTCGGCGTGTCTGGCCTTTTTCTTCCCCTCGGTTGTAGGGTGCTTCTTTACCAGCTAGCTTTGATGGTGAGTCGGGTGTGCTGACTGATTGAATGATCTGTGTGAGCCGAAACTGCTGCGGGTTAGGAAATTTAGCCACAACTGAAGTGCTGGAGACCAGTGTGGAGGCTGATGGAATCGGACCAAAAAACGACTCTACGGCGATGCTACTGGATCAGCACCGTCTGAAATTCTATTAGATCTAGTGAGCGGGATGCTTCCTTTGGAGGTGATTGGACAAACCTCTTCTCTCTTCCCGATGGCTGGTAAAATCGGAATGACGTCTTTGAAGGTGACTGGAAAAACCAGGTGTTTAATTCTATTTGCTATTTTCATTTTAATAACTCTAGTTTTATGTCCATTTATTTTAGTAACAAATACAACGATGCTGTTAGATTATCATACCATGATGCGGGGTAAGTGATCTTGATGAGTCCTCAGGGGCTGGTCAATTCTATGTCTAACCTCATGGTAGCTTTGAGCTATTGGTTTGCTTTGTCTCTTGTCACTTCCATTATTATTAATAAATAAGTGTTATTCTTTAAAAAAAACTTATCTTTGTGATTGGATTGATCGTAGTTAATGCAGGAGATTACTGTAGCTATTTTCAACGAGATTTTTTCTTTATTTATCATTAAAAATATTTAAGTATAATATTTTTCGCAAACAACAAATTAGTGAAGATAGCCAGTTCAACTTGAATTTCACCAGTTTCAATATGTTCAACTCATTTAACAAATTTCAATGTTACAAAATGGATAATAAAAATACTTCATTATACTCCCTTAAAACTTGGCAAAGTTTGAGCGGCACGAAAAATAGTAAAATTAAAATTGTGTGCATGCATGGTTAAGTTTTGTACAAAGAGAGAATTAACGGGGAACCACATACTCCCCATGTCCCAAATTGATTTGCAAAGTCAACATTTTTATGTCAAATAGTTTCATTTTTATTAACTTACTTAGGGTATCAATTTTTAATTATATTCTAATTTGGATTTTGCAACATTATAGAGATTTTAATGTAGTTTCTAAATATGTAAATTTTAATTTATTAAAATTAAATCAATTGTCAATAAAGAGAATTTAACTTTAATCTTGATTGACCAAAAAATGTTAACTTTGCAAATCAATTAAGACATAGGTAGTACATTTTAATTAAAAGAGAAAGTTGCAAAATTGGTTGGATTATAAATTAAAAAAGTTAACAATTTTTTAAAAGCAATATGTATTACAATTTAAAATCTGCCAAATAAAATGAATTAAAAATACTGGGCTAAATGTTTGATCCAGTCCAATTAGAAAATCACAAGCCCAAGATACTTCATCTCTTCGGTGTACCAATTCATCTCTCTACCGCTATAGCTCAGTCAGACGGTCGTACGCTATATTGCTCTCTCCGTTTCCAACTGCTCCTCTCCCCCTAGGTCGGACGCAGCCTACACCACGCCGTTCGTCTAATATCCCGACCAAGGTCAGTCGATTATTACTAACTGTCTCTTGTTTTGTTTACTATCAGCAGTGAATGGATCGGGTGTTGTTGAGGTTCGTTCTTCATCTTTTATTTCTGTTAAAGGATGAATAATTTTATAAATTAAGGATTTGTAATAAGATTTAATTTAATGACTGACCAATACGCCGGCATTGTTGCCTTAGTACAGAGAAGAGCCGAAAATCTGCAGATTAAATGCTGCCATTATGCTTTGGTTTTTAAAATTTTCGTATGGATTTATTAATTTATGAAAAATGTTTGGAAGTTTAATTTTTCACTGCTTGCATATGGCTGGCCTTCACTGGTGAACTGTTCTCCAGATTAATTCTCATTTTCCTTTAGGGAGAGTAGAAATATAGAACTTTTTTGGCAGGTTTACAGTTTACTTGACTGATACATAGCTGAATGTGCTGAATTTTTTGTTGGAAAAGCTTTTGATAGAAATCATGTCTGCCAAATTAGAAAGCTAAAAGCAATTAATTCCCCTTTGTAATCAACACTCAACAGAATAAGCCACTTTTGACTATGACTATAAACAGGCTTATAATCTTCTTGATTACACTAGACATTTGAGGTTTTGGTAGGGGGGATATTGGTACGAAATGAGGTGGGGGGGATAAAGTGGTCACTATAAGCTGAAGGGATAACTTTGACTATTTATGTTCATTTCAGTAATACACATACATGGCTGCCAAAGCTGAGAATGTGAATGAACCTCCTATCAATGAGCAAGCGGTTGCCAACATATACAGTTCTTTAAGGTCTGAAATGAACCAAATATATTCCAAAATCACCGAACTAGAGATGGAAGCCAGTGAACACACTCTTGTGATGAATGCCATAGAGCCGCTTGACCCATCAAGGCGGTGCTACAGGCTGGTTGGAGGTGTACTTGTTGAGAGAACCGTTAAAGAAGTGCTGCCTGCTGTGCAGCGTAACAAGGAGGGGCTTCAGGAATTGATTGCTCGTCTCAATGAAGCATTGGAGAAGAAGAAGAAAGAGATTTCTGAGTTTGAGGCGAAGTACAAAATAAGGATTAGAAAGCAAGATAGTGAGGTGCAAGAAGAGGAGAGTGGTCGGTCGAAGGAAAGCTCTGCACAGGGGGTCCTTGTTGGTCCTGCTGATGCCTCTAATGAATAGAGAGACTGGGGGTGATTAATGCAGTGGTTACCCATGGTGTGATCTTTTCTGAGACATTGTTTCTCAATTGAGGTCCAAAATTCAGAAGTGTGTTATTCCTTGTAATATATATTGCCCTTTATAAACTGTGATGTTATTAACTAAAACTTGAGGGTCCTAATTACCGTTTTGCTTGTAACATTTCACAACTATAATGCTTCGTTTACAATTTCTGGGACTATGGTTGGCCTGGTTCTAAAACACGAGCGAACTGGGAGTAAATAGCTGGGCTGGTTGCCACTTGCCACTTCTTCGATTCCAGAACTATTCTAAACCTATTCTGGTCTGGTTCTCCAAATAGGCCTAGTAGGCTAGTATGGACTGGTTCAGGTTTTCTTCAATTGTTTCAAAACATAGGCTAACTTTGTTGTCTAACAATTCTGGAACGGGAAATGGACCTTTAGTCCTTTACTTAGATAACCCCGTCCTGGTTATGGGTAGTGGGGACTAATGGCCCTTTTTGGTCACAGAAATACGGGATTGGCCGGTGTGCAATTGGACACGTACCAGATCTACCCTTAAGTTGAGGAGAGTTGAGGCACTATTTAAAATTTTGAGGATCAGTAAATTAGACATTCATAATTTGTTTATTAGACATGACGTCATGAACTCAGATAGGACTAAACCTATGTGTTTAAGTTTCTTGCAAAAGATCATGTAGTCAGACACTGATTTATTGTAATTAAAAGATTATTAGAAATTACTCAAAATAGAAGTAAAACATATAAAAAGTTCTCAAATAAGATTAAGTAGGGATGGACTCGGGCCGGGTGGCCCGACCCAGAACCGGCCCGGGACCGGTACTGTTCCGGCCCGACCCGGTGGCCCGGTCAGTGACCGGTCCGGGTAGGTCCGGCCCGTGGCTTTTCCGGTCCGGGCTCGGGTCACCCAAAACAAGGCCCGACCCGGACCCGGCCCGGACCCTGCCCGGACCCGAGTCCATCCATAAGATTAAGTATGTTTTCTTCCTAAAATACTTGTATGACTTATTTAATCTTATTAAATAAAACAACAAAAAAAAGCTAAAATATGTGGGAATGAGTCATATTTGACAGAGTAAACAATGAGACTCCTATAGGGATACTGTGCTATGTTTTACTCCCATTTAATGAATTTTCTTGAAATCATTTAGAGAGCAATATAGTTAAACTATTGTTAAATGACTATACAAGTTCCGTTTGAGTGGTGCATTTTAAAAAGGGAAAACTGTCAAATAGGTCCTCGAACTTTCATAAAAAGGTCAATTAAGTCCTTCTATAGGAGATTCTATCCGGGCGTCGCGATTTGGGGCAGTTCCCGGTAGAAATTTTTGATGCAAATTTTTGAGCATCTTATTCACCAAGTCTAGTTTACTCATAACAAATTGCAGCTAAAAAATCAATCGGGAACACATTCAAATTAATTCTTAAAGATAACTGCCTATTTTTGCGTTCTCGAATTAATTTGAATGCGCTCCCTATTAAATTTTTAGCTGAAATTTGGTATGAGTAAACTAGACTTGATGAATAATATGCTTAAAAAAAATCATCAAAAAATTCCACCGAAAACTGCCCCAAATCGCGACGACCAGACAGAGTCTCCTATAGAAGGACTTAATTGACTTTTTTATGAAAGTTCGGGGACCAATTTGACAGTTTTCCCTTTTAAAAAATTGGAGAAAGTAACCCCCCAATCACAGTGATGTTAACTAATTAGTATAATGCTGCATGTAATAAATAAAATAGAAGAGTATAAAATAATTAGGGCCTTCAGGGGTAGCTCATCTGGTAAGAAGGGGTGTCACAAGGGAGAGATCTCGGGTTCAACTCCAAGTAGTCATGGACTCGGGCCGGGTCGGGCCTAGGCTCGGTCGGGCCGCCGGTTTGTATGACATGGGCCCGGGACCGGCCCGAGGGTTGGACGGATCCGGTTCGGGCCGGGCCACCCGCCCGGGTCACGTGTCGGGCCACCCGCCAGGTCGGGTCGGGCCGGTTAAAGATTTTTTTTTATAATTTATATTTTATAGTTTATAGTTTTATACAAGTATTAAAAACAAACTTCAAGTGCATTTATTTGAAATGAAATAGGAACTACATTTGAAAATTAAAACAAACTTCAAGAGACAAACATTTTGTAAATTGTAATCAATCGGAACTTCCCACACCTCCCGATCCTTTGGCTTTGTCACATGACTTCATATGCTTCATTGTCATCCTGTATCCGCCTGAAACCCCCATTCTACATTTTTTTCCCGCACCATTTGCAAGTTGCGTACCACATCCCGGTCTTCGGGTCCTTCTGCTTATCAAAATTATACCGTATAACGGCATCTTGACTTTCCATCTTAAAAACTAAAAAGTTAAAAATGGTAGATATAATAATCCTACAATAGATGGAGATGAAGTATAAAGTAGATATATAAATAATAAATATAATATATTGGAGAATAAGAGAATTAGAGAGTAGAGAGTTAAGAATAGGATTTAGGAAGAATTGGAGAAGAGATATGAAAAAATGTTTAAGATTAGGAGTATTTATAGGTTTTTTTACCCCCCACCCCCTCCCACCCCCCCCACCCCCAAACCCCCCGGACCCCCCTGCACCCCACCCAACGGCTATATAGCCGTTTGGGTTGTCCCCAGCCCACCCCCAAGGCCATAACGGCTAGTTTGGGGCCCAACAAAAAAAAAATTAAAATGGACCGTTGGACCCAGACCCGGGCTCGACCCGGTCGGGCCGGATCACCTTTTTCAAGAACCGTACCCGCCCCGCCCATCCCCGCCGGTTCGGGTCTACACCCGGTCCCGGACCGCCAGTCCGGGCCGGTCCCGGGCCCGCACAGTAGCGGGCCGGGCCGGGTCACGGGCCGGGTGGCCCGAACCGAATCCAAGTCTAACTCCAAGCAATGACTTGGAATGGAACCTCACACTCTTTACATCCTCGCAGATGTCTGGTCGGTTTTGGGCCCCTCATGGATGAACCAATCCCAACAAAGATTGTTTTCTTCTTAAGACGCATTTGCTCACTACATACGTTGTCAAACGTCTCCTTCATATCTGTTCTCCCGCACCTCTCAACTCATCTAATAGACGTATCACTCTGTCTTCTACTCATATGACCAAACCACCGCAATTGAGTTTTCTGCAGTTTATCTTCAATAGGTGCTACTCACACTATTTTTTCCCGATTACATAATTTTTAAGCGATCTTTTCTAGTATGTCCAATGTTCAGATATCCACTCTCATTTTTTGATCGTGACATTGCTTCACCGTCCAACACTTTACGTCTTACGGTAATGGAAGCTTAATGATTGTCCGATATATTTTATCATTTTGTCTAATTGGCATACCTAAGTTACGTAGAAATTCTGATGCACTCTTTCTTATTATCCACCTTGTTATGGTTCTATGGGATACATCTTTTTTAGTTTACCATATTTCTGAATTATGGAGGCCTGGAGACCTAGTAACATAATATAAATGACCGATATATCCCACTGTTATCACTGTTTCTGCCTCCACCAAACCTCCACAGCTTGCACTCCATATACCTAGTCTTGTTTTGATTCGGTCTGAAACCCTTGTTCTCTAATATTTGTCGTCATACTTTCAAATTTGGTTTAACACTCAATTTTCTTTATATGTGTATTGTAAAAAATATAAGAAAAATCAAAATCTTACTTTGAAAGAAGTTTATAATATTTTTTACTCCCGCCGTCTCAATTTGATGGTCTGATTACGGTTTACGAGGTTTGACCGACGATAAAGAAAATGGATCCATGTCCTAACTCAAATTATTTTTAGTAAAAAAACATTTACTTGTACAGAAACTAAATCAAAAGTTTTACAAAGTCGCAAAAAGAAAAATAAAATTTGATAAAAGTTTGATAAAAGTAAAAGATTAAAAGTTGTTTGTATTGACAAACAATAAGAAACATGATCATCAAATTGGGATGGAGATAGTATATTATAATTCTTAATACACTAGTAATAAAATGTAGTCGAGTAGAATGTGTGAAATTGTTAACAATGTAAGAATTAAAGTGTGGCAACTATTCAAGTACAAAACAAAGTATGATCATTTAGATAAATCCATTTTGATTCACGAATATAGAAATTTATAAATTTATTCGAACTCTAAAGAAGGGGAGCTATGTGACTGACATGTCACGAGTTCAAGTTTTGTTTGTGGCCTCTTATCAAAATGGTAAGTGAAGGCTTGATCCCTATACTCCGGGGATCCTTCTCGAGACCATCGTCTTGCGGGGATGTCAATGTGCACTTAGCTACAGTTTTATTTATGAACTCTAAAGATATTAACTTTTTGAAATTTTATCAATTCAAGATCTGAAAGATAGACTATTTTTAAATTTGTAATCTAAAAGATAAAATGCATCCGTATAAAACTTGATGAAAAAGTGTAGATCTAGAATGATCAAAAATTGACCACTCTCTAGTCTCTATGTCAAACTCGTCCTCCAAAGAAAACCTGCAGAAGTGATAAAAAGAAAATCCCTAATCTTCTTAAACATTAAACCCTATTATTTTGCGCCTGTCAAACCGGCTATGGAGCCCATCTCATCGGAGGAGCGAATGGTGAGCGAGAAATGGAGACAGAAACTTGATGAAGTCAAGAGAGCTGTTGAGACCCACTTCTCAGGCATTACGGACCATGTCAATTTCACCCTTCAGGTTTCTTCAACTGTTTTTGTAGTTTATTAGAGATTGTCTTTAGTTGCTTTAAGCTTATATATGATTTGCTGTGATTTTCCACATGAGTAGCAAGCGTACTTTAGATGCGCGTATGAATGCTTTGATCGGAAGAAGAGGCATGAAGAGATAGAAAATTGCGTGGAGCGTTGCAGACTCCCTTGTGAGAATGCCCAAAATGTAGTTCAGAATGAAATTGTCACACTTCAAGTAAATCTCTCATTATGTCCTATTGTTATGTTAGTGGTTATCACTCTCACTTGCCAACGTTAACATTAGGGTGTAATGCTAATAGACATTAAATTAATTAATCCGGTGCACATATTTTGTTTGTGTGTTCACTAATTAAAGAGAATGGGTGATAATGGGCGCGTTGGTTTTTCGGCGGTTCTACGCCAATCCGCTTTCTAAGTTATAAAAACAGCGGTTTGATGCCAACCGCCAATATCCAAACAGGCTCAAAATGTGTAATATGTGTGTGTAATACATTATTTGTTGTTTTGTGCTGGCTTGTGCTTCTAAACACATGGGCTCCATAATGCAAGTTTGAGAAAAAAGTATTGTGCATCAAAGTACAAAGTTAATGTTATTCATAGTAAAATTATGATTATATTCATATTAGGACTGGAGATTTTGTCCTTCTTGAAAGAACTGCATCTATAATTTGCATCGTCAGTCCAACGTCTAATATTTATTGCAATTCAGTTATGTACCTGTATTTCTCATATGAGATGTTTGAGAACTTTACGTGTATGTATATATTTGGTCCACTTCTTTACCGAGTAGTTCAAGGTACATTTGCACATATAAATGTCTTGCTCTACTCTATGGACTACTTTTATGACAATGTTGATTTGTTTTCCCCACTTTTTTTATACATGTGTATTGATTGTGTGTATGATTGCTTTGTTTGTTTTTGTTTAACAAGCTTCGGCCATGAAACTAGTATGCAAAAAATAGTGATGATACAAATCACAGAGGGCTCCTTTGGTAAGGGTCACTTGGCTAAGGTTACCAAACAACGATTTGAGTTGATTTTCAATCATATTAGATTTAAAAACCCATGTAAGCTGGACTTTGTATTAGTCTCTCTTTATGCAACAAAAGGCGGCATCTAGCTGATCAAGAGCTTTTTTTATGGGTACAGGAAAAGCTACAAAGGGCAATGCTAGTCTGCAAAGACAAAGTTGAGGTTTCAAAACTCCAGATGAACAAAAGTGATTGTATTAAGGATTTGGAGTTATGTGTTGACCAATCTGTTCAAGATTGCATTAAGACATTGCCTCATATTGTTGGAAGATTGAAGACTAGACTAGGAATGACTGATCCTATGTAGTTTGTATTACAGGCTTCAAGTTTTCAAGCGACATCACTAGATTGCAGTAACTAGACTAGTGTCTTTTCTCATTACTCCAAGTCCCAAATTAAATACGTAGTATGTTATTTTATCAAAAAATGTTCCAGAATAATAATTTTTGTTTTAGTAATTCAATCCATATGTTTTTTATTTTTTTCCAAATTATTCTATGTCAACAGTTCAATGTTACACGCATTTGTACGTTGAAAATGAATGAAGTTGTTCAATTTACAACTTAAATTAGTGTAGAAAAACTCCATACATATTTAATGTACACTTCACACACTCAGATATTCAATATCATGATGTGATTTTGCATGCGGAGTTTATGTAGTCACCAAATTGGCTGCATTTTAATGAAACTCATAAACGCAATGAAGCTTCCCATAATCTTGATTTCTTCATGACAAAACATTCAAATGAAAACATGAATCTCTAACATAAATAAAGTGTTTCAGTTGCAACTCAAAATACGTCCTTCACAGTCCAGTCCACACTGTCTTATTCCACCTTACCGCAGATGGTGAGATGGTAATAGGGGATATCAAATTATCAATCTAATCAGGCATTTGAAGCAAAGCTTGTTTTACTTATCAATGGTGAACTGAAGTTCATCTGTGCCACCAACAACTCATGGTGTAAAAGTATACTCCAAAGACGAAAGCAGAGGCCTCCCGTAGGACACAACTAGCCAACTACCAGATTTTTGGCCTTCATGAAAGCCAGCTAAATGATCCAAGTATAGCCATCCTACACAAGTAGCTCCTACAAGTAGCTTTTACACAGAAATCAACCTGATTTGCTTAAGATTCCATTATATTCAACTCTTTGCATATAAGGATGGACCTTGGGCCCCTGGCCGGGTAGGTCTTTACTCGAAAAACCAGATCACTCCACCGGTCTTCAACTGTAACCGAGATCTGGTCGGATGATATGTATGGCAAATGTTTAGGTTCTTCAATATTGGATATCGGTCCAATCATTCAAAGCTGCTTTTCATTTCAATCTATAGGTTGGAAATAGCAGTTGGTGAGTTGGGTTAGGGGCTGAAACCTCCAATGGCTAGATGAACATTGGGGTGGGGATTATTCTACAAATTCACCACATTCTCTTAATATTTTCTTACATTATTTAGAACCATCTATTACTTCTAATTTATCTAAACAAGTCCCTTCTTCATCTACCATCTATCACAAGTAATACTAGGTATAACAATAGTGATATACGTAGTACTACCTCCGTCTCTTAAAACTTTGCCAAAGTTGACCGGCACGGAGAATAATAAAGTAAAAACTGTGTGGTTTAGATTTATGCAGAGGAGAGAGAAATAACAGAAACCACAAAATAATTGATTAAAAAGAAAAGTGACAAAGTTTTTTGGGACATCCCCAAAAGCTTAGATTACAAAGTTTTAAGGGACGGAGGGAGTATCATTTAAGTGTAATATTATACAACAATTTTAAAATTATAAGTCATTATTGATAGGAACGAAATTTCTAAAGATTATATGTTTTCTTGTTAATCTTATGAATGGCAACAAATCCAGTAAAACTAATAAATAATTACATTGGTATTGATTTCTATATATAACTATAGAGAGACCATATATGAATGAATGAATCTTTCCGATTGAGTTACAATTTCTTAGAAGTTTAAGAATAAATACATTGACTTTAAATTTTACATGCAGTTATAAAAAAAGGATAACACCCCATCCCTGAGGGCCCCCAACCCCGATCGGACGGTACGTTAAGAAAATGCAAATTGGACTATAATCACAATCTGACAGATAGAGAGTGGGGTTATGTCCCCGGTACTTGCAGAGGCCCTATGCATTTTTAGCATATAACCCCTCATCGCAGTTGCCGCGATTCGAACCCGGAACCTAACCCTTGTGGCACTCCCTTGCTACCAGTTGAGCTACTTCCACTGGTTTTACATGCAGATATTGTTATAGAGTAAATAAACTTTAATGTGATAATTTTAAGAATATATTGATGAAAATACATTTCCATTTATTTTCATATTTTTAACAATGTTACATCTTTTATGGACGTGCATGTTTAAGGATGTTTTTGCTTGGATTACTTTCAATCCTAGACCAGACAAGATAAGAATCATAAGATTAGACCAGACTTGGACAGTTATAAAATACATAGAGATCAATTCATAACACTCCATAATTCTTTTTTTGAAAATAACACTCCATAATTCTTATTTATTGATATTCTTTCTAGGTATGTATTTTTCATAGTTCTTGTTATTATTTTAATAATTGCTAAGCTTCAAGTTCAATAACTTTTTATATTCTTATATATTGAGATGAGATTCAACATTGTGACCTTATCATTGGGAGTATCAAAGAGAATTAGTGATGTCATCCGACTATACTCTTTCCTAAATTTTTAATTTTAAAATAATTTTTACACCCAAAATCAAAAAGTGAGATCCACTTTTAATTGTGGGGCAGGTTAGCCATGGGCTCATTAGAGGTGTATTGGCGGCTTTGGCGCCATTGGCCAGTGACAGTTAAAATTAGCTAAAAGTGTTCGTTCGGTTTCGTCGATTTCGATTTTATTGATTTCAGTTTTAACATTTTAGATTTAGACAAAGTGAAACCGAGAACTGAACTATAGAACTTGATTTGATTTTGGTTAATTTCAGTTGATTTGTGTCACTTTTGGTTCAATCAATTTTTAACCTGAAAATAGAAATAAAGAATGCCTGAAATATTAGCAGCGGACTCTCAAATGACTAAAGTATGACCTTTTTTCATTTTGGACGCATAAGTGACTAGAATAGGAGCTATGGTCCAAATTACCCTTGCCTAACCCTAATTCATTTTATGTCCTTTACTTTTCTACCTCCTCTTGCATCGACTCATTCGACGGATGAGAACTGAAGTAGCAACAATGAAGATTCATGGTGGCGGCTCCGATGAAGACGTTGAAACGGCAACAATTGGGGCTCACCTGCGCTCGTCAGATAGAGCCGCCCGCTGCCGCTGCCGACGCTGCGTACACCCCTTCTTAAGAAACCGTTAGATTCTCCGATCAAGCCGCTGCCGTCACTATTCTTCTCCTTTCTTCTTGACTGCAAATTTATCGCCGCTTCAGAGCACCTCCGTCGTTTTCGTAGACGATGTGTCTCGATTGCCGCTTCTTTGGAGCAGCTTCATCGTAGTCTTCTTCGATAGAGCCTCTCCATAGCCGAAGCTCAAAAACCTGTCGAGATCTACATATTTCTGGCTCCCCACAGCTAGATTTTCCAGATATAGGTAGAAGGTTTTGGTCGAGTTGTGGGGCGGTGATAAACCGACAAGGGGTAGTGGCAGGGCCAGATGGGGGTTGTGCTGGTGTGAGTGGGGGTGCGCGTTGTGGACTGTGGCGGAGGTATGCACTGTGGTCATCGGTGACCGACGTTACAAAGGTCACTGGAGGAGTGATGGTGTTACTTTGACCAGTAGATTTTTGGGAGCAGCAGACTAAGATATGGTGGTCGGTGGTGGACCGGTGACTGCGGGGTCACCGAAGCATCTTACTGTGGCCGGATTGACTATGCCGGAGTTTACTGTGGCGGTATCACTGTGAATGTGTCACTGTGACCGACGTGTCACTGTGGCCGGAATTACTGTTGGCACTGATCGGAGTCACATGAAGTATCACTGTGGAAGTGTCACTGTGAGCAGCGGCAATTATCAACCCACAACGATAGCGGTCACTGACCGGCAGTGGCAGTGGTGGACGGCAATCACTATAGCTGGTGTCACTTTAGCATGTGCCACTATAACAGGTGTAATTATAACTACAAAATAAAGTCATTGCAAGTTAAGGGTATATTGTTTAAAGTTTTTTGAAATTATACAAAACAGTCACTTTTTTGTAATTTACTCCCTCCGTTTCTGAAACAAGTTCCACCTTTCCTTTTCGGACAGATTCAAAATTAAGTTCCATTTTCAAACATTTCTTTATTTGGCAAATTATCTACATTACAACAGTGTCAAACAATATCAAACAATGTTCAAACAGTGTCAAAAAATGCACTCCACAGTAAAGTAAAATTTATTTTCTTAATATGTATGAAGTCAAATGTGAAACTTGTTTCAGAAAAGGATGGAGTATTTACTTTTTAATAATATTTAGGTCAAAACCCCCAAATAGAAATCATAAACTGAGCCACTATACTCGTATGTAACAATACGTAGGGATGGATTCGGTTCGGGCCACCCGGCCCGGTACTGTGCGGGCCCGGGACCGGCCCGGTCGGGCGGTCCGGGACCGGGTATGGACCCGAACCGATGGGAAGGGGCGGGGCAAGCTCGGTTCTGGTTTTTTGTGACCCGGCCCGGCCGGGTCGGGCCCGGGTCCGGGTCTATTTTTTAAAAAAAAAATATTGGTTTGGGCTCCTACTAGCCGTTGGGGGTGGGGTAAAGGGGGGGGTCCGGGGGGGTTGGCTGGTGGGAGGTGGGGGGGGTGGGGGGTAAACAAACCTATAAATACTCCTAATCTTAAACATTTTTTCATATCTCTTCTCCAATTCTTCCTAAATCCTATTCTTAACTCTCTACTCTCTAATTCTCTTATTCTCCAATATATTATATTTATTATTTATAGTTTATATTAATTATCTACTTATATAAACTATAAATAGATATAAATAGTATTATATTACTTATATTTGTTATCTAATTATATATTACTTATATATTTATTATATCTATTAATATAGTTGGAATTATATCTAATTAATTTGAAGTCATTCTATTACTCCCATCCGAAAGTCCGAAAGAGGTACGAAATTATTCTATTATTTACACTTGTTTAATTACTAGTTAATTTGCTACATTTGACTCTTGTTTAATAGTTAGATAAATAGTTAATTAGTTTTTTACAATGTTTTATTAATTGCTACATTTGACTCTAGTTTAAAAAATATGTTGTACACAAAACTAGTTAATTCACTACTTAATTTGCTATAACTCGAATTAATAGTTAGATAAATAGTTAATTAGTTTTTTACAATTTTTCATTAATTGCTACATTTGACTCTAGTTTAAAAAATATGTTGTACACAAAACTAGTTAATTCACTACTTAATTTGTTATAACTCGAATTAATAGTTAGATAAATAGTTAATTAGTTTTTTACAATTTTTTATTAATTGCTACATTTGACTCTAGTTTAAAAAATATGTTGTACACAAAACTAGTTAATTCACTACTTAATTTGCTATAACTCGAATTAATAGTTAGATAAATAGTTAATTAGTTTTTTACAATTTTTTATTAATCGCTACATTTTTTAGATAGATCGTCCTAGATATTCGGTTGATATGGGTAACCTCGAGCGCAACCGAACGAAAGAGCTTGCGAGGAAGAGATCCCGCAAAGGTAAATCACATATCGGCTCTTCATTTCAAAGTCAAGATGATTTTGATACGGGTTACGTAAGGAGGGATGGGGATGCGATGACCGACGAACAACTAGAACAAGAATTGCACCGACATAATTCCCGCTTTTTTCAAGACCAACCGAGGACCATTGACGAAGAAGAGCTCGAGGACGAGGACGACGATGTGGAGGAAGCAATTCCGGAGAGCCACGACGACGAGGAGGAGGGTGTCGGCAGCCATGACGCCGACCAAGCAGCCTCATCCCAAACAGGTACAAAAAAAAGTAAATCTGAATTAATGGCTAATAATTTTTCTAAGTGGAAGGACCCGAACACCGGGAGTTGGACCGCAACTTGCAATTGGTGCAAGAAAAACTATAGCTTGGGGATTTCCGGCGGATACGGATCCGCCACAAGACAACTTAAGTCCAAACACCCGGTGGAGTATGCAAAAGTAGGCGGCAGAACGGGGAAACAAACGCAAATATCGAGGTTTGCAAATAACTAACAAGCTTTTGGTAATTTCTCATACAATGATGCACAAAATTTGACAGGTATGGCTAACTTACTTGTTGAAGAAAATTTGCCTTATTTGTTTTCTGAAAGTCTTGCTTTTCGTGATTATGCACAAACTTGTTTAAATCCGCAATATAGAGGTTATAGTCGCAAAACGGTTAAGAAAGAAATTTCAAGGCTTTATGATGCGGAAAAGGTAAGGTTACAAAATTATTTTGCAAACTTTGATGGACGTGTTACTGTATGTTCTGACATATGGGAGGATACTTATCATAATTTACATTATTTGGGTCTGACTGTACATTATATTGATAATGATTGGCATATGCATAAACGTGTTCTTGCTTTCCGTGAATTTAATGATCGTCACACCGCTGAACATATTTATATTTTGATTGAACGTATTTTAATTGAGTATAATTTAATTGATAAGGTGTTTGCTATTGGTTTTGATAATGCTACTAATAATACTGCTGTTATTCCTAGATTGCGTGAATTGTGTGATTCTACTTCTTTGATGGGTAGATTTTTTCATCAACGATGTGCATGTCATGTTCTAAATTTATGTGTGCAAGATGGTCTAAAAGCGTTGGGAGCATCGTTGGAGGTAGTCAAGGGGGGATTAGACGTATTTGAGGTAATGGACACCTTAGGAAAAAATGGCATGATTATTTGATAAAAAGAAGTGAGAGATATGTGGCTTTTCCAAAAGATTTGTCTATTCGTTGGAATAGTACCTATAAGTTAATTGGAGTTCTTCTTAGATATAAACAACATTTTCCTGCTTTTATGAAACAATATGATAACTATATTATAAACTCGGCTGAGATCGACACCTGTGAAAAAATTTGTAATGTTTTGATATATTTTAATAATGCAACTGAAACTTTTAGTCATGTTTATAAACCTACCTCAAACCAATTTATTCGTGAAGCTGTTAATCTCGCCGGTGCTTTTTCAAATTTTGAGAATGCTGATTATGTGAGTTATTTTGCTGGTTTTATGAAAGAAAAGTTTTTAAAATATTATTCACATATTCCGCATATTTATGGTATTGCATTTGTTCTCGATTCTCGTTTTAGACTTGGTTCTTTAGAAGAATGTTTGAATTATTATTATGCTGCTTTTTTTGGTCCATTGCCAATGTATGAGGACAACCCAATTGATCCGAAAATAGAATACAACGAGGTTAGTGATATATTTTATGCATTATTCAATGAGTTTCATGCACAATATGGCAATGCGCCCCCTCCCCCGACACAAACATCATCTAAAAGAAAATCAATTTTCAAATCTACGTTTGTCAATCTTATTAAAAAAACAAAATCAACTCCCGCTACACAACAAAGCACAATTAATGAGATTTCTTTGTATTTAACTTATGATGTTGATTTTGAAGAAGATGATTTTGACATACTAAACTGGTGAAAGGGAAAAGAAAGAATGTTCCCGGTTTTAGCAAAGATGGCTAAGCAAGTGCTATCAATGCCGGTTTCAACGGTTGCTGTGGAACATGAATTTAGTTCGGCCGGCAATGTTCTAACACAAACCAGAACGAGGTTGAGCGCTGAATCTCTTGAGATGCTTATATGCTACCACGATTGGTTGAAAGCAGCACGTAGAGCTCAAGAAATTGACATCACTCCATCCCAAACACTTTATGTATGAATCTACAGAGGATGGCTCTACCTATGCCGGAGATTCCGATTAAAAACAATTATAGTTGCTATTTAATTTTCAAATGTAGTTCCTATTTCATGTCAAATAAATGCACTTGAAGTTTGTTTTTTAATACTTGTATAAAACTATAAAGTATAAAATATAAATGAAAAAAAAAAATTAACCGGCCCGGCCCAGCCCGGCGGGTGGCCCGACCCGTGACCCGGGCAGGTAGCCCGGCCCGAACCGGACCCGTCCAAACCTCGGGCCGGTCCCGGGCCCATCTGATACGAACCGGCGGCCCGACCGGGCCCGACACGGCCCGAATCCATTCCTAACAATACGTAGCAAGTATTTTGGACAATTTCACTTTTTGAACTATACTTATATGTAAGGGGATACGTAGTGAGTATTCTGGACAATTTAACTTTTTGAACTGTACTCATATCTAACGACTAACAATAAGTAGCAAGTATTTTGGACAATTTCACCTTTTGAACTATACTCAAATACGTATGTATCAATTCATCCGGGTGATTGGGTATACCGTATTTCATTGTGTTGTTAGATATTCCACAAGTTTTGAAACATGCATGTTAAAAGTTTTGAAATAAGAGATACATATTTTTTATTCGAATTTTAATAATGTTATTTAACAAATTTTTGACTTTAGTCGCATTACCAAATAAAACGCAAGGATTATACGTCCCCAATGTGCCCTTATTTTCAACTTATTATGTTTTCATCAGCAAATTTTTTAACGAATAACATTACACTTTCTGAATGAATTAACTGAATTACTATTTACCAATGATTTTAACTAAAGAGTACTCCCTCCGTCCCGAATTAAATTGCAAATTTTGACCGACACAAAGATTAAAGAATGACAATAAATGATGATTGCTTTTTACACTTTTAACCATGTTTTTAAAAGTAGATTTCTTTAAATTAATGGAGAAAGAGTAAAAAGTAAATTTGTCAATTTATTCTTATTCGGACTTGATCAGTCTTGCAGGCTGCTTGAGAGAAGAAATGTCAATATAATTATGGCAATTTTTATAAACTAGCTTCAATTCTCTGAATAACCGGTAGTCCAGTTTAATGTCCTTAGGACGTCGTCCATTTTAAAGCTTCGAAAAATCTAAGAACTATGTCTGTAAGACGGTATTAGTAGACAAGTTCCGTATCGAAAAAACTCATCTGTGGATCGCATCTCAGCGGTTGTCTGGCCGCCGCTGATTCTTGCTCAGCTTTCTCTTTATGCACTATGGATCCGGCGCAGGAAAATTTACATTAATGACGCCGTCACCGGTGCATATTCTTTTGTTTCATTAACTGTTATTAATCAATAATCATAAAGCAGATTTAGATAAATTTCGAGATCGAGGTTAGGGATGATAAATTATTTAACGAAATGTTGCGATTTGTTCGAGGCCGTAATCAACACGCAAGTTTGAAAGGCACGGAGAAACGCGTAATGATTTTGCCAACCTTCAATGCAAGAAATCCGCCATTGAAGAGACGCCCTTGCTCTGCAAATTGGCTCTCAAATACTCTATTGTTGAAAGAAAAAAATGAACACATGGAAGAAATGCAATTAAGAAACTTAAATTTCGATTCAACAATCGCGGAAAACTGTTAAGCTGCGCAGACGCACAAAAATGTGTGGAATTCAGTTTGGGAATCTCATGGAGACGGATGTTTTTATAGACCACATAACCTAGAGAGATGAGTTCATGCCATATGGGCTGGGCTGGCTTTTTTTTTATAGAGTTGGGCTCGCTTCTTTGTTACTCTATAATAACATAAAAATATCCGTTTGGTAACACAGTTATTCGATTTATCACAATTATCGGTCAATTTTTTCATCAAACACGTAAATTTTAATTGCATGCACTGAATTATGTAAAAATAAGAAAAAAGTAATGTTAAAGTTATTTTTCTGATTGTATTGTCTGAAGTTACTGTAGAAGATCATTTTAACTATTTTTCATATAATTGTCTCTTTATTTTATTAATCAAAACTATTTTAAATTATTTTTTTTCATAAATCAATGAAACAGCCAATTTAGACATTTCAGATAGAACTTCATAAATTTCAGCATAATCAGACAATTAAGTCAGTTTAAGTGTTACCAAACGGGTTCATAATAAACTTCACTTGCCACAATTTTAGTTTTATACTTCTTCCTTCCTCCGTTCTTCATTGTAAAGGCCCACTTTGTATATTTGTCAATGCACACATTTGATCGTTAATATATCTTATCTTCTTTTAGTAAAAAACTTTAATTCAAATGTTGTAACTGAAAAATGTACTACGTATTTCATGCAAAAAATGAGAATTTTTTCATTCTATTTGACCATTTCTATATCAATTCTTATGAGCATTTAGGTGCAGAAGAAGAGGATAGGGTGAAATTAGAGAACCTTGACGACACAGTGAAGTTTTTTCAGAGGTAGATGAGTTGGACAAAAAGGACTATACCCCGTAAATAATTTAGTTCGTGATATATTTAGTACTACCTTTGTTCCATATTTAAGTTCGTACAACTTTGGAGAGACGAAATTCAACTTCGCCTCAAAGTTGGATTTGACACCTACAATTTTCGTGTTTTTGTACTAAAAAGGGGATTTTCGTATTTGAGAACAAGAACACAAAGGTATAACTCACTCACGGGAGAGAGGAGAGCTCTAGTAGTAGACGTGTTCTCCATGCGGCAACCCTAGCGCCGCAGGACAATTAAAGCATGATCAGTTTAAGGGCCAACCTCTTCATTAACTTTCTCCCATGAGTTTTAATCTTCTAGGTCTGATGGTGATTCAAACTATCTGATGGTGATATCGACACTCAAAGATTCTTGGTAGAGGTGTGATCCAATCGGATTATTATTCTCTTGTGGTGGTGTTGATTTTGTTCCATGCTGGTTCTTTCTCGGAATCTCGGGCACTGGTGCTCCGGGGTTGTTTGTCTCTCTCGATGTGTGAAGTTCTATAGGTGTCCCGGCTAGCTTCGTTTGGTGAGGGGTTTCTGTCTGCTTTCAACTAGAGTGCATAGATATTGGTAGAGCTCGTCCTCCTCCATGAACCACATCCGTGTCACGAAGAGTTTCGTATAAAGAGTTATTTCAATTTTATTTTTCTATCGGTAGTACTTGTTTTTATTTTAATTTTGGTATATTTGGTTTGGAAATTTGAACTTCGGGCATACATTTGATTGAAAGTATTTTAGTCCCGAATGTTTTAGGCTTTAAATTGCTCATTTTGTGTCTAGCGAATCAGGTTGATTTGTATGAAATGACTGGTTCTACGTCTATTCCCAAGGCTCTTAATCGGATCTATCATAATTGTCTGGATGTTATATTGTATCTTTTTCCCAATTTTAATATAAAAGCCGATCCTCTTTATTCAAAAAAGAAGAAGAAAAAAACAAGATCGCAAAGGTCCCACAAATTCATCTTTTCCTCTAATAACTTCATATATACAGATTATACACACACTTGCTTAATATAAAGCTCACGGTCTCACACTCAATGACTCGAGTATTCAACATTATGAATTGATTTTGCATGCAAGTTTTATGCAATCACCAAAATGACTGCATTTCAGCATCTCTTACATACACACCGATGCATCCCATATCCAATGTAAGTTTCAAGCAATCCTTAATCTTGATTTCTTTACGACAAAACATTTAAATGAAAACACAAATTTCAAACTTTAATATATCACGTTGAAACCCAAAATATGTCCCTCCCAATAACTGTCTTATTCCTCCTGACTACAGATGACAATAGGGAATGTGGATCTAATTAGGTATTTGACGTGAAGCTTGCTTTGGCCTCTTTGCTGTGTTTCTCTTGCTCAAACTTATCAATGGCAACCTGAAGTTCATCTGTTCCACCAACAGCTCTCATTGTGTAAAAATATACTCCAAAGACGAAAGCAGAGAGGCCTCCTGCGACTACCAAATTCTTGACCTTGGGTGAAAGCCGGCTGAAAGATCCGCTAAGTATAGCCATCCTGCACAAGTAGCTTTGAGAACGCCTGATTGTGCTTACTGACCTGTCAAAAAAGAGAAAAACTTCGGTACCTGAAGGGAGAGTAAAATCAATGACCACACATTAATGTATACAAGCAAGAATCCACTGAAGTATCAGTTTGGTTATTTTCTTATTTGGTTTACAGAGCTTGTCATCCAGACTTTCTACTGGTTACTATTCAGGTCACAAATTTGAAATGGCTGAAATGAAATCAACCTCCCTTCTACACTCACATTTTAGGTACTAGTAATTATTTCATTTCATTTATTAAAAAAAAAATCTAGAGACTTAACCAAACCAAACTCTGCATATTCAGCTACAGTTCAAGCAAATTTAGCTGTATAAGCCCTTTTCACCTCACCAAATGGTCACTAAGTGAAATTCAACAAGCCAAGGTTGTTGAAGCCTCAAGGGAAGCAACAACCAACTAAATTATTATACTTACAACTATACAAAGCAGAGGAAATTCAACCACTGCCCTACACTTAACCAGCCACTGCCCCATTATTGATTTAGTGTTTTTGCTTCTCTTTCAATCTATTTTATTGAAAGTATAGGTCCCTTACACCTTGTCGAGTTGTCTGCCTAATCGAGTCAACTAAAAAAGGAGTTAGTCGACGAGTTTGGTGACTCATTGAATCTGATTACAGGTAAAGTAATTCAGTTGTAGTAACTACTTAGTAGTGAAAGATTACAAAAAAGGCATCCCGGAAGGCAAGGGTCCAGGGAACGGTCCCACCACAAGGGTGTTTAAGGGGCAAGTCTTCTCCTATCAAAATTTTCAACATGTAACCTCTCGATCACACACCAACACCTTAACCAGTGTGCCAAGGCTCCCCTTCTAGGTCAATACATGTTAAAATTTCTCTGTTGAGAATTTTATTCCTAAAAAATATACTATGGATTAATTGGAAAACAGATCTTTTTAATTGCACTAATCAAGAAAATAAATTTTAATTGTAATTGAAAATTTTAACCAAACAACATCAACAAATTACAATACCAACACAGAATCCTAATTTAATTACATAACAGAAAAATCACCAAAAACTTACTCCGTAAAATTTAACAAGTCAACAACTATGAACTGATGAACTAAAGTCTAAAGGCAACATCAACAGTCAACAATCAACAATCAACAATGAACAATGAATATGAACAAATCGTTTATGAACACTCAACAGCCAACAAATCAATTAATTGCTTACCAACTATTCATTTATAAGCATTAAACAATTATGAATTACAGAATTTATGAACGTATATTCTAATCAAGTAATCAATAAAAGACAAAGAGTTTCCAAAAAAAGACTGAAAGAGTTAAGCGGTTAAGGAATAAGGAGGTCGGAGGAGTACCTGTAGCGTGAAGCCTGAAAGTGAGAAGGGCCGATTGGCCGAAGGCCACAGCGCTGGATCGCTGTAGGCGGAGCAGGGCGACCCAGACGGCTGAGGAAGTGATGACTGGCCGATGAGGATTGCTGTACGGCGGACAAGCAGGGGTAGGGCGTAAGGCGGCCAAGCCTAGGCGGAAGGGCGGTCGACGAGTTTGGGAGTTGGCGTTTCGCGTTCGTCGAAGTCGATGTGTATATTCGATCCGATAGGCTGCTCCTTTGTTTGGTCTCCGTATTACTCGCTCAGCCCTTTGCAATTCATGGGCCATTCAGCGGTTGGGCTGGACAAAATATTAATGAATGGCTGAAAAATAAGCCTACCCACACTTATTACAAAGGCTGAATACTAGGCCCAAAGGATTTCATTTTTGGGCTGGCCCCCAACCCAGCTGCCCCTTGGACCGCCTCTGTTGTATAGAACTCGGAATCTAAGAAATGTTTGCCGACTGTATACACGCTACGGATACGGGAACACAGAAATGTGGAAAAGCGAAAACAGATAGGATACGAAAACTCAAAAATGTAGGATACAAATACGGGTAGCCATCCAAGCTTTGTCCGGTTAGCTCAAGGATGTACAATTAAATACTTAAGAAGTGCAACACGTTTGTCCATTTAGATTGTAAGATTGTTTATAACATGGAAAAGTTTTAAGATCCTGGAAAATATGGAACATCATTTACTACACTGTTTATATTGCAGAAAAAGATACTGAATGTCCTATTTTCCTGCTCCTGTAAAAGTTTGAGAATTTTGAAAACACATTGGGTAGAACCGTAGAAATGGTAAACACAACAACATATCATAAGTGTACAGAAGATCGATCTAAAGCCCAGACATGGAGTAGATAAAAAGTTTTGCAGAAGAAGCTCAAGATGAGTTCCCTCTTCCATGGGAGAGCATCATCAGCTCTTGATACTTCCGAAGAATTTAGACAGTGGCAGCGGCCCTTCTGCCTCTTCACTGCCTCCATGTCTTGATCTTGACCGATGTTTCTTATCTTTCTTCTTTCGCTTCGACTTTGATTTGCTTCTCCTAGATTCTCTTTCTTCTTCATCATCACTGCTTGAACCTGATGATTCTGATGATGAACTTGAAGATCTGTGCTCTGATGATCTCTGATTTAGGGAAAAAATGTTAGGAAAAATTATGAAACCTGAAAATCTGATAATCAATAACAGTCATATTTCACATCAATAAGAGAACATCAACACCTTAATCCTAACCATGTTGGGACAGAGCATGAAATCTAGTGTCATGTAAAAAACTAGTGCCTCCATCCCATTGCACATTGCCAAGTTTATATTAGGTGTGAAATGAGAACAGTAAAAATTGTGTGATTCCAAG
Source organism: Cuscuta europaea (assembly GCA_945859875.1). Taxonomy (NCBI): domain Eukaryota; kingdom Viridiplantae; phylum Streptophyta; class Magnoliopsida; order Solanales; family Convolvulaceae; genus Cuscuta; species Cuscuta europaea. Next base: position 24,552,014 of record CAMAPE010000038.1, read on the forward strand.
TTGGGAAAATGAGAGAAATACAAACAAAAAAGGAATGCTAACAAAGTCTAATGGTACGGAGGGAGTAGTTAACATTTTAAGTTCATGCAACAATAAAATATAGTGGTCTTGTTGTGTATCGAAAAATAAAAATCAACGGGGTAAACTGTTGCCCAGATAATCAACGATAAAAATACCGTTGCCCAGAACCAAAAGGCTAAAACCAATTTTATTCCAAAATAAGATAGAACCCTGACAAGGGGTATAAATAGCCTTCTAAGAGAGAAACTCTAATCAAGCCCAAATTAATTAAATCTTAATTAAGCCCATAATAACTCTACTAATAATAGGCCCAAAGTAAAACATAACATTAACTGAATAATAAAAAATAAACTCTCATGACAGCCCTAACCCAGCCCACAGAAGTGGGCCAAAGCCCGGTCCCGCCACATGCTCTTTCCGCTCTCTATCAATCTATCCTCCTTCATAATAACCTTGTCCTCAAGGTTGAAATCCGGAAACCGGCTCACATTTGTCCTTGGGGGCTGCCCAGTATCTTTAGGAAAAATTGAGATGTACTCCTCCCTAGTCCCTGTCTGCTTGCCTCCGGGCAGCCGTTTAAAGCAATTGCCCTTAAACCGTGAGTCAAAACAAGCTACCAATGTCTGTGTAAGCTCATCCCATGACATGACCGGCTTTCGTGCCCGTAACCAGGTCAACCAATATAAGGTTGGCCCGTCCATCGCAACTACAACGGCTGTCACCTTCTTTCCCGGCGGAGTACAGTTCAATTCGAACTGTTGCTCAGCCCTATCAACCCAGCTGATCAGTTCTTCTCCGTTAAACGAGGGCAACATCATGAGAAAGGTGCTGCACAGTCCAATTCCGAACGAGGATGCTGCTGCCGCGTCAAGTGAAGCCACCGCCGTTGACTGCTCCTCCACCGCTGGCGGCGCGAGAGCCTCTGTAAACGTAGCCAAGGAGGAAGTGACGCTGCACGGCTGTTTGTCGCTGCTGTGCGCAGATACAGTGGGGCTGCCAACCGCGTCATGACCTGAGGAATTAACGCCTTGGTAAGCGCTGCCAGGGATGCGGTGCTCCTCTAGGGTTTCATTCATCCGAGTTTGCTTGGCGACCATCTCTGTCCAGCGGTTGATCTGAGATCTCATCATCCTGGCGGGACGGGATCCGGCAGGTCGGACCAATTGTTGTGTAACCAAAAATAAAAATCAACGGGGTAAACCGTTGCCCAGATAATCAACGATAAAAATACTGCTGCCCAGAGCCAAAAGGCTAAAACCAGTTTTATTCCAAGATAAGATAGAATGAACCCCGACAAGGGGTATAAATAGCCTTCTAAGAGAAACCCTAATCAAGCCCAAATTAATTAAATCCTAATTAAGCCCATAATAACTCTACTAAGTACTCTACTAATAATAGGCCCAAAGTAAAACATAACATTAACTTAATAATAATAAATAAAATCTAATGACAGCCCTAACCCGGCCCACTGAAGTGGGCCCAAGCCCGGTCCCGCCACATGCTCTTCCCGCTCTCTATGAGGTCCCAACCTTCTTCCGAAGGAAAGATGGAATCTTAAAATTCAAATAATCATAGGAACTTCTACAAATTGAAAATATCAAGAAACAATGACGAGTAGATGGTCATGATACATAAGATTACAACAGAAATGAATATTAATATCAGGGTTTAAATACAAGCTCATCTGTAAGAGTGAATTTGGCTGAAAATACTGAAATTGTGGGTGATATTGATAAAGTTGCTAAAATTGCAGAATCATAAAGAAAAATTCAAATTTAATGTACTGATACAATGAAAAACTATAACCTTTTGCTACATTGGAAAAGAAAACACTATTTTAAAAATGCTAAAGTGAACATCTTCACCAACTTTAGTCAAAAAAAAAACATCAAGTCCTAGTCATTATTAACCAATTCAGCCAGTCAAATATGAGTGCTTTGAAAAAAAATGAGAGGTAGGGCTGATAGATGGAAAAGTGACTACCAGATGACCACTAAGTTGAAATACACAAAGCAAAGTTTAAATCCTCCATATTATGTGGCATCGTGCTGGGGAAAAACATGCGAGAATATACCAGAAAAAGAATTAGTGACCCATGTTTATCCCAAAGCGACACATTCTAAACAGTGATGAGTAGCTTTTAACGTCTGCAGTATCATCTCTTTTAAGTGAAAATTTTAAAAATTGGAATGTTTGATATGCCTGCAAGAAGAAACTTTGTAACCACTTGGCTTTGCTTGTAACTTGTACCTCCTCTCTTAGTAGTATAATAGCATAACATGGTCTAATAATTCAAACAACAACAACATCCAAGCCTTGTTCCCAAAAAAAGTTTGGGGTCGGCTAACAAGAATCAACATATGAAATCCTGGACAAGTAATTCATATTACATAAAAAATATTGGAGTAATTTGGAGTTAAAAAAAATAAAAGAGATGAATCCTGGTCAAGTAATTCATATTACATAAAAAATGCTGGTTACTCAAGCTTTTGAAAGACAATAAGAAAGGTAAGGTAAAACATTGATAAAACCGAAGGCTACATAGTCAATGTAGTTTTAGGGGCTAATTGTCCCAAGATTGTTTGTTATAATAAGTATCAAAGAAATGCCCACAGCTTGTATAAATGCATGTGTTTCTAGACACAGTCCAAACATCTTACTCCATATTTATTTCAAATTAGAGGCTCGTTAAGTATTTGCACCCGAAAAGAGAATAATAAAAAATAAAGAGATTGACATTCACCTTTCTCTTATTGCTCCGGTGTTTCTTTGATTCTTTATCCTTCTTTTCTGCATGAGCATATTTATTACTAAAAACATTGATTATGACATCAGACTATCTCTTCCAGTACAGAATACCACCACACTACCTTTTTTATGACTATGTTTGCTCTTTGAGTGGTTTCTTCCTTTAGCAAGCTTCATGGCCCTCTCAGCATCCAATTGAGCCCTATATTCCTTCATCATCTTGTCTTTATCAGCTTCTATCTCTCCCTTCTTGATTTCTTCTTCCTAGCAGAATCGCATCATAAGTAATCTGAAAAGAAACACTTATGTCTAAATCTTTATTTGTTGGTTTAACTACATTTATGATTTTAAACTTGTTTGTAACCATTTTTGACAAATTAGATGAAATATCAGCAGCATATAATTAAACAGGACTCATTTTTGGGGATTTTAGAAAAACTTCTGAAAGTTGAAACATGATGTTTTGGGGGTGGAGGGAGTAGTTACCTTCTATTTGATTCTAGCTAACACGCGAAAAGAAGAAAAGAACAGCAAACAATTTTATTGTAGCATCAATATAAAACCTAAAAAAGATGCAAGTTTTCATGTTGAAGTGTTGAACTAACAGTAAACTAACAATCTACCTTTTGCTTCCTTTTGAATTCTTCCCAGGTAACGGTGTGAGAAGTTTTGAGACTTGCCAGACGAGCAGCATGCCACTCTGGTGTATGAAATGAACCATCCACCTGAGACTGCCTTCATCAGACGGAGCACAGAAAGACAATCTCGACTATCGCAGTGAAGCCATTTCTTAAATAAATACTAAAGAATCTGTTTTGTAAAACCATGTAATGCAAACCAACATGTGATTTCTTATATAAGATAAAATGCCACTATTTTTAGGATTGCTACAAATATATGATGATAGTTTTTCAAGTGATGTGCTAAAATAGGAAATCTCGTATGATTGCATAATGATTTCAAGAAGTAAAACACGGACAACTTCACAAATCCAAGTAACTATGTTTTATTTCTGAAAGAAAAAACAAGAAGTTGAAATTTCGTTTTTAGAAGTGAATGTATCCTATTTTGGCAATGAAAGAATGGTGATCCTATTTGAGGAAGTCTGCTATGGTTTAGTACCATTTATGAACTTTTTCATTTTCCTGAAACAAGCATCACCATTCACCAGCAGAAATGGTTTGTGCATAACTGATTTTATAAAATACTTATGCATCATTAGCGAGCAGCTTTATCTGCATCACCGCCATCTAGCACCACTTGATGATAACCAATTTCGAAAACAAAACAGAAAGAATGTGAGTATGCTAAAGAGTGACAATTTAAACTTCAGTGCTCGTTTATTTCTTTCGGATTGCAAGCATACAATGAACTACACAATTAACAAGTGCAAATTGCACTCAATTTAAAAGAAAAAAGCAGAATGTACCAAAATGCAGAAAAGTAGTATGAAAGGGTACGAACCATGCCATCTTCGACCTCTTCAGGTCCGCCCGAGCTAGAGCCAACCCGCGCTCTTTGCATGGCTTTGTAAGCTTGATTCTTCCCCATTTCGCCTTTCTTATCTTCGATAGTAATCCCGAGGGAAAAAATGGGGTTTCAAGGTTTGTGATTTAGAATTGCTCACAAATTAGGGCTGTGGAACCGAAGTGGTAGCCTTGTGGCAGAATGCTTTGGAGCTAACCAGGAAGGCGGAGAGGGTCATTGGGGTGCTCCGATATAATTTGGTGCATCCTATTTCTGCCCCCGCTATTTTAATGAGTATTCGAATTCATCCGATCAAATGGAAATATGGAATGACATTTAAAATAATTTAAATATCTCAAATATTGAAGGAGTATTGAACTACGAAGTATCATTAATTTCATATGTCATATGTATATCTCAAACTTTATATAAAAAATATATTACTATCATTATCATATGTTTTTCTTTTAAAAATGTAAATTTGTGGTCTTACGTATATAATCTATAAAATCCCCAAAATATAGATGGAAACAGGTCGGGCCAGACCATGCTTTTGCCTAAATAGGTCGGGTTTGTTTTAGAATTCATTGGCATGTGCCTGACCTATTACCTGGTAAAGGCCTGTTTATTCAACCTGAGCTTGACATGTTTAAAAGTTAGGTCTGGCCTGAAGCCTATTTAGCGGGCCTGTTAAGAAAAAAATCAAAAGTTCAAAAAAATTAAAAATAAAAAAATAAAAATCCCTTTAACTTGATATAAAATTTATCCCCCAAATATTCACTAAAAAGTCTAATAATACGTTAGTTTTGCTTTGAATGTATGTCTAATAATACGTCAGTTGTGTAGCTTATAAATTTTTATGCATTACAAATCTTGAAAAACTTCAAATATCAATTACCCTAATAACCCATTAACACACTGTGTGATATTTGAAATAGCATTCACATAATTGTCCAATATAGTAGTAAACATAAACATAAGAGTAAAACTTAAAATTTCCTTCAATAGGAGTAAACATTAATTTTGTACCCTTAATATCCCTAAACTAATTAATTCAAAAATATGACTTATTTGATCCTATTAAAAAAATCTAAGTTCATTCACTGGAAGTGATACCTTTATGCAGGCCATTTAGGTTTTAAAAATAATCTAAGTTCATCCCAAAAATATTAAAATATTAAAAATTAAAAAAGTTATTTTTGAAAAAATAAAAAACTTTAAAAATAAATAACAAATAGATAAACTGTATTAAAAATATAAAAAAATTATGCAGGCCTTTCCCGCAGCCTCGGTCATCACCCAGCAACATCACCTCCAATCGGCGAAAAAAATGTCATTTTATGTAAAACCCGTCTTTTTCTTTGAAAATGTCATAAAGATGACAATTTTACTCTTTGCAAATGCCAAATTTTCTCAAAATCTGCCATCTTGATGGCATTTCGGGAAAATGTTGGCATTTTTTTCGGTGATCGAAGCTGATGGTGCTGGGATGTTGTTGAGGCGGCGGCAGACGTCTACATTTTTTATATATTTTTTTCATTTTTTTTATTTTTTTTTTTAGTTTTTTGTTTTTTATTTTTTTATTTTTAATAATTTTTTTATTTTATTTTATACGGAGTATATTTTATTTGATATTTCTTTTCTTTTTGTTTTTTTACAATTTTATTATAAATTAATTAATCTTACGAAGTATTTCTTTTATGTTTTAATTATTAATGAAAGTTGTTGAGGCTTGGGGCTTGGGTAGGGGTATACTTGTCCAAACACTAAAGTTATTCCTATTCAAAACATGGTACTCCTATTTTAGCATTTTGCCTATGATTTACTCTTATTTGGGAATTCTCTCTATGTCAGTTGTGTAGCTTATAAATTTTTATGCATTTCAAATCTTGAAAAACTTCAAATATCAATTACCCTAATAACCCATTAACACAGTAATATTTGAAATAGCATTCTAAATTATAATACACACTCCATAAAAATACAATCATGCCTAATTTGCTATAGTTGAGTATGATGATATATAACTAAATAATACAAATATAACTAAACACACACACACACACATACTCCCTCCGTCCCAATTTGATTTGCAAAAATTCCTATTTTGATTGTCCCAAAATGGTTTTCCACTTTCTATTTTAAGTATGTAAATCAGAATAAAGTGACAAATTTACCCTTACTTTTACTTTTTTCCCATTAACTTAAAGACACCTACTTTTAGAAAGATGGGCAAAAATGTAAAAAATAATCATCATTATTGTCATTCCTTAATCATTGTGCCGATTGTTTATTTAGATAAATGGGCTTTTCGAAAAGCTCATGCCTAGTTTGTTTGTTAAACAGGTAAGGCCATGCTGGGCCTTAAACAGGTCGGGACATAGACCCCGGCCGTCTGACCTATTCTCACCCCTAACTCAAAGCATTTATGAGCATGTAATTAACACTACGTGGAACCGAATGTAGTATTATTTATTTCACAAATGCAACTTTAGAAGGTTAACTAAATTCTAACACAAGATTGGTGTATTTTAAAGTATGTACTTATCACAATAAATTTATATTTAAGAAAGAAAAAATATAATGTCATGGTGCGAAAATAACTTTTTATATAATGTTCGGGGTATGTATATATTACATGTGCAAGTTTGATGTATTTATCTTCACACCCTTTGGGGTATTTATATTATTCTTCCCTTAAATTTAAGATCATTTAAGATCATTTGATCTGATCAAGAAATTGTTCTGTTCGTATCATATGAATGTTTCTCATATGAATTTGTAAGATTCGATCTGAAAATTTCTTCTTCTTTTATCTTCCTCAAAGTTAATTTCATCTTACGGTTAAAACCCACAAGCTTTCTCCTCTGTCAAAGTGTGGCCTCTGAATCACTCCTTCAAACCATAGATAGCGGAAATTCCAACGGTCATAGTCTGATAAGAAAAACCTTTTGCCAAGCCATTTACTCTGGGACAGTATAAACCTGAGTAAGACCTTTTACTTGCTTCATCGATTCGGCCTCCTCTCACGGGCTCCATCACTTTCGTTGCCTGTGGTGTATGTTTCATACCACGTAATTCATTTTTCTTCCTATGCTAAATATGTTTCTAAATTCAATCAAAGAAATGCATAATATGTAAGTTTGTTTCGTATTAAGCTATGCGTTTTATTTATTTATTTTTTGGTGTGTCTTTATTCTTTAGCTTTAGAAATAGTCTTATTCATGCTCGGGCCTTCAAAGTGTCGGTTGTATTCTTTGTGTTTCTCTGTGATTTTATACATGTATGTTTTTTGTTTCTTTGTCCCTATGTTATTTAGTTTATACCTTTTGGAAGTATTGCCTTTGAAAAGTGTTGACTACGAAGTGTAAACCATGAACTAAAAATAAACTACTTGTGAATTAACTGCATTAGTTAATGTTAAAATATAAAGTTGACCACCTTCGTTGTACTTGTGCTCTTCAAGATTATAATGGGGCTGTCGGTATGACATTAGTTGTTGGATGCAATTGGTAATGAAAGAAAATTTGTTAACTTTTTCAGTTTATACAAAGTTGAGTACAACAATGGCTACTTAGTGCTTACATTAGTTACATATCAATAAGGCATAGCAGCATATGTACACCGATTCCCCTATGTACTTCTGTGTGCCCTCCTAATAACACACTTTAAAGGTGAATTAGTGGTTGGATCCACCTATCATCCAAGTCCATAGATTCATGAACTTCAACCAATCATTCATAAAATGAATAAAATTTAAATAGGACAATCAAGTCAACGAGTCATAGAGATAGTATAAGAATCTTCATAATCTGTATGACATTTGTAACACAAAACGAAGTACATAGTACTCTGTATTAGTTATCAACATGGAACTCATTCAACTAGTAATGAATAGAACGCGATACAAACTAAAATCATGTACAATTGCTAACATTCTTACTAACATTCATATTAACTTTCAACTAGTTGTGAATTCTGATTTCCCCAATGTGTTTAAATAAGCTTGTGTTGCATATGTGTTTTTTGTGACACTCATCATTTGTTGCATATGTGATTTTTTTACTGTGTGTTGGTAAATTATAGTGATTTTTCTTGTTCAAACTCATTTAAATAAAAGATGTAAACATGTCTTCTTAATCAGATGTCGATACCAATATACCATCTTATCATGTTTCAATAAATCTATTCACCAAAAAGTAGGACGAATGTGAAATTCTGCTACCACCAATCTGCTGATTCTTATCACAATTTCACTCCACTCAACTTTTCCTAGGGTTTGATGAAGATTCCGTTTAACTCAGAGACATTAAATTTTTTGTCCTTTTACTCCAATTCTTTGGGCAAATTATGACTTTATTGGAGTGGGTTTTTATAAAGTTTGCATTATCTTTAGATGATGACGAGTTCTTGAATAAGAAGCATTATCTATGCAACTTACTTTTATCCAATTTGGCTTCAAATATAAACTTTGTGTTTCAATGTGATCTAAGCCTTCCACATCCAGCTCAAGCGTGAAAGGTCTTATGTTTAGACAAGATATTGTGTCTAGATATTTTGACACCCAAATCCCTAATGTTGCTTGAGGCTAACTAAGTACATTATTATTCCTTATTTGATTCATCATAATACGCAATAATATGTTATACTCTATCAATTTTTGATAAATTTCTCCTTCAAGTTACGGTTGTATCTTTTCATTTTGAAAAGAGTATATGTTGCATTCTTATTCGTTGCATTTATCCAGTGAGTATGATCACTTTTTAAAGTTGGTTTTTTGTAATCTTTCTTTCTTCTTTTGGTTTAACGTATTGTAATTGGCTCGGTCAGAATTAGTTCTATATTAGGAGGGAATGCCCTCCTTTCATTTGTACAATCTTGTTTCGTACTACTTGTTTGGGTTGTTAAATTGAATTGTGTTGGACTGATTGGAGTGCTATTAGTGGGGTTTCAGGGGTATGTCCCGGTGATCTTGTACTTATTTTTTTGTGTTTCTGTGCATTTACACTTTACCTGAACATGCCTTCTTTCTCCTTTCAAATCAACCATCAATCCTAGATGAAGCCAAATAGATGAACTGAACACCCCAAAATTTGTGTGTATAAATTTCTCATACATACATTTACAACTATTTCAAACTACGTATATTAAAACAAAAAATAAAGTCAAATCACATAATCCTATATAGGGGTGTGGGTAGGGGGCAAATTTAGGCCCTTGCCCACCCCAAATTTCAATTCTATTTCAAATATTAGGTTAAAAAATTGATGTATTTTTTTAAAAAAACTCTGTGTACCGACTTACCACAATATATTGTCTTGCCTACGCTTTCAACAATATAGCATAAAATAGTTTTCACAAAAGTAACATTACTTTAACATTGAGCAAAAGCTCATGCGCCTTTCGCAACCAACCGCTAGTCAAGGATGATAAAGTTAAAGCATGTGAGAATGCTTTTGATAAATAATGTTCAATTTTAATATTTCCCTAAAAACTCTCGGCTCGTTTAGTAGCACTTATTTTCGCTTTATCGCTCTTATAAGTAATTTTTTATCTCGGTAGCAGTTTTCTGAATGAATTGACATAATTTTCTGGAGTGGACAATTTTAGTTATTTACATTTATTTTTTTATTTATGAAATATATTTTAAAATAATTTTTTCGCAATTTACAAATTCAGTCCGCTTTAGCGATAATTTCTTCAATTTTAAAATCCAACCGTTTCAACCAATTTCAAAGTTACGAGTTGCATTCTTAATACTTGGAATTTGACCAATTGCGAACACAAGATCATACACTTTTATCTGTAAAATACACAAAAATAGTACTATACTTTATTGGGCAATAAGGCTTTAAAGGATACAAGAAGCATAAGTAAATTAATAAATACAAAAGGATTTGTTGGATTTATTAATACAAGGAGGATTCGTTAATACATAGAATTTATGGCAAAACTATTTTTTCTAGTTTGGATATGGCGGAACATCCAAACAGTGACCCAACTTTTTATATTCCTTCAAATTATTTTCTTGATACAACTTCTTCCACCCTCCATTGAGAACATAGAATTTATTATCCGACCAGCTCTTGAATGTCATCTCATACTCTACCCCATATGAGTCGTAAGTTGTCACCGTAATACCATTAATGGGATCTTCATCATCATTAATTAATGGAAAAATTAGTTTTATCACATTGTCCTTCAAATAGAGGCGATTTTGTTCTCCCTTCACATCTGTAGGGGTGAGTTGCTTCTCCAAGGGAAGGTTGTGGGCCTCAATGTCTACTATGGTCTCCAAATTTGGAGGATAGCTTGACAATCAATGCCTGATATAAGCTAATTCTTGATTCCTTTTTGTGCTTCCTTTTCTTCTTTTCCATCCAAACTTCTCGCTTCTTCATATCCCAATTTTATTGCTCATGGAAAGAAAAATAATGACCGATCTAACATCCTTTGTTTGAAGTTCGGCCGGTGATAATGTTTCCATGATGGTAAGAGTTGATACCTTTATGAAGTTGATTGACAAAGGAGTTAAATAACCAATAAAAAATTACAGAGTCTTTAAATATTGATTAATGCCCGGATTAGTACTAATAGAGCTGAATCGAAAGGAGAATATTAAGTTGTTGTGTTGAACTAGGAAATCTAAGTATCCAACTCATATGCTAATTAGGAAACAAAAACTATGAAAAGAAAAAAATAGTCCGTGTATAAATGAAAAGAGGGTGGTTTTTAGTTTCTTAATTAAAATGTATATAGCTTCTTGTTTATCTGAAAATTTTGTATTATAGTCTCCCGATCATAATATATTTACTACAAATCATAGAGGAATTAAATTTTCTCCTTTTCTATTATTTTAGTAACTCGGTAAGTCAATAACAACACATAAAGTTTACATTTGCACGAATAAACCCAAATCAAATCATATCAATCTAAACTAAAATCAGATCAGTCCATATTATATCAAAATTAAGTATACCAGATCAGATCAGACCAATTGAAATTTTATAGTTGTAAAATACAATAAAATAGACATCTAAAAACCAGATTAGACCAGTTCAGACAAGACTTAAACAAACTAGACTAGACTAGAAAATTTTCATCCAATTAAACACATTATAATTTATAACTTTTTTTTAAAACAAGAGTTTTATTTCACATACTTTATCAATAATACAACGTAATAAAGTAAATAAAGTCATAATAAGAATGAATAAAAATGTATGTTTGTTGTGATAGTAATACAGTCATAAACCTTACAATAACAACCTCGAAGCTTATTTTGGCGGTGATAATTCAACTCAATTAAATGATAGCATTATTATTTAAAGAATATGACATTAAGTATTCCGGGTCGTTTATATCCTGATGATAAAGTTAATGTGACAGAATTTTTTGTGATATACAATTATGTAGGCTAAATGTGGTAGTAAAATTTCAGAATAACTTAAATTACTCCAATTTAGTGAAAAATCATAATACTCTTGTTTTGAAATTTTGCATTATTTTTACTCTTACTTCGGGTCCCCTTACAAATTATATGGATGTACTTTTATTAGTTTGTGCCTAAACTATACTCGCTATATTACTTACAAAAATTTAGAACGCATTTATATTTCTCTTTTAATATAATATAACCTACATTTTGGCCATTGGAACATGGCACTTAGGTTAACATGCCAAATTGATGTATGTAGTTGAAGTTTTTAAACCTAAAAATTTGACGGTATAATTGAAGCACGTACACTATAACTATATTAAATTTTTGGGATCATGATACAAATTAACTGGGAGATTTTTTATTTTATAGATCATATTGGACGACTTAATATAATGTTAATAACTTGCCCATTGTAACTGAATTAAAAAAATCTTAAAAAATAGTATGACCATACTAGAGTAACAAATAAGAAACAATAATATAAGAATTCAACAAAAACTTACAATACTTTATAAAACGTTTAATTCTTCCTGAAAGAACTGATAGAATGCTCTGATCTTGAAAAGAAAGGATTTTTTCTTAAGAAGATGTCTAGTACTGAACTGTTGAGAAAAATATGCTACATCCGTTCTCTTTTAAATGCAACATTGAACTTTTTGCACTATTCACATGTTCTAATTTGACTATATTTTATTAATTAATGTATTATAAATTAAATTTTTAAAAAATATTATTAAATTCTTCTCATACTAAATTTTCAAAATATGAATTTTTAAATTTTTTACTAATAGGGGATGAAAGATATTGTTAAAAGGGAACGGAGGAAGTACTACGTATGAATTACAAAAGAGATGCAAGTATTTATACTATAGCTCATAACTAAACTTCCCAACTACAATTAAAGTCAAGTTCTAATCTGAAAAGGATTATGTAATCATCAAACAATACACCAACACCACCAACAACAACATCTAAGCCTTAATTAATCCCAAAAGAATTTGGGGTCAGCTAACATGAATCGATGCCAAAAAGAGCAGACACACAAGAAGAAAAAAAGTAAGATAAAATAGATAAAATAAAGATAAATAAATGTAAAATAACAATAACATAAGAATATAAGAAAGATAAAAAAATATAAAGATAAAAGAGCATAAAAAAGCTAGAAGCAAAAAATAACATAAGAATATAAAAACATAAATAAGATAAACGATAAAACATAACGAGAGAGAAAAGATAGAAAAACATCAATCGTCCACACGGATGTGCGCCCCTCACTTTCCTCTCTTCAAAGTCATACTCTCATCCAACCCAAGAAGACACATATCAGTTCGAATTCATCTGATCCAAGTTTGTTTGGGTCTTCCGATCCCCTCCCTTTCCTCTCTACCTCTTTTCCATCGTTTGCAGTGGAGCCAAAGACTCGCTATTTTTGGCACATTTATCGGGGTTCAATCTCATGTTTGCTTTCTGCATTATCCCGAACACCCTTTCTATATCCAGGACATTGTTCTCCTTTTTCCGGCTTTTGATTAGGATGTCATCAACATAGGCCTCCATTGTGACCCCCAATACTTCTTTGAACAGCATTCCAATCATCCTTTGGAAAGTAGCTATTGCATTCTTTAACTCGAATGACATAACAATATAGCAAAATACCCCGTCCGAAGTTACAAACGCTGTTTTTTCTGCGTCGTCCGGGTGCATGAAAAATTGATGATACCCTCGGAACGCATCCACGAAGCTTAAGAGCTCACATCCCGCCGTCTCATCCACTAATAGATCGATCCTCGGCACTGGATATGGGTCCATGGGACAAGCCTTAGCTTATTCAAGTCAGAATAATCTAGGCGCATTCTCCAGGCGGACCCCTTTGAAGCTAGTACCACATTGGATAACCATTCAACATGGATCACCGGTCGGATGTGTTTTATCCTCAGCAAGGTGGCCACTTCTTGTTTTGTAAAATCACGTCGTTCGGTCGCCTCGTATATTTTCTTTTGCTGAACAGGCTATGAATCAGATCGAACGGCCAGCTTGTGGCAAATTATGTTCAGGTCAATACCTGGCATGTCTTCTGGCCCTCGGGCAAACAATACCTGAAACTTCTTCAGTACTGTTATTATACCTTCCCGACTTTCAGCCTCCAGATCCACCCCGATGGCTACCTTTCGGTTGGGGGGAGAATCCAGGTCAATTTTCTCGAGGAGGGTGGCAGGCTCAGGATGTGCCACGAACTCCGTTCGGTGGGTTTCGACTTCAATGTTGTTTACCCGCATTCCACGGGCGTTCATATTCTTCAGGGCCTCTCGATAGCAGGTTCGGGCTGTTGCTGGATCAGTTCTGGCCACCCCAACCCTAGTGTCTGTGGGGAATTTGATGCATGATTGGCGGACAGAGGCAATGGCCTCCAGATCTTCCAATCCCGGTCGGCTCAAAATGGCGTTGTGGGCACATTCGATATCCACTACTACGAACGTCATCCGGATCGATGCCCTGTGTGTTTCATCTCCAATTTCAACCATCAATTGGATGGTCCCCTCTGCTTCGATGCAATTCCCAGTGAAGCTTGCCAGTGGTGTCCTCAGGTGGGTCAGCTGATTTTTCTGGAAGCCCATTTTCTTGAATGATTGCAGGTACAATACGTTCACACTGCTTCCCGTGTCGACCAACACCCTGCGAATTAAAGCATCGTCTATGCACATACTTACAACCAACTCATCCCTGTGAGGACTTGGTGAGTTTGGCAAATCTGCGGGCCCGAAAGTGATGGGGTCCGTTCTTCCTTTCTTCTGGGGTGGCATGGCTACAGAACCCACGTACAGGCTTCGCTCGAACTTCTTTCGTTCAGCGTTCGAGTCGCCTGTCTCCCCACCCCCAAATATCACCTTCAGCTCCATCCTGTGCTTTTTACCCGGGTTCCCCGAACCTTCTGGTTCGTCTCTGGGAGGGTTATATACATTATTTCTGGGGCGAGCATCACGCTGTGCATCTCGCCTCCAACTGTTGGATCTCTTGACCGGTTTCAGAATACCCGTAGCATTCGGGTCCGTATTTACATATTTACCCAGATGACCCATCTGGATCAATTTTTCAATGGCTATTTGCAATGCCCGACAGGATTCGGTGGAGTGATCTTCCCTGTTGTGGTACTTGCAAAAAGCATTTGCATCTGCCCCCATAAAACCTTTGGTTTCAGTCGGAGGGGGAATGTTGTCCTTCTCGTTCTGATAAATGGTTGATACAGAAAGGACCAAAGGAGTGAATCGTGACTCTCTTGAAGGTGGAGCGGCCGCTGGGGTAGGACCCAGCCGATCGGCCAGTTTCATCGGGGTAGGGGCTGCAACTACCTTATCCCTGATCAGGATTTCTTCTTCCAGAGCCGCATGCTTCCGGGATCTGTCCAGCACTTCAGAATACACTGTGCCCGAATTCTTTTTCAGGTCTTTATATAGTTCACCCGTTCGAAGAGCATTAGTAAATATGGTGATGGTTGTATCATCCGTCATCGTCCCCACTTTCAGGGTCTCATCCCTCCATCTCTTGAGGAATTGATTGAGGGTCTCCTTCGGGCCCTGCCTGATACTAGTTAGGTAACTCAAATGCCTCTTCGGAGAGGCACTGGAGGCAAACTGGGCCAGGAATAAAGTAGACAATTCGGCAAAACTGCCGATCCATCCGGGCTGTAGGGTCCCGAACCATTCCTGGGCAGCCCCCCTAAGCGTGCTGAAGAAGAGTCGACAAATGGCCGCCTCGGATGCTCCCAATAGCATAAGCCCCCCTTGATAACTCCTCAAGTGTCCGTGAGGATAGCCCGCCCCGTCATATATCTGACCGCTCGGTGGTTTGGCATCCCTGTGGATCTCCGCTTGCATGATTTCCCGGGTGAAAGGGGAAGCGATTCCGGCCTGAGCTGGAGTAGGTTGCAGAGGGACTCTGTTCATTTTTTCCCTCATTTCGTTCATCTGCCTCCTCATCTCGGCCATTTCTTCCCTTGGACCGTTAGGGGAGGCGGTGGTGGAGTTCCCAAGTTCACAAACTCCTGATTCGCTTCCAACAGAGTTGTTCTTTGATTCTGACGTCTCTGTCTGAATCTCGTATTGTTACGCTCTTCACACTAGAATTGGCGGCCAACGGGTGTATCTCCTCTGACCCGTGAACCGGTCGGGGTGCGGTCACTAGGAGTGTGATGCCCGCCCCTGGTCGCATGAGTTCTTCCGCGCTCTCCCCGGTGGGCTCATGAGTGATTTGATGCCGTGGTTGTTTCTGCATCAGTGGTCTCATCATTGAATGATGGGATTGTGTACCTAGTTTCCCCGGTGTAGCTGGATTGTCCCCCATCCTGCTCATCCGTCATTTGTTGCATGACATGAGCCAAATCTCGCATGGCATGGGGGTTTCTTCTTAATGCCTCGGGGATGAAGAAATCCACGTCAAAGTGCGGGTAGGATCCCGGCTGGATTGCCCTTGGGGGGTCCGGCTTTCCCCACGTCTTTCCGAGGTTCCTCCGGTGTGATGAGAAGTAATTCTTACCATTTTGTAAATGGATTGTTGTTTGGTGTGAAACTTTTTGTTCTAGTTTCCCACAGACGGCGCCAATGTTGAGGTTTAATCCCGTAGATCCGAAAGCCCAACACAAACTTTGGATATATCAGGAAATGGACGATAATTCAGTGTATAAAAGAAACATAAAAGATGATATCAACGAACACTCAAAGCCCACTTGTATTAAGTAATTTGACTATTACACTGTAAACTACCCGAACGGTATGTCGGAATAGTAACTAATACAAGAAATCAGAGAGATAATGTTATTCTAGGCTTGAGTCTCAAAATGCTAACCATTTACAATGAAAACTAATCCTTTTATTTATACTAATGGGGGGTATGAGGTACTTCATGTTGATTGGTTGCTTTGTCTAGCCACTTGGAACCCATGCTTTCACTAGCTGCCGACATACTTTAGCAATAAATGCTCCCTGACACTTGTTGGCCACCCGCTGCCCGAACGGGCAGTGGACCCTGCTGGAATCTTCGTTGATCTTGCTCAAGTACACTGGTTGATCCGAACCCCGTTCGGTACATTGACAATCTGGCCCATTAATGGCCCGTTAATGATCTGGCCCAAGTATGTGAACCGATTCGAACCTCGTTCGGTACATATTTTCCCAAGAGCTGGTTCACTTTCTGGATGATGGGCCCGTCTATCAGACTGGATATCTTGGGCCTTGGATCCGGGTATTGGGCCTACAGCCCAATATCCCAACAGATACATTTTCTCTTTTTAGTACTCTTATTTTTGTTTTCTTTTTGTATGAATTTAAGGCATTAGAAATTACAAAGTAAATCAAACCAAGCTTCTAGTCTAATACATATGCATCATCAAAATTTAAAAGGACCTAACATTCATCAATGTAATTGATCTATGTTCGTAATAAGATTTTTTTAGTAAATAAATTTACATATTAAGAAATTACATTAAAAGTTTTATAAAATCG
This sequence comes from Cuscuta europaea, assembly GCA_945859875.1. Taxonomy (NCBI): domain Eukaryota; kingdom Viridiplantae; phylum Streptophyta; class Magnoliopsida; order Solanales; family Convolvulaceae; genus Cuscuta; species Cuscuta europaea. The sequence continues at coordinate 24,569,186 of CAMAPE010000038.1, forward strand.
CAAAAGAAAAATTCAAATTTAATAAAAATTGAATATATAAAGTAATGGTTAAGAAGGTTAGTGTGATTAGGAGGAAAGTGACAAAATTTAAAGAGAGTTCGGTAAAGTCGATCAGAAGAAATAAGATGTGGGTAGGGATGGACCCGGGTCGGGCCCGGGCGGGCTTTTTTTGCAAAATGTTGGGCCCGGAACCGGCCCGGGTTGATACCGGGTCTGGGCCTAACCGGGCCGGGCCCGAGTCAAGTTCAATTTTTTTTTTGTTTCTAATTAACACCCGACCCCCCCCCCCCTTCACCCCCACCCCCAACCCCCCCCCCCCCCCAAACACCCAACCCTAACCTAGAAAAGCAAACAAAATTGAAAAAACAAAAAAATTGAACTGGGGCCGGCCCGAACCGCCCGGGCCGGTTCACCAAAAGTTGGACCCGAGCCCGGCCCGCCCGGCCCGCCCGGCCCGCCCAAACGGACTAAAAGCCCGGAACCGGCCAACCGGTCCTGATCCGGTCCGGGCCCAAACAGTAATGGCCCGGGCCGGTTCCGGGTCTGCCCGGGTCGGTTCCGGGTCTGCCCGGGCCGGTTCCGGGTCGGCCCGAGCCGGTTTAGTCCATCCCTAGATGTGGGTGACTGAAAAATAAGAATTCATTCTGAATCTCGAGATAAAAAGGTTTTCTAATATTTTTTCTGACCACATAATTTTATCTCCCAAGAAGTTGGTTCATGATTGACTAGAACGATAGACAATGACAGCCGCAGCGCCACAAGCATACAATATGTACCCACTCCATATTGTCCTTCCGTGGTACCAAAAAAAATGAGTCTTTCCATAAATAATCGTCCACAAATATTCCATGAATTCAATACAAGGAAATCCTCAAATTTGGAATGCAGACTTTCAATTCAATGATTTGAATGGTTTTACATTTTCACCAACGAAATTCGTCATTGAATGAACAAAATGAAATTCCTTACCAAATAAATTTCACGTTTTTATTTATTAAGGGCATCCTCGTTGGGAGGATTATTACAAGATTAAATTGGTGACATGACAGTTTTTTTAGAGAATTATCAATGAGTGATATATATTATTTAATAGGATTCTTTGCTACAATAATCTGGGATTAAAATATGAATCCGGATTATTTTAAGATTATTTGAAAACTATATGTAATAGAGATAAATGCGGGACAAAGAAAAAACAGATTATTTGAAGATGATGATTGAGAGACATAAACGAATTTTGAGATTATTTTATAATTAAATACATAACAATATTTAAATGGTAAGAATCATATAAAAAATTGATTATTAGAGATCATGAATGGAGATGCTCTAGTTAATGCAAAATCATTCATAGTGTCGTACGTGCGACGATATTTTGAACCAAATTTTATATTAGATCAAACATTTTATTTTGAACCAAATTTCACATATACTCTCTCCGTCCCGAAATTAACTTCTCACTTTCTTTTTTTGGACAATTCCAAAATTAATTTCCCATTTTTTCTCATTTCCTTATTTGACAAATTATCTACGTCAAAACAGTGCAAAACAGTGTAAAACAGTGTCAAACAGTGTTAAAACAGTAAAATTTACCCTCCAATAAATTAATTTCCTTAATATGTGTGAAATCAAATTGAGAAGTTATTTATGGGACGGAGTGAGTATAAGATTCGTATTAAATAAAAAGAGATTTTAACGTGTGAAAAGTGTGAAATACACTTATCCATAATAGTAATAAAAAAAAACAAAAAAAAAACACTTATCCACCGCTACAATGCACTCCGGATCTTATAGATATATACTGAGTAGTACTCCGTATTAATTAGGTACTGCACTTCATCACACATATAAAAAAATCAATTATTTACAAAATGATCACGCACGTTTTTTTAAATGCATACAATTCAAGCGATTACACTTGCAAACCTTGGCAAATACAGGAAATTTTACCGAAGATTAAAATTAATTTTACATTACACGCATATGCATGTATTTGCATTTGTGTATTCACATAATGTTTACTGTTTAGCTCACATAACTCCTCTGCTGATAAAAATAATTAAAATATCCTAAATTTTGAAGTGTTGTGAGAATAACACCTCAAACTTGCATATGTAATATAAATACCCCAAACTTTATATAAAAATTAATTTTAGCACCATAATCAACTATTATCTCTTTCAAAAATGTAAAATTTATATTGTTAATTGCATAATTTAAAATATTTTAGAATTCAGAAGACACAATTAACATTTTAGGCTTGCATTAGGAAATGAATAATGTTACCCCTAATCTATCTTAATTTCAACACTTTTAATTTTCTATTTTAAATTATGCAATTAACCACATACATTTTTGAAAGAAATAATACATGACTATGGTGCAAAAATAACTTTTTATTTAAAGTTTAGGATATTTAAATTATGTATGCAAGTTTGTGGTGTTTACCTCACACCCCTTCAAAGTTTGGGGTATTTTTATTATTTTTCCCTCCTTTACTGCATAAATATAAATAATTGGTGTTTGGAATTAATTTTGTATCTGCTTCATTTTAAAAAAGATAAGTAGAATCAGAATTAGTTTTCATAAGTTTATCTCCCACAACTTCTAAAAATTGTTTTTAGGAGCATTTTTAGAGCCCTTGTAAGTATTTCTGCACTTTCATCCGAACTTTCCGATATCTTCGTCTGTTCCATAAATGAGCATAAACAATTTTAGTAGATGCAGTGTGAGACTGAAAATCAATCTTGGAGTAACTTTTAGCCATGCCACTATGCCAATAACAAGATAGAATAATTAACAAGATGGGTCCTTAGGAAATGGGCCAGTGACAAGATGGGTCCTTATGAAATGGGCCAGTGGCATCACACTATAAGTACAGACATGCATGCACAACCACTACCAGAGTTAAAGAAAAACAAAGAAACGAGAAGTGCTCGCTCACTAGCTAACTAAGCTAGCTCACAAAATATATATTAAAGCTTAAATTACATACATATATAGTTCGTATAATTAATATATAAGTGTGCTAGCTAGCTAGACAGTTAATTAATTTAATTAATTCGTTTAAGATGGAGGTTATGTCTGCCCACACCAATGGGGTCACCAAGAGCCACCAGAACGGCACCAAGATCAACCAGAACGGCTCGTCTTATCATCTCGAAAACGGCGGCGGCGGCGGCAAAGACTTCGGGAGTATTAAGCCAGGCTGGTTTTCCGAGTTCAGCCAAATGTGGCCTGGTAAAATTCATATCCTAACTAAAATCATTATCCAAATTTTATATGAAAAGTCGTTAATTTGGCCAAATTTTATGGGAGAAAAATGTTAATTTGGCTAAGTTGTACGGGGAGGAGGAGCATACTCCCCCACCAATGAAAATGTTAATAGCCTTTGTGTAACTGTGTTTTTTGAAAGACTTTGTTAATCGTTTTTAATTTTTTCATAATATATCAGATCAATAACGGCATCACCTCATGTTCCAATTTCGGGTTTAGATAGTACTCCGTAATAATTACTTAATAAAAAATGGAGTTTCATAACTCTTTTGTGTCATATATTTGATTGATTTAAATCATTATTTCGTCGTTTATTAATAAAATTACGTAAGCGCCACTTCTGGTAAAAATGTTACTTTTTCATCATCATATGAGTTAAACAATTACTCCGTATAATACCTCCAAAATTATATATATTTGGTGCACTGGTGCTATTATCTATGAGTGAAAACTATAATGAAACCAACGTTATTAATTAATTAACGTGAAATATAATACAAAAACTACACGTACTCATGAAGAATTTAATACATCGATGAATTGCTTTTAACAACTAAGATGTTGTGAAGGTGTCGATAATTTTCTCTCCAATGTCTATTTAATTTTCACACATTGATAGATAGGTGCCGACGTGTGTAAGGGAAAAATCAATTAAATACTGTCTATGTTCTTTTTTAGTTGCAACATTAAACATTTCATATTTGCCAACACACATCTTTGACCGTAATTATATCTTAATTCTATTAGTAAAAAAAATATTAAAAATCAGATTTTGAAAATTGGTAATGAGATAAATTGAATAATATTTTTTTTTAAAAAAAATCATAAAATAGTAGCGTAAAATGTAGTCAAAGTAGAGTAGGTAATATATGTGGTTGTTTACATGTTAACAATATTACATAGTCTGATATATTGTTTTTCTAGGCGAAGCATTCTCACTGAAAATAGAGAATTTACTATTCAAAGGAAAGTCAGATTACCAAGATGTAATGTTATTTGAGGTACGTAAAATTCATTCAAACTCAAATTTATAGCTACGTTACGTAATGATCAGTTGATTTAGTTTGATCCATCTGAGTCTGGTGTTGTTAAAAATTTGTATATAAGATTGACTGATGTGGGTGGGCTCGTGTTAAAAGTCGGGTTTGACGAAAATTATAACGGTTGAATTGACTTTTAATACAGATTACATGAGAACCGATTTGTCACTTTTGTCTTTTACGTTCCATGTTCCCATGACGTTTTTAGGGAGTGTTTGCAATTGCTTTTGCTTAAAAAAGTACTTTTTGAAGTGATTTTGGAAAAAGTGATTAATAGTAAAAGTTGATAGTATTTGAGAAAGAAGTGATTTTGAAAAGTAAAAGTTGATAATATTTGGTAAAATACGTATTTCTTGTGTAATTGAAAAAGTAAAAAACGTGTTTCACCCAAAAGCCAAGAAACACGTTTTTAAGTAGAAGCTATCATTTGAAAACAATAATTTTAGTTTTTTTAAACAATAATTTCTGCGTTATTTTTAATTTATCAAAATAACGCAGTCAGCTACATATGGGAGAGTGTTGACACTGGATGGAGCAATCCAACACACAGAGAATGGAGGATTTCCCTACACTGAAATGATTGTCCATCTCCCTCTTGGCTCCATTCCCAATCCTAAGAAGGTTAATTATATATGCTGTTAAATATATATTGTTTTTTTTTGTATTTATTATACGTAGTAGTTATATATATTTATCTATCTCGATGTGCTAGACTGCTCTAGCAGCCTCCATTATCTTTGAATATATAATAAATTGATATTTCTTTACGTCTTTATTATTTTTATTTTTCAGGTTTTGATTATTGGAGGAGGAATCGGCTTTACTTTGATGGAAGTGTCTCGTTATCCTACAATTGAGAAAATAGATATCGTTGAGATTGATAAAATGGTAGTCGATGTAAGTGAAAGTAACGTAATACTTTTAAAATTTCTGAATTTATTTTTATTAGAATATTTAATTAATTTGGTGTTTGCATGGCACTCTGCCCCATTTGTTGTTTTACTTATCATATCAAATATGGAGTATGATACTTTCTCTATCATACTTCCCCTATTTACACAAATTATTATGTATAAATATCATTAAATTTGTCTTCATGTGAGTTTTTCAAAATATTAAATTTTTATATTGTTTATTAAAATGTAATTAAGTATGATTACAATTAAAGTTGTGTGTTGCAAATGTGAAAGTCAAACTCTTTCAATTAAAGAAGAATGAATATAGTATAATTAAATGTATGAAAATAAAATGAAACTTAAGCCAGAATAACTTGATTAAAACTTTGATATAAAAGATAAAATGTGGCTTGTAAAAAGATAAAATGTGGCTTAACTATAATAATAAGTCATGATAGGTACTGATAGAGTGATAGTAACTACTCATTAAATTTTAGTTTTGGGAATAACCTCTGTTTTATGAAATATAATTATCAAAATTTAATATTAATATACTTTAATTTATTGATTTGTGTAAAAAAATAAAGGTGTCTAGGCAATTCTTCCCATACCTAGCTGCAGGATTTGAGGATCCCCGCGTGACGCTCCATATCGGAGATGGTACATACTTCGTATAATATTTACGATTATCTTATTTCCCATTCTTTTTTCTGCCCATATACAATTATTGGTAATAAATTATATACTCATCATTCATTTTAACCATTACTCCCTAATATTTTAATACTTTCATACATTTTAGGAGCTGCATTTGTGAAGGCTGCTCAGAAAGGATATTATGATGCAATTGTGGTAGACTCTTCTGATCCTATAGGTATTTATTAGATAATTAATTATTTGTCGATCCTTAATTAATGACGTTTTTTCTCGATTAACGTTGACTATCAAATAAGTTTGGAGTTGACTTTATGACGTACGTTGACCAGGACCGTCAAAGGACTTGTTTGAGAGGCCATTCTTTGAGGCAGTTGCCAAAGCACTTAGACCAGGAGGTGTTGTGTGCACCCAAGCTGAGAGCATATGGCTTCACATGCACCTTATTAAGCAAATAATGGCTAATTGCCGTCAAGTTTTCAAAGGATCAGTCAACTATGCTTGGACCACTGTCCCAACATATCCTAGGCAAGCCTTTTTAGTCCGATTTATTTCATTTCAGAGTAGATCAGATTTTAACAGATAAGACCAGACTACTGCAATAGTAAAAGAGACAAAGACCATACATCTATGAAATCGGACCAGAAAATATCAATTCAATTAAGTAAAAACATCATTAATCTCTTAAACTTTGAAATTCCGAGAAATACTCCTATTTAGACTACTGTGGTACTCCCTCCGTCCCAGAATTTACTTCCATAGTACAAATGGCACACAGATTAAGAAAGTGAGAATTGTGTGGTGGAGAGTTGTGCAGAGGAGAGAGAAATGTGTAAGAATGTGTAAGAATTACTGTGAACCACAAATTCTTTGCCAAAAAGGAAAAGATAAGTTCTTTTTGGGTCAGACGAAAAGGGAAAATTGGAAGTAAATTATAGGACGGAGCGAGCGTTATTTTTACTTTCATTTTGGAAATGTTGCAGTGGCGTGATTGGTTACATGTTGTGCTCCACTGAAGGACCAGACGTTGACTTCAAAAATCCAGTCAACCCCATCGACAAACTAACTAACCATGTCAAATCTAAAGGCTTTGGACCACTCAAGTTCTACAACTCGGAGGTGACACTTTTTCTTGCCACCAATTTAGATTTTGATGATGTTAACTACTCCGTATTTTTTACTCCCTCCGTCCCATTTTGTAAGATACTTTACGGTTTACGATGTTTGATCGACGATAAAGTAAATTGATCCCTGTAAACACTCAAATTAGTTTTAGAAAATAAAATTTACATATCCAGAAACTACATAAAAAGCGCTACAAAACCTGCAAAAAATAATTCAAATTTCATAAACTTTTGATATATAAAGTAAAAGATTAAGAGTGATTTATGTTAACCAAGTGAATAGTAAATGTATCTTACAATTTGGGTCTGAGGGAGTATTTAATAATTTAGAGGTGAGAATTGACCCAATTTAAACATTCTCATTTATCACTTTTAATTATCATTTAAATAATTCAATTACAATATTTTGGTTGGTTCGTGTTGACAAAAGTATAGTACATTATGAATACCATATAATCTACCTAACTTTGATTATTATATTGAACTAATAATTTTGAGGTGATTTCTCTAAATATGAGTAAAACATGTATTGTGATTATTCCTTCATAGAGTAATTTATATACAGAGTACTTTTTTAGTTTTATAGAAATACGGAGTAATTAAAAAATGTTTTTTTATTATTACTTTTTTATTATATAGAAAGTGCATTATTTTTCAAGAAAAGTTAAACATCTTCGACCAAAAAGTCAAACATATCCATGATCTATAACACTATAACAGATCAAGTAACTATTGCGAAAATTGCAAAAAGTTGGATAGAGAATTAGAGATGAGCAATTCAAAATGTTTAAGTTGTAGCAGTCATTTGAATATTTTTTTTTTTGGAATTTTTGAGTACTTTATCAAGTTCAAATTTTGATTATATTTCTCATTACACTGATATATTGTTGTTTTCTTTCCTATGAAGATTCATAGAGCAGCGTTCATTCTACCTTCGTTCGCAATAAAATTGCTCGAGTAGGAACAGGAATAAAGACATGAAGCTAAGGTTTTCGCAAGATCAAAGGAGACATTAATTAATATAATGCGAGGACCAACAAATATAAACTACATATATATAATATGTGTCGTACTAGCTGCATTGTTTTAATTTCTATTGTTATGCTCTCAAATAATTTTTGCAGAGATTTGATTCGCATATGTTCGTTTCATAATATCATCGAATTACATCCAAAATAAATTGTACGCCATGACTTTATATTTTTTTAATGATCAATAATAAGAAAATCTTGACATGGACGGCCTCTAAAGATTTTACAATTTTACATTCTAGTTATCACAATTTTATAGTGTCGTGACTAATGCTATAGACGTGTTTGACAATCAATAATTAGCGGATTATGTTAACGAATTGTTTATAGCGGATTTTGTTTGTGATCCGACTATCAAAATGAGTAAGAGCATTCTCAATGATATATTGTTAACATCCTATAAATTTTGACACATGATAATTAATAAATGGAATAGTCTTCCACCTCATATTTGAGTGAGGTAGGTGGACATTAAAATCCTAAAATCATGTGCAATGCTTGATGTCCACAACCCATAAAACTACCCATGTATAACCATAAAATGGTCAAATTAAATACTTAACTCCGTCCCAGAGAATTCTTCCCACTTTGATTTAGCACAGAGATTAAGAAAGTGGAATAAAGTGAAGTTGTGTGGTTGTAGTTGTGTAAGAAAAAGGTGAAATGAATGTGAAACACATAAATTGTACAAAAATGCTAAGTGTGAAGAATTTTTTGAGACGGTCCAAAAGGGAAAGTGAGAAGAATTTTATGGAACGGAGGGAGTAACTCATATTTAATTGAAATACTCCTAGAACCGAAAAGGCTTCCGTATGGGCATCAAAATGCTGAGTCATCCTGTAGATGCAACCTAAGTAGCACCGAGACGGAAACGGAAACGAAAACGGGGACGGAAACGGGGACAGGGAAACTCCAATCTCAAAATATCAAAATACGGGTACGGCAAGGAAACGTCGAAGTAAAAATTTAAATTTTAGTAATATAGGTCACATTTACGTCCAATAAATAAGAAATAAATAAATCAAACATGTGTCTTTGTTATAATTCCACAAAGGTGTATTATTAACACCATGAACTCCCTGACCCATTCCCACTCTCTCCTATATGCTTCATACTTAGAACAATAAATATAGGAAGCACTCAACTTCGGGAAAAGATTAAAAACAAAGCTGCCCAGAATTCACAGCCGTCCAGCACTTAGCAGAGTAGCAGATGCGCTCACCGCCTCACCCAAATACCTATCCGTCCAACTGAGTAGCACTGTAGAAGACCAGCAGATGTTCGATACTCTCTGCGTCGAGCTTCTGCGTACTTCTGAGTTTCTGGACTTCTTCTTCCTGTCAAGTCGTAGAACACTCAACACTCGAACGTTGTTGCCTGGAGGGGAATCGCAAAGAGGTATTGTTTCAGCAAGTTTGCTGAGACGGTGACTGGGAGTGCGAAAGTCGATCAAGGTATTTTTTTTAAAAATTAAGAAACGGGTACGTCCAATTAAAAAACGTTTCTGAAACGTTTCCCCAACCCGGCCCAAAAGCCCAATACCTCATAAACGTTTCCCAGCGCTTCCGGCCGTTTCCGCACGTTTCCTACCGTTTCCCGTTTCCGAAACGTTTCCGGGACGGAAACTGGAAGAGGAATGCCGTTTCCGTGCTTCCTAGGATGCAACTATTCTGAAACGACACTCATGTACACAATGTCTAGAATTTTTTTTGACAAGTCAACATCATAGGAGGATAAACACGGTGCATTGGACACAAAAAATTCACCGTAATGTTAAAGAGGGATGACATAGCATATATTTTTAATGTTGACAATGTGGGAGTGGTGATGCTCTAAGAGCATCCACAATGGTATACGGTTAACATGCTAAAAAAATTGACATGTGACAATTAATATATGGATCTGTCAACCACATCACGTTGGAGTCATTAAGTGAACATTGAGATCCCAGAATTCCTGTGCAATGCTCGATGTTTAACAGCCCATATTTCACCGACGTGTAAAATAACCCATTTTAATTATATTGCTCTTGAATCCCAAAAACATTCCAGATGCGCAGGCTTCTATGCAAAATACTCCGTAGTTATCAATTCACATCATTGCCGGCTTCTATGCAAAATACTCCGTAGTTATCAATTCACATCATTGATTATTGACAGATCAAAAGCCATACAACTATCTTCTTTGATCAATGACTTCTGGGTTTTAAAAAAATACGTAGAAGTAATGCTTACGTATATCAATTCATTTAATTTGATCTATCATCTATTATTCAAATCATTTGATCTATATCTATTACTTTTAATTTCTATGAAAATCTTTGATTAAAACTATTTAATTTGTTTATTTATTACTCCGTATTATTTTTATTGAGCCTCTTGATGACTTTTTGAAAATAATATATAGTTTTTGTAAACAGATTAGTTTTGATAAAAATGACAACACCTAGTTATGACTCGGATTCCAATAGCTCATCATCTAGCGATGATTCGGTACCGTTATCTACACAAATGCTGAATCAACTAAGGAGGGACGGTGACATTTTTGCGGAAATGAACATTGATGTAGTGAAGACATGTGCAGTTCAAGTCCCATTGATATTGTCTCCTATGCTAATATGTAGCAAAGGTCCTCATGGCGGTTCAATAAGTGGTAGACGATATATAAATCGTGATAGGAAAGAACGCCATGATCTAATTGTCAATGATTATTTCAATGGTGAGAACTCAAAGTATACACCTGAGAAATTTCGTCGACGATTTCGGATGGACATCGAATTATTTGAACGAATTTTGAGAGCAATTGAGGCCTATGATGATTATTTTACACAAAAGGTTGACGCGGTCGTAAAACCCGGGTTAAGTCCTTTACAAAAAATCATAGCTTCAATACGTATGTTAGCATATGGTTGTGCAGCAGATATTCTTGACGAGTATGTCCAAATTGGAGAGAGCACAGCAATTGAGAGCTTGAAACGATTCTGCGATGCTATAATTGGCATTTTTGAAAAGCAATATTTACGAAAACCGAACAAAGATGATGTTGCACAACTTTTGAAAGAGGGGGAAGACCGTGGATTTCCAGGTATGCTTGGTAGTTTAGATTGTATGCATTGGCATTGGAAAAATTGTCCAACGGTCTGGCACGGGACACATACTAACGGTTTCAAAAGAGTTCCAACTCTTGTTTTGGAAATTGTAGCTTCTAAAAATTTGTGGATTTGGCATGCATTTTTTGGAATGGCCGGTACAAATAATGATGTTAATGTTTTAGATAGATCTCCCTTATTTGATGACCTTATTAATGATAGAGCACCACTATGCAATTATGTAGTGAATGGTCATCATTACAATATGGGGTACTATTTATCAGATGGGATTTATCCGGAATATGCCACTTTAATCCAAACTATCTCAAATCCATCTTCTCTCAAGGAAAAATTATTTGCAAAGCATCAAGAGTCTGTAAGAAAAGATGTAGAACGAGCATTCGGAGTACTGCAAAGTCGGTGGCATATTATCAAAGGTCCAGCACGTATGTGGAACCAAAAGGATTTAGGAAAGATTATGAAAACATGTATCATTTTACATAACATGATTGTTGAAAGTGAGAATAGTCAAGGCATTGATCCTCAAAGTTGGCAATCCGAGGGAGAAGATACAAGTGACAATGTTGTTCCGGATCATGATTTTACCTTCCTTTTTTCAAGGATGAAGACTCGAATGAAGGAAATACAAAATAAAAGATTGCACCGAGAGTTAAAGACCGATCTCATAAATCATTTGTGGGAGTTACATGGTGGCCAACAAGTTGATTGATCTTTTATTAAAATGACTTCATATATCTTATTTGAACTACTCATACAGCTGGAAATTCATTTCTATTTCTTTGTTTTCTAATAATACGTTAGAGCATTTAATTTATTGCTCTTTTCATGTGTACTACATTTAATTTTGACTATTATGTTCTCTTTTATTGCATTGTTTTTCTTTTTGGTATCCCCTCTTTGTTTGAATAATCATTTTTGTTAACTACTGGTTGAATAACTGGAAGTGACAAAATTTGACTGTTTGATAAAGAATCAGTAACCACAGTTGACAACAACCGGATCCACCTGTGGTATGTTGTAGCTGACTGGAGTACTCAAGATCAAATTCATCCTCATCATAATTATTCCAGGATGAAGTTGGGAATGTGCTCTGTAAAATACTTGTCATCTTTACACACTCAATCAAGAATCTTGAAATCAGAACATACTTACAAATTACAAGTCCCCTCAAACTTAATTTCTAACCCAAAATATTTACTTTAAAATAATTAACCCGTTAAGAGCTACTTATACTCAAATAGATCACTTTTGGCTGCCAAACACATGATACAAGCTAAACAGTTGCAAAATACTAAACAGTTAGAATTTAAAAGTCTCTGGTGCAGTGGTGCTGTAAAAGTGGTAGGCTGGGATTTTCACAAGAATGAACTATATGCTCATTATAAAATTAGAGGTCAAGAATTAACACATATTGTAAAAAATGACAAATACAGACGCTAGCAAGTCATCGCAACTAGAGTAAGCAGAGATTTCGTAACAAACAACATGGCAGTGCCAAAAAGAAAACAATGCATGAGAAAATAATGTCCAACGAATGGCTAAACAATGCATGGAAAAAATAGGAAGAACCCTTAAAACTATCTGATTAAAATGCTACTATCAACAAATGGCTAGACAAGGAGTGCAATCTTGAACGTCAAGTGCTGGACATGGATAAAAAAGAAATCAGTATTAGTTTAGTCACAATTCATTCAAAGTCAATATAAAAATAGATAAAATATGTACTTAACATTTACCTAGTAGATTCAAAGAGACCATCTTTTTTCCATTCTTTTATAATATTTGCTTGCATTTCTTCATATGCCGCTCGAGCAGTTGGTGAGAGCTTACTTAGATCTTGATTCATAATATGTTCCCGCTCTTTCCTCCTTTGAGCATTCTTTTTCAATTCAATCTCTTCTTTTATGAGTTGTTGTTTCAATTGAAATTCTTTTTGATCATTCTCTTTTCTCATCTCCAAAGCTGTAATATTCACGTTAACTTGTTTCTCTAAAGTGCTTTGTAGCTTGTTCAACACATCCACCACACATTTTTCCTCATGTACCTTTCTTTTTCTTTCCTTACAAGCCTTTCTTCCTTGGGGACGAATGACCCCATCTGAATTAGTACCTCCAAATGCCATAGTTTCTTCATCAATACTCGTTGCATGATCCTCTCTTACAGGTGAGCTGGAGGTGTGAACAGTTTTTTTATTTGTTGATGTTGGCTTCACATGTTCGGAGTACCATTTTGGATTTTTACTCATTATTTCCCAACAGTGGAGATATTTGAATGGGCTTCCTTGAATGTCTTCATACGATCCCATTGCCTTTTTTATCTAAGAGAAAAACATTAAACAATTTTTAATAGCATATTTTGAGGTAATACTCAATACTAAGACCATTTCTCAAACATTGAACATGGTAAGTAGAAAATGTTCTATAAAACAGCATTATTAAAAATTTATCACTTACCAAATCATCCAAGTTTGTGCCACTCTGTGGATGCCTATCTAGTCGCTCATAATGTCCAACGAACTTATTCACCGCTGCTTGTATTTTCCCCCAATGCAATTGCAAGCTGTTGCTGTTTCTAAGAGGATTGCATCTAGCTCCCATATTTTCTTTAAAGACTTCTACTATTCTCACCCACATAGAAGTACTTTTCTGATTGTTTCCGATGTCTGAATCCATCGATACGTGTAACCACGCGTTCGTCAATGCTACATCTTCCTCTTTAGTCCATTGTTCGTCAATACGTGTCATCACTTTTCTTTCTTGATCTTTTTGTTGAACTCTCAAATTGAGCATTGGCCACTGGAGTATTTAATATCGGAGAATTCAAGAGACCTTGGAATGATATTTTAGATCCATATTGGTCCACACAATAAGGATACATCCCATTACTTTGGTTGAAGTTGTAAGCAGGTTGAACCGGTGGAGTTGGGTGAAGTGATTGATTTGGGAGTTGAGATGGTATCATGTAATTGTACTGATACTGAGAAGATGAGAAGGTCTCCGATTCTTGTGAATCCATATCTATTTACCTACCTACAAAATATAAGCCTCGTAGATAATAAATGAATGTTATGTTCACAATTAATTCTAGGTTTTGTTAAAGAAATTATTGTATTTCAGGATGCAAAGAATAGCAAGTATATGTAATAGGACCATTGTGTATAGCCATGAAAAACTCACAAAAAGGGATGCAAATAATAGACAGTATATGTCATAAGGCTAGGTTTTTTTGGCTATTGGATCTTGAAAGCCAATTTAGAACGTGTTTTCTCAATTCATTACAAAATCAACAGATTTTAGAAAGTGATAAGTTGTTTCTAAGAGAGCTTTTGGCCTTTTCACTTTTCCAATCGAAATCTGAGGCAAATTTCAACAAATCTACTTTAGTAAATGGACTTAAAGAATCACATTTGAAAATAAACCTTTTTATCAACCCACTTTTGTCAAACTAAATTTAATATTATGAATTCCAAACACATACTGTCGTGGTCTAAAATGAAAGCAAGCATATCTTTAATACACTGCCTTTTATTACTAGCTGTATATTCCTATTTTCGAACACATCATGAATTGGAGGTTTGATTTTTCTCACAGCTTCCCTCTTTTATTAACATCTATGATGTATCCCATCACACTCCATTTGACTGTCAAATCTAATAGAAATTATCTAAAATAGAGTCACAACATTTCTCCAATAATACAAGTCATCAATGTTGCTCACATTCCTCCGTCTATGCCACTCTCAGAGACATTTCTTCCATGAATAGCAAAGTTGGAGGATCACAGACCAGCAGCCATATCATGGCTTATAATGATGATGAAGTGCTAAGACCTTAAGAGTGGATTTTTAGTCAACCTCCATTACATTTGGCCTTATAACCTTATTATAAAGTCATAGGGGTAACAATAATTTTCGTAAAAAAACAAAGAAAAATAGAAACCAATAGAAGATCTCTTCCTAGCAGTTTATGCCCAAATACCGCAAATGTTATGAAGCTGCAATAGAAGCCACAATGTGTTGCGGTGGGCAAACCAAACATTCACAGAAAGAAAACTTGGTTCAATTAGAAAAGAAAAGCCACCTTGAACATGCCACCCGTCTTCGCATGTGTATTAAAGATATGCTTGCTTTCATTTTAGACCAAATATGCCCTAAATTATTTAACTAATAACTATGAATCCATTACATTTAAGTAAGAGAAATATAGCAGACTAATGTTTTATCTATAATGTAATAAATTAGAGGGCCCAACTAAAGCTCTATTCCCTGATTTATAAGGTATGGTGCTGCTATGAAAAAATTATTTTTAAGAACATCTCAGGACTATTGATATTTTCAGATTGGCTACTTCACATGTTAGGCTCACCTAGATGAATTAGTCATATGTAAGCAGAGGGAGTCCCATTGAGATTTCCTGAAGTGAAAGCTGCCTGGGAAGAGTATCCTGATTGCTCTGTAATAGTCATATTATCCTGAAGTGAATTAGTCATATGTAAGCCCGATTTCACATCTCAGATTGGCTACTCACCTTCATGAGTTAGTCAATTTTGGCATATTAGGCTCATAATATTTATACATTCATTTGGTTTAATGAGTTTCAATCAAGACAGCAAGTGTCTACTCATAAAAAATCCATAAAACCCCAAAAAATAGTAAAAGCACATCATATTTCTTAACAAAAAAGAAATCTGAAACAACTCCCCAATATATGACCATCATATCACCGCATCGTTGAAATAAGGCAAAAGAGGAGCATACAAAGAGAGCACGTAGCTTGAAGTCTATTTAATAGAAGAAGAGGTAAATTTAAAGTGAGAAATCTGTGGAATGGAAAAAAATCGTACTTACCACAAAATCAAATCCTTTGAAGAGAGCTATGCTCCCTTGAACATTCCTCCATCTACGAAGCTTCACTTTGGGGAGAAAAGAAATGAGATAGAAGTGGGAGTGTGGGGCACCGGGAAAGATAATTTGGGAGGTGGGAGAGAGAATTATTTTACGCGGGTAGTTTTTTTAATAGGCGGAATAATTTTTATCCGCCCAAAATGGCTGACTCAGCATGTAAACGGCAGTGTTAAGCCAAGACAGTGATGTAAACAGTGTCAGATTTTTTTTTTGACAAGTCAACATTACAGGAAGGTTTATAGGCTGCGTTGGAAGAGAGTTTTTTACACCAATGTTAAAAGCCGATGACGTAGCCATGAATTTTAATGTGAACAGCTTTGGACTGGAGATGCTCTAAGGGGACTACAAATAGATTTTTGATAATGTAGTTGTTAGACCGTTGCAGTTAATAGATAATGTCATATTTCAAAGTGCTAAATTCAAATCAAAACACAACTGTTTGCAAGATTTATATATATTTCAGCAATTACACCCAAAACGGTGACGAACAATTATTTACCAAATAATATGGATCAAAATTTCCACTTATTGAAAACGTTGATTCAAATTTAAAATCTTTGTTTTTCTATTGAAAAGCATTTTGCAAGTACACATTTACACACCCAATAATGCTCCTATTTAATGGAAAATAAAGTGTTCCTATTTCGAAAAAATTGGATTATTTTAGGAAAGCAGAGTGATTTTACTACACAAGATCTTCTCGGTATTTCCTTACAAAGAGGCTACAAAAAACATTTCTTTGTTGGTGAATTTATTGGGGCCTAGCTACCGTAAGCAGACTGATTCTTTTACACCATCATGTTGCTTCATGTTATCATGTATGCCTCCAATTCAAGTGATGGATCCTCCCAAAAGTACCACGCTAACACTAAACGTCTAAAACGTTGGATTTGTTTTAACAGTTATGACTGTCAGCTCATTTTTTTCTTTCAACGGCCAAACAATAAATTAGAGGCCAAGTTTTTACGGCCGAACAACACTGATAATTTGACTGTTGGCTCTTTTTTTTCTTTCAACGGCCAAACGAATTTTGTTTTAAATTCTTTGACAAAAAAGATGTCCATGCACCAAGTTCCAAACTATAAATTCGTGATTGTGATGAAGTTTCTGGATATCTATATAGAGGCTATGTCGAAAACTGCTCTATTGTTTATAATTGGAGTTATCAGTGTAACCCGCTTGATTTGTCCTTTTGCCGCATACAGTAAGAACCTCTCATCTGTTCCTGAGATGAATTGTTGGGGGGCACATAGGAACAAATATTGTTTATGACAAGTGTGCTTTATCAAGTCCTCCAACCCCACATTCCACTTGAATATGAAAAGAAATAGGATCTGAGCTTCTTTATATGTTGTCAATTGACCTGGCACCACAAAATGTGTTCATTCCCAAAAGCCTCCTCTCATCGAGTGATACTTCACTTCCACTAGAGATAACATAAGATATGTTATACATGACAAATTGACGACACAGTGTTTCTAATGTACAACGCTCAACAGATAAAATACAGACACCAAACATATATCGGAAAACCAACATCTAATGGAGAAATCTTCTTTTTAGAACATATCAAAGTTGAACAAACCCTTTGTTCATGGTCAGATAAAACCATGCTTTTGTCAGAAATGTTACATCCAGCTACGGAAAAAGAACTTCAGTCTTAATTCTAGATTTGTACCTGAGTTTCAAGGACACCTCTGGAATACTCAAATTTCACCGAGATAGATTTGTTTATCACTACTACAGGAACCAATAATAGGTTCATACGGATGAAAGACACATTCATTCACAGCCCCAGTGTGTCCAGGAAGTTTATACAAAATCCGCCGGGAAGTCGTATCCCATATGTAAACCATGCGGTCAGAGCTGCCAGCTGTTACCCTGCTCCCATCAGGAGACCAACCACATTTCAACAAGTTCTTTTCAAAATTGTGTTGGTGTCCTTCCAGGATCTTAACGCACCGATTTTGTGGGGCATATGGACGCATGTCCCAAATACGAAGACTGCAGTCCGTGGAATTGGTCAACAGATAAGACCCGTCTGGACTCAGTGACATACCAGTTATAGTGTCATGATGTCCTTGGAGGGTCATAGTGACCTCACTTCTACGGATATCCCACACCTTCACTTCGTTATCAATCCCACCTGTGTATATTTTGTCAGATGCATCAGAGAAGCTAACCGCGGTTATTTGATATTTGTCTGGAAACGTTTGAATTGCTCCTCTTTGGCGCATATCCCAAAGTTTGGCAGTCCCGTCATCCGATCCACTCACAATGAGTGGTGGGCCCCTTCGGGCAGGACAGCATGAGTTGATAAAAGATGAATGCTCAACCATTTTCTTTATCTGTTTTCCAGTTTCAACATCCCAAGCTCTAAGTGTCTTGTCAGGGCTGGCTGATATTATGACTGACCCATCGGTCATCCACTGGACATCCAGAACAGCATTTTTGTGCCCTTTTAAGACCATGAAGTTTTTGCAGTCGCCATATACATTCCATAGAAAGATTTCCTTGTCATGCGAACCAGATGCAATTATAGTTCCTGAAGGATTGAACTTCATTGAATATACAGCACTTTGATGTCCAGTCAGCAACATGATTGGAGATTCCAGGCTTGAGGTTCTCTGTTTTCCATTTGGTCCTGGGGCTTGGAATCCACCGAAAGGATTTGACAGTTCAGATGGCCTTGGACCAATGACGGACAAAGCACTTTCCATTTGCATTTTTATACTTGTAGTCAAGCTAGAAATGTGGTTTTATGATTTTGTCAGCAGAGCATGAAACAGAATATATAAAAGTATGAAACAGATGAATACAGCAGCAACAATACAACATCATCTAAGCCTCAATCCCAAAAGAATTTGAGTCGGCTAACATGAATCAACATAAGACATTAAAGCAGTTCATTAATTTTTGAGAAAAAGTCCATCAAGTTCAGTCCTACATTTCACATTATAAATATGAAACAGAAGAGTAAATCTCTAAATCTCTATATATATATACATGCTGGACCGCCTGGGGCAACTGTTCCCGCCGGACAATGATGACTTCAATATGACATCATCATGATGTCATCACGGGATGATGTGACACGTGCTCACAGTTAATCTGCAGCATTTGGGCTCTGCTCTACTAAGGCAACTTATTACAAGTCCTTAATTTAGAAAATTATTCATTGTTTAGCTGAAATAAAAGATAAAGAACGAAGCTCAACAACACCCTCTAAGCTTGATCTATTCACTGCTGATAATATATAAGAAGATATCTACGAATAAACAAAACAAGATGCGATAAAATGAGAAGACAGTTAGTAATAATCGAATAACCTCGAGATACTAGACGAACAGCGTGCGTGGTGTAGACGGCGTGCGTTGGGGAAGAGGAGCTGGAAACGGAGATGCCGGATCGGATGAATTGGTACACGACGATCGGTTATTAGGTTAATTCCGGATCTTGGGCAAGTGATTTTCTAATTGGACCGGATCAAACACTTAGGGCCTATAACTTTATACCATAGAGTCCGTTTGATAACCTTATACTTTGCTGAATCAACTGATTATATTGTTCCTGAAATATAATTTTATCAATTCAAGATCCGAAAGATAGATGAATTATCGATCCAGGACCTGAAAGATGAAATGTATCAGTATAGGACCCAAATGATGGAAAACTATCAATTTAGGACTTGAATGATTGGAAGTTATCAATTTAGGACCTAAGTTGTCCGAAATTTTATTGATTTTTTTATCTTAAAATTTTTAAATATTATTTAGTTTTATGAAACTAATAAACTTTTGTGAAGAAAATTTTATCAAAAATTAGCAATGGAATTAATAAAAAATTAAATAAATCAAAACCTATGAAATATTAGATCCTAGATTGATAGTTTTTCATCATTCGGGTCCTATACCGGATTGATAATTCATCTATCTTTCGGGTCCTGAATTGATAAATTCTTATTGAAATTTATGAAATTGTAACTGAAGTGATTGGATTGACTTATTCTATTGAATTTGAAATATTACATTTAAAATCTATTTTATTAATAAAATAAACAAAAAATATATAAAAACCTAGATAAAATGGTCTTTTAAGTAACTTCAGTCAATTCAACCACACAATTAACTGCTCTTTTAATTTTTTTATTATTACACAACTCAGCAAATGAAATCAAAATGTATGTATTTGATAAAAAAGTTGACTCATAAGCCAAAAAAATCACCAAACGCGCTAGTAATTTGGCAGATCTAAAATTTTATAGAATAAATATCTTACCTTATAGGACTGGTTCCTGATTGTATGAACAGAGGTGTTTATCAAATGAATACTCCAGCAATTCAATCTGAAACCCATACTATTTCTTTAAGGAACACAAAGTTATCATTTGGATAATTACTAGGTTAACTAACTCAAGTGAATGTAGTAAAAGTTGTTTTCGAAGCTTAACATGGATGAATGTGCTATCTTTATTTATAAAGAGAACTTAAATTTCAAAAAACTCAAATTCAGAGAATTGGAGGTTCTCCAAAACTGGATATTGGAAGGTAAACATATGTCCTACTTAAAACTAGACTCCACAAAATAAAAACAAACAAGATAGAACATATCATGGGGTTCTTCCAAATTAAATTTTAGAATCGCCTTATTCTTATTTTCTTATTTGACCTTAGTATAATGTTCATATATATCGAATTGTGCACACACTTTAAGCAGAGGCCATGTTAATCTACTCCATTTCTGATTATATCGGATGTCCAGAAGGGACATATAATGTTCATATTAACGAGTGAGATACTGAGATGTGTAGTCAAGGTGCCACATAGAAACGTCAAAAGAGAATGTCTTCATACAATTAATCTGTAGCTTATGGCCTAATCCAGTTATCCTCAAATCATAGTTTGTTTTCATTAAAAGATATCAGTTTACTCAATTTACACATGCCAGCAAAGAATTCCAATAGTTTCCCTACACATAATTAGTGTTCTTGAAACATCAGCAATTTTCTGATTCAGACACCTACCAAAAACAGAGTTTTATTTTGTGGTCATAGAGCATGACTCCATGATGTGCTTAGGTTAAAGCAGTGGTAAAGAAGAGAAAGGTTTGTAGGGAGGCAATAAAAGGTGTTGGAGAACCATCATGCTTATGGAAGATTCACACTATCATTCACAGAAGACATTTCTCGGGAGGATTGTTCTTGGGAGTCTTCACTATCAGATAGTTGAGACTCGTGCTTCGCAGCAGCTTGCATCACCCTGCTCTGGACTTCAGTTGAAGAAGGCGAAGTGGGCAGCCCACCACCGTTGTTTCCCAACTTGCCAATCACCCAATAAATTGCCTTGCCTCCAAGTCTAAACGGAGTCAGCAGCAGCCTGAACAAGATATAATATGGCAAAAGAACAGATGTCAGTATAACTGTATGTTCTAGAGTATCAATCTAATGCATAATTTTCACCCTGATTTCTATGTTTTCTGTAATACGATTCTGAAGATATGCTAGTATTTGTGTATAAAAGAGAAGATCTTGTAGATCCTATTTTTAAGCTGTACCTAACATCCTGCTCAATATCTTCTGAATCCTTATAAGACGAAAGTCGCAGATATACTGTCTGTTTAAGAGGCAACAAAATCAAACATTTAGGAAGAGCGGGAATTCAAAGAGTTGGATGCAATTTTGTTTATGTGCAACCGTGACCATGAAACTACTCTTATACATGGTAGAGTTAACTAGGGTCTGGTGAGGAGTCGGCGGGTTCTGTTTTCCTTTTTGGGTTCTCCAAATTAAAAAATCCCAATTCTTTTTAGGAAGAACAATTGTTAGTTAATATTCTTTCTTCCATTTTAAATCAATGTGAACCACACAACTCCATTTCGCTAATTCACTTGCCAAAACCATGTGGGAAGTTAATATTGGCACAGAGAAAAAAATAATTACCAGAAAGAGACCACAGAAACCAACCAGTTGCAGCGCTTTCTCCCACTCTGCAGCAAAACAATATCCATTTAGGTAAGTCACATAATTGTTTTTAAGGCATTTCTCCCATATGAAACATATAAAAAGCTAAACATAGTACCTCTGTCACTAAATAATCCACATACATTTCCAAAAAAAATCTCATTTCCTTCTAAGGAAAGCATTACGTTGTTCATACTTCATAATCTGTCTTTCATCTAATAAATAGCCACACAGTTTTTCATTTTCTTTATCTCCATGTCCGGTCAATTTAGGGGTTTATCTAGGATGGAGGAAGTATTATATTTTGGGGTTCCATCTTTAAAAAAACATTCCCTTTAATCGGAAGACAAGGTATAAAGCTTCACAATGTTTCCCTTTGTGCATGTCTGTATAGTGTTTATTACAGATTTTGATGTTATAGTTTTTTACCATGCCCACCATTTTTTCTTGATACAATCACCTCAATAACTATTACCATGGGGAAGTCATTGAATGCTCACCGAGAACTACATATACAGCTGCCATAGAACCCTTCAAAAGATAAGAGAGATATTTCAATGAGAAATGGAAGCAAATAGAAGTACACAACTATGATAAAACAGCCTTCTTACCACTCCATATCCAAGAAGTTTTAAGGGTGTTGGATTGATTTCCTCAAGGATTGCCTCAACTTCCTGTTCAACAAAGTCAAATAGATTAATTTTTGCAATAAAATAAAGTAAAAGTTACAACAACTAACTGACGATGTCAAGTTATGTAGAAACAAATCTGTCAAATAAATGATAAATAAAAGAAAAAAATACGGGAAGTGTGTAGAATATACTTCATTAAGTATGGTAAGCGCTGTCTCAGGCTTTAGCTTTTTAATGCGAAGACCATCTTTTATCCACGAGCGGAACCCACCTTGCATCAAGTATGGTCTCTGTCATTTAAAGCTAAGTCAAACTTCAAGCACTAAACTGTCTTGTGGAGATTTTCTTATGAACCCTATAAACAAAATCTCTAATTTAAAACTAAAGCATCAATCATACTCTCCCCTGGTTAACAAATGCGACCAAGCAATCAAGATTATGCATCCTCTATCCATGTTGAAATGGTGTTAGGCTTTGTTTTCCCTATTTGTGAAAAGGTTGCTATCAAGTAAAAGTACTTTTAGTAGGGTGCTTTGATCAATCACGTTGTCGAACAAAAGCAGTTGAGTGTTTGGCCTTTTAACCAAAAAGTTTCTCAGGCAATAAGGATAACAATGGCTATCTTTTAGAAAGGACATGTCAAAATGGAGCTTTCAAAAGCTCCAATTTGGAGCTGTTGAATTTTAGTTTTAAGAACTATTGAAAATGGGCCAAACATGTGGCCAAAAGCTAACCCAAACAGAGCCTTATTGTTAAGGGACAACGGAGTGGGGACACATCATGTGGGAGAAAGTTCAATGGCGCCAGCCCAATAGTCACAGAAAAATGACAGCTGTTGAACTATTCACTGCGTTTTTTGTCACCAACTTATATCAGGGATTGTCTAGGGTCCAAAAACATTATCTGTAGCTTGTCAAGACAAGAAGAAGTTGGGGGGGGGGGGGGGGGGGGGGGGGCTTTAAATTCCACTGTACCTTAAGTCCAAGTTTCCTCAATGACCGTGCAATCCCTTTGGAACGACCACCTTCATCATCCATAACTATAACATTGGACTCATCCTGTTAGCATTTATAAGAGCGGTGCCCAAAATAAGTATTGTGACTACATATTATAGTTTTACATACAATGTGAACACTAATAATCCTTTGTTTGGTTTTGAGGATTTTGGAGGGTAGGGGGTGAAAGTAAATGAGTTGTGTGTGTTTGATTGGAGGAGGGGAAGTTGAGGTTGTATAAAATCTTCTGAACTCTCCATATCTCACTCACCCAAATTTGGAGGGATCTAATAACTTTGCTTAATAATTTCACTTTTTCGAATTTGTTCTACAGTAGTACAGTTATACATGTGAGTATTTTTCAATTTACAATAGAAATTGTATGAAGGAAAATGCTTTTATACTTCTTAAAAAAAGGAATCCTGCACCACTCCATTAAAACAAACATTTAAACACTACTTTAACCCCTGCCATTATCCTCTCTTCTCCTCTTTTCTTGTCAATCAAACTTAGCCTGATGATTTTTTTGTGTGTGACATACATTATTAGGCGTTTCATTTAGCTATCATTACCCTTTTCAGGAGGGTGGGGTGGCAGCTGGGGTCAGGAATCATTGAAGGCCAGTGCAAATTAGAGGGAGTGTGTCATATTTTCCACACTAAAACAGCATTGCAGGTCATCATCATCGTCACTACCTCAGTGCCACAAAGGCTCCCACCTACGGTGGGGTAAGGGGGTCAGATGTACGCAGTCTTACCCCTGTAATAAAGCACAGAGAGACTATTTCCGAATGACCCATAGTGAAATTGCGTCGAAAATTGCATGTATTGACTGCTGCTTCATAACAAAGGCGCAGCGCAATCAGTTTAGTGAGCCATTTTGTTTTATTCCTTCATATTCCCAAGCCAAAAAATAGCGAGTCTTTGGCTCCATAGCAAACGATGAAAAATAAAACAACATTGCAGGTAATTATAATAAATACATTACTTGAACAATCTTCAAGTCACGAATGAGAGCAGCAAGCAGGGTGTTTTCAAGTTCGCTTCCACTCTTACATAACTTCTTTATAGAGCCACCTACCTGGAGAATTGTTTTTCAACAAAAACTGGATATAATACAACAAAAAGGATAGACAAGTGACAATCCCATGGGCATTTGAGTGTTAACCTACTTCAGGTAGTGTGATGTTGGTATATCGAAACCGAGCAGTTCGTCTAAGGTCAGGAATTCCATCTCTTTCTCTCACATCCTTCAAAAAAAGATTACGAATATAAAAAGAAAGCATAGAAATTAAAGGAAAGTAGACCCTTTATGTGCCTCAAAATATCAACGATCAATTTGGAACCGGGCAAATACAATAGAAAGAATATACATTGGAAAATATGGTGAGAAATTAGAATGAAAGAAATTTTAGGTGAAAATAAAATATATACTCAAACTTTATAAAGTTTTTTAGATATATGGTCAAAATCATTTCTTAATTTACTTCTATTGAATAAACGCTAAACATATAAATATGTCTATAAATAAAAATTGAAAAGTAATGATGTTTCATACTCTATAGGCATTTTCCAAGAAAAACTCAAACACAAGAAGCATTTTTTCCCTTTCCCTAGCATACAAGGAATCCAAACAGACCGCAAAGGTTATGGTTATTTGTCATCTACACAGGACCTTGTTTTGCCATAGAATGGGCATTACAAGTTGACACAAAACAAATGTTACTGGAATCTTGCAAATTGGAATACGAGAAAGAAAGGGCTTGAAATTTTTACAGTCTCTTGCCTCAGGCCGGATATCAATGAGTACAGCATTATCTTTTCCTACTAAAAGCTGTAATGTTGCCATTGGCGATAAATCCCCAGCATATCCACCATATGTCAATGCTAAATAAGTTCTCCTGCATGGATTTTCATTAGAAATCAAATTAGAAAACAAGAAGATGCTCCAGCAAAAACACTACTATAGACCAGAGAGCATACCATAAAGCGGCTGATGATCCAAGGAAAAGCAACATGTAAACAGCTAGATCGCCAGGGTCCGATCCAAGAATTTTTTCCAGAGCCTCCAAAGAAACATAAGCCTGCCTTCGTACTATCAGCTTTTCCGTAATGATAGAACACTTGGAGTCCCTTTGGAACCCAGAAAATGCTAGGAAAAATACTTGGAGAATAAAGAGGAAACTTGGAAGGAACTAAAATTTGGGGGAATAGAAGTTATTTGTTCAAAACTCATTAATAATTTGTTTATTTATATTAATAATATACTCCCTCCGTCCCTAAAAACTTGGCCAAGTTTGACCAACACGGGAATTAATAAAGTAAAAATTGTGTGGTTGAGATTTGTGCAGAGGAGAGAGAATTAACGGGAACCACAAATTCTTATTAAAAAGGAAAGTGCCAAAGTTAGTGAGACAACCCAAAAAGAAAAGTTGGCAAAGTTTTAAGTAAAGTAAAAACTATGAAGTCTAATAGCAAAAAAAATAAAAAATAGTCAATTTCATTTTCCTCTGCAAAGTAAAGTAAAACTTAAGAAAACAACTCTCAAACCCTCTTACCCTTTGCCTAGCTTTTTACATGATCCAAAATATCCTTAGAGCCTGTTCAATGCCCGTGATAGAGCAATAGAATAGGGAGGAAAATATGTTGAAGGTTTGGATGTAAGGAAAATTTGATGGAAACTAAAAAAGGTTCAAAATCAAATAATCAATTTTAGATACTTGTACAAAGTCATTTTATTTATATACTTGTACTATATTAAGACTATAAAATCTAATTACATGTAAATTTAAAAAAAATAATCAAATTCGATTTTTCTCTGTTATAATTATGGCGAAACCAAACATAAAAAAGACAAAAACCCCATTGACCTACCACTTTCAAGGTTCCATACATAGTCTTGACTCCAGGGGGAAGGGGGTGCTCATGAAAGTACGCAAGTTTAAATTATACAAACCGGATGACATCATATAACAGGTAAAATATTACTACGTACTAATTATATATACCTGATGAAATGTTTTTTCTGAAAAATTAAGTACATTCTGTATCTCTGAGGGAAGCAATTCCTTCACTGACCCATAAGCATATACAACTAATGTGGCCCCTTTAGATAAAGCATCCTCCAAAACAAGAACTGTACCCCTAAATGTTTCAATAGAAACAATTGAGAAATTATCTGAGGCGTCCTTTAAAACATTAGAGAATCCAGACACTCTTTCAAAACTGCCTTTGACAGCAGAAGTCACAGAGGGTACAATTGTATCTAATGAACTGTTCAGCAATGTATGCCCTTTCTCAACAAATTTCAGAAGTCTTGTACCATTAGACTGATGATCATTGACAGTTACTAGATCAAAGTTGATATTATTTAATGAACTCTGGTCGTATAAAGTGTTAATAGTGTTTGTGGTACCCAATCTACCACATTTTTCAATAATACTCGAGCACCGAAATCCAGTGGGATTTCCTTTCTTATAGGATGGACTCTGAAGTTGAAATCCATATGACCAATCCATTGAAGTGCATTTTAGATCACAAGTCTTCCAATATGAAAAGGATCTAAGCCCTCCACTGATAGGAATCTGCAGAATTGAAGTCTGTAAGACATACATGGACTCATTTTCATTTCATTTTCATTTACCCCAGTGCCACAAAGGCTCCCACCTACGGTGGGGTAAGGGGGGGTCGGATGTACGCAGCCTTACCCCTGTACTAAAGCACAGAGAGACTGTTTCCGGATGACCCATAGTGAAAATCCCGTCCAAAATTGCATAATGTACTCATTTTTTATGGCACTGTGGGATAAGACATACATGGACTAAGGAAAAAATATGTATGAATAAGTTTTCAGCTTAAAATGTACTCATTTTTTCATAAAATGGAAACATAATAATTCATAAGCCTGAAAAATTTCAATTTCTAATATTTTTTACTAAGGGATAAGACTGTCAAGAGCGTAGGTGTTTTAGGTAACTTAGGTTCTTCGAAGTCCAATTCTAGGCTCGCCTTATTAGTTAACTATAGGAATTTTATCAATCTGGGACTTGGATAGAGGAATTATCAATCCAGGACCTGAAAGATGAAATGTATCAATATAGGACTCGAAAATGAAAAACTATCAATCTAGGACCTAACATTTCATAGCTTTTTATTTATTTAATTTTTTATTAATTCCATTGCTAATATTTGGTGAAATTTTCTTCACAAAATTTTATTAGTTTAATAAAACTAAATATTATTTAAATTTTTTTAAAATAAAAATAATAATAAAATTTATGAAAACTTAGGTCCTAAATTGATAGTTTTCAATCATTCGGGTTCTAGATTGATATTTTTCCATCATTCGGGCCCTATACCGAGACATTTCATCTTTCAGGTCCCGAATTGATAGTTCGTCTATCTATCAGGTCCCGGATTGATAAAATTCCTTAACTATTTTATGAATATATCATAGGATTGTCCAATTTTGGAGAGCCTTCAAATCAGGGTTTTTGGAGGTTAAACTCCTATTATAAATAATTTAACATGTTCAGCTAGCTTGACTTATAGAATGAATCCTTTGCATTGAGTTCACCCAGGTCTTACCAAAACTAGACTCAAGGTCAATTATCTAAGTCCAAACGGAGCATGAATGTACTGAACAAATTATAATAATATCAGGCAGGCTGTGTGTAAAGAAAATAGAGAAAATATCAAAAACTTGACCTTGGAACTGGAAAGTACAGAAAAGGCTATATTGATAAAGTGATAAAAAACTAACAAAGATTTGAAATCTTTTGAATCACCTGGGAATGGGAGGAGCAACAAGCGGTTAATGGACACACAGGAAACATTTCAAAGCAATTGCTCAAATGATCAGACCAAATGCTACTGCTCTGCAGTGAAACCCATCAACTCCAATGCAATTCTTGAAGTGGGTATTTTTTCCAGCCCATTTATTGCACGGGGTATTAGTATCATTTTAATTTAATAATTTTTCATGTATTTTTGAAGAAAATGAGCTCAAAGTAGAATGGGACATGAGAGGTTTGAGACCTCAGAGGTGTGGGAGCGACAGCATGATGTGGCCTCAATCTGCCCCGCCCATGGATTAACAGATTATCATCCGCCTCAGAAGATGCAAGGGCCGGTTTACTTAATTTAGGATGTTTTTTCTTCCGGGCGAGGCCAGATTTAAACAGATCAGAACAGATCAGATTTAAACAGATCAGATTTAAACAGATCAGATTTAAACAGATCAGAACAGACCGGATTTAAACAGATCAGAACAGACCAGATCAAACATAAATAAATCACACCAGATCAAACTTAAATAAATCAGACCAGACCAACCCATACTTGGACAGTTATAAAATACACAGAGACTAAACATTTACCAGATAAGATCAGACATAAACAGACCATACCAGACCAAAATAATAAGAGCCTGTTTGGTAGCACGAAAATTGGTTGATTTGGCTGATTCTGCTGAAATTTATGAAGTTCTGGCTAAAGTGGCTGCATTGGCTGATTTTGCTGATTTAAGAAAAATAAAATAAAATATAGTTCATTAATAAAATAAATAAATAATTATATGTAAAAAATAGCTAAAATGGTCATTTACAGTAACTTCAGCCAATACAGCCATAAAAGTAACTCCAACCTTACTTTTCCTGATTATTACACAATTCAGCGCGCGAAAGCAAAAGTTACGTGTTTGGTGAAAAAGTTGGCTGATAAGCCTGATCCGAAAAACAGTGTTGCCAAACGGCCTCCAAATCTCATTCCAAAAGAAAGCATCCTGAAATGGTGAATGTATGGATGGCAATCTAACCGATTGGATGGATACTCGCAGTGAACTGAATCGATTAGAATGAGAAAAGATATTGGGTAACAGGTAAGCGGCGCGGAATACTCGATTTATGTAAACGAGTAATGGAACATGTGCGATTTTATACTTAGTAGTCCCATGACTGCCCCGTTTAGTTCAGGTACGATTACTCAAACCATACTATATCTTATATATTTAATATAAATAATGGATATACTTTGTGTATGCCATGTAATTTACGTATTATAATTTTGAGTTATACTTTGTTTCACTCCCTATTTACGCAATTCACACACACACATAGGGAGCGGATCAGGTGAGAAGTGTTCTTAGGCTAAGAATTGCGAAGTAATTTAAAAAGTTGTAAAAGTTAAACATTTGGATTTATAAGTTATGTTTAATGTATTAATAGTTTATCAGGACATATATGTCTTGGTAAATAAATAAATATCATTTTGATAAATATTTTTTTTGTAAATATTTTTCAAGTACTACTGGTGTTTTTCATTGTAATCTCATACTTCCTCAATTTATCACTATAAAATTATACTTTTGATTTAGAGTTGTTGGATTTATAAGTTATGATTTCTATTATATAAGTTACATTATTGTCTCTATTAATTAAACTTCACAATTCTCAGGCTAAGACACACTTCTTCACGTGATCTTTTCCATATATGTATGTATGTATGTATGTATGTATGTATGTATGTATGTATGTATGTATGTATGCATGCATGTATGTATGTATGTATGTATGTATGTATGTATGTATGTATGTATGTATGTATGCATGTATGTATGCATGTATGTATGCATGTATGTATGCATGTATGTATGTATGTATGTATGTATGTATGTATGTATGTATGTATGTATGTATGTATGTATGTATGTATGTATGTATGATTAGGTTCAAGTGAGAAAATGATCTCATGAGAGAAATAAAAATGAATCTCAACCGTTAGATTGTATTCTGTGAATTTGAATGTGCATTAAGTGAAACTAAAATGTGCATTATGTGAATTTCAAATGTGCCGCACAAAGGGTAAGGCACACTGGTAGTATAATAACTGACTATGTTAACAAATAACAATGTCATTCTTTACTTAAAATAACTGAACAGGTGTTGTTGATTTTCTTTTGACTGAAAATTAAGAAAAACGAGATTTAGCAGGTTTCTTAACCTTGTGTCTCTTCTTTTTTCTTGTGGCATTTTTAGTTGCACAGGTCATAATTGGTCTGTTATACAAGTCTTTGTGGTTTAATGTCATGTTTTTCTAGGCTTGAGGTACGAGCTTTTCTATTTTTTCTATTATTATTATTATTATTATTATTATTATTATCTGAATTTGGTTGTATTATTCTATTTGATAGAAAATTAGGAAATTATGGATTAAACAAGTTTTATTTTGGACTAAAGTGCAGGAGAAGTGAAACTTAAGTTATTTGAATAGTGTGCTTGTAGATACATAAAATTGTAATTATTATATACGAATTATTCAAGTCAAATATCTTTAGATTTAAATTAGGTCTTTGTAATTTTTATAGGTTTATATGCCTTCAAAAGCAAATTCAGAGGGATGACACCACATTTGAATTGTTGTGCTTCAGGAATGGTGGGGTGTGGACTTTGAGATTAAAAAAAACTATGCTGAGAAGATCTTTGAATTTCACTCTCAGAACATCTGATGGAAGAACATCTGTTGCTTTATGTACTTCGAAAGGGCAAATGTGCCTATTGTTTTTCTGTTTTGATTAATAGAAGAATATTGTGGCATTGTGGGAATGAAAAGGTGTTTTTTTTTAATTTAAAAATAGCACTTTCTATAACGGTTGCATTGGCAACTGATATCAAAGGTATTCCGCATGGGTTACAACACCTGACACGGAAAGTAGATGTAACTTTTTAGCAAATATTTTCAATAACCGTTACATTCGTAACCGTTATAAAAAACATTTTATAAGGGGTACGACTACCCGACACGAAAAGTGCCTGACTTTCTATATCGCTGGCTACTATGTCGTTACGGGAACCGACATAAAAAGTGCATTTTAACCCATATAGAAAGTGTTTTCTACACTAGTGTATGTGAAACTAAATTGTGCATTAGGAGAAGCCGGGAAACTGAAAAGTGCAATAGGTGAAACTGAAATTTCTTTTTGAGGTGGGGCCTAGGCCCTCCCTGGCCCTATGCCAGATCCGCCCCTGTCCAGATTCATTCTCATTTCTCTCCTGAGATTCTTTTCTCACCAGAATCACTCCCTATAGTGTGTGTGTGTGTAGATTTATGATCAAATGAGAACAATGCTTAACGTGAGAACGTGAGAACTCCACTTTTAAGCAAACGTGATGCACTGTATCATTTATATCTTGCACATTTTCGTGTTGACAAAATATTTACGAATCATCCACTTCATTTATTTGATATATTTTGACTAGAGTTTAAAAAGTGTAATAGATGAGCCTCACAGTGCATCGGATTGTGTTAAAGTGCATGGTTCTCACGTTCTCGCGTTAAGAATGGTTCTTATCGGAACCGCTCAATATGTGTGTGTGTGTGTGTGTGTGTGTATATATATATATATATATATATATATATATATATATATATAGACACACACACACACATGAGGGTGTTTTAGTCATTTGACCTAAATCTGATAATGGAAACAATCACGTTCAATTCTGAAACCGCCTACTCTCGTTAAATCCCTTCCATCTCTGCGATTCTCATTATCTTCCATCTCGGCAATTAATAGCTATTCGTCCCGTTCATCTCTCTGCTTCTCTTTGACTGCCACTAATATCAAAGCCTCTGGTTAATCTCTTTCGATCACAGTCGTCGAACGTCATGGAATAAAGTATCTGTGTATGAACTCCGGTTTTAAACTAAAAATTATGGTTATCGTTTTGCAGTTAATTCATAAATCACTATGCGTAAGATTTTATTAATTTGATTGAAGTGTATATTACGTGTATAGTGTCATCTTCCTTATCTCTTTTTCATTTAATTACTTCATTTTAATTTGTTAAACTTTGTTTTACATCTCTGGCATTTGTTAATTTTTTTTTGCTAATGTCATCTTCTAAACAGTTTCAGGGCCACAAAGAAGGGGTGATCTTGCTTATAGGGATTTTGATCACAAATTTGTTCTGAAGGGAGGGGTACGGTGCTTGAGGAGGTACAAGGTTAATTAGCAGGTTATGCAGTCAATTCCTTGAGCACTGGGGTAATTTTTTATGATATAGATCCAGGCATCAAGTTCTACAAAGAGTTTGCAATTGTGGTGTTGTTGTCCTACACCGGATATCTCTGAAACAATTAAACATTACATTAAAATCTGGGCTACTCCTTCTATCAGGTTTACCTTTTAGGATGGAACCTCAGATCTTAACATGGTACCTTTGTTTGCTTCCATTTTTGACATACGTCACAGAGGTGGTCCTTCTTGTAGTTGATTTCTGGAAGTCCTTTCACCAATCCTTTTCTAGACGGTTTGTTGATGGTTTTGAAATTGAGATGGCTGAGTTTGTTGTGCCATTCCCAGCTTAAGTTTGAATCTGTTTTTGTCACCAAACATATTCCTTCCTTTGTAGTGCTCCAATCAACAATATACATGTCCCTTTTTCTTCTACCAGTGAGCACAATTTTGCCATTTTTGACATCTCTAATCGAGTAGATGTCTTTGGAGAATGTAACATTGTAGCCATTGTCACAAAGCTGACTTGTGCTTATTAGATTAAACCTTAAACCCTTAACATAGGATATGTTTTGGATTGTAAGTCCACCTTTTATCAAATCTCCAGCTACTTTGGTTTCTCCTTTCTTTTCCTCATTCCCAAATGGCGTGGGTCTTCTTATGAAAAATAACGACACGGTTATAAAAAACAATGACGAATAGATGAAAAATGAATGACTGCACGACCCAAACGAAGTGTCTGATCGTGAGGAGGGGTGTTGTTGTCCTACACGTACCGGATATCTCTGAAACAATTAAACAGTATATTAAGATTTGTGATACTCATCCTATCAGGTTGCCTCATAATGATAGCAGGAATTACCTCGTAAATAAATAGGATTTGATAATATGAATAAGTTTATTTTGTTATGTTGTTTTGTTATTTTTTTCATGTATTGGTATGTAAAATATAATGTAAACAAAATTGAGAAATGAGTCTATTTTAACCTTTTATTCATTGTATTTTATGTTTTGTACTATGTGTACACATGTGATTCGCTAACTGTCATCCATTTTTGTATTATAGTTTGCTCTTCACAGAACATTGAAATGCATTCTCTATTTCAATTATATGCATAATAATTTCATCTATTTATTAAACATACTTCACTAATGAGAGTACTTATTTCTTTTATTATTTGTACTCCCTCCGTCCCAAAATTTACTTCCATAGTACAAATGGCACACAGATTAAGAAAGTGGGAATTGTGTGGTGGAGAGTTGTGCAGAGGATAGAGAAATGCGTAAGAATGTGTAAGAATTGTTGTGAACCACAAATTTTTTGCCAAAAAGGGAAAGGGAAGTTCTTTTTGGGACATACGAAAAGGGAAAGTTGGAAGTAAATAATGGGACGGAGGGAGTATCAAATAGTTATGTGTTATATCACGGTTTATGAAATTAGTGAATGCATTTCATAGTAGTATTGTCGCATTTTATAGACCGCCTCTTTGCATAATAAAGATAAATGTAGTAACCCTTTTGATTTATAATAGTAAATCTATTATGCGTACAATATGCACCTTATATATCACAATGGTGCATCGTCATATGCTATGTAATGCACAGTTCACTATCTCTTCCCAAAGTGTTAACGTTGTTGAACTAACTTATTCATCCAAACTCATATTACACTTGATTGAATCCAAAACTTAGATGCTCATACACCACTTCAACAATAATAAACCGACATTGAGAAATGCTTTCAAACTTCATTGTCACAATATATTCACATGTGACGATGAAAAATATGCTCATAATATATGCATATTTTTTCAAATTCATGGTAACATTATACCCACACCATAATCCTATTTTATGTTATATATCTCAAACGTATAGTGATGTATACTATTGTTCATTGCGGTGCATCATACAAGTTATTAAGATGCAAGCAAACTCATGCTAAAATTAACTCATTCAATCAAAATAAGTGTTTGTGTTGCACATTCACGAAACAAACAGTCAAAATAATACGATATGTCATGAACGAATTACGATTTTATTTCAGATGTGACTTATTTGCTCCGACGTTTCATGACTCAGGGAGTGTTTGGATCTATTTCTTAAGACTGGACCTGCTCTTTTTGCGAGCAAAGACATATATTGGAGTGTTTGGGTGAAAGTACATAAGTAATTCTTGTGCTCCAAGCCGCTCTTAGAATTAGTTTTTGAAAAGTTGAGAGAAACCTGCTTCTGAAAAATTGATTTTGATCCTATTTCTGCTTTTAAAAGAGGAGCAGAAGCGGATACAGAATCAATTCCAAACATCCCCTTATTATGTTGATTACAGTTTGACACCTTGCATATCATTCTGACGTGTGTGTGTGTATATGCACCGACTTCTTTCATCTCGATATTTTCTCTAATTTTATAAAAAAGAATATCATCCCCTATCTTCTTCATATCGATATTTCATCTACTTTTGTATTTTTTTCTTTGAGATTACACTTTTTTTCTTTATTCTTGATGGGGTTGTTCATTTTATAAACAATATAATTTTAGTATTTCTAATAAAATCACCATATTTTAATAGTTTGGTATAATTTCTTAAATTCAATTTAATCTAAGTATGGCATATTTGTGGAATATAAGTTTTATAATATTTAAAGTACGAAAATTAGACAATCTAAAACAAGGATGACGAAGGCCTTCCAGAAGCGACCAGACAACTAGCTATCTGGGAGAATGTAAGTTGAACTTTGATCACAAACTGATGAAAAAAGTGATGTTCCGTTCCAAGTCCTTGATGGAAAGAGAATGGAGTTCTATTCCAAGTCTTTGCTTGAATTTGAACCTGAAACCCCCCTGTGACACCCTCTTCCTACCAGCTGAGCTACGCCCCTGGTAATTAGACAGTCTAAAAGTTACACACTTTGAGAGTCTGGAATAATCAAACACCTATTTCACCTCCTAAAAGACGGTCTTGACCTTCACACCCGCAATTTTGTTGAACTATCATGGTTAATAAGAGTTAATGACTTTTGCGTGGCAATTTGGGAATGGCGGTAAAGATATGTGTGGTGGTGGTGATATATGTCTTGTGTATTAACACATGTTAATATTCATCTAGTGCCCTTGTTTGTTTGTTTTTCAGTGGCTTGGTGCAAACACACTGCATTTTGTGTGATTTGGTCTCACCTGCTTTTAGTGATATAAAATCGTAATTCGTTCAATTGTGTCCTCCGACTTCTTCTTTCTCTTCACCATTTTTATCGTCTTGTTTCCTTGTTCGTCTTCGTTTCTTCTTAGCAACTCTCTGAAATTGTTTTGAACTTCTAACAGGAATTTTTTTTAGAAGAAGCTTTGGAAGAAGAGTAGCAGAAAGGTTTTACGGAAACTGGTAAAGCGCACAACGTGGATCGATAGATGATGCGACACAGCTCTCCTTCAGGTTTAATTGAGGGCATTATTGTCACTCTACCGAGTTTTACCGATCCTAATTTTGGAAGTCAACCATGATTTGATCCTATTTGTAAAATTTTCCCTACTCTATATGACCCATATTCATTATTGGTACGAACTAATATTATAAAGAAAGGAGAGAGTATCAAAACTGAAAATATTTGTTACAGTTTTCTATTTAAAATGTATTTTAATTTTACCACATTTTTCTTTTCATCAAGTTTTTTCTTTTAAAAATACTCAATAACCATTTTTTCCTACATTGTATCTCTTTTTTCACATGTTTCCGCTATTTGTTCTACTTTTCCTACACTATTCAATAATTTTATTTCTTTTCTCATAAACATAAAAAAATGTTGACACCTCATCCCTGAGGACCCCCCAACCCCGACCGGAGGGTACGTTGGGATGATGTAAATTGAACTATAATCCCAATCTGATAGATGGAGAGTGGGGCTCTGTCCCCGATACTTGCAGAGGCCCTATGCATTTTTAGCATAGTAATCTCTCATCGTAGTTGCCAGGATTCGAACCCGGGACCTAACCCTTGTGGCACTCCCTTGCTACCGGTTGAGCTACGTACACCGGTTTTTCTCATAAACATTGTTACAAACTTTAGGGCATGTTTGGTAACATCTGCAACTGCTGAATAGACTGAAAAGGCTGAATGTGCTGAAGTGAAAGTGTTTGGTAATATGTTGGTTGAAATGGCTGATTGAGTGTAAAATTACTGTAAATGGTATTAGCTTATGTGTGTTAAATATATGGGTGTGAATTTTGCTAGTGAATTAATTTTGCTTGATTAGGTGATTATAAGAATGCTTACTTAATTTACTACATTGATTTTTTTACATGAAG
Organism: Cuscuta europaea; assembly: GCA_945859875.1. Classification (NCBI taxonomy): domain Eukaryota; kingdom Viridiplantae; phylum Streptophyta; class Magnoliopsida; order Solanales; family Convolvulaceae; genus Cuscuta; species Cuscuta europaea. The sequence goes on from CAMAPE010000038.1 coordinate 24,606,118, forward strand.
TTTTTTGAATAAATGATATTATTATAACTTTTTTATAAACAATATGAGTAAATTAATTTTAAAAAATACCCTTTCTATAAAGTATACGAAGTATTAAAAAACTCACATGCACTTAAAAAAACAAAAAAAAAATGAAACAAAACATACGGAGTATTTATTGTGGGTTTTTTTGAATTTTATTTTACTTAAAGTCCAAAATATTAAAGTATGGAGCACTCCTTGAATAAGAAGCTATTGATCTGGAGTACCCAAGCGAGAAGCTTTCGTTCGAAACAACGACCATGTATTTCAATATAAAAGGCTAAAAGGGTCTTTTCAATATCAAATAGTTCAATAATAAAAAACAGCTCAAAAAGTAATCATATTATTGTTTTTTTTTTCATACTTTCAGGCTTTTTCAGCCCATTTTGGGTGCTCCAAACACCCTCTTATTATACGCAGTGAACATTTCAATTTGGAGAGTATTAAACTACCAGCACAACGGTAAAAAAAGTGCACACTCCCTGTTTTTAACCTTTTAGTCAAAACCCCATGAAAATGTCGTGAAGAGTGGACCACTCGTCTGGGAGGGTTAACTTTTTTTTTTTGTTTCTAAAAAGAACCCCTACTTTTATTCCCTCCTTTAAACGATTTGCTCTTTCCCTCATTTCTATTTAGGATCTTAGGGTAAGGACGGGGTTTGATTGGGATTTTAAAGCTTTTCATGGTGGAGACCGGAAAGCACTTATTTTTGTTTTCTCGTTTGAGTTCCCTTCTTCCCAAGCTCCCTCCTTTCTGCTTACATGGCTGTCAGAATGCATTTCACCACCCACCCTCTCCCACACTTTTTCTCCATTCAATGCCCGTGAACTTGGGTTGCCATTAATGAATGGTACGGACCCCATATCTCCAATCACCACTATGGCTTCCTCCTTGTTCATAAGCATTTTACTGGTGCGGCTCTGCACCTTCACTGCTTCCGCCGGCGCCGCTGCTCACCTCCACATTAACCGGCGGATCCTCCACCAGCCTCTCTATCCACTGAATACTGTGACGACTCCGGCACCGCTGCCGGCCCCCATCCCTTTTAGTACTATCTCGCAGCCTCCCTCTGCTTCTCCCCGACGGCAACCTCGTCTTCAAGTTCAGCCGGTTCAGCCCACATACCCCTTTTCGTCGCAGTCGCCCCCAAGCACGCCCTTAGATTCTGCCCCCTTTTTCCCGACTGAGTCTTCTCCGCCGCCGGCAAAAAGCACCCCCACAATTCCGGCCAACATTTCTTCCCTCGTTCTGCCGAAGTCTTCGTCCACAAACTCTAGCGTTACCATTTCCCGGAAGCTCATAGCTCTTATCGTCGCCGTCTCCCTGGTTTTCTTTGCTCTCTTCACCTTACTGGCCGCCTTTCTTCTCCATCATCGCGAGCGCGAGAAAACCTACCGCCAACAGAAAACGGACTGCCTCCGCCTTGTACCACCCAATGTCACTCCCTCAGACGCGGATATCAGCGGAGGAGCCAAGAAGAAATCACCGCCACGTCCACCGCCTCCGCCCTTGCCGCAGTTGCCCCGCTACCAAGCCTCCGCCGCCTCCACTAGCTCTGAGTTTCTTTACCTCGGTACTCTGTTTACCTCCCGAGAATTCAACCAAGAAGCTGCTCAAACTCAACAATCTGCAGCACCCAGTAGCGTGGTCCCATTGAACTGTCAGATGGTGGGTTCGCCGGAGCTCCGTCCTCTTCCGCCGTTGCCACGGCCCCACTGCCGACGGAGTCGCAGAAATGCTGACGCTGACTCCGGTGAAGAAGAGGGTGAGGATGAGTTCTACTCTCCTAGCGCATCTTCAGTAGGCAAAACCAGCCCCAATCGTAACGGTCCAAACTTCCGCCGGGCCTACGGTGTTCCGGTTCAAGCTTCCGGCAGCTTTCCGTTCTCAAACTCGAGCTCTCCTACAGCCTCTCTGTCGGCTAGTCCGACCATGGAGTTGAACTTGAGTCCTAGAAGCCTGAGGTCCAAATCACCAGATTCACTGGCAAACTTCCTGGCACCGCCGCTGTTATACATTCCACCTCCACCGCAACGGGAGGCAAGAACAGTACATGCGGCTTCTCCTTCTTCTGATGACACCCATAAGTCCCCTTACCGTGCTTTAGATTCCGCAGCACAGGTTTTGGAGTTTCCTGTAAGTCAACAAGCTGATTCTAGGCCTTTTGACTCGGTCAAAGGGCCGCCACCACCACCTCCACCACCGGCTAGCCGTTTGGAACCTCCAGCTAAGGCGAATGTAGGACCACCTGTACTCATAACACCATCGCGGCAGGTGGTAAGCAAGAATTTAAGTGAAGAAGCTGTGAAGCCTAAGCTGAAGCCTCTGCATTGGGATAAAGTCAAGGCCAGTTCTGATAGAGTTATGGTTTGGGATCATCTAAAATCCAACTCTTTTCAGTAAGATAGCAGCCAATTCATTTCTGCAGTTTAATCTTGTTTTCCTTTAAAGCATTTCATTTTTTTTTTAATTTTCATTGATGAGAACATATTGTTTTGGTTGGCAGGCTAAACGAAGAAATGATTGAGACATTGTTCATTGTGAATTCTACAAATTCGTACCAAAAAGATGGGGCAAAGCGAACATTTCCACAGGAAAATACAGTGCTTGATCCAAAGAAGTCTCAGAACATTGCTATTTTGTTAAGGGCACTTTACATTACAGCTGAGGAAGTTTGTGAAGCACTTATTGAAGGTAAGGGCCTTGTTGGGTTGCTTTACGCTTTCAAATATCTACTTTAACAAATGTTGAAGGTGTGAGTTTTGTAATACTTGTGTGTCATTTTCCTGCTTCTCTAAGAATCTGTTTCATATGCAGGATATACTAGGGAGAGAGGTTAATGCTAAAACGCACATAAAAAATAAATAAAACGTTGATGAGAATGAAATATTGGTTTAATTTCAAAAAATGACGTTAATATTTGTTAAAATCATATTTCAAATATTTTTCATTCTTGGAGTTAAACCCAAACATAAGAAAACAATATCTATGAGCCAATTTCAATGTGGGTGAAAATAAAAGATACTCCGTAGGATAAATCTTATTTTTTCACTTTTAGATGTTTGCTACGGAGTATTTTTTATTTTATAAAGACTAAAAAAACTAAATACGTTTTAAAAAATGCAGTAATAATTACGTTTCATTTTCCTTTGCATCATTCAAAGATAAAACATTAAAATACACCCCTCGGCCATTTTCCCTTTCCCCTGCATTTTTTATGCAGCCAAACATACCCTAATGATCTGTGCTGGACTTTTGACATGGTAACATAGATATGTGTCATGTGTGTGTGTATAAGTGTATTTAAGTAACACATGAGATCATTTTGCACCAGAAGTATATTTAATCTGTGTTTGGTTTCTTAAATGGGCGTGGTGAACAGGAAGTGCTGACAGCTTAGGAGCAGAACTACTTGAAAGCTTATTAAAGATGGCTCCAACTAAAGAAGAGGAGCGTAAGCTGAAGGAGTTCAAAGATGAATTGCCGTTAAAATTATGCCCAGCCGAAAAGTTTCTCAAGGCAGTTCTTGACATACCTTTTGCTTTTAGAAGGGTGGATGCTATGCTTTACATTACCAATTTTGACTCAGATGTTGAATACCTTAAGAGATCATTTGAGACACTTGAGGTAAGGGCTGCATTGGGACATTTAGCAATTCTATATGACCTATTCACAAGAACAAGTTTTCATTTTTCCAAAAAAGTTGCTTCAAATTAATGGAAGTTTGGTTTTGTTGTTTTTGAAATATACTTTTTCTGTGGGAGAACAGAGAGAGTAATTCACCCTTTGGCATTTGGTGTATGAAACATTCTCTTATGGTAGGTTTTTAATACTGTTTTTATTCTTTACAGATATAGCATTTTTTATTATAGGTCTTCACTTCTTTGCAATATTTTTTGTTTTGTTTTTCAGCCCTTCAATTTTTGGTTTTTAGTTTCTCTCTATCTTTTTTTAGAAAAACATTACTGTGGCTGGTAAAGCTACACTTGAAACGTTCCACACAATCATTTACTTTCTGGAAATGAAATAATATACGTAGTATATTTTTAAAACGAAATGATGTGAAAAAAGGGCTTAACCTTGTCAGTCTTGAGAATTTTGGTGGTAAAGAGGGTTGCTAGAGCATAAAAATGGACTAAAGAGAAAGCAATGTTAATTGCTGGTATGAAAAAATCCCATAAAATGGTACTGTAAAACAAAGTACACTATATTTCTTGGAGAATAAAAGGAACATCTAAACCTTCATCCTGCTACGTACTCCCTCCATCCCGGAAAATTAGTCCCACTTTGACTTGGATCGGAGTTTAATAAAGTTGGAATAAAGTGGAAATGTATGGTTGTGGTTGAGTAAGAAAAAGGTAAATGAATTTTAGCCACACAAAACTTTCCAAAAAGGGAAATGTGAACAATTTTTTGGGACGGCCCAAAATGGAAAATGGGACTTATTTTATGGGACGGATTGAGTATTTTTAAGACTATGATCATGATAAATATACTACTACGTACATTTTATTAAACATTAGTAGCAGTACCATTTGACTCCATAATTATTGAGTACAGAGAATCTTTATCCTACTAAGACTGCAGTCCTTGCCTTCACGGCTTCACCTCAATTGACAGAATGTGTAAGCATTTGCCGTGTTTGATTTGGCTTTTTTCAGAATCCATTCACTGTTTTGGACTTTAGTGTAGAGTAGGGTCTTTTTGCAGGGATGGTTCTGTATATATGTATATGAATATATGTCTGAGATTTTATTTAAAAAAAGAACCATTGACATAATTTGTGATAACATTTCAACCGCCTTTTATCTATCTTTAGAAACGTTTTAAATTCATCAAGATATAGGCTAATCCCTCCCAGGCCTTTATAAACAATAACGGTCAGTTTGGGATGCGAAAAATGTTAGAGATAGAAAACAGAGTGGAAAGTTCAGGAGAAAATGAAAAGGAAAGAAAATGTTGAGCTAAATAAAGAATTGTTTCATATACATATGTATCATATAAATAGTTAAATACTGCCTGCAATAAATTTTTATTTATACATAGTATAATTTAAAAAATACTACACATATATTTTTCACATTTTATTTCCCTAGTATTTTTCGCGATCCTTACACAGCCTAAACAAAATGAAGAGTTTCTTTTCTTGGGAACATGTAAAATGTAATCCTATCTTGTCTGCATTTCTGACTCACAATGCTTCCAGGCTGCATGTCAAGAGCTGAGGAAGAGCCGAATGTTCATGAAACTTTTAGAAGCTGTACTAAAAACAGGGAACCGCATGAATGTTGGAACCAACCGTGGAGATGCCAGTGCATTCAAACTCGATACTCTGCTAAAGCTTGTAGATGTGAAGGGTACAGATGGAAAGACCACGCTCCTTCATTTCGTCGTTCAAGAAATAGTAAGAGCAGAAGGGTCCCGTCTCTCCGGTTGTCATCAAAATTCAGAAAAGAAGCAATTTGTCATACAGGAAGAGGTCGAGTTCAGAAAGGTCGGCCTTCAAGTGGTTTCTGGATTGAGCGGGGAGCTGACCAATGTCAAGAAAGCTGCTGACATGGACTCGGATGTACTCATCAATGAAGTTTCAAAGCTAGCAGACGGAGTTTCCAAGATTACCCTTGTAGTGAAACTAATAGAAGGTGAAAAGGGAGAGAATAAAACAAAATTTTCAGAGTCAATGGACGCCTTTCTAAAGAAGGCCAAAGTGGAAATAATAAACATTCAAGCTCAAGAAAATGTGGCCATGTCGATGGTGAAGGAGGTGACTGAATACTTCCACGGTGACTTGGCTAAGGAAGAAGCTCACCCGCTGCGTGTTTTCATGGTGGTTAGGGACTTCTTGGGTGTGCTTGATCAGGTGTGCAAAGATGTTGGGAAGATAAACGAGAGAACTATAGTCAGCTCGGGACGACAATTCCCAATGGTGGCGGTTAATGCACAGGTTTTTCCTGGGTACATTGACAAACAGCAAGACAGTTCCTCGTCCGATGATGACAGCTCTTCTTCAACTGTCTAGTTCGGTTGGCTCTTTCTTTGTGCCTCATTATCACTGTATAGTGTCCAAACCACTTAGGGGGTTTCTAATGCATCAACTTAAGATTTCTGATGCCTGTTTTTGTTTCTACATGTTCTATAACGATTAAAATTTGGAATCTGATGCATGTAGCCATGTAGGCGCCTAGATGGTACGGAGTAAGTTATTAGAAAACACTATTATGTTTTTTTTATTCTACTGCATGTAAGACAGTGAGACTAGACTATAAGACTTAGCTTGTACCCAATAGGCAATAAACACTAGGGTATTTTGTTGGATACCCCAGTTGGGTTAAAGTTAAATTTCTTTGTAGGGGTAGGGGGTAGCTCACTTGTTTGTTTAGGGGTAAATTATACTCCGTATCATACTACATTTTTTCCTTAAAACTTTGTCAAAGTTGTCCGACACGTAGAATAATAAAGTATAAGCTATGTAGTTGAAATTTGTGTAGAGAAGAGAAATAACATAAACCACAAAATAATTGATTAATAGAGAATTTTTTTGGGACGTCCCAAAAAGGAAAGATGGGAAATTTTTAAGGTATAGAGGATGTAGAATTTAGGATTTAATACATATTATTATAATGTAATTTTTTTGGGACGTTTCAAAAAGGAAAGATGAGAAATTTTTAAGGTATAGAGGATGTAGAATTAATAGAGAATTTTTTTTGGGACGTCCCATAAAAGGATGTATAATTGATTAATAGAGAAATTTTTTGGGACGTCCCAAAAAGGACAGATGAGAAATTTTTAAGGTATAAAGGATGTAGAATTTAGGATTTAATACAGATTATTACAATGTGAAAGTTTTAGGGTTTGTTTACTAATAGAGATATTTTCTAGTTTTCCAAAAAATTGTAAAACTGGAAAAAGGAAAACACAAAACTTATTTACCAAAAAAATTGTTGGAAAACTGTTAGATAATAATAACTCTTATTAGGAATAGATAATAAGTGGGCCTATTATCATAGATAATAATAAGTGGGCCTGGAATATTAATAGCAGGGAAAAGATTATGGGTTATATTAGTAGTTTATCCTTACGGGAGTATTAACTATAAATAGATGTGGGAGTAGCTAAATAAGGTAGGTTGTTATTCAGTTGGCCTTTGGCTTTGGAGAGTGGGCTTCTCGAACAGTCCCAAGCGTGTATGGTGTTCCTTCTCATTCAATAAACTTTCTGATCAATTACATCATTGTTATAGTTAGATCTACTCGTTTATATCAGTGAGATTTGAAGTCGCATCTATCATTGGTATCAGAGCATAGCTCCTGGGAATCGAAGGTGAACGACGATCAGAATTGAGTTGCGATTTCTACGAAATTTTTGTTTCAAGTGGTGAATGTTCCAGATGCGAGCTAAAATGGATATTCGCATGGATAATATGGAGCGAAAACTACTGGAAATTCAAGCAGAGATGAAGAAGGAATTGCAATCGGCTGTGGATGATCAGCGTGTTGCAATGGAAAATTTGGCGGCAAACATAGCGACATCCATGGCCAGGATGACTGAACAACTTCGATCCAGAGAGAGATCGCGACCGTCAAGGAATTCTCTCAGTTCACAATCTTCTACGCGAACTACTGTTTCTCCCTACAGCTCGTCATCGACAATCGAGTCCCTCACGCGTTCACAGAAGTCTTCACAATCGCAGTCGAGAACTTCTTCTCCTCCAAGTGAAACGAGATCGACAGGAGGTTTCAATTCACCGGTTTCCTCCAAGTCACAAGCAACTTTCCCCACTTCCCCGACTTTGTCGCAAACCACTTCTCACGTTAGTCCGCAGATTTCATCGCTATCGCAAACAACTTATACCAGTTCGCAGGTATCCTGGTCAATATCTTCTCCCAGTTCGCAGATGCGAACCAGTCCTCTCTGTTCACTGGCTTCCTTATCGCAGTCACGAACTATTTCAGCCCAATCAGCGTCTCCTAATGCACTAGTTTCAACGTACCTAAAGGAATCAGCCGTTTCAGAAGCCATAACTCCAGACACAAAAAGGAAAAGGATCTTCAGGGGGCCTACAGCTGGACAAACGTTGAGTTGAAACTGTCTACACATTCGGTTCAAGAATTGGAGACAAAGGATGATATTCGAGAAGGGGCAGAAAACTTTGATTCATCAATTAATCTAGAAGAGTCCGAAGTTCACAAATCAGATAACCTTACCTATGAAGCTCAAAAGCATGTTAGTGCAATTGATCAATACCCAAAATATCTTAAACATGTGATGGGTAGAGTTCATGAACTGGATTTAGGTGTCCCAATAGATATTGTGTACCATCCTTCATCAAAGGGAATGTTGGAAGGACAGAAGCTGACTGAGGGTTTCAAAATTGATGGTATGAATTCTATGAAATATATCCGAAAGGGATTGGGAGTAGGATTGACTAGGAATGATAAGGAAAATGTTAAGGAAAAGCTAGTAGTTTGTATATGTGTTACGGATGGAGGTGTAGTATGTGCCTATCACTTTCAGATGGTAGTTACTGAAAAAGGGGTCAAGGCTACATATGACAAGAAAGATGATACATTGGGTGTAGTCTATCTTGGACCTCTTGTGGTTGGTCCTAAGTGGGTGATTTATAATAGAAATCCAGTTTCTATGACTGCTCTACTAAGAGGCTCTTCCAAATGTTTGATTAAAGATGATGACATTTGTAAGTCAGACTGTTCAAAAGGCAAAGATTATCTTGCAGAATTTCCTTATGCCAGATTTTTATCCATACTCGGAATGGCAGCAGGTTCTACACCATTCATGTCATTGTTGGCACCTATCAATTCTGGATTACAGGATTCTTGTTGGAAAGCTTCCTTTAACAACTCTGAAATGGAATCTACCATGGTTGTTGATCAGTTAATTGATGTTCCTGTTGTTATTATCAGTCCCAGGGAATACTTCATGTCAGATACTACAACTTCAAGGAGTGGAGCAACTGAAATCCAAGAGCTTGAGTCATATCATGAGGCAAGAATTGTTAGCAATTGGAAGATTGAGCAGTTGGTGATTGGGCATATTGGTAAAAATCAATTCTAGCAGGAACAAAGCCACCCGAGTGCTACTGATGTTCTGAAGATAGGGGATCTATTGAGGTTCTTGCTAGAAGAAGTAAGTAGGGAGATTCAAGTATGGAAGATCTTAATCCAGCAACCAGTCAAGTACTGGGAGGGGAAAGATGCAAGAATGAAGTGGAAGTTGAAGATCATGGCTATTCCCTATCACCCACCTTGAGGACAAGGTGGTTGTTTAGGAGAGGAGTATTGTTAGGAATAGATAATAAGTGGGCCTATTATCATAGATAATAATAAGTGGTCCTGAAATATTAATAGCAGGGAAAGGGTTATGAGCTGTATTAGTAGTTTATCCTTACGGGAGTATTAACTATAAATAGATGTGGGAGTAGCTAAATAAGTTGGGTTGTTATTCAGTTGGCCTTTGGCTTTGGAGAGTGGGCTTCTCGAACAGTCCCAAGTGTGTATGGTGTTCCTTCTCGTTCAATAAACTTTCTGATCAATTACATCATTGTTATAGTTAGATCTACTCGTTTATATCAGTGAGATTTGCAGTCGCATCTATAAAAAACTGGAGAAAGGAAAACAGATAAATGCTTTTACCAAATCGTTTTTCAAAACCAAAAAAATGAGATGTCTCTATTTTCCTTAATGAATTGGAGAAATGAGTTTTACTAGTTTTCCAAATTTGGACAATGCGGATGTTGCAGTGTCGTTTCAATGAATTTGCATACTTACGCCATGTAGTGGATTCGGTTCTGCTTTGATGTCAGTTTAAGTTCGGTCCGGTCAACAACTCGATGATCCCTACCCGGTCAGATCAATTACCCGGCGGCTCTGACGGTCCGATTCGATCCGGTCTAGGCAATGACTTGGTGGTCCTAGTCTGATTCGGTCCACGATCCGGCGGTCCCCTTTCGATCTGGTCCACGATATGGCAGTCCCCGTCCTGTCCGGTTAGTGACTCGACGGTCCCCTTCCAGCCTGGTCAATAACAAGGCGGTCCCCATCTGGTTCGGTTAACGATCCGATGGTCCTCGTCCGGTCTGGTCAACGACCCGACGATCCCCATTCGAGCCGGTCAATGACCTGATGATTTCCTTCCGATCTGGTCAACGACCCGGTGATTCCCTTTCAGTCCAGTCAATGACCCGACAGTCCCCGTCCGGTTCGGTCAACTACTTGACGGTCCCCATCCAATCCGATCAACGTCCCGATGATCTTCGTTCAGTCTGGTCAACGACCGGCGATCCCCTTCCGCTCCGGTCAACGACTCGGCGATCCCCGTCTGGTCCGGCCAACGACCGATGATCCCCGTCCGGTCTGATCAATGACTCGGCTATCCCCGTCCGGTCTGGCCAAAGACTGACGGTCCCCGTCTGGTCCGATCAACGACCGACAGTTCCCATCCGCTTCGGCCAAGGACTTAACGGTCCCCATCCAGTCCGATCAACGTCCAGTGATCTTCGTTCGGTCTGGCCAATGACCGACGATCCCCGTCTGGTCCGATCAACGACTCGGCTATCCCCGTTCAGTCCGGCCAACGCCTGACGGTCCCCGTCCGGTCCGATCAACGACTGCCAGTTCCTGTCCGGTCTGATGATCATCGTCCTGTTTGGCCAATGACCCGACGATCTCTGTTCTATCCAATCAACAATCAAGCAGTCCCTGTCCGGGCTGGTCAATGATCCGACGGTTCGGTCATTTTGTTTTTCTGTTCTCCAATTTTCTGTTTTCATTTTCCAGTTTTTCTATCTTCAATTTTGTGATGAACATGTTTTCAGATTCGAAAATGGAAAACCAAAAAAATGAAAACAGAAAATTGAAGATAGAAAACTGGAAAATGTAAACACAAAAATGAGAGAATAGAAAAAAACAAAATGAAAAATATCTTTGTTCGTAAACAAATCTTTAGTGTTTCATAATCACTCTAATCAGATTATTTTGAAAAATGACAGTATTAGAAGTATTATTCCCTATATGATATTATGAGCGGATGAGCCTCTAATACCAACTGGTTACAACTCCCATCCATTTTTCTATTAATTTAAATAAAGCAGTACGGGTACCTATTAGTCCAGTCGAGTCCGGTATTGAGGAATTGTAGGGGATGTGTCATGTATGACTATGAATTTACTTCTTAAATTACTCATTCCGGTTTCAAAAGATCTTGACACTTTGACTTCACAGTTTTTAAGGAAATAAACATTGTTTGGCACTGTTTGGCACTGTTTGACACTATTTTGTGTAGATTTATTTGCCAAATAAGGCAAATAAGGAAGTGTAAAGATCTTTGTTGTACTGCTTAAAATGGAAAGTGTAAAGATCTTTCAGAACCGGAGGGAGTACTATCATAGTAGATGAAAAATAAGAGTAGTAAAAATTGTGGGGTTAAGATTTATGCAGGAGAGAGAAATGTGCAGAACCACAAATAAGTTGCTTTAATAGGAAAGTGACAAAGTTTTTTGGAACAAACAAAAAAGGAAAGTTGACAAAATACAATGGGACGAAGGGAGTATTAGAGTATTTGAGTGAAAATGAAGAAATACTTGTAGTTGCTCCAAATTGCTCATAGAAATAATTTTTTAGAAACTACAGGAAATCAACTTTTAAAAAATTGTTGTTTATTTTACTTTTATTAAAAAAAAAAGAAGCAGAATCAATTTCAAATACCATAGAGGAAATCAACTTTTAAAAATTTGTTTTTTTATTCTATTTCTGTTTTTAAAAGGGAAATTGCCCTAAATAGGAGTAAATGAGGTTTAGAATTCCAAAATAGAACTACTTAGGGGTGGACCCGGGCCAGGCCTGGGTCCGGGCGGGCTTTTTTTGGGAATGGATGAACCGGAACCGGCCCGGGCCCGGTTCTATGTTTTTTTTGCTTTCTAATTAACCCCCTCACCACCCCAAAACACCCACCCCTAACCAAGAAAAACAAAAAAAAATTGAAAACAAAAGCCCGGGCCCGGTTAAAGAAAAACATGACCCGAGCCCGGCCCGCCCAACCTACCCCAAACAGGTAAAAGCCCGGGCCTGGTTAGCACCAACCGGGCCGGTCCGGGCCCGCACAGTAGCGGGCCGGGCCGGTTCCAGGCCCGCACGGTAGCGGGCCGGGCCGGTTCCGGGCCAGGCTGAACCGGTTGGGTCCATCCCTATAACTACTACTACCCCCGTCTCAAATTGATTTGCAAATTTGACTTTTCTTGGTCAACCAGTTTCATTTTATTTGCTTAATTAGGATGTCAATTTTTAATAATATTGTAATTTGGAGTTTACAATTTTGAAGAGATTTTAATATAGGTTCTGAATATATAAATTTTAATTATTAAAAATGGAATTAATTATCCATTGGGAGCATTGACTTTTTTTATTGGTTGACCAAAAAATGTTGACCTTGCAAAACAATTTGGGACGGAGGGAGTATGTTTTCTTTATGAAAATAGGAGTTGTTACTGAATGTATGAAAAATACTGCCATGATAAAAAAATACTGCCATTAATTATACTACCTTCGTCCCACTAATATTGAGACAAGAGGATATGACACGGTTATTAAGAAAAGTGGGTTTATGTGGTTGATATTGAATTGATAAAGTAAGAATAATTTAAACCCACACAAACTTTACTAAATTTGGTATGAGACAATCTTAATGAGATTTCCGGAAAGATAAAATGGGACAATCTTAGCGGGATGGAAGGAGTAATAAATATTGTTGTGTTAAATGCACTGTACTGCAACTATTTGTCAATCACACATACAAAATGGCAGTAAGTATTGTCATATTAGTCATATTTCGGGAATAAAAACATAGTAGTCCTATTTTGGAATTCCAAACTTTATTTACTCTTATTTCAGAAAATCTCTCTTTTTCTATGTACTCCGTACATAGAATAAAAAATGATGTTTGTACTCACTCTTATACCCACTTCTGTACTCCCATGTTTGTGAAAGCTTTTTTTGTCTGTGAACATAAATTCACAGACAATATTTTGCACAAACAAAAAAAATCTTCACAAACATGATGATTATAAAGTGAGTATAAGGGTGAGTAAATCAGATTGAACGGTTTGATCTCGAACCCAAATATTAGCGGGTGCAGTACCTGGTCACCCATAATGATGACACCTAGTGGTGTACGGGTGTATCGTCTCTGGTGAAAGATGTGGAAATATGATTACCAATTTCATAAATTGCCCATACTGCAAATTGGTGTGAGTTGTAATCGTCAATTAAACACACTGCCCCCACAAGATCCGTACATGCCATATTTGTGGATTTCAAGATAGCCTTTCTTACCATAATAGCAAAGACTTCAAACCTTTCCCCCCACAAAAGGTTTGACCAGAAAAGTAGATTTCAACATTCACTCGTATGTGGGAATTTTACAAGACACAATGTGACCTATGTAACATTATAGTACCATTCACACTATCTTCCTGTGACATATTACATACCCTATACCCTTACAATATGGTCTACAAAATATTTGACCATTTATTTATTGAAGCACCAACTCATCATATACATAGTATACAGTTTTAGAGGTCATAACAAAAAGCAGACCGCTTAGTTGAGAATAGTCCAAGCCTAACCTCTGCTGCCTGCACTTTGCTCACCAACACCTTCCATTTTGCTTCCTCTCTCTTGGTATGTTGCACCATTTTCTGCTTAAAATGCCTACAATGGAGCGACGATCCTTCTCATATAGGATTATTATTGTAAACCCGCCAAACAAAAAGAAAAACAAAGTGAAATATGATCATCCTAACCTGCAAAGAGGAACAGAACAAGAGTCAGGTTGAATGCACATCCTCGAATGAAGCTTGAGAAGTTGCCACATTCGTTTACACCGCACACATCCGCCGGGAACTCTGGTACTACAACCAGAGAAGTGGCGGATCAGAGTTTCAAGTCCCTTGCATGCTGGAAAACTACATGCATCGTGGCCTCCTTTAAGCACCTTGTCTCTTGGTCCGATCGTCCGACACCCATCCTTACAGATATGAAGTAGAGCCTCCATGGCCTCGTATAGTTGCAAATATACCCTTTTCTCTTCAATTTTCTTCACCCGCTCTTGCTTCCTCTAAAACACAGTCATAGTAATATAAAGACCCTTGCTGTAGGCTTATACAAGCATACGATTGCACAAGTTGAATCGACATCATCTAATAGGAGGAGTAATCAAAAGTTTTATATGATAGCTACGAGTTAATACCCTAATTGGTCCCTAGACTACAGAATACTACTACACTGATATTTGACTACTTTTGGACTCAGTTTGGTGTTTAACTATGGAATATTTGCTCTTCATGCACATTTCGCTCTAATTGAGAACAGTATTATTGTAAGCTCTGGACTGATTGGGTCTGAATTTAGTACAAAGACAAAAATATTTTTCTTATTTCTAACCAAATATTTATAAGTATAACAGGTGTGGACTCAATCCGGTTTCAATTCCGGGTAAAGTAAATGGTAGAACCGGAACCATATCTTGGTTGAACTGTATTGGTTCCTGTTCTTTGGTTGGCACTGGTTATTTGGCCTATTTTTATAGATAACTCCAACCAGAACTGACCGTCTTATATACTCGGTACGGGTTCCGGTCTAGCAAAAACGGACCAGTTCCGGAGGGCACCCCTAGTAGGCTAGTACTACTAAATTAGGTCCAAATACCAGAGCCTATGACCAAATTTAATCTAATGAAAGTTGAAAACCAAGTTGATTAATGGTGTATAGAGGGACAAAATCAGTGTATGTTCTTATTTATACTCCATATATTCTTATATTTTTTATGTAGGATGACACCCACCAAAAAATAAAAACTGTTCTTGTTGAACATGTTATAGGGAAAGCCTCAAAAGGAAGAACTGTCATACCATATCTGCATCTACAACAAATTCTAGAAGCTCTTGTTCAAGTGCGGGATTTGAACGGCTCATTATATTCCACCCCTCAGTTGATGATACGGTTTTGAAGTCTCTCACTATTAACCGGGTACACACAAACGAGAGCCGCGGTGCATCACACTTCCTTGCTAACTGAAGCACGTCTATAACACTTTCTGAGTTAAGCATTCCATTCTCTATAATGTGTTCGCACACACTCTTAAGTGAATGCACAGAATAGGAATGTGATAAAACTAACAGATGAAGAGCAAACTTCTTCATCTCCATTTCATCATAACTGCAGTTGAATGCAAATCAACTAAAATGTTAACCTCCAATTCAAAATTCTAAAACAAGTGAACTTATGCATAAAGCAGAAGTCTTCTCAATGTTGCTATAGTTTAGGCATTAATGTGATTATTTTCATAGCACTTTATAACAAAATGGCTAAGGTAGTGCTGGCATACCTGGGAGAATAAAGAAATTTAATGAAGATGTGGACAGCATCATGTGGCATGCTTGGGACCTTCATACATCTCATGCCATTGTTCACCTTAGATTGTTGCAGGATATTCTTCAACACAGGTGATGCAACACACTGAGAACGATGAACAATAAAAAGAAATGCCCATAAGTCACGACTGTTTTTCTAACAAAAAATCAACTTAATGAACTTTCACACACACATTTATAGGCTTGCCCTTTAGGAGTGCAAATGGATACCTTTGAGCAGGGCCCAATTTTTTATTACCCAAGCAAAACTTACCAAATTGAAGTTCTACACGGTTCTTAATGAACATGAAAGACTTAATGGATTAGTTTTGATGGCAATTGAGAGTTAGCTGTTGGAGTTAAAACCGAAAATGAAGATACTTTTGAAGATTCTATTTCAAAAAAATGTTTGGAGGTTAGATAGCTCCATGTTTCAGTAAAAAATTAATGTTGCTTGAAGATATTTTCGGAGGTTAGATAGCTCCATGTTTGGAGGTTAGATAGCTCCATGTTTCAAAACCGAAAATGAAGATACTTTTGAAGATTCTATTTCCATGTTACTTTCGGTTCAGTAGTTATATGATTAAAGTTATACGGAGTAGTTTATTTTGCATTAAATATGAGTACATATTATTATGAACAATTGTTATTTATGTTCTAAGGCCCTTTCTATAGTTCAGCAGGACCTTCAAAATATAAGGACGTGATATACATGGGTATATCATTAAAACATTTAAGGCATTTAGAATGAATATAACAAATTATTATCTATGTAAATAGAGCAAGGCAATATACAAATCCATTTACTGACCAAAACACTATAATGTGCTAGAATAATTGATCCGTCCTCTGTCATGATACGCACGTCTGCTCCAAACCCTTCTTTGAAGAGTTTCTCCCATGTGTCTTTTGCTTTATTAAGGATGCCTCTATGACTTCTGCCTCTTAAACCAGCTTTAGAAGGAGGATGAAATGGCGGATTTGGAACTTGACCCTTCCAACACATGGGAGAGGGAGATTGTTGCTCATCATCAAGAAAGAGTGTAGTATTTCTTAAATCACTCCCCTCTATCCTTTTGTTATGAATACCACGCTCTGTTGATGCCATCAAATGCTATATTGATATGCTGTATGCGGTATATGGAAGCAAATTTCAGAAGTTCCTAATAAAACCCAAAAATGGAAATTAAGGGAAGTTATAAGAATCGCAAATACATCATTACAATCCATGAACTGTGATACAAGTGATTTTTATGGATCATAAGACGTGTCATTACCATTTTTATACGAGTATAAAGAACCAAATACGACTTAATAAAGTTCAACGAATGATGGTACAGAGTAATTTTAACGTTTTAATAAAGAAATTAATAAAAACGATTTTTTACGTTATTATTAAAAGGGGCTAAACAAGATAAATATGATAAATTTACTTAAATGAACCATAAACCAATAAAAAGTAAGATTAGTGTCCTTATCAAACAATACTAGTATTAAAGAAGCGAATACAACAGTATGGCGTATGTCAAACATAGACTCTTTTTCAGACGAAGCTAGGATTAAACATATGAGCTCATACAAATAAAATACTCCGTAAAATAAAATAAAATAAAATAAAGCTCCTTTTTTAAGAAAAAATAATCACCCTGCGTATATGAATTCAAAGACAAGTCATATCAGTATATCACCAGTCACCACTAATGAAAAAATCACAGCAATTGACATTAAACATATCTTCACGATGCAAAGCACTTGTGTTGAAAAAAATGGCAGGGTAGGTAGGGGGCGGGGTGGCACCTACTGAATAGGCTGAGAAATTAGGCGGAACGGGAAAAAGAGGGGGCGCGATACCGCATATTCATATTCTGTATTAAAAAATGAAATTACATTTCAGCATTCAGGAATATCCGATCTTCTGAAACTGAACACCAGATTATTTTTATCGGGAATACTACTCAGTACTCACAAGTTTTCATCCAAAGCACAAAGAAACAGATTGTCTTGTTTTATCAAAGCTACAATAATAAAGGATGATCCGGAGTAGGAAAATGGAATCAGTCACCTGAACGTAGTCAGATAATGAATTAAAGAGGGCATTGAAAAGAAACTTAATAGAAGAAGAAGGCAGGAGCAGTTCAGAGAACATTCTATGGCGATGAAATGAAATTGCGTACCTGAATGAACCAGTAAATTGATCTTGAAGTCTGCTTTATTTTAAAACTAGGGAAAAGGGGCAAAACCACCCGCGAAGTAGTCACCAAAGGGCCCTTAAACTCCTCTTTGTGCTAAAATCTTTAAAATCTACGGAGTATTAAAAGAGGGCAATCACCCATTCACCCCCTTGTTTTCAACAGTCGGCAAATGTTTAACATGGCTGCTTTGAATTTGAAACGGAATACATTTTAATTGTATTTATTAACTAATTTTGTAATTCAGCTGAAATATATACAATACAAATAAAGAAATTACATACACAGGTACTGTTAAGATATAAAGTTCTATCATAAAAGATCAATCTAATAGGAGAAGTAGTTCAGATCTTAATATATCACTTTATTATTTCACAATTTTCTGGTATGAGACTTCCACAAGTACCCAATAAAAAGCGATAATGTAATGAAATACGAGGTAATGATTATGCAAAAAAGTTATGAAACAATTCCATTAATATTACTTTTTACAATATGGTGGACAAAATTATTACTTAGAGTCCATTTGGTAACACTGAAATCGGTTGACTTGGCTGAAATTTATGAAGATCTGGCTGAAGTGGTTGTATTGGCTGATTCTGTTGATTTATGTATATGTTATATTTACAATATATTTAAAATTTTACATGAATATTACTAAATTAAATTCAAATTACAAAATTACTCTTTTGTCCTTTTCCCATGAATATTACTAAATTAAATTGAAATTACAAAAATATGACTTTTGTAAATTTTCCAAAAAAGTGACATATTGAGTGACTAGTTCATAGTGACTCATCATCTACCATGACTTGTCACTCTGAAATACACTATAGTGACTATTGTTCAGTTACTCGTACACAGTGACTGGTCATATTTTTATCTAAAACATTACTAGTCATATTCTTATCCCGGAAAACTCTTTTAGTAATGTACATGTGAATTTTTCTTATATTTTGATATAAATGCTTAGAAATATGAATAGACTATATTTTGTGTTGCATGATTTGTATCTTATTTACCACACAAAGCCTGTGTGGTAATATATGGTTCCAACTTATTAGTCATTTTTTTGTCAAACTATTTGAAATCAGCTATTTTAGTATATTTTAGCTGAATTGTATAATAATCAAAATAAGTGAGCATGAAGTTTCTTTTCTGGTAAAATTGACTCAATTTTTTTAAAGCCAACTATTTTAGCCTTTTCATCTAACTTTTTCTTTATATTACTACATCCGCGCCTTTCCGATGTATCAAAATATAAGAAAAAATAGTTTGATAAAGTAAGAATAAAGCAAAACAAGAATCATTTAGAACTACACAAAACTGTACAAAATTTGGTATGAGACAATCTTAATAGGGCGGACCGAAAAGGAAAAATGAGATAACGTTAGCCGGGCAGAGAGAGTACTTTTTTGTATAATCGTTATTTCATTACTTAGTATCTTTTTATGATTTACTTTTATTTTTAATTTTTTTATCTATATTTTATATATTTTAACTAATTTACAAAATTAGTTTAATAAATAAAATTAAAAATACACAATTGACCATTCAAAGGGAAACATTAACGGTTGCAAATCTTTTGAATGAGTTCACCGTTAAATAAAGGGGGTGCAAAAAAAGGGGGTGCTTGCCCTCCTTTCATGATTTTTAAAGATTTTTACACAAAAGAAAAGTTTAAGAGTGTAGATGTCCTTTGGTGACAACTCTAAGGGTGTTTTTGTCCCTTTTCCCTTAAAACTATATACGAAGTATAAGAATAAGAATTTCTACTTTAGGATGTATGAAGATACGTGAAAAGGAGAGGGGAAAGGGGAAGGTGGAGACTGGGGCAGAGGATGCGTAGGAAGAGTGCGCATGCACGACTCTTGAGGAGTAATGGGGGGCGACCACTGCTGACCCTCTTTAACATTCTGACACGACAACAAATATATGTATTAATTAATGCATATTTGTAAAAGTAAAAACTCACAACAATAATTTTGAGTTTTTTTTCGAATTAATGTTAATTAATTAATTAATTACGAAAATAATGTTGGTAAAAATATATTTACCGATCTACTGCTGGGTTTAACCATGGTTAGGGAAAGTCGTCCAACTGTTGGGCGACTTATAAGTCGCCAAACGGTTTGGCGACTTATAAGTCGCCCAACCGTTGGGCGACTTTCTCCTTCCATATAAACGCAGACAACAGCTACTGCTAGCCACGCACGATCGTGCTCGGACGGGTAGGCACGATCGTGCCTAATTCCGAAAACAGAATTTCATCATCATCTTCATCAGATTCTGTCATATCTTCACCATTGATGTTGTCGTCAGCATCATCATCACTTCCCTGCCCATCCACAAATGATGCATCGTTGTGCAAATACCTACCATCTTCCTGTATAACCATGTCCATTACAGGAGCATTTGAGGAGTTCCCAGCATTCACACCTGCATTGACATAATGCCTAGATACAACAGCATTTGATGTTGATGGAGTACGATAAGCGTCACATATGGATTCCTCAATGTATATCTCAAGCATTGACATGTCCTCCATCTGAACTATGGCCCACATATTTGTTATAGCTAGCTCATAAGTGAGGGGCATAAGCATGTACTTTCTACCGTTCAGGGGAAATTTCATTTTCAAACGCAAAGAACGACTAGGATGAATCATTGTGGCTGTATGTATTTTTTGAAGGATCTCGAGCATGCAAGCACCACGGCAAACCATGACAAATGTGGTTGTACCACCTTCATTGCATATTTGACCAACATCCTCATACTAGTTCTCTCCCCAATGACACACAATTGGGAAGCTTGAGAAATCCATATTCTAATAACAATTCAAATATATCCAAAAGTCAAGATTCACAAACAACTCACATTTCAATATGCAAATACCCAAATTTTGATATCTACATTCAAGTCTACATTTCAATACCCAAATTTAGCTACATTCAAATCCACCCAAATGCCCAAATGTCAAAATATATACATGTCAAAATCAATTTCAAATCAAATTTGAACATTTCATAATCTAAAAATTCCAAAAATTTAACATTCAAAACCCTAAGTTAAAAATGAGATGAAATGGAGTTTGATTTACCTACAAGAAAGAAGAAAGAGTGTTGAAGATGGAGGTTTGCCGGAGTGGGGTCGCCGGATATGGAAGTTCGCCGGAGATGGAAATGGCTCGGTTGTCCTTCGTCCTTCGTCTTTCGTAGCTGCTGCTTGAGGGATTTGGGGGTTGGGTTTCATTCGCAGTGTTCTGTTTTGTGGCTGGGCGCTGTTTTTACTTAATGGAAAGTCGCCCAACTGTTGGGCGACTTATAAGTCGCCAAACCGTTTGGTGACTTATAAGTCGCCCAACGGTTGGGCGACTTTCCCTGACCACGGTTAAATCCAGCAGTAGATCCGTAAATACTTTTAACCCAACATTATTTTCGTAATTAATTAATTAATTAGCATTAATTCGAAAAAAACTCAATAATCTTACCTTTGACAGGCCCTAATCTCATCTTTGCGTAATCCCTGAATAATTTCAACTGGTTCGCTCATAATAATCTCACATTTACGTATTTACAGAATAATCTCAGCTTTGTGGCACATCTTCTCTCATTGAACACTGATCGGTTGATGACATACTATACCAAGTTTAGTCTTTTCTTTGGAAATCTCACATATATAATCTTACCTTTCACAAATCTGCTCAAAACAATCTCACGTTTCATTTTTTTCTTTGTTTCATCTTCTCATTATTTTATTTATTTAATATGTTTATGTTTATGCTTTTGAGTTTTTCCCGAAATAATGCTAATTAAATAAATAATTCTCAAAATACTATTGAGTTAACCGCAGTTAAGGAAAGCCGTTACTTGAAGTGACGACTCTTCTGTGCAGTACAAAAGCTGCCACTTGGAGTGGTGGCTCTTGTGCCCGGTAAATACAACACCAACTTATTGAACAAAAAACATGCTCCTTACAATCCAATCAACTCAGAAACATCAAACAGCTGCTCTTTATAGTCAATATAGGTTGCTAAAAAACATATCCAAGACACAAAACAAATCAATGGAACTACATTGGGTCACAATACTAGAAATATCACATAAAGTTGAAAATAAATCCAGTGTTTCAAAAAATAATTCAATGACTAGTTCATGTTTCACACAATAATGTAAAGTACAAATATCACAAGTCAACGTGATCATCATCATCATTAGGCCTATCATTGGGTCGGGTCCGGGTCGGAACGTAGTGTTCCAGACCGGACCCGCTAAATTAATAATGGATCCGGACCTGATCCGTTTACCCGACGAGTCTGAAAATTTGGACTCGGACCCAGACCCAACGGGTCTCGGAATCGGGTCGGGTAGACCCGCCCGCCAAGTATGATACACACACCATTATAAACTTTGTGAAAATAACAAGACATGTATGTGAAATATAAAACAAAGTACACAAATTTAAAAGCAAAATATATCTTCATTTTTCAAAAAAATCAAGGTCTCTCATAGAAAATTAGTAGTTTTATCTAATAAAGTATCGGTTCTTGTAAAAACATATAACTCCACACTCTGCGTTGCTTTCTCTCGCACAAAAAGCTCATATAATAAACTAGAAATTAAGTCATAAAAAGGGTCTCTTAGACTACTAAGAGTATAAAATCATATGTAGTATCATACGATATATATGATAATGATATAATAATATTAATAATAATAGTAATAAATATTGTGCGTTTAGGGTATATTACTATTTCGATCAGTATCACTTATATATTAGTTATGTATTAATGTGTATAATTTTATTGAAGAATCACAACTAATAACTTTATGTATTATTATTATGTATATATGTATATTAGTTTCTATTTTATTTAAAGTGTTATAACTAATAATCACTTTATGTATTAGTGTCTGTTTATACAAATAAGAAATTTTAAATGGGTCCGGGTCCTTAACGGGACAGAATCATATGTACCATACCCGACACGTTTATTTAAAATACTAACGGATCCGGATCCGGATCCGGGTAAATGGAATGAAATATAGACCCGTACCCATTAAAAACAATTGGGTCCGGTCAGGTCCGGGTCTAGACCCGACCCATTTATAGGCCTAATCATCATATCCCTGTACATCTACCCCTCATCAAGTACATGAGTTGCTATGTCATGGATAGTATGCAAAGCTCATGTCTGTAATGAAAACATGGTTATTGATAAACACGTGAATAAATAAATAAATAAAATAATAAAGTGATTTACGCGAATAAATAAATACTACCGATGTGAGTAAAGATCGATGTTCCTAACGATCGATCTGTACACAATATATTCACATAAATCGCTTTATTTATTTATTTAATTATTTATTCATGTGTTTATCACTAATACCATGCTTTTACGATGATGATCACGTTGACTTGTGATATTTGTACTTTACATTATTGTGTGAAACATGAACTAGCTGATCAAATTATTTTCTAAAACATTGAATTTATTATCAACTTTATGTGATATATCTAGTATTGTGACCCAATGCAGTTCCATTGATTCGTTTTGTGTCTCGGATATGTTTTGTTTTTAGCAACCTATATTGACTATAAAGAGCAGTTGTTTGATATTTCTGAGTTGACTGGACGGTAAGGAGCAGTTTTTTGTTTTTTGTTGTTGAATGAGCTGGTGTTGTATTTACTGGGCACAAGAGCCGCCACTTGGAGTGGCGACTTTTGTACTGCACAGAGGAACCGTCACTTCAAGTGGTGGCTTTCCTTAATCGCGGTTAACTCTAGCAGTAATTTTAGAAATTATTTTTAACCCATCAGTATTTTAGGATTTATTTATTTAAGGGAAAAGGGTCACATAGGTCCTCGAACTTACATAGAAAGGTCAAATAAGCCCTTATATAGGAGTTGTCCGGCCGTCGCCATTTCGGATGGCTCCCGTTATAATTTTTAATGAAATTGTTTGACCATCTTATTAATTAAGTCTAGTTCACTCATACCAAATTTCAGCTAAAAGTTCAATCAGTAAGGAATTCAAATTAATTTTTGAAGATAACTGTGCAGTTAAAAGCGCAGTTATCTTCAAGAATTAATTTCAAAGCCTCCCCGATTGAAGTTTTAGCTGAAATTTGGTATGAGTACACTAGACTTAATGAATAAGATGCTAAAAACATTTCATCAAAAAATTCCACCGGAAACCGCCCCAAATGGCGATGGCCGGACAGAGCCTCCTATATAAGGGCTTATTTGACCTTTTTATGTAAGTTCGAGGACCTATCTCACCCTTTTTCCTTTATTTAATTAGCATTATTTTGGGAAAAACTCATTTGCTTTCCCTTTTCTCAATGGTTTTTTCTTTCTTCTTCTTTCCTCTTTTTACCTCTTCCCCTTTTATGTGTTATTATTTGATTAATTAGCTTTTAAAGACTATTATCCCACATTACTCGTTATTAATTTATTTTTTATTTTTTATTTTATTTTCTTTAAATTCTCCTTTGACTTTTTTTCCTTTTCACCTTCCTAAAAAGTATTTGTTTTTTCTTTGTCCTTTTTCACCCCTTCCGTTTTTGCTTGCTTTTAACATGTTAGTGAATATTGATGATTTCTTGATTTAGATTCCTTCTTACTTTTTCCCTTTTCAGATAATGTTTCTCACATCTACCCTTCTTCATTTAAAGACTATATGTAATTTTTTCTTTTTTACAGTTCCCCGATTGTTATATTCTTCTTTAAATTTACTTTTTCCTAAACAAAGATATTTTCCAATAGTTGATGAAATTTATGATAGAACTTACTTAGAAAAATACGATGATGCAGAAACGGAGAAAAATGTGACACTCCTTAAATTTTAATAAAAAGAAATTAATATCAATTAACATTTTGAATTTTTAAAAAATGATAAAAGTGTGAAAGATTGAGAAAAACGTAACTTAGGGATAAATGTACAATATAATATAAAATCATAAAATACATGTAATACATGTACATCTTACCCGTAAAATTATAAATAATCATACAACCGCAAAAAAGGGTATTGGCTATTCCAACACAAGCACACGTATTAGCTATGGCACGCACATAACGTGTATACATAAATACACACACCATACGTACACATAAGACACATATAGAGTATTACGGAGTAATATTAATAAAAGTAAAATAAATATACCAATAGCTTCTTTCCTATTTCGCATACTCCTGCAAAAGCTAAGAATATACCTTCAACTTGCGGAATAAATGGCATTACATTTAAAGGAAATGATTTCCAACGTAAAGTAACCTACAGAATCACCATATACATATATACGGAGTAATAAAACAGTAGATGCGTTTAATTTGCGCAGCAAGAAAAACCGTACGCGGCCGAAACGTAAATAATTTTTAACGCACGGAAACCCTAGGGCCTAGAACTCTAGAAGCATCGGCTCAAAGCATATATATACGCACTCATTGTTCACGGCTGCCGCAGAAGAGAAACACTTTAATTCGCTACTACTTCGTATATACGGAGTACCGCATATATGTACGCACATACTACTATATACTACGTATAACTATATACTACGTATATACTTTTGGATAATACTATTGGCAACGCACAACTTTGACCGTCAAGCAATGAGGCTATTCCAACACAAGCACTCATTGTTCACGGCTATTCCAACACAAGCACACGTATTGGAATTGTTGGATTATTGGATTGGGTTATATTTGGATTGAATTTGAGTTGGATTGAGTTATTAAAGTATTGTAGGTTTTTAGAGTATAAATACTTTTGGATTTGATTTGGTTTGATTATATCGTTTATAATTATTTATATGTATTTTGAGATGAATATTTGATGTTTGATTTACGGTTTGGAATAATTGTGATCATATTTAGTGGTTTATGTATATTGATATTTTGGAATTATTATGGTTTTGAAATATGCACTTATATTTGAAATATTGATATTGTGCATATTATTTGTATTATAAGAATATTTTATAAATATTGTCTTACTTATGATTTATAAAGTATTTCGAAAATATATCACGAAATGTTTTAAAAATATATATATATAATTTTTTTCGGGGTTAGGTGGAACTTACTTAGCATTGTTGCTAATGTTTGTTTCTTTTATTTTTCTTTCTATACTTGATTTTGTACATGTGTTGATTTGATCCGGTTGAAGTTGATTTCGAGAGAGCTTCCGCTAGAACATCAAATTAGTAAATAGTTGTAATTACATTTTTAGCATCTTAAATTACTGAACATTTATTTTAGAAGTTTAATTATTTTGAGTTAGATTGTTTTAGCCTGTGCAGTCGGTTAGGTTAGAACCGAGTGTAGCGGTAACGCCCCTATTTCCCTTTTGATTTTCCGCTGCACAATTCTGATGTTTTCAAATAAAGTAAATAAATAATGTTTTATTTAAAGGTATTTTTGGGTGGGAAATTTGGGGGTGTTACAAAAAATATATATTGATTGTTGAATTAAGGTAACAAGAAGAAAGAAAAGAATAAAAAAGAAAAAAACACAACAAAGTAACAAGAAGAAAAAAAAGGAAAAAGTGAAAATAAAATATAACAAGAAGTAAAACGGGAAAAAGATATTTAGTACAATAAAATGATTGAAAAAAGAAACGCATAAAAAGGGAAAAGAAATAAAAATATGGGAAGAAAAAAATGAAAAAAAATTTACGCGGAAAAGAAATTTACAAAAACTCATGTAATAGAGTGAGAATTAGAATAATAAACACGGAAAAGAAATATAAACAAAAGGATGGGAAAAGGATTAAAAAAGTGCCTAGGAACAAAAATAAAAAAAGAAATTTTGTTGGGTCAAAAAATGAAACGTGTGACTGTTTTGAGCAGATTTGTGAAAGGTGAGATTATTCATGTATGATTTTCAAAGAAAAGACAAAAAACCTGATATAGTAGGTCATCGATCGGTCATGGTCCAATGACAGAAGATGAGCTGCAAAGGTAAGATTATTCTGGGATTACACAAAGGTGAGATTATTATGAACAGACCGAGCAAAGGTGGATATTGTTATCAATTTTTCCTTTGAAAGGAAAAAGGATATGCTGATTTGAAAAACATGTACTATAATGGATCAGTGAATATAACAAAAAATAGTATAAATGGAATTATTGATTACAATTAGGGGAATAGTCCAAATTTTATACTCCCTCCATGAATGCCTATACCGTACAACCGGCCGTACAGTGAGCACTGTACAGCCGATGACATTTTTGTAATTAATGCGAAAACTGGTTTCTGCTCAATAGCATCAGTGCACTGTTAATGAGCAATAGTCCAATTTTAATGAGTATTAAGAGTCTAACAATGAGAACCGTGTCATTAGAAGAAAGCTGATATCACAACTAAAAAACGGTGGCATTTTCGTAATTTCAGTGAAAATCGCTGTTTTCGTTAGATGAGCATTAATACACTTTTAATGAACATCAGACGTATTCTACTGAGCATTAAGAGTCGAATAATGAGTATTGTGATATCAACTTCATATATTGTAATTCGCTTTCTTTTTCTTATTTTTTCTTTTATAAAATCTCATTAAATTATATCTATAATCAATTCTTATTAATTTCAATATGCGAATCTAATCTAACATGGTGCTTTCAAAATATGCATTGTTTGACATTTTAAAATGAGCATAACGTTAGTATCAATTGAGCATATATAACTTATCAAATAAGCATTCATATGAAAATCATAAGCTTTTTGATTAAGCATCAAAACATTTTCATTGAGCACCAAATTTTCTCTATTGAATATTAGAAACATGCAATTGAGTATATGGTTTGTGCTCCCGTATCTATAATCAACTCCTACATGAATCTAATGTAATATAGTGCTTTTGGAATATGCATTGACATAAAATTTCAAAACGAGCATAGCAACAGAACCAAATGAGCATACATAATTTACTATATGAGCATACATGACTTACAAAATGAGCATTAATATGAAAATCATAAGTTTTTTAGTTGAGTATCAACACGTTTTCATTGAGCATTAAACCCCCTATTGAGTATGTATTTATATAGTGTGCTTAGGTATACATTCTTGTTTGCTCATTCCTTTCAAGTTTTGTACTCACTGAATTTAACATACATAACAACATATTATTCAACACTTTGTACATTCCCTTTTTGAATTAAGAATCAACCACACTATATAAATTTATATTTCTGTATTTTTTATTGATATAACATTTTAAAATCTGTATAAAATTAATACCAGATGAACATATGTAACTTACAAAATGAGCATAACACCAGTACAAAATGAGCATATATTACTTATCAAATGAGCTGTGAAAATCATAGGATTTGTTAGTTGATATTCTAAAATAAAATTTTGTGAAGGCGGAGAATCTAAAATACAATTTTAGCAAGCATTGAAGATAAATAACCCTCATAAATATTAAGGCCCGCAACTACACTACTTTGGTATTGCAGCTTCTCCCACAGTTTCCCTTAAAGATCACCTGCCTCCTGGCATTTACGCAAGATAAATAACCCTCATAAATATTAAGGTCTCCAACTATCCTATCGCTATTTCGGCTACCGTCAACCGTATTGAAAAGCTGAATCCCATAGACCAAAGAGAACGGGAGAAGATGATGAATCGAGCCGTGGAGGATTGAACAAGACGGGAAGTTGGGCTGGAGAGATGGTCGTGGGATGATCTAACAGTGAGGAGCGATGATATAATCCGGCTTGAAGATGAACGTAATTTCAAAAATACTCGGCTGTACGGTGCTCACCGTACAGCCGGTTGTACGGTGTAATTTACCCTCCCTCCATCCCTTAAAACTTTGCCAAAGATGATTGACACTAGGGTTGGACCGGGTCAGGTCAGGCCCCAGGACGGGATTGGGTGGGACTGGGGTTTTGGGTTGCCGCCCGGTACCAGTTTGTATCGGGCCCGGGTCGGGTCGGCGAATTTTATTTATTTTTTTAAAAATGGCTTTTTGAATTTATTCCTACCTCCACCCCAAACCCCCCAAACTACCCACCCCCACCCACCTAGCAGCCTGTGAATGGGAAAAAAAGATTTGGTCCAGGACCGATCTCGGATCGGCCGGGCTGGTCAATCGTTTTCATCTCCCGTAGCCCGCCCCCTTACCTGATTCGGGCCCCCAATCCTGGTCCCAGTATCGCCCAAACGGGCCGGTTCGAGCCTACACAGTGGTGGGCCGGTTCGGGCCGACCTGTCCCAGTCTACCCCTAATTGACACGTAGAATAAAAATGTAAAAAACTGTGTGATTGAAATTTGTGCAGAAAAGAAAGAAAACAGGAACTACAAATTCTTAATTTAAAAAAGAAACTGACAAAATTAGTGAGACATAAAAAAGGAAAACTAAAAAAGTTATAATTTTCATTTTTGTGTTATAATTTATGTGTCATATTTATGTGTCATAATTTTTATTACGCACACACTCCTATTTAATTTTTTATGGAGTTAAGGGGGGTCCTCAATCCTCATATCCCTCCCTGCTTTCATATAGGACTGAAGTCACAAAGAAAACAAATTAAATAAAAAGTTTCGGCTTCACCGGTCACTGGAAAGAGATAATTGACTTGAGCAACAACCAACAAAGAAAGTTCATCCGAGCAGGAATTTTATGAATCATCGATTTGACTAGTCACCGAAACGGAGATCCAGTTGAGTGTTTTCTTCTTCCCAGAGCGAGACGGTAGTTCAGGTGGAGGGCGAGCAATTAAAGACTCACAACAACAAGGTTGAAAAAACTGTGCCAACCATGAACAACGAAAATTCACCAGACCGATCACACCGATGAGAAAACACACAACTTCTAGACATTGCTAGGAGAATAACACACCACACGTTCACCTGAGACGGACAAAAGTTTCGATCAACTAAGAAGCCAGACCAAAGATCTCGAAAGTAGAAATTAAAAAAAGCGGAAGTAAAGAAAAATCTTTGATACGATCCTTCACTACCCAGAGAATGTCATCATCTTCAAAGACT
Source organism: Cuscuta europaea (assembly GCA_945859875.1). Lineage (NCBI taxonomy): Eukaryota > Viridiplantae > Streptophyta > Magnoliopsida > Solanales > Convolvulaceae > Cuscuta > Cuscuta europaea. The sequence goes on from CAMAPE010000038.1 coordinate 24,635,762, forward strand.
CTTGCTGATTGAAAAAGATAAATCTAGAAGATCAGTTCTTTGAGGAGGTCAGAGAAGACCATCTAGGGTTTTTTCTACGGTTGGCTCTTACCATTGACTAATTCAAATTTAATGTTTGGATTATCTATTTCATCCATTGTTGAAAAATTTGGAGCTAGTAGTATATGAAACATGATGATATAAGGGTTAGTTCCCGAGGCCTCCCTTTTTAGGATGAAAATGTTAGAGGTAATAAATTCGAAAGCGTTTAGTCTCACTATCCCAAAAAGGTCTTCCTGTGATTTTGGATCGTTCCAAAAAGTATACCATTGCAATGCATTTTGCCTCCTAACTTGGCAGGGACAGACCTATGCTAGATCAAAAGTGTTCATGTGAACACCCAAAAACTTTAGTTAGTAGAGTAAAAATACCAGGGCCGTCTAATGAATTTGGAGGCCCCGGTTCGAAATGACATATTGAGCCCCCCTAAAACAAATAAAGAATAACAACTCTAACAATCAAATACAAAAACACTAGATAGTTCAATGAAATATAAGTTTTATAATGTTTAAAGTACATCGTTCAAAAAAAAAAGATTAAAGTATACAAGTTGGACAATCTTAAAGTAACATATGATCGCATCAAATTCTAAACGAGTCCTTATCTCTATGATTTAGCGTTTTCAGCGTAAATAGAGCACTTTTAGCGTAAATACAGTCTATTTTAGTAATTAGGCAATAATCCCTTGATATTTTGAAACCAGCGCCTGAAGACAAGTTTTAGAACTCGGTAAGATCTTTCCAACGAGATATTAAACGCTTTCAATGCAACAAAATAGAGCAAGATATGATCGCATCAAATTCTACACGAGTTCGGAGTGAAATCAGAAACATTTGTGAATTTATGGTTAATCTGTAACTTTTAATTAATGAATTGTAAATGAAGTTGGAACAATAGCTTTAGATCTCCACATTATCTTTACAACGACATATAATACGCTCAAAACGGAAGAACACACAGCAAGATATGAGTGTCACAAATACTTAGCCTTATCTCTATGATTTAGCGTTTTCAGCGTAAATAGAGCACTTTTAGCGTAAATACAGTGTATTTTAGTAATTAGGCCATCATCCCTTGATATTTTGAAACCAGCGCCTGAAGACAAGTTTTAGAATTCGGTAAGATCTTTCCAACGAGATATTAAAAGCTTTCAATGCAACAAAATAGAGCAAAATATGATCGCATCAAATTCTACACGAGTTTGGAGTGAAATCAGAAACATTTGTGAATTTATAGTTAATATGTAACTTTTAATTAATGCATTGTAAATGAAGTTGGAACAATAGATTTAGAGCTCCAAATTATCTTTCTAACGACATATAATACGCTCAAAACGGAAGAACACACAGCAAGATATGAGTGTCACAAATACCTAGCCTTATCTCTATGATTTAGCGTTTTCAGCGTAAATAGAGCACTTTTAGCGTAAATACAGTGTATTTTAGTAATTAGGCAATCATCCCTTGATAGTTTGAAACCAGCTCCTGAAGACAAGTTTTAGAACTCGGTATGATTTTTCCAACGAGATTTTAAACGCTTTCAATGCAACAAAATAGAGCAAGATATGATCGCATCAAATTCTACACGAGTTCGGAGTGAAATCAGAAACAATTGTGAATTTATGGTTAATCTGTAACTTTTAATTAATGCATTGTAAATGAAGTTGGAACAATAGCTTTAGAGATCCAAATTAGCTTTCCAACGACATATAATACGCTCAAAACGGAAGAACACACAGCAAGATATGAGTGTCACAAATACTTAGTCTTATCTCTATGATTTAGCGTTTTCAGCGTAAATAGAGCACTTTTAGCGTAAATACAGTGTATTTAGTAATTAGGCAATCATCCCTTGATATTTTAAAACCAGCGCCTGAAGACAACTTTTAGAACTCGGTAAGATCTTTCCAACGAGATATTAAACGCTTTCAATGCAACCAAATAGAGCCAGATATGATCGCATCAAATTCTACACGAGTTCGGAGTGAAATCAGAAACATTTGTGAATTTATGGTTAATCTGTAACTTTTAATTAATGCATTGTAAATGATGCTGGAACAATAGCTTTAGAGCTCCAAATGATCTTTCCAACGACATATAATACGCTCAAAACGGAAGAACACACAGCAAGATATGAGTGTCACAAATACTTAGTCTTATCTCTATGATTTAGCGTTTTCAGCGTAAATAGAGCACTTTTAGCGTAAATACAGTGTATTTAGTAATTTGGCAATCATCCCTTGATATTTTGAAACCAGCGCCTGAAGACAACTTTTAGAACTCGGTAAGATCTTTCCAACGAGATATTAAACGCTTTCAATGCAACAAAATCGAGCCAGATATGATCGCATCAAATTCTACACGAGTTCGGAGTGAAATCAGAAACATTTGTGAATTTATGGTTAATCTGTAACTTTTAATTAATGCATTGTAAATGATGCTGGAACAATAGCTTTAGAGCTCCAAATGATCTTTCCAACGACATATAATACGCTCAAAACGGAAGAACACACAGCAAGATATGAGTGTCACAAATACTTAGTCTTATCTCTATGATTTAGCGTTTTCAGCGTAAATAGAGCACTTTTAGCGTAAATACAGTGTATTTAGTAATTTGGCAATCATCCCTTGATATTTTGAAACCAGCGCCTGAATACTTAGCCTTATCTCTATGATTTAGCATTTTCAGCGTAAATATAGCAATTTTAGTGTAAATACATCGTATTTTAGTAATTAGGCAATCATCCCTTGATATTTTGAAACTAGCGCCTGAAAGAGAGAGTTGAGAGTGTCTCTCACTAGATTCTTCTAGGTTGCTCTCCTACTTCCTCCCTCGGCTGTCCGGCGCCACCGCCGACGGTGGGACACCGCCGGAGTCCTCCTGGCTCCGGTCGGTTTGGTCATGGCTTTTTGGAACCCCTGCTTTTGGGGATGGTTCACGGACTGTTCGTAGCTCCGGTTTCTGTCCGGTGGAACCTCGCCGGATTCTGCACACTCCAACAGGATGGGCGGCTAGTAACTTTGGGCACCGGTTGGGGGGCTGGGACGAAGAAGAACGGGCCCCTATTGAAGGCATGGGTGGAAGACGGTTGGGCTACACAGATAGACCTGGTCTCCATGGTCGAAGCTTTGAAGATCTTGCTTGGTGGATCCTCTCCGGAAACTGCCCTAACCAGCTAGAAGGATGGCTAGTAACTGTTGGGCGCTGGTCTTGAGATGGGGGGGTCGGGACAACGGTGAACGGGTCTCTCTGAAGGGATGGAAGGTGAAAGGTCAGGATTCATCGACGGATCTCTGCTACTGGACGGTGCTCTATCGCCGGATTTCATGGAGAACCTGGTTAGAGAAACAGGAAGACCAACGATGTCTCACCAAGGTCTGGAGATTTCATTATCAACGGTTTACCTCTCGACTGGTAAGTCACTGCGCTCATTTTCATTCTACCCCTCTTCATTATCAACCACGGCGAAAGCTGCCCCGTCGTTTGTAGCGGCCTTGTCTTCGGACTGGATGGTGGGTCTGTTGAAGGGAACCTGGGAAGTCGGGGGTCCAGTGGAGGGCACGCTGGGTCACGATGTTCCAAGCCCCTGTTTTGAAAAGGGACTTGCCGGTTTTTCAAACGCTACTTGAACTCCGGTAAGCTTCATCCTCCACGGTTGGTAGCGTTTTTTGTGGCAGCATAGGGTGAGGGGGGCCCAGTTGCAGGTGTGGAACGCCGTTACTTTCGCAGTTTTGCCACGGTGCGTTTTCCTCGTTTGGCCAAGACTTGGAAGCCGGAGAGGGCAACCACCGGTGGCTTACCGTCGTGACCAGAGTCACATGCTCCCGGGGAGTTATGGTTTGGTTTTGGACTTGGTTTGGGCTGAACGGGTTTGTAATGTTGACTGACTGAAGTATCCTTGAGCTCTGGTTATTGGAGTGCTGTTTGGCGTGTTCCCGATGGGTGTTTGAGTTGTTGGTTCGTGGGTTGTTTGTTCAGCCGGTTTTTCTAGCACTGGGAGTTTCCGTTTCGCGTATTTCCAGGGGATGGATGGGAGCTTTGTTTGGGTTCTGAGTTCCGGCGGTGGTATTTCTCTCTCGCCGGCAGCCGTTGCACCTGGTCGGTGCCGGAGACCAGGTGGGGGGTTGGTGATGAGGAAGTATGCTCTGGTCTCTGTTCCGGCTACTGTCTGGCCGCCTTTCGACGCTCGCCATCAACGCC